>CM066985.1:116034351-117336517 GCA_033977485.1 Hydrangea macrophylla | reverse complement strand
ATGACAATTTGGGAACTATAGCATTACTCTTTTACTTGTCACTATGTTTATCCCCTTAAAATTTTCTACCGAATTAATCAATTTAATCTCATTTTCATTTTTCCAGATCTATGGAGGATTTTTTTTTTTTGGGCGGCGCTAGAGGCATGCGCACAAGGATTCATCTGATATTGCCTGATATCCATTTGCCTTTTGTAAAAGATTTGAAGGAATTAATTAGTGCATTTCATTTTTTATTTGCTATAATCAGGATAATGGACCAAAATTTTGAAGATAATTTAAAGGTTGCATGCCAGAAATTTTGCTCTCTAAGAGTGCGTTTGATAAAACTGAAAATTAAGTGTTGGATTTTAAGTACTGAAATTTTTAAGTGATTGAATTTGTAATATTAAACACAGTGCTTCTACTACTGAAATTGAATGCATTTAGTGATCATTTTCAGTAGAAATTTTTCACTTAAGTTTTCAATGATTTTTTGGTTTCTTTTTTCAATTAAGTGGTACGTTATCAAATGCATTGAAAAAGAATAATTGCTGAATCTTTTCATTTTTAGCACTTAGTTGGGTTATCAAACATCAGTCAGGCTCTAAGGAGGGCGCCCTCTTTTTATTAAAGAGAGGGCTTCTGTTTTAACCGTCGGATCGTATTTAAAAACTGTGAAATGACAGCACTGCCCTTAATGGAAACACGATCTGATGGCTAAAACAGAGGCCCTCTCTTTAATAAAGAGAGGGAGCCCTCTTTAGAGAATCTTTGTATCAAACATATCCTAACTTTTGTTCCCCCTTCTTTTTGGCCTTTGGATTTGAGGAGTGCAGTTTTGCTCACCCTCCTCTCTCATTGGCTAATACAGTAGGATTCAGTACTTTAAACTATTAATTAATTCTCATTTAATATTAGGTTTCATTGCATTAGCCAATGGAAGATGAAAGTGAGCAAATGGTGAGCAATTTTTTTAAAACTTTAAGTGAAAAAATTCTATTGAAAATAATCACTAAATGTAGGTTATTTCAGTACTTAAAATATTATTTTTGGTATTGCAAATTCAATCGCTTAAAATTTTCAGTTTTAAAAGAGCCCATAGTCTATTTTAACTAAAAATAGTTTGAATTTTGAGTCATTACACAAAATGGACTAATAATCTAGTTCCACGCAAAGTATTCAAACGTGGCCTTATGTGAAATCGGAATAAGCTCTTAATTTCTTTGCCAAAAAAAAAAAAAAAGATCATAGTACATTTTTTTTCCTAGGGCAGAATGATGGGCCGATAGGTTGTTTTAGCAATCAAATGGGCCTGTCAGCCCGACTCTCTACCGAATGGGCTGAATGGCCCATGCAAGAATAGATGGACTGAATTTAGAAAAATAAATATAAAAAGAAGTGAAACATTTAGTAGTGGCCCATGCAGGTCTCGAACCTGCGACCTTCGCGTTATTAGCACGACGCTCTAACCAACTGAGCTAATGGGCCTTTGTTTATTATGCATTGATTATTATTAAAAATCTTCATAATGATATTCAATATATTCTTAAATATACATATTAGGAACCGTCTACATGTAAGGCACGTGGTGTAGTATAGGGTAATGCTAAGATTACAACTCATTTATAACCATCTCTATCTCTCTCATAAGTGACATTGGGGCCAGTCGCCATCCTCAAAGGGACCGCCCCCCCACTTTTGGGGCGGGCGCGACAGGGCCCATTAAAATTTAACAGGACCCTATAGTGCCACTTAGAAGAGAGATATAGATGGTTGTAAATGAATTATACAGCTAGCATTAATTTGCAGTGTATAGGTGTACCCGGTGTGTTTAAGTAGGTGTAATTTCTTGGAATGAAATGCTTTTTTTTTTTTCAGTGTTGTCAAAAATATGTTTTTACATTTAATTTAAAACATGAAAAACTCATCTTTAAAATTTGGCCAATAGATGCAAGAGGCGCAAATTTTAATACATTGTGGAGTAGTTAAACGTTGAAAGAAGTTATCGAAAAAACAGAGAGGAAGTCAGAAGAAGCAATTGGAAGGAATAATTTCATTTCCATACCACATTAAAAGAAAAACCACTCCTCAATGTAAGTGGATCTCACCCAAAACAAATATGGAAGCACAGTCCTTAAAACACCCCCAAAGAAGGCCAAAACAAAGAACAAATCAACAAGGACAAAATAATTCCCAATAACTGGTCCTATTATTTGTAGGTCCCATCCAAAATTTATAAAATAAAAAAAATAAATAAGTAAATGAATAAATAAAAATCTGAAAGCGCACTCCCAAAAAGACCCCAAATAAAGTCAAATCAAAGAACAACTAAAAAGGGCAAAACGGTTATTGATATGGTGGGAATTTTTCAGTAATTCTTTATCAAACCGAGGGGCAAAATAATAACTTCAGTTGGATGGGATATGTATTGAGCAGTATTTTCTTTTCTTAAGGTTGTATATATATATATATATATATATAGGGAAGTTATGCAATATATTCATGAAGACTACTATTGCGGTTCTCAACACATGCGACAGTAGGTCCACCTGATCCCACAATTATTAAAAGTGGTCTCACTAAATATGTATTCACAACCTTATTTGGAATACAAAATTTGACAAGCATTAGCATTACTCGTTCATGAATAACTTGAGGTTTCTCGATTTCGCAACATCACAAAAGATATAGAATATAGACAAGTAGGGGTGTACTGAGTTGAGCTCATGTGTGTTTGAGTTTGACTTATTTATTAAACGACCTAAAATTCAAGCTTGAGCGTGGCTTATTTATTTATTTAATGAGCTTGATCTTCACTCATATAAATTATAGTCGCATCAATAATCTTCTATTCTGGCTTGACCTTGACTTGAATAAATGAGTCGAGCTCATATATCCTCTAAAATTATATAATTTTATAATAGATGCATGTATACAAGTAAAACATATTCACAAGCTTTTTCACGAGTCATATTCAAACGTATTTATGAAATATAGCGAACTTGAACCCATGTATGTTTGACCATGGCTCACCAACTTAGTAAATGTGAAATGGGATCGGCTGTGTAGATACCAATATCAAGTTCAAACACAAAATGAAGCAATGAAATTTGACAAATCCGTGTGGAAATTCACGGTGGAGATTTAAACCCCCTTGACAGGAGGTGCCAAAGTCCATGTCCCTAGTCCCACATTCCCTGGTTAGAAAAAGTTTTTGAAAACTATAAAAATGAAAGGTGACAAACAAGTTACGACCTTAACATTCAGTATTTGTTTGTCTTGTACTTGAAAGTGTGGGGACAATGCTCGCCTCAAGATTTTTGTATCTCATTTCTTAAGGCTTTATTTGGTTCTTAGATTTTGTGAGAGAGAAGAAAAGGAAATGAGGAAAATGTTTTCCTTTGTTTGGTTAATAAGGAAAACGATGAAGAAAATAGGAAAGAAAAGCGAATACGGTAAGTTATTTATAAATTATACACTTTGAATTCTTTTATTCATATAAATATGAAGGAAAACACGAAGAAAATTTTAATTTTTAATATTGTTTTAAGGACGAAGAGAAACACAAGAGAATTAATTTTCCTTCTTGTTTTCCTTACCATTTTCTTTTGCCTCACGGAATCCATGAACCAAACTGAGTCTAAGGGTGTGTTTGATAACCCCATTAAGTGCTGAAAATGAAAACATTCAGCACTTATTCTTTTTCAGTGCGTTTGATAACATACCACTTAATTGAAAAAGTAGCTCCAAAACCACTGAAAACTTTAAGTAAAAATTTTCCACTGAAAATAATCACTGAATGCATTCTACTTCAATAGTTGAAACACTGTTTTAAGGAATAAAACTTCAAACGCTTAAAATTTTCAGTACTTAAAATTCAGCACTTAATTTTCAGTACTTAATTTTCAGTTTTATCAAACGCACCCTAAGTCTTACCAACAAAAAATTAGATTTCATTTCAAGACCCCAAGATTTTTGCTTTCTCCCTTCTTTCCAACAAAAGATGGATTTCAAGTTGACCATGGGACCATCCAACATAACTGAAACAATACATTTGACTTCTGAAGTAAAAGCTCCCAATTTGCAGAATGGTCATCATTGAAGAAAATGTGAAAAACCATCGGAAAAACAAAGCAATGTGCAAAAAACTAATATGCATTCCGAAAAGCTATCATACCATCACCAGATTATCTGGCTGTAGTTAAAAATAAGACCCAAAAAAAAATAATAATAATAAATAAATAATCTGGGTTCAAAAAAAAAAAAAACACCTCCTACAATGTATATAATCCAAAAAGGCTGAGAGATTATTACAACAATTGCTACAGAACAAACAGTTCTCCAGCTTTGCACAATGGGACAAGAAACCCAGGTAATACTAGGGATTCAAAAGGGTCACAAACAAAGAGATACTCACAGAATGTTGTGGCATCCATGTGGCATCCATGTGTTGGTGGGTCCTACTGCCACAAGGGTGCCACATGGGATGCCACATCCTTTTGCGAGCATCTCTTTGTGACCCAACCATTTCCCAGAAAACCCCAACAGCCAAAAATGAATTTCCACACCCCTTCACCCAACACATTTTCCTTTTCTAGTGTATAAAAATCGTCTCTCTCTCTCTCTCTTTTTTTTTTTCCTCCTCTTTCAAGGCCAAAATTTTCTACTTCTAACTCTACAATAATGCAGTTGTGGTATTGAGAGTTGTATGATTTTAAAGACTGCATAAATTACCCATTTTTGGATCAATCAAAATTTTAACTTGTGGCACAATCTTCGAGATATGGATGACTTTGGTTCACATACCGTTCCCATAGAGGCTTATATCTGCCAATAGCCAGCTTCAGCCACGGCTTCATGTTCCCGTTGAAATGAATTACCGCTGCACTCTCAATCAGACGGTTGTCAATGTTCAGATCGTAACCCAATCCCAATACATGCCATCTTCGATCGAGTGGTTCTGTCACTCCATAGAAGGCCAAAAGGCCCGGAGGAAGAGTCCCCAGCTTCCAGAGTGACCTGTCAGCATTTTGTTCTTGCCAGTAATGATACCGTGAGGTCACATTAGCTTTCCTCCAAGCAATCAAATCAAAAATGTTCATACCAAACGCCCACCCACACGCCTGCGGATCAAACTTCGAGCTAATGATCGGATTTGAAAAGTTTAAATATTTGTAATAACGATGAAACGCTTCAAGACAAGTTTCAACAGCTCCATTCACATTTCCGTGTAGATCCAACGAAAAAAGAGGGGTCATTTCCTTCTGTACAACAACATCGTCATCAAGAAAAACTACCTTCTCAAGCTGTGGATAGATCTCGGGGATGTAAAACCGAAGGTGATTTAACAAAGATAGGTACTTGGGATTCCGAAACTTTGGCTCAACATTCAAATCTTGAGATCCATCAAAATAATAGGCTCGTGAATCCGTTTCAAGTAGTTGTTTTACGACAGGAGAGTAAGAAGCATTCAACCAAGCGAAATCCTCAATGTTTTGAACTTCTATGGCGGAACCTTTGAAGTCATTAGTAAGGAACCAAGCCTGCATTGATCCATAGTTGACTCCATTCGTGACAATGTGGAAAACGAGCTGCTTTGGATGATCAGCATTGGAAACAGTAGAGTTGATAACAACTGAAACGGCAAGAAGACTGTCTGAAAATATGCAAAAATGGTAAAGATTGTTATCGACCAGTCGAGGAGAGTTCTTTTTCTCTTCTGCAAGCTCTTGTAGGGACTTCTTCTGAAGCCAATCGGCCATGAGTTTAACATTTAGACAGTGGAGACTTTTGGGTAATGCTTCAGCAGCCAATTGTCCAAACATGGTGCTTTGGACTGTCGCTGCATGTGCACGTTCTTCGAGGGCTTGAATATGGGATCTCATAGTCATTATCGTGGTTGCAATGTCATAATGCACATCTTGTGCCTTAAAGATTAGAGATGATAGGCTTTTGATTAGCGGCTCTGCTTCGTCTAGTGTGATGGGCTCTTCTCTCATGGCGGCTTTTGAGAGCAAAAATTGGCAGCTTCGGATTCTGGAACTCAGCTGCCAAGCAAGGTGAAGATTATTGTGCTCTTTCGCGATAATCACGTATGCTTTTGCAACTGTCATCTGTTCTGATAGTTGTCTGGCATATGAATTAGCACTTAGTATTTGTTCCGTAAAATTTAGACGCTCACGGGTGAAGCGTTCTTTTCTAGCATGATTCTCCTGACAAGAAAGAGGAAATGAGCAAAAGGTTAGTTTCAAAACGATTAATCGAAGAACCACAAGCAATCAAACAGTGTGTTTCGAAAGGAAGTTATTATTCACATGAAAGGACTCTTAAAAGCATTTGAGCGAATGATCGAATCAATAAAGTAAGTTGGTATTTGTCGAGTTTTATCGGGCATCCCATATGCTAAATGCAGAGAGTCCCATATGCCACAAATATTTGGATTTGCCTTTACCTCAAAATATCATAAATATGAAGCTGTAGTTACTCTTAGTGGATTTAGCGAAACTTATAAACATAATTTAATTTTGACCCAAAAAAAAAAACACAATTTAATGAGGTCAGTCAAATTGTCAAACATGATTCAATCCCAACTTCTAAACATGAGCTAAAGAATCAGTGAATTGAGAGACTATGTTAACAATCTCATTGGTTAGGAAGTACGCCCAAGCTCTTTCTTGAGATCCCAATGGTTAATGATACCCAAATACTTGGCCACTAGATATCTGCATAGCTTTCTGAAGTTCATTCAAGGATAGCTAAATTTCTAAAGAGCATACTAAAAAGACAATGGGAAAAGGTTCAGAGAGAAGTGAGTAAGAAGAAAAAAATGGAAGAGAAGGAACCACTGTAATTTGGGGCAACAATTCTAATTCACTGGAATTACAAGATTAGTTAAAAGTACATGCCAGCCATAGAAGGAATTGACACATCTTTCCACAGTGAAAGCACATAGAGAAATGAATAATGATTTTGGGGGCATAACTCGATACCTTTCCAAGGAAATGCCAGATTAATTACGTATCTAATAAGACAAAAGCAAGAGAAACAAAGATGATAGGCACATATCTATTAGCACTTACGGGTACTCAGTCATATGGGGGATACAATCCCCAAACAAGGGCACCTCCCATATTAGGAATGAAACAAGTGCCACTAGATGCCCGGTTCTCTACACACTTCATCAAAATTGAAAAATCCAATCTACGTAAACCAGAGAGTACCCAACAGTTATCCTAAAGAATAGTCTACGTATTCGTAATCAACTTCAAACACTGGATGCCCTTCCTGTGAGGAAACAAACCATTGTTCTTAATTACATGTCCTTTTTTTATAACTACTCCAAGGAATTTCTCAAGGATATTGATGATTTAAGGTGTACTCAACTGAACTCAACAAAGCCTTGTCCCAACCATTCATGGCCACCTATGAGAAACGTCAAAACAATGAAGTTTCTGGACAATTTAGAGAAAAACAAATCCTTATGGATTTCATTCTCCAGTTAAAGAACGGATAGAAGTCATATTCATATTCCACTCAAGTAAAGATTTGAATCCATGAAAGACAAATACAGATTGGAACCACACATTTGGTCCTGCAGCATGAATTCTTTGCACCTACGAAGCACCAATGCGGATGCGGTTACGCGAGGACGGGGACGCGAGTGCGGGGAGTCCGGCAATTTTCCCAAAATTACCAGTGCGAGTGCGGCAGGGTTACTTATGTAAAATATTAAAAATATATTTTATATAACATTTACATAGTAGTATACATAAACTATTCTACTAATATTTAATTATTAATTTATTTCAAATTTAACAATATAATTATTTATACAAAAAAAAATTGGGGGCTAAAGTATAAATATAGAAGAAAGAAAGGTTTTAAAAGAAAGCTTGTTATAAGTTAAGGCTTCCTCAAAAAAAAAAAAACATATGAAGAGTCTAGGGTTCACGTTACACACACACACACACACAGATGAAATCGAAGAAGAAGAAGAAGAACTGAATGTGCCCACTCTGAATCTGAATTGAAGAAGAAGAAGAACTGAATCGAATAAGTGCCTCTTTCCCCTTTCTTCCTTTTTTGTTTTTTTTTTTCCCTGAATCTGCCGCACTCCGCCACACTGAATAATGGCGAAGAACTGAAATGGAGTCCATACGCACTAAAGGCGCACTAAAGCCGCGTCCGCACTCCACACGCACTAAGTGCCGCGTGCTTCACCAAATCCGCCACACTAGTGCTTCTTAGCTTTGCGCGAATGACAAACTAGAATTTTCGTGAATACATAAATAACTACTCTATGATGCGTGTTAATATTGGAACGAAATGTTGTTTCAATAAAAAGGGCAACTTTGTCTACGATCCTAACATACAGTAACTACATCTAATGTGCATGAAAAGAAAATTTTCATAGAGAAATTATCGATGCCATGAGATATAATACTTGCAGTCTTGCATGTTCACTTCAGTTCATATCTCTGCCTACAACATATTAGTCTCGTCTTGATTTTGATTGAAGAGGCATTGAAACTTTACCCAAGGAAAAAGAAAAAAGACATTGTAGAGAAAGAGATGAGGCAACAACTTGGGGCTAACCAAAAGGTTATGCCCCTTTTATATTGAATATAAAGAAGAGAAAGAAATAATTACATATGAGTCCTTACACAAATCGAGAAATAAGAAAAAGACATAAAAGAGAGAAAAAAACTCTCAACTAAATAACTCTCAACACTCCCCCTCAAGCTGATACAAATATATCTTTCATATTCAGCTTGTCTAAAATAACATGGAATGGTCGACTTCCTATTCCCTTAGTAAGAATATCGGCAAGTTGATCACCCGACTTCACAAATGGAGTGCAAATAGTCCCACTGGTAAGATTCTCCTTAATAAAGTGTTTGTCAACATCTACATGCTTAGTTCGATCGTGTTGAACAGGATTGTGAGCAATACTAATCGTAGACTTATTACCGCAATATAGCCTCATAGACTCCTTCAACTCAATCTTCAAGTCTTTCAACAGAGATTTAATCCACAAGAGCTCACAAACTCCTTGGGCCATAGCCCTAAACTCGGCTTCTGCACTAGACCTGGACACAACATTCTGCTTTTTACTTCGCCATGTAACCAGATTACCTCCCACAAATATGCAGTAGCAAGAGGTGGACCTCCTATCAGTAATAGAGTCAGCCCAGTCTGCATCAGTATAGGCTTCCACCCTAAAATGATCATGTCTGGAGAAGAACAAGCCCTTTCCCGGAGAGGATTTCAAGTATCGAAGGATTCGAAAAACAGCCTCGAGACGAGACTCGCAAGGAGAGTGCATGAATTAACTGACAACACTAACAGCGAAAGCGATATCTGGACGAGTGTGAGATAAATATATGAGCTTACCCACTAATCGTTGATATCTCCCCATATCAACAGCCTTTCCACTAATGTCATCACTGAGCTTTTGATTGGGCTCTATTGGAGTATCACAAGCTTTGCTCCCAAGCATACCGGTTTCCTTCAATAGATCCAGAACATATTTTCGCTGGAAAATGAATATTCCATGTTTGGATCTAGCAAGTTCAATCCCAAGAAAATATTTCAACGCTCCCAAGTCCTTTATCTCAAATTCTCTGGCTAAATGTCCCTTCAACCACTCCATTTCTTCCAAGTCGTCTCTTGTGAGCACAATGTCATCAACATATACAATAAGAGTAGTAGTCTTACCCTGTGATGAATGTTTGATGAACAGTGTGTGATCAGCATGACTCTGCTTGAAGCCATATCTAAGCATCGCTTGTGTAAATCTTTCAAACCAGGCTCGAGAAGACTGCTTAAGGCCATATAGGGGTTTCCTCAGTCTGCACACTTTCCCTTCTGTTTTAGAGTCCTCAAAGCCCGGGGGAACATCCATATAGACTTCTTCCTCGAAATCCCCGTGCAAAAAAGCATTCTTCACATCAAACTGGTGAAGATGCCACTCCAGATTCGCTGCAAGAGAAAGAAGAATCCGAACCGAGTTCATTTTTGCAACCGGTGCAAAAGTTTCCTGGTAGTCCACGCCTTAGAAGCACGAAGCGGGGGCGGGGGCGGGGGCGGGGGCGGGAGCGGGGAAGCGGAGATACATAGAAGAGTCTGAAGTTCGGGGCGTCTAGGAAGCGTCTATGTTAATTAAATATATATATATATATTCTTTATTATTATGAGAGGGAAAAAATTCATGTATTTTGTCTTAAGTTAAGACTATATGTGATACTTTTGAATTTATGATTTCTTTGTGACTCTTTCGAAAATAATCATAAATTTGGGGTTAAATATAAGATTATGTCTGCAATGTGGTATTATTTGCAAACAAGTAAAGATAGTAGTAAGGTTATTAAGATTTGTAAGAATATAAGGGACCTTTTCGTAATAAACTAAAATATTAAGTGAATATATATTACGTTAGGATTTAGGGTTTCTTTTACTCCCTATCATAAGACGATAGGGCATCCATCATTCCATCTTCTCTAACAGCCGCAGCCACAGTGAGCAACACAGCGTGAGAGAAAGAGAGAGAGAGAGAGAGAGAGAAGAAGAAGAAGAAGAAGAAGAAGAAGAAGAAAGGAGAAGACTTATCTGTGAGAGACGCATCTGGAGGATCGTATACCATCACAGAGCCGATCGACGAGGACGACGACCAGATAAGTCTTCTCCTTTCTTCTTCTTCTTCTTCTTCTCACTCTCTCTCTCTCTCTCTCTGTTGTTTGGGTTTAGATTCTTAGAACACTTCTCTCCCATGGCCGCTTCTAGGCGTGTGGGAACCGCGGATCTCTCGCGAGAGAATCGCGATTCAATCGCGAATCTCAGTAAGGATCGCAGAATCGCGATTTTTGATGAGATTCATGACCTACAGGCACGATTCCTGCTTCTAAGGTCCACGCCATAGGTCTGTGTAAAACCCTTGGCCACTAAACGAACCTTAAACCTCTCAACAGACCCATCAGCCCTGTGCTTCACAGTATACACCCACTTGCATCCCACAGTCTTTTTTCCTTTAGGTTACGTGGTCAACTCCCAAGTACCACTCTTATGAAGAGCTTTCATCTCTTCAACCATAGCATGTTTCCACTTGGGATCAGCAAGAGCATCCTAGACATGGTTAGGAACACAAACAGAAGAGATTTTGGAGAGAAAAGCTCTATAGGAAGGAGATAAGCGTGAGTAAGACACAAAATTTGATATAAGATGTTGAGTACAAGACCTCACACCCTTACGGACAGCAATAGGGACATCCAAATCATCAGGTTCAAGAGAAGGTGTATCAGAAGAATTACCTTAATCTTCATCACTTAGAGAGAATGGCAGTGGGAGTTGAGGAGTTATGGCCTCTGAAGTCTCTATAGTTTTCCATTTATTCCATGTTCCCCTGGAACAGACCAACATATCCTTCTCTTTCTCAACTCTCTCAGTTTCTGGTATTTCATAATCACTCTCTTCCACTCTCTCATTTTCAACTTTCTCCCTCTCTTCAGGTTCCCTCACCTCAACTCGGTTTTTTTCAACGCTCTCTGTCTCCACCTCAATCATCATAGGTGGAGTAGACATCTCTTCCATACACCTCTGCTCCCCTTGAAGAGATGTTGGAGGATCAAGAAAGTAGGACTGAGACTCAGGAAAGATGACATCCATAGACACAAACCATTTTCGAGATAGAGGATGATAACATTTATAACCCTTCTGAGTAGGAGAATAACCTACAAACACACACTTAATGGAGCGAGGATCTAATTTCCCACGAGTAAGAGAATGATTATGGACGAAACATACACAACCAAAGATACGGGGAGGAATGGAGGAGGAAATGGAAGGAGAAGAAAGAACCTCAAGCGGTGTTTTCTTATTCAACACATGGGTGGGAAGGCGGTTAATAAAATAAGCAGCGGTCAACACTGCTTCGCCCCAATAAAACCAAGGAGCGTGAACCTGGAAGAGTAAGGATCGGGCAACATCTAAAAGATGACGATTCTTGCGTTCTGCAACTCCGTTTTGTTGTGGAGTGTCAGTGCAAGAAGTCTGATGAATAATTCCCTGAGAAGAAAAATATGCACCCAACCCAAAGTCAATATACTCATCCCCATTATCAAACCGTAGAACCTTCATAACAACCCCAAATTGGGTACACACCATTTTATGAAACTTTTGAAAAATAGAGAACACTTCCCGCTTTTCTTTCATCATATATAACCACGTGGTATGGGAACAATCATCAATAAAGGAAACAAACTATCTATGACCCTTTAAAGACACAGTATGGGATGGACCCCAAACATCAGTGTGAATTAATGCAAAAGGAGTAGAACTTTTATTATTACTAGGAGCAAACGAGACTCTATAATATTTTCCAAGTTCACAAGCATCACACGAAAAATTAAAAAAACCATTGTTTGAGGCAAAATTGGAAACATATGTCTAAGTACAGCAAAAGATGGATGTTTTAATCTTCTATGCCAAAGGTGTAAGTCTTCAGCTTTATTATTTGACACTACGGTAGTATTAGCCATCTTCTCCCATTCATCCAGAATGTAAAGTCCATGCTCCTCTCTACCACTACCAATCGTCCTCCTCATGATAAGATCCTGAAAGACACAATGAGATGGAAAAAAGGTTACACTATAGTTCAAATCACGAGTAACACGACTCAGGGATACAAGATTGTGAGAGAAACTAGGAACATGTAAAACTGAAGTTAATGGTAAAGAGGGAGTGACACATATGAGACCTTTCCTTGCGACAGAGGAGAAGGTACCATCGGCAATTTTAACTTTGTCATGTCCTGAATAAGGCTTATAATCAGAGAAAAGGTCATATGAACGTGACATATGATCCGAGGCACCTGAATCAATAATCCAGGGAAATGAGGAGTAAGAGATGAAAGCTCTTGCTGGTGTGACTAAGTTACCTGATTGAGCAAAAGACGATGAGGCACTTGCAGAGGCAGTGAAGCACAACGGGCCATCAGAGTCCAGAGAGTCTCAAGCTCAGTAGCAGATAAGGGGCTCATATCAGAAGAGGGCTCAATACCGGGGATCGAAGCTGTAGTATCAGTAACAGTAGTATGGTTAGCACGGACATTCCCCCCTCGTGAACCGGAACGGCCTCCACGAGCAACAGAACGACCTCCACGACTGCCCGGAGGACGACCATGGAGACTCCAACAGGTCTTTCTAGTATGATGGGGCCTATTACAATAATCATAGAATAACTTAGGCCGATCAGAAGAGCTAGACGGTTTGAGCCCCTCCCTTCCTGGTGGGACAGAGACTAAGGCAGACCTCTCGGATGAAGTGGGAGAGAGCATAACTACACGACGGCTCTCCTCAATTTGAACATACGCAAAGGCCTCCTGAAGGGTGGGAAGGCTATCCATCCCAAGTACTCGACTACGAACGTCATAATCAAAATGGAGTCCCTGAAGGAACTTGAAGACTCTTTGCTTCTCAAGTAGTTTCCGGTACCCTGCAACATCCGCGGACAGATGGGCAGGTAATCCTGTAGATGATCCACCCGATCTCAACTAGTAGTAAGAAAGGTGAAGTATTTAGTAACTGTCATATCACCCTGCTCGAAACGATCAATAGCCCGTGTCAACTCAAACTCTTGGGCATAGTTTCCCTTCCTAGAGAAAGTAGAGGCAACTGCGTCCCAAATGTCCTTCGCGGTCTTCATCCGGAAGAAACCCTCCCCAATCTCGGGGACCATGGAATTAATTAGCCAAGCCATGATGAGAGCATTCTCAATCTCCCACTTATCATAGCCCGGATCAGTGATGATGGGAGCCTGAACGCGCCCATCGAGATGTCCCATCTTCCCTCGACCCTTCAAGAGAAGAGCCACCGCCTGTGACCATGTCAAGTAATTTTGGCCATTGAATGGGGTGGTAGTAATTTTAAGATTGGGATCCAATGGTGTCACCACACTCTGAATAGTGTTCGGATTGGCAGACAACTGTTTCTCTGGTCTGACATGATTCTGGTGCACAAAGGAGAGAAACCCAATAAGAAGGAAGGGAAACAAAGGAGATGGGTACAAAGAGATCAAAGAAATCTAATCAATGGTCCATAAAGGGACCCAAAAAAAAAGGTGAACTTGAAACTTCAATCAAAATAAGGTTAAGGGATGGTGAGTGGAACTTAGATGACAAAGGAGAGGTTGGGTAGGGCTCGGTGGTGGTCTAGCAGTTCATGGGGGGGTCTCGTAAAGGGTGGGAGAGATTAGTGCAGACTGGGAGGCCCTAATGGGCTGCGGCGCAGGTAGGGGAGCCTAGTGGGGGGTGGGGGGGCTCGACGCAGGATGGGCAGCCTGTGGTGGCTGCGGCGAAGGCTAGGAGGCCAGAGGGGAGCTGCGGCGCAGGTTGGGTGGTGAGTTGGGTGGTTCAAGTGATGATGGTGGGCTAGGTGGAGAAGAACCCTAGGGCTTTGATACCATGTAGAGAAAGAGATAAAACAACAACTTAGGGCTAACCAAAAGGTTATGCCCCTTTTATATTGAATATGAAGAAGAGAAAGAAATAATTACATATGAGTCCTTACACAAATGGAGAAATAAGAAAAAGACAGAGAAGAAAAAAAAAAACTCTCAACTAAATAACTCTCAACAGACATGACATGTATACTTAACCTCCTCCCTTAGGAAGTATACTATGGGTGTGTTTGATAACCCAATTAAGTGGTGAAAATGAAAATTTTTAACACTTAATTCTTTTCAGTGCGTTTGATAATATACCACTTAATTGAAAAAGTGGTAGAAAATTCACTGAAAACATTAAGTGAAAATTTTCTGCTGAAAATAATCACTGAATGCAGTCTATTTTAGTTTTTGAAACACTGTTTTTAGTTTTGCTAATACAAATCACTTAAAATTTTCAGCACTTAAATTCAGCACTTAATTTTCAGTACTTAATTTTCAGTTTTATCAAACGCACCCTATGTGCATGACATATATATAATACTGGGACTGCTGAGCAGAACAAAAAGTAGATTTCCTACTGCAAAACATATTTGTCATAAAGCAAGTGGTATGAACCACCAACATTCCTGACACTCCATCTTATATCAGTTACAAGTATACAAATATGAAACAGGCCATCCACTCAATCTCGATAAAGGGAAATACAAATCATTCTCATTTGAAACCATGTAAGAGTGGAAAAAGGGTAGGCTCGGGATCATTGGAAATAAATATTGATATCTTTACGTACATACACATTCTATCTACGTGGGATGCTCTATTACTTCCTCATCCAGTCCGAGGGAAAAACAGTGTTTGTGGTCGTAAATTATCTTCAGAGTCCAGAAATATCCAAATACTCAAACTCAGACACCATTTCCTCATTGAGAATCTCGTAACCTTGGAAGAACATCAAACCCCTGAAACTGATACTAGTAAAGTGATCCCAATGAACAATCTATAGTATTCCCAAAAAGCTAAGGTGGTCAACCAATCAAAATGATCCGAAGTTCAATACCATGATACAATTTTTTAATTGATTCTTGCTGGAGGAAAATTCGATCTACACACACCTCTAATTCAAAAGAATAAGTTCAAATCATTGACCTATCTCTTATGAAGTAAAATTTACAATTAGAGTGGCGGAAACAATCCAAGGATCATATGATATCTTGATAAGGAAAGCTTGACAACAGTTTAATTCTTACCCACATCAGTTTTCATTCCAAAATATTAGCTAGAAACATAAATAGTTTACTATTATACCAAATCAAATTGTAAAAAATAAAAAATTCAAGCGCAGTTTGTTCTTCCCAAAATTGTGATATACAATATATCTGAAGATGATTATATTATGGTTAGTCTTATCAAATTGAAACATATTAAACTGAAGAAATATGCATGACAATACAATCAACACAGGAGGAAAGGAAGCTATATACTAAAGTAGGATCTGGGTGTTTTGTCCTCTTACCAATTTGGGTGGTTCGACCCGATCTTCATGGTGATGATTGTGATGAACCACAAACAAAGTAAACCCAGCAACAGAGAATAGCCCAAGAAGGGTCCAGATCCAACAAGACAACCTCCTCCGGCGCCGGTAATCGGCCGCCCGCCGCCGCATCCTTCGCCGGCCTCCTCCCCACAATTCACCACCAAATCAATAACCCAAAATGACCCATTACCCAGATTGTACCAATCCAAAATCAAAACCAATGGATCAAGACACCAATCAAACGTTGTGTCTTTCACTAGCTTTTAGCTTGTTTGGGTCTTCTGGGACCAGAAAATTCTCATTAGGGAAGACAAGCTCACAAACCCAACAGGTCATACACACCTTTCAATCAAAGAAATATAAGCTATTTTGGGAGATCAAGAAATGAAAATTACAGGGGGGGTTGTGTAACATGTGTGTCGGTTGTGAGTGAAAGTAAAGAATTTGGGCAAATTGCTTTTGAATGTGAGGAGGGTCTGTCTCTCCACATTGAATGTCAGCTTTGGGGAGGGAGGGAAATAGGTGTGAGAAATGTGAAATTGGGCAAATCACAATAAAGAGCAGAGGGCCAGCACATGTAAGCATGTGCCATGGTTTCACAAGTGAATCTACTTTGGAATTTTATTTTATTAAATATATATATATATATATATATTTGGGGTCATAATCTAAATCTACTTTGGTAATATTTTTGGAGTCATGAGTTATTAAGGAAATCTAAAAGTTAAAAGATAAAATTGTTTGAGAAATCAAGTTTCTGTAATTTAATCATAGAAAGTGTCTCAACTTCATAAATTTGCAATTGGACAAAAGTTAGGGGTGTTGCGACCAGTATTTTTTATTTTTTTAGTGGTTTTAATATCGACCATTCAGTTTCGGCAGTTCAGTTTTAAGCGGTGTCGATCGGTTTTCAGTCGATTTAAGTTTGTGCACTTCTTTTAAAATATCGACCAATCGTTGTTAGGTCAGTTTGGTTTCGGTCGATTTTCAATTTTTTGACTTTTATGAACACCCCTAACAAAAGCTTCGTTGGACAACTAATGTTGTAGTCTTTTAGTAATTATGAAACTCTAAAAGTTAAGATAAAAATGTTTGGCAAACCAGTTCTGCAATTCAATAGCAGAAAAATGTGTCAATTGAAAAAGAAAAAGAATAAAAGCGACTGGACAAAAGCTACCTTAGATAGATTTTGATCAAAAAATAATTTTTTGCGATTTAATAATAAAAGCAGAAGCTATTGCCAATGAAAAGCTCTTGTCAAATATATATCTAATCTTTTTTTGAGGAAAATATATATTAACTAATCTTATATACACCTTTTTTTATACTTACTTGGATCCGGACTGGATACACACACCCCCACACACATGCACACCCCAGTCCCAATTCAACCCCAAAGTCCCACACTGACCCACAGCAAAGCCCAATAAAAATCACTCATTACAACTGAAAAACAACCAAGGAGCTTTTGGTTTTGGGTAAGTATATGTCAATATGTATGTTACTGTAAGGGTTGGTAACTTTGTAATTTTTGATAAGTACTTACACCTTATTGTTTCTTTCCTTTTTGTTTTTTTTGTTTTTTTGGCTTGACCTCATTGTTTGCTTCCTACTATAAATAGAGAATGATTTGTTTTTATTGAAGATATATTTTTCTTGAAAAAAAAAAAAGAGTAATGCTAGAGACATAACACACTTTTTGTGCGTGTGAAATAAAAACATTACCCTAAAATGAATTTATTATTTGTAGGGTAATGTTTTAGTATTAGGTCTAACAAGCAAAAAGTTTTAGTTATAAGTTATCTCTCCCTTCAATTGACTAAATCATCCTCACCATTTTGCAAAAATTGTTACACAATAGGCGTGTGACACCCGCTCCTGCGAATATTATTAATATATATTAGCATGTATTATTAATTATATAATAATGTTACAAATGCATTTGTGACGTGGGTTTTGACCCATTGAGTTAACTATGGGTATCCGTTTGGGGAACACGGATGTGGCCAATGTGGCAGTCTCCGATTGGGACATGGGTTAAGAAGTCCCTGTGTGATGGGTTGGCGATGTGGAATCACTTTATATGCTTATGTGTTTATTAAGGCTTATGTGAAATATTTTATTCAATTATTTTATATCATGTTAGTAGGGTTTGGGATACATTTGTGAGTACGATTGAACACGCTACATAATTAGTAGGCTAATTAGCAATTTCATAATCTTATTGTATTATAATAATATGAAAGCCTCAAGTGCCACGTGACACAAGGAGAGGCAACGCTATCAAAATTTTGTAATATTGCTCATTAAATTACTCCAAATACCATTTCTTATTTAGCATTGAATTCCTAATAATTACTCTACTATTTTATTGTGGGAGTTGAATTTGAAATGTTTAAAATTTGAGAATTTGTGTTATCTATCATATTGACAAACTTTAATTATTTATTGCTATTTATGTTATATACCATCATTGTATCCAATAATAGTTGTCCCGTGCATTGTACAGATTAAAAAAACTAGTCTAATATATATATATATATATATATATGAAACCTAAAGCTTTTCAATTTGCCACGTGACAGCTTATATGAAAAGCACTTTGGTCCCAGCTATCTCTCCTTCTCTATACGTCTCTATAATTTTGTTACCGTAAATCTCTCACCCCATTCGCAAATTTCTCTCACTCAAATCACTCCAAATTTCAGTACATGTCTCTCTCTCTCTCTCTCTCTCTCTCTCTCTCCTCTCTAAAGATCGCGTCTCTCTTTTACCACAAATCTCTCACCCCATATGCAAATTTTTCTCACTCAAATCACTCACCAAATTCAGTACATCTCTCTCTCCCTCTCTCTTTCTCTCTCTCTCTCTCTCTCTCTCTCTCTCTCTCTCTCTCTCTCCCCTAAAGATCGCATCTGTCTCTCTTTCTCTCCTCCCTCTCACGCAAATCCCTTCCTAAACACCTCTCTCTCTCTCCATATTTGGATGAGATGTGGAAAATCAATTCCTTCCTGCTTTTCTCCAAATTGACGAAGAAGGATTATAGGGTTTGAAATTCAATTATCATCAGTTGAGACTTCAGAGGACTTGGTGATCAATCTAATTTCTTAAGAAAAGAAACCGAAAGCGATGGTGGTGATATACGGAATCAAGAGAATTCATGGTTGTCGCCAAACAGGCTGTATAAAAGTTTTCATGTTTGAATTTGTGCTACTTCTTCCCCCCCCCCCCCCCCCCCCCCCCCCCCCCTCTCCTGAGTCTGTGGGTTTTTTTTTTCATCAGTTGTTCTCCCCTTCAGGTTTCTTCAACTTGCTCTCCACTTCAGGTTTCTTCAGTTGTTTTAGTCCTACGGTTTGAGACAAAAAAAAATTTCCTTCTATATTTCCAAAATTTGTTTTTATTAATCAGGTGCAATAACCTTTTTTATTTTTGCAACTTTTTTGTTATTTTGGCTTTATGTTTGTTTATAAAAAATGCTCCTTAACAAACCCTTTGTTAATTTTATTTGCTATGTTTAGTTGCTGAGAGTAGGTATGATGATTGGAAAGCAGCTGAGTGATGGAGATGTGTAAGCATGATGGATCAAATGTGAATCTTCAACTTTGAGTTTCCCATCTCTTCTTCATTGTGAGTTTCTCACCATTTGTTTAAATGTGTATAACTCTTGATCATCATCTATTTATTCAAGTATGGGAGCTATTTTGAATTTTTTTTCCCCATACAAGTGATATTTGTTTTTGTAATTTCTTTGTCCATTTTAATTTCTTTTGGCTATTCTAGCCATCATTTGATTGTTACACATCGATATTAGTTTGTAAAATCTCTCTCTCTCTCTCTCTCTCTCTCTCTCTCTCTCTCTCTCTCTCTCTCTCTCTCTTCTTTTCTTTTTTCCAGTTTCTATTTGTAAAATCCTACCTTAGATTATCGGCTTCCATCAATTCAGCAAGTCTGGGTTTATACGGGCTTACACAACATGCCATCAATATAGCAGCAGGTTGGGTATGTCATACACCTACAAATAAATGTTGAAGTTCTAATCAAATGATACAATCCTGTTGATATTTAAAACAATGATATGGTTCCCAGTGGGTTGATCATTCATTACTGTGTCCTAAGTACTTATCCCATAAAAGAAGATTAGTTAGTAAGCTAAAGAAAATATTTATAAAAAAAAAAAAAGTAGAAATGAAAAGAGAATAGGCTATTAGACTCTTAGGAGTTCCAGGCATGATGTTGTTTTTTATCTATAGATTGACCAGAAAAGAGCCATGAATGATTTTGGTTTCTCAAATTTTCATCTAATTTTTCTGAATGCACTATTTTCTCTTCCTATTTCGTTTAATACCATTGTTTTCTCTTACTATGCAGTTAGTAAAGGAGCCATTTGTCGACATCCTCACCATCTTCAGTTTTCAGTTAGTTTATATATATTTTTTTTAATGAATGTAGACATGGAGAGAGAGGGTCGCATGGGGGAGAGATAAGGTTGGGTTTAAAAACTAATGTTCTATTTATTTTCTTCTTTTGTTTAACCTCTAATGCTCTGTTTAGGGAATACGTAGTCTTAGTGCATTAATTGCATAGTTGAGTGATGCCCCATTCTATATTTGTGAAAGACTTGTGAATATGGCTTAGTTGAAAATTGTTAATCAAACCAACAAGTCTCCATAAAACCCATAATTATTCTCCCTCTTCAATTGTGCTCCAGTAAGTTCAGTTAGAGTGGAGGTGTACTTTAGATTGTCCTAGTGATTGATGGGATCATTGTTTGATGAGGTGTAGGGTCATATGGGTAATCAAATTGGTAGCTATTGCATTTGGTTTCCCATTTGATTACTGTGTAGCAACTATCATGCGTGTTATTGCATTTCATTACATTGTCATGCATGATAATGTGATGTGTTATGCATTTTGGCACATGTGTGGGGTGAGTTTTGACTCATGAGTCGATTTGGGTGTCTGTGTTAGAGAACCCTTCTGAAACGATATGAATGAGTGTTTTGTGGTTGTGACGTCTCTCCGAGATTGAGACGGTCATTGTGGAATACCCTTAAATGTTTATCTAGAAATAAATGTTTACCTGTATATTTCACTATCTGTATTATTTTCTGGTTTAGAATATATTTATGTTGTTAGTTTTAGCATCCTGGTGAGGACGAATTAACATGCTATTAATTTGGTAAGCAACTTAGGAAAAGTCATGTAGAAATTTGCGTTTTAGCAACCAAACGGAACTTAGTCGAAAACTTTTATAATTTAGAGGTTTCACTTGTAAGGCTGTGAATTAGCTGTGTAGAAAGTTTCGGAGACTGATTAGGAGTTTTGAAAACTCGTGGGGAGGTAAACACAATTTTTGAAAGTGTTGCCTATATATAGATAGAGATGATCTTGATATTTTCATAAAGCTTAACCTAAGTTTCAAGAAAGAGGCCAAAGGGGGATTTGATTATTTCGAGCTTCTCGACGCCAAACAACGACCGTTCGTCCACTGGTTTTTTACCAAATTTCGTATTCGAACTCCTCGAGGTAAGGCCGTCATTTTGATACCTATTATGCCTTGTTTGGCCAAGTTTTCAGAAAAGTTATTTTCTAGAATTTTTCATAAAAGTTGATAATTGGATTTCTGATCCATAAGAACTGTGCTAGACGGACTTCTACACGTTCTTTGTGCTTGAGTTTTCTTTGGATCAAGTTTTAGGAACGTTATTTGGAGGTGAGTGATTCAACTATATTTTTGGAATGATTTCTTGACATGTATTCATGTTTTGTATGAAAAGCATGTGTTAGCTTATAGAGATATGTTGTATAGTTCATATTGGGCAATTATATTGATAAGTAGGCCCAATAGCATGATGAAATGTTTTGTTTACTGAGAGCATGGTGATATGTATTTGAGCATGTTGAGTTGCTTATTTGGGTCAAAGGAGCATGTGGTTACTGAGCCATCTTGTGGAGCCCATATAGGCATTAAGATCGCACGACTGAGGAAAAGAATCATGAGTCTTACCTTTTCATGTGGACTTATTGGCGAAGAGTCACGGATTGGGAGTATATGACGTACATGTGAGACTCCGAAGACTAGTATGAATTGTAGAGATGTGAATGGGAGCATATTTGTCATTCACGTGCATATGTTGTTTTATTCACTAAGCGTTAGCTAAAACAAATCGAATATGTGTGGTTATTCAAATAACCATTGCAGGAGTTAATGCTGGCGAGGAATTGCAGAAGTGAGCACGTGGGCTATGGGAGTGTTGGAAGAAGGCGACTTATCATGTGTGTTTCGTAGTTTTGGTAATAGAGACGTTGTAATAAGAATTTCATGACTTCTAGTTATGTTTAACTTAGTATCTTAGAGCGGATTAATGATGTTGTAATAGATAGTAATCATTTGTAATTATGTTTCAGTAATGTTTTAATCCAGTTAAGATCGTTTCGGTATGAGTTTGGAGTGCATGTTTAGTCCTTGGTTGATTTCGAAGAGCTTTTAAAATTGAAAATTCTGTAGAAGGAACTGCTACAATAAAATAGTCGACTGGACCCCTATTTTCAGTAACCTTTCTCCTTTGTTTTAGGACTTCAGTCGACTGATCCCCAAGAAACAGTCGACTGATTTCTGCAAGAAAATTGGACATTCTGCTTGAATGGGTTCAGTCGACCGGACGAGCCCAGTCGATTGAAAATTTGAGGCATCATTCGACCGGACCTATGGTCAGTCGACTGAAGGTGGCAGTAGGGGATTCTTGTTCTCTGCATCACCAAGTCAGTCGACTGGAGCCCTGACCCAGTCGACTGGACTGCTGGTTTCAAAAAGGGTTTGTTTTCGCGTGTTCTTAAAACTAATTTTTGGAAACGTTAATAATTGGTTAGCCTCGGTGGCGTGCCACGGGCTCCGATTCTGCTATTGTAGGACCGGGCTATGACAAATTCACATCCCAAATGATGTGGCAGTGGGCCCACTGAATTTTGATTGGATGATGTTAAATTGGTTCCATCATCAATGAAAGTGGTTCCACTGCCACATCACTTGAGATGTAATTTGGAATTAAAATGGGAGACGCATATTATTATTCTAAAATAATAGATAAATACTACAATTAAGAAAAGAGTGCAGTTTTGCTTATCCCAAAATTGCTCACCCATTACTCACCCAACTCTCTTATTGACTAATACAGTGGGACCTATGACTTTTTATAATTAATTAATCATTATTTATTCTTGGGTCCCACTGCATTAATCAATGAGAGAGTTGAGTGAGCAATGGGTCAGCAATTTTAGGGTGAACAAAAATGCATTCTTAAGAAAATTTGTGGTTGAAAAGTGGAGAGAGAGTGTGTGTGTGTGTGTGTGTGTGTGTGTGTGTGAGAGAGAGAGAGAGAGAGAGAGAGAGAGAGAGAGAGAGAGAGAGAGAGAGAGAAATGGGGTAAGAGGCAACTTGCCACACAAGTTGTCTCCCCAATGTGACCAGTTGTGTACGTTGCAAGTGTGGATTTCCAAAACTACTTTGATTTTTCAATGAATGGTCTAAATTTCACCAATTCTCAATAGTCAATCCAATGGTGGGAAACCGTCCGCACCCATATGGACAAAACTACCATTCCGCATGGTGTCCACCACCAAAACTATGTGAAGTAAAAGAAGAAAATGTCGCCGATTGCTACTAAGAAGCTACATGCATTAGCTTTTGTGTGCCAATTTGTATTATTAAAACCATTCCTTCCTTGATTTTCATTAGAGCATGTTGAAGTGGTTTCACTATTATTGAAGGTAGTTTCACTGTTTAAACCATATTTGAGATACAAATTTGGGAAGCTTAGCATTACTCAAACATTATTAATCCATTTTTTTGGGACAAAATAATTAGGGGTAATTAGGGTTTAATCTATTTTAGAGTATTTTTAAGCATTAGGTCCAACAAAGAAATATATAAATTTTTTATTTATTGAAAAGTCAATATAAACCTAGGCAAAAAAATCCTAACGAATTTGTGAAATTTCTCAAACTTTTCTTGTGAAATTTCTCAAAATTTAGAAAAGTTTGTGAAATTTCACAAGAAAAAGTTAGGGAAATTTCACAAACTTGTCAGGATTTTTTTTGTCCAGGGTTATATTGAGGGATTTTTCTCTAAAAAGTTTTCATTTTATCCTTTAACAAGTTACTTTTCTTAACATGTGACTTGACACTAATTAACCCAAAAAATTATGAGTAGTGCTATGCTTCCCAAATACAAATCCCAAATTTACATTCCAAATGATGTGACAATAGACCTCCTATGGGGTCACTGAGTTTTGATTAGAGGATGTTGGAGTGACCTCACAGTCACATTATTTGGGATGTGAATTTGAGATTTGAATTTGGGAAGCATAGTATTACTAAAAAATTATTAAGAGATGCTATGCTTCACAAACCTAATTTCTAAAAACTCATCCCAAATGATGTGACAGTGAGACCACTGAATTTTGATTGAAGACTACTATGGGGTCACTTCAACATCCTCGAATCAAAATCTAGTCGACGCATTTCCATATCATTTAGAATAAGTTTTTAAGATATGAATTTGGGAAGCATAGCATTACTAAAAAATTATTAATCCATGTCAACTTATTTTTGTTTCTAAAAGTTTCACTAGGAAACAGAAGATTAGATCCCACAAAATTAGTGGTTATAAAATGTGCAGTATGATTAGAAAAAGAAAAAAAAATTTAGAGCGAGTGGTGGATTATGTATGACTATATCTCATATTCTCTATAATCTATATCCTAAAAAAGACGACGACGAAAGCCAAAAAAATACACTTAGAATAGAAAACAAACTCTCTCTCTCTCTCTCTCTCTCTCTCTCTCTCTTCACCTCACGATCACGAACACGAACACGAACACGAACTCTCCCCTGTTCCATTTCTCTCCTCTCTCCCCCTTGATTTTCTCTCCCATCTATCTTCTCCGTCAATTCTCTCTCTGAAGAACCCTGAAGTGGCAACAAGTACGGGGCAGATGAGGTAGAAGAAATCTTGGTACACACACACACACTCTCTCTCTCTCTCTCTTGGTTGTTAAATTGTAATAAATCATAAATTCGGGAAGAGAAGTTAGGTTTTGTTGTACGGAAAATTGGAGTTAAATCCTTGGTTAGTGGCTTTAAAAGTGTAAAGGAGCCTGAAAATTTGAGACTTTTTTGCAAAGTCCCTAGTTATATGTATGTAATAATAAGTAATCCAATCAGACTATATATTTGACTAGTTTGGGCAGATTTGCCCCTATAATTCTAGAGTCTTCATTGGTATAAAATTCTGGGAGAGATTGAAGCTTATTGAAACTTTGTTCAAATTGGAATTCTGTGAAATCATCTCATCGATTGAGAGAGAGAGAGGGAGAGAGAGAGGGAGAGAGAGAGAGAGAAGAAGAAGAAGAAGAAGAAAGAGAAATCAATATATAGATAGATCTAGAATTTTGAAAATCATCTTATAGACTGAGAGAGGTCCGATAGTGCAGATCTGGAAGTGTTTCCTTTCAGGTTTGATTTTCTTTTGTGATTTTTGATATATATATATAGATAGATATGTAAACACATATATATATATGTCAATATATATATATGTCAAGATATATATATATATATAGAGAGAGAGAGAGAGAGAGAAATCATCTTATAAACAAGTTGTTTTGTGTTTTGTTGATTGATGTATTGTAGCTTAGATTGTGCGAATTAATCATATGCATCCAGATTTTCACTGATTGAAGCCTTTCCAGATTTGTATTTTTGTTTTTTTTTTCTTGTTTGATTTCCTTTTTGAACAATCACTTGTACTATTTCTATTGAGGAATGTGTCTACAAACTCTGCAACTCTGGTTCAAAGGTCAGTACTGATCTATTGCTTGACTTTGATGTGGATTATTATGAACTGTAGAAGCTGATTTCAAATTGGAGAATCTGATTTATACGTTTTTACAAATCTGATTGTTTTTTTAAGATTTTGGATTTAATACAATTTGATGATTTCAGTTTTTCGTTGATGAATGCACTCTAATCCTAGTAGATTTTGTTTTACGAAATTTATAGTTTAGATATTTTGAAGTCGGCATTTGCTTTTAATTTGCTTGTTTTATTTGAAACATAATCTGAACGTTATGAACTTAGCATAGTGATTTGATATCCTTGCATTCTATATGTAATGACTTTGATCTGAGATGAATGTCCATCTTCATGTCCTTTGAATGAAATTTTTTTCAATTTATTTGAATTACTTAGCATAGTGCTTTGATATGCTTGCATTATCATAGTGGACATGAAGATCTCAAACAACACAACTAAATCCATTCTCTAGGCATGAAACAAATTTATTTTGTTCATTATGATTTTTAGGTGCATTTTTTTAAGGACAATTGTGTGTTTTAATTGTTTGTTACAAGTGATTTTAACATATAGTTACTTACATTATTGATGTTCTATTCTTTTGTATCGTTCATTCATTTTTTTGCTTGTCGTGGTTGGACAGTAAAATGTTTAAAGCAACTATTCATTGGTGATTAAAATGAATATTTTGTGAAATTTCACAAAAGTATTATGTTTTAGTTTTTGGGGAGGATGGTGTTTTTTAATGTGGATATGTGTATGTTCCTATGGTGGATGTGATTGGACATTAAAATTCCTACAAAACTATTTTTTGTTGCGGTTGAAATTTCACAACAGTATTTTCCGTTAGTTTCTAGTGAGCAGATGTTTTACTATGATTTTGTGTATGTACTTGTAGACTTGCAGTCATAGGTATACAACTTATTGGGTTGTGCAAATTTGGTTCTGAAACAACCATTACAAGATTGTGTGATACGATGGTTTTTAGTGACTTGAAAGATTTCATAGTGGGGTATGATAAGTGATGAATCAGCTATGATGTCCTACCAACTACCGGGCCACTCTGTTTGCGTGTTGCAAGACGAAGATGATTTTAGAAACATGTTGGATGTTGTAAAAGCGATGAATATGGATCACTTGTTGATTGATGTCATTTACTCGAATGCAAGACTTGAGGATCAGTCTAGTGGCCTAAGTAACGGAGTAAGTGTTATGATAGAATCAACGAGTAGGAGTGTTGTGGATGACTTTCCTCGCAATTCAGGTTATACGAGGTAGAAGTTATTATTGGGTTCAGATTGGGCATGTGAGATTCGTGGTGTTGATCAAAAATTTGAAGGAGGGGCTGAAGAATTTAGAAAGTCACTGTGCAAGTATGCAATTCAGATGGGTTTCCAGTTCAAGTACTTGAAATATGACCAAGATAGAGTTACGACAATCTGCATTTACCGAGAGGATTGTGGATGCTTATGGCGCGTCCATGCATCAAAGGAGAGTATTAATAATTTTTTCTATATTAAAACGATGACCAATGAACACACATGTGGTTCTGTTATTCATACTTCAAAGCATCCGCATGTGTCGTTGGACTTAGTTGCTAGTTTATATTTTGACAAGATCCGAAAGAAGCCATTCACCCGTCCAAAAGATGTTATTGGTGACATTAAGGATGATTATGGAATCGATATCATGTATCACCATGCATGGCTTGGGGTTGAGAATGCAAGAAGGCAGAAATATGGAGATCATGCTTTGTCATTTGACAAGCTTAGGTGGTATTTCAAGGAGGCCGAAAAGTTTAAGGTAGTCACTTTGTTATTGACACAAATCCTGAGTCCCATAGATTTGAAAGGTGTTTTGTGGCCTTTAAAGCTTGTTTGTATGGTTTTAATTTCATTGGGGCAATGATATTTTTGGATGGTACTTTTTTGAAGGGACGTTATAAAGGTGCGCTGCTTGGGGCTACTTGCAAAGATGGGAATGGAGGTTTGTAAATTATCTTCTTCCCTAGTTTTTCGCTGGTTAAAAAAACTATAATACTTTTGTGAAATTTCACAAAAGTATTGCATTGAAATATTAGTAGTGTAACAGAACCACCATATTTGTATGGAACAATTGTAATACTTTTTCTGATTCTTTATGTTCAGGTATTTTTAGCCTTGCATTTTTTATGGTTAGCTTGGAAGACAAAAGTAATTGGATTTGGTTTAACAGAGCTTAAAAAAGTGCTAGATTCAGAACGGAAGTTGACTTTTATATCTGATAGATATGCAGGACTAATTGAAGGTATTCGAGCTGTATTTCTGGATCACTTTCATGGCTATTGTTTGCACCATATGCAAATGAATCTACGGGATAGGTTTAAAGGCGTGAGAGGCAAGTTTAGGAATCGTATTATTTACAAATTTGAGTCATGTACATATGCATCTACACGTGCTGAATTTGAGAGAGAAATGGAATCACTTCTTAGTGAAGGTGGTAAAAAAGTTAGAGACTTTTTGAGTGACCTTCCAAAAGAACATTGGTACAATGCATTTTTTTGCAGGTCAAAGGTATGGAGAGATGTTTTTCAATGTTGCTGAATCTTGGAATGCAAAGATTGTTGAAGCGAGGCATCTTCCGATTACAGATATGATTGATATGATTAGGGTGGATACGATAAAAACCATGGCCGATAAGAGAAACCTATACAAGGAATGGATAAGAACTCTATGTCCAAAAATGCATAAAAAATTGCAAGATTCCTTGGATGATGGTAGGACTTGGAGTGTTAGTGTCTCGAGTGATGATATTTATGAGGTTAATTGCCATCCTTCTGTTTCTGTGAACATCAAGCTTTGATCTTGTTCTTGTGGTAAGTGGCAGCAAGAAGGTTTTCCATGTGAACACGATGCCACTGTAATCCATAATAGTGAAAAGATAACTAGACATACACTTACAGATTATATAGAATCATACTTTTATGTTCGATATTTTGAGCAGTCATACTCGAAATTTATACATCCTTTGCAACTTCGACGAATACTGATAACAATTCTTGCAATGGTTTTATCTTCCCTCCGGTGGAGAAGAAGCAACCAGGAAGGCCACAGAGAAAGAGAATACCATCTCGAAGTAAAAACATTCATCATAATATTTGTCGAATAAGGTGCAGTAGGTGCGGGAAGATGGGAAGCCACGACAGGAAGTCTTGTAGAGAGTTTATCAAATAGGTGGGTAGTTGGCACACATTTTGATTTCAGTTTGATATTGAATATTCAGTATGTTTTTGAATAATAGTTTTTTACTATTATAGTTTCGATGCTTTAGGAGGTAAATTTGCAAATTTACTGATAATGAATGAAATCTTTTATTAGTTGTATTGTAAATTTGTTACTGTAAATCTGATAATGAATATTCAGTATGTTTTTTTTACTGTTATTAGTTTTGTGAAATTTCACAGTAAAGCGTACTGTGAAATTTTAGTGTTATTAGTTTTGTACTTGAGTTTTTCCAAAAGACAGTAAAGCGTACTTTTGCGAAATTTTAAAAAACTATTAGTTCGGGTATTCTGAAAGGCAACAACATATTATTTCACAAAATAAAATCAGCCAGAAAACATATTATACTTTTAGTGAAAAAGATGCATGTTCATTACAAGAACAAAGTTTTATGAAATTTGACAAAAGTACTTGAGCTTTTAAAAAATCACAGTACTTCACGAAAGAAACTCAGCCAAAAAAATACCATATTTTCATTAAAAAGATGCACGTTACAAGAACAAAGTTTTGTGCAAGTTCACAAAAGTACTTAAAGCTTTTCCGAAAGCGTGCAACAAAAGTTCTAAAGTTTTGTGAAATCTCACAAAAACACTTGAGCTTTTCTGAAAGCATGCAGCAAAGCAAGTAATTTTGTGAAAATTTACTAAAGTAATTCAAGTTGCATGGAACAACAGCAAAATAACATGCTTTTGTGAAATCTCACAAAGTTATTAATTCATCTACTCTGAAAGGAAAAATCACACTATTTCATGAAAAAAAAACCAGCAAAAAAAATACCATACTTTACAAGAACAAAGTTCTGTGAAAATTCACAAAAGTACTTGAGCTTTTGCGAAAGTATGCTACAACAACGTAATAGATGCACATTAATTACAGGAGCAAAGTTTTGTGAAAGAGCACATCAGAATATAGTAATCTATAAAAGCATGTTTGTCTACCTTAGTTTATCAAAAAAATACAGATGCATATAGACATACTACAATTTCTATAACTTTAAAAAACACCAAATGATTGTCTATTTTCTAGCTTCCACACTACATCAAAATAATATTAGTTATCTAGTTCATTCAAATAAAATCTACTTTGATGTGTTAGTGGAAGGGGGCATTTGCTCTTCATTTACAAATTTCTTCCTGAGGTCATCTCTCTCTTTAAATCTTCTTATGTCCATGACTTCCCAGGAGTGTTGAGGAGATCGGTTATCATCTCTGCTCTGAACCTTTCTGCATCGCAGTAAAGGTCGATTTCCTCACCAAATAAATTTTCTTTATGATGTAACAAACAATTACACCACAATCAAGTTTGCATTTGAACACGAGAAACCATAATCAATTTGTGAAAATTAAGATAAGGGTAAAATGTTGAATATTAATATAAAAATCAATTTGATTTGATACATACGTCCCAAAAGACTGTTGTGGGCTTTTTTCCACGAACTCAACTTTAGGCACCAACTCCTCGATCGTGGGATCTTCTTCTTTTCTTGACTTCCAATATGAGTCAACATATTTTTTCTGAAAGGTTATTGAGAATGGTGTTAGAGCATTACTACGTGAGAAAAGTTATCTAAAATTTCACAAAAGTAAGCTTAGCAAAACATACTTTTGTGATATTAGGCAAAAGTAGACACAATTTTTTGTAAAGGGTAGCAAAACATATTCCTGTTATTAGACAAAAGTAATTTTATAATTTTGTGAAATTTGTCAAAAGTATTTCAAACAAAACACAAAATTTTGAAATTACTTTTAAAAAAGTAACATAGTTATGTAAGTCACATACTTTGGTTAATTCAGGTTTCTAAAAGCCATATGGTAAGTGATTATTGTTAGAGTTGTTTGATTGATTACCATGTCGTTGAAGTCTCTTTTAAACTGATCGTATCCTTTCTTTCCTTTCCGTGGCTTTTGAGAGTTGTAGAACTTCCAAGTTCCGTCCTTTGTGTCTAGTACAACCAAAGTCCAGTGTCTTGTAGTGTTTTAGTAGCCTTTGGATATTAGGGGATAGATGCAGTAACGGTGCTACTCTCTGTTTTCAATGAGTGGGTGTACAAGGGTATTCAGTGTTTCTTTGTTGTTCTCTCTTACCCATGTCTGTTTTTATCCAGAACAAATTAGAATTAGAATTTGAAAACAGCACAATAAATGATACAAAATTTTTGTTTGGAATTTTTATTGGTTACCAAGCATAAGCTGGGAAATACAAATGAAGTTCCAGTCCTTTCTGGTTGACTTTGCGTAATCTTCCCATGTTCTTGCAATTTCATCAATAAATGTGCATACATATCGATAACCTATTCTTGCAACAAATTGGTTCATCAAATCAATAATAGATAGCTGCTAAATACCGAATTATATGCATGGGATGTTCAAGGGGTATTACGTACATTATTCCCAAGTGCTCTTTCGTGAATGATACCAACCAAGTCATCCAATAGTAGATGGTCAGTTCTGTCTATTATGCGGAATGCTGCTGCACTATTATTCCAAAAATTATTTACAAATTTGAAACCACAACTTGGATGCACAATGGTTCTTTATAATGTATATTCATACAAAGTACTTTAATACTTACAATGGGCCTTCTTTATCTCGCATTTTGTGTAGTAGCATTTGATCTTTGGCTTTCAAGTAATGATAAATCGGGAACTTATTGGAAGTCGGTATTTCATAGCATTTTTCTACTATTTCATCAACATCAATGGCTGCTTTTCTTGTTTCTTTGTCAGCCTTTGTTTTGCTCCTTGTTTGACGAGCTATTTTTTTTTTCCTTTTTGGTGTGTACACAAATTCCTTCATTCTCTTCTTTATTCTCAGTTTCCCCTTGACTCCTCGAACTAGTGAACTTTGCCAAATTTCCTGAATGGTCATCTCTGCGCGTTTACGCTTGTTTTTTGGCGTGGCTGTCTTCTTGTTATCTTTTTTCCCATAGTCTTCTCCTTATTGGTCACCTTATCATCAATCTTGTTATGCTCATCAATCTTCTTAGCATTAGTGCCATCGATCTCCACCAATTCATCCCCATCCTTGTTTTCATGTTTATTTGGTTTGAGTTGAACCTCTTCTGTAACTCTATTCAACTTGAAAATGATATCCTTTTCCATCAGCTTAGCATTTTGAACTCTTAGGTTTTCCTGTTCTGATCTCAATGATTTCACAGATTCCTTATTCTGCATATTTTTTGTTCAAGAAATTTTTATAAATTCTTTGTTACAAAATAAACTAGTTTAGTTTTTTTTGAAAGGGCAGCAACATTTACTTTTACGGATTCTCACAAAAATAATTCAACACAATACTTTTGTGAAATTTCAAAGAGCTAATTCAAGAAAACATACTTTTTTGATATTTCACAAAAGTAACTCACCAAAATGTAAATTAACGTAATTCACATTTCTGAAAGGTAACAAAAGCACACTTTTGTGAAATTTCACAATTTCTTCTTTTCTAAAATGTAGCAAAATTAACATTTGTGTGTGATTAGAAATGTACCTCATTCACTAAGTTGTCGACATGGTTAATCATGATCTGGTCCCGTTGCTCTGTATTCTCTGTTATAAGCCTTTGGACCTCTTCCTTCAAGGACTTAATTTCAATTTCTTTATCTTTTATCATTTCTGCAACATCCATTTTATTCTTCAATTCTTTATTTTAGTCACTTTGTTATTGACACAAATCCTGAGTCCCATAGATTTGAAAGGTGTTTTGTGGCCTTTAAAGCTTGTTTGTATGGTTTTAATTTCATTGGGGCAATGATATTTTTGGATGGTACTTTTTTGAAGGGACGTTATAAAGGTGCGCTGCTTGGGGCTACTTGCAAAGATGGGAATGGAGGTTTGTAAATTATCTTCTTCCCTAGTTTTTCGCTGGTTAAAAAAACTATAATACTTTTGTGAAATTTCACAAAAGTATTGCATTGAAATATTAGTAGTGTAACAGAACCACCATATTTGTATGGAACAATTGTAATACTTTTTCTGATTCTTTATGTTCAGGTATTTTTAGCCTTGCATTTTTTATGGTTAGCTTGGAAGACAAAAGTAATTGGATTTGGTTTAACAGAGCTTAAAAAAGTGCTAGATTCAGAACGGAAGTTGACTTTTATATCTGATAGATATGCAGGACTAATTGAAGGTATTCGAGCTGTATTTCTGGATCACTTTCATGGCTATTGTTTGCACCATATGCAAATGAATCTACGGGATAGGTTTAAAGGCGTGAGAGGCAAGTTTAGGAATCGTATTATTTACAAATTTGAGTCATGTACATATGCATCTACACGTGCTGAATTTGAGAGAGAAATGGAATCACTTCTTAGTGAAGGTGGTAAAAAAGTTAGAGACTTTTTGAGTGACCTTCCAAAAGAACATTGGTACAATGCATTTTTTTGCAGGTCAAAGGTATGGAGAGATGTTTTTCAATGTTGCTGAATCTTGGAATGCAAAGATTGTTGAAGCGAGGCATCTTCCGATTACAGATATGATTGATATGATTAGGGTGGATACGATAAAAACCATGGCCGATAAGAGAAACCTATACAAGGAATGGATAAGAACTCTATGTCCAAAAATGCATAAAAAATTGCAAGATTCCTTGGATGATGGTAGGACTTGGAGTGTTAGTGTCTCGAGTGATGATATTTATGAGGTTAATTGCCATCCTTCTGTTTCTGTGAACATCAAGCTTTGATCTTGTTCTTGTGGTAAGTGGCAGCAAGAAGGTTTTCCATGTGAACACGATGCCACTGTAATCCATAATAGTGAAAAGATAACTAGACATACACTTACAGATTATATAGAATCATACTTTTATGTTCGATATTTTGAGCAGTCATACTCGAAATTTATACATCCTTTGCAACTTCGACGAATACTGATAACAATTCTTGCAATGGTTTTATCTTCCCTCCGGTGGAGAAGAAGCAACCAGGAAGGCCACAGAGAAAGAGAATACCATCTCGAAGTAAAAACATTCATCATAATATTTGTCGAATAAGGTGCAGTAGGTGCGGGAAGATGGGAAGCCACGACAGGAAGTCTTGTAGAGAGTTTATCAAATAGGTGGGTAGTTGGCACACATTTTGATTTCAGTTTGATATTGAATATTCAGTATGTTTTTGAATAATAGTTTTTTACTATTATAGTTTCGATGCTTTAGGAGGTAAATTTGCAAATTTACTGATAATGAATGAAATCTTTTATTAGTTGTATTGTAAATTTGTTACTGTAAATCTGATAATGAATATTCAGTATGTTTTTTTTACTGTTATTAGTTTTGTGAAATTTCACAGTAAAGCGTACTGTGAAATTTTAGTGTTATTAGTTTTGTACTTGAGTTTTTCCAAAAGACAGTAAAGCGTACTTTTGCGAAATTTTAAAAAACTATTAGTTCGGGTATTCTGAAAGGCAACAACATATTATTTCACAAAATAAAATCAGCCAGAAAACATATTATACTTTTAGTGAAAAAGATGCATGTTCATTACAAGAACAAAGTTTTATGAAATTTGACAAAAGTACTTGAGCTTTTAAAAAATCACAGTACTTCACGAAAGAAACTCAGCCAAAAAAATACCATATTTTCATTAAAAAGATGCACGTTACAAGAACAAAGTTTTGTGCAAGTTCACAAAAGTACTTAAAGCTTTTCCGAAAGCGTGCAACAAAAGTTCTAAAGTTTTGTGAAATCTCACAAAAACACTTGAGCTTTTCTGAAAGCATGCAGCAAAGCAAGTAATTTTGTGAAAATTTACTAAAGTAATTCAAGTTGCATGGAACAACAGCAAAATAACATGCTTTTGTGAAATCTCACAAAGTTATTAATTCATCTACTCTGAAAGGAAAAATCACACTATTTCATGAAAAAAAAACCAGCAAAAAAAATACCATACTTTACAAGAACAAAGTTCTGTGAAAATTCACAAAAGTACTTGAGCTTTTGCGAAAGTATGCTACAACAACGTAATAGATGCACATTAATTACAGGAGCAAAGTTTTGTGAAAGAGCACATCAGAATATAGTAATCTATAAAAGCATGTTTGTCTACCTTAGTTTATCAAAAAAATACAGATGCATATAGACATACTACAATTTCTATAACTTTAAAAAACACCAAATGATTGTCTATTTTCTAGCTTCCACACTACATCAAAATAATATTAGTTATCTAGTTCATTCAAATAAAATCTACTTTGATGTGTTAGTGGAAGGGGGCATTTGCTCTTCATTTACAAATTTCTTCCTGAGGTCATCTCTCTCTTTAAATCTTCTTATGTCCATGACTTCCCAGGAGTGTTGAGGAGATCGGTTATCATCTCTGCTCTGAACCTTTCTGCATCGCAGTAAAGGTCGATTTCCTCACCAAATAAATTTTCTTTATGATGTAACAAACAATTACACCACAATCAAGTTTGCATTTGAACACGAGAAACCATAATCAATTTGTGAAAATTAAGATAAGGGTAAAATGTTGAATATTAATATAAAAATCAATTTGATTTGATACATACGTCCCAAAAGACTGTTGTGGGCTTTTTTCCACGAACTCAACTTTAGGCACCAACTCCTCGATCGTGGGATCTTCTTCTTTTCTTGACTTCCAATATGAGTCAACATATTTTTTCTGAAAGGTTATTGAGAATGGTGTTAGAGCATTACTACGTGAGAAAAGTTATCTAAAATTTCACAAAAGTAAGCTTAGCAAAACATACTTTTGTGATATTAGGCAAAAGTAGACACAATTTTTTGTAAAGGGTAGCAAAACATATTCCTGTTATTAGACAAAAGTAATTTTATAATTTTGTGAAATTTGTCAAAAGTATTTCAAACAAAACACAAAATTTTGAAATTACTTTTAAAAAAGTAACATAGTTATGTAAGTCACATACTTTGGTTAATTCAGGTTTCTAAAAGCCATATGGTAAGTGATTATTGTTAGAGTTGTTTGATTGATTACCATGTCGTTGAAGTCTCTTTTAAACTGATCGTATCCTTTCTTTCCTTTCCGTGGCTTTTGAGAGTTGTAGAACTTCCAAGTTCCGTCCTTTGTGTCTAGTACAACCAAAGTCCAGTGTCTTGTAGTGTTTTAGTAGCCTTTGGATATTAGGGGATAGATGCAGTAACGGTGCTACTCTCTGTTTTCAATGAGTGGGTGTACAAGGGTATTCAGTGTTTCTTTGTTGTTCTCTCTTACCCATGTCTGTTTTTATCCAGAACAAATTAGAATTAGAATTTGAAAACAGCACAATAAATGATACAAAATTTTTGTTTGGAATTTTTATTGGTTACCAAGCATAAGCTGGGAAATACAAATGAAGTTCCAGTCCTTTCTGGTTGACTTTGCGTAATCTTCCCATGTTCTTGCAATTTCATCAATAAATGTGCATACATATCGATAACCTATTCTTGCAACAAATTGGTTCATCAAATCAATAATAGATAGCTGCTAAATACCGAATTATATGCATGGGATGTTCAAGGGGTATTACGTACATTATTCCCAAGTGCTCTTTCGTGAATGATACCAACCAAGTCATCCAATAGTAGATGGTCAGTTCTGTCTATTATGCGGAATGCTGCTGCACTATTATTCCAAAAATTATTTACAAATTTGAAACCACAACTTGGATGCACAATGGTTCTTTATAATGTATATTCATACAAAGTACTTTAATACTTACAATGGGCCTTCTTTATCTCGCATTTTGTGTAGTAGCATTTGATCTTTGGCTTTCAAGTAATGATAAATCGGGAACTTATTGGAAGTCGGTATTTCATAGCATTTTTCTACTATTTCATCAACATCAATGGCTGCTTTTCTTGTTTCTTTGTCAGCCTTTGTTTTGCTCCTTGTTTGACGAGCTATTTTTTTTTTCCTTTTTGGTGTGTACACAAATTCCTTCATTCTCTTCTTTATTCTCAGTTTCCCCTTGACTCCTCGAACTAGTGAACTTTGCCAAATTTCCTGAATGGTCATCTCTGCGCGTTTACGCTTGTTTTTTGGCGTGGCTGTCTTCTTGTTATCTTTTTTCCCATAGTCTTCTCCTTATTGGTCACCTTATCATCAATCTTGTTATGCTCATCAATCTTCTTAGCATTAGTGCCATCGATCTCCACCAATTCATCCCCATCCTTGTTTTCATGTTTATTTGGTTTGAGTTGAACCTCTTCTGTAACTCTATTCAACTTGAAAATGATATCCTTTTCCATCAGCTTAGCATTTTGAACTCTTAGGTTTTCCTGTTCTGATCTCAATGATTTCACAGATTCCTTATTCTGCATATTTTTTGTTCAAGAAATTTTTATAAATTCTTTGTTACAAAATAAACTAGTTTAGTTTTTTTTGAAAGGGCAGCAACATTTACTTTTACGGATTCTCACAAAAATAATTCAACACAATACTTTTGTGAAATTTCAAAGAGCTAATTCAAGAAAACATACTTTTTTGATATTTCACAAAAGTAACTCACCAAAATGTAAATTAACGTAATTCACATTTCTGAAAGGTAACAAAAGCACACTTTTGTGAAATTTCACAATTTCTTCTTTTCTAAAATGTAGCAAAATTAACATTTGTGTGTGATTAGAAATGTACCTCATTCACTAAGTTGTCGACATGGTTAATCATGATCTGGTCCCGTTGCTCTGTATTCTCTGTTATAAGCCTTTGGACCTCTTCCTTCAAGGACTTAATTTCAATTTCTTTATCTTTTATCATTTCTGCAACATCCATTTTATTCTTCAATTCTTTATTTTTCATCAATTCAAGCCGTTCGTGCAGGAATTGGACATATGGATTGTTGTCCAACGAGGTATCACTCGTAGAAGCTATCTAATTCATAGTTTCAAAATGTGAATCAACTCTACTTATGAGATTCTGTACTTCTTATTCCCTTACTTTAACTACATCCTCCAAACAGGCAATTTTTGTCTCCATGCACTTCATGTCAATGCAAAGTAGGCTATAATCGCGCTTCATTTCTGCAATAGTTTGATTCGCATTTGCCTTTGCCTTACTGATTAAATTATTTTCAGCCATCAACATTGCAATTCTCATTTTTAATTCATCGATTGCATTTTCTTCTTTCTTTTTCAAATCTTCAATTGTTGCTTTTAGCACTGTCATCACATTTCCATCATCCATTGTTGCTCTTTTCAAATCTTCAACTTTTTTTAGCAGATCTTTGATCATTCTTTTACCCTTTTTTCTATCTTCTTTAGAAGGTTCAAATCCACTTTTCGCCATACCATACGGTGTTGGAGTTGTGCCTCTTATTGTCTTGTCATTAGAGAGTGCAACATCATACAAATCAAAGTCACCTAGATTAAAAGTTGGAATTTCATCTTTCTGGAGGCTTTGATATGAGCATTCTTGTCTCAAGGGTGAATACTTTGTGCTCTCAGAAGTATATATTTGCTCAAAATCACTATCTTTTTCTGTTTGTGCTTGTGGCGATTTGGGTATTGCGTTAGATGCTTTTCCATCGTCTGTTGCATACACCATTTCATCATTATCGTCTCCAGACCCGAAATTCATAGCCCCATCTAAGTCAACAGACACCATTTCATCATCATTGTCTCCAAATCCGAAATTGACGGCCCCATCTAAGTCAATGTTCTGCGATGTGGATGTCTCTTCATCATTACCTTGAGCCCACTCATCCGGGCTATCATCAGTGTCTTCATCAATCGTCTCTTCAGATTCTTCCTCATCATCTGAATTTTCTGTTTTAACTTCACTTACTTCATCATATCCGTCTATACTAGTATTGTCGTCGCTATCCTGCGACTCATCTACAACGACTTGCAAGTACTTTCTTGTAAGACATCCATAAGCCTTTCTCTCTTTTGAAGTTAAATTCAGTGTAGCTGAGTGGACCTATACACAAGGAGACATGCACATTCATTTATACACGAGCAAAGCTTTCTGAAATTCCACAAAGTTACTGCGACCTTTCTGAAATGCATCAAAACATACTTTTGTGAAATTTTACAAAAGTAATTCAGATTTTCTAAAAAAGTCAGCAAAACAAATTCTTTTCCGCAATTTCAGAAAAACTATTGATTCGGCATTACTTAGAGTGAACAACATACTATTTCACAAAAGAAACTCAGCAAAAAAAAAAAAAACACATACTCTTGTGAAAAAAGACGCACATTTATTACATGAGCAAAGTTTTGTGAAATTTTACAAAAGTAATCAGGTGTTTTGAAATTAATTGAGGTACCTGAGTGTCATCGAGATTTGATATTTCTAGATGCCTTAGCTTCTTGTTGAGATCAATGAGGTTCCATTTGATAAATCTTGGGATACAATTTTCTGACAACGGTTTAACAATAAAGGTGTGCTCACAAAGCCAATACTGCATTTTGTAAAATTTGACATTGTTAGTATATAGAAACAACATCAATTTTGCTCTTATATTAACTTAACAATGTTTGGTATACCTGAAAAGCGATAACACATTCGGTCACTAGATTATTGTTTGCTTTCTCAATTGCTCCTAATAGAGTTGAACAAACTGCCTCTGCCCATATATATTTGGACATTTCTTCAATGTCATCGACATACTTAACAAATGCCCACTTAGTTGTGAATCCCGTGGTCACAAAAAGTAGGGATAGAAATAGACTCAAACATAGTAGGCGTACTACATCTTGAATGTCATCTATACTTGTTCCCTTCACAGCTTCTTCAATTGCATCTCTTATGTTTTTATCATCCAGCCTCTCTGTATCCTTAAATCATCTTCTGACAAATGGTGTCATTTCTTTTTTACCAGAACACAAGTCAATTGGCACTTTTCCAGTCATTATCCCGAAGATCAAAGATATATCCGTTGCATTAATTGGAATGAGGTACCTCCCTATTTGAAATCATTTCTCTCTTGGTCAATACAGTACGTATAATCCGTGTTGAAATCTTATCAAACTTTCTTTCATGCGTCACTTTTTTGTTCAGGAAAGCATTGAATATGTGCCAAAATGGTGTTTTCTTTAGTTCCATGACATGCTTTTTTCTAAGTTTTATTTCTCGCATCAGTTTCATCGAGGTTACTAGTGTGCCTCGATATTGAGGGGTCTTTTTCTTGTTTGCTTGGTTTTGTGCTTTTGGTGGCTTCTTGATAGGATTTCTGAATGCGTGAGCTATAGATTAAACATTCAGACCGTTACTTTTACCAAAAAGTTTTTTAACAATAGCATCGCAAATGATACTTTTGTGAAATTTCACAAAAATAATTTAGGTTTCTAAAACAACAGTATAAAATCATAAAGAAATATGGACCTTGCCAATAATTTGACAAAAAAAAGCATAAACATCGCAGCACAATTCATGAGTCATATCAAATATACCACATTAAGGATAGTTGATGAAACTAAAATCTCGCAACCCTTTGCACAATCACCATTACATAGCGTCAATAAAATTAAAAAAACAAAAACCTAAGTTGAAACTAGTGATTGATCAATGCTTTCAAAAATCAAAATGTCATTGCGTATACATAGTTATACTAGCTCTCTACCCTATCATAAACCCTTGGTTGATACTCCAAGATATAAATGAAGAGAAACTAGGATATAGATGAAATTAAAGTGCATGAATTTGTAAATTGAAAATCGAAATCTAATCACTTAAGAACTAAAACTCGAATAAGAATCATACAGCGGTGAAATTGACAAAAGCAAGTGAAGCCAAAATGGCTAAAACTCCAAATTCGCAGAAGCAACTAAAATTTCACATTTGGAACAATAATGGAGTTTCTCAGAATTCACTTAAATCATCTTAAATCAACTTCAATTATCTCAAAAGAAATTTGAAAACCTAAAAATGTAAACAGAGGCTTGAAATTGTTGCTTCTGAAACCTAGAGAACTCAAACTCAAGAATCCTTGAAATCAACTCAAATCAAAACTCAGAATTAGTTTAAATAATCTAAAATCAACTCTGATTTACTGAAATTGGAAAAAATTTAGGCAAAGCTACTGAAATTAATTGAAATGATCTTCGAAAATCAACTTACACTTGTATTTGTTAAGAGCAAATGAAAAAAATATGTGAAATTCCTAGCCCTAATTGAAAAAATATGTGAAATCAGAAAGAAATCAAAGAAAAGTACTCTTTTCATACCTTTCTTCCCCATGATTTTTTGATTTTTCATAGTCGATTGAGTCTTCGTAATCTCCTTCAACTCTGACTTAGGGTTTTTGGTGCTTTGTCTCTTCAAATTCTTCAATCTCTAGTTCACAGCTCAATTTAGAATCTCTTTGAAGTTTATCTTCGATGTCTTCTTCACACATCAATCTTCTTGAATATCAATTGTTCCAGGGCTTTTCTTCGAAGTTCTATGGGTTCTATATGGCTTCTGCGATTTGATCGTGAAGTACTGTGCGTTCATAGTTGGTGCTCTGTAATTGAGGTGTGAAAGAATAGCTGAGGGTATTTTTGTACTAATATTTTGTAAGGACAATGGGCCTAAACCTATATGACATATGTATTTTGGACCCATAACCAATTGTCCCTTTGTTGTATAGCTAAGCCATTCATCAATGGCGGACCAAATCCCCCTGGAACTAATTTTGATTAAATATGCATATGCACACCCTCCCTCCCTCCACAACTCCCTAAACACACACACACATACATATACATGACAAAACATATAAGTATATAAATGCACATGATAGATTTAATGAACAGTAGTTTTAATTGTTACATCTTTTGTGCTTGTTCATTATTGTTTGTCTATCTCAGTTTACTATTTCTTTTTACTGCTTTCATGATCTTATACTCAGGGGCGGATCCAGGAATTTGGCCTAACGGCGCTATCTTTTACATATTACAAGACTTAAGTAGACTTTTCATATTTGATGATAAAAGAGACATGAAGAAGTAGAGAAAACACATAAATATGCACTTTTTACTAGCTACTCGATCAATAATCTACATAATTCTTCGAAGTACAGTTTTTTTTCTTCGAGAAACTTTATAATTCTTGAATAATTTTGATGAAGGCTACCCTACTTATAAATACATAATAGTTAGTACGATCAATGGCCAAGATTTATATAAGGGGCGATCATCCATTGGAATAGAAACACAGGATAATATTGTAGAAGTTTTGGATCTCATAATAAAGTAATCTTTCTAGAAGGTCACCCTACTTATAATAAATATTATGTACAAGTCTCTAAAAGACTCTAGAGAATCCAATGATTCTTTTTAAGTCTAGGGAGTTCTGAGCATTCTGTACAAGTTCATGTAAAACTACCTACATCAAAATAAAAGTTTCTTGAATTATTATTATTATTATTTAATTTTTTTTTTCCAGACAGAGAGAATTCCCCAATTTAATTACCATAACACAACCCCTAAACTTTTTGGTGGTCAGGATAATATGCATATAACTTTTATCCGACGTTTGATGGCGCCATCAGACATGATAAAATAGTTCTGAACTTGGTTTTTATATTATGGAGTGTGCAATAATTCTAACCCATAGGAGGGGGAATATTAGGTGAGATTAGAAGTTTGAGATAACTTCTTGGGACAAAAAGACTTTTTTTATTTTCAGATTTTTTTTTATTTTTTTTTAAGATCCATTTTTTCCCCTTTAGATCTACTTTTTTTTTTTTTTTTTTTTTTCAAATCTCTGTTTTTTCCTTCAAGATAATAATAGAGTTATTATCTGGAACATATATTTGGGCACGTTCATAACAACTTATCACACAGAATTACTATTCTATCTGATCCTGCCTTATCATGTCCTATTTGCTAGATTTATCCGGCCTGCCAAACGAGGCCTAATAGAATAGGTGACTTAATTAAATTTTTAAGAGGGCTTAACTTAAATATAACTTTCTTTTACAGAGTATATAAAGAATTTTCTAAAACTTAGGAGGGGCTTGAGCACCCCCTTGCCCTTACATAGATCCGCCCCTGCTTGTACTAGAATTCATTGATAACCTGACTATGTTTATGGTGCTATTATCAATTTCTCAAGGTGGAGATGAATAACAAATAAATGAGAACATTTTTGAATGCATTAACTGGTCACAGTTTGTTGGTGCGCTAGCATATTTCTCGAACTTGTATCAATTCATTTGAAGAAGTTTAGTCAAAAGTTTTATAAAATAGATCTTTTTAGTCTTAGGTACAAATTACTTTTTATTACAGTAAAATGTCACTTTACTGGTAAATTTCGTATAATTAATTATGTAAAATTTTAAATTTTTGCATAAAGTTTATAACTTTAGAATTTGATTTGATTAAGTTTCAATAATCAGGGGTTTTTGATCAAAAAAAAAAAAAAATAGGTTATCCTTTAAACTCAAGTAATCCAATACGAGGAACTTTTTTTCCAAACTTATAATTTATTTGTATATGTGAAGATTGTAAGGTCTTATGAGTAGAGAAGAGGAAAAAATAAGATTAGGTTGGGGCAGTTGTAACCTGGCATAACTTTGTATTTGTATTTAAGAGAAAAATGACCATGTCGTTAAACGGTTAATTAGTCTTTTTTTTTTTTTTTTTGCTAAGAGAAAGGGGAGGCGGGGGCAACCAGCGTAGCAACCCTCCCTGGGCGTGACCATAGGAGCCCCTCCCCGATGTGGAATGTCCGGTTTGAGCCATAGCTACTGCCTGTATAAGCGAGCCCGTCACCACACCCCCACCGAAGCTACCAGGTGGGCCAGAAACCTATCCACAGACCCCATAACGGTTAATTAGTCACTGCAATAGAAAAGAAACATATCAAAAAAAATTGCTATGATTTGTACTAGACATGCCTATCACTTTTACTCTTCAAATTTGAAAAAAATCTTTAAGGCCCCGTTTGGTACACTGGAAATGAATTACAAAAAGAAAACTAATTCCAAGTAATCCAAATCTAAAGAAATTGATGTCAAATTAGTTCCATTATGGTGTTTGGATAAACCAGCGAATAATCTTGAAAATACTATTTATCTTCTTTAAATAGTAATTTTATTTTAAAATAGTTGAAAAGCATGAAAAGATTTTGACTACAAAATGTTTATTTGTGTTTGTATTATATATATTATTGTGTGATTTGCAAGACAATAGTTTGAAAATTTAACAACCATTTAATCATTTGATTAGGTAATTTAAATTCAAATCACTATTTAATTCAAATTTACACACTATTGGTTTGTTAAATGAGTGAGATAAGGTTGTTTCCTAGAGAAAGAATCTAAATACCACCTCAACATAAGGAATGAGTTTCTTTGTTTTTCTAAGACTATGTTTGGTAGACAGGAATGACCCTTGCAATAGAATGGTCATTCATGAGTTCATTTAATTCGCATGTTTGTAACCACCAAATTGGTTGGATTGACCATTCCAAAAGTAATCATCATTCCCACAAAAGTAAGAATGAGCATTCATTCCAAAAACCTAAGGAATGAGATTTCATTCAAATAGAATGAACCAGTAAGGAAATAATATTCATCTTCTCTACTTTTCTTGTTTCAATCTTTCCTATAATAAAACAAATTACTACATTTTTTGTTAATATTTAATTTAATTCAATATTAACTCCATAAATTAGGATACCATTTTAAAATAAAAAATTATTGCATGTCATTTCATTCCTAGTTACAACCAAACATGTGAATGGAATTCTCATTCCTATTCAATTCCGTCTTCATTCCATTCTTGAGTTTCAGTTCATTCCTACCTTATTCCATTCAATTCATGCGTACCAAACCTACCCTAAAATCTATTTCTAGTTAGAAATAGATCACGGTTCCTTAAACACACCAAACACACAAAAGTAATTCCAAAAAATGAGATTCATTTTCTCCCTTACTTTCCAAGCGAACCAAACGGGGCCTACGGGTTTATATCCTTCGTAGCGTACCTAGCGTTACTGAATACAACAATGCTAGGGGCACCAAAAGATACAAAGAACTTCCACAAAATGAGTGGAAAGTCTATGTGGCACACTGGGACCCGCCAGCAATTAAGCATTGTTTCCATTAATTGCTGGCGGGTCCCACTGTGCCACATAGACTTTCCACTCATTTTGTGGAAGTTTTTTGTATCCTTTGGTGCCCCAATCATTATTCTACTGAATATACCTTTGTGTGTTTACTTTATCAGACTAGAGAGAGAGAGAGAGAGAGAGGGGCAGAGAGTTTGGGGATGGGGACACAATCGGATAGATTTTCAATAGATATGGCGATGGGAGGAGTGGCAGCGGTAATATCGAAAAGTGCAGCAGCTCCTATTGAGAGAGTGAAGCTTTTACTGCAGAATCAAGGAGAGTTGTTAAAGCGAGGACAACTCAAGAAACCTTATATGGGTGCTGGCGATTGCTTTAGACGGGTCTTGAAGGAGGAGGGTCTATTGGCCTTTTGGAGAGGTAACCAAGCGAATGTCATTCGATATTTCCCAACTCAGGTGATTGGTTCTTCACCCGTATATATCTTTGTGAATATTATTGACTAGTTACAGTGTTTCTTATTTTCCACAAAACCTAACTTTTAGGTATGCAGTTAATTACATGTAATTGATTTAGCTATGGCCCTGAGTGTAAAGAGACGGCGGATCTATGTAAGGGCAAGGGCGGCTCAAGCCCCCCTAAGTTTAGAAAATTCTTTATATACCCTGTAAAAGAAACTTATATTTAAGTTAAGCCCCTTAAAAATTTAATTAAGTCTCCTATTCTATTATGCCTCGTTTGGGAGAGCCGGATAAATCTAGCAAATAGGAGATGATAAGGCAGATCATATAGGACAGTAATTCTGTGTGATACGTTGTTATGCTGTCCCGTATTAGGAACGTGCCAAATATATGTTCTAGATAATAACTATATTGTTATCCTGAAGGAAAAAAAAAGATTTGAAAAAAAAATAAAATTTGATCTGAAGAGAAAAAAAAATGGATCTTAAAAAAAAGAAAAAAGAAAAAAAAGAAAATCTGAAAATGAAAAAAATTCTTTTTATCCCAAGAATTATCTCAAACTTTTAATTTCACCTAATATTTCCCCTCCTATGGGTTAGAGTTATTGCACTCTTCATGAGATAAAAACCAAGTTCGAACTATTTTACTATGTCCGATGGCGTCACAAACTTCGGATAAAAGTTATATGCCTATTATCCCGACCACCAAAAAGTTTAGGATTGTGTTATGGTAATTAAATTAGGGAATTCTCTCTGTCTGAAAAAAAAATAAAAAATAAAATAAAATTTAAGGAACTTTTATTTTGCTGTTAGTAGTTTTACATGAACTTGTACAGAATGCTTAGAACTCCCTAGACTCAAAGGGAATCATTGGATTCTCTAGTCTTTTAGAGACTTGTACAGAATATTTATTATAAGTAGGGTGACCATCTAGAAAGATTACTTTATTGTGAGGTCCAAAACTTCTACAATATTATCATGAATTCCTATTCCATTGGATGATCGCCCCTTATATAATTCTTGGCCATTGATCGTACTAACTATTATATAAGGGTGGCCTTAATCAAAATTATTCAAGAATTATAAAGTTTCTCGAAAAAAAAAACTGTACTTCGAAGAATTATGTAGATTATTAATCGAGTTGCTAGTAAAAAGTGCATATTTATGTGTTTTCTCTATTTCTTCATGTCTCTTTTATCGTCAAATATGAAAAGTCTACTTAATTCTTGTAATACGTAAAGATAGCCCCCTTGGGCCAAATTCCTTGATCCGCCCCTGCAAAGAGTGGACCGTGACTTTCTTTGAAGATTATGCGATTGCACTATCACCATAACCCATGTATATGAAGTAAACTGTCTGTCTTGATATACTTCCATGCAGAGTTTGTGTGGGTATCATGAAGATTGTTAATTGGAGCATCCAACCCAAAACCAATTGGATATGGGTGGAGTAACCCCTTGAACATATTGAGTAGCTAAGTTACAAGTCTCCGATGTGGGACAATCTCAACAGAGATTATGTGTTCTTGTCGTCACAATATTTTCTCTTGCTTGAATTCATCAATAAGTAATGAAAAAGACTAAGATCAGCTATGTTCTACTGTTGTTGGTCCAAACCTGAATGACAAATAGGTGAGGAAAATAGCAAAACCCCGCAAACATAAATTTTGCGAGGCTCAATCCTTTAGATTATAATTCGAAGTGGTACTTTAGGAATAGGGGAGAACCTACGATACATTTTCGGTAGCTAGTTATAAAGAGCTTAGCTGAAAAACCCTTAGTTGATTTGCTTGAGTTAATTCTATGCTATAATCAGAAAATTAGGAAAAAAAGACACAAAAAAGAAAGCCAGGCACCACAAACACACACTGCTTCTGGGTGCCACATCGTAATGTTCAGCATGTGAACTAATGTCCAGTTGAGGCTTGAGCATATTGTTACAGCAGGTCCTCTACTGTTACCTTAATTCGCATGCATGTCATGTTTCAATGAAAAAAGACATGTGTTCCTGACCATCCCCGGCATCACAAAATGTGAATTTAGTAGTTATATGAAGATATTTGTGCAAAACATGGTTCAAATCAATCTGCATTGTCAGTCAACAAATGTTTTTCTTAGGAAGAAATAGAAAATGCCCCAGGAAAGTAGATTTATCTAATACTTGTGGTGTTTGTTTGATAACCATGTTCCAAAATGGTATTACTAAATAGATATTGTTGGCTTGTCCATAGGCTTTCAACTTTGCATTTAAAGGTTACTTCAAGAGCCTCTTCCGACAGTCAAAAGAGAGAGATGGTTACATAAAGTGGTTTGCTGGAAACGTTGCTTCCGGGAGTGCTGCTGGAGCAACCACATCATTATTTCTTTATCATTTGGATTATGCTCGTACACGTCTAGCGACTGATGGAAGAGCATGCCCACTGAATGATAAACGCCAGTTTAAAGGCCTATTAGATGTTTACCGTAAAACCTTATCCAGTGATGGAGTTGGCGGCCTGTATCGGGGATTTGGAGTTTCAATCATTGGAATTACTCTCTATAGAGGCATGTACTTTGGGATCTATGACACCTTGAAGCCTAATGTTCTTGTGGGTCCTTTTCAGGTAAGCTCCTCTACCTCCTTTTGCGACACTTACTGCTTCGGATGTTTGTCTCTATAAAACATGACCCTTGTAGACTGTGTCTTTGAGCTGAAATATAGGCCCCATTGCATGATTCACACCAATTAGAAGTGTTCAGTGTCTAAACTTATTGGTGACAGATAACTTCGAACTTCTGGGTTTAGGAGTGAGGACTATTTGTACGTTTTCTAGTCACATAATTAACATGGAAAATCCATGGAGTCTCACATATAAAGTGCACATGTGCACATCCTTTTCTTTCTTCTTAAATTTTCTTTCTTCTTCTAGGTTGTGTTTGGTACATTTATTTATTGAGGGGAAAAGAAAAAACTAAGGAAAACAATTTTATCTGTTTGGTTAATAAGGAAAACATTGATGAAAATAGGAAAGAAAATAAAATAGGTTGACAAGTAAAATAAATTTTTTGATGTTTTGAGTCACTTCCCTTCATATTTTTTGTTGAGTTTTGTATTGTAGTTTTTGAAAATGGAGGAAACCACAAGGGAAAAACTAGGGAAATAGTTTTCTTTCTTGTTTTCCTTCCCTTTTACCTAATCTTCTCTAAATCCACTAAACAAACGGAGCCCTTGGGTGGTGGGTCGGAATTTCAAGTTGAAGCATAGAACTCAAGACCACACAATACCTCTGATCCCTCTTATCCGTTAAGCTAGTTCTTGTTGGTCGAAGTGTTTTGATGTAGGAAACAGTTACATGCTTATTTACTATGATATCTCTTTACACAAATCTAACATAGACTATGTATCACTGATTCGATGTTGCAGGACAATTTTTTTGCTAGTTTCTTCTTGGGTTGGAGTGTGACAACCGTTTCTGGGGTCTGTGCCTACCCCTTTGACACACTGCGGCGGAGAATGATGCTAACCTCCGGACAACCCTTGAAATATCGTAATGCCATGCACGCATTCCGAGAAATCATTCGCCTCGAGGGTTTCAGGGCTCTCTATCGAGGAGTTACTACAAATATGCTTGTTGGTGTAGCAGGAGCTGGAGTACTTGCAGGCTATGATCAACTGAACCGAATTGCATATAGGCATGGCCACAGTTTTGAGCCTCAGAGAGCTGTGAAGTGAAAATCTACAAAATATATTTGTATACAGGTATAGCTTGAAAATTGATTTTCCCCTATAAAGGGTTTGCTATTAATCCAAGAAGCAGAAAAGGGAAAATAAGAAAGAAAGAGAGGGCGAGGAAGGAAATGATAGTTTATTTGGAAGTTTCCTCCGGAGTCTTGTCCAAATATTAGTTCAGTGCACGCACATAATGGCAGGAGGCTGAGCTCTCTGGAAAATCCTGAAAGATATTGATTCATTCAACTCCTACGATTTAACAGGTTAGGACTTGACCTTTCCTTGTACATATTTATCAACACCGCAAGAAAAAAAAAGGATCAAAGGCGTCGTCGTATATTATCTGTACATTGTCCCATTTGCAATTTCATTGATTCGATTAACTGTTTTGCTATTGGATTCTGGTATATACTCAAGGTGTTGAGCCGTTATTCTTCAATTTATGTGTCTTCTGTTCTCAATCATGATGTTGTGCTTGAGAGCTGCTCTATGCATCAGTAAAAAATGATGGGAATGGATATACCATTACTGTTAATTCGTCTCCCAGGCTTTAAGTTTTTTGTTTTTTTTTCCAAAATTATTTATTTTTATTATTATTATTATTATGTGACTAATTCTAGGTTATTATGGCGAGTAATGATTGGTGCACATAAAGTGTGCACATAAAGATCTGGCCATTAATTTTGGTGGATCCATGTATGCAGACACGGGTTCCACCGAAATGAATGGCCCAGATCTTTATGTGCATATTTTATGTGCACATAGCATTACCCTATTATGGCAGTCAACATAAGCCATTCCCACTGTAATGTTTAATTTTATACGCATTTAATGGGAATGATTTAAGTGAAGAGAGAAGTAGCCACTACAATGAGCAAAATGACTTTCTCTGCAAGTGTTTTAACTCTTCAGGCTCTGTTTTAATCTAAAACCAATGTCCTTGTACGATAAAGTATCGATTACTTGAGTCAAATTTATTATACTGTCTATATTTGTTTAAAGGTTGGGGGTGTGTACCAACCGAGGCGAGCTCTTGTATGTTTGAGCTTGATTTGTTTATTAAACGAGCCAGAAATCCAGGCTTGAGCTTGGTTTGTTTCTTAGCCGAACTTATGTATGCTTGAGCTTGACTTGTTTAAACGAGTTTGAAAATCAAGATTGATCACGAGTTTTTTAGCGAGCTTTCTCACAAGCCCTGCCCTGTGAAACTTCGTAATTTTATAACAGATGTACATATTTAGTTCGGTATACAAGACCTTTATCAAGCCTATTCACGAGCTCACTGTAACTACATAGTGTATATATATATCTATCTATAATCTATAATATATATAAGTGCACCGATGGCCACAAGTGTTTTACACTTTTATCAATCGGTGCTTTTTTACTTAAAGTGTTTTTGTTAGAGTTTTAATAAGTTTAGTATGCTACTTTTTTTTTTGGGCAATGCTATGGGCACTAACAAATTCCACTAACACTTACTAACACACTCTATCTCTCTCCTAATGGTACTGCGGGGTTCACTGCGGATTCCACAGTGCCACTAGGAGAGAGATAGAGTGTGTTAATAAGTGTTAGTGGAATTTGTTCGTGCCCCAAATATTACTCTTTTTTTTGTCCGTCCATATTTACAAATCCTCTGCACTTTTATTTCCTTCTAATAACGAGTCATATTGTTACCAAAATTACTTTTTTTTTCACATGATCAGTCCTATTGTTACTAAAATTGTCAAGGTTTCACGTGAGCCATATATGTATCTATATGTTTTCATTGCAATTGAATTCTTTGGCAGGTGTGAGGAAAGAGGAGATAAAAGTGGAAGTTGAGTACCCAAAATACCAAATTAGTATTCTTTTTTATTTTTTTTCCTTTTACGTTATGAGACCTATAGCACAATTCATATTCTCTCTCTCTCTCTCTCTCTCACTCTTTTTTTTGTCCCTTTAATGTTATGAGACCTATTGTTACTAAAACTAGATTAAATCGTGGGTTCTAACTTTTAATAAAGTATAAACCGTTATTGGATTCATAACACAATTTAACAGAATATAAATCAAAGATTGACCACAAACATAAATTATATATGGTATTTCTTAGACATCTTGACTAATATTCGATATATGATCCTGTCAATACAAGACCTATGATACTACATATGCCCATGTTGGAAACTAAATTTAGGATTTAAATTCGAGGCATAAGCATTATCGTCCACCCATATATATATATATATATATGAGTATTATTCTTCTATTTTATAAAAGCTTATAGTAAAAATAGTACTTATACGTGCCTACGCTTGATCAACTTTATCTCACCCTACCTATGAGCTCTGAATAAAAAAACTTTTTCAGAGTAGTATCTAATGACAATTATACAATCCATTCATTAACAAATAATTCAAAACAACTTCTACTCATTCATTCCATTTTAACTAATCACTTTTAAAGAGAATATTGGATTTTATCAATTACAATCTATTCTCTTTTGGTACTCAGAATAATTCTAACTTATTGCTTGCCTTTGCAATGGGTTAACCTGTGACAGTAGTTGGTGGTACCACGTGTCATTGCATATGGTACAACTGACAAAGCATTTGAGAACTAAATTTGGGATTCAGATTTGTGAAACATAGCATTACTCATTGGAATACAGTTATCCAAATTCTACACTACGTGTTCCATTAAATGATGACAAAATTTCAATTAATCGTTATTTTTCTTGTTTTAATGTTGTTCTGTTCAATTTAATATTTTTTGATTGTTCATTTACAAGAATCCAACTCTAAGTGCGCTTTTGGTGCATCAGATGAAGGGACGTGATAGGATAAGCTGCTTATCATGCATTTGGCGCAGCTTATCCACTGGCCAGAGAAACTTGGAACTCCCTTTTTATTCTGAGTTCGTTGGATATTATTATACCATGGGAAAAGTGGGAACGGGCGGGATAAGGCGCAACGGGAAAAGAAAAATGACTAATATTATATTTAACAGTAAATAGTCATTAATATTTAATTAAACCATATATGTTTGCAAAAATCATAAAACTAATTTCTGAAATATACGATAATTTTTAAACTATTCAAGTATTCATAAAATGATTTTTTTAAAAAAAAAAATTAGAAAATTGTATTTTTAACATAGAAAAGAATAGCTAAAAAATGATAAGAATAAATAAAATTTACTACAATTATTATCTTATACATTTAATCATATGCGCAACTTTTATAGCATGATTTAAGTTTATCTAGAATTGCTGTTCCTATCCTATATTCCTATACAACAGCTTTATCCGACTTGCCAAACACAACTTAATATAGTGGTACAATTCCTATTACTTATCCCTTTGTGTTGAGATAAATGCAAATCACTTGCGAGGCCTACGTAGATTGTGGAACTTAATATTGAAGAGTCACAATAAAGTGAGATACATTTATTCACATCTTCTAAAAATGATACAATTCTTGTCGATTATCTTCTTTGTGTTGTAATAAATGATACTTACTTATGGGCCATTATGAAACCTAAATAATAATGAATTTTGAGGTGTAGTTCTCTGTTTCAGGGATTAAAGGATTTCTTTGGATTAGTTTGTAATCTAAAATCAAAGTAATTAGATAGAAGTATGAAACCATATCTCTCGAGTTAAGAATAAGAAGGAATATATGTATATATTGAATTGTTTTAAATTCACACAAGTTCTATGGGTATATGATAGTATGTATCTATATACAGTAACAGCTACCAATATTAAACTGTAAGTGCAAATTAAAAAAGATTTATTTCACAGTATAGACTCATTATCCAATATATACAGACTCATTATCCAAAAGATTTTTTTTTCGTTCCGTTAGTTCTAATGAGTCAATAACATAAGACCTATTGTTTTGTTCTTTTCATTATTCCTTTTTTCGTTACTATTTAATGAATTCTAATAAAATATGACCTATTGTTTTATTCTTTTATTGTCTTCTTTTTTATACGAGTCAAGTGTTTAGCCTGTTTGATCTTTCAATTTGTTAATTCTATTCTCTTGTGCACTAAACACGTGCAAAGCACATGATGTAAGACTAGTATATATATCTGTGTGTAGTCAGTATACAAGACCTTCATGAAGCCTATTCTCGAGCTTTTTCACGAGTCTACTAACGAGCCTTATTCAAACATGTTCACGAGCTCTATCGAGCCAAGCTCATGTGTTTGAACTTGGATCGTTTATTAAACGAGCCTAAATTCTAGGCTTGAGCTTGGCTTGTTTATTAGCCGAACCGAGCCGAACCGAGCCTTTAGTGAACATGTTTACGAGGCTTATTAAGCGGCTTAGCTCGATACAGCCCTATTTACAGGTAATAGTAATGGTACTGTTCTTGGGTAAAAGAAATGGAGCTTTCTATATCTTCCACATTATGGTCCCTAATGGCACTGCCCAGAAAAATTTAATCATACAACACATGAAAGAAAATTGATAAAAAATTTACTTTTTTTATACAATTTGATTTGAATTAACAGATAATCCCCAAAATAAACAGAACAGTCACAAACGTTTTCTTAACTATCCATTAAACCCAAGCTTAACCAACACTTTGGAATTTTTTGTTTAAACTAGGCCAACAGCCAAAAATCCTTGTGCCTCTTGGTGGTAATCAAATATCCACCATAGTTTTTGTTCTTCTTTCTCACTGCAATTGTCATGCAATTCGCATTTTGGATACAGTATTCGACAACCCGACTCCGAGTCCTCTTCCCCGAGGACCACATCGTTTGTAGTCGCCACATTATCGATCTCTTTCGTTGTCCTATAACCAGCAGCGACACTCTCTGTTGCTTTGCTTCTTCCACTATTGTTGCTCCCTTTTCTTTCCCTTCCACCAAAACTACCTCAACTTGCACCTATTTTTTGAGATGTACAAAGCAAAAATTAAAAAATAAGACTTTATAGACTTTGAATTACAGGAAAGATCCTCTTTTTTGGTACATGAATCAATTAAGATCATCAATTTGTTTAATACTTGTCTGTGGTTGGGCATTGAATTGGTAGGACGATGCAATCTAAAAGTATATATATGATAGTCTGCTATGTTGACTTGTTGCAATACATTATGTGACGACACACAATGTTGGTAGTACTAGAATAATTGTTATGGTGGACATTTTTTTTGCTATGATGCTAAAATATGATACTGTTGCAATTTTTAATAGTTTCTTAATCTTAATTATTGAGGCTTTGTTTAATTTATGTATTTTGTGAGAAAAATGAAAAGAAAGTACCGAAGAAAACAACATTTTTGCTTGCTGAATAAAAAAAGATAGAAAAAAAATTGAAAGAGAAGGAAATGGTATGAAATATACTTAAAAATTTTAAGTTCAACAAGTCACTGCCCTTCCATTTGTCTCGTCTGTTGTATTTTGAAATTCTTTAATTTCTAATGTCGTTTAAGCAAGGACACCATACTACTACGGAAATAGTTTTTCTTTTCTTATTTTGTTTTTCTTATTAGGATCGGAAAATTAATGGAAATATGGCCCGGAGAGCCCGCCCCCAACCTTGGGCTAGCCCGGTCCAAGTCCATAGACCTTTGGGTGAGTTACAGGCTCCTCCATTCTAGGGCCGGCCCTTGGCATAAGCCGGCAAAGCAACCGCTTTGGGCCCCCAAATTTTCGATGAATTTGAGGGGTCCCTTTTAACTTCAACCGTTGTACCCTTATGCGTATATGTTTACAGACTTAGCCATTTTAGGCTTTCTACCCCACTAGCTCTCAATTGCTGTCACTCTACAATTGAATTTCTCTCACTTTCTGTGTGTATGTATAAATGAAGCCTAGCCCCCTTTTATAGCCATCCTCTCCCTAATGGACGCATAGGATGTTACTTGATCTTGAACATTCTTGAACACTCTTGGGACTCTTAACATTCTCCACAAGTTTCCACTAGGTTATAGAGTCTTCCATTCACTCCTAGACCATAACAGCCTTCCACAATCCTCTAAAGCCTTCTAAAACCTTCCACGATCTTTCAAACCTTCTCCAATCTCCTAGATTTTTCTGGACTCTTCTAGATCCTTTCAGAAACTCTCTAGATCTTGCAGACCTGTCTCCAACATCTTTTATGAGGAGAAATCCCATGACCTGCGACCAAGCTTTGGCCCTCCAAACTGGTTGTCAGTGACACTAGGCGAACTTAGGCGGGTTTTTTCTAATTTTTTTTTTTATATGTGGGGATGAGATTGTATTTAGTAAAATGAGATTAAATTAAATCAAGTGTGTTTTTGGAAAAGATGGAAATTTTGTATCGGATGAGGATACAGAAGAAGAGGGTGAGAGTGTACGAGTACGAGTCTGAGTCTGATGGTGAGAAAGTATTCGAGGGATATGGAGAAGAAGGGTCAAAAACTTAGTTTGTTGATAATGTGAATTTTTTTTTTTTATATAAACGAGAATTTTTTCTATATTATTAATTGTCTAAAAATAAATTTTCTGCCTAGGCCCCACCCAGGCACCCCCTCAACTACCCGCCCGCCTAGTGATTTTTAGAACATTGGGCACACCCAAGTCCAAATGGACCAAATCTTACATAAAAATAACAAATTACTTGAGTTTAGACTAATAACTCAACATCATTTGAAGAAAAAGAAACACAAACATTTGAACCTGAATACCGTGAAAGTGCTCTTGTTGTATACTGGATTTTGTTGAATAAAAAGCAATAAGAGAAAATTTTATCTTTGCTACATCATGCGTTAATTTTTTTTTAATTAATGTAAACATTTTTTTGAAGAAGAAAATTTGATAATTTTAATGTAGGTTCCATAAAATAAAATGTAAAAACAAAATATTTGAATATGTATAGGGTCTCATTTTTGGAGTTTGCTTTAGACCCCGGATAACTCATGGCCAACCCTGCTCCATTCAAAGCCAGGTTTGGATTAACGCCCCAATTCCGGTCGACGTCCACCTGAGCCAGTCCGCCATCATTCAGGCCGGGCATACCATTTTTCCATCTATCTATTAAACCATGTATGAGAGAGAAAAAGGGGGGCGGGGGGAATAGGGAATGTTCTCTAAACTATAGGATTGTCAAATTAAATTTTACATACCCCAGGCCGCCTTAGTTGACACATTCTTTTCATAGAGCAAAGAACTTCATATGCCCTTTGCCGACCAGAATTTGCACCTGCAATCAAACCATAGCATCACTCAACATATTTGAGTACATATCTAACATCTCAGTATGTATATAGTATAGTAGTAAAGAGAGACAAACACACCTTGTTTTGGGGGCTTGATTACATGAAGAAGAACAACAGTGTCCTGACTCTGGGCAGTGTGAGAAAGTGCCCATTGAAGAGCACCCTTAGCCTCAGAACTCGAATCAACTACCACCATGACTCTGTTACCACTTTGATCACTCTCTGGCATTGATGTTTCATCAATGAAATTCATTTCAATGCTGTTGCTTGAAAAGTCTGTTTTGTCCTCAACTTCAAAGGCATTATTATAGCTGCTTTGCTTGTATTGCCTAGGGGGAGACCTGACTCGGACACGAGTCCGGCCGAGTCGACTCACACAGAAACCCGGAAATCTCATTCTTGCTCTAATCATCTTCATTTGGATATGAACCTATATATATTTGGGTTGATTACTTGATTACTAACAGCTTTATATATGTAAGAGAATTGAGTAGAAATGATGATACATGTGTGTATATATATATAGAGAGAGAGAGAGAGAGGGAGAGAGAGAGGAGTGAGGGATGGATGTCTGTGTTGACTTTATATAGTGTACTCTATATATTTGTAAAGGTAATGGAGATCATTTTCTTGTTTGTTTCTATTGTTTTTCTAAGGTGGGGCTTGAACGTGCCCCCCATGAAGCTGTTGGACCATTCTTTGTTGTGGGACTAGTGGTTGAATTGGGGGGTCTTAATTGTGCTTAGCCGGTCACACTAAAATAATGACATTCTTGGATGTACTCTTGTTCATTTTCACATCTCTAAAAATAAAATAATTAACAACCCACTGAACACATTTGTAAACAATGAATCTAGTTAGGGGAAATTGGGAATTAAGTTGAAGTGGAATGATTACAACATCTTTTCAACACGTGTAGGGTACCTGAACTCTCTCTCTCTCTCTCTCTCTCCATATTTTATATTTCTCTTAGTTTTCCAATTCAAACAAACAGAATGAAAACAGATAATTTTGATTCCATGTTATGATCTTTAGGTTTTGTTGTTCCAAATTAGATATTCTAAAATAGTATAAAGGACTCTTAATTTATAACAGATAGAGTACTACGACAGTGGCTAATCTAAATTCGATTTAGTATATGAGAAAACGTTTTCTAACTATCAGTTGATTATTCAAAAGTTAGGTGGAGTTTGAAGAATGCGAGTTTGGTCTTATATAGGACACGTCTGTGTTTAATTTTCATATGATTAAAAGAAATTAGTAGTTATATTAGAATAAAATTCAGGATTGAACCTTTGAACAATTGAACCCATTTCCATTTTTTGTTACCATGCCCTAAATTTAAGTTTCAACATTAAGGATGTGAAGTCCTTTGTGCCTAATCCTAAAAGTCTCTAGTACTGTTTGATCATTATTAACATCTAAAAAATATGGTTAACAACTAAAATGTCAACCTAATGATCAGGATTTAGATGGAATTTTTGTACAAGTTACCAGCAAACGTGACTTGAACTTAGCCATGTTTAGGTTTAAATAAGAGATTAATAAGTCTTAACGGTATCTAGTAGTTCCGAAAAAATTCCATGATTGTGATTTAGGTACGAGTGACTTGCGTCCATTTTCTAGATCTCTCCCTCTCCAGCTATATATATATATATATATATATGTATACACATACAAGTATATATAAAAATACATATCCGACCAAACGCACGGACAAACACATACAGAATGCAGAGGATGCCTGGTATATTTTCTAACTCATCTTTGCCTCTTGATGGGAATACAACATATTCTGAAAATTCATAAAGATTTCACTTAAAAATAAATTATTCAAGTATTGGTATGGGCTTTATATGAAATGTTTTGTCATTCTCCTTTTTTATGTCCAATTAAAGGATGGACAATTAACTTAAGTTACTGTTATAAAAAAAATAAAAAAATAAAAAAATAGCTTAAGTTATAACTGTTCAATTAGAATGTTATGGTGTAAGGTAAAATTGTCCCAAAAGGCTGGTTTAAAAGTATATACTCTCTCTGTCCTTCAAAAATAGTCCACCTTTAAGAATTTAATTTTTTAAGGGGATAAAGAATCTACACTTATTTTTCACAATTGCCCTTAATCATTATAACTACTTTTTTAGTTTTGTCTTGACATAGATTTCAAGGAATGATAGTTTTGTAAAGTGAGTAAAAATTGTATACTAATATTGGAGTATGGACAATAATTTTGGAATATCTCAAAATGGAATACATGACAATTTTTAAGAGAACGGAGGGAGTATTTTTTTAGAATAGGTTCATAAAATCTACAAACCATCCTCTTTAATTTATAAATCTCAAACATTGTTATCGGTTATTGATCTTAATAATTGAGCATCTCATAGATCTATAATATATATTGAAGAACCTTCTTTAGACTTTTTTTTTTGTTCCCATCTCAATCAATTAATTTCTCCCCAACCATGTACCACCACATATGAAGTCCTAATGAGGACCTAGATTTTTCAATCACAAATTGGCTTTGACATTTGGACATCATTTGTGGAAAATTGTTAATTTTGTCTCTTTCGTCCAATTCAATATTACTTTCCATCACTGGCGGGTGGGGGTACGTTTTTTAAATGAGTAATGTTAGGTGTACACAACTTTTGTATACACTTTTATACATAAATGTTTTAAATGTATGTACTTTGTGCTGTTTGAAAATTTTACACTTTTCTGTGCACCACTTACACAGTACAGGGTACATGCATTTAAAGCATTTGTGTGCAAAAGTGTGCAAATTAGTGAACACCTAGCATTACTCTTTTTAAATTTTTTTTTTTTTTTACTTTATGTATTTGAGATTATATGTATTTGTGTCCCTCCTAAAATTTTAAATTTACCCATTTTAAACTCAAAAATCTCACTTCGATCTTTGAATTTGTCTAATTTTTACTCAAATCTCACTTTGGTCTTTGAATTTGTCTAAATTTACCCCTTTTAACTAAAAAATCTCACTTTAACTCTCAATCAACTACAAGTGAATCCCATGTAACAACTATGTAATTTTTAAGACTTGTGAGTATTTTACTTATTTAAAAATGTTTGGCCAGGAGTGTTGCCTCCGAGCTCCCCAGTAATACATATAACATAAAAGTGCTCATTCCTCAAATGTTTTAATTATCAACATAATTATTGGAATTAGACACATGTTACCAGTGAAGAGGCTAGGTGTGAACAGTGGGTGACCAACATTGAAGAGGTTAGGTGTGAACAGTGGGTGACCAATATAGGGTGAGCAAAAATGCTCTCCATAAATAAATGGCAATGGGAGGCTCCCGTCAGTGCATGGATAAACACACTCTCTCACACAATGTGTGTGTATATATATACACACATACATATATGTCTAGTATGTACAGACATAAAAAATTGTACAGTAGCTAGTAGAGTGGACATTGATCCGTTCGGGCCGCAAGTTCAATCCAAAAAAAAAGGTAGAGCTTGGGCTAAGAGTTTTGGGCTGGGATATGGGGTATGTTTTAAGACCAGGTGAAGTTTTTGGGTTGGGCTCGGTACTATAGCAAGGCCCGTTTAGGTCAGGCCCTAAGTTTTTTCTATTCATATATGAGATGGTAGTATATCATGTTTCAATAATGTTAGGGCCACACCCATCCATACTCAAAAAATATCCACATCCTGAGATGGACCAATGAAAAGAGACTGACAGTGGACCTTGCAGTCTCTATCTCTCTTCTCATTGGCCCACCTCAGGGTGTGGATGCTTTTTGAATATGGATGGGTGTGGCCCCAACATTAGTCATCATGTTTCATCCAAAAACCCAAAAATAAAACATGGAAAAATTAGTGAAAAATCCCTACAACAAACTAGTAAGGGTTAAACTTCTTTTTGGTTCTTATTTTGTTAAAAAGTCTCTAATTTTAAATTTTATATGTTAGAACATCCTTAGATATATAACTCTCGCATGTTTTTCTTCCCAAAATAGCCAACAATGAAAAAAAGACCCAAATTTGCTCTCTCTCTCTCTCTCTCTCCCCTCACCACCACCACCAATCTACCAGCACCACCACTGTCAACACCACCTCCCACTGCCCGTTGCAATAGCCACCGGCGACCATGAACAATACCACCACCATCACTATGAGTTCCATATTCAGTCATCTTCGACGAGCTTGAACCAGATCTGGCCATCTCCGACGTGCTCGAACCAGATCCAGCCATCTTCGACAAGCTCGAACCAGATCCGGCCATTCCAAGTTAGTTGCAGATTTTACAAATATTAAGTGTATATTTACTTTTTTTTTTTTTTGAAATGAAAATTTTAAGTTTTTAAGTGAAGTTTCACTTATTTTGTTAAGCAAATAAAACTGTGAACTTAAGTGGACAGATTTAGTGAAATTTCAATTCATTTATTTTTATCTTAAGTGAAATTTCACTTAGTTTAATCATATATAAAGTGAAAATACATGATTGAATTTAGTGAAATTTCACTTAATATTTTTAAGTGGGCGAATTCATCGGATCTTTGACGAGTTCGTGGGGGTGGTGGTCACCGGATGTCAGGTGAGGGGTAGCCTAGAAAGAGGTGGTCGCCGGAGGTAAGGTGAGGTATGGGGTAGTGGTCGAAGCTCCGACGAGGCATGGCATGGTTGCTGGAGGTGGTGGGGTGGTCGTCGGAGATGGCGGGGGTGGTGGCCAGAGGGGCAGTGGTGGTGGTCGGAGGTGGCCATAGTGGTGGTAAGGGTGGCTAGGGTTAGATGATGAAGATGATGGTATTTTAGTCTATAAAATATTGGGAGGACTTATCCTTAATGTATGATTTAAGTTGTCCTTAATACTAAGAAATCTTATGCATTAGTCCTTTCCACTAACGACTAATACCAGTACTATCAGCGTAAATGCAGCGAACTTGCCTTCTTATACAAGTAATTCTAAACTTGAGTTAAACCATTTGGAGAAATTATCCCTTGGGCATAGTTTGGCAATAGTGTTGTAGTTCATAAATGATTATGGAACTCCAAAAGTAATACAATTGTCTAAAAAACGCAGCAATATGACTCAATCGTAAGAAAATTTGTGATGGGCCAGAAGCTAGCTTGGGAGCTAATAGCAATTGTAGACGATGAATTGTAGAAGCGGAAGCTATTGATATTATTTTTATTATTAATTTTATTTTATTTATTTATTTATTATTATTATTATTATTTTTTTTTGCAATTCTACAATTGGACATGATTCTACTCAAAATTGAGTTTAGTATTAAACTCACTTCCAATGAGAATTTAGTTGGTTTCTGGGTTGAGTAATGCTATATCCATACCAAATTTTACACCTAATATTCTTTACCCTTGATTTTACTGGCCCCATATGGATCTCACATAGGACCTACATGCATCAAGGGTCAAGATGTGTTAGGTGTGAAATTTGGTGTAAAATTTGATGTGCGTGTATCATTTTTGTTGTTGGATATTGAATTTGATGACACAAGCACAACATTTGAATTTTAAAATTTGACATACAAAGTTGGGTTCAATTGCATTACTTGTAACCACTGTGGAAACAAAATTTGGTTTACAAATCTACAAGAACTTTTCGAAGAACTTCAAGCCATTACCATTTTAGTATTTATATTAATACTAGCCCGTGCAAGGCACATACATTAGATTTGGTAGGAAAAAAATGTAATGTTTATATTTTTTATGTGTACAAGAAAGAGAAATAAGTTCAATTAATTCTTAAGATGTTGTTAGAAAAAAAATATGCTTGAACAATAACTATATTAATTGATATTAAACCTACAATTTAAGGCTATTTTCTTTAATGTAGATAATATATATAAATATTTATATTTATATCTATCTATACTATATATAAGTGTACAAATGCCCATAAGTGTTTTACAGTTTTATCAATCGGTGCACTTTTACTTAAGTAATTTTTCTTAAAGTTTTAATAAGTTTGGTATGCAACTTTTATTTTATTTTTATTTTTTTATGGCCCGTCTAGGAGAGTCCTACAACTTAATAGCAACACTTAAGTTTTAACAATTGGGTGCCCGTTTACTTAAGTAATTTTTCTTAGAATTTTAATAAGTTTGATTTTATTTATTTATTTATTATTTTTTTATTGCCCACCTAGGAAAGTCCTACAACTTAATAATAACACTTAAGTATTTATTTTTTCTTCACAATTGCTTGTGCCTCTTTTTTTTTTAGTCCATCAATGAGAGTCATAATTAATACACTTCTTATGATTTTAGGACACTTTTTTTCTTTCTTTTTTCTATCACCGTTGCCCCCTTTTCTTTTTTCTTTTTTTCTTTTTTTACTATGTTGGTTGTACCACGTGCTGTTTTACAATTCATGTTTCACGACATCTGTTATTATTGTAAGATAATTGTGAAGGACTCTCACCTTTATAAAAGTCTCAATTATAATGGTTTTTACAATTTCCAAGTGTCCTGATCAAAATCAACTTCAAATTGTTGTTTTAGTAGATGCAAAGAATTCTCAACTTATTAGGCTTAATTAGGACTCCTATAGGGTTTGTTCATGTTAAATCAAATCCAAGTTCGACGATCCGATAGATCTCGATGGCCACCTAAGGATTCTCTTGCTTAGGATTTTGTCGGCGATCTGTGGAATCAGCGCAGAGTCGGGGTTGATAGGTGTTCTACGAAGGAGATGACGAAGGCACTAAAGCCTCAAATGAAGGTTGACCAATTTGGAACTAGATCTACATTGAAAGTAGAGAGAGAGTGATGGTCTGATGGGTTTTGCATCTAGAGAGAGAAAGAGGGAGAGATAGCATATAATAGGTTTGATTATCAATAAATGGAAACCCTATAATCATGGTATAAATTTGGAAAGAGTGGCATTATGGTCATATAAGTTTTAGTGGACCTATCACAAAATGCTTTATATAGTTGGGTCTATTATGCATAAGATGGGGCTAATAGGACTTATTATTAGTTTACCCATTTATGTATATATAATAAAATAATATATATACACAAGGATAATTTACCGAAGGAAAAAGGGAATTTGGTAGTTCAATTTATAATTGTGCACACTTTAAATACATAAATTATAATAAATTATAACATGTGTGTATATATATACACATATATACAAAGGATAATTTACAAAAGTAACTTAAGACTTGTTTGGTAATTCAAATCTATGCTATATTATAAAAGAGGTTTAGAGTGGTTTCAATTTCAATTTTGTCCAATTTTGATATTTCTTGATTTGTTTGAAATGACGGTTTTATCCGTACTTTGATCTTTTGTTCCATTTTCCTTTAATGATTACTTTGAGTTTTTGTCATTTTGTGAGGGTAAGTTGGTCATTTCACCCACAAAATAACCCTTATTATTATTAGGTCAACTTTTAGATGGTGGTCACCGGACTGGTTGCGCCAGAGTGGTTCAGAGACAGAGAGAGGTCGGAGATGGAGGGACGACCAGAGAGTGAGAGTCAAAGAGAGAGGGAGAGGGGGGAAAATCGTGATAATTGGGGTGAAATGACAGCCCTAATTTGAAAATGTGTCATGACCCATTTGTTGACCCGCGATTTTTACCCGGTGCACTCGCCTAGTGCGCACTAGAGCCGAACAATATATATTTATATATATAACCATTAACTAGGGTGGATTGAGTGAAGGACAAGGAAGGGGTTCAAAACTCCCTTAATTTTTGAAAAACTATAGATTTGTATTAAAAAAAAAAAAAATTTACAGTTAAGTCCCCCTGAAAATTATAAAGGCCCTCTGATATTATAAATTTGTCATATTAAGCCCCTTCTCTGTTATGTTTTTGTACTAATTATATAGAAACCCCTCTCTCTTATCTTTTTGTGATGATTTTTATAACATTAGCTAATATCATCTACACAAAATATATAAATAAGTCAAAAAAAAAAATAAAAATAAAAATTCGGGGGCGCTGTCCGCGAACCCCCATACACTAGCCTTTATATCAAGCCCCCTAAATTGATTTTCTAAATCCACCCCTACCATTGACAAAAAAAAAAAAATTGTGAGTAATATAGTTACAAGAGTATCATCAGCAAGCCCCATCACCGATGGCACCATAATGGAGATTGACTTAGGAAAAGTGAAGGTAGAGCTATAACAAAGAATTAAATATCCAAACAATGACTGCCATTTTTAATTTGTTCTCAAAAGCAACAGAGAATTAGACTATGTCATTACCTCTTTTTTTTTTCCCGAAAAAGGTTAAATAAATCCAAAAAAGAGGGACAATTAAACCCCAGGATATTAGACGAAGCACAAAGAAACCATGTTCAAAAGGAACATCAAGATGCGAAGGCACACATGGAATTGGTGTTTGTCTGAGAAAGAGATAGACACCCATCCCTTACAAACAGAAAGAAAGAAAAACAAAGAAACAACAAAATGGAAACTCCAGAGACCCATTCAAGATAGGTGACTAAATCTCATCTTTGCTTCCTTCGATCTATTTTTGCCTGGAAGAAGTGGATTGCTTAAGAATAAGGAGAGATTCATCATAAACATCATCAATATCTTCGTCGATCTCTTCATCATTCATATCCAAATTGTTATTATCATACTCTCTTTCTTGGATTTGAAAATTCCCATCTTCAACACTAAGACCTGACCTATGATCTTCCTCAGGTTTGCCATCAATTTCATAAACATAAGGCATCAACTCGTTGAAAGAGTTGCTTATCTTAATTTCCTGAGCGTAAGAACAGGAAGGCGCATGAGGGACAACTGCTTTGGTAGCATCATGCTGTCCCTCCTTAGTAACCACACCCTTTCTCTTACTCTTACCTACCACATGAGTTCACTGATCTTTCTCATTCTCAACAGTATTCCCAGTAACATCTTTCATGTCGTTCGGAACCTTTTTGATAGGTATCCATTGGTGAGTAGACTTTTGATTGGCATGGTTAGAGTATGTTGGCTGGGACTGAACCTTCCGTTCACAGTTATGCCCAAAACACTTACACACATTGCAACGAGAAAGGGTCCATTGATATTCAACTTGTATCAAGACCGGGTCATTGTGCATAAGAGGGGATCCGTCGCAATTAGATCAAAGCTTGTAATCCATGCATCCTTCGCATCAACCTCAATGCAGACTCTAGCATAAGTAATTCGCCGACGGGACGTTGTCATCTTATCAACTCGAAGAGGTTTCCCAATCATGCTGGCAATGTAACTAATACCTCCGGGGATCCAATATTCAAGCAGGATATTATAGAAATGCACCCAAACAGGAGACTTTGTCTTTGTTGACAGAAAAATGCGGTTCCCATTTTTGTAGGATAAGGGACTGCCCAGCAATATACCAAGGGCTCCTACCAAAACCGCTTCCAATGTAAAACTTGATCTAAATTTGAAAAAATAAGTATGTACCTTGATCAGTAGCAAGGATATAATGAGGCCAGTATTCTCCCAAAATTTGGATGTAACTTTATGAATAAGGGAATATAGCAATCTGCACCAAAAGAAAAACCACACAAGAATGTTGTTCCATTCGTGACATCCTAGATCTATAACAGCAGGGGAACAATAAGCCTACGTTTCTATCTACATGAGTTAACATCAATATGGGACAAATTGAAATCACGAAAAGTGGGCTTAAGTAAATCAGCCCACTTAGGCTTAGTTTGGCCCCCACGTGGCTTTTTAAAAGGAGCTTATGAAATTTATTACTAAGTTCTTTGATAATTTTATACAAATGACACACTACTCTTCAAAAAGACATCATGAAACCAAAAAGCAACCTCGAGCTTTTAAAAGCTCCATTCTAGAGCTTTTAAAAGCTCCCTCCAAAAAAGCCCTAAGTTCAATTTTTGCAAAGCTCATAAACTAGTTACCAAATGAATTAACATGAAATTGAACTTTAAAAAAGGAGAAGCACCACGTGGGGGCCAAACTAAGCCTTAGTCTTATTTGCAGAGTCATTGCATGGGAAAGCAGAGACTGGGTAATCAAGCGTGGGCCCAGGGTTACCATTAAGGCAAGCACGTACATGTGAGAGCCCATCAGCCTTGGCATTTGCACAAGCCCCGTCCACGGAGATGGTATCATTAGGAACCTTAGCTTGCACTCCATCAATTGGATTAGTGTGTAATGTGTACTCTCTCTCTCTCTATGTATAAGATATATATAAAAGTGTACTAGACATCTTCTAATTGCAAATGGTATAATCCTGATAGATTTATCTATACGTACTAGAATACTCTTTATCTTAACATGAATATGCAGTGAAATTAGAAGCTTTATTTAATTTTTGTTTTTATTTTTTCTGATTCGAGAAAAACATTAAAAAAGTAGCTCCAAGCTATACAAAAAAGAGAGGATATAAATGAGATCTTGTATAGGAATCCAAATTTGGGTCATATATTTCATGAACCCAGAAGGAAGGTCCGTGTGGATAAAATCTTTGCTGGTATCCCAATTTCGTTAGAATTAATCTCGAACCACTTGGGCCTTGTTTGGTTGGGCAGAAAGAAACAGGTGGTTAGGTCCATTTACATCGCTAGGTTTTGTAATACTTAACACACAATTATAGGGGTTTAAGTGTCAAATTTTAAATCCTTAATTGTAAAATTGCAGGAGATAAATGTATTCAATCGGTTAATCTTGACGAAAAACACAAATGCCCCATAGTAAGAGTTTTATTCTATACCAGTATACAACCCGCGGCCTTTTGAAAAAAAAAAAAAAAAAAAACCCAAATTCACTAAATAAAAGCCCAACAGTTGTTTTAGAAAATCCAAACTCATTTGTCTTGAGCCAATCCTGCCATGGCCACCCCTAATTTTGTCCTTGCTCAATTTTAGGAGTAAATATATATCTATCTTTATGCTTATGTAGAAGAAGGATTCCTTGGAAAAATAGGGAGCTAAATGAATAAATATTACTGGTTAGTGATGTATACTACATTACTGATATAATGGAGGTATTGAATATTTTCTTCCATTTTAGTCTAAAAAACCACATCCAACTGTAGGGTTAAGTATTTTTTTTCCTGCAATGAAGGTGATCTAACCAAATGCATTTTGGATCCGTGACATGTATGATTTATATAACATAGTAAGATAAAGGCAAAGCGTAAACTTGAAAAATGAGAGACTTTAAAAGAACTTTGATTTTAAATTTTCAATGTCACATCAAATAAAAACAGAGGCTTAAAAAGATAAAGGTTATATTAACTATTCAAAGAGTACTCTCAAAATGAGGCATTCCAAAAATTGAATAAAAAGGTCTTAATTTGGGAGCAAATGAAGTATAAAAGTAATTGCATTGACTTACTCTGACATATTTGAAACGAAATAAGAATCCTTTTTTTTTTTTTTTTGGCTGAGGCAAAGCACCCGCTAACACACCACACAAACACAGACTGGGCCAAGGGGGGGCCGAGGCCCACTCCGAAGTAGATTCCTCCCATGGACAGCCCAAAAAGGAAATAAACTTCGCTCAACACTCCCAATGAGAGTTGAACTCTCCGCTCCTATTTGAAAGAGAGGAATTGATGCCACTAGACTAGGGGTGTCCACGGGCGGGTGAGTCGGGTTTAACCCTCACCCGATCATCCACCCGAATAGCAGTCGGGTTAGACCTTCTCCACCCGTGATCCACTCATCATCCATCGGGTTCGGGTGAGTTCGGGTTCGGATGGTTTCGGGTTGGGTCGGGTGAAACCCGACTAAAAACAACAAAGTGAAGAAAAATTGTACAATGTAAAGAACAACTAAAATTCTGAGGAACAACAATTATAGATCTGTAAAATAAAAACAATTATACATTCAGTTAAGTAAAAACAACAATGTGTAGATGATAGATCTGTAAACCAAAAAAAAAAAACACACAAATTGTAGATATGAAGAAAAACTTAAGAACAATTGCTATAGAGTTGTAAAACACACACAAATTATAGACATACATATATATACATGCACATTCAAAGTTTTATTGCATAGTCTGTAATTAAAAAATATATTTTTTTAATCATGTTGTGTACATTCGGGTCGGGTCGGGTCGGGTGTAGTCGGGTGTTTGAAGGGAGAAACCGACATCTATCCGAAATATGTTCGGGTTTGACTTGTAAAACCCATGACTCAACCAAACAGTCACGGGTGGGGTCGGGTTTGGTTGGGTTCGGTCGGGTGGTGTCATGCCCCGAATCCACACATGTGAACCCAAGACACGTGGCACGCCACCAAGGCCTTCAAACAACAATTTATAAATGAAAAGGAGGGAAAACAAGTACATTTACACCATGATGTTAGACAAATCATGCTCAAGGGTAAAATGGTCATTAATAAGATATATTAAATTTTATACCAAAAGATAGGTTTTTGAGTCCCGGTTCCAACGCAAAAAACGGTGCGCGAATCCGAGTTTTCTAGAGAGAATTATGTCCGTTTTCGTAAAAGTCGACAGTACAACAAAATGACCTGCGGATCGATCCGCCGCAAAACCGGATCGATCCGGTTTTGACAGAACCTCATTTTTGGCCCTCCAGAAGTGCCGGATCGATCCGCTCAAGACCCGGATTGATCCGGATTCTGCAGCACACGTTTTGACAGCAAAAACTCATGTTCTGCAGCATCCTAACACCTCCAAATCCCATCCAAACTTCATGAAACTTTGCAAATCCATTTCAAAACCAATCTCAAATCATTTCAAACCATTTCCAAGATATGTTAACATAGTTTTAAAACATTAATCAAGATCCACCAATACTACAATACTCAAACACTTCCAATTCTCACAAAACAACCAAAACATATGAGTTTTGATCCACACTCACAACTAACATATCCAAATCATAAAAACAAGAGTTTGAAAGTTACCAACATGATTTAAAACCATGAATAAGATGTGCAATGCAATCTCTCCAAAATCTCTCCCAAATACTCTCTCAAATCTCTCCCAATTCTCTCCCAAATATTCCCAATTCTCTCAAGATCAACCAAAACATGCTTTTTAAGCCAAACTTCCATTCAAACATGCTCCAAACTACATTAGCAAGGTATGAAAGACACCATTAACATTCTAAGCTCCAATTACAACATTTACACGAGTCTTGGAGCGATTATACCAAAAGCTAACATAACTTCCCAAGTTTCAGCAAGAACTCAAGTTAACTACTACAAACTACAAGTTTGACACAAAAATAACTATAGACATAAGCTACTACAAATTACAAGCTTCCTCACCAAAACGAATCCCAAGTTCATCTCCCCGGATTCTCGCCGCCGTGCTCACTTACAATGGTTATTCAATAACCACTACAATATATAAGCTATATGCTTAGTGAGAGATATCAATCAAGCACACGGATGACATATCATGTTTATATTCAACTCAACAAATATAATGATCTCCGGATAAGCAAGTATTTCATCCACCACTACCCGCAAGTCCGCGACTCCCCCGATAGTCCACGGCACAAGCCAATGACCCACGCCACACACGTGCGGTCTAATGCCGTTGTCGGCAACAAGTGGTCATCACCACAGAACAATCTCATGGTGGATTCATACAAGCTTCCCTTTGACCCACATAGACAACTAAACATGCTCACACAAACATATCATCATGCTTTTCACAAAATCATAGCTAAACATGAGAGATTAAGCTACATAGACATAAAATCAACATCATATGAACATAACCATGAATCTCATCCATAGGCAAGATTGAAACCACTCACCTCTTTGCAATTCGCTCCTAATTAAGAAATTAAAGCCCAAATCTACTCTGGTTTCAAATCCTACATGAATTCGGCAAACTACGGATTACCGCTCCGAATTGGGTCTCGCAAAATACAACGATTAAACTCAATAAAATCAGTACCAAAACGTAGAACTCACCTCTACGAGTCCAAATCCGGTCTCGGAATTGAAATTGGATGTCGAACACGCCGTCAATCGTCGTCGAGAAGCTCCGGCGGAACCGTCGTCTATTTTCCTCTCTAACCGACTCAATCTTGGAGAAGAAGAGATATGTATCTCTTTCTTAATTCCCAGCACATATATGCTTATACTATTTTATTATGAAACCCACCCAACTTTTTGTTATTTTCATTTACACCCCTAACTAGTTTTCTAACTAACTATTTAGTCCTACAAACTTAAGTGGGTACTTGTCTATGTCTCGCGTGGGTCCCATAAGTGGTCCCACATAATTATATGAAGTTTCTAATTATCCTACTAATTATATAACGTGTTCATTTCGTCCTCACCCAGGTATTCCAAATAACCACATAAATGGTCTCTAACCATAAACAATAAATTCTAAACAACATATAAATATTTCACATATGCCTTAATAAACATTTAAGCACATAAGGGTGATTCCACAACTTTGTCCCATCACAATGGAACTTCATCAACTCATGTCCCAATTTGGGACTGCCACATTGGCCAACATTGGGTTCCCAAACTGGACACCCATAATCAACTAGTGAGTTAAAACTCACTTAAACATGTGTTAATAAACACCAATAATATATGTTAATGCATGCTAAATCACGTTTAGCAGTTAATTGCGGGAACGGTGTTACATCTCTCCCCTCCTTAAAAGAAGTTTGTCCCCAAACTTAAAGTACCTCAAGTTTCGAATAGGAATGGATACTTCTCACGCATCTCATCTTCCCGTTCCCACGTAGCCTCTTCCACGGAGTGATTATGCCACAAAACCATAACCAATGGGATAGACTTGGTTCTCAGAACATGGACTTTTTCATCGAGAATTCTCACTGGATGTTCTATGTAAGTCAAGTCTTCTCTAATTTCCAACGGTTCTGGCGTGATTATATGACGTGAATCTGAGACACAACGTCGCAACATAGATACGTGAAACACATTATGAACATTCTCCATTTCCTGTGGTAGCTCTAACCGGTATGCTACTGGTCCAACTCTACCAATGATTTCAAATGGTCCAACGTACCTCGGATTCAGTTTTCCACGTTTTCCAAACCTCACAATCCCCTTGGTCGGTGACACCTTTAGGAACACATAATCACCAACTTCAAACTCTAAAAGTCTCCTTTTCAAATCTGCGTAGCTCTTGTAACGACTTTGAGCTGTTTGCAATCGTTGCTGTATCACCTTAACTTTCTCTGTGGTCTGCTGAACTATCTCAGGTCCCAATAGTTTCCGTTCTCCTACCTCAGCCCAACAAATCGGCGAACGACATCTACGCCCATATAAAGCCTCAAAAGGTGCCATCCCAATACTGGATTGAAAACTATTATTATAAGTAAATTTAGCCAATGACAAGTGTTGTTCCCAATCACCTTTGAAATCAAGAACACATAATCTAAGCATATCTTCCAATATCTGAATTACTCGTTCTGATTGTCCGTCAGTCTGCGGATGGAAAACTGTGCTAAAATTCAACTTTGTGCCCATAGCCTCTTGTAAACCCCTCCAAAATCTTGATGTAAATCTACTATCTCTATCAGAGATAATAGACACTGGAACTCCATGAAGCCTTACAATTTCCTGAACATATAACTCTGCCAACTTCATCAGATCATTCGTCTTAATCGCTAGGAAATGCGCAGACTTGGTTAATCGGTCAACAATTACCCAAATACTATCATTTGCTTTTCTGGATTTTGGTAAACCTGCTACAAAATCCATCGTGATGTTCTCCCATTTCCATTCCGGTACTGGCAATGGTTGCAATAATCCCGCTGATCTTTGGTGTTCTGCTTTTACCCGTTGACACACCATACACTTTGCTACATATTCAGCTATTTCTCTCTTCATTCTAAACCACCAATAGTTCTCTCGTAGATCACGATACATTTTGGTACTTCCCGGATGAATGGAATATTTGGTATTGTGCGCCTCGTCTAGAATCGTTTCTTTAATTCCATTAACATCGGGTACACAAATTCGATTTCTATATTTCAATACACCATCCACGTAAGTGGAATCCGGTTGCTTACCCTCAGGTATTCCGTCACAAATTTTCCTCAAGTTTGGGTCTTGAAACTGTTTCATTCTAATCTCATCCACAATTGTTGGTTGTGCTATAATATCTGCCATCAAAGCTCCCTCAGTTCTTGGAATTACTTCAAGTTTCAATTGCTCCATTTCACGAATCAGCTTCTCTTGAGAAGTTACAACATAAGCTAAGTTTCCGGTCGACTTTCGGCTCGATGCATCGGCCACCACATTGGCCTTTCCCGGGTGATATTGAATCGACAAATCGTAATCTTTCATCAACTCCAACCACCGTCTCTGTCTCATATTCAAGTCTCTCTGAGTGAATATATACTTTAGGCTTTTGTGATCCGTGTAAATTTTACACCGTTCCCCGTATAGATAATGCCTCCAAATCTTCAAGGCAAAGATTACCGCTGCCAATTCTAAGTCGTGTGTCGGGTAGTTGGTTTCATGTGGTCTCAATTGTCGTGAAGCATATGCAATTACTTTGCCATTCTGCATTAGGACACATCCCAAACCTCGATAAGAAGCATCGCTGAATACAACAAACCCCTCAGTGCCCGACGGAATCGTCAATATCGGTGCTGTCATAAGCCTAGTCTTCAATTCCTTGAAACTTTTCTCACATTCGGAACTCCAAACAAAAGGAACATCTTTTCTCATTAGCTGAGTCATAGGCATCGCAATTCTTGAGAAATTCTCTACAAACCTTCGGTAATATCCAGCCAACCCCAAGAAACTTCGAACCTCTGACACATTTTTTGTTTGATTCCAATTGGCTACTGCTTCAATCTTCTGTGGATCCACTGAAACACCTGCTTTAGAAATCACATTTCCCAAAAATGCTATCTCTGTAAGCCAAAACTCACATTTCTTCAATTTACTATATAATTTCTTCTCGCGTAGTCGTTGCAACACCAATCGTAAATGCTTCTCGTGATCTTCAACACTTTTAGAGTAGACCAAAATATCATCAATGAAGACAATTACAAATTCATCTAAGTATTCCTTGAATACCCGGTTCATCAAATCCATAAAAGCTACGGGCGCGTTGGTAACTCCAAATGGCATAACTATAAACTCATAATGTCCATATCGAGTCCTGAATGATGTCTTCTCCACATCCTCCTCCTTAAATTTCAGTTGATGGTAGCCTGATCTCAAATCGATCTTTGAGAAAACTTGTGCTCCTTGAAGCCGATCGAACAAATCATCAATCCTCGGTAATGGGTACTTGTTTTTAATAGTCAACTTGTTCAGCTCCCGATAATCAATACACATTCGCATGGTTCCGTCCTTCTTCTTGACAAATAAAACCGGTCCCCACGGAGAAACACTAGGTCGAATAAATCCCTTGTCAAGCAACTCTTGTAACTGGTTCTTTAGCTCTTTCAGTTCCACGGGTGCCATTCTGTACGGTGTCTTTGATACCGGTTGTGATCCAGGTGCTACCTCAATAGTAAACTCAATCTCCCGCTCAATTAACATGTTTGGTAGATCCTCAGGAAATACATCCGAAAACTCCCGTACTATCGAAATATCTTCTCCTCGAGTCCCCGTGACACGTGTATCAATTACACTACATAGGAATCCTTGACAACCCTTTTTCAACAACTTCCCAGCCTGAATTACTGATATCATATATGGTGGCGCTGCTACACCAACCCCTTGGAAGGTAAACTCTTTTTGCCCTGGTAATTGGAAATTAACACTTTTTTGTTCACAATTAATTGTAGCCTGATTTGTAGATAACCAGTCCATGCCCAAAATTACGTCAAAGTAGTTGACGGTTAACGGAATCAAATCAACAGTCAATATCTTATCACCTACTCTGATTTCACATGCTTTAAACACTGAAGAGGTCACTAACGGTTTACTTAGAGGTAATGATACGGATAGATCATACCCTAAGGGTTCTGACATACTATGTAAATGTTTGACAAATTCATGTGAAACAAACGAATGCGTTGACCCTGAATCTATCAAAATTCGTGCCGGATGTGAACAGATATGAAGCATACCTGACACTATGGAGTCTGTAGCTGACATGTTCCCTAGTGCGAGTTGAAAAGACTTCCCTTGCCTCTGTTCCACACCTTTTCCTTTATCAGTGGGCGGTCCCGACCTTGCTCCGCTGGACGCCATAGAACTTGCCCCTTGTTGTCGCTTCTTTGGACAATCCTTAGAAAAGTGTCCTGGCTGCCCACAATAAAAGCATTTGCCCCTCATATCCGAAATTGAGCTCACAGAACTAGGCGGTCGTGTTCTGGATTGCGGACAATTCTTGGATATGTGCTCCACTTGCTTACAAATGTTACACGTGCTTAGCAAATAACAAACTCCCCCGTGTCGGCGATTACATGTAGGACACAACGGTCGAACTCCCTCAGTAAATGAACTTCCACCTTGACTACCCGAACCTGACCCAGGCCCTCGTGAAAATGGTTTCTTGAAGAAGCCTTGCCTCTTCCCTTTATCTTCACCTTGTCGCTTTCCTTGTTGCCCTTGCTTATATTTGTTAATATCTCGTTCGGCTATGAGGGCTGCACTCTGGACTTGAGCCACAGTTCCAAATTCATGAGTATCCACCCTACATTGGATGTTATCCCTCAACCCTTCTTCAAACTTTCGAGCTTTGTCTTCCTCGGTTATCACTGTATCCTTTGCAAATCGAAGCAATTCACTATACTTGGAGATGTATTCGTTCACCGTCATATCTCCTTGTTGGAGATTCATGAATTCCCGACGCTTCTGTGCTTTAGCTGCTCGAGGGAAATATCGTTTATAGAATTCTTCGACAAACTTATCCCAAGTGGTCGGCCTACCTTGATCAAGTAAACCCACCCACCAATTCTGGGCACCTTCCTTCAAAGTGTCTGTAGAAAATGTAATCTTTTGTTCCTCGGTACATTCTATAGCACGAAATATTCGTTCCATATCCGATACCCAATGAATAGCTGTCATCGGATCCGGACCCCCATCGAACATAGTCAGTTTTCTCTTATAGAATTGCTCAATCGTAATACGGTCCACCCTTGGTTCAGGATTTGGATTTGCATGCCTTTCATTTACTGGTGGTACTCGATCACCAACGAAACCAACGAAATTAGTTACCAAATCCACCAAACGATCCATTCTTGCGTCAAGTTCTCGATTTTGGTCCATTTTTCACCAAATTCTTGCCTGCCAGTCAGATATGCATGAATACTATGCATGCTATGCCATATTCATATGATATAAATGATTCAACAATCATAACATAACATTAATAATCATATGCATACATGTGATGCAACTACATGCTCAATATCTACGCGTTACTCTCAAGTCGTCGTCTCTCGTCCCAAAGTTTCTAAGCCTATTGCTCTGATACCACTAAATGTCATGCCCCGAATCCACACATGTGAACCCAAGACACGTGGCACGCCACCAAGGCCTTCAAACAACAATTTATAAATGAAAAGGAGGGAAAACAAGTACATTTATACCATGATGTTAGACAAATCATGCTCAAGGGTAAAATGGTCATTAATAAGATATATCAAATTTTATACAAAAAGATAGGTTTTTGAGTCCCGGTTCCAACGCAAAAAATGGTGCGCGAATCCGAGTTTTCTAGAGAGAGTTATGTCCGTTTCCGTAAAAATCGACAGTGCAGCAAAATGACCTGCAGATCGATCCGCCGCAAAACCGGATCGATCCGGTTTTGACAGAACCTCATTTTTGGCCCTCCAGAAGTGCCGGATCGATCCGCTCAAGACCCGGATCGATCCGGATTCTGCAGCACACGTTTTGACAGCAAAAACTCATGTTTTGCAGCATCCTAACACCTCCAAATCCTATCCAAACTTCATGAAACTTTGCAAATCCATTTCAAAACCAATCTCAAATCATTTCAAACCATTTACAAGATATGTTTACATAGTTTTAAAACATTAATCAAGATCCACCAATGCTACAATACTCAAACACTTCCAATTCTCACAAAAACAACCAAAACATATGAGTTTTGATCCACACTCACAACTAACATATCCAAATCATAAAAACAAGAGTTTGAAAGTTACCAACATGATTTAAAACCATGAATAAGATGTGCAATGCAATCTCTCCCAAATCTCTCCCAAATACTCTCTCAAATCTCTCACAATTCTCTCCCAAATATTCCCAATTCTCTCAAGATCAACCAAAACATGATTCTTAAGCCAAACTTCCATTCAAACATGCTCCAAACTACATTAGCAAGGTATGAAAGATACCATTAACATTCTAAGCTCCAATTACAACATTTACACGAGTCTTGGAGCGATTAAACCAAAAGCTAACATAACTTCCCAAGTTTCAGCAAGAACTCAAGTTAACTACTACAAACTACAAGTTTGACACAAAAATAACTATAGACATAAGCTACTACAAATTACAAGCTTCCTCACCAAAACGAATCCCAAGTTCATCTCCCCGGATTCTCACCGCCGTGCTCACCTACAATGGTTATTCAATAACCACTACAATATATAAGCTATATGCTTAGTGAGAGATATCAATCATGCACACCGATGACATATCATGTTTATATTCAACTCAACAAATATAATAATCTCCGGATAAGCAAGTATTTCATCCACCACTACCCGCAAGTCCGCGACTCCCCCGATAGTCCACGGCACAAGCCAATGACTCACGCCACACACGTGCGGTCTAATGCCGTTGTCGGCAACAAGTGGTCGTCACCACGGAACAATCTCATGGTGGATTCATACAAGCTTCCCTTTGACCCACATAGACAACTAAACATGCTCACATAAACATATCATCATGCTTTTCACAAAATCATAGCTAAACATGAGAGATTAAGCTACATAGACATAAAATCAACATCATATGAACATAACCATGAATCTCATCCATAGGCAAGATTGAAACCACTCACCTCTTTGCAATTCGCTCCTAGTTAAGAAATTAAAGCCCAAATCTACTCTGGTTTCAAATCCTACATGAATTCGGCAAACTACGGATTACCGCTCCGAATTGGGTCTCGCAAAATACAACGATTAAACTCAATAAAATCAGTACCAAAATGTAGAACTCACCTCTACGAGTCCAAATCCGGTCTCGGAATTGAAATTGGATGTCGAACACGCCGTCAATCGTCGTCGAGAAGCTCCGGCGGAACCGTCGTCTATTTTCCTCTCTAACCGACTCAATCTTGGAGAAGAAGAGATATGTATCTCTTTCTTAATTTCCAGCACATATATGCTTATACTATTTTATTATGAAACCCACCCAACTTTTTGTTATTTTTATTTACACCCCTAACTAGTTTTCTAACTAACTATTTAGTCCTACAAATTTAAGTGGGTACTTGTCTATGTCTCGCGTGGGTCCCATAAGTGGTCCCACATAATTATATGAAGTTTCTAATTATCCTACTAATTATATAACGTGTTCATTTCGTCCTCACCCAGGTATTCCAAATAACCACATAAATGGTCTCTAACCATAAACAATAAATTCTAAACAACATATAAATATTTCACATATGCCTTAATAAACATTTAAGCACATAAGGGTGATTCCACAACTTTGTCCCATCACAATGGAACTTCATCAACTCATGTCCCAATTTGGGACTGCCACATTGGCCAACATTGGCTTCCCAAACTGGACACCCATAATCAACTAGTGAGTTAAAACTCACTTAAACATGTGTTAATAAACACCAATAATATATGTTAATGCATGCTAAATCACGTTTAGCAGTTAATTGCGGGAGCGGGTGTTACATCTCTCCCCTCCTTAAAAGAAGTTTGTCCCCAAACTTAAAGTACCTCAAGTTTCGAATAAGAATGGATACTTCTCACGCATCTCATCTTCCCGTTCCCACGTAGCCTCTTCCACGGAGTGATTACGCCACAAAACCATAACCAATGGGATAGACTTGGTTCTCAGAACTTGGACTTTTTCATCGAGAATTCTCACTGGATGTTCTATGTAAGTCAAGTCTTCTCTAATTTCCAACGGTTCTGGCGTGATTATATGACGTGAATCTGAGACACAACGTCGCAACATAGATACGTGAAAAACATTATGAACATTCTCCATTTCTTGTGGTAGCTCTAACCGGTATGCTACTGGTCCAACTCTACCAATGATTTCAAATGGTCCAACGTACCTCGGATTCAGTTTTCCACGTTTTCCAAACCTCACAATCCCCTTGGTCGGTGACACCTTTAGGAACACATAATCACCAACTTCAAACTCTAAAAGTCTCCTTTTCAAACCCGCGTAGCTCTTGTAACGACTTTGAGCTGTTTGCAATCGTTGCTGTATCACCTTAACTTTCTCTGTGGTCTGCTGAACTATCTCAGGTCCCAATAGTTTCTGTTCTCCTACCTCAGCCCAACAAATCGGCGAACGACATCTACGCCCATATAAAGCCTCAAAAGGTGCCATCCCATTACTGGATTGAAAACTATTATTATAAGTAAATTTAGCCAATGACAAGTGTTGTTCCCAATCACCTTTGAAATCAAGAACACATATTCTAAGCATATCTTCCAATATCTGAATTACTCGTTCTGATTGTCCGTCAGTCTGTGGATGGAAAACTGTGCTAAAATTCAACTTTGTGCCCATAGCCTCTTGTAAACCCCTCCAAAATCTTGATGTAAATCTACTATCTCTATCAGAGATAATAGACACTGGAACTCCATGAAGCCTTACAATTTCCTGAACATATAACTCTGCCAACTTCATCGGATCATTCGTCTTAATCGCTAGGAAATGCGCAGACTTGGTTAATCGGTCAACAATTACCCAAATACTATCATTTGCTTTTCTGGATTTTGGTAAACCTGCTACAAAATCCATCGTGATGTTCTCCCATTTCCATTCCGGTACTGGCAATGGTTGCAATAATCCCGCTGATCTTTGGTGTTCTGCTTTTACCCGTTGACACACCATACACTTTGCTACATATTCAGCTATTTCTCTCTTCATTCTAAACCACCAATAGTTCTCTCGTAGATCACGATACATTTTGGTACTTCCCGGATGAATGGAATATTTGGTATTGTGCGCCTCGTCTAGAATCATTTCTTTAATTCCATTAACATCAGGTACACAAATTCGATTTCTATATTTCAATACACCATCCACGTAAGTGGAATCCGGTTGCTTACCCTCAGGTATTCCGTCACAAATTTTCCTCAAGTTTGGGTCTTGAAGCTGTTTCATTCTAATCTCATCCACAAGTGTTGGTTGTGCTATAATAGCTGCCATCAAAGCTCCCTCAGTTCTTGGAATTACTTCAAGTTTCAATTGCTCCATTTCACGAATCAGCTTCTCTTGAGAAGTTACAACATAAGCTAAGTTTCCGGTTGACTTTCGGCTCGATGCATCGGCCACCACATTGGCCTTTCCCGGGTGATATTGAATCGACAAATCGTAATCTTTCATCAACTCCAACCACCGTCTCTGTCTCATATTCAAGTCTCTCTGAGTGAATATATACTTTAGGCTTTTGTGATCCGTGTAAATTTCACACCGTTCCCCGTATAGATAATGCCTCCAAATCTTCAAGGCAAAGATTACCGCTGCCAATTCCAAGTCGTGTGTCGGGAGTTGGTTTCATGTGGTCTCAATTGTCGTGAAGCATATGCAATTACTTTGCCATTCTGCATTAGGACACATCCCAAACCTCGATAAGAAGTATCGCTGAATACAACAAACCCCTCAGTTCCCGACGGAATCGTCAATATCGGTGCTGTCATAAACCTAGTCTTCAATTCCTTGAAACTTTTCTCACATTCGGAACTCCAAACAAAAGGAACATCTTTTCTCATTAGCTGAGTCATAGGCATCGCAATTCTTGAGAAATTCTCTACAAACCTTCGGTAATACCCAGCCAACCCCAAGAAACTTCGAACCTCTGACACATTTTTCGGTGGATTCCAATTGGCTACTGCTTCAATCTTCTGTGGATCCACTGAAACACCTGCTTTAGAAATCACATGTCCCAAAAATGCTATCTCTGTAAGCCAAAACTCACATTTCTTCAATTTACTGTATAATTTCTTCTCGCGTAGTCATTGCAACACCAATCGTAAATGCTTCTCGTGATCTTCAACACTTTTAGAGTAGACCAAAATATCATCAATGAAGACAATTACAAATTCATCTAAGTATTCCTTGAATACCCGGTTCATCAAATCCATAAAAGCTACGGGCGCGTTGGTAACTCCAAATGGCATAACTATAAACTCATAATGTCCATATCGAGTCCTGAATGCTGTCTTCTCCACATCCTCCTCCTTAACTTTCAGTTGATGGTAGCCTGATCTCAAATCGATCTTTGAGAAAACTTGTGCTCCTTGAAGCTGATCGAACAAATCATCAATCCTCGGTAATGGGTACTTGTTTTTAATAGTCAACTTGTTCAGCTCCCGATAATCAATACACATTCGCATGGTTCCGTCCTTCTTCTTGACAAATAAAACCGGTGCTCCCCACGGAGAAACACTAGGTCGAATAAATCCCTTGTCAAGCAACTCTTGTAACTGGTTCTTTAGCTCTTTCAGTTCCACGGGTGCCATTCTGTACGGTGTCTTTGATACCGGTTGTGATCCAGGTGCTACCTCAATAGTAAACTCAATCTCCCGCTCAATTAACATGTTTGGTAGATCCTCAGGAAATACATCCGAAAACTCCCGTACTATCGAAATATCTTCTCCTCGAGTCCCCGTGACACGTGTATCAATTACACTACATAGGAATCCTTGACAACCCTTTTTCAACAACTTCCCAGCCTGAATTACTGATATCATATATGGTGGCGCTGCTACACCAACCCCTTGGAAGGTAAACTCTTTTTGCCCTGGTAATTGGAAATTAACACTTTTTTGTTCACAATTAATTGTAGCCTGATTTGTAGATAACCAGTCCATGCCCAAAATTACGTCAAAGTAGTTGACGGTTAACGGAATCAAATCAACAGTCAATATCTTATCACCTACTCTGATTTCACATGCTTTAAACACTGAAGAGGTCACTAACGGTTTACTTAGAGGTAATGATACGGATAGATCATACCCTAAGGGTTCTGACATACTATGTAAATGTTTGACAAATTCATGTGAAACAAACGAATGCGTTGACCCTGAATCTATCAAAATTTTGCTGGATGTGAACAGATATGAAGTATACCTGACACTACGGAGTCTGTAGCTGACATGTTCCCTGGTGCGAGTTGAAAAGACTTTCCTTGCCTCTGTTCCACACCTTTTCCTTTATCAGTGGGCGGTCCCGACCTTGCTCCGCTGGACGCCATAGAACTTGCCCCTTGTTGTCGCTTCTTTGGACAATCCTTAGAAAAGTGTCTTGGCTGCCCACAATAAAAGCATTTGCCCCTCATATCCGAAATTGAGCTCACAGAACTAGGCGGTCGTGTTCTGGATTGCGGACAATTCTTGGATATGTGCCCCACTTGCTTACAAATGTTACACGTGCTTAGCAAATAACAAACTCCCCCGTGTCGGCGATTACATGTAGGACACAACGGTCGAACTCCCTCAGTAAATGAACTTCTACCTTGACTACCCGAACCTGACCCAGGCCCTCGTGAAAATGGTTTCTTGAAGAAGCCTTGCCCCTTCCCTTTATCTTCACCTTGTCGCCATCCTTGTTGCCCTTGCTTATATTTGTTAATATCTCGTTCGGCTATGAGGGCTGCATTCTGGACTTGAGCCACAGTTCCAAATTCATGAGTATCCACCCTACATTGGATGTTATCCCTCAACAATTCTTCAAACTTTCGAGCTTTATCTTCCTCGGTTATCACTGTATCCTACGCAAATCGAAGCAATTCACTATACTTGGAGATGTATTCGTTCACCGTCATATCTCCTTGTTGGAGATTCATGAATTCCCGACGCTTCTGTGCTTTAGCTGCTCGAGGGAAATATCGTTTATAGAATTCTTCGACAAACTTATCCCAAGTGGTCGGCCTACCTTGATCAAGTAAACCCACCCACCAATTCTGGGCACCTTCCTTCAAAGTGTCTGTAGAAAATGTAATCTTTTGTTCCTCGGTACATTCTATAGCACGAAATATTCGTTCCATATCCGATACCCAATGAATAGCTGTCATCGGATCCGGACCCCCATCGAACATAGTCAGTTTTCTCTTATAGAATTTGTAGTACCCTGTATTTCGGTATATTAATAAAACCTGGTATTTCATTTCTATACTCGTATAAACTTTCCCTTCTTTTTGGTGATTTTTGATATCAATCGATTGACATTGTTCCAATCGATTGACACTTTTCTGATACCAATCGATTGATAAGTTATCCCAATCGATTTACATTCAACCGACTAAAAGTGATTACGTGTCAACATTTCCAATCGATTGCCATTCATCCCAATTGATTGACATTGTTTCCAATCGATTGACTACAAATATCTGTTACCAATCGATTGACATGTTTATCAATCGATTGACATAACCTGAGAAATGTTTTCTTCTTTCCTTCAGCTTTAAACGCGTGGCACTCCCTTATCTCTATATATATGTTTCATTTTGTGGCCTTGGGGCTGTTTTTCAGACCTTGAGAGAGGGAGAGGCATACTCTTGAGTTATACTTACATATATCTACATCTACATATATATACACACTCTATACACACACTCACTCACTGCCTTAGCAGCTGGGAAAGAGAAGAGGGAGAAACAGAAAGAAGAAGAAAGAAGAAAGGAGGAGACAGAGAGGGAAGACAGAGACAGAGAAGAGGAGAAAGAGAGAAAGCTTGGAGGTTTCAAACCTTAAACACACCCAAACGCACCCTAAGTGAGTACTAACTCACTTGGTCCCTTTATATGAAGTTTATATAAGCTATTATGATGTTTAGATGGGTTACATGCATGTTGTGTACGTTTATATATGCTGTTTTTACAATCTGCTGGAGAAGACGTAGTGCCAATCGATTGACATGATCTCAATCGATTGACATCAGTTGCATCCCAATCGATTGAATATGATTTCAATCGATTGACATTATTCCAATCGATTGACATGTTTATCAATCGATTGACATAACTTTTGTTCCAATCGATTGAACCTCTGTTCCAATCGATTGACATGATCAGTACATGGATTCTTTTGCCTATTTATTATATAAGAGGTTTAGTGTTCGATTCCTGATTCGGATTCCATTATGCGATTATGGGGTAGACAGGAGTAATGTGACACCAAAGATTAATGGATAATGAATAAAAAGTAATATGAAGACATGGGTGACGTGTTGATTTTTGATATGAGTTTGATATCCGTTTCTTTTAATCCGAGTAGTCAGGCCACATTGGGAGTTTGTCATATGTCGATGTAGAATGGAACGTAAGTAGGTTTGGTAAGTTCTGGGAATGGTACGTGGATGGACGATTGGTCATGATATGCTCTTAAAAGCGGTGAACCGGACCATGGTTCTTAAAAGCGGTGAACTGGACCAAGAAGTCTTAAGATAGACTGGATGATCTGTGATATGCTCTTAAAAGCGGTGAACCGGACCATGGTTCTTAAAAGCGGTGAGCTGGACCAAGAAGTCTTAAGATAGACTGGATGATCTGTGATGTGCTCTTAAAAGCGGTGAACCGGACCATGGTTCTTAAAAGCGGTGAGCTGGGATCACTAGTAGATGACGTTAAGTCGTGGCAATAGATTGATATGCCTTGTTCGAAACGTTATATCCCTGAAATGCGGTGAACAGGACCATTGTTCTTAAAAGCTGGGGACAGACTGACGTGGAGTCCATGACATGCGGTGAGCAGGACCATTGCTCTTAAAAGCGATGGACAGAATAAGGGTGTATCCCTAGAGTTAAACGATTGAGTCTGTTCATGAAAGATCAGAATATGTTGAGTTCAGTGTTCGAATAACAAGACGATAAGGGTCGGGTTACAAGAATGAATAGAGGAACAAGATAATGTTATTCTTTATAATCATATGTTAACTCGTGTTTCATAAGCTTGTGTTTACTTCAGATAACTGGTACCTCGTTAGTTTATGCTCACTCAGCTCTCAGTAAGCTGACGGCCTTTTATTGCCTGGACATTCCCCGTCCAGAATATCCTGCCCCTTATTCTGCAGGTAAGGACCAGTACACTGATGACTATTATCCAGAGGAGGGCCCCACCGATGACAGTTACGCCAGGAAGGATTATCCTTATGCCAGTTGAAGACTGAAGATGTTATAATTAGATTTAATTTCAGTTGTTCTGTTAAATCTTTTGTTAACGGGTACTTGGGCATTTGTTGTCTTCAGACCTGTTGTGATCCTGTGGACCATACTCTGATATTTTGTAATAGTTAGCACTGTGTGTAATTTTCAGTTGATTACTGTTGCTTTTCTTTTGGACTAGTACTGCGTGGTGTGGATTATTAGTGACTTTCAACTGTCATTCCTTATGGACCCATAAAGGAAATTTATTTTTCTCTATTTATGCTGCTCCGGGGCGTGACAGGGTTTTTGGTATCAGAGCCTGAGTTTGGTACTCTAGGGGGTGATACTGTCGTTCACCGATCATTCCACACCATCTGGTCCTAGTGTTGTTAAGATTCTTTGAGATGAGATATGAGTATAAGATAAGTTCGTCTTCCTGACGATAGATAGTTTCCTTTGCAGGATAGCATGGATCCGAAGTTTCACCAGTTTGTGACTGATGCTTATGGAGGACATATTATCCATGGAGATACCGTGGAGCCAGCTGACCCAGAGTTTTATCGTGAGCGTGTGTGCCAGATAGCTAGTCGACATTTAGAAGAGGACATGTGGAGAGCGCTTTATGTGACCGGGAGTACTCACCCGACACAGATGCGCATGGATGCTTACCATACTGCGAGGGTCGGTAGAGACATTTGCCAGGAGATGTTACGACTAGTTTTGAGTAAGCCAGAGATGGATGAGATTGAGTTGAGAGCTATTGTAGCCGGTCCACCAGAGCCCGTAGTTGCACCGGCAGCAGCAGCAGCAGCAGCAGCCCCACCATCACCAGTACCTGTCCCAGAGCCAGAGCCTGAGCCGATTGAGGATGAGGAGGATCTAGAGCCTGAGGATGAGCATCCCGGTGAGGATATGGACGGAGATGGAGAGGAGGAGCCGATGGATGATGAGGACCCAGTAGAGGATGAGCATGCAGACGATGCAGATGATGATGAACCTGAGGATGACCCCGAGGAGCCAGAGTTTGAGCCAGAGAATCCAGTACCAGACCCAGAGGCTATTGAGGCAGACATTGTAGTAGATGAGGATGCGCCCGACGAGGAGGTAGTTGTGCCAGAGGTACCCGTTGTGCTTCAGATACCAGCCGGACCGATTATGCATATGGCAGCCATGGCCGATATTGCAGTAGGATGGATAGCTCAGATGATCGCTCAGCCAACAGGTTTTGTTATAGGAGAGGCCGCGATAGCAGGAGCTCTTGACATAGCCGACGGATTCGCCGCAGTAGCAGTCGATGTCGCTAACCAGGCGATAGTGGACGTGATGGAGGACGATGATGCAGAGATGATAGAGGATTGGGATATAGGGGTAGTAGTCGGAGATCTTGTCGCACCAGTTGAGGATGATCCACTCGAGGAGATGGATATTGACCCAGAGGACGAGGCACCACTAGCAGGATCAGATGCTGACGACTTTTGAGTCAGGACCTGCAGGGCTTAGTTTTGTTAGTTTATACCAGGACATGTTGTCCACCAGATTTTTGGGAGCTTGAGAGATAGCTATTTGACCATAGCTTTGTATAGTATTAGCTGACTTTAGTTGTTGTAACTCTTGTCCCATATGGTACATAGTTTGACTAGTGTGTACTATACGGTACATCTTTTGATATATATATGTATATACGAGCAGTACTTTTGGTTATTGTTTGATTATTGCGTTGTGCTGTGTTGTTTAGTAGAATTATTAGTCTAGCTGTTCCTTATTCTATCTTGAGTTCGTTTCTACGTGAAGACTTTCAGCTGATCCATATGTCTCTTGTAGGCGATACTCGTTATCATCATGGTAGGACCCTTGAGAAATCACCAAGCGCGTAATGGAGCACCTATTCCAGAGGGAATGGACCCAACCGGAATTTTCGAAGCATTTATGCAGAGGATGGAGCATGTGGGAGATACATATAATCACTCCACCCACCAGAGACCTTTTGCACCCCCGCCACCAAGACAGACTGGAGATAAGTTGTTAGCAAATTTTCGTGGGTTACGTCCCGAAAAGTTCGACGGACTAACAGAACCATGGAAAGCAGAACAATGGATAAGAGAGATGGAGTTAATATTTGAAGCATTGGAATGCAGCGAACAAGAGAAACGTCGCCTTGCTACGTTTCAGCTCACTTATGCCGTCGCAGATTGGTGGGAAGCTGAACAAGTCACTATTGGGATCAACGCCGCTAGAGCTATGTCGTGGGAGACATTCAAAGGCAGATTTTTGGAGAAGTATTTTCCAGAAGATGAGAGAGATCAACAGGAAAGGAACTTTCTCAATTTAATCCAAGGAGGATGGAATGTACGGGAATATACAACACAGTTCGAGCGTCTATCCAGATTTGTTCAGCATATGATAGACACTCCGCAGAAGAAGGTGAAGACATTTCACCAAGGATTGAACCCCCACCTCAGACATATGATGGTTGGTCATCTGAACCAGTCGTATGAGGAAATTGTTAGATTTGCTACAGGATTAGAAAAGGATGCTAATCCAGTACAACAATCACAGACGAATCGACCTCAGTCATCACGAGGGTTTCAACAGAGGAATTTTCATAGTCGACCACCGAGAAATACCCAAGGATGGAGACCTCAGGAAAATTTTCAAGGAAACAAGAGAATCTGGGAAGGAACCAGGAAACCGCAGCAGAGTTATAATCGACCTCAACAATATCGCCAGCAGGGGTCACAGCCACAGGCAGTACTAACAGCCCCACCCAGCAATAGTGGAGGATGTTTTAACTGTGGAAAGCCAGGACATATTGCAAGGAACTGCACTGCCCATAGACCTAATCGCAGGCCAGATATCGTCTGTCGCAACTGCAACAAACCAGGACACTTGAGCAAGGATTGTCGTACGCCACAAGGAGGATACTATGGGGCACCAGTGCAAGGAATTCAAGGACCTCCTGATCAGACGAGAATGAATGCTATCATTCCAGGAGAAGTAGGCTTTAATGCTGATGAGCAACAACATTTGGAAGGTACACTTGTACTCTTTCATAGTCCAGTTAAAGCTTTATTTGATACTGGAGCCGCACGTTCTTTTATTGCTGTTAAGATTGTGCGTCAGTTGGGTTTAGAACCCCAGACACTTGAGTCAACACTGAATGCTGTGTCACCATTGGGAGTGACAGTTAAGTTGAGTAAAGTGTGTAGAGATTGCCCTTTGACTTTGGGAGATAGGAATCTTTCCGCAGACTTGGTAGTTCTGTCAATTTCAGAATTCGATGTTATCCTAGGGATGGATTGGTTAACTAAGTACAGTGCCAATTTGGATTGCCCTACTAGGACGATTGTATTTCCAATACGAGGAAAGCCGACGATCAGATTTCAGTGTCAACCGACAAGCGACCTGTTCCTTACGAGTGGTTTAGCTACGATCATTAGTACGAGTACGGAGCTTACGATGGATCAAATTCCTATTGTACGAGACTTTCAGGATGTATTTCAGGATATCAAAGGACTTCCACCGAAAAGAGAAATAGACTTCTGTGTGGAATTAGTACCTGGTACATTGCCTATTTCTAAGACTCCATATAGGATGGCACCAACTGAGATGTTAGAACTGAAGAAGCAAGTTCAAGAGCTTGAAGATCTAGGATTTGTTCGACCGAGTACGTCACCTTGGGGAGCACCAGTTCTGTTTGTAAAGAAGAAGGATGGAACACTTCGACTCTGTATAGACTACAGGGAGTTGAACAAGGTAACGATTAAGAATAGATATCCACTACCTCGGATAGATGATCTATTCGACCAGTTACAAGGATCTAGGATCTTTTCCAAGATCGATCTGCGTTCTGGATATCACCAGCTGTTAGTTCGATCAGAGGATGTATCGAAGACTGCATTCAGGACAAGATACGGGCATTACGAGTTTTTAGTTATGCCTTTTGGATTGACGAATGCGCCAGCAGTATTTATGGACTTGATGAATAGAGTATTCAGACTATATCTGGATAAATTCATTATTGTGTTCATTGATGATATACTGATCTACTCAAAGACAGAAGAGGATCACAAGGAGCATTTACAGGTTGCCTTGCAGACACTTCGAGATAGCAAGTTGTATGCAAAGTTCAGCAAGTGTGAGTTTTGGCTACGGGAAGTCAAATTCTTGGGACATGTTATATCTCAGGAAGGTATTTCGGTAGACTCATCTAAGATTGATGCAGTCTTAAGCTGGAACAGACCGACGAATGCAACCGAAGTCAGAAGTTTTCTTGGTTTAACAGGATATTACAGAAGATTTGTCGAAGGATTTTCCAAGATAGCAGGACCCTTGACGAATTTAACAAGGAAGGAGACGAAGTATGAATGGACAGACAAGCATGATGGTGCATTTCAGGAGTCAAAAGAAAGATTGACTTCTGCACCAGTACTTGCATTACCTAAGAGTGGAGAAAAGTATGTGATCTATAGTGATGCATCGTACCAAGGACTTGGATGTGTACTTATGCAAGATGGGAAGGTTATTGCATATGGATCAAGACAACTAAAGATACATGAGAAGAATTATCCTACGCATGATCTGGAATTAGCAGCAATAGTGTTTGCATTGAAAATTTGGAGACACTATCTCTACGGAGAAAAGTTTGACTTGTTTTTCGATCATAAGAGTCTGAAGTTTTTGTTCTCTCAAAAGGAGTTGAACATGCGACAGTGGAGATGGATGGAGTTACTCAAGGACTATGATTTTTCTTTGCAATACCATCCCGGCAAAGCAAACGTAGTAGCAGATGCTTTGAGCCGTAAACCTCGATTAGTGATCGCTGCATTACTAATTAGAGAATGGAGAGCATTAGAAGAAATTGCTGAATTTGATCTTCAGCCAGTGGAGCCAATGAAAGGACAACATTTTGGATGTCTTATGGTACAACCGACTTTGATCAGTCGTATCAAAGAGACTCAACAGACAGCAGAAGATTTAAAGTTATGGTTCGCCAAGATGTCAGCCAAAGAACCAGAAGTCTGGAGTATAAGTACAGATGGAGCCTTACGATGTAAGGGTAGACTCTGTGTACCTGACGAAGGAAATCTCCAGAAGGAAATATTGGATGAAGCACATAAGTCACGAATGACTATTCACCCCGGAAGTACAAAGATGTACAAGGATCTGAAGAGAAATTTTTGGTGGGAAGGAATGAAGAGAGATGTGGCAGAGTATGTTTCTCAGTGTCTTACTTGTAAACAAGTAAAGGCAGAACATCAGAGACCACCTGGACTTCTACAGCCGTTACCTATTCCTCAATGGAAATGGGAACACATAACCATGGATTTCGTGGTAGGATTGCCGAAGTCACAGCAGAATCACAATGCTATATGGGTAATCGTGGATCGACTTACTAAGACGGCACATTTTATTGCCTATAGCATGACGTATTCAGTAGAACGTTTGAGCCGGATGTATCTACAACACGTTGTACGATTACATGGAGTGCCTGTATCTATTGTGACAGATCGAGATTCGCGCTTTACTGCAGAATTTTGGAAGAGTCTCCAGACAGCAATGGGAACGACATTGAACTTGAGTTCAGCTTTTCATCCACAGACAGATGGACAAACGGAACGAGTTAATCAAGTAATGGAAGATATGTTACGAGCTTGTGTCATTGATTTTGAGAGTTCTTGGGAGATACACTTACCTCTGATTGAGTTCGCCTATAATAATAGTTATCATTCGAGCATAGATATGGCGCCGTTCGAAGCTTTGTACGGAAGACCTTGCCGATCGCCGCTATGTTGGACCGAAGTCGGAGATAGTCAACTTCTTGGGCCAGAGATGGTACGAGAAACCAGTGAGAAGATTCAAGTCGTACGTGAGAAGATGAAGACAGCCCAGACCAGATACAAGAGTTATGCTGACAAGCGACGCAAAGACTTGGAGTTTGCCGTTGGAGATCACGTATTACTCAAGGTTTCACCTGTTCGAGGAATCGTCAGATTTGGTCAGAAAAGGGGCAAATTATCGCCACGTTACATCGGACCATTCGAGATTCTGGAGCGTGTTGGAAGAGTTGCTTATCGCCTTGCGTTGCCACCAAAGATGTCAGGAGTGCACAACGTTTTTCACATCAGTATGCTGAGGAAGTGCGTTCACAACCCAGCGCACGAGATCAACTTCGAGGATATCAAAGTCAACAGCGACGTTACATTCAACGAAGGACCTGTTCGCATTCTAGATCGAGGAATCAAGAAACTCAGGAACAAGGAGATCCCGTTAGTCAAAATTCAGTGGAAACATCACGATGAAGGAGAAGCTTCGTGGGAACTAGAGTCAGAGATGCGCGAGAAGTTTTCATTTTTGTTTTAGACCTTGTTGCTTTTGATTTCGAGGACGAAATCTTTTGTTGAGTGGTGGATGATGTAGTACCCTGTATTTCGGTATATTAATAAAACCTGGTATTTCATTTCTATACTCGTATAAACTTTTCCTTCTTTTTGGTGATTTTTGATATCAATCGATTGACATTGTTCCAATCGATTGACACTTTTCTGATACCAATCGATTGATAAGTTATCCCAATCGATTTACATTCAACCGACTAAAAGTGATTACGTGTCAACATTTCCAATCGATTGCCATTCATCCCAATCGATTGACATTGTTTCCAATCGATTGACTACAAATATCTGTTACCAATCGATTGACATGTTTATCAATCGATTGACATAACCTGAGAAATGTTTTCTTCTTTCCTTCAGCTTTAAACGCGTGGCACTCCCTTATCTCTATATATATGTTTCATTTTGTGGCCTTGGGGCTGTTTTTCAGACCTTGAGAGAGGGAGAGGCATACTCTTGAGTTATACTTACATATATCTACATCTACATATATATACACACTCTATACACACACACACTCACTGCCTTAGCAGCTGGGAAAGAGAAGAGGGAGAAACAGAAAGAAGAAGAAAGAAGAAAGGAGGAGACAGAGAGGGAAGACAGAGACAGAGAAGAGGAGAAAGAGAGAAAGCTTGGAGGTTTCAAACCTTAAACACACCCAAACGCACCCTAAGTGAGTACTAACTCACTTGGTCCCTTTATATGAAGTTTATATAAGCTATTATGATGTTTAGATGGGTTACATGCATGTTGTGTACATTTATATATGTTGTTTTTACAATCTGCTGGAGAAGACGTAGTGCCAATCGATTGACATGATCTCAATTGATTGACATCAGTTGCATCCCAATCGATTGAATATGATTTCAATCGATTGACATTATTCCAATCGATTGACATGTTTATCAATCGATTGACATAACTTTTGTTCCAATCGATTGAACCTCTGTTCCAATCGATTGACATGATCAGTACATGGATTCTTTTGCCTATTTATTATATAAGAGGTTTAGTGTTCGATTCCTGATTCGGATTCCATTATGCGATTATGGGGTAGACAGGTGTAATGTGACACCAAAGATTAATGGATAATGAATAAAAAGTAATATGAAGACATGGGTGACGTGTTGATTTTTGATATGAGTTTGATATCCGTTTCTTTTAATCCGAGTAGTCAGGCCACATTGGGAGTTTGTCATATGTCGATGTAGAATGGAACGTAAGTAGGTTTGGTAAGTTCTGGGAATGGTACGTGGATGGACGATTGGTCATGATATGCTCTTAAAAGCGGTGAACCGGACCATGGTTCTTAAAAGCGGTGAGCTGGACCAAGAAGTCTTAAGATAGACTGGATGATCTGTGATATGCTCTTAAAAGCGGTGAACCGGACCATGGTTCTTAAAAGCGGTGAGCTGGACCAAGAAGTCTTAAGATAGACTGGATGATCTGTGATGTGCTCTTAAAAGCGGTGAACCGGACCATGGTTCTTAAAAGCGGTGAGCTGGGATCACTAGTAGATGACGTTAAGTCGTGGCAATAGATTGATATGCCTTGTTCGAAACGTTATATCCCTAAAATGCGGTGAACAGGACCATTGTTCTTAAAAGCTGGGGACAGACTGACGTGGAGTCCATGACATGCGGTGAGCAGGACCATTGCTCTTAAAAGCGATGGACAGAATAAGGGTGTATCCCTAGAGTTAAACGATTGAGTCTGTTCATGAAAGATCAGAATATGTTGAGTTCAGTGTTCGAATAACAAGACGATAAGGGTCGGGTTACAAGAATGAATAGAGGAACAAGATAATGTTATTCTTTATAATCATATGTTAACTCGTGTTTCATAAGCTTGTGTTTACTTCAGATAACTGGTACCTCATTAGTTTATGCTCATTCAGCTCTCAGTAAGCTGACGGCCTTTTATTGCCTGGACATTCCCCGTCCAGAATATCCTGCCCCTTATTCTGCAGGTAAGGACCAGTACACTGATGACTATTATCCAGAGGAGGGCCCCACCGATGACAGTTACGCCAGGAAGGATTATCCTTATGCCAGTTGAAGACTGAAGATGTTATAATTAGATTTAATTTCAGTTGTTCTGTTAAATCTTTTGTTAACGGGTACTTGGGCATTTGTTGTCTTCAGACCTGTTGTGATCCTGTGGACCATACTCTGATATTTTGTAATAGTTAGCACTGTGTGCTATTTTCAGTTGATTACTGTTGCTTTTCTTTTGGACTAGTACTGCGTGGTGTGGATTATTAGTGACTTTCACCTGTCATTCCTTATGGACCCATAAAGGAAATTTATTTTTCTCTATTTATGCTGCTCCGGGGCGTGACAGAATTGCTCAATCGTAATATGGTCCACCCTTGGTTCAGGATTTGGATTTGCATGCCTTTCATTTACTGGTGGTACTCGATCACCAACGGCACCAACGAAATTAGTTACCAAATCCACCAAACGATCCATTCTTGCGTCAAGTTCTCGATTTTGGTCCATTTTTCACCAAATTCTTGCCTGCCAGTCAGATATGCATGAATACTATGCATGCCATGCCATATTCATATGATATAAATGATTCAACAATCATAACATAACATTAATAATCATATGCATACATGTGATGCAACTACATGCTCAATATCTACGCGTTACTCTCAAGTCGTCGTCTCTCGTCCCAAAGTTTCTAAGCCTATTGCTCTGATACCACTAAATGTCACGCCCCGAATCCACACATGTGAACCCAAGACACGTGGCACGCCACCAAGGCCTTCAAACAACAATTTATAAATGAAAAGGAGGGAAAACAAGTACATTTATACCATGATGTTAGACAAATCATGCTCAAGGGTAAAATGGTCATTAATAAGATATATCAAATTTTATACCAAAAGATAGGTTTTTGAGTCCCGGTTCTAACGCAAAAAACGGTGCACGAATCCGAGTTTTCTAGAGAGAGTTATGTCTGTTTCCGTAAAAGTCGACAGTGCAGCAAAATGACCTGCGGATCGATCCGCCGCAAAACCGGATCGATCCGGTTTTGACAGAACCTCATTTTTGGCCCTCCAGAAGTGCCGGATCGATCCGCTCAAGACCCGGATCGATCCGGATTCTGCAGCACACGTTTTGACAGCAAAAACTCATGTTCTGCAGCATCCTAACACCTCCAAATCCCATCCAAACTTCATGAAACTTTGCAAATCCATTTCAAAACCAATCTCAAATCATTTCAAACCATTTCTAAGATATGTTAACATAGTTTTAAAACATTAATCAAGATCCACCAATGCTACAATACTCAAACACTTCCAATTCTCACAAAAACAACCAAAACATATGAGTTTTGATCCACACTCACAACTAACATATCCAAATCATAAAAACAAGAGTTTGAAAGTTACCAACATGATTTAAAACCATGAATAAGATGTGCAATGCAAGTTCTCCCAAATCTCTCCCAAATACTCTCTCAAATCTCTCCCAATTCTCTCCCAAATATTCCCAATTCTCTCAAGATCAACCAAAACATGCTTCTTAAGCCAAACTTCCATTCAAACATGCTCCAAACTACATTAGCAAGGTATGAAAGATACCATTAACATTCTAAGCTCCAATTACAACATTTACACGAGTCTTGGAGCGATTAAACCAAAAGCTAACATAACTTCCCAAGTTTCAGCAAGAACTCAAGTTAACTACTACAAACTACAAGTTTGACACAAAAATAACTATAGACATAAGCTACTACAAATTACAAGCTTCCTCACCAAAACGAATCCCAAGTTCATCTCCCCGGATTCTCACCGCCGTGCTCACCTACAATGGTTATTCAATAACCACTACAATATATAAGCTATATGCTTAGTGAGAGATATCAATCATGCACACCGATGACATATCATGTTTATATTCAACTCAACAAATATAATGATCTCCGGATAAGCAAGTATTTCATCCACCACTACCCGCAAGTCCGCGACTCCCCCGATAGTCCACGGCACAAGCCAATGACTCACGCCACACACGTGCGGTCTAATGCCGTTGTCGGCAACAAGTGGTCGTCACCACGGAACAATCTCATGGTGGATTCATACAAGCTTCCCTTTGACCCACATAGACAACTAAACATGCTCACATAAACATATCATCATGCTTTTCACAAAATCATAGCTAAACATGAGAGATTAAGCTACATAGACATAAAATCAACATCATATGAACATAACCATGAATCTCATCCATAGGCAAGATTGAAACCACTCACCTCTTTGCAATTCGCTCCTAGTTAAGAAATTAAAGCCCAAATCTACTCTGGTTTCAAATCCTACATGAATTCGGCAAACTACGGATTACCGCTCCGAATTGGGTCTCGCAAAATACAACGATTAAACTCAATAAAATCAGTACCAAAACGTAGAACTCACCTCTACGAGTCCAAATCCGGTCTCGGAATTAAAATTGGATGTCGAACACGCCGTCAATCGTCGTCGAGAAGCTCCGGCGGAACCGTCGTCTATTTTCCTCTCTAACCGACTCAATCTTGGAGAAGAAGAGATATGTATCTCTTTCTTAATTCCCATCACATATATGCTTATACTATTTTATTATGAAATCCACCCAACTTTTTGTTATTTTCATTTACACCCCTAACTAGTTTTCTAACTAACTATTTAGTCCTACAAACTTAAGTGGGTACTTGTCTATGTCTCGCGTGGGTCCCATAAGTGGTCCCACATAATTATATGAAGTTTCTAATTATCCTACTAATTATATAACGTGTTCATTTCGTCCTCACCGAGGTATTCCAAATAACCACATAAATGGTCTCTAACCATAAACAATAAATTCTAAACAACATATAAATATTTCACATATGCCTTAATAAACATTTAAGCACATAAGGGTGATTCCACAACTTTGTCCCATCACAATGGAACTTCATCAACTCATGTCCCAATTTGGGACTGCCACATTGGCCAACATTTGGTTCCCAAACTGGACACCCATATTCAACTAGTGAGTTAAAACTCACTTAAACATGTGTTAATAAACACCAATAATATATGTTAATGCATGCTAAATCACGTTTAGCAGTTAATTGCAGGAGCGGGTGTTACAAGTAGAGTCGGGTTTGGTCGGGTTCGGTTTTTGTTGGACAGCCCTACACTAGACTACAAGAGTCTTTGGCAGGAAAATAAATTCTATCCAACGAATTACACTGATACTTTTACTTGAGCATCAGTCACCCTTACAATAGTCAACTCTCAGTTGACTGCTAAGTTTTCTAAAAGAATTTAAAATTTGCACCTAGGATTCAAGAAAAGATTCTAATGGTGAATCAATACCCAACTCAAACCTTAGATAACAATCAATGAATCAAAGAAGAAAAATACAGCCAAACACAGAAACAGAAATATGACACTCCAAATATAAATATATATATATATATATATGTACAGTTCGGATCTCCGACGGATTTAAAGGGACGGGTTTGGGACGGACCGTTTTTTAGCAACGAAGTTTTCAGTTTTAGCGACGAAATTTTTCGTCACAAAAAGTGATCACATTTTGTGACGAAAATTTTTCGTCGCTAAAAGTGAAAATTTCGTCGCTAAAAGTGGTCCGTTTTTGGTCCGCACATTAGTGATTCGCACTTGATCGCCTCCGTATATATGTATATATATCTTCTACGCAGCCTCAGGATGCATGCTCAATTAGCAAATATATGTATACATATCTTCTACGCAGCCTGAGGATGCATGCTCAATTAGCAAATGCTAAACATTACAATATATATATATATATATATATATAACAAAAGTTTGAAGGTTCCAAGCCCTTTCTATATAACATATGTCAAAACAGTCATTGTTGTAGATTTATACATCATCTTATACATATTGCACTTATTCCCTTCAACAATAATTACAAGTTGCTGATTAATGCAAAATATGATGATAAGCATACACACATACATACACAAAAAAAAACAGGAAATAGATTCAAGGGACAAAAATATGTAGATAATTCCAATCATTTTCCATCAGATCATAGCATCCACTCAGGAATGAATTCATTAACATTCTGGGTAGGAGTTGTACCATTCATCTCATTCGAATCCACAGGGTTGTACCTGAAAACCATTGAAACAATGGAAATTTTGAGCTGGAATTCAAGAAAATATTATGGGTTTTGAATTACTGAGTTTGAAAGGTGATATAAGGTACCCAATTTGCAAATTGGAGTTTAATCCCAGAGGCTGATAAAAACCTTCAGAGTGAGGAGGAGGGTGGCTGTAATGAATGGGTTGTCCTGTTGCCTCCCATGATGGTCTAGGATTTTCAAAATTATTTTCCTCCAACTGAAAAAGAAAAAAGTTAGAAGAATAATAATAATAATAATTCAAGGTTGTGATGATTGAAAGTCAAGCCTAGACTCCTGGGATAGGAAGACAAGACGGATGATGTAAGACGAGATATCAAGTTTATGTACATTTTTCGCAGAGTAATTTTTGGGACACAACTTTCATACAACCTTTTTAAAAGATATGTCTATCCCTCTCTTGTGATGTCATTGGACCCCACAATGACACAGGAAAGAGATAAACACATCTTATAGGAGGTTGTGTAAAAGTTGTGTGCCAAGAATTACCTTTCTCACATCACCTGTAGTGAAGATCATGAACTGGTTGATAAGGCTTAATTTTGTTAATTTTTTTTGATTAGGCAGAAAGTGTCGCTAAAAGTTTTAGCGACAATTAGACACTTTTTGCTTTGACATTAACATCATTCTTCTTTTTTTTTTTTTTTTTTTTTTTTTTTTTAACAACAAATTTCATTATACAGGAATAAAGGAGCGCCAGAGGAACCACTATTTACATTTACATCATCAGGTATACTCAAAAGAAAATCTGTCAGACTCCTTAGATCACTGATCCCGGTTCCCAATCTGAAACATCTACGATTTAAAGTTTCAGAAAAAGGACCATAGACCAAACCACCAAGAGAAGCCTAAAAAAAAACAATATATGCAGAGACCCATAAGTAGCGGGTGAACAGAAAAGGCAAAACAAAACTAAATATATCATAATAGACATCGAAGTATCACTCTAAGGTTTAATTGCCCTTCTACTTGCAACTGTGATGGATCTAAACTCAAATGAACTTTGCAGTTAGGGGTGCTGCTATTACAACAGCACCATAATCAGTGACCTTTTAGGAAGTCTTTGTGTTTATACTAAAAACAGACAATATTGTTGTAAGACTAGGTGTGGGTCGTTACAAAGATTCTTATTAATCACTCACACATTGCTATAAAAAAAACACACCCAAAAAAAAATAAAAAAAATGGATGATGTGAGGTGAGGTATCATGTATCAAGTCCATGTATTTATCCCACATTGTCTGGGGTAAAGATCGTGGACTAGCTTAAGGCTTTGTCGTTCCTCTGCTTGAAACCGTGAGGCATTTAAATTCAAGGGAACTTTGCTGTTAAGTGTGTTACTGCTACAACAGTACCAGGATCGGTGACCTAGTGGAAAGTCCTTGTGTTTAACCTAAAGCGGACAATATTATTACTAGATTGGGATTAGTCATTACAAAGGTTCTACACATTTTGCTATAATTTAGCATTAAAAAAAGGAAATGTGTTGTCCATGAATATCTGCAATACACAAATGCTATGGAAGACCAGACTGATCATTAATCTTCAAAATGGCTTAATGAGAAGTTTTGCATTAGATTTGCTACAAAGTTGAAATGATTCTAAACTGTACCAAGACATTAAAGAGGTGTGCCTTAAGGATTTGTTTGGTTCATGGATTTCGTGAGAGAAAAGAAAAGAAAAGAAAAGAAAAATGAAGAAAACATTTTCCTTTGTTTGGTTAATAAAGAAAACAATGAAGAAAATTGGAAGCAAAAGAAATGAAGTTGGGGAAAGAAAAATTTAAACATTTGGAATTTTGTGTGTTATTTCCCTTCCTTTTTTATTTCCCCTTACTTTACAACAATATTTCAAAGAAAATTTTAACTTTTAATATTGTTTAAGCATGAAAGAAACTACAAAGAATTTTATTTATTTATTTATTTATTTTTATTTGGGAGGAGGGGGGGGGGGGGGGGGGGGGGGGGGGGGGGTTGGGTTTGCATACAAGGCCCACTTCAAAGGAGACTTTATGCCATAGATGACCGAAGAGGAAATTACCTCCCACAACACTCCTAGTGGGAGTTGAACTATCCCCTCCCACTTAGGGAGAGAGATTGATGCCACTAGACCACAAGGGTCTTGGCAAACCACAAGGAAACTCGTTTTCCATTTCATTTTCGTTGCTTCCTCTTAATCCTCAATCAAATAGAGTATAAGGATTTGTTTTGGTTCATGATGTGGAAAATATGAAGGAAAATAAAGTAAGATGAATTATAGAAGGATTATTTTATTGTACATTTCCATTCCTTTTCATTTTTCTTTTAAGAAATTTTCAGTTTTTAGCATTGTTCTGTTTATAAGAAAAACAACACTATGGAATGAGTTATCTTTTCTTTTTTCATTCCCCTTTTTCCTTTTCCTTCATTAAATCTGCATGCCAAACAAAGCATAAGTGCGAATAGTCAACAAAAATAGGAGTTGCCCAATGAGGAATCACTTCTAATCTAATAGATTTAAGGTAAACTTTTTGTCAGAGAACATTAGTTCAGCAGGACAAAAACATACCTTCAAACAAACTATATTGGAAATTGCAATGACAGCCCATTAATGAAACACCCAAAATGAAAGAGGGGAGCTAACCTCACCATGCATGCAAACTAAAATTTTCAGGACTTTTAATAAACTTGAGCATTATTCAAGAAGTAATCTATACCTTCCTTCTCAAACCTTTGTTTGTTTCAGCTAGCATTTGCTCCTGCAATGAAATTAGCTATATTAGATATAAAGTCTATTCCAAATTGAAAAAATTTGGTATTTATGATGAAAGAAAATAAACATACCCTCCTTTGAAGGTCAGCAAGCTGATCCAGCATAGATTGAGTCTGGAAAAAAAAAAACCAAGGTACAGAACAGATGTTAGACAAATCTAGATAGAAAGCTTAGGTCCAACAAAAAAAAAAAATAATAAAAAAATAAAAAATTTCACCCTTGCTGATCTGATTTGTTTCAGTGACATCTCTAGTTGTTTCTCAAGCTGCTCAAGCTCCTTTATATTTAATGACTCCAATTCTTCCCCAAGAAGGTTGCTGCAGTGTTAATACCAGTTATTTTAAAAGCTTAAATTGTTATAGAATGGGCTCAATAGTATATATATATATATATAGGGAAAGGATCTTAAGTGAACTGGGTCGAGTGAACTTACCCGGTAAACTTTTAAGCCTAAACGAACTCACTTAAGATCCTGACTGTATATATATATATATATATATATATATTAAATTTTAACATTCTCCCTTGTATGTAATCACGTCTTGTATTAATGAACCATGGTAAAATTACAATCAAACGAAAAAAACCCCCAAAGATGGAAGGTTACAACCAAACAACCCCCATGCACCACAAAATCTACAGAAGCACAAACATTCAGTTTTAGAAATAGGCATCTCTAGAATTTTAAAAGATGTCATACAATGTTTAAGTTTCACAAATAGACTCACATTATAAGTAAATCCCAAAAAAATCACCAATTATGTATAAGTAAACCCTAAAAAAAATGGTCAATTATGTATAATTAGACCCCAAAAAATCGCCTCGGGGCACAGCCTCCGAACCCCCGTATAAGGGCCTCTTTTTTTATAATTCGTCCTGGACATCCAAATACTCAGGACTGACCCTGACGGGCTGCACCACAAAATCTACAGAACCACAAACATTCAGTTGGCATACCAACGTACAAAATGCGAGAGTGTGCTCCACAAAGTATAGCTAATAATAGAGTGCAACATAATGCGCGATTGAATAGGGGAGATATTTGAATCCAAGACCTCCTAGAACCCAACTCTCATACCATTTCAAGTTACTAGTTACTCCAAAAGCTTAAACTTTTTTTTGAACAACAATTTCCATTAATGTATTAATCATGGACCTTAAAACACTCCTGTTCAGATATGAAAGTTTAAACTTTTAAAGAATAAACCTAACAATCTATCTATATATATACATATAAATATATATACATCAAGCTTTAACATGCACCATTCAGGAATCAGGATTCAAAATCAACATTCATAGTCTATTAGTGATAACTATATATAGTAATATATAAAGTGCCGAAGGTAGGTTAGGGGTTGATGTAATACTCATAGGTTCGGATAGCTGTTATAGGGGCTTTGTTTCTTGCTACCATCATATAATGTTTGATTGTGTTTAAGGTGTTGTCGCTTGTGTATTGGGGTGCTTGACCTCTGGGGGCTTTTTGTCCAGCAATCTGTAATAAGGTTTTGTTTTTGGGGGATTTCTTTGAAGTTTTGTGGCTTTTCAATAAAAATTTGAAGTTGTTCAAAAAAATATATAAGTGCTCATTTGGTAACCTACCCATTATTAGATATTATAGTCAATTATTAAAAATATTGAATCTATTTTGGCAACTAACTTTTTTAAAAATAGAATCAACATTAAAGATGAAAAGAGAGATTGATTTAAAAGCAGCAAAATCGAAGCCCTTTCGAAAAAGCTGCACCAAATCTTTTAACAAAAAAATTCAGTAAATTTATCATTTTAAAAGAATCTCTAATGGCGACAACAATATCAAATGCTAAACAGTTTTTAAAAATTCTCTTTTTACAAAAATTACTTACTTAACAAAGAAATCTCTTATTCCCACAACCTTCCCAAATTGCTCTTAGAAATGGATATAAACTCTACTACAATGTATGATGGAAAAGAGAATTACCATTCTAATTAAGAGTAAAACCGTAAGAAAACTAAGTGTGAATGTGAAGGTAGTAAATACCTCTGAGATTGTTGTAGTATTTCAAGTCTTGCCTTAAGCCTCAGATACTCATGGTAGCCATTCAGCTTCAGGACATAATAACCATTACATTTCTTTCATAAGACAACTTACAAAAAAAAAAAAAAAAAAGACTATATTTCTGAGGCATGCATGCGATAATGTCCCTGGATGATATCAAATAAACATTCTTAAATTAACTGCAAGCAGATGAAGCATGTTCTTAAAAAAAAGGGATTTGGTTGAAAATGGATAAATCATGAGAAATCATTCATTACAATCGTGATACTATGTGGTATTACAAATTGAAAAAATCACTATATTCAAACATTAGTCTATCCAAATGTCACAGAAAACATGTTTACATGTGTGTGAAGACGTTGCACATGCAATAGAAAAAGTATAAAATGTTAGTCTCATATATGTAGAACCAAAGTAGGCTACTACCAACTTAGTTTTGAGTATTTTAAGGACCAATGTGGTAGGTACAACATGTTTGTGGAGAAGTATCATACACATATATTGCATAGTATTGCGAAACAGATAAGGTGGCATTAGTGTTACAATGGATATTTTTTCATAACTGACATGGAGTATGCTCATCCAACAATCAAAGGCATAATTAAATATCAATGTGTATATATGTATATACATATATAGTTCGGACTTAAGCGGACCCTGAGAGACGGACTACTTTTAGCGACGAAAATATCGCTTTTATTGACGAAAATTTTTGTCGCTAAAAGTGGCCCACACTTGATCGTCGTTGTATACATATATATACACATATGTCTTTATGTGTAATATATATACGTACATTTTCATAGTTAAGTAGGGGAGAGAATACACAAGGTTACCTGGTTATCACTTACTGGTTGGTTGTCTTCCAGAGAACCATAACTGCACTTCTGGTACCTTTCAAGTGTTTTTGGCATGCTATAATCAAAGGAAGAAATAACCAGAAAAAGAACTTTATTAGGTCAGCAATTAGGGAACACTTAAGAACAGGAAGTTAAACGTAAATCATACAATTTGTGTCATTTATGAACAATAAAAGACAATTGTGCAAGAATTGTCTGTTCTCTCTCTCTCTCTCTCTCTCTCTCTCTCTCTCTCAAAACAGTAAGATAATTTTTCTGATAAGAAAGAAAAAGAGGTTAGAATTTAGGTCTTACCTTAGAATTTTCTTTTTGTACACATTTAAGTTGAACAATTTGAGCTCTCACTTGGGATTGAAAAAGTGGTTCAGTCCGCATTGTAAAGGGCAACAGACGTAGTGCCACAATCCTAGTCATTATGTAATACCCCGTAATTTTTATTAATTAAATAAATAGCATTTTTGGATTTTGGCAGTATAATTTTTACTCTGTGTGTGTGCATCATTGCGTGAGCTCACCACACCCAAGAATCCCCCTTGTTGAACTTGGAGACCACTCAAAAATTTAGTGCACAGTGTGTGCGTGTGTACAGTATGGTATATGTATTGTTTTGTGCTTGGTGCCCAAGCATATCAGTATTATATATATGAGTTCCCCCCCAACCATTCTTTCATTCATCTAACTCTCATCTCTCACTGCCTCTCTGCTGTCTCTCTCTCTCTCGGGTACACTTACACACACACATATAATAACCTATTCACACCACACACATGATCTCATACACATACACACACATAGATAAATAGACAGACTCATATACACATATTCAAGGAGTTTCAATCCAAGCTTTGGATTTTGAAATTGGATTGAGCAATTCCGATTTCTATTCTGATTAATTATTCAGTTTATCCTCGGTGAACGGTAGTTCCGTATAACCCTCAATAAAGTTGTATAACATGTTTACTTGAGCTGCTATGCCTTAAATGGTTACTTGAGTTGCTATGCCTTATGTGTTTACCTGGATAATTTTAGCATGTCTATTATGTTGCTTTGAGTTGATAGCATGCCTTAATAATCTGTCTTATGAAATATTGAATATGTCTGGATGCTTAGAGCTCGCATATGTCATATCATTTCATAAGCACGAACATGAACACGAAAATCACGAAAATAATTTTGGGATGAAAGACCTTAGAGGCTTTCAATTTTTGAAAAGGGAAGACCTTAGAGGCTTCCAGGTTTTAAAAAGGGAAGACCTTAGAGGCTTCCATGCATAAAACCCTCTAGGAGGGATTTTGTTTTGAAAAGTTAGAAATCCCGAATTTGTGGGTAGGCGTGTGAGATGGGTACCACTAGGAACTCGAATTGCGGGATGTGCTGCAAGAAACCCCCGTAACGGTAAAGGCTAGGCCTCCGTGTAATTCGTAAGGCCCAAAGTCCTGCACGTTTGAGGCTAGGCCTACGTGGACGGGAAGCCCATGGTCCGGGTAATGATATTGACGATTGAGGGTGAGTGTTTGAAAAGGCATGTAAATGGTTTTCATGCATTGACATTGGCATTCATTATACTCACGCATGTTATATAACAGATGTTATTGTGCGGTTATATGACTATACGAGCCTTTTGGCTTATGGACTATCAAACCTTTTTTTTTTTCCAGGTGATATAGATAAGGGCAAGGCCCCGAGACTTGACAATGCTTCCGCTATAGTTTGAAGACCCGTGTGTGGGGATTATCATTTAATTAATGTAATACAATTTGGTTTCAAAGAACCTATTATGTTTAAATTGGACAAATGTTAGTCCACCCGTTTTTAAATAAAGAGATAGCTTAACTCTGATTTTTCGCTGCTTATATTGAAAACGTTTTGTTTCAAGAAAGGATATTTTAAATGAAAACCAGTTTTCCGTTTTATAAATGCTTTCCAAAGGATAAACATTTAATTCAAGTAACCCTCGGAGTCTAGGACTCGGGGAGTTACGGAATGGTATCAGAGCCTACTACTATCACTGTTATTGTTGTACTTCCGTCGGTTGACACCCCGTCGCCGGGAACCGTGGTGGGGCGGGGCGTCACACATTAGGTCAGGGGGTTCGATCCTTGACTCGCTTCCACCAACCCCCACTAACATGTCAGTAACTAACTCCTAAGTATGGAATGTATAACTAAATGTTCATTCTCATAAGAAAGAAAAGGAGGTTAGAATTTAGGTCTCACCTTGATAATTTAGACCTTTTTTTTTATATACATAAGATGAACGATACGAGCTCTTAATTGGGATTGGAAAATTGGTTCATCTCGCATGGTAAAAGGGCAATAGACGTAGTGCCCCACTCCTGATCATTAGGTCGGAGATTCGATCTCTTGACCTTTCCACTTCTTCCTCTTCCTATCCAAAAAATTAATGACAATTCTTTTGGAGTAATGCTATTGTCATCAGAACAATAATGGTTAATGCCAGAGCAAAAAGTGTTGCTAAAAGTATTAGCGTAACTTTTTTTTAGCGACACTTGTTACTCTAGCATTAGTCATTGCTGCTTTGGCAATAATGCTAGCCTTGTTTTGTTAAGGTTAGGTTTGTATGTTGGTTCACAACAATGAGGAAGGATAGCCTACCATTTAGTAATGAACTACTACTAAACATAACGGAGTCATATGATGTATGTATGTGTGTCACAAATAAAAAGTTGCGTCACAAATAAACACTTTTTGGGACGCACATAATAATATAGTATGTGGCAAATAATGTGTATCGCTGAAAAGCTGCTATGTTGTAGTGCATGTGTGTCAACAATGTCGAAACCAACAGATTCATTAGTCTCGGAGGAACCAATAGAGACTGGTTGAAATTTAATGTGGACGAATCTGTTATTAACAAACCAGGACCTTTGAGTGAATGAGGAAGGAAACCCCTCGCTCAGCGTGAAATAGCATCTATATAGAATAGAAGTTCCACATCGTTGTGACTCCTAGACAACAGTCCCATTAGAATCCCCTAACAGAGGTGTGGATGTCTTTGGGGTAAGGCATGAAAGGAGGATTTATGGAGTGGTTTTGGCGGTTTTCTCATTAGAGGCTAGGAAATCTGATTCAAAATTTTGCAAAATTGAAAGAAATTTTAGAGATTCGATCGACATACTCGAAGAGGGACGAATGGCTTTGCGGACTCTCTTGCAAAGATGAGCACGCATAGGTGAGACTGTAAAGTGCCAAACGATACCTTCTGCCCTAGAATTTTAGGCATATTGTGTTCATTGAGGGGCGAATGGCTTTGCGGACTCTCTTGCAAAGATGAGCATGCATAGGTGAGACTGTAAAGTGCCAAATGATACCTTCTGCCCTAGAATTTTGGGCATATTGTGTTCATTTTGTGTATGTCTTCGGCAGACAATTGTACCTAGGTCTACTTAATTTTGTAAATCCACAGGTAAGTGTTTTAGCATGGAGGGGGACCTTTGTTCTATATTTTGTAGATCTTTTAACCTGCAATGAACCCTATTTCTCTCTAGTTTTGATATTCAATGAAACTCTTCATTTCCTGTTCAATTAAAAGAGCAAAGGGACGAATATAACTCATAAAATTCAAAATTATTGATTTATTTCTTACAATATTTTCTTTTCCTTTATAGTTTTCTCACTATTTTTCTTCGTAACCAAACAAAAGCATTTTCCTTCATGTTTTTCTTTCTTTCACTAAACCAAATAGCTCTTTGGTTCACGAATTTTGTGAGGAAAATGAAAACAAGAAGGATAGTTCTCTCATGCTTAAATAACTTTAAAATGAAAAAGTTTAATTTATAATTATAATATATGAATAAAGGAGGAAAATGACTTATAATATTCAAAACATGGAGTAGTTGATTTCTCAACTTACTCTCTTTTCTTTCCTATTTTTTTCATCATTTTTCTTATTAACCAAACAAAGGAAATATTTTCCTCTATCTCTTTCTTTATTCTCCATCACAAAGTCTAAGAATCATACAAAACTTGTTTTCTTTTCTTTTCCCCTCTAAATTCAAGAACCGAACAAAGTCTTATTTTCTTTTGTTTTCCTTCACTAAATTTAAGAATCAAACAAAACGTTATTTTCTTTTGTTTTTCCCCACTAAATCCAAGAATCAAAGAAAGCCTTAGTGGGAACTCCATCTAACAATCCAGATTGTAAACTCAGTTTTAGGAAGGTTGCAGAATATACAAAGTTGCACACTACACATCAATGATGGTAGAATTTGACTAAAAAGATATATAAGAGGCACTATGACAAAAAACAATTGTCTCTCAATGCTTGTACACCAACTGTATTGTTTGGTTTATACCATTTCCAAATTACCCTTTGATATATAGAAGGTGAACCAACTATCAAAAAACAACTATGTTCAAGGTTAAAGTTCCATGTTTTAGATAATATAATATAATAGGATATTTACAACACTTTGCATGATAGTTTTGTTGATTACACTTTGTATATAGTGCTTATGGAAGTATAATCAAATGACATTTAAAATGATAATAATAATTATAATAATACAACTAATAATAAATATAACAAGGGGAAATAATAGAGAGATCTAGCATCTTTCATTCTAATTTTTTACAGTTTTAAAATAATTTTGTATTTCATTTGTAATAATGATATAAATTAAATCCTGAATATTTTTATGGTAACCAATAGAAGTTCAAACTGTAATAATATGGGAAGAACAAGAAGGAGACTAAGCCATTATTCTAAACTATATTATATTACAATTAATATTTTAGGATATAATTAAATTGATAAAATAAGCTTCTTCTGTTCTTTTTCTTTTTTGGCAAAAGATAAAAAAAAAAAACAAATTTAAATAGTACTATGCACAGAGAGAGAGAGAGAGAGAGAGAGAGAGAGAGAGTGTTCTAACAAATTATATTATTTTACTGTTTTTTTAGGGTTTTAAGAGATTTGCAGCGTTGGAACTAAACAATAGTCAGCCTTTCATTTCTGTCTGAGAAGTTGTCTTAAATTTATGCACAAACTGCAGCAGACTTGCACTGCACACACATCACATCTCTGTTAATCAAATCATAACAGTGAAATCAGTTTTAATTTTGTTCTTACAGTCCTGAAAAAAACATCAAATAAACACCACCTTTTGTAATATAACCCAATAAGAAAACTCAATCACTCACCTCTAAATCACAGTTTTAAATGCAAAAGAAAAAAGTAAGGAATTTAAATATTCATACTTAAACTAATATACATCTTATCCATTGGTCAATAGCATGATCCAACAAGAAAACCTAAGCAAAATTAAAGATCATTAGACTGAAATTGATCGATCGAAGTCCAATACATAAAAAAAAAAACCCTAGAAAGGTTTTGTGATCTCTAGGGTTCTTTAACATTAAAAATTACAAACCCATGAAGAAAAATATCAGATCTTGACAAGATCTGAATCACCAAATTAAGCTCCATTTTTTTTCACATCAAAGTGTCTTTTAATCTTTATTGACAAGATCTGAATCACCAAAATTAAGCTCCTTTTTTTTTTTCACATCGAAGTGCCAAAGTTTTAATCTTTATTACTGAGCGAAAAAAATATCAAAGCTTCATATAAAATAAACAGATGAAAAAGTGAATCAAGTATGCAAATCAAGAAAATCAACCATCAAAGTTTAAAATTTTTGGATGTCAATGGGCAGAGACATACGGATCTTGCAAAAAGCAAAAATTAAGAAAACAAAAATAAATAAAACCGAAAAAAATAACCTAGAGAAGAACAGATACTAACCAAAACAAAAATATTTATTAATGAAACTTGCTATTCCAAAAAAAAAAAAAAACCGAACTATACATATATGCACATGTACATGTATGTATATGCATATAACCCAAACCAAGCGAGGAAGAGAGAAGAAAAGGCTATAAATTCATTTTATGTATGTGGGTTTGAAATGACATTGGATAAAACATATATTTTTGTGCATATATATATGTAAATATGGATGTAGAGAGAGAGAGAGAGACCTAGAGCTGCTAGAGAACTCATAGAGCTTGCCACGGCTAGAGAAGATGATGAGGGCAACCTCAGCATCACAGAGAACAGAGAGCTCATAAGCCTTCACTACACCAAAAATGCCAAACTGGCACCCTTTCGCGTTTTTTATTTGGCACTGCTTAAAACGGTGCCAAAATTTGGAACAGTTTTGGGCCAATTTGGCTCTGTTAATAACAGTGCTAAATCTGGCACTGTTTTAATCAGTGCCAAAATTTAACATTTAAAAAAAATCCGTGTCAAATGAAAAAATAAAACGTTGACTTGACTAAAAATAATTGTTCAAAACCCTATTTGCTTCATCTTCTCAACAGACCAAAAAAAGAGAGGGAGAGAGAGAGAGAGGGGGAAAAGGGCAACGCCTCCGACGCAGCCTCCGACGCCTCCACGCCGCCACGCAGCCTTCATTGCTTCGTCTTCTCCATTGTCAACAACAGGTCATTGCTCACTGGTTCATCTTCTCTATTCTCAAGTACTCTCTCTCTCTCTCTCTCTCTCTCTCTCTCTCTCTCTAAATCTATGCATTCACTGTTCTTGAAACTTCATTCCCCCAAAATCCTAAAACCCTAGATCCAAACTCCTAATTTCTTCTTATTCAAACTTTTTTTTCCCCAAAATCAAACCCTAGAATCTCTCTCTCTCTCTCTCTCTCTCTCTCTCTCTCTCTCTCTCTCTCTCTCTATATATATATATATATATATATATATATACTATGTAACTGATGTGAGTAACAGATCCTTACTATATATATATATTTTTGCAAACTGAGCTCTATATGTGATGTTAAAAATGAGCTCCATGTCTGGTTTTTCTACAGATTTCTAAGCTTCTAATACAACATTGCGTTTTCTTTGTTCAAAATCTCTTTGTGTGGCTCTAGGCTTTGGCTACATTTTTGGATGGAAAGTTCATGATTTGTAGTATTTTTTGGGTTTTTTGGATTGATTTCTGGACCTTTTGGGATATCAGTAGGGATCTCCTATGTAGCTTCTTGGCTAATTGGGCCTTGTTTAGGCAAGTTCTATTTTGGGTTTTCCTTGTTTGTTTTGTAATGGGGTCACTGGGTGATGTTTCTTGGTGGTTTTCAACTATTAATAAAACATTCCCTTTTGTTGAGCAAAAAAAAAAATATGATCCAATAGTGGATTGGGTTGATATTTTATTTTCTGTTCATGGTATATTAAATTAGTAATTATAACTATATGCTTTCATTTTGTTATTCGTGGAAATTAATATGATCTTTGTTACTATTTCAGTGGCAATTGTGGTGGCATTGGGGGCTAATGCTCTGGCTAAAGGGCTTGTGGGAAACAAATCGTTGATGGTATGTATGTCATCCACTTGCATTTCTTTTCTTTTAGTCAACATATATTGAAGCTCTACAATGCGTATGTCCAGATTGTTTATTACTGTGAGTGACATTTATTTTTAGGGTTAATTACACTTTACCCCTGTGGTTTGGCCCGATGCTACTTTACCCCCCTGTGGTTTCAAATTAACCACTTAACCCCCCTGTGTTTTCGAGTAAAGTGTCACCGCTAAAAAAAGTGTTAACTTGACACTTTACTCCGAAAGCACATGGGGGTTAAAGTGTCATCGGGCCAAACCATAGGGGGGTAAAGTGTCATCGGGCCAAACCATAGGGGGGGTAGAGTGGTCACTAATTTTGGCAGTGACACTTTACCCGAAAGCACGGGGGGTTAAGTGGTCAATTTGAAACCACAGGGGGTAAAGTGGAATCGGGCCAAACCACAGGGGGTAAAGTGTAATTAACCCTTATTTTTATTCTGTATTGCAAATTTAGTACTAGTAGTGCTTGATAGATTCAAAGAGACCAGCAAATTGTTTTGCGAGTGATAGGAAATTGACTTAATCATCTAAATTAGACATCATTGATGTCTCTAAATGCCTGGTGAGGTTGTGCCATCTAGGTTTTAAATGTTGGGTCTAAATATACTTGGTGAAATTGAAACAAATTCTAGAACATACCCTTAGTGTTATTAGTCTCAGAATAAATAAAAATGAATGTTTGTGTTGTCAAAATTTTAAAGTTTGCTGCTTACAAAATATTAGAAAGAAGATATATATATATATATATATATATAAATGTTGTACTATTTTAGTTACCCCCTTCAATTCTGTCATGTTCAACTTTCATAGCTTTTTTGTTTGATTGTTTGATCCGAAGTGCTTTCAAAGTTTCAAGCAATGTTAGTGCTTTCAAAGACACTTTTTTTTTTTCAATCCTCAATTGGCTTTTGCTCCATATCACTATAGTTATGGAGAAAATGACATCCAATGGATATTTAAAATTCAGTTAACTATTTTTTCAATAGGGTCATGGATTGTTGTGAATCATGACCCTACTATTGAACACTCCTATTATTTCTCCATAGTGATTTTGAATTGTGAATGTCTTCATTAAGAACACTGCAAGAAAATGTTTTCTTTATTCGGAACTCTACAAGAAACTGCTCGTAATAAGGTATATTTAACAGTTCATTTGCTTTTATGGATAACTTTTCAGTTGCATTCATTGGAGTTCCATGTATACAAGAATGAAATGTGATCAGCTTTAAACACTTTATAGTTATGTCTATTGTCTGGTGGTTTCTGATGTTTTATACAAGAATGAAAGGTGAGCAGAATTTCAGTTCCCTACATCTCATTTGATAGTAGTTAGTTGAAAATCATGATGTGTATGAATCAAAAATTCAATGCAGAGCTGATAAGGATGCCTATGAGAGCAATCCAGAAGAAGTCCTGTTTTTTTTTTTTTTTTGGCTCAGCAAGATAGAATTTATTTAAAGATCCAATGCCAGTACAAAGAAAGGCAAGCCGAACACTGGCAAAAGCCAATACAACGGCGCTCTATTTTACTGTTATTGCGGATTTTGAATTTTAGCACCATCCTGGGAATTGATCTCCTTACAAGATGGAGGTGTTAAGTGTTGCTGCATACTATGCCAGTGCTTTATAAAAAGTATGAGGACCAGGTTGACTCTTTTGACTTGCTACATTAAGAGCGACTACATGGATTATAAGATATCTAAGGACCTGTTTGGATCACTTCTTAAACTTGCTTTTGGGTTGTCCATTTTTTATTATTCAAGCCTTCTCCTTTGGTTTGCTTGAATTCTCAGGAATCATATCCAAACAAATACTGATATGAATCAGCTCCGGTGTAGGAGTCTTGATGTTGGCTGAGATAAAGATACTCCTCAAATTTGCAGTCTTTGGTCATCAGGTATTGATTTATGTTTTATGTCTTCAAGACAATTTGCCTTGTTAATACTCAGTACATAGTCTTTGACTCTTTGGTTCCCAGTTTGTCTTCTAGAAACTTATGTGTTCTGAAATATTACCCACGTCTGTTAACTTTTGGCATTTGTTTTTTTTATTTTTTGTTTTTTTGATGTGCTACTTTTGTTTTTGGTAGTCAATGTAAAACTTAGACATAGGAACCCTTTCTAAATTAGAACTAGGCAATTTGATGATTGTGCACTAGTGTAGTGATGACATGCTTTTAGGATCTTGTCTACCAATTCCTGCTTTGTTTCCTTTTCCTTAGGGGTTAGAAAGCCAACATTTGGTGCATTTAACTTTAGAAAACCAGATACTATTACTACCAAAACGCAAGGGGGAGTAATAATTTAATGACCCAAAGAGGGCATTGCCTTCAGAATTGGGGCTACTTTATAGTTTGGTCCCCTGCAACTTACTTTGCTTTAGAATTTGAGCCCCACAATTCTAAGCATGCCAAATAGATAGCCTTAACCAATTAAGGTCAATGCCAAATCAGTCAGATAAGTATAGACCTCAAGTTCAAATTTGAAAACCTGGTACTTGACTTGGACCTATCTGATTGCACTTTGTCAGTATAGACTGGAAAGTCATTGTCCTCCCTTGTGAATTTTTTAAGATCCTCAGTCTGAATTTGTTAAATAATTGTTTATCCTCCCTTGCGCTTTCGATTTAGGTTTTCTCTGTTCTTCTATTTTTATTTTCTCTGATTTTTTCCCTGCCCTCAATGTTTGATTTAAAATCATAGGATGAACATGGAATGACTTCTTTCCGTTGGATTTTTTTTTTTTCTGTTTCATTTTTCAGTACAAGAAGAATTGTGCAACTTTGAGCAATCCAACATTGCGCATTAAAAATGAAGATGGATTTAGACCATTTTGGCAAGGGAATCTGGTCACGATTGGTCATCGTCTTCCTTATTTTTCTGTCATCTTAACGCCACGAAGTGTTAGTAAAAATCTGTTGTACATTTCACTTGTGATGCATGAGTACCCATTCAATGCACCACGTGTATTCTGTGTATTATTTGTATTATTGTGTAATGTAATAGTTCATTTGGATTATGTTTGTTGTGTATAGTTATCGATATACGTGTTGTGTTTTTTTAGAAATTAATTACGCTCGTAAATTAGGTGTGGGTGTGAAATGTAAATTAGGTGCAAATAAAAATTGGGAATCATATGTGTAAATTAATTATTTTTTTTATGCTCAATTAAAAACTGGCACTGTTTTTAGCAGTGCCAAAAGCGTGCCAGATTAATGTACCTGACATGTTACACGTGGCAAGCATGAAAGTTGCCACTTGTTGAAAAGCTATCTTGAAATTCTGGCACTACTTTAAACAGTGCCAAAAAAAGGTGCCAAATCTCTATATCTGGTACCCTTTGACCAAAATCTGGCACTGTTTTTAACAGTGCCAAAAAAATTGGATCCCCCATATTTGGCACTGAAAAAAGCAGTGCCAGATTTGGTCAGGCACTGTTTAAAACAGTGCCAGTTTAGCGTTTTTGGTGTAGTGCTTCTTGAGAAGTCCATTCCTTCTCTTAGCAAAAGTAACTTGCCTGTTAATTTTATTCTCTATCCTCTTCAGTTCAACTTTGCCTCTCCCCATCTCTTTTCTCTCTCTAAAAGAAGTACTTAGTACTGCCCTCTTCTGTTTCTCTCTATCTAAGTATTCCACTCCTGGTTAAGAAGTGAACCACTTTTAGAAGTGGGTGTGGAGGATAAGAGCACAAAAAGAATGGGAAATAATGAAAGTGAAGAGAGGGACAGAGTGAGAGAAATGGAAACCCTGAGGTAACCTATATATAATTATGTTACCTCCTTCTACCAGCTGGTTCCTTTCTTTCCTCTCAAGTCCACTTTAATTTGAGGAAAAAAAAAAAAAGTCCACTTTAATTAAACCCCAGGTTTCAAATCAATCCAAACAAACTCTGGGGATATTTGTACCTGAAAATAAAAAATATATTTATATATATAAAATATAATACCTTAGAAATTTTGTTTAAAATTCTCTCTCTTTCTTCATTCCTTTGCTTTTTCTCTAAAATATGTGTACAAAGATTTCCATATACAGTAGAAAAATATATATATATATATATATATATCTTTAATATTTATTCTATTAGTGCTCAGACTATGTTCAATAATGGTGAGACAACTATAAAATCTTCCGATGCAAAATCAAGTGGTCTTACTGTTATGTACATGTATTTGAGAAGCATTTGTTATACAAATTTTGGAAAACATAGCATTACTAGTGCTCTTAAAAAATACTGTAGCAATTTAATATTGTTATCTGTCTCTTTTTATTTTTTATTTTTTTTATTTTTATTTTTTATCTCTCTATTTTTTCATTCATGCCTAATTTAATTGACTTGTATTCATGTGACTAATGTACAAAAAAACATTTGCATATTGTTCAACAAGAATAACTATTGTACCAAAAAAATGGTACTTTTGGTGAAATGTGTCATTGGAATCTTGGAATAGAGGTGTCAAATTATTAAACAGCTCTCATTGAAGATATAGAGTTTCATCTCCAATTACGTACCCACTTCACCTTCACATACCCAAGCTATTTCCACTTTGGAATCACTTTCAATGATAAGTCAAAATCATTTTTGAATTCCCATGAACAAAACATTCGTAGTGCTCCCCTAATGGCTAAAAGTTTTTGCCAAGTAATTTATCACTCTTTATATTTTTCGAAAAGCTCCTCTTATGGCTCCTTGACAATGTCTAACAATCCCTCCAATGCCGAACGGATGGACAGAACCGATTTTGATCACATCGCTGATCCATTTAAGTTTATTTTCACGGTTCCCTAATGGCCTTCCATATATAACAGTCATGTTAGCGGTTTTATTTTTGTAGTCGTGACACAAGAATTTGCAACATTTAGAAGCAACTCATTAGTACTAAGTACCCTACTATCGTTATTTCTCTCCTTAAACCACAGCAATAATCTTATCTTTGTTCCAGCAGCTTCTGTCAGCCAAAATAATTAATTGATTTGCATGAAACTTGACTTCTGAGTTCTTATCGTTGATTGAAAAAAAAAAAGATAAAAAGGATTCCAAATTAATGTCTTACATGAAATGAATGGATCGGACTAGAGTTGGCAGTATGATTATTGCATAAACTAGAATAACGTAGGCACAAATTGATTAACCCAAGGGCACAAATGGCATCCTCTGGGTTGTAGCACCCAAATTTCTGGAACGTATATCTCTTACCGCTAGTCTACCTTTTTTTATTGCTTGTCATACTAGTACCTCAACCTCCAGAGGGGGCATATCCTTTCGATACCAAGCTCTCTATCGGTGTAGTATTGTATAGCTTCTTTTCGAAAGTTCAAACGAACGATTTAACTTCAAGTTCCCTTCGTTCACACTTCTATATCAACTTATCATTTTTCTCACCACTATACTTGTTAATGGTTTAGGGCATAAACATGTGAGAAGGCGTAGGTTGGTATAGCTCAAGTTGCAAAAAGCTTGACATAAAAAAGTCCCCTTCAGTGCATAGCTTCAGAGTTCAAACCTCATCGATCCCCCTCCCCCATATCAAAAAAAAAAAAAAACATGTGGGAAGGATTCCTTCACATACATGCCATCCAAACACTTTTCATATCAGAATTTAAGTGCCTTACCATTACCCAGAGCAAATGGAAATTTCCAAAAGAATATTAGTCCGGATAGACCTATTTTTACTTTTACCTCATGTGATTCAAAAGTTGATACTCAACATCTTGTGGTTGTATAATAAATTTTAAATACTCATTTTTAGTGTTTAAGTTCACACGGTGAGTGGTGGCCAGTGATTGAATGTGTGCCACGGTAGCGGGTGGTGGTAATGTTTCTAATGATGGTAGTTTCAAGAAGAAAGAATAGGATGAAAGGAAAAAAGAATATATGAAGAAAAGTGTGGAAATGTGGTTAATGGGGGTAAAATTGACAATTTAGATTCCAGAATTTGACACACTTTTTTGCCTCCGAACTGAATTTGAAAATTTTATTTTGACAAATTTAACGGTTTTAGTTTAATTGCAATATCGATCGGTTAAAAAATCAATATTTTCAATTATAAAGTACGAGTAATAAATTAAAAAGGGTCTAATTAGAAGTCTGTAAAATGTTTTTAGTCTTATTATTATTTATTCACTGATTTCTCTATGGTGTTTCATAGAATTGTCCACTGGATTGTCAGCACCAACCTTAAAAGGTAAGAAGTGACATTCCAAACTGTGTATACGTGTCAACTCCATAGTAGTGGATACTTGTTATCTTAATTTTTTCCTTGGTAATATAGCCTCCTGGTATTAACTAATTACAAAAATGTCATAGGAGCATTGCATTTGTTTGCGTGTATTATAAACAAGTAATGACCCGTGCAATGTGCACGGGAAAGTTAGTAAGACGCAGTATCATATGATAAAAAATAGTTTTAAATTAAAAATAGAAGTAATATATTGTAAGTGATTTAAAGTGATAAAAAAAATGTATATGTATTTGTGTAAATGTCTTATAAAAGAGAGATATTGTCTAACTAAAAAGTTTTAAAAAATATTTGAAATAATATGTGTTTTTTAGAGAAGTCACCCAATTACATCTTTTTTTTTTTTTTTTTTTTTCCTTTTTCCTTCAGAAGCATGAACAAAAAAATTGACTTATTCTTTTTCAGTTTGTTTTCCCTCAAACTGCAAAAGGCTAACTCGGTCTATATTTATATATATACTAGTATATTGCCCGTGGCTAAAGCCACTACCGAATAATTCAAACCATACATGCGTTCGACCACCCAACTATACCGAATAATTATAACCATTAACATCCTTATTTAATTAGAAGTTTTAATTTTGAAATTAGAGTTGGGTATCCTAATTTAATTGAAACATATTGTTTCTGTAATATATTTTGAATTTATTTTTGTATGTTATAGTTTAGATGACATATACACTCTCTCATATTCACATACATGCACATGAACACTCTCACACACACTATCATTTTAAAAAACAATTCAAAACTTAAAAAATTAGATTGTAAAAATAAAAAATTTCCATGTTTATGGTTTTTTTTCCTCCAAGAATGTTTTATTATCGTTCTCTTTTTTTTTTTTTTGAAACCATCAATGATCAAATACCCAACAAAGGTTTAAAAGGAAACAATGTCTAAAATCTATAAGGCTAAGTATACTAAACATACATTTTAATTAATTGGAGGATACTCAAAAAGAAATTAAATATTGTGTGTGTGCGCGTGTGGTTGGGGGGAGAATTAGGCTGGGCATTCTAATTTAATTGGAAGCATTCATTCCTTGTGCTATAATTTTGGGATTTGAATTTTTACTATTTGTTACATTCCTAATATAAAATGAGAGTAATTTTTTGAAATATAAAATGAAAGGAAATCCAAATCCTAATATAATTTGAAGTTTCTACTATTTATTACATTACTAATATAGTTTGAAGGTACTTCATTGGAATTTAATGTTAATTAAATTAAAAATATTTAAAAAATTCAGGCCACTTTAAGAAATAATAAACATGCAATATTACCCATTTGAAAACATAATTACTATGAAAACAATTAAATAGACATTTAAATAGCAAAGGAAATTCAAGAAATATTAATTTTGGAAGTAATATACTTACAATATTACACGGACATTAAGAATACATAAATTTTGGAAAATAATAAACACACAATCTTATCCATTTTCACATTCTATGAATTTTTTTAGCATTTAGAAATGTAGAGAAGATTTGGACCCAAAAAACAAAAGATTAATAAAATTGTAACTACTCTCTAATTGATATAACCAAATTGAAATTGGAATATATATGAAACTCTGTAAATAAAGTGCTGAAACACCCAATTACAATGAAATCAATGCATAACACATGCAATCAGATTAGAATTGGAGAAATCTAATCTAAATATAGAAATTGAAATTAGAGAATATGAAAATATATCTAAATCAATAGCATGTAAGTTAATTGGAGGCAAATTTTTGGAAAGCAAAATCAACGGAATCAATGCATGTCACATATATGCAATCAAATTAGAATAGAATTGGAGAGATCTAAATATAAAAATCGTAATAAGAGAATATGAAAAAAAAAAAAATCTAAATCAATAGCATTTATGTCTAAATCAATAGCATGCCCAGTCAGCAAATAATGTCCAATCAGCATGCTGAGTCATATTTTGAATTGGAGAGATCTAAATATAGAAATCGTAATAAGAGAATATGAAAAAAAAAAAAAAAAAATCTAAATCAATAGCATTTATGTCTAAATCAACAGCATGACCAGTCAGCCATGCCCAGTCAGCAAATAATGTCCAATCAGCATACTGAGTCATATTTTTAACTGTCCTAGTCATAAGGTTGTATTTTATTATATAGATTTTTTTAAAAGACAAAAAATCAAAGAGACAAATAAATGAAAAGAGAGAAAAAAGAAAAATTAAATAAAAGAGACTTTAGGCTTTATCTGAATCCTTTTAAATGTAAAAGATGTGTTTGCCTCTAGCTTTGTGATCAAAATGTAGAAAAACGTATAGGTTAACACCTAGAAAACAAAAATGAAATCAGCCAATAAAACATCTATATATTTTTTAATTTTCATATTTTCAAACTCTTGAAAAAAAACCAATATGACCTTTTCTTTTCCTGCTTCCCTCATAAACTTTTAAAAAGATAACTTGGACCCTCTTTTCCGTTTGTTACAAAAATAGAAAAAAGAAAAGAATACAAACAAATGAAAAGAAGAGAAAAAAGAAAAATTAATTTAGAGCCCAAACAAACTTTAGGCTCTTTTAGTTCCTTCTAAATGTTTGGATTTGATGCCCAACTTGGTTGTTTGAAATCAAAACTTGTGGAGCATAAAGGTTAACACTCTGGAAAAAAAATTTAAAAAAGGAAAACAAAAGAATTAAATTAAGACTATATAAAGAAGCAAATTCAATAATTTACAATACCTATAAAAACCTTTGTGGTAGCACTGACATAAATGTTGGTGACTTGGTGGTGGTTGTGGCCCTCATAGGTGGTCTTAGTGGGATCGATGGGGACTTTTGGGAGGAGAGAAAGAGGCATAGATTTATATAACCTTTTTAAACATATATAATTAAATTATGGATATTCATTATATATACACATATATATTATTTGTGGGGGTGGGGTGGGGATGTCTAAATTGCCTAAGTTCCAAAAAAATGAGCTGTTCATTGCAAAAATTTATATCAGTTTCTGTCACGACCCATCCCACAACGCGTGGAAATAGGACACGTGGCACGCCACCAAGGCTCAACCAAGCATCATCTAATAATACGCAGTGGAAAGAACTTCTATAAAACAACCCTGGTAAATTAAAACTTAGGAAACGTTCCCCTCTGCGTTTGTAAAATACCTTGAAATCAGAGTTATAAAAAGTTTTGGCCATTGAAAACACATTCAAAGAAAAATAGTTTTGAAAACAGAGGTTCAGTCGACTGCCCCGTCGACTGCACTAGGGTCCAGTCGACTGCTCCGTCGACTGTGCTAAGCAGAACCACAAATACAACATACTGAAAAGAGGTCCAGTCGACTGCTCAGGGAACCCCAGTCGACTGTGTTATGCAGAACTAAAATTAACATTGCTCATCAGGGGTTCAGTCGACTGATCAGGGAACCCAGTCGACTGCATTGGTTACTATTTGGATCAGTAGCTAAAATCTACAGTGCCTCAGTCGACTGATCAAGGATCCAGTCGACTGCTTCTCTTACTATAGACTTTCAGTGTCTCAATCCCACGAGATCCAGTCGACTGATCAGGGGGTTCAGTCGACTGCTCCCCTGCTAACAGCCCTGTATTGAAATATTCACAACTCATGCCTCTCAACACCCACAATAGTTACAACCATAACTGATTACAACACATTAAAACATAACTACAGATGTTCAATTACACGATTACAATACTATAGAATTAATCTATGGTTCTATTACAACATACTACAATATTCAAATCCTTACACAAATTTAGGATTTAAACACAAAAACATATACAAGGAGATTCCCCGGCGTTCATCGGCCTCACTCAACACACTTCTTCTTGTCTTTCTTTTTACCTGCAATGGAGTACATCTCCACTGCTCAGCTATATGCTGAGCGTACAATTCTAAATGTATGCTTATATGACAATTCATGGTTTAAGCATCTAAAACACATAGAAATAGTCTCTGGGGTGAGTGGTACGCATTCATCCGGTAGCGGCAAGTCCAAGCCTTAAACCGCGATGTCAATGGCAAGTCCAAGCCTACAACCATGCACAGTAGCCGTCGCTACCAAAATTCTCAAACATCGAGAAGCTTACTCCGGCATGAATTTGCACCAAACTCCCCTTTGACCCAAGTAGACACATAACATGCTCACATAAACAGTTATACGTGCTTTTATCATAATTTCACGTGCATAATTAACGGGCCTAACTAACACATGAATTTCGCCCGGATCCAAGAATATCAAAAGTGATGTCCAAAACATGAAAATCCATATATTTCATAGATCTAGAATTCATACCTCGTGCGAATCTCTTCAAACTTTGAAGGATCGTCTAGGGGGCTAAATAAACGTCGGATTTCGAATTTGGTACGATTCCTATAAGTTTTACCTGATTTTTCCCAAAAGTCCAAAATTAAGATTTTTACAAAAGTTGGCCAAACACGGCCTAAGTAGTATCAAAACGTAGGTCTTACCTCCACGAGTTCGAATATGAAATCTGGAGAAAATCTGACAGACGAACGGTCGTCGATCGGCGTCGCAAAGCCCGTGGCCACCAATCCCCCTTTCTCTCTCCTCTCTCAAGATATTTTGAAATGTTTTGAGAAATGAATTCTCATCCACTACTATTTATAGAAAAACTTCTCGGGAATTGCGTTTACCTCCCCACGAGTTCCTCAAACTTCTAATTAGCTCTCGAAACTTCGCACACGTCCATTTTATGCCTTTACGAGTGAAAACTTATAAATTTCAAAAGTTTTCGACTAAGTTTCGTTTGGGTCCAAAAATAACGTCCGAAAACTAAAATCTGTGGAATCTCTGCACAACCTACCTTTTTAGTTAACGTGACACTCACGTTCTCACCACAGTTCTCAAATCAATATATAACAATATCAGAGATTACTACAATTTACCAAACACAGGTAAAATTTACTATTCACAAAATACCAGATAAAGTCAAATAACATTTAAGTCATATAAATGTCATTTAATCATGTCAATGCAATATGATATACCACGTTTCCGTGTCCTTACTGACACCTTACTGTTGACTCACAGCCAACCTCAACTCAATCCAATTATCAAATAACATTGATAATTTCAAAATCTCAAATGATGCATTTTTCAAAACCATGAATTTCTGGAACGGGTGTGACAACTCTCCCCTCCAAAAAGGAAGTTTGTCCCCAAACTTAAACCATCTTCTCAAGTCATTAAGACTTCACACAAGCACAATCACTTTACCGAGAAATCCCAGTTTCATGAGGAAAATAAATCCTCAGGCTCTTAAGGAAAATAAATCCTCAGAGCCTCCGTCTCAATCTGATAAGAGATTCAAACAGAATCCTAACAATACTCCGAAGCATCTCGATAGATAAGAATATCAATACCTGAGTGAAACTTACCCAATAGTCATACCTGACATTAACTCACCTCACGACATCACAACGTCAACTCATGTATCCTTTCATCGTACGTGTCACATTTTCTTTCCGGAATTCAAAAGTTTCATCACAATACTCAACCCAAGGAAATAATTCATCTCTCATTCACCTTTTTTGCTTTTCGACTAAAATTCGTTGACAACACGTTTTAGCTGGTGAACAATCACACACGGTTCTTCATCTCGAAGTGAACCAAAACTGAGTACTATCACACTTACATACTCTGTCGAGAAGTCAACGCCTCAACCAACTTATTTCATATACCATGGATTCAATCCCTTATCCTGTCATTCGCAAAATACTTGTAGAATGACCCACATTTTCAAATATCTCTCATTTCTTATCAAATTCAAATCTTCCTTTCCCAAGGAATTCATATAACGTACTATCAGTTTACATAACCATCGATTTGTCAGTAGCATGTCGTACTAGTACTCTCTCTCTCTGTCTCTGACAATTGTCATCATTCCATTTTGCTTTAACCAACCTCGTATTTTACTCCTGATCATATCCGCCTCATAAAATACTATCCAGGTTCCTAACTAGCAATTTCATATCATTCTACCTCTTCGAACCTACCCGATGTCCCGAATGGTTAGCACACTTGCCCCTTTATCTCTCACTTCTGTACTCGAACTTCTGTCGATTAACGTAGGATAATTCACTTTATACTTTCAATTTAAAACATTTAATAAAGTCAAATACATTTATCATTTATGATTTAAAACAAACTAATTTAAAATCTTACATAATACCTCATTTCTTTCTCAACACCACCACCTCAATATCCATCGTAACGAATAGCATTGTTAACCAAAATTTGACTTAGCCAATCATGCACGTACCACATAGTTTATCAAACATATCCTCTTGTTCAGAACATACCCTGTTTCTGTCACAATCCGTTGATCATTCACAATCCATCATGTTTACCTAGTGTACTCACACTCTGAGCCAATCACTTTTTCTTTCGAAGATCTCAACTGCAATGTAGTCCATTCTCATATCAGTCCAGGTAGATCCACTACCGTTTATGTAGTTTACGACTCTATACGTCGTTGATGTTTCACTTCCACTTTTGCACAAGTCCATATCGATCATACTTTTGTATTTCAACTCTCACCGAGTTCCTGACAACCGTTCACACTAAGTGTATATTCTTCGTCTAACATCTCAAGGCACTATACCTTATTCCGACATCCAATATTTCATAACCGTAGTTGAATCTGACTCCATTCCAATTTAAACTCTCTAGTCCTTTAGTTATACTATCCGGTCTCCAATCCATTATTCCTGGATAACCTATTGCTCACAGCATTAATACAATCTCCACATACCATCTGAGGATAAGTCGGTGCTTAAATCAGTCGATACTTAAATCTTCCCACAAAGTATTATAGCCTCACTGTGTTCAATAAATTTCCATATCGACTTCCAATTTACATACCTTTCACGACAATATCCCAAGGAAAATTCTCACTCCGGTCATCAATGCCAACCGATTCCTAACTGTCACCTTTCAAGTTCTTCACACTTTATGGATCTCATCAAGTTCTTGATTAATCAAAGCCTCAATTCATTCATTACCTCAGGTTACTCCAATACTTGTCTTTGGAACAATACTCACGACCACTCCTTTTAAGTCATAACTTCCAATTAGCCAACTTTAGGTACACGACATTTCACCAACTCCATTAGAATTTCTAAATTCAGAATCTGCTCACATAGAACTCATTCATTTGACAACCACCGTTATGTCCCAAGCACTTAGCATACCATATCTTTCCACGATACCGTCTTCCAAGGTCTACTTGATACCTAATCACAAGTATTTAGAACAAATTTTCTTACTCACGAAAGTTTTATTTAAAAACATTTTAAACACTTTAAAATTTTCTTAGGGTGAAATTCGACATTCTCAAAATCCTCCAACCTTGTTGGAATTCAAGACAACTGTGATAGCTTCCCATTGCATCCACCACTGTACTCTATCAGTTTCACATTCCCGCTATCATATCTGATAATGTACTCAACGTACTACTAAGTCTCCATTCCACTCAACGGTCCTCGTTCATTTACTCATTAAAGCTTCATTTCCTCGATTTATATTTTCCCTTCTCTACATTGACTTACCCAAAGTCTTTCTACTTGTCTATCGTTCCCACAACCGCTCTTGTTCATTATCGTAATACCCGTTGTACTCTAGATTCCTGCTGATAGTATCTTGTGGTACATATTCAACGATATTTTAAAAGCATTCAAAGGAAAGACTTTTCGTTTTATTTTGAAAATACGTTAAAAATCCAGGTTTGAAATCGCCTGTACTTCACCCCTTTGTGATAACCACCTTCACGACAAGCTTCTTATCAAAGTACTCTCATCCCCATGATATCCAAATATCCACTCGATTTCTCTGAGTTTCTTATCACGTTCCATAATTCACACTTATCTTTTATTCCCAGTCTTCTAATCTTACTCCCTTTATTCTATCTCTTCCGACAACCCCCGGCAAAATATTAGGGAATCTTATTACTCTGCATTTTTGTCCATTTACTCTCCATCAACCTTTCCATGGAATTTCTCTATCAAGATTCTCTTATCCCTATGTTATCAAATTATCAATTTGATTCCTCTGAACTTCTGTCCCTTTTGATCAATTTCCTTCACCTATTATTTCTTCCTTTATTCCATTTCCTTTGGGGAATCGTCTCGAAACACCAACGAAATTTCATTATTATGCATGTCCATTCATTTGTTTCTCACCAAGACCTCTACAATTTCTCCTCCGACCTATATCATTCTTCGACATCAGTCATTATCCTCATCGTTGCATTTCTACGGCATAACCATCGAGTCTAGGAACCCATTCTAGAAGTCTCCTCATCTCATTAGTTAACTTTCGACTATCTATAGGCTCAAACTGTTCACTCATACTCTATTATTTCCATTCATAATTCTCATCTTAGGTCAACCTTCAAATCCCAACAATTTCCTTTATACTATTAACTCAATAGCATTTGTTACAAATCCCTACACTGCATCTGCATTTGTTATATGAAACCAGGTTCAGTTGAGAGATTCCTCAACAACCACAATACTGATAACCCGTAGAGATATTATCCAATCCCCAATACATTCCACAAGATAGGTTGAGAGATTCCTCAACCGTCCAATACATACCGTAAGATAGGTTGAGAGATTCCTCAACCATCCAATACATACCATATACCGCACAATAAGTTGAAAGATTCTTCAACTACCCAATACACACCGTATATACCGTAAGATATATCATAAGATAACCTCGTACGATTGTACCGTAGATTAACATCGTAAGATAAGGTGAGAGATTCCTCACCGACCCCATATGCCAGCAATACATATTGCTGGACTTTCTATCACAAACCCCAACTGTTCATCCTTATTCTCTTACGTCACGATGTCACGATGTTTAACCAATGTCTAAAACAGGACTATTATCAATCAATCTCAATCCTAAAATTCCACTACGAACAATTACCTTCATTTTCTATGTGAACAATGCATAAATCTCCTCTGACGTACTATTCAAACTCCATTCTCGGTTAGATCCCTCAAAGGACACTCGTCACTATCGTTGAAAACATCCACCGATTCGATCAAAACCATTTTCTTTTCGCTTAGAAATTCCACTGTTCATCGCTACCAAAATATCATCTTTTCCTATTGCCACAACACGATGTCTATGATAACTCATGATAACTTCACCTTATCACACAGCTCTACATCCGTATGATTCCACCGATTCACAAATGCATAAATGCTATGCATGTATGACAATAACATAATCATGTATGTATAACAACATACCATATGCATCAAACATCTCTAATATGTATGGATGTTATTGAAAAAAATGTGACAATTCCCTCAACACTCCACTCGTCGTCGAACGTTCCCAAAGTTTTGTTACCTATTGCTCTGATACCAATAAATGTCACGACCCATCCCACAACGCGTGGAAATAGGACACGTGGCACGCCACCAAGGCTCAACCAAGCATCATCTAATAATACGCAGCGGAAAGAACTTCTATAAAACAACCCTGGTAAATTAAAACTTAGGAAACGTTCCCCTCTGCGTTTGTAAAATACCTTGAAATCAGAGTTATAAAAAGTTTTGGCCATTGAAAACACATTCAAAGAAAAATAGTTTTGAAAACAGAGGTTCAGTCGACTGCCCCGTCGACTGCACTAGGGTCCAGTCGACTGCTCCGTCGACTGTGCTAAGCAGAACCACAAATACAACATACTGAAAAGAGGTCCAGTCGACTGCTCAGGGAACCCCAGTCGACTGTGTTATGCAGAACTAAAATTAACATTGCTCATCAGGGGTTCAGTCGACTGATCAGGGAACCCAGTCGACTGCATTGGTTACTATTTGGATCAGTAGCTAAAATCTACAGTGCCTCAGTCGACTGATCAAGGATCCAGTCGACTGCTTCTCTTACTATAGACTTTCAGTGTCTCAATCCCACGAGATCCAGTCGACTGATCAGGGGGTTCAGTCGACTGCTCCCCTGCTAACAGCCCTGTATTGAAATATTCACAACTCATGCCTCTCAACACCCACAATAGGTACAACCATAACTGATTACAACACATTAAAACATAACTACAGATGTTCAATTACACGATTACAATACTATAGAATTAATCTATGGTTCTATTACAACATACTGCAATATTCAAATCCTTACACAAATTTAGGATTTAAACACAAAAACATATACAAGGAGATTCCCCGGCGTTCATCGGCCTCACTCAACACACTTCTTCTTGTCTTTCTTTTTACCTGCAATGGAGTACATCTCCACTGCTCAGCTATATGCTGAGCGTACAATTCTAAATGTATGCTTATATGACAATTCATGGTTTAAGCATCTAAAACACATAGAAATAGTCTCTGGGGTGAGTGGTACGCATTCATCCGGTAGCGGCAAGTCCAAGCCTTAAACCGCGATGTCAATGGCAAGTCCAAGCCTACAACCATTACATCCCACACGTGCCATGGCAAGTCCAAGCCTACAACCATGCACAGTAGCCGTCGCTACCAAAATTCTCAAACATCGAGAAGCTTACTCCGGCATGAATTTGCACCAAACTCCCCTTTGACCCAAGTAGACACATAACATGCTCACATAAACAGTTATACGTGCTTTTATCATAATTTCACGTGCATAATTAACGGGCCTAACTAACACATGAATTTCGCCCGGATCCAAGAATATCAAAAGTGATGTCCAAAACATGAAAATCCATATATTTCATAGATCTAGAATTCATACCTCGTGCGAATCTCTTCAAACTTTGAAGGATCGTCTAGGGGGCTAAATAAACGTCGGATTTCGAATTTGGTACGATTCCTATAAGTTTTACCTGATTTTTCCCAAAAGTCCAAAATTAAGATTTTTACAAAAGTTGGCCAAACACGGCCTAAGTAGTATCAAAACGTAGGTCTTACCTCCACGAGTTCGAATATGAAATCTGGAGAAAATCTGACAGACGAACGGTCGTCGATCGGCGTCGCAAAGCCCGTGGCCACCAATCCCCCTTTCTCTCTCCTCTCTCAAGATATTTTGAAATGTTTTGAGAAATGAATTCTCATCCACTACTATTTATAGAAAAACTTCTCGGGAATTGCGTTTACCTCCCCACGAGTTCCTCAAACTTCTAATTAGCTCTCGAAACTTCGCACACGTCCATTTTATGCCTTTACGAGTGAAAACTTATAAATTTCAAAAGTTTTCGACTAAGTTTCGTTTGGGTCCAAAAATAACGTCCGAAAACTAAAATCTGTGGAATCTCTGCACAACCTACCTTTTTAGTTAACGTGACACTCACGTTCTCACCACAGTTCTCAAATCAATATATAACAATATCAGAGATTACTACAATTTACCAAACACAGGTAAAATTTACTATTCACAAAATACCAGATAAAGTCAAATAACATTTAAGTCATATAAATGTCATTTAATCATGTCAATGCAATATGATATACCACGTTTCCGTGTCCTTACTGACACCTTACTGTTGACTCACAGCCAACCTCAACTCAATCCAATTATCAAATAACATTGATAATTTCAAAATCTCAAATGATGCATTTTTCAAAACCATGAATTTCTGGAACGGGTGTGACAGTTTCTCTCACTTAACTTTAATGACTCAGTATTATCATAATAAAAATATAATTTCAAAAAATTTGAAAGTGATAATGATTTGGGGAATAATAAATGTCCCTAATTTGCGGATATGTACTACTACAAATTGTATATATTTGACTGAAAAATTACGTAAGCGACATGAAGATATATGTGCATTTTATATGTTTGTGACTCATGTGATAGGAAACTTGCCAGTTTACGAATTGTTACAGCTCCTTTATATAAGAAATGAAAGAGAGTACTATTGCACTATTTATATTTAAAGAAATAAGTTTTAAATTGTAAACCTCAAAAAGTTTCAATCATGTACATTTTCTAATACTTTTATAAATTTTTATTTTTAATAGATATACGAAAAACCTAAGTGACTACTTTTTATTCAAATTTTAACATTTTTTTATAAAAAAAAAATTATTTATATGATATGTGTACGTATTTTTTTTCTTCGTATTTTAAAGATTAATCAATATTTTGTTTATAATATTTTATTTTCCAATTGAGCTCCCGTGCATTGCACGGGGTTCACATTTTGTGAGTAATATATACTTGGAATATAACCTTCACACAACTTTCACACAACCTTCTTAAAAGAGACTTGCCATGTAATAATCATGTAATAATCATCATGATAAACACAGGTGTCATGATCTTAATTACGGATAAGTTCTAAAATATTCAATTTTTCCAAGCCAATGGTTGATTCAACAGAAATTATTGGGCCGTTAGATTAGTCAATTCCAAAAAGATCGTTTGAACGACATTATCTTCTTCGGTGATATTTTTTTTAAAAAATTATTATTATAGGTACGGATGCATGTATGTAAAAAATCAAAAATCGAAAATTGACCAAAATTGATTAATCAAAAAATTGATTGATCAATTTTTTAAATGTATGTTCAAGTTAAAATCGATTAAAAAATCGACTGAATGCTTCAAAAATCAACCGATCACCATTATTAATCAATTTTTTTATTTTTTATTTTACGAAAAAAAATAGACCAAAATCGACCGAGTACACCCTTAATTACATGACTGTATGAGTCTTGAAAAAATGTACTTAACTTACATGGTTGTATGTGGCTTGAGGAAATGACAGAAAAAATGTAGCATTTTTTCTGTCATTTCCTCAAGCCACACGCAACCATGTAAGTTAAAGATGCGTAAACCCCCCCCCCCCCCAAAAAAAAAAATGTATATATAATAAATAAATAAAATGTCAAAACAGAATATAATAGTACTCTGTACATGAACTAAACAGTGCATATTATATAGATATTGTTTCAAATGTGTTGATTCTAAAGATGAAATTATTTAGTTTAGCTTTTATAAGTAACAATTTTAGTGCAAGATTAAGATTGGTAAATATGATCGACAAAATGCGAAATAGAAGTAACACATAGAATCTAACCTTCTACTTTGCTGCAATAGTTGGTTCCACATCGTTCTTCTCACTTCAATTAAAAAATCAAAAGTTATCAAATACGTTAAATAAAACACATTCAAATAACATCAAAATCAAATAAAAGAGATTTATAAGAAGGAACACACATGATATTTGTCTGTTAGAGAAAAATACCCAAGTAGGGAAAAAGATGTAACAAATAAATTTGTGTTTCAAATTTTAGGGAGAGAAAGAAGGAGAGTGAGATGGTTTCAAATTTTTATCACCTTTCTTATTTGACTTTTATTAAAGGCTTTTTTTTTCCCATTTAATGATATTTTTTTTCCCATGCATTCAATGCTATATGTGTGTATTATCTTAAAGAAAATAAAAAAATAATAAAAATTCTCAAAGCTTGCCAAGTGGCAGAATAGAAATCTTTTGCTTTCATATATATATATATATATATATATTAGATGAGATGAACTTTGACTTCAGAGCTGGTTCCCGTGACGGCCATTTTTAACCTCCACCAAGCAATGAATTACTAACTTATGGTTCTGTTTTGGAAGTTAAATAATTGATTTTTTGAGTTTATAAGTAAATCGATTCTATAAATTGAGGTAAATAATTAATTTTTCGAGTTCATAAGTATATCAATTCTATAAATTTAAGAATTTTATTATGCATAAGTAAATTAATTCTTGGTTTTTTTCTAGGGGAGGTCAATGTTCGAATCCATCGGAGATCAATGTGAGTTGAAAAGACGGACTTCAAGCGTTGGACTAACCTTATCTAGTATTTTGCATGTTTTCGAATCCTACTGTCCACTCACCTTACTGACTTACCTAGTGTTCGTATCAGTGCACGTGTGTAGGGGTTGCCCTCTATCCTATATACTTCGATAAATCGATGTCGTTAATTTCGAATGAAAAATGACGGTGAATCAGAATCGCGGACGACAGATAGAGAAATTTATTTTCGTATCTCAAAAAAAGATTTGAATTCGTGTGCATTCTAACATTTATCTTCAAATTCTTCTTCTTTTTTTTCTTTTTTTTTTTATACTACAAATGTTGATGTTTCCTTACGATGACCTAAAATTAGTCCCATTAAAATAAGGATACCAGTAATTGATGGAGGATATTAAAGAGGAAAAAAAAGTACATGATTATGAAATTGATTTCTAACTCTTTCTTTTTCGTAATTTTAATGTTTTGCTTCATTCTTTGGATAGTGAAGCATAAGGCTAATGTCCTATTTGGGGTTTTATTTTATTTTTATTTGAACCACCTTCTGCTTGGAATTAACTAGAAACTTTCATTCACTATTAGTTGGGTTTTTTTTTTTTTTTTTTTTTTTTTTTTTTTTTTTTTTTTTAATGTTTGGCTAAAATTAGTTATGATTTGATTAATTCTTCTTAATAATAAATAGGCCTAATTACATTTTACACCCTTATACTATACCCATATTCTTAATTGGGTATGTAATCTTTTTTTCTTTTTTTTAAATTCAATTGAACCCTTGAACTTCAAAATTTGATTCAATCAGACTCAAAGCCTAACGTCATTAGCTTAATCTAATGGAAATTGTCGAGTGAGTTGCGTGTAATGCTTATTTGTCATAGGATAGATTAAGAGAAATGATGAGATAGTGAATATAAATGGCACAAAAAATCGCATTCAATCGGATCCAAAATCTCATTAAATCATATTCGAAGTCACATTCAATCAGATCTAAAATCGCATTCAATCAATCCCAAAATTGCATCATTTTCGCGCCATTCACAATCTTATTCATTTGGCTTAACCTAATCTGTGACAGATAAGCATTATGCACAACTCACGTGAGAATTTCGGTTAGTTGAGCCAACTGCGTCAGGTTTTAGGTTTGATTGAATGAATTTTGAAGTTCAAGGGTTCGATTAAACAAAAAAAGTTTATGTATCCAAGTGAAAACGCGAGTATAGTATAAAGGTGTAAAGTGTAATTAGTCCTAATAAATAAGCGAAAATCAAATTTTTTTTGGTGCAAAAGAGGCCTAGGAAAGGTAACCCCACACTGGTCCGCTAGAATGCATGGCCAAAGAAATACTAGATGAAATTATCTCCAAGGTTAGCAATTAAATTGGCATTTTGGTTCCCTTCTCTCTTGGTATGGTGGCAGTCGATCTTCAATTTGAGATCTGAGGGGATGGGCTTCTGCATTTTTCTTGATCAGGATAAAGGCAATTTTAGATTCCGTTTCAACCATGATCCCACAAGGTTTGTTTGAGCGCACCCTCTTCTAATGGTCTCAAGTTTTGCCTCGAGACTTGAGCAGAAGCTCTCATAAAACTCGCACTTCTAACTTCATGTACTTTTTTTTTTGAAACAACACGCAAGCAAGTTTTATAAATTAAGGACCATAACGGTCAAAGATACACCAAGTTCAGCCCAGTACATTAGCAAGCTAGAGCCCCTAAAAACTATTACAAATAGAATTAAAGCAAAGAGTAAACAAAACCGGCCCAAGATCACAAAGTGATAAGAAGAAAAATCAAACAACAGCCTAAATCACAAAGTGAAGTCATTAGCTAAAGCAAAATTAAATTAAGCAGCATCTGAATTTCTTGAGCATCAAAACCGCATCAAAACCTTCATCAAGAAGTAGCATAGTACCGAGCAACGAGTCATAATCATCAATCGTATATGTTTGATCCAAGCCGATGCATACCCTTACTTTGATTTAAACATAAACTAACAGCAAGGAATGATTTAGCAGCAAATAACAACAGCAGCCCACCAAAAACAAACAGAATTATCCCAGTACAACAATGAGCCAGATTTGATTATGTTGAAACCGAACCTACGAGAAGCAAAAAATTATGATTAGACCCAATAAAACCCCAATTGTTTATGTAGACAAACAATAATAGCAGATTGTAACTGATAATTGTGATTGATACAGACAAACTTGTTAACCTCCTTCACATACACCATATTTGATTCTGTAGATAAACCATAGTTACCCACCACCATAAGTATCATAGATGACCCAGCAAAACAATAAGCCTAATTGTTTATATTGACCCAAATCCTTGAAAGAGCGAAGCAATGTGTACTCTGTCCAAACCGCAGCATTCCATGACTTAGTACCGAAAAAAAACCTCCAGACTGCAACTGAAAATTGTGATTGATACTAACAGCCAGCTCGATCTCAGCCCAGAATGACAACATGCCAAAAGACCTCAAGCAGAATCGCGAAGACACTCGCGTAGACCTAAGAGAAGGAAAATACTGAAACTGCAGGAGCAAACCCACTGCAGCAATGAGTTTGATAAATCTTTCAAACCGCAAAGACTTCGCAGCAAAACAGAAGCTAACTACTAACATGAGCATTGGATAAAAATGACAACAGCTAGTGAACAGAGAACACCAAATGGAAACCAAGGTTCCGTAATTGAAACAGACTCCAATTTAAGAGTTTCAAGTACGAAGCATTCCACAATGATAACCTTTAACATTACCAGCGTATCTCCGATATTCGTATGTCAAGTAGCACCCAAATCATAGTATTCTTTAAAGCTGCCATTTTTCCCTCATTGTGTAGTAGAACTCTGCAGTACATCCTTCAGCAGAGGCACCATCTCTCCACAATGAAACCACCGGTCAACGCTTCAACAGTTATATGACCGAAAACCAGCTCCATGACTTCTGGCACAGTCCTACACCCAATTTGGCAAAAATACAAGAAGCAGCCTAATTCAACAATGAACCTAATACAAAGAGACACAACAACATCCCCCCTATAAAGCATCAACAATTAGCAGCAGACCTGAAGCATCAAAATATCTCAAACATAGTAGCTCCACAAGCCATGCAAAATTGCATCAGTTATGACCAAAAATTGAAGGCCCAGCAGAAAAACCACTGTTCCATTTTTTTTTGAAACAATCACTTTCCCACCAAACTTGGGTCCCTATTACACCCAAAACAAGAGCAAGAATCACAACAGCATCCAAAGTTAAGAACACAACCGATATACAATTAGTATTACCACCAGCTTTGAAGAATCTGTGACAAGTAACACCTCTTTTGGTCAGGCCATCCGCAAAAATATTTCCTTCCCTATAGATATTAATGAGAGAGACTTTTTTGATTTTTTCCATGCACCTATCAATATCAGCAAAAGATTTCCAAAGTTTCCATGGTCTCAATTCTTGTTTTTTAACCTATGCCACCGCTATCCTTGAATCTGACTCAATCATTAACTCCTTTTTTCCCACCCATCCTGCTTCTAGAAAGCAAAAAAGAGCATTGCGAAAATCGCTTCAAGTTCAGCAATGTTCGAGTCAAGAATTCCCAAGGGGCCATAAAACTGTGCAACCACCTCACCCGTTTCATTTCTCAACACGCCCCTACATCCTGCCAAACCATGTTTGCCCCATGCCGATCCATCGACATTAAATTTCAAAAAGCCCTTTAGAGGGGCCTCCCATCTCATTGCTGCCCTTTGATTTGCTGATTTCATCCTATTCCAACTTCTCAATTTGAAAGGATCATCATACCAATCATGATATGAATAAAAAAATTAGATTCTAGAGCCTGAACTCAATAGAAAGATCGGAGTTTAATGATCTGGACCCCCCTTTTACTAAGAAAGACCTTTGTTGAAATTCTTCCTTGAGCTGCTAACCAGAGAAAACCAATAACTTTTATTGGTGCTTTACACTTCCATATCGATATAGCCCAAGAGCAAGGGTTGCTATTAATGGTTGCTTCAATGAATTTGAAACATTTGTTTACAAAAAATCTACCGTTGTCAGCATGGATCCATACCAATTTATCCTCAACACCACTTTTCAGATAAAATGTGCTAATTACATCAGCCAACATTTCTATTTCAGTCTCTTCCCATTGCCAAAGTCTTCTACGGAAAGCTAAGTTCCTGGAAGACAACACCTCCCAAACCGTTGCATCTTTTGCTTGTGATAAAGAGAAGAGCCTGTGGAAACAGTCCTGGATCGGCTTGTCAAAACACCGACAATCTTTCCAAAACCTGACATATTTTCCATCACCTAAGAGCCATCTAAAACCAATGGAACCAACACATTGCTTAATTCCGTCTATAACATTCAGCTTCATAATATCAGCTCAAATCTTCGAGAGACATCGAGAGTCAATAGCGAGAGAATTCTACTCGTAGTGATCAATACTATATTTTTCACAAATCATCATTCCCCAAAGAGCAGTCTTCTCTTTACAAAATCTCCACCACCATTTGCCAAAGAGAGCTGAATTCATCAAATTTAACGGTAGCACACCTAGCCCACCCACTTCTTTTCTTGAACACACTTTTTGCCATTTAACCTTGTTAATCCATTTGGCTTTTTCACCTCTCCACCAAAGGAAAGCTCGCCTGATCTTATCCAACTTTTTAATGACACCAACTGGGATCTTGAAAAGAGACATAAAGTAGCTAGGTAGATTTGACATTTCCAATTTAATCAAGGTGAGACGGCCACTGAAGGAAAGTAATTTTCTTTTCCAACCTGATAACCTTTTGTCGAACTTTTCAATAATAGAATCTCATGTCTGTATTCTTGCTGGATTTACTCCAAGAGGCACCCCAAGATATGAAAATGGTAGAGTTCCATGATTGCACCCGAGAAAAAAGGCCAGATCCTCCAGCTTATTTGGTGATTTACCAACCAAGTATAAGTAACTTTTGCTATAATTGATCTTCAGACCAGAGATAAGCTCAAACATAATAAGAATCCTCCTAATAGTTTGAAGCATATGTTTCCCACCGTTACAGAAAATTATAGTATCATCCGCAAATTGAAGATGGAATACAGAAAAACCCCCATTTCCAATCCCAAATCCTTTCAATAGATTAAGACCGTCTGCTTTTGAAAACAAGAGATGTAAGGCCTCAGCCACGATAAGGAAAAGAAAAGGGGATAGCGGATCCCTTTGGCGCAAGCCACGATGCATGAAAAATTCTGTAGTGGGACTTCCATTAACCAAAACTGAAACTTTTGGTTTAGTAATACATTCCTGAATCCAACAACACCGTCTTGAACCAAACCCATCTTTTTCAAAAGAAGAAGAAGAAAATCCCAATTTACATAATCGTACGCCTTTTCAAAATCGAGCTTTAAAATTAATCCGTTCATTTTCTTTCTCTTAATTTCATCTATCACCTCATTGGCCATCAGAATTTCATCTGTTATCTGTCTCCCTCCCACAAACGCAGTCTGATTCTTGCTAATAACCTTCCCAATCACCCTCTTTAGCCTTAAATAGAGAACCTTTAAAAAAATCTTGTATAACGATGTAATAAGGCTAATAGGTCTAAAGTCTTTAAGATTTACCGGGCTATATATTAACCTTCGGGGTCAGGGCAATAAAAGATGAATTTATTCCATTAGGTAAGTGCCCAGTTGCAAAGAAACCCTTGAAACATTGGAAGATCCCAATTTCCAGCTCAGCCCAAAATTTCTTAATAAAAGTAAAATTAAATCCATTAGGGACTGGTGATTTTGACCCATCACAACTCCATACTGCTTCTTTAATTTCTGCCTCCATGAACAAAGACTCAAGGGTGTTTGAATCTTTCGCAGAAATTGATTTAAACTCCAACCCTTCAAAAGATGGTTCCAACCATTTAGTGCCTCTAAAGATATTCTCATAGAAACGTACTACACCCCTCTTTACTTCCTCTAGATTCGAAGTCTAAACACCATCGATGAAGATTCCCTTTAAAGCATTCCTAGATTCTCTGACCTTTGTGATACTATAAAAAAAGCTTGTGTTGTTGTCTCCTTCTTTTAACCATCTAATCCGAGATTTTTGTCGCCAAACACATTCTTTATCTCTGTATAGCTTCCATATTTCTTGAACGGTCTTATTTTTCATCTCGATTTCCTCAGTTGTGAGGTCTCTATCATTCCCAATAAGGTGAAGTTTTTCCAAAATGCCTTCAGCTTTCTCAATATTTTGTTCAATTGAACCGAAAACATCATGATTCCACCCCTTAATCTTGACTTTCAATGACTTTAGTTTCCCTGCTAAATTAAGAGCTTTTTGCTGATTACAATCCAATCCTTTCCAACTAGATTTGACAAATTCAGGAAATTGAGGATGTTTGAGCCAGACATCAAGAAATCTAAAAGGCTTTGGACCCCAGTCCACTTCATCGGAAGCCAATAAAATGGGACTGTGATCCGATAGAACCCTTTTAAGCCCTCTTTGAGAAAGATCTGAATATTTTTGAACCCATTCATATGTTATTAAGAATCTATCCAATCAATTTCTTCTAGCCCCCGGACCAAACCAGGTGAATTTTCTTCCAATCAATGAAAGATCTAGAAGCTCACCATTCTGGATAAACTGGTTGAAAGATTCTAATACCCCACCAACAGAGCTACACCTTCTTCTTTCTTCTGGAAAACGAATTGAGTTAAAGTCCCCCGCAAAACACCATGGAATTAGCATAGATGATTTAAGATTCAATAAATTTTTCCACAAAATTTTTCTATCCCTCTCAGACGAAGGAGCGTAAATGTTTACCACAGCACACCTGACATCGTCTTCCACCCATCGGCCCCAAATGCAAATCCAATTATCGGATGATAAATTACCTTCAACCTCAAAAGCTTCTTTTTTCCATATTATGCCCAAACCTCCAGACAGGCCCGATGCTTGAGTTGACACCATTTCAAAATCATTCGAACTCTACAACAATCGGCCTTTCATTCTATCAAAGTTTTGAATTTTAGTTTCTTGCAATAATACCATACCAGATTTATTTTGAAAAATAACCTTTCAAAAAGCCTTACACCTCTCGGGTCTAGCTAAACCCCTTGCATTCCAAGACAAGATCTTCATAAAACTAATTCAGAAAGCAACACCTCAACTTGAAAAGACCTAGACAGTAGGTTCTTCCTCCGAATCTTGTAATTAATCCTTGCCCAAATTATGAGCTACAAGGACAGAAGCAATACTCCAAGTAACCATTTCATTAACACCTTTAACCTTGATTCCCAAGTCATTTCCCAATTTTAGTATGGCTTTCGCTTCCTTCAACACCATGGAATTTCTGTAGTCAAAATCCCCATCAGATAATGAAGCATTGACAATCACTGGTGCTCCATCAACAATCTTAGGAAAATCTTTCGTCTTGTTGCCTTTTTTCCCTTTTTTTTTCTCAATAAGACCTAGGACCATGATGCGTTGCAGCAATCACTGACCATCTTCCACTTTTTATTCCTTTTAAAGACATTATTCTTTAGTCTCGGAAGATCAACCAGCTCCTCCATAAAATTTGATTATGAAAGCTTATCAGTAGAGTCGTATTGCACAATAGGGGTTTCCATCTTTGACTTATCGCCTTCAAAAGATGATTCTGAAACCCTTGAAACAGGGTCAGTTGCCTCAGGGATCGGGCTCTTGTCAGACCCAAGAGACTCGGAGAGGTAGATTGGGTTTGGTCCAACTGATGGGCTGATATCAAAATGGCCCAAGCCAAATGTAATACCCCTACCCGGAGAAATAATATAATATCTGCATTACATGCATTAATTAGTATAATTAATAGCATGTGATAATTTGGGTAAGTTTCAGTTACCCCGACGTGATAAGTGTACCGAGAAAGGCACAGTTGGACGGATATGAGTGGGATCCACATGAGGTCCGTATCAAATAAATTGCTTTTAGTTGAATTTATATGATTAAATGAATATTTGTCTAATTGATTTAATACTTTATTATTTAGTTGTGATCTTTTATGGTGCCAGTTTGAGTACCCGTGTGAGAGTCAATAGGAACCAGATTCATAACTAGTAGGTTAATTAGCAACTTCACAAAATATGTGGGACCACATTTGGAACCCACGCGTGACATAGACAAATACCCATGTAGATATTGGGTAGTTAATACAATTATTTAGGGTATTTCATAATAAAGCTTAAAGAAATGTTGGGGGTGTAAACATAAATAGAAAAATTTGGACATGAAGCCCAAGAGGTTGACACCTCTTGGCATGACTCATCTTTTCCATATCAACATAAACAAGAAAAGAGTTGCAGGAGAAATGAGATTCAGCCATTAGAGGAGAAGCTCCATCGTCTCTCCGTCGTCTTGCTGTTTCGTCGCCGTCGGTACACCGTTTCGCGAACCGAGACCGTATTCGGACTCGTGGAGGTGATAGGATCGTCTCTATACATTTCATTTTCAGTTTCATTGACGTTTTCCACAGCCGTCTTTGACGTGCCGATATATATATATGTGAAATTGATATGTGGGAATATCATTGGAGTTAATTAGAGCTAAAATTAGCAAGGAATTTGGGGTTCTAGGCTTTTATTGGAGCAATTTGTGAGGTGAGTACTCTAATCCTAACTTGGGTGTTAAATGGCGCTTATGTGATATTGGGTATGATTAAAATGCTTAGTTCTTGAGGTTGTAGTTAAAGCATGTGTTAATTAGAGCTTAACATGTTGAATCTTGTGGAAATTGCTATGTGATATGTTTGATGTGCTTATGTGCTTAGTTGGGTAAATGGATGTCAAGTAATGATCACCATTATTTAGCCTGTAGTAACGGGACGATGTTTTCCTCAAGAAAAAGGGGACGGTGGTGACGACCACAACGATTGACTACGGTCACGTGAGAGTGTGTGTTTCGCTATATGCGATGTTGAAGTGAGAAAAGGCCCGAAATCTTGGGTCCGATGCGATGGTGATTAGTTACTTGACATACCAACGACCATTTTATCATTGTGTTGCTTATATATTGAATATGCACATTTCATACTCCATGACATGGTTAAAGTATTCACTAAGCGTAAGCTTAAAAACAAAACTGTTTTCTGTGTGGTTGTTGAATAACCACCGCAGGTACGGATCGTGACGAGGGAAGAAAGTGAACGGGAATTTGGGCGGAGTACATTCTTGTTCATATGTTCATAGATATGTAAATATGTTAGTGTTGGTGGATGTGGAACTCATGGTTGTAATATGGTAGTTGTAAATGGTTTTGTTGGGAGAACAAGTTATGTTTGGAGTTTGTATATTGGTTTTGGATGGTTGTTGAACCCATGAATCTTGTTGAAAACTTGTTTCTCATCTTCTTTAAGTACTATAAATGTTATGGGTATAATTGGTTTTCAAATGAATCTTCTATGGAAGGAGTTGGGGAGGTTTAGTTAAGTTTTGACAGATTTTACTCATGTTAAGCTTAATGTTTGGAAATGATGCATGCTTTTGTTCTTCTTTTGTGATTCATGGTTTCTCATGGATTTGGTGATTGAGTACACTTGCAAGGGTTTAGAAATGAGTCCTAGAGATTCATTTGATGTTTGGTTAGATTTTGATAGCAAACCACATGTTTTGGGATTGTGTTAAAAATTGCAAGTTAGTTTTTAGTAGCAAGAATTTTTAGCAGTAGCAAAATGCTTGCTGCAGAAAGTTGTACTTGGGTTCAAACTCCTTTTGTAAGTTGTAAAATGTTAAGCATCATCTTCTTAATGTTTAGAATGTGGTTTGGGAACTTGTTAACATGTTGGGTGTTCTTTCCTTGAGTTTAGATTCTTGACATTTGAACTCATGTTTTAAGAAATGAAGTTGAGTTTGAGCCTTTGATTTCATGTTGAGTCAAGCATTGATAAGAAAATGGAAGTTGGTTCTTTCAAATGGTTTTTAAGGATTTTGTTGAGTAAGTGAACTTGCAATCATTTAGAATTGAATGAAATTATGGAAACTCAAGTGATGAATTTTGGTTGAAACAAGTTGTTGAAGGCTTTTGAATTTATCTTGACAAAGAAAGTTCTATCTTTTAACTACTTATGTTTGATTTAAGATTTATGTCAAGTTCTTCATTTGTTTGAGGGTTGGGTTGTGTTTAAAAATGGTTATGAGAGCTTAAACATGTTGTTGACATGTTTATGAGTGTTTGGAGAATGACAGAATGTTACCAAAAGTTTTTGGGAGGTTTTGAGTCATAAAAATGGAACTTGGATATGTTTGGATTTGTAGCAGGGGTTTTTTAGCAGCAAAATACTTGCTGCAGAAAGTTAGCTTGAGCAAACTCTAGTTAGCTTGAGCGAACCCTGGGCAGAATATTTTCTGCAGAAAGTTAGCTTGAGCAAACTCTGGTTAGCTTGAGGAAACTTTGGGCAGAACTTGTGCTCCAGAAGTTGGATTGACCAGAACCATCTGTGCTTGAGCAAACTTTGGCCAGAACTTGTGCTCCAGAAGTTGAACTGAGCACAACCATCTGTGCTTAAGCAAACTCTTGGCAGAATGCTTGAACAATTTGGGCACAATCAAATTCATGATTTAAATGAACATAACTTGGTCTAAGAAGTTCGTATTCATGTACCGTTTTCAACGGTGAGTTCTTTATTTGAAAAGCTACCTTTTGAGATGGAAACTCAATAAAAATTTTAAAATGACCAGTTTACCCTTAGAGTTGGTTCCATGCTATTGAGTTTTAAAACGAGTTTAAAAGATAGTTTAGACTTGATTTAAATTATATCCATTGGGTACGTGTTTCGATGGCATTGTTACACGTGTCCTAATCCGCCCGTGGCGGGTTGGGGTGTGATACCAAAACCCTTTTCAGTGCTTCCTTTCTGAATCGATTCTGATTTGTCAAAAATACATAGGCTTAAGCCTAGCTCACAACTTTGATGAGAAAAGGCCACCTCGTGCTCCTTTGGCCCCACATCATCTAGAGACTGAGTGTCATCATAGAAATTGTTCTTGGGGTATTCATCACCGACTCATTTGGCTACACTGCCTACAACAAAAGTAACTTCCTTTTCCAGTACTACCCTTTCTATTCCGGCTGCATTGCCCACATTTCCATCATTTTAATTTGTCATTTCACCTACTACGCCGCCCTTGGGAAAAGATGAACCAGAACCATCATGGCCTTCCTCCTAGAATTTCGACGACTCAATGGGCGGCGAGTCAGGTTCAAGAAACCCGACAGTAGAGCTCGATCCTGAATCATCAATGTTTACATAATCTTCATCCGTCTCTTGAACTCTAACCCTATAGATTCTTCCTTCAACTTTCAATTCAATTACCTCATCGATTTTATCCATAGAAGTAACTGAAGAAAGCACCATCCCATATTCAAAATATTTGAATTTCATTGTCTCAGCATCCATACTCAGAAAAGAGCCCCATAATTCTGCTAGACTAGCAAAAGTATCAATGGACCATACCGAGATGAGGACACCTGAACATTTCAACCATGCACTTCTGCTGCAAGAAGAGAAGTTATTATTCTATTTAACAATCTTTGTGAACCATCTTTTGAATTTAGCCCAGTTACCATGTTCATGAGCACGCATGGTTCTCTCATCCTCAAAAGTAATAAGAAAACAATTTTTACCCAAAGCTCTAACCGACATACCCTTAAAACCTTCTTTTGAGAAACATTCTTCTAAAAAATCAAGATTACAGTGCTTGATAGAGAAACCCACCACGCTTTTGGGCAACCAAGCAAGTGAGCGACTATTCAGAGTTCCCACACATTGTTTAATTTAAAAAGTACCATCAAGATCTCTGGCCTTTTCCGCGCAACTCCCAGAAGCAAGTTCATCATCTCTGCATCCCATTTTGCACCAACTGTCCATCTTCGCAGCATCTTTAACTAGACCTCTTACAACTTGGGCATAGGTCCTACCCTCGTTGCTTCCCCCGTCTACTTGTGCTCTTCCACCACCTTCCTTTCCTACGGCGTTTCTTTTGTTTTCCATCACCTTCTCCTCCCTTGGTTGCTCCTTAATATTCATCCTAAGCCTCATTTTATCTTTGTCTTTACCAATATCTTGTTTTTAAAATCTTGCGTGGTTGACCCCCAGACACTTATCAAGTAACCACACCCTATTATACGTTCGAATTGTGATGGAAGCAGCCCTCTTATCTTTGAATCTGACAAAACCAAACCTTTTCCCTCTTCTATTTCTTTTTTTTGGAATGAAAACATCCACCACTCCACCACATTTCTCAAAAATCCCCTTTATCCACTCAGCCTCAACCCTATCTGGGATATTATTGACAAAAATTGAGAAAAACTTTCTTTTAGAAAATAACCCATACCCTTTCAAGATACCTATGTTCTTCTTCCTTGTTATTTCTTGCCATTCTTCATCTTCATTTCCTCCCTTGGCGTCGCAACCAAAATCTTGCAGCCCTTCGATCCTTCTCTCTTTATGGTGGTAAGTGACACCACCATCTGGTTTTCTTGTTCCTGTCTACGAATAAGGGAATTTTCTCGCTTCGTAATCTCTGATAGTCGCATCGATCTGAGCTCTAGTAGCATAATATATTGTTGATATGTTCTTCATGTTTTTACTCTTGATGCTTTCAGATAGGGATGTGCATGTTGGCTAAGATGGTAAGCTAATTCAATGTACTTACAATCTCTGAATAGGCCACCAATCCCTCCCACCTGGGTTTCCCTTATTGCAATCCAACATGGGTACTATTCAACCTTATTATAACAATTGCAGGAGAAACCATTGAATAAGATTGATATCATTGGAGGAAAAATTAGTTAAAGACACTTTGAAAGCCATAGAGATTTCTGATGACAAAAAAAAAATTTGTTTCTCCTCAAATTTTATTGGAAGCATAATCAATCTATCTTACAATTGTACTTATTCAGTGAGCCCGTCACGCCACGCCAGCATGCTGACGTGGTGCGACCAATTAATCTTAACCACCCACTTGTCCCTTCCTTCAAGGGAGATCATGACAAGTGATTAGTGGAATTTCAAAATTTAAATTTGATAACCACTTATCATGATCCCCATGGAAGGAGGGGGCAAGTAAGTGGTTGGGATTAATTGGTCACAACACATCAGCATGCTGACATGGCGTGACGGGCTCACTGAATAATTTCTCAATGAAGTGTAAACAACTAGAATTTCTTACCTATTTTTATTTTCATTTTTTTGGGTACAAGGTGGGGGGGGGGGGGGGGGAGGGACCAATGGAAATTTAGCTCTCCCAAAAACTTGACCCAAGGCCTTTTCTTAGCTTCATCCACTCTAATATTTGTCTGGTCGCATTTTCTTATCATTTCTAAATTTAGTTAGACCCAAAGTGTATTACCATTAATCAATTTTTACATATTATAACAATCCTCAATTATTATTGAATTAATTATTAATTCTCAATTAACCTAAAAATGTGAATAAATAACCCAAAAGATTCGCTTAATTTGGAAACTCAATCTGCCATAGATCTGTCACTAAATGCACGTCTATCTGTTCCCCTAATTAAAAAACTCCACCCTTGAATATTACACCAGTCATCCCATTTTATGTGTCCATCTTTGGAGATTCAACTATTTCAGGGAATATTAATGATTGCCATTGTTCTAAAATTTCCTCTTTTTGTCTTTTTTTTCCCCCCCATTTTATTTGAGTGGTGCAACATGCACCGAATTAACCTACCTGTTTTCTTTACCCGATGAGGTGGCCAATTACAAGTCAATCCACATGGACATTTAATGATATACCCATATCTCCAACCACACCTTCAAACACATCCTATGCTTTAAATACATGTATCATGTGCTGTGTAAGTGGTGCACAGAAAAGTGTGAAAAAATCAAACAGCACAAGGTACATGCATTTAAAACATAGGATGTAATTAGAGGTGTGGTTGGAAATGTGGGTGTATCATTGTTGTTGAAGGAAAGCAGTTAATGCTCACGGTGACACATGTCCATGCCACATAGATTGCCACTTGTATATGGTGGATTCAACCAGTAAACCCATCTTGTACACTTAGCATTACTGTTTTATTTTTTGTTGTGTGTTTTAATTTTTAATAGAGAAGGAAATTTTGAAAAGTAAATAAAAAATTATTATCAAATTTTTTTTAATGAAAATTTGTTAAAAGACGGCCAAAAAAGAAAAAGAAATAATGACACATAATAGGACACAAGGGTCTTGTTTCTTTGCCGGATAGTATAAGGAAGTAAAGTATTAGTTAGTAATCCTAGGATAACTAACTACAGGATAAAATAGTACAGTATTATTTTTATATTGTGTTTGGTACATACCGAATTATGCTGGGTATAAAACTAAAATAGTTCAATACTACGTTTGGATGATCATGGTATAAACCTGAATTAATCTATAACTTTTCCAAAATACCATTTAAGTGAAAAAAAATAACCAAATTGCCATTAAGATGCAATATAAGCATTTTTCTATAAAATCAACTACAAACAAAATATCAAAATTACCATTAAAGTGTAAGATTACAATTATAATTAGGTTCAATAAAATAGGAGTGCAATAGGCAATCAATATACATAAGAATGGACTAGAGAATAAGTCCTACTATAGCATCCCAAATACTCAAGTTTATTATTCATTTTCAACAATCTCTAGATATTATTGCAACAAAAGATTTTAGAATGTCTACAAGAAAAGTGAAAAAATTAAATTGAAATAATTGAAAAAAAATCTAGACATGTTGATGCTTTTTCCCTCCTCTCTACTCATGTAACTGCATCAGAATAAATAACAAGTCATTTTATCTAGAACAGAGCGAAAAAATCTAGATAGGGAAAGCAATAAAAAGAAGAACCATCATAGAAAGTAATCAAACATGATTGTTATGTAACAGTTTTGCCTTTAGATGGGTATAGCCAGCCAAAGAGAGAAGAAAATAATGATTCAATCACACGCTATTGCAAGCATTCCATTGCAACAAATTATGAGATTCCATTGCTTATGTTCGATCAATTCAAATACAACACTATTGGAAAGATAAAACCATGGTGGATTTATAGACGGGAAAGTTCTCAAGTACCTCGCAAATATGATTCCAATTGGAAACATAATACCTCAACTCACAGGGTTCAATTCAACAAGCTTCGCTAATCAATTACAAACTTTGTTACAAACTGTTAGTAACAAACTTGCCTACATCTAACTTCAATTCAACAAAAAAATCCCTAGAATTTGCTAATCAATTACAAAATCTCCAATCAGAGTTTGATGAATAGGTTTGGTACTGATTGGTGATTATATGATAAGGTAAAGAACAATTCATCATTGATAAAGCTAAATTAATGCTACTATGTCATCATACAAAACCTACTCACAAATTTTAAATCAAGCTAAAAATACATGGCATGTCTCATATATACAAAATAACATACCATACTACAACAATCACACACATATTAGATATTGGTAAAGACTAATAATCAATGAGTCCTCTCTCTCTCTCTCTCTCTCTCTCTCTCTCTCGTATTGGCGGATCTACCCTAAAAACCAAATTTTACAATTAAGTTCAAACACCCCTCTTCCACAAAACACACACACACACATACACACACACACACACACAAGCAATATACCCACCAAAGACCTCTCCTTGTGTGGTTCACGACAATCACAAAACAATCTCATGAACAAGACAATAGAAAAGCAAGCAAAAGAATTAAGGCAAAGACAACTTCTCTCCATTGATAATAAACCCTACAAGACAACCAATTCCGCACCTCACTCTTCTCTATAGTTTTTCCTCACTCTTTTTATACAGTCTCTCTCTTCTCTACGAAAATACAATTGTGTGCTATTCTATCTTCTCTCTCTAGAATTGGGATTTAATTCCCCTATGGATTTAGTCATATATTTATAGTAACACAAATCCCAGTTCTATAACAATAGGAAACTCTTCTTCTACAAGAAGCCTTTTAGGAATAGGAAACTCTCTCATAAGGAAACCTAAACCTAATAGGAAAACAAGCGTTTTTGCAAATGTTCCCTGCACCCGCTCTGGCGGCTTCACCTGCGGGTGACATTCTAGAATGTCCAATAGAAGTCTCTCGTTCCCTCGCCTGATCGGGAGGTGCCCGCTCGAGCGGCTTCTCCTCCTTTCGGCTTCTTGTCTTCTGTCTTCGTCTTCTTATGAGTTTTTGTCACAAACCCAAGAACACACACAAAAAATTCCTTATTATATATATATATATATGTATATATATATTAGAAAAAAATATTTAAAAATAAGAAAAAACCATCATCGGGATCACTGTGCTCAAAACCCCCCAGACCCAGTCACCCCTGCTGTAACTTCGCAGTTCGGCTCTGTCTAACCCCCAACTCAAATTTTTGCATCCGTCCCTACTCTGATGTCTACGGGTGTAAAGTGGCCCGAATTGGCCCAGCCCAGCCCAGCCCAGCCCGTCCCGCCCCGCCCCGCCCTGCCCCGTGGTGGCCCACAACTCGTTCCGCCCCGTGAACGAGCCCAATTCATGTCTGAATCCACTGGGTGTGGACTCCGGTCGACTTCCCTTTTTGTGGCCAATATCTCGCGCCGTGACCCAGCTTGTCTAACCCGTCGACTCGCCACCAACTCGTGAATAAAATATTTTTATTTAATTATTTTCGAATAAACTATTTATAAATATACATTTTTATTAAACTTTTAAGTAGAAAATAAATGTATTTTAAAAAAATAGTTTTTAAATACTTTTTTTAAGAAACAGTTTTTAAATAAAGTGTTTAATTAAACTATTTTTTAGAAAATAAAGACTTATTTTAAAACTGTTTTCTAATAAACTTTTAATAAACTGTTTTGTAGTGCACTATTTTTAGTAATTTATTTTTTAATTAACAGTTTTTAATAAATAGTTTTTTTGAAACCGTTTTCAAATAAATTTTTGAAAAAAATGATTTATTAATAAATTTTTTTATTAAAAATAAAAGCAGTTTTTTTTAATCAACCCGCGGGCCAACTCGTAGGCTAATTCGCCAACTAACCCGCGAGTTAGCCGCCTCACCTCGCCTTGTCCCGTTGACCCACAAATTAGTGGGCTATGATGAGTCACCCTATATCACTTACCGAGTCAATTCGCCCCGCCCGTCTATCTCACCAACCCGCTCCATGGCTCCTTAAAATTTGCCAAACTCATCAAGTTGACAGAATGGGCCGCCCCGTTTGACACCTCTATTGACATCCTATCACAATACATTTGTTGAGGCAGAGAGGAAGAGAGAGGAAGAGGAATCAAATGATGAAACAGTTTATTCCAATGCCAATGATGAAGATGATCAAGTACTAAGGTTTTTATTTTTTCTCTTCCTATTTCTTGAATTTTTTTTTCCCCTGTATTCTTTGTCGGTGTGTCAAACAAGGCCTAACTTTTAAACACATCTCTTCATCGCAGATACTACCCAAAATTTCCTCATTGCATAACAAATTAACAATCAATGTCACAGCGAGGAAGTGGCAAAAGTGACAATGGCCATGGCAGAAAAGTTGCGTTAGCCAAGAAACAATGTCGAATATGACTCTAAAATTCAAATTCAAATTCAACTCAAACTCTTTTTTTTTTTTTTTTCGGAAAATAAATTCAACTCAAACTCAAAATACAAATATTAATATGTATTGAAGTGCTAAATATATTTGCGTTCAAAAAGTATAAAAAAAATATATATATATATATATATATGGAGTTGCTAACATACAACACAATATCGCTAAAAAACTCGACTTTTAATGACGGAAAGTTTTGTCGCTAAAAGTGTTTTTTCATCGCTAAATGGGCGTCGTGCTCTAAGTTAGCATTCTCCATATTATACATATATATATATATATATATATATATCGAAGTGCTCAATTTCTTGATCCTGATGATTAGCTATATATTACAGTTCACATAATTTCATTTTTGTGCAAATAACTTAAACCATAGATAATATAGTCTGTTTGGTTCTCTAGACAATGAGGGAAAGCAAAATTTAAAAAGAAAGAAAGGAGTATGTTTAATTTTCTATAAATGTTTAGTTTTGCAATTGTCAATGGAAAATAATACAACTCCCATTGTAGAAATATATACATAACACTTATGTTTGTATTTATAGAAGAACAATGGTAATATAACATGTTTTCTATCAAGATTTGTGTTTGCTCAAAAAAAGAGGAGAAAATGACATGATCATTGCAATATCAAAACAGAGAATATTATGATTTGTATACATACCAATCTGGGGAAGTTGAGAAAGACACCTGTCAACTAAAAGTGATCAATATTAATCAAATCCATGCACATAAACATATCTACATATAACATATGAGGAATTTAGGACTCTTTGGACCTTTCATTTGTGTCATTATGTAAGAGTCCAAAGGCGTTTCAAATATTCATTGCTTTCTTAAATTTTATTTTTGTGAAAAAGGCAAAACTGTTTCATCTTTTTTTACACATTTTGCGTTTTACTCCCCTCTATCTGTCTCTCTCTCTCTCCCTCTCTCTACACCATCTCTCAGCATTCTTTATCTTTAATGTATCTAAATATCTATATTGTTATTATTTTTATAAAAATTAATATGGTTAATCTAAGTTAAACAAACTTTTCTTTTTTTTTAGTAGTTCCTGTGCATGAAAAAGGACAATTCTAATATACAAATATCTATACAACTGACAGTAATGTTGAATTTAACATGGATATGTAAATTCCCCAGACATCTTTATCCTTAATTACCTAAAAAAAAATGAGTCTTTTTATTTAGGTATTTTTCTCTTTATGGATTTACTAAGACTCATTTTTATTTTTGGGTGTTTTTCTTTTTATGGATTACTTATTCGAAATGATTTTCTAGAGGATCTTCTCTATATGGGCAATGGTAAGAATTCAAAGCTTCCTGGTTTTTTTCCTTAATTAATAATTATTTTTCTATTTTTTGCACAAGATTTTATAAATGTCTAACGTCGTTAACAATTTCTAGTCGATGATTTTCAAGATTTTTAACTAGTTCTTTAAGTGTTTTTATTAAATTTTTTTTAATTATGATTTGTAACGACGTTGAGTTATTTAAATTAATTATCAGATTTTGTTTCTTCTATATATCTAATATTCATGTAAGTAATAAACTTACTAGGTTACATGGCTGAGGAATCAGGCTCTGATACCAAATTGATTGAAGACGGTGGTAAAATAATTTGATATTCAAAGAAAATAGAAAAGACTAAATTTAAGAAAAAAAATTGGAGAGTTTAGTATAATTCTTTAACTACTAGGGTTCTAAGTTTAATTAATTGTAAAAGTCCTGATTGGATAATTGTCACGCTTATGAACCTCTAGGGTCTAAAATAACCTAATTGAAAGTGCAAGGACTAACGTGTCACAACCATCAAACTACAAGGGTGAAAAGTGCAATTTACCCATAAAATAATTTTACCTTTTCTGGTTCAACTTAACGCTTTCCATTGAACTAAAAATACACCTTAGGCTTGACGAATCTGTTTTGGTGTTTAAAAAAGAAAATCTAGAAAAAATAAACCAATGAAAATGTAAATTAAAGCTTAAGTTAAACCTTACGTTTATTAGAAAAAGAGTATAGGCATGTTTTTAAAATTTTGTATCTCAAATATAATTCTTAACACATTGGACAATGTGACCACCTTGAATGAATAAAGATGAGACCTTTTCAACATCATTCAATGAAAATTAAGTGAATTCACGGGAGGGACATGAGCCATTTTCCTTTTCTTTGTTTTCACAATTAAATTACAGTTCCCATCACATTTAGATTTAGCACAATGATTGAAAAAAAAAACAAAACAAAACAAAAAAAAAGTACGAGTAAGTCAACCTAAAAAAAACTGGTATAGTTTAGAGCCTTTGGTCTCCCTATCAAATGTTAGGGGTTCGAAAATTCCAAAAGCTAGAGTAAGTGAGTTGGACGAACAGACTTTAAGTAATTAGATAAATTGTATTTAGAGTTTGGTATGGATTTGAATTTTATTATACACTTGTCTCATTGTCTTACCTGATACATGTGTTGTGGGGTCAGTGCACATGTTCAGGGGGGCCAATTAAACCTTGTCGATACGTCCGTCCAAAAAGTGACAGTGAAATCTGGCTGTGGAAGACAGTTGAAAGGATTTATCTTCGCATATCCAATATGTGTGTGTGTATATATATATATACGAAAATTCTCCAGAGAGGGCGCCCTGTATTTATTAAAGAGAGGACCTCTGTTTTGACCGTCGGATCGAGCTTAAAAACTGCATCTCACAGCCAAAACTGAGGCCCTCTCTTTAATAAAGAGAGGAAACCCTCTTTAGAACTTGACTATATATATATATATATATATATGTAGGGAGAGGCTCTTAAGTGCACTGGATAAGTGCACTGACCCAGTGCACTAGACTTTTAAGCCTAAAAAATCCGCGAATTAACGGGGCGGCGGGACAAGGCTCGGGGCAGTCTGTGAGTTTCTTAGGCTAAAAAACTCAGTGCACTGGGCGGTGCACCTAACAGCATTTCCCTATATATATATATATATATATAGAGAGAGAGAGAGAGAGAGAGAGAGAGAGAGAGACAGCCATGCTCCAGTACACATTGGGTAAGCGCACTCGGTGAACGCACTGAGCTTTAAGCCTAAAAACACTGTAGAGTGCCCCACTGACTCATGCCCATCCTGTCGCCCCGCTGACCCGTGGAATTTAGGCTTAAAAGTCCAGTGTGTTTACCCAGTGTGCACTGAAGCAGGACTTTATATATATATATATATATATATAATTTGTGTTATAAAAAAGATGCAATTAGTTTTAGAATAATGTTATACCCACAAAACTTTTTCACAATTAAATATTTTGGTCACCCTTAATTTTGATAGACTCTATGAGAATTCCACATGGATCCCACATAAGATCCACAAAAATCAAAAGTCTGAATGTATTAGTTGTACAAAATATTGTGGGTGTAATATTTTTGTTAATTTTATTCCTTTATATTTAAACTAGAAGTCGAAGGGCAGAACTGTTATTTGCCTTGAAAATTAAGATGAATTATGTAAAAAAAAATCCCAGAACACGTTTGGTGAGTAGGTACCAGACATGATCAACTTGAAAGCATCTTTAAGTTGTCAAAAACAGTTTTCTGTACCCAGTAATATTTGACGTGTCAATTGCTAGTGGCCCAAACTTGAAATCTTCTTCATTGCGAACGATTTACAGCAACTTTTAAAAGCGTCCGTACAACTCCAACGGCGTCGTAGAGAGAAAGTGTGTGTGTTACGTACTGATCAAATAAAGTGGACACAGGTCAGACAAGGGCCGCATGACCCTTTGTTTTATCATGCCACGTGTCGTAGGAACATAAAACCATGTAAACTCTGTTTTACTAACTCGTACGAGAATCCTAGTATGAATATGAGTAATCATAGATGCACTCTCAAAAGTACAATTAAATGCATAACTCTGCTTAAAAATATTGGATTTTGTGCTGAAAAACTTGCACATCCTGCACACTCCCTTTTTTGTGTACAAACTTTTCAGTACGAGGTCCAACATTTTTAAGCAGGGTTGTGCATTTGGTTGTGCATTTAGGAGTACATCTAGCATTACTCGTATGAATAGAGTAATGCTAGATGCACTCTCAAAAGTACAATTAAATGTACAACTCTGCTTAAAAATATTGGACTTTGTGCTGAAAAACTTGCACACCCTGCACACCCCCTTTTTTGTGTACAAACTTTTCAGTACGAGGTCCAACATTTTTAAGCAGGGTTGTGCATTTGGTTGTGCACCGAATTAATAGTGGACCCCATCTGATGTTCACTCTCGGGTTGGCATCTTACTTGTCCATTTTGGTTTTTTAAAAGTAATTTTTTTGTGACAATTTTCATACAATTTTCTAAAAATATGTATCTTTCTTTCTCCTGTGATGTCACTGGACTCCACAGTGACACAGGAGAGATAGACACATCTTTTAGGAGATTGTATGAAAATTGTATGAAAGTTATCACCAAATAATTACCCTTTTTAAAAACCGCCCTAATCAAGAAAAAAAGCCGCAAGGCTTGCATTTCAGAAATAGAAGACCAACACTCTGTATCAAATTTCATTCCTCTGTGCTTGTCTTTCTCTCTCCTCTCCTCAACCCTAAGAACAAGAGGAGATCTGGAGACTCACTAGCTGCGAGAGAGGAAGAGCATCAACAGGTTCGGTTCGGTTTCTCTATCTCTCTCTTTCTCGGTAGAAATCTCTCTCTCTCTCTCTCTCTCTCTCTCTTGACACATGCAAACACCTATCAAAGTTCAATTTGATTTCTTCATTCATATAGGGCTGCGATTTGCTTGTTGAGATTTGCTTGATGCGATTTGGGTATAAGCATAGAGCGAGGATCCCTTTCATCTATCAAAATCCCTTTCATACTTGGGTACAAGCATAGGTTTAAAATCTGTTGCTCTGTTGCTCTCTCTCTCTCTCTCTCTCTATATATATATATATATATATATAGTAGAACAGCAATAGAATAAAGAACCACAACTACCATCTCTACACTTGTGCACAAGAATAGCCAAACCCCACTTGAAAAACATTTCTTTCCCAAACTCTGTTATTTTCAAGCTGAAAATTGCCCCCATTTCATTCTCTGACTTTTTATTTAAATGGAGATAATTAAGCAGTAATTACTTAAATTCATTTACAAATTAGTTTCAATTAGCCAATGTCTAGCTTATATCTAATTACAACATGAGTTAGCTAGCTAACTATTTCAGATCTACAGTAGTTAAGCCTAGCTAGTTGGTCACTTAATAAAAATAAATAAATAAATAAAATTAGGGAGGCCTAACCACAGACCGAAGTAATCACAATTTTAAAAGTTCTCCTATTGCTCAACCCTTTGTTTCAGAGATCAGAGTCACTAGGTTCATATACACTTGGTTCAATTATATGAGAGCAATTAACGTCAAGGTCATGATTACGCTTCACATGTTCACACAATTTTCAGAATTAATGAACATTTTTCACCACATTTGATTGTCTTTTTCAAAAAAATCTACAAATCTAAATAGACTGTATATAAGTTGATTATTTTTTCATTTATTGTAGGAAAATAAATGGAACATATAGACGAAGTTGCTTCAAGCCAACAACTACTTACAGAAGTTGGGACTTCTCAATCTCAATATCACTCGCAATCTCCCTCCTTCCACGCACCCTCAGGTAACTCTCCTTGGGAAGTAGATAATAATTATACTATCATTGAGGAGGAGAATGTGCAAGAGATGGTTGAGGAGAACTTGGAAGACAAGGTTGATGAGCCTGCGGTTAACATGAGTTTTGGTAGTGTTAATGAGCTGACAAACTACTATAGAACATACGGAGCCCTAAAAGGCTTTGCTGTTTGCACTAGAACTTTAAAGAAGGACCTAGATGGGGTCCAAAGATATGTTACGTTAGTATGCAGTTGAAATGGAACATCGAGGAGCACAACAAAGAATGTTTTGAAACCACGTTCGATTTCAAAAATGTATTGTGAAGCTAGGATCACGGCAACACTAGTAAATGATGGAAAATGGGTAGTGTCCAAAGCATTTCTTACCCATAACCATGTATTAAGTCCGGGGAAAACTCGCTTCCATGTGAGTAATAGGGTATAAAATAAGGGTACGAGAAGAAGACTTCGGTCTGGGATAAGAATGAACAAGAGTTTTCAATCATTGGCAGTTAAAGCGAGGGGATATGATAATTTAGGTTTTTTCAAGAAAGATTGTCGAATCTACATTGACAAAGTAAGGCGGTTGAGATTAGGGGAGGGAGATGCTAGTGCAATTCAATGCTATTTTATGCATGTTCAAGCTACTGATTCCAAATTTTTTTTTATATGATAGACTTAGATGACGAGAATAGAGTAAAGAATTTATTTTGGGCAGATGGTAGACAAAGGGCAGCTTATGAGGAGTTTGGTGATGTCATTACATTTGACACGACTTATTTAACTAACAAGTATGACATGCCATTTACCCCTTTTGTAGGAGTCAATCACCATGGCCAATCAACATTGTTTGGTTGTGGGTTGCTCTCGAATGAAGACACTGCCACTTTTAAATGGTTGTTTAATGCATGGCTTACTTGTATGTTAGGTCGAGCTCCACCTGCAATAATTACTGATCAAGACCGAGCCATGCATAATGCAATAGAGATAGTGTTTCCAAATGCCCGCCATAGATGGTGTTTGTGGCATATAATGAAGAAAAAACCGGAAAAATTAAGTGGGTACAACCAATATGATAGTATTAAGTATTTTCTCGCAAATGTTGTCTATGATTCCTTAACCGTTGACAAGTTTGAAACAGGTTGGAGTGAAATGATTGATAAGTATGAACTTCATACAAATGTGTGGTTGAATGGGTTGTATCTTGAGAGGTATAGGTGGGTTCCTTGTTACGTGAAAGATTGTTTTTGGGCGGGAATGTCCACCACGCAACGCAATGAGAGCATAAATGCTTTTTTTTGACAAGTACGTCAACTCAAATACTTCTTTGAAGCAATTTGTGGATCAAAATAAAAATGCTTTAGCTGATAAGGTTAAAAAGGATAATGATGCGAACTTAAGCTGTTACAATTCATGGACTCCCACTGTCACGCGATATGCAATGGAAAAAGTAGTCCAAGCTGTATATACAACCCCAAAGTTTAAGGAGTTTCAAGAGGAGCTAACAGGAAAGCTGTATTGCATAGTGTTTAAGTTACAAGATCATGGTTCCATTTCAGAGTATGAGGTATATGAGGATCTTGTTTTCAGAGAACGGATGAAGAGTGTAAAGTTCAAAGTGAGTATGGTGAAAGAAGAAGGAAAAGAGTGTGATTTAACGTGTGTTTGCCGTCTTTTTGAGTTTCGTGGAATATTGTGTCGGCATGCCATTGCCATTCTAATCTCAGAAGGAATTTATTCAATTCCTAGTAAATATATTATTTGTAAGTGGAGGAAAGACATAAAGAGGCGTCACACCAAAGTGAAAGTCAGTTATAGTGACTGGAGCATTACTGATGAGGGACGTCGCTACAACCTTATGTGTAAGGCATTTTTTAACATTGCAGACATAGCAGCTGAATTTTAAGAGAAGTGTGATTATGTTATAGATGGGTTAGGTCACCTAAAGATTGGTGTAACTAAGAATGATGGTGTATGTGGTAGTAATAGTCCCCAATCAACTCCAACTCATATGTTGGGACAACCCAAATCACAAGGAAGCAAAACTATTTTGAGCCCATTGGTTATACGCAGGAAAGGACGTCCACCGTTTAAAAGGAAGCAATCGAGAGTTGAAACAATAGTACAAAGAAAATAGGACAAATAGGATGATCTCCTTCTAAAGTAAATGTCTAAACATTACTTTTCAAAGCCTTTTCAGCACTTAGCTTTCTTACACTATTGTGGTCCAAATTCTGTGTCATCAATATATCTAGATGGGAGAAAATAGGTGGTTGCAAACCTCCACTATCCCTCAATTTAAAAAGAAATGTCATAAAAATTACCTCCAATAGACTCAAAAGACACATAAACTTTTATGTCTAAAAAAAATGACAAGCATTACTATAAAATGCAATTCACAAAAGACATATTTTATGGCTCCACTAGCAAATTCCTTAGGATTAAAAATCCTAACATAAGCCAAATAACCCAAACTACGCAAATCACATAAATTGGGTTTTCTAATTTTTCAATACTAAAAAAGATTCATATTTGTTTTAGAGTAGGGTACTCTATTAAAAACAAAAAATACACAGTTTAGTAAAGTTTCTTCCAAAAATAATTTGAATCATGTCAATTGGGCATCAAACAATAAAATTATCGAGAGTCAAAGCGATTAGCTCAAAAGGTTAACAAGTTCACAATGAACTTACCACACCCAATAAAACCTTATTCCATAAATATTGTGTGCATTCTCACATAAAAAATCAAAGACCATTTTTGATTTTAGAGACTTGCTTTATAACGCCTTAAAAGTCACCACTCAACAAACAAATCAGTTATGATTTGCAAAGCATAATTAATCAATGCAAACGATTATAAGTATTTATATATTGTCACACCCCAATCCACCCCCAATAGATTAGGACATGTGTAACAGGACTATATGCACCCAAAATACACTAATAAGAAAGAAACCATGTTAATTATTAAGAAAAACATGATTTGAACCAACATAAAAGGGTTTGCTGTGACAAAATAGCCCCAAGGGAAAAATTGTCATTAATAAAATATAGCCAAATTTTACACCAAAAGATAGATTTTTGAGTCCTGGTTCCAATACAAAAAACGGCGCGCGAATCCGAATTTTTTAGAAAGAATTATGTCCGTTTCCGTAAAAGCCGTCAGAAAATGTTTTCGAAATCACTGTTTTGGGCAGAGGGGCATTCGATCGGTCAAGAGGGTCAATTCGTGTCACGACCCATCCCACTACGCGTGGAAATAGGACACGTGGCACGCCACCAAGGCTCATCCAACATCATCTAATAATACGCAGCGGAAAGAACTTCTATAAAACAACCCTGGTAATTTAAAACTTAGGAAACGTTCCCCTCTGCGTTTGTAAAGTACATTGAAAATTTGAGTTATAAAAAGTTTTGGCCATTGAGAACACATTCAAAAGAAAATATTTGAAAACAGAGGTTCAGTCGACTGCCCAGTCGACTGCACTAGGGTCCAGTCGACTGCTACGTCGACTGAGTCTGACAGAAACTTAAACCCTAAATCCACAACAGAGGTCCAGTCGACTGCCCAGTCGACTGTGTTAAGCAGAACCAAAAATACATCATATTGCAAAGGGGTCCAGTCGACTGCTCAGAGAACCCCAGTCGACTGTGCTATGCAGAACTAAAATTAACATTTCTCATCAGGGGTTCAGTCGACTGATCAGGGAACCCAGTCGACTACATTGGTTACTATTTGGATCAGTAGCTAAAATTCTACAGTGTTCAGTCGACTGCCCAAGGTGTTCAGTCGACTGCTTCTCTGATATACACTTACAGTATCCCAAATACACGAGGTCCAGTCGACTGATCAGGGGGTTCAGTCGACTGCTCCCCTGCTAACAGCCCTGTATTGAAATATTAACACTCATACCTCTCAACACCCACCGTGGTACAATCATAACTGATTTAACACATTAAAACATAACTACAGATGTTCAATTACACAATTACAATACTATAGAATTAATCTATGGTTCTATTACAACATATTACCAATCCTCAAATCCTTATACAAGTTTTAGGATTTAAAAACAAAACATTTACAAAGGCGATTCCCCGGCGTTCATCGGCCTCACTCCGCACACTTCTTCTTGTCTTTCTTTTTACCTGCAATGGAGTACATCTCCACTGCTCAGCTATATGCTGAGCGTACAATTCTAAATGTATGCTTATATGACAATTCATGGTTTAAGCATCTAAAACACATAGAAATAGTCTCTGGGGTGAGTGGTACGCATTCATCCGTCGATGCCGTAGGAGGCCCACCTCTCCCACGCATCTCGTACACTGGTTGGGCCTTCCTCCATACCAGGTACCGTGTACTGGTTGGGCCCACCTCCAATCCAGACACCACCACAAATTCCAATTTCAACAAGATCACAATCCTCAAGGTTCGAGGAGCTTACTCCGAATGAATTTGCACCAAACTCCCCTTTGACCCAAGTAGACACATAACATGCTCACATAAACAGTTATACGTGCTTTTATCATAATTTCACGTGCATAATTAACGGGCCTAGCTAATACATGAATTTTGCCCGGATCCAAGAATATCAAAAGTGATGTCCAAAACATGAAAATCCATATATTTCATAGATCTAGAATTCATACCTCGTGCGAATCTCTTCAAACTTTGAAGGATCGTCTAGGAGGCTAAATAATCGCTGGATTTCGAATTTGGTACAATTCCTATAAGTTTTACCTGATTTTTCCCAAAAGTCCAAAATTAAGATTTTACAAAAACTTGGCCAAACATGACCTAAGTAGTACCAAAACGTAGGTCTTACCTCCACGAGTTCAAATCTGAAATCTGGAGAAAATCTGACAGACGGAAGGTTGTCAAACGGCGTCGCAAAGTCCGGAGCAACCAAATCTCTTTTCTCTCTCCTCTCTCTAGATATTTTTGGAAAGTTTGAGAAATGAAATCTTATCCTCCACTATTTATAGAAAAACTTCTCGGAAATCGTGTTTACCTCCCCGCAAGTTCCTCAAACTTCTAATCAGCCCTCGAAACTTCGCACACGTCCATTTTATGCCTTTACGAGTGAAAACTATAAATTTCAAAAGTTTTCGACTAGGTTTCGTTTGGGTCCAAAATACGTCCGAAAACTATATTCTGTGGAATCTCTACACAACCTACCTTTTCAATTAACGTATCACTCACGTTCTCACCACAGTTCTCAAGATGATATATAACAATATCAAAGATTACTACAATTTACCAAACACAGGTAAAATTTACTATTCACAAAATACCAGATAAAGTCAAATAACATTTAAGTCATATAAATGTCATTTAATCATGCCAATGCAACAGGTGTTACCAATTCCTCGTGTCTCCACTAGACACCTCACCGTTGACTCACAGTCAACCTCAATCCACCATTATCAATTAACATTGATAACCTCTCAATTTACAATTATGCATGATAAAACTATGAAATTCTGGAACGGGTGTGACAATTCGACCGGTCCAAATACCCTCTGGACCATATTTTCTCCTATTTAACACCCTTAAAAGTCTCCAAACTCCCAAGGCAATTGGGGCTACCTCCCAATCATTTTAGAACCCCCAAAAAGTCCTCGAAAGCATCGTAAACTCATTGAATCACACAACCGTTGAAAGGTTTCACTCCTAATCACTTCAAGAACCATTCAAAGCATTGTAACTAGTTTTGAACTCAAGTACAACATAATTGAAAGTGAAGGTGAAAGCGACTCCACGAGTCGAGGTCAACATTACTAAGCTATTACATACAACTTAGTTACAACCAAAACCCATTCAAAACATACACACAACTTCCTTTGAGTCAAAAGAACTCATAACACCCATTCCTTGCTCAAAACCACATAGCAATGAAGATTTTTACCCAAATTATTTCCAAAACTATTTTAAAAGTACTCCCAAGTGTTTCCAAACAACAACCAAACATCATAGGAGTTTCCAAAACATTTCAAACCATTTGAAAAGTAGTTTTAACACTCTTAGCATATTGATTATTCACTAGAAACATAAACTTGCATCAAACCCCTAATTTTCCCCAACATGAGTATAACTTGTCAAACAAATGACCCCAAATCTAGTTTTCCTTTTAAAGTTACATAATCTATAAGTTCTTCCCATATACACACAACTTATGGACATCATATTACCACTCATACCACAAGATACAACCAACACTAAATTGAACTTTACATATTACAAGTTTTCCAAAATGAGTTAACTATACATCTCTAAACCATAAGTTTCAAAAAGATACTTAACCATCTAGATTTATAAACATATCAACACACATCTCATAACCCCCACGCTTTCCCCGTCGTATGATCATTTCCTTTCTTCCTCTTGTGCCGTACCTGCGGTGGTTATTCAATAACCACAACAGAAAATAACATTTGTTTAAGCTTTCGCTTAGTGAGTAAAACTAATCACATGTATAAGTGTATGTCATATTCAATGCACAAATCAACAATCAACATATCACTTAGTCTCCAAAAGACCAAATATCAATTCACCGTATCGTCGCTCTTGCCTTTTTCCCTTATGCGCATATAGCACCTGTAATTCACACCATCTCACATACCCTTCCACAGCTGGGTCGTCACTCACACACCTTTGCACAGTTAGTGTGGTGAGTACCCTTACACCGTTGGGTTTTTCCACGTCTCCTTATTATGGAGTAAATCCACGGTGAATCAACATAAGGCTTTCTTCAACCCACATAACACATAATCACATAATCATCTCAACATGGAAATCCTTGCAAAATTAGGCATAATAACTTCCAATTTAAACTATCATGCTTTAACCATCATAATTCAACACACTAACATCATAATCAACATAATACTTCATAAATTGTAACATTAAACACAATTATACATTCAGCCCATGAATTAGAGTCACTCACCTCTAGGATTTTCACTCCTAATAGTAGAATTAAGATCCTAGTAGAATTCCTATACAAAATATACAAGTTATAAGCTAAACCCCCAAATTGGGCCGCGGAAAAATTGTCTCAGAAATCAATTAGACTAGTACCATCGCATTAGACTCACCTCCAGGAGTCCGAATATATAGCATGTTTCGAAATTGGTAGTCGTTAAGTGCGTTAATCGGCGTCGATTCCGTCGAATTTCTCTCGTTTCATTCTTTCTCTTTCTGTAATTGTTTTTGCTAACAAATCAATTGAGGTAAAAGACTCTTGATGAGTCATTAAGATAGGTGTCACTCATATGTAAATCCTAACTTTGTGTTTTAATTATAGCCTCCCCCAAGTTTTGCTAGTTTTGCGATTATACCCCTACCAGTTATGTAACTTATTAAAACTATCCCAAATTTAAATGGGTGTTTGTCTAAGTTGCGTATGGTTCCCCCATGTGAGTCCCAAATATTTTGTGAAGTTACTACCGCCCTACTAATAATGAATCTTTTTGCAAAAATACCCTTATTGGATTAATTAGTAGATATCACAAGCTAACATAGTAACAATTTGATATGAAAGCAACTAAACATATTCCAAGAAGTCATATAAAATGCATGTAATAATTTAAATGCAAATTATTTTATATTTTACCCGGCCCTTCACTGGGTCGCACTTCCAAACCTGTCCCTCCTCACTGGGACTTTTCCATGGGCGAGTCCAAGCCTCCCCTTACCTATTCTTATATACTAATTAATCTTAATTAATGCATATTATGAGATAGTTAAACCATTCTCCCGGGTACGGATGTTACATATATCCACTCATCATGACAAACAGATGACTTCTGTAACATGAATGCTAATAAAATAATTGTTCCTTTCTCAATCCAACTGAGCACAAGAGCATTGAACATAGGTCCATGTGTCCACTAGATATATAGTACAATATATATATATACACCCTGCGCTATACTATACATATAATATTATATAATGCAATGCAACAACGCTAGAGGCACAAACACTTTACACTATATACTTATAGGAGACAAAGTCTTCAACTTTTCTCCAATCTCGTTAATTAATGGAAGAGCTCTTTAAAAGTAACTCTCAGATCCTGCTTCTTTTGTGACCCAGTAAAACTCTAACCACTTAGTTAAAACATTCCTCATTACACGTGTTTGTGTATATATAAATACGTATATATATGGCTTCAAGCAATGGTTCCATGTTTAGCTAAAAGATTGAAACTTGAATGAGGGATCAGTATCAAGGAAGTCAACAAATCCAGATCCCATTGGCTTCAAATACAAGAAATCGAGAACTCAGTGTCACCAAATGGGTTACTAAAATTACTGCTTCTAGATCAGAGGAAAAATTAGCTTTACTCTCCATCGTTAAACTTAAAGGGCTAAAAATAATCAAGAATATTAGAGGCTAATTCTACTATAATGGTAAATGAATCGTCTTGAAATTGTTAGAACTTATAAATATAATAGGTGTATGGGTTCTGTATCCGACGTGGATGATATATAAGGGATGGTATAACACGTAAGCTGGTTAGTGCCAGGTGGAGCAACAAGTGAAGTGTGAGAGTTTGGTACGATGATAATAGAAATAAATAATAATAATATATAAATAACCAACGACGATGGCAGGACTTAAAGAGTGTATGGCTCGAGTGAGAACCAGAGTAGCCCCAAATAAGAGAGAGAGAAAGCAGTAAAGGGTTGGTTATCGGTTGGAGACTGGTGTATGGGAGGGAGTTTTTCTATGAGGCTAAAGGAGAGGTCGGGGAAGGTTGAGTAATGGCTGAGAGTCGTGTTTTGTTGGGGATTTTGGAGAGGGTGGTGAATGTCTTAAGTGCTTCGAATCGCAACTTAAGACTGTGTTTAAAGCTTAAACTCTAGGTTAAGCTCTGGGTTGTTGGGCGTATTGAATGAGGTTGGTATTCATACAGAGTTTATGAGGTCTTGGTACAGCTGAAGGTAGCCGAGTTGGCCTCTTCGGAGTAGCCGTTTGTTTGAGGTAGTTGGGGTCATTAAATGGGGACGTGGATATGGCAGTGTATTGGGAAGGCGAGACGAGGTATTTGTCGTATTGTCATCTGATGACCAATTGGTTGGTCAAAGGAAGACGAAAGGGAAGGAATGCTATTGGCGCAGAAGATGCAGCGAAGCGGCAAATGAGGTTCTCCTATTAGCTCTATGGTTTAAGCGAGGGAAAATTTCAAGGCTTTTCTTATTGGTTTGTCGAAATGTGTTGTCACTGGGAGCTATGACTCGATATTGTGTAGCGATGGTTTTCATGGTTTTCATTGGTGCAGAAGGTTAAGCATTGGGTTTCTTCGAGGTGATGCTATTGGCTTGCAGGATACTCAGCGAGATTGAAGTGACTAAGCAAGGTGGGAGAGTCAATGGATACAGCTGGTCTTTATGGCCAGGGCTTCTCTAATTGGTCGTGGGGCTGGAGGGGCAGGGCTGACTGGTGGTCACGTGTCTCTCTTTCTCATTGGGACCAACCCTAGCTTTGCCGGTGAGGCGTTCAGGTAGGGAGATGCCGCTGGTTCTAGCCACCGAGCCATGAGCTCTCGAGTTCCCAGTAGATATGGCCACCCTTAGCACTGCTTCATGACCAAGGGTGGGAAATCCACCTGTGACTGTGAATGTGTGTTTGTGTTGTAATGAAAATGTTCATCGGGGGTGTGGAGGAGAGATCCCTTGTAAGCTGCGCTTGAGAGCGAGTGGTGACTACAAGCGATGGTCGATTTGTGGTGAGTGGTCATTCGATGCCTTGGCTTAATCGATGACACGAATGGTCATTCCAAGTGACAGCAAGCTTTGACCATCGATGGATTTAAACAATGTCCACGCGTTCAATGGGCAGTGGTGTAGCGGGTGGAGAGGGTAGTAGGTGGAATGGGCATTTTTGGTTATAGCGGGGCCCATTACTTGGTGGCAACATTGAATACACGTGGAGTCGTTGTTAACATGTGTTGGTCAAACTATTGCGTGAGTTGTTGACCATTACCTACAATAGGAACAAAATTACCGGATTTGTAGTCTCTTAACAAATCTTGGGCTGAGTCGCGGATCTCGCTCTGTTTAAGACGTTTCGCGGCTCTGCCCAAAGTGTGCAAGAAGTTCGTATTTGTCACGCCGTCCCCAGGATAAAACAGCCCAGATTCATCTCTGTCTCAAATTTTCTTGCACATCGAGAAACTGGTATATTAAACACCCTTTCTGATATAGTTGTTCAATAACTATAATTAAACTTTATTTTTTATTTTATCTACAAAGATACAGTACTCAATCCAAGTGATCGATGACCCTACGAAGAGAACGAGGACAGCAATAAGGAACAAGGGTATAGGCTCTGTTTGGCCATCTCTTTCCCTCCTCAGAATTTGCCTAGTTGGTTTGTCCAGACAAAGAACCACTGGGAGTCTGGGATACTGTTCACAGTGGAGTGAGAGAAATTTTTTTTACTTTGCTCACATGGAAACTTCCGTATATACTCACTTTTTTTTTTTTAACTTAGGGTGCATACATAGGTACATATATATACACACATAGTAGGTATAATCACATTCTGTAAGAGAAATAATAGTGATAATAATCTTTAAGTAATATTAATAATGCTTTAAAAGAAATGCAGTTTTGTTTACTTTGTAACCACTGCCTCTCAATAATACTAGAATAAACGTGTAGCTTAAACAAGAAATTTACTATAGAACCATTATTTCAATTACACACCATAAACATAGTGTTTATTACATATTTTATAACCTTTAGAACTATCAGGCCTACACTTTTAATTTCCAATTATGAAAATAGTACTTTATTAAAATATATTCCAACATTTTTGGGTTGAATTTTCCGTAACAAAACTATCTTACTTTTTTTTGTGAAGTTTTCTCATCGTTTTGAGAGTTGTGAAGTTTGTTTCTGTAATCCTAAATGTTTAGTGGATTTTGATCTTTCTCTACCTCAGCCCTTTTGTAGTTTCGACGCTGCGTGCATATAATCACTTTTTTTTTCCTGTTTTTTATTATTATTTTTTTAAGGATCTGTCTATAAGTTCCTACCGGCGGCATCTTGCAAAAACACACGTTCAAAATATCGGTTCATTATAGGGGCCATTTGGAAAAATCTACTGCATGATCGTGACTGTAAACGATTGGCTAAAACTAAAAATGGCCTTGAACTACTTCTTGTCCATTGTAAGTTTTGCAATTGGAATCATAACCGCAATTTATTCAAACGCACAATTATATTACTAAACATTTAGGACTTTTCATAAGCCAATCCAAACGGGCTTAACTTTGGAGAAGCGTCGCAACGAAAAATCGTAGGAGCATTGACATAGGAGTAAAATGGCTCGGCTCGACCCGCTTAGGCTGTAGGTTGAGACAGATTGGGCTCGCGAGCCTAATATGCCATGCCGGAATGGCCCACAAAGGAAATATACTCATGACTCGATCTAACCCACTAGTTTGTGGGACTACAAGACGGGATGGGACTGGCTCGTGGGCTTTTCTGCTTTTAATAATAATAATTTTTTTTCTCTCAAAAAAATAATAATAAATTTTTTAAAAAGAATACAAGTTTATAGTATTTTTGGCGGCTTGCAAGGCGGGTGAGCTAAAGGACTGACTCGAACCCATACCCGAACATAACAAATTGGGCCAATGTACAGATTGGGACGCAGGCTACCAAGCAGGAAGCGGGACCGGATTTGCCCAGACAATTCAGCGTGTTTTACAAGAAGTTATTCAATAGTCCGGAACTATTGCCACGTGATGGTCGGTGGTCCCAACCAATAGTGAACTATCATGTGACAAATTTGTCGGGCTTTTAGGAAACAAATTAAAAAAAAGTTACACTTGACCATATGACAGTCCGCTACTAACTGAAACCAGCACGTGACACATGGTCCATGACCATTGAATAATTTCTAGTGTTTTACACCTCTAAGGGCAGACAAAGAGAAGTTATAGCCTCAAAGGTCATATATATATATATATATATATATGTATGGGGAGAGCTCCTCCTGATCTTGGTCTATCCAAATTTTGCGGAAGTGTCATTTAGGCACCCATTTGCGCAGTTTTTGTGCTACAATTGCAAAGAAAGTGCTTTTGGCTATAAATTGTCCAATTATGTAGCAGTTTTTTGTAATTGGACTCTTTTTTTTTTTTTTTTTTGTGTGTGTGATTGAATACCCATAGTTTGATTGTTTTATTTTAGTTTTTGAGGTACCGTAATCATTTATGGTCTCTCAAAATTATGGACAAATGGAGTCTACACCACCAAAGTTTGTAACAGTAAAGGCAAATTGCTGAGGTGGCACGTGGTCAAGTGACTTGGAAGCAAACAAGCTTATAATTAAAGCCATTTATATAAAAATGAAAAAAATAAATAAATAAATAAACTTATTAGGACCACTATTCTTTTCCAGTAATTGATTAAACCCATTTTTGACAAGGTACGATTCATCCTATTATTTCTGATAACCTTTTTATTTTCTTTGTAAGAATTTTTTTTTTTTTTTTTTTGTTTTTTTGGACTGTGTCTCAGACATCTAAGTATCTCTGTAACATTAACGACAAATATCCAAGAAGACTTTTGAAAAGGGCATGTCTGCATAGACTGCATTGGCCAACATGTACGTGTATGATCAATGTAATGTTATATCCTTCAATTGTACTAGTAGTATATATTCCTATATACATTATGTATAAGGATGTAGTGTCCTCACCAATTTAATTTTAATGGGATGGGTACAAATAAAGACCATCCAGTAATAGACAACACACCTTCAAAGTGACAAATATTGTTTAGAGCAGTTACTTTTAGTGGGTAATACTTGGGGCATAATCTTCATACAACTTTCATACAACCTCCTCAAAAGATGTGTCTATCTCTCTCCTGTGATGTCACTGGCCAGTGACATCACAGGAGAGAGATAGACACATCTTTTGGGGAGGTTGTATGAAAGTTGTATGAAGGTTGTGTCCCAAATATTACTCTTACTTTTATCCAGGGATCAAGGAATTAAAAGGAGAATTATTGTGTGGTCCCTGAACCCGTCCTCGACTCACATAGCATAGCAGTATGGACAAAGTAGTAGAGGATATTTGATCAGAGCTGACACAAAGTCAGTAACAGAGCTTAAGGTAATGTTTGGGACACAAAAGCGTCACAAAAAGATATTCATAAAAAGAAGTGACATCTCATGTGATAGTAGGTCTTACCACACTTAACTCAACTCATAAGATGTCACATCCTTTTGTGAGCATTTCTTTATGATCTTTTTGTATTCCAAACATTATTCGGAGCACAATAGGTGAGAAACTTTAGCTTACTAACCGAAGATTTAGAGCTGACTTTATGTAAACTCTGTCCACATGCCCTCTCATGGGTATGGTAATCCAGACCACCACATTACCATGACCTCACAATCATTTTTTTGTTATAAAAACCACGATACCTTGTGCAGGGACGGATCCAAGAATCTAGTTTAGGGGGCACATTTAATAACTTTTTAAAAAATGGGAGGGCACGTGGACGGAGGAGACATAAAATCAGCTCTACAACTTCGATTAATGAGCTGAATGATTCGTGTCCAATATTGCATTCTTAACTTCATGATTTTACCCTTATTGGACACGAATTATCACTTATACTAGGAAATTTAATGGATAAATTGTACTTTTTTCTGATCTTGCTTATTGTTCATTTATTGCTAATAAAAATCTCTTTCTTGTAGGAATTGGGAACTTGTTCAAAGTAAGAACCAATCCCGGTTGGTTTTTATCTCATAAATTGAGAAGGATTCAGTTTCAGCAAAGACGGATCGATCTGGCCTTAGACTGCAAATCGATCCGCCCATTTGAAGGAAGCTACTGCCCATAATTTCAATATCGGATTGATCCGGTCTCAAAGAGCAGATCGATCCACTATCCTTGACAAGCATTCTGCGAGAATATATGAATATCGAATCGTTCCGGCCCTAAGCCGCGTATCAATCCGCCCCTGTTGTGTTTTTCCCCTTTTTAATTATAAGTTTGTCATTTTGTGGGTTTGGTATAAATAGGAAGAGATAGGGCTTTTTGTAACCATCTTGCATTTTATTTTTCTTCTTCTTCTTTTCTCATTTTTGGGAAATCCCTTTGGGTTCCCTTCTATTTTCTCTTCATTGTTGTAAATTGGAAGCTTGGATTGAAGTTTTAATGGCTATGTACATCTTCTATCTCTTTTCCTTTGATGATATTGCTATGTTTTACATTATTAGTTAGATTTACATAGGTTGTGGATCATGAACTCTTGGATTTAATGTTGTTGCATTTCTAGGGTTCATGTGTGTAGGATTCAAAACTAGGGGCTTCATCTTATTTGCCATGTATATTTGATTGTCAAAACTTAGACTTTGAATCCTACCTTATGTATTTCATATGAAATTTTCTGTAACCTTGTGTTTGCACTCCATGTGTTTGATGAATGTTGTGTGGGGGATTTAAAACTTAGAGTTTTCATCTTTGATGTCAAGCATCTTTAATTGTTCAAACTCTTGGGTTTTAAATACTACCTTTTGAAGGCTTCATAGGTGATTTGTCCACCAAGTAGATAAGTTAGTGTAGGTTGGACAAATCATTCGGATTAAAAGCCATAGAGGCTTCATCTTGTATGTTATGTATCCTTAATAATCAAACGTTAGCCTCAAATCCGTTTCTATGGAAATCTCAAAGCTCATTTCATCTAACAGATAGATGCACTCCTTGTGTTTGATAATATGCCACAATGAGATGTTACCTTAAAATGTACTTGAAACATTAGTCCATTTCATCTTGTTGTGACCCAAGATGGGGGGAATGATCCCAACCTATTGTTTTTTAAATTAATTTTCCCTTTTATCCTCAAAAACCACCAAAAGACGCAAAGTCAATTTTCTTTTCCTTTTTATCATCTTTTCTTATTTATTTCTTTTGAGCATTATAATTAGTTACTAAACTTCCCAAACGTTGTTCTTGAATCAATTCCTGTGGACTCGACACTCTACTTCCAACATACTTTAGTGTTAGTAGGGTTAATAAAAATACTTGATTTTGACAACATCACTGAAATTTCACGAATATTGAGCTATGTTTCTGACTTTGTGTTAGCTCTAACCAAATGTCCTCTATTGCGTGATTCGACCACTATATCAGTTAGATGACAGGGTAGTAGAGGACCACAATAGTAAAAAATTTTCAGTTTAGTAGCCGAAGCTGTAGACAGTGGCGGACCCAAAACTTTAATTCAGTGGGGGAAAAGTTTTTACGGGGGTTCGGGGGCAGCGCCCTTGACCGATTTTTTTTGTTGTTGTTGTAGAAATAGTATAATTTATGTGATTTTTCCCATAAGTTTCGTGTACACATAGGGGGTTGGAAATTTTGTGTATTTTTTTCGTCTATCTCACTAAAAATGAGCAAGATTAGGTTTATTTATTTACTTATTTTTTTCGCTAAATAGGAGCAAGAGGAGGTTAATGGTGTATATGTGGGTCTTTGAGTCTTTCGAGGGCTTTGCGAAACTTTAAACTTCATCTGCGTGGAAACATTTTTTTTTCTTTTTAGAAAATGCCTTGTGAGACACTAGGGGGCTCTAGGTGTCCTTTGTTTTATGTTTTGGTCTTTTATTATATAGTAACATATACATAGTCACACCCCAACCTGTCTCGTGCGGATTATGACACGTGCAACAATGCTACAAGCGCCCAATTACATTTATTTGTAAAGAAACATGCGAATTTCTAGGAAACGCACGTGTTTAATAACATAAAATAAATCTATTGTTACAAAATAGCCCCCAAGGGTAAAATGGTAATTAATAAGGTATAGCAAATTTTAAACCAAAAGATACATCCTTGAGTCTCAGTTCCAACGCAAAAAACGACATGGGAATTCGAGTTTTCTAGAGTGAGTAATGTCCGTTTCCGTAAAGGTCGACAGTGCAGCAAAAAGGCCTGCGGATCGATCCGCCCCAAAACTGGATCGATCCGGATTTGGCAGAATGCTATTTCTGCACAATCCAGCTGCTCCAGATCGATCAGCTCAAGGTCCGGATCGATTCGGTTTCTGCAGAAGTCAAATTTTAGCAGAAAACGCCTGTTTTAAAAGTTTTAAACTTCACCAATACCACATCAAACCTTATGGACACCTCCAAAAACATTTTAAAAGCTCTCCCAAGTGTTCAAAACTTTCATAAACAAACCAATCAACCTACATAAACATTCCCAAACATTTTGAACCATGAATTTCATTTCATTTGCATCAAAACAAGTCTTGAAGCTCAACTTTTGGTAAAAACTAATACCCATGAAACTTTGTTGAAAATGAACCCAAGTTACAACCCACAACATGGAACATTAAGGAACCATATCAAAACTATTTACAAGCATTCTCAAACATCACCAAGCATCTAAATTATAAACTTCGATTTTCTTGAATCAAGCTAGGCATTTACACAAAGTCTTCCCATAAGAGGGTCAAACCTTGCAAAACATTTGGTTACAAAAAGAAACTTGACCAAAGTCTACAACCCATGTATCTGAACTTGTCGGAATGATCCAAACATACGACTTACACATAAACCAACCGATTACATAGAAACTTACATAGGTTCTTTCAGATTTACATTAAACATATGAGTCAAAGCCTCAATCCACAAGGTAAGGATTCTGATCCACAAGCTTCACCATATTACTAGTTAAAAACATATCTACAAGTCCTGAATTTCTCCCCCTATTCCCAAGCACGTCACTTTCTCTCATGATATTGCTCCGTACTTGCAGTGGTTGTTATTTACCACAACAGAAAAAGGTAAACGGTTTTCTTAAGCATTACGCTTAGTGAGTAATCTAAACATGATTGAATGCTTAATATGTGCAATGCAACAATTAACGCATAACTCATAACCGTAATCGCTGAGTCACCGGTTCAATGACTCATTCAGACCCGAAGACTAGCTCCCTTGGTCACGTGGTCACTTCTATTCCTTGGACTTCCGTATTTCTCGGATTCTTCCTCTTCACCACCCTCATTACTCCCAACTAATGAATCATTTTCCCGGTGCTCATTGAATACCACATAGACATATAAGCACATAAACATGTGGGCACCTATAATTATATAAAATTTGCATGCAATTCACATTTTAACATCCCCATGTCTTCTAAGCATGAATAATCAAAACAATAAGAACATTCTCTTAGCCAATAAACATAAATTATCATCTCAAACATCATTGATGCCTTGAACATAGTTAAACACAATCATTCCTTGGTGTAGAAAACTCACCTTAGCAAGATCTACCCAAATTCAAGCTAGAAATGAGGAATTTCTTCACAAATCTTGCTTAATTTCTACCCTAAAGTGAATCCTACATAGTTTTGGTACAACAAATATCGTCTATCAAGAACGGTTGCCAGAAAAATGTTGCCGAAAATGAAAACAAATTATGTGCATGTGATCCTCTTACCTCCACGAGTCCAAAAGTGGTCTCGGATTGTAAATCAGACAAACGACGGCGACAGAACGGCGGAAAACGACGTCGGCGACGGTTCCGTCTTCTCTCTCGAGCTCTCTCTCTTTTCTTTGTGTAATTCCCAGCAAATATGAGAGTCTCACTCTCTCTTTTGACACATACACACCCATGCAACATATGTTGAGGTGTCAAAGCCTCAATTTTATCCTCTTTTCATTTACATGCCCGAATTTTCTTAAGTTCCTATTATGAAATCCACAAACATTCCATTAATTACCCAATTATCTAATGAGTGTTTATCTAAGTTTCGTATGGGTCCCAACGTGGGTCTCAAATATTTTGTGAAATTGCTATCGTACCTACTAATTATAATTCTTTTTCAATTATACCCTTATTTGGGTGTCCAAACTAATACCAATTGCTGACATATAACAATATACTATGGAAGCAACTTAACAAATATCCATATAATCATATCAAATGCATTTAGTCATTAAAAATACAAATTACTAATTAGCCCTTTATTGGGCCCCACTCCAGTACCTGTCCCTCCTCACTGGGGACTTTTTCTAACTGTGTTCCTTTACTGAACACTTTTTCATGGGTGAGTCCAAGCCTCACCTTAATCCCTTTTATACACTAATTATATTAATCAATGCATATAAAAATGATAATTAACCCGTTCTCCGGGTACGGGTGTTATATTTCTCCTTCCCTAAAAGGAAGTTTGGTCCCCAAACTGACTCTTACCTCAAGAATCAAATAAGTGCGGGTACTTTGCTCGAATCTTATCCTCTCGCTCCCAAGTAACTTCCTCAACCGAATGACTTCGCCATTGCACCATTACAAGTGGAATCACCTTGGTTCTCAATACTTGATCTTTTTTATCAAGAATTCGTACTGGATGCTCCATATAAGTTAAATTTTCCCGAATCTCTAACGGTTCTGGAACGATTACATGTTTCGATTCCGGCACATAATGTCGAAGCATTAACACGTGGAACACGTTATGAACATTCACCAACTCTTGTGGCAATTCCAACCGATAAGCTAATGGTCCTACTCGGTTAAGAATCAAATACGGCCCAACATATCTCGGATTGAGCTTACCTCGCATATCAAATCGTGCTATGCCTTTTGAAGGCGAAACTTTCCGAAACACACAGTCACCTACCTCGAATTCCAACGGTCTTCTACCCGTATCCGCATAACTTATAACGACTCTGAGTTGTTTGTAATCGTTGTTTTATCAATCGAATCTTGTCGGTAGTGATTTGAACTATCTCTGGCCTCAAAAGCTATTTTTCACCAACTCCTGTCCAACAAACCAACGATCTACACTTTCTACCATATAGTGCCTTGTAAGGTGCCATTCCAATACTAGTTTGAAAGCTGTTGTTGTAAGAAAATTCAATAACCGACAAATGAGTTTCCCAATCAGTTTTAAAATCCATAACACATATTCTTAACATATCTTCCAAAATCTAAATCACCCTCTCGGATTGACCATCGGTCTGGGAATAAAATGCAGTACTGATATATAAAGATGTTCCCATAGCTCTTTGCAAGCTCTCCCAAAATCTAGACACAAATCAAGTATCATGGTCCAACACTATCGAAATCGGTGCTCCATAAAGTCGTATAATCTCTCTGATATAAATCTCTACAAGTTTTGAGGGATCCTTGGTCTTGATAGGTAGGAAATGGGCTGACTTAGTCAACCGGTCGACAATAACCCAAATATTATCATTAGACTTTGTAGATCTTGGAAATCCCGATACGAAATGTATTGTAATATGTTCCCACCTCCACTCTGGTATCTCTAAAGGGTGTAGTTCTCCCCTGGGTCGTTGATGTTCCATCTTCACTTTTTGACAAGTCATGCACTTAGCAACAAATTCTATAACTTCTCGCTTCATACCACTCCACCAATAAATATCTCGTAAATCTCTATACATTTTGGTACTACCTAGATGTACTGAATACTTGGTGTTGTGAGTTTCTTCCATGACTTTATCTCTTAAGTCTCCAAACTTAGGCACGCATAACCGATTAATATATCTTAGAACACCACCTTCAAAACTAAACTCTGGCCTTCTACCCTCGGGTAATTCATCCATAATTTTCTTGTACTCTGGATCTAGAAGTTGATTAGATTTTATCTCATCAATAAGACTCGGTTGTGCAATAATTTCAGCCATTAACCCACCTTTAATTCTGGGAACTACTTCAACTTTTAGTTGTTCAAATTCTTTCACCAACCTTTCCTGTCCGGTTAAGGCATAAGCTAAGTTTTTCAATGATTTTCGGCTTAAGGCATCGGCGACCACATTTGCTTTTCCTAGGTGATATTGAATCTTCAAATCATAGTCTTTTATGAGTTCCAACCATCTTATTTGTCGCATGTTAAGGTCCCTCTGAGTGAATAGGTATTTTAGACTCTTATGGTCGGTGAAGATCTCACATGTCTCTCCGTATAGGTAATGTCTCCAAATCTTCAAGGCGAAGATTACCGCCGCTAGCTCTAGATCGTGTGTTGGGTAATTTTTCTCGCGTGGTCTCAATTGTCTTGAAGCATAGGATATTACCTTGTCACCTTAAGTTAACACACATACCAGACCTTGATGAGAAGCATCACTATAAATTTTGAAATTTCCGGTACTTGTTGGAATTGTAAGTATTGGTGCCGTTGTTAATTTATCCTTCAATGCCAAGAAGCAATCTTCACACTCTTTATTTCATTCAAACGGTATGTCTTTTCTCATCAACCTCGTCATTGGAGTCACAATTCTAGAGAAATCTTTGACGAATCTTCTGTAGTATCCGGCTAACTCCAAGAAACTTCAAATCTTAGACACATTAGTCGGCCTTGACCCCATTCATAACGGCTTTAATCTTCTGTGGGTCTACAGAAATACCTTCTTTAGAAATCGGGTGCCCTAGAAAAGTGACACTTGTCAACCAAAACTCGCTGATTCGTGTCCAATATTGCATTCTTAACTTCATGATTTTACCCTTATTGAACACAAATTATCACTTATATTGGGAGATTTAATGGATAAATTGTACTTTTGTTGTTCTTGTTGTTGTACACTTTTTGTTAATAAAATCTCTTTCTTGTAGGTTTTGGTGACTTGTTCAAAGTGGGAACTAACCCTATTGGTTCTTATCTTGTAAGAAGAGGAGGAAATCCATCCCAGCAAAGGCGGATCGATTCGGCCTTCTGAGCGGATCGATCCAACCCTTTGAGCGGATCGATCCGCGATTTTGGAGGGACATTCTGCGATAAGGATCCGTAAATGGATCGATCCGCAAGTTGTGAAGGGATCGATCCGCGGCTTCCCGAGAAGATAGTAACTGCTCATATGAAAGGCGGATCGATCCGCCCCAAAGAAGGGATCGATCCGCGGCATCAGTTTTTCCTCTTTTTATTTACAAGTTTGCCATTCTTGTGTTTTTTTGGATAAATAGAAAGAGATAGGGTTTTAGTGGGGGGGGGGGGGGGGGATCTTGTATTGTTTTCTCCCAACATTCTTCTTCTTCTTCTTCTCTCATTTTTGGGAACCCACTTGGGTTCCCTTCTATTTCTTCTTCATTTGTATAAACTTGAAGATTTCATTGAAGTTTTAATGACTAGGTATATTTTCTATCTCTTCTCTTTTGATGATATTGCTATGTTTTCCATTGATTAGTTAGGTTTACTTAGGTTGTGGATCATGAACTCTTGGATTCAATGTTGTAGCATTTCTAGGGTTCATTTGTGTAGGATTTAAAACTAAGGGATTCATCTTATTTGTATTGCAACTATGATTGTTAAAACTTAGACTTTGAATCCTACCCTATGTATTTCATATGGAATATTATGTAACCTTGTGTTTTGCACCCCATTTGTTAGATAAATGTTGTGTGTGGGATTTAAAACTTGGAGTCTTCATCATAGATGTCAAGCATCTTTGATTGTTCAAACTCTTGAGTTTTAAATACTACCTTTTGAAGGCTTCATAGGTGGTTTGTCCACCAAGTAGATTAGTTAGTGTAGGGGGGACAAATCATTCGGATTAGAAGCCATAGAGGCTTCATCTTGTATGTCATGCATCCTTGATAGTCAAACGTTAGCTTCAAATCCGTTTCTATGGAAATCTTAAAGCTCATTTCATCTAACACATAGGTGCATTCCAAGTGTTTGATAATATGCCACAATGAGATGTTACCTTAGAATGTGCTTGAAACTTTAGTCCATTTCATCTTGTTGTGACCCAAGATGGGAGGAATGATCTTAACCTATTGCTTTTTAGATTAGTATTTATTTACCTTTTATCATCCAAAAAGCCGCAAGACGCAATGTCATTTTTATTCTCTTTCATCATCTTTTCTTATTTATTTCTTTTGAGCATTATAATTAGTTACTAAACCTCCCAAACGTTGTTCTTGTATCAATCCCTGTGGACTCGACACCCTACTTCCAAATGCTACATTTTTAATAGGGTTAAATAAGAACTTGATTTTGACAATAATCACTCGCTCTTCTATTTCCCAAACAACTATTTTTCTCGAAGTCGTTACAAAACTAATCTCAAATGTTGCTCATGCTCCTCCAGGCTCTTGGAATAAATGAGAATGTCATCAATGAATACTATTACGAACTTGTCCAAGTACGATTTGAACACACGGTTCATCAAATCCATAAAGGCGGCAGGTACATCGGTAACCCCCAATGGCATCACTAAAAACTCATAGTGTTTGTATCGAGTCCTAAAGGCTGTCTTCTCTACATCCTCTACTTTGACTATCAATTGGTGATATCCCGATCTCAAGTCTATCTTCAAAAATACCTGAGCCCCTTGAAGTTGTTCAAATAAGTCATCAATACATGGCAACAGGTATTTGTTCTTGATGGTTACCTTGTTGATTTCCCTGTAGTCAATGCACATCCGCATTATACCGTTGTTATTTTTCACAAATAATACCAGTGCACCCCACAGGGATACACTCGGCCGAATAAAACCCTTGTCTAATAACTCTTGCAACTGAATCTTTAACTCTTTCAACTCAACTAGTGCCATTCGATATGGTGCTCGTGAAATTGGTTGAGTTTCCGGCATAACATAAATACCAAACTCAATTTCTCGATCAATTAATACACTAGGTAACTCCTCTGGAAACACATCTGGGAATTCTTTAACTATCGGAATATCCTCAAGTTTCAAATCATTACCCCTAGTATCCAGAATACTACACAAGAACCCTCGACAACCTTTCTTTAACAAATGACATGCTTCAATAGCTGACACTATATACGGCGGTGATACAATACCCTTGCCTTGGAAATAGAACATATCTTGATTCGGAATATGAAATACTACCCCTTTGTTGTTACAATCCATATTGCATAATTAGCCGCTACCAATCCATACCCAATATAACGTCAAAGTACTGAACGATTATCGATACTAAATCAACTATTAAACTTTTACTACCTATGTTTATATCACATCTTCTAAACACCCCTGAGCTAATCATCGGAACCCCCAATGGTATTACAATAGATAAATCATAGTCCAGAAACTCTAATGTTTTATCTAGGTGCTTAGCAAAATGATGTGATACGAACGAGTGTGTGGATCCTGAATCTATAAGTACATTAGTTAGGTGTGAGCAAATGGGTACCATACCTAAACAACGGTATTGGCAGAAGCGGTCTCTTCCGGCCTGAGCTGATATGATCTTACCTCCCGTTGCTCTATCCTCGGAGGTTGTTGAGTAGTCCTTTGTGTAATTCACTAGCTGTGTATGAACCGGAACCAAAATCGGAAGCTCCTTGACGCTTGGTTGGACAATCCTTAGCTTGATGTCCCAATTCTTTACAAGTGAAGCATCGACCCCTCATATCTATATTCTGATTTGGACAGTTCCTGGTGATGTGCCCCGATTATCGGTAAATATTGTAAATGATTGAATTTGGAAGTTGATTGCATCGGCCCAAATGAAATTTCTGACAAGTCTGACACCTCGGTTTATTTTCACCGGAACCACTACCAATACTAGCTGATGATCCTCCTGAACTCTACCTTTTTGCACCCCCTAGACTACTGAAGTGACTTGACCCAGCCCTTTTGTTTTGTTAACTTGGTGGTGGCGGTAAGTTTGAAGTGTACCCGAGATCTCTTTCAGCGATAGAAGCAATATCCAATGCCTTAGCATAGGTTTCTCGACAGAATACGGTCACTCACCCTCGAATGTCACCCCGGAGTCCCGCTACAAACTTCCTTGCCTTCACCTTCTCAGTCATTACAATATCCCCGCCAAACCTCGCCAGACTAGTAAATTGTGTTGAGTATTCCCAAACTGACTTTCCCCCTTGTTCCAATTCCATAAACTCTTGAGCTTTTTGATCCCCAAATGATTCCGGAAAGTATTGTTCATTAAAAATTTTAAGGAATTGATCCCAAGTAGTCAGTTGACCCGGACCCAGCTTAGTAATCCACCAGTATTGCGCTTCATCCTTCAATGCATCGGCTACAAACAACACCTTTTATTCCTCTGTACATGGTAATACCCTGAAGATTTTCTCCATATCTGAGATTCAAAATTTTGCCTTCATCGGATCGGCTTCCCTGCGGAATATGGTCGGCTTTTGTTTGTGGAAGTTTGAAATGGTAACAATGTCTTCCCTCGGATTCGGATTTGGTTGTACTGGTCTTTCCTCAACCACATGAGCTTCAGCTACTCGAACTAACCCTTCGATCGCTCTTTCAACCCGTTCCATTCGGTTTGAGGTGTTACCTCCAGACATTATGCCTGGCACCCACATATAGTATACACATGCATGTTACTTTTAAGAAAAACATGACATGCTGATCAACATTTAAAAGCATGCTAAGTAAACATGTATGCATGTTTATGCAACTACGTGTCGTTGTGTGCACACTACGCGTCGTATACGTCTCTCATCCCCAAAGGCTCTAGCCTAATGCTCTGATACCAAAAATTGTCACACCTTAACCCACCTCGTGTGGATTAGGACACGTGTAATAATGCTAGAAGCACCCAATTACATTAATTTGTAAAGACACATGCGAATTACTAGGAAATGCACGTGTTTAACAACATAAAACAACTCTATTGTTACAAAACAGCCCCTAAGGGTAAATTGGTAATTAAAAAGGTATAGCAAATTTTATACCAAAAGATCGGTCTTTGAGTTCCAGTTCCAACACAAAAAACGGCACACGAATCCGAGTTTTCTAGACTGAGTTATGTCCGTTTCCGTCAAGGTCGACAGTGCAGCAAAAAGGCCTGCGGAGCGATCCGCCCCAAAACCGGATCGATCCGGATTTGGCAGAATGCTATTTCTGCACAAGTGTTCAAAATTTTCATAAACAAACCAATCAACCTACCTAAACATTCCCAAACATTTTGAACCATGAATGTAATTTCATTTGCATCAAAACAAGTCTTAAAGCTTAACTTTTGGTAAAAACTAATTCCCCATGAAACTTTGTTGAAAATGAACCCAAGTTACAACCCACAACATGGAACACTAAAGAACCATATCAAAACTACTTCCAAGCATTCTCAAACATCTCTAAGCATCTAAATTATAAACTTCGATTTTCTTGAATCAAGTTAGGCATTTACACAAAGTCTTCCCACAAGAGGGTCAAATCTTGCAAAACATTTGGTTACAAAAAGAAACTTGACCAAAGTCTACAACCCATGTATCCGAACTTGTCGGAATGATCCAAACATACGACTTACACATAAACCAACCGATTACATAGAAACTTACATAGGTTCTTTCAGATTTACATTAAACATATGAGTTGAAGCCTCAATCCACAAGGTAAGGATTCTGAGCAACAAGTTGCATCATATTACTAGTTAAAAACATATCTACAAGTCCTGAATTTCTCCCCCCATTCCCGAGCACGTCACTTTGTCTTAGGATATTGCTCCGTACCTGTGGTGGTTGTTTTTACCACAACAGAAAAAGGTAAACGATTTTCTTAAGCATTACGCTTAGTGAGTAATCTAAACATGATTGAATACTTGACATGTGCAATGCAACAATGAACGCATGACTCATAACCGTAATCGCCGAGTCACCGGTTCAATGATTTATTCAGACCTGAAGACCTCCCTTGGTTCCGTGGTCACTTTTATTCCTTGGACTTCCATATTTCTCGGATTCTTCCTCTTCACCACCCTTATTACTCCCAACTAATGAATCATTTTCCCAGTGCTCATTGAATACCACATAGACATATAAGCACATAAACATGTGGGCACCTATAATTTTATAAAATTTGCATGCAATTCACATTTTAACATCCCCATGTCTTCTAAGCATGAATAATCAAAACAATAAGAACATTCTCTTAGCTAATAAACATAAATTATCATCTCAAACATCATTGATGCCTTGAACATGGTTAAACACAATCATTCCTTGGTATAGAAAACTCACCTTAGCAAAATCTACCCAAATTCAAGCTAGAAATGAGGAATTTCTTCACAAATCTTGCTCAATTTGAACCCCAAAGTGAATCCTACATAGTTTTGGTACAACAATATCGTCTATCAAGAACAGTTACCGAAAAAACATTGCCGAAAATGAAAATAAATTACGTGCATTTGATCCTCTTACCTCCACAAGTCTAAAAGTGGTCTCGGATCATAAATCCGACAAACGACGGTGACGGAACGCAAAAAACGACGTCGGCGACGGTTCCTTTTTCTCTCTCGAGCTCTCTCTCTTTTATTTGTTTAATTCCTAGCAAATATGAGAGTCTCACTTTCTCTTTTGACACATATTTTCATAGACGATATTGTTGTACCATTCAACATATTTTGAGGTGTCAAAGCCTCAATTTTCTCCTCTTTTCATTTGTTTCTCCGAATTTTCTTAAGTTCCTATTATGAAATCCCCAAACATTCCATTAACTACCCAATTATCTAATGAGTGTTTATCTAAGTTTCGTAGGGTCCCAATGTGGGTCTCAAATATTTTGTGAAGTTGCTATCGTACCTACTAATTATAAATCTTTTTTCAGTTATACCCTTATTTGGGTGTCCAAACTAATACCAATTGCTAACATATAACAATATACTGTGGAAGCAACTTAACAAATATCCATGTAATCATGTAAAATGCATTTAGTCATTTAAAATACAAATTACTAATTAGCCCTTCATTGGGCCGCACTCCAGTACCTGTCCCTTCTCACTGGGGACTTTTTCTAACTGTGTTCCTTTACTGAACACTTTTTCACGGGTGAGTCCAAGCCTCCCCTTAATCCCTTTTATACACTAATTATATTAATCAATGCATATGAAAATGACAATTAACCCGTTCTCCTAGTACGGGTGTTACAACATATACATTATAAAATTAAGAGCAGGAACAAGTTGTCAATTAAAACCATATAAAAGTTCTAAAATTTACAAAAGAGTAATGCTATGCTTCTCAAATTTCTATTTCAAAAGTACTTCCCAAATGACCTAGCAGTGGGGTGAGGTAAACAACTTCCAATCAAAATTCAACTGGTCCTACTGTATTTGACCTGACCACACTGCCACATCATTTGGGAAGTATTTTGGGATAGAAATTTGGAAAGTACATCATTACTCTTTACAAAAAGCCCCTGAATTAACAAAAAATCTTAATAAAAGTCCACATATTTTTTACAACTATCATATATAACCTGTTTTTTCCCGAAGGTTCAGTGGGGGCGGCTATCTCCACTTGCCCCCAAAGTGGGTCCGCCCCTGGCTGTAGAGCTGACTTTATGTCACGTCTGTCCGTGTGTCCTCCCATTGTATGGTCTGAACTACCACATCACATGTACAACTACCACATAATAATCTCTTGTTATAAAAACCATAAATTAAACCTTATTCAAATACGTATCCAAGAATTTAGTCTAGGGGAGACAATTCTAATAATTTAAAAAAAAAACAAAATTGGAGAGGACGAGTCTATATATTTAAAGCATATTTATGAGCATGTGCACTAATCTAAATAGATGTGTTTTTTTTTTTTTAATTTAATTCAAATCTAAGGCCAGTGCCCTTATTTGCCTCTCTGAATCCATCCCAAACCTTAGGTGGTGACTCAAGGGAAGGATCCTCGGTCGCGAATTGCGACAATCAATTTGGACAGCACCCATATCACCACTTGCAGAATCACACAATTTCTTTTTTTTTTTTAAATACATATATATGTACATATATTGTGATGCTCTTAAGTGAACAGGGTTGAGTGAACATACCCAGTGAACATGTTTTTTATCCTAAAAGAACTTGCGGGTCAGTGGGGTGCATGGGTTAGCAAGGCAACCCGCGAGTTTTTTTAGACTAGAAAATATGTTCACTGGTTATGTTCACTCAACCCCTATTCACTTAAGAACCTGACCATATCTATAAATATTAGGGCTGTAAGAAATTTTTGCAATACCGAACCGACCGACCAGAACCGACCAGTTTTGTCGGTTATGGTCGGTTTTAAGTCCCTATGGTCGGTCAGCGATTTGCAAATTAAATTATATTTTCGACAGTTATGGTCGGTTCTCGCTTTTCACAACAAAAAAAGGTCAACCAACCGAACACCGACCATATAGATATAATATACATCTTAAAATTTTACATATAGATATTATAATATAAAACATTTATTACCCCCCATCCCCCATTTGCAATCCAGACCCAAATCAAGCCACCACTTCCTCTTTTTAAAAGCACTCTCTCTCTCTCTCTCTCTTTCTATATATATATATATATATATAGATCATTGACAGTCTGCCACCACTTCACCATCATCGCCGGTCCGCCACCACTTTACCATCTCTCTAAGGCTCTCTAATCTCTCTCTCAGTCAAGCATGGAGGACAAAGCTTATCATCTCCTCTCATCTCTCTCTCGGTCAAGCATGGAGGTCAATGCTTTGGATGAAGCCAAGGATAAGTCTATGGACGAAGGCCCACGAATCAGTGCTCACGGACTTAATTCTGTCACCGAATCATCGGTGGTCACAGTCGAAGCTAAAAACCCTTGTTGAATCTCCATAAAGGTAACCTTTAATCCTTCATTTGTTTGCACAAAATCCAGAGTATGTGCATGGATCTGGTTGTATTTTGATGAATCCTTTCTCCTTGCTTTAGATCTCTATCTATTTATGTGATAAATTTATATATATATATATATATATATTTTTTTTTTTGTTAAACTAAAAATTTCGTATTCTAATGACAATCTATTTTGACTCTTTTGAGATTTTGATTGTATGTTGTATTTTGAGTCCCAAACTTTAGATCTTTAAAGGGTATATATTATATATATTGCTAATCAATCTCCAAGGATTTGTTTGTTTTTTGATAATTTGAGTCTCAAAGTTAGATCTCTGTTTGTTTCCCTCTTCAAAATCTCAAATCTTTGTCAAATTGACCAAAAAAATCAAACACTGACCATTGTTTACACCGGTCGGAATGGACCGACCGTTTCGGTCAATAGTCGAAATCAATTTTGAACTACAGAAAACTGATGCTTTTGGTTCGGTGAAGTTTTGAGGCTATAAAACCGACCAAACCGACCGTTTACACCCCTAATAAATATATAGATAGCAATATAGGTAGATGCCTCTTGGCATTTAGCAAAGTAATTAACATTCCATGTGGTGTGATACACATATATACAATATTTCCATCCCAAATATATATATATATATATATATCAACGAATCCTAACAAAACCAATAGAAGAATATTCAATTTCTCAATCACCATGCATTCTTCTACTTTTCTCTCTCCTATATATTGTTTCTCTCTCTCTCATATGCAAACCCCTCTCCACTCTCCAAAACTGCTTCTGATCTTACATACACTCATAATAACAAAGTCTTTTTTGACTGTCTCTCTTTCTCTCATCTTCTTCCTCATCATCATCCTTCAGTACAGCATCCCCAAACCCCTCTCTTACCACTTCGGAAGCCAAATTACTGCCCGCTAAAATTCCAGACACGGAAGAAACTGCCAGCAAAGGTTGTTCGTTGTTCATGACGTAGTTTTGGGGGTTATTATTGACATAACGACTAAAGATTTGATATGGACAAAGGGTCGTGGGATCAAGGTAGTTCACCGTCATTGGTATCCGTAACATACGCTAGATATAATAGTCTATATACTTTCACAGGTTATAACACAAGAGGAATTGGTTCATATTTCCCCTCTGACAGTCATTTTTTTTTAAATACTTCAAAGTCTCTGTTTTATTTGGAATTTATTGTGGGTTTGACAAAGTTTAACTTGGTTTAGGAAGTAGTGAAGGTGGTTTGGTTCATTGCTTTTCCTTTTTCTTAAAGTAGAAGGAATTGAACTTCATTATACTGGTTAATCATCCTACAACTACAGAGAATATAATGAGTGTGTATGTGTGTGCGTGTGTGCGTTTGTGTGTTTTTTTTAACAGTAAATGTAATGACCCAGAAATTTAAAACATATTATTTTATTTTTCATTAAAGAAAAACACCAGTTTTGGATCCTACACTATGTAAATTTTACCTCTGTGTGTGAGTGGAGGCGTGAGCCTACCACATGGGATTATCTCCCATGGGTAACTTGGAGACCAAATAAAAATAGTACAGTGTGTGTTCATGTATATGTTTGTGTGTATTTCGTGTGTATGTGTATGGAGGGCTTAAGCTTGAAGCCACTTGGTGGCCAAGCAATAAACACCTATATGTACTACCCCCCCCCCCCAATACATTACAAAAACTCACACAACTCTCTGCCATCTCTCCCTCTCGGCTTCGCACACACATAAATTTATATATAGTTTTTATATCTCTAGAGAGAGAGAGAGAGTAGTACAATGAATTCAAAGGCTTGGATTATTATTTGTTTGGAATTCTCTGCTATTGTATTTGCAAATTGAATCTGGGTAAGCTTCATCTTGTAATTTCATCAATAATTCCAGTTTATATAAACTTAGTTGATATATATATATATATATAAAATTATGTATATCGTTAAGGATCTGAAAATAGAGGGCATAAAAATTGTAAATGAAACTTGATTTCTTTATATCAAATGAAAGGTCTCGATCCCACGAGGCACTATGTCAAATTTTAAAAGCTACTTCGCAATCCCACGAGACACTATGTCAAATTTTAGAAGCTAATTCGCAACGGTCGATTTAAAGTTTTGTCACCATTTGGTTTTTTGATAAAATTGAGAGTTGCGTTTGATTTCAATAAAAATTGATTTCGTATTTGAAATCTATGCGAAAAAGGAAGAGATTCATATATTGAAAGTCCTGTTTTGGTTAAGTTTTCAAAATGGTTTAAAACCAGCCTTTTATTTTAAAACAGGGGAAAAAGAAGGAAGACGACGTTTCTGTGATATCTCGCGCGAGCGGTCCGCGCTCACGATCAAACTATTTTTGAAAACTATTTTTAAATAACCACGTGGACTTATTGAGCAAAACTAGCCCGAGTGGCCTGCGCGAGCGAGGTATCGCCCGAGCGGCCCGCGCGAGCGAGGTCCCGCGCACGTGACCTCATGCAGTTTAGTAAAATCTTCTGTTTTTCCATACTTGAATCAGAAATACCGCATGCAGTTTAGTAAAATCTCCTATTTTTCCATACTTGAATCAGAAATGAGCTAAGTGACCTTGTACCCTAAGCTTTAAGAGTTTTACTTTACTTTAATAGTATTTGTACTTGTGCTTAGAGGTGTTGTACCTCACTGATATACGCGCATTATTGTATGTCGAGATTTATAGTAGATTAAGCGGTTCCGATTTCTATTCTGTTTACTTATTCAAACTATCCTCAGTGAACGGTAGTTTCGTATAACCCTCAATAAAGTTGTATAATATGTTAACAGTGTACTTACATGTTTACATGAGTTATGATGCTTTAAGTGTTTACTTGAGCTGATATACCTTAAGTGGTTACTTGGTTGCTATGCCTTATGTGTTTACCTGGATGATTTCAGTATGTCTATTATGTTTGTTTTAAATCGATAACATGCTTTGATAATCTGTTTTATGAAATGTTGAATATGTCTTGATGCTTAGAGCTCACATATGTCACATAGCATTTCATAAGCATGAGCATGAACACGAAATCACGAAAATAATTTTGGGATGAAAGACCTTAGAGGCTTTCATTTTTTGAAAAGGGAAGACCTTAGAGGCTTCCGGGTTTTAAAAAGGGAAGACCTTAGAGGCTTCCCTGCATAAAACCCTCTAGGAGGGATTTTGTTTTGAAAAGATAGAAATCCCGGATTTGTGGGTAGGCGTGTGAGTTGGGTACCACTAGGAACTCGAATTGCGGGATGTGCTGCAAGAAACCCCCGTAACATGAAGGCTAGGCCTCCGTGTAATTCGTAAGGCCCAAAGTCCAGCACGTTTGTGGCTAGGCCTATGTGGACAGAAAGCCCATGGTCCGGGTAATGATATTGATGATCGAGGGTGAGTGTTTGAAAAGGCATGAAAATGGTTTTCATACATGACATTGGCATTCATTGCACTCATGCATGTTATATAACAGATGTTATTGTGTGGTTATATAACTATACGAGCCTTTTGGATATGGACTATAAAACCTCTTTTTCAGGTGACTTGAGTTAGGGCAAGGTGACAAGCGGGGGTATTTATAAAATACAACTGCGCTAAAAGAAGAAAAAGTATGGATTTAGTTTACAATTCCTCCATTTATCTGCAATTTGAATTACAATGCTAGTTTATGCACCTATTGATTAATCTATGATAAGTTGTGTGTTTTAGCTGTAATTTGTGCAGACTGCAGTTGCTGTGTGAAGAATTGAAAGATGACGATAAAAGGAAATGCTGAATTCTAATGAAGACAATCAAAAGTTGAAATACAGAGTTCGATCGATTGAAGACCGTTCGATCGATCGAAGTTTCGATCGATCGATCGAAAAAAGTTCAAGCAATCGAAGTCCCCAAAGTTCAATCGATCGAGATTGGTTTGATCGATCGAACATGCCTTTTATCAGATTTTTACGCAAACGCAGCAGAATGCATGTTTAACCCTAGGCATTAGGTTTTACTATAAAAACTCGTATTGTGTACGTCCATAGGGACGCCCACTTTATATTTTATCAGTTTTTACATAGAGAGAGAGTTTTCTACTTTGATTCTTGTAGGTTTTGATGATTGGATATTGAATTGAGTGGAAGTTTGAAGTTCATTAACAGCTTGTTCGTTCCAGGTTTTGTTATATCAGTTTTGTTTACATTCTGTTAGTAGCTTACATAGTTTAAATTTGAATAGATCATAGTTTTACTTGTTGGTAGTGGATAAACCATAGTTTTGATAGTTTACATGCTTAAATCTCCACCAAACACTTCTTTAATGAATCTTTACTTTAAAAATAACATTGTGACACTTCAGACGATGTATGAGTAGTTCCCGAGTTGGGAGATCACGATGAAACCATGATCTCAGGCCTCTACCATGCAGCAGCTTAATTTCTGTGTTCGATCGATCGAAGTGGTTCGATCGATCGGACCAGAGTTATTGTCGAGCGATCGAAGTCAGTTCGATCGATCGAGGGATGAAGAAGTTCGATCGATCGAAAGCGCGTCGATCGATCGAACTCTCTGATTCTTGAGGACATTCTATACAGTATTCCTAGACTTTCTGTTTTACTGGATTGTTATCAAATTGTCCGAAAACGCTCAGTTTGTCAAAATAGTCTATGAACTTTAAGCCTTAAGGCATTTTCCTTCAATATATTTTGCAAACCACCCTCAATGCTAATACCATTGTAGGTGAGAGTCTAAACTATTGTTTTAAACCGCCTTTTTGTATTTCAAACGTAAATGTGATGATATAGTCCCGGTCATGAACGGACTATGGATTCTTTATCTTAAGAGGAATACGGAATACTGTAGAGAGTGTGCTCCACTGAGCTTCAATGTAATTGCATGGTAGATGGCTAGGTTGCGGTGGATTTGTGTAATCCCAACATTCTTTTTTAATTAAGAAAAATATTTTAAATCACTGCTTTAGTTAATTAGTTAGTAATTAGTTAATCTAGTTTAATTGCTTCAGTTTTAGTAATTGTTAAACTGTGGAACTTTGTGTTCTACATCTGTTAAATAAAAGTTTTGATTTTCATTTTCTTGTTGAGAATAATCTAAGTAATTGGTTTAACACCTTCCCTGTGGGATCGACCTGGACTTAATCCAGTTTACTACTTGCACGATTACCTACACTTGGGTATAGCACACAAGCGCACACAGAAAAATCATCGTGTCACAAGGCCCAGAGTAGAGTTTACTCGTGAAGACCCCATTTGGGGAAGATATTGTGAGATTGTGATTCTTTGTATTCTTAAAAATGTTGGGTTTTATTATAAGAGTTTTCTAAAGTCTAAGAAAAAGAAAGTAGATCACTGTATTACTTTTTGATATGTGAAACCAAACTTGAATTTCTATTTAAAAGTTGTTTTATGAAGCTTGAGAAGAAGTCTGATAAATGTTTATCAGATCTGTATGTTTTCCGCTGCATTGTGTTAATTTGATGAACTGATCAAGATTTTCTGTTAATGTCTTTTAACTTGACAAGCAAAGCTTTTCAAAAGACTAGTGTAACACTTCCGTTATCGTTTTACTCAAATCCGTGAGTCTTTAAAGATTTTGATTTCCTATCAAAGATTTCAAAAGGCTATTCTATGTTTCCGCAGTAACCCTCGGAGTCTAGGACTCGAGGCGTTGTAAAATGGTATCAAAGTTTTGAGGTTTCAAAGTTTAGATGTTTCAAAGCTTTGGAGTTTCAATGATTTTAAAGTTTAAACGTTTATTTTTTTTAAGAGAATGTTTTTCAGGTAAGCTTCAGGTGTAGGACTTGGAGCATTACCAGTATGTTCAGTCCTCCTTCCGCTCTTTATTATATTATTTTAGTTAGCACCCCCTCACCTGTGGGACCCGTGGTAGGGCGGGACGCTACAAATGGTATCAGAGCATACCGGCTCGAATACTTCGAAACACCGAGTTATGTGCTCATGTTGATTGAGAAATTATTTTGTTGACATGTTAGTCGATGACTTCAGAATTGTGTTGTCATGTACTAATATGTTACTTGATAACTTGTGATGTACTGTTTAAAGTTTTAACTGCACGTATCTTTGAGAAGATGAATTGAGCATGTTTACTTGCCTACGGGACTATGTGATATAACATGCTACGTTGTTTAAGATGCCTATATGCTTACATGTTTAGTTAAGCGACAAGCATGCTAGAAATATGTCTTTATACGAATATGCTTATGCCGTTTATGCTTACCTTTGAGATATGTACACAATTGTGTTATAACCATGAGTGCAGCTTGAATTGGATTCTTGTGTGAAATGGGTAGTGAGAGCTTTTGTGTAGTTCCTATGCCCCCCCTGTTTTGAGAGTTTGTCTATAGGTAACTTCTTGACTTTTGGGGTAGTCTCTCCTTTGGGTTAGACCTCGGTACTCCTTATTCCTTGAGAATTCTTTTGAACATGATAAGTTCACTCCTTTATGAGTTGGGTATGCTTGTCTTTACGTATCCTTGCCATTCGATTTTGATGACTAGTTATGTCAATGGAGTTTCTTAGTGTGACTATCTTTCTGTACAAGTTCACACACTTTTCTGGAAAGAGTGTATCATTCTGTGATCATATCATTCTGTGATCGTATCATTCTATTATTTGAGAAATCTCATCAGAAGAAATGTATAGGGAACATCGTAATATACAGTTATATGAGCTATGAGCATTGAAATTTAAGACAGCATGTGAAATGGAGCATAAAGTGTATTTGCTATTTTACCTGGACTTGGTCCTAGTAAGCATTTTGTGGTTCACACATTGGGAACATTAATCTCTATTTCAAACTTGGGTTATGCGATGTGATGTGAGTACATGGGGATATGAGTTGAGTATATCGAGGACTGACGATAGTGTTATTGGAGATATTAATCATTTGAGATTAGTACATTTTTGTAGATATTGGACGGTTGAGGAATCTCTGAACCTATCTTATGGTATATCTCACGGTATTATCGTACAACGTGATATTGCAGTATTCCTTTACTATTTCGTTTATGATTTATGGTGTATAGATGAGGAATCTCTCATCTTATATTACGGTGTATTCTAATATGGTATCATCTTGACGATTCTAATACGGTATTATCTTGACATATTCTAATACAGTGTTATCCTGACGTATTCTAATACGGTGTATATGGATGGTTGAGGAATCTCTCAACCTATTGACAGTATTATCTTAAGGCGTGTTCTATTATGGTGTATATGGGATGGTTGAGAAATCTCTTAACCTATTTATGGTGTTATCATATTACGACATATATGAAGCGACTGAGGAATCTCTCAACCTGTATTACGGTAGATGTTGGACTCTAAGAATTGAATCTCGTTTGGAATTTTGAGGAACGCTGTTTGAGGATAGGATACTAGGCTTTTGAGAAAATTACTTCAGGGAAGATGAAGTGTTATGACCTACTTTGCGTAAGGTTCTTACGATTTGACATTTCAGGATGCTCGTAAATGAATATTCGTGTTGGAAGACGGAATGTGAAACATCCCTTAGACTGCACTGTGATTACTTTGTTATCAGATTACCTAACTTGAATTTTGCGGACGAAATTCTTTTAAGGGGGGGTAGAGTGTAATATCCCAGAAATTAAAAATATATTATTTTATTTTTCGTCAAAGAAAAATACAAGTTTTGGATCCTTCACTGTGTAAATTTTACCTCTGTGTGTGAGTGGAGGCGTGAGCCTACCACATGGGATTATCTCCCATGGATAACTTGGAGACCAAATAAAAATAGTGCAGTGTGTGTTCGTGCATATGTTTGTGTGTATTTTATGTGTATGTGTGTGGAGGGCTTAAGCTTGAAGCCACTAGGTGGCCAAACAATAAATACTTATATGTACTACCCCCTCCCCTCCCCCCAATACAATACACAAACTCACACAACTCTCTGCCATCTCTCTCTCTCTCTCGGATTTACACACACATAAATTTATACATAGTTTTTATATCTCTAGAAAGAGAGAGAGAGAGAGAGAGAGAGAGAGAGTAGTACAATGAATTCAAAAGCTTGGATTATTATTTGTTTGGAATTCTCTGCTATTGTATTTGCAAATTGAATCTGGGTAAGCTTCATCTTGTAATTTCATTAATAATTTCAGTTTATATAAACTTAGTTGATATATATATAATTATATATACATATCGTTAAGGGTTTGAAAATAACGGGTAGAAAGACAATAACAGAAACTTGATTTTTGTATATTAAATGATTGGTCTCGATCCCACGAGGCACTGTGTCAAATTTTAGAAGGTAATTCGCAACGGTCATAACAAACGGTCGATTTAAAGTTTTGTCACCATTTGGTTTTTCAATAAAATCGAGAGCTGAGTTTGATTTCAATAAAAACTGGTTTCGTATTTGAAATCTATGCGGAAAAAGAAAGAGATTTATATATTGAAAGTCCTGTTTTGGTTAGGTTTTCAAAATGGGTAAAAAAACCGGCCTTTTCTTTCAAAACAGGGGAAAAAGAATAAAAAAGACGTTTCTGTGACATCTCGCGCGCGCGACCCGCAGGAGCGAGGGGTTGCGCAAGCGGTCCGCGCTCGCGATCACGCTATTTTTTAAAATTGTTTTTAATAACCACGTGGCCTTATTGAGCAAAACTCGCCCGAGCGAGCGATGTATCGCCCAAGCGGCCCGAGCGAGCGATGTATCGCCCAAGCGGCCTGCGCGAGCGAGGTCCCGCGCGCGCGACCTCAAGCAGTTTAGTAAAATCTCCTATTTTTCCATACTTGAATTAGAAATGAGCTAAGGGACCTTGTACCCTAAGCTTTAAGAGTTATACTTTACTTTAATAGTAATTGTACTTGTGCTTAAAGGCGTTGTACCTCACTGATATACGCGTATTATTGTATGTTGAGATTTATAACAGATTGCGCGGTTCTGGTTTCTGTTCTGTTTACTTATTCAGACTATCCTCGATGAACGGTAGTTCCGTATAACCCTCAATAAAGTTGTATAATATGTTAACAGTGTACTTACATGTTTACATGTGATGCTTTAAGTATTTACTTGAGCTGATATACCTTAAGTGGTTACTTGGTTGCTATGCTTTATGTGTTTACCTGGATGATTTCAGCATGTCTATTATGTTTGTTTTAAATCGACAACATGCTTTGATAATCTATTTTATGAAATGTTGAATATGTCTTGATGCTTAGAGCTCACATATGTCACATAGCATTTCATAAGCATGAGCATGAACACAAAATCACGAAAATAATTTTGGGATGAAAGACCTTAGAGGCTTTCAATTTTTGAAAAGGGAAGACCTTAGAGGCTTCCAGGTTTTTGAAAAGGGAAGACCTTAGAGGCTTCCATGCAAAAAAACCCTCTATGAGGGATTTTGTTTTGAAAAGATAGAAATCCCGGATTTGTGGGAAGGCATGTGAGATGGGTACCACTAGGAACTCGAATTGCGGGATGTACTGCAAGAAACCCCCGTAACGTGAAGGCTAGGCCTCCGTGTAATTCGTAAGGCCAAAGTCCTGCACGTTTGAGGCTAGGCCTACGTGGACGGGAAGCCCATGGTCCGGGTAATGATATTGACGATCGAGGGTGAGTGTTTGAAAAGGCATGAAATAGTTTTCATACATGACATTGGCATTCATTGCACTCACGCATGTTATATAACAGATATTATTATGTGGTTATATGTCTATACGAGCCTTTTGGATTATGGACTATAAAACCTCTTTTTCAGGTGACTTGAGTTAGGGCAAGGCCCGGAGTAGAGTTTACTCGTGAAGACCCCATTTGGGGAAGATATTGTGAGATCGTGATACTTTGAACTCTAAAAAACCTTGGGTTTTATTATAAGAGTTTTCTAAAGTCTAAAAAAAAGATAGTAGATCACTGTATTACTTTTCGATATGTGAAACCAAACTTGAATTTCTATTTAAAAATTGTTTTATGAAGCTTGAGAAGAAGTTTGATAAATGTTTATCAGATCTGTATGTTTTTCGCTGCATTGTTGTTAATTTGATGAACTGATAAAGATTTTCTGTTAATGTCTTTTAACTTGACAAGCAAAACTTTTCAAAAGACTAGTGTAACACTTCCACTATCGTTTTACTCAGATCCGTGAGTCTATAAAGATTTTGATTTCCTATCAAAGATTTCAAAAGACTATTCTATGTTTCCACAGTAACCCTCGGAGTCTAAGACTCGAGGCATTGTAAAATGGTATCAAAGTTTTGAGGTTTCAAAGTTTAGATGTTTCAGAGCTTTGGAGTTTCAATGACTTTAAAATTTAAATGTTTGTTTTTTTTAAGAGAATGTTTTTCAGGTAAGCTTCGGGTCTAGGACTCGGAGCATTACCAGTATGTTCAGTCCTCCTTCCGCTCTTTATTATATTATTTTAGTTAGCACCCCCTTGCCTATGGGACCCATGGCAGTGCTGGACGCTACAGTAAAATATATCCATTAATTATAATTGTCAAATACAATATTAAATTTAAGGATTCCTACATTTGTTAGTTTGTGGTCACGTGAACATAATGTTAAATTATGTTCCAGCATATATATTGAACCATTGATTTAGTGATAACATATTTGTTGGGTTGTGAACATGTGATAAAGTGACTCTAATGTTGAATGTTTTTTTTTTTTGGAACAGATTATTGAATGGTTTTCAGCATATTTTATTTATCCTATATTGTTTGGTACATGTATCTATGCATGCCTCTCCTAGTGTTGGTGCATTACAGTAGACACCCATTAATGCACCCATAGGCTTTATGTTGAAAATTCCTTTGGCACTCATCCTATACTCTCTTTATCTATTTTACATGTCAATTACTAATTTGATCTAATTTTAATAAGTTAGAAAATTCGATGCAACTATTGTAATTGTTATCTATCATACCTACACTTAAGAATTTTTTTTAGAATTGTTTAACACCGTGCATAGCACAGGCAATGTAATAACCTGCATTTTCATTTATTGGCATTGTCATATTTAATATTGATTATCTACTTTTTATTTTTTATTTTTACAATTCTTATGTGTAGAATTTATTTCTCGCTTAATTTCATATTTGGAATTCTTATTGGGGTCAAACTGTAATGTTTATAAAATTTGTAATACCTGTGTGGTATTTCAAAACTGTATTTCAAAACGGTGGAGATGTTTGCTTTTGACTCAATCAGTATTATTAAAAAACCAGAAAATCAATCCCTACTTTAAAATGAATTTTCTGTATTTTTGTGATGAACACCGTGTCACAAAAATACCAGTTTGTGCTTAAAACTGTCCGCGCCGCGTTAATCTCCCACAATATTGGATTCTCCACCAATCATGAAGTGACACTTGCTTTAATCTCATTAATGCTACCAATCATTTCTAAGATTGTTTGGGTATGTATATGGTGTGTGTTTAATTAACTATTTTGCCAAACACCCAAAGTGATTCTAGGCAACTAGTTTGTGCCATGTTTGGCAACACCAAACTTGTGTGTGTTATGTTGTACCTAAAAGCCAAATTCCCAAACACCCCTTGACCCCTACTACTGTAAGTTGCCTCTTCACAATCTGTAGGGATTGTATACGTGGGTGTATATCTGTGTATATGTATTGTTTTTAGTTAATTGAGAAACAAAATCAATTTGTAGTGTATGTGTGAAGGGACTTGGTCCCCAAGTTTTACTACTTGATTTCTACATAAACCCCCACATGCCTCACAATCTACACACTTGAGAACTGAGCATTCAGGGAGTTTAGAGAGAATTTCAGAGAAGAAATTTCAGTCAATTTTAGAAAGGGAGAGCTTATATCTCCATAACCTTAAGCTTGAAGCTCCAATTGGGTTCTTATATTGATTCTTTCTCAACATATTCTCATCCCTTCATCTTTGATATCAGTGAGTATTTTAAAACTCACCTAGAATGTAATTTCATAGTTCAATTACTGTTTGTGTGCTTGAATCATGAAACACCATGGTTGATTTCACGGATGAACACCATAACTTTGAAATCAAGAATTTTCAATCTTAACCAAAATCTGTTTTCTTAGATAATAATGAAAGATTATGTTATATATAGACTATGTTTAAAGTAGTGAGGCCTAATTTGTTCATATGAGAAAGTATATAAGAAATTAAGTTTTGACAACTTTTGATGTTTCATAAAATTTGAGAGTTATAGTTTGTTTTATGTTAAATTGATTTCATATTCAAAATCCTTGAGAAAAACTAAAGAAATCCATATGTAATATGATATATATACTAATAGATTTGGAAATGGGTCAAAAAGACCCTGAAAATCTGAAACAGAGCAGTTCTGACGAAGAAGATGAAGTCTCTACTTCATTTCGCGCGCGCGATCGCACGAGCGGACCGCACGAGCGACCCGCGCGCACAATCCTTGCGTCCCCAGGCAGACAGAAGAATTTATATAAGAAAAATGAAAAATGGGCAGGACGCGAGCGACATTTCGCGCGAGCGAGCCGCTCGCGCGACCTACCCATTTTTCATTTTTCTTATATAAATTCTTCTGTCTGCCTGGGGACGCAAGGATCGTGCGCGCGGGTCGCTCGCGCGAGGGGTCACACGAGCGGACCGCACGAGCGACCCCTCGCGCATGATCCTTGCGTCCCCAGGCAGACAGAAGAATTTATATAAGAAAAATGAAAAATGGGCAGGTCGCGCGAGTGACATTTCGCGCGAGCGGCCCGCGCGCGCGACTTCTGGCAGTTTCTAGTTCTTGCTGGTTTTATGTTAAGGAACTGTTTGGGTGGTATTTTATGAACTGTTAAAGCTCTGTTTGGGAACTTATTAAATCAGAAATCTTAATTGGTTATGTTTGGACGATTAAAACGTTGTATTGCGACTTATCCATCCCCGTACGCTCGTTGTTTATAGATTTCAGTGATTTGCCTCATGTTCTTAAAGTTACATGACATACATGTGGAGTCGGTTGTACATGCATGGTGAGTGTGAATGTTGGTCAGTATGGAAAAGAGTAATGGTCAGTGTGGCATAGTGAGTGCGGTTGAGATTGTGTTGTGGACACTCCCTGGTAAGTGAGTACCAAAGTGTGTTGTGATTGAGATTGCGGCGAGGGTGTCTTTGAAATGCGACGGTGGCAAAACTGGACACTCCCTGATGACCATGGTAGCGTCAAAGTGTGTGAAGCCGAACTTGGACATTCCCTGGTGCCCATGGAAGTGCTAAAGTGTGGCTTACGGACACTCCCTGATACCCGAGTCTGGATACTGCGTGAGGGTTCCTCCGGTATTTGCATGGCGGATTAGGTAGTCAAAGTGTGAGGCAATGGACACTCCCTGGTACCCCGGACCAAAGTGTGAGGCAAACTGGACATTCCCTGGCACCTCTGTGCTAAAGTGTGGCTATCGGAGTATTTCAAAGATACCGGTGTATGGTGGTGGATTGTTGGATTTTGTCGAGAGAAAAGAGTCGATAAGATGAGATGATGCATTATTCTCATACACGGTCACATATACGAGAATTTTATCTTTTAAATAATATTGTGCTTGTTTCCTAAAATAAACTCATTGCTTTATTATTGGATTAAATGAGAAATGTAAAAAGGTAAATGAGTATGTTTTACATTCAAAGTTATGTTTTTAATACTCATCAGCTTCTTGAAGCTGACGACGTTGATGCGTCCTGGACATTCGTATTTAGGTTTTTCAGGTTATGATCAGACTGAACGTTATAACTATGCAAATTGAGAACAACTGCTGGAAACAGAATTTACTTTCATATGCTTTAAGTTGAACTGTTACGGATGACTGTAATAGACACTAAGTTATTGTATTGATTTAAGGCGGTTTGTGCCTTTAGAGACCCCGTGCTGTAATATGTAATAAGTTAGAAAAATATTTGTAAACTTTGATTGCTCTACTCTGATTATTGTTTATTGTTGTTCGACATTTGGAACGGAATCGATCCTTCAAACTGTCGCGACCTATGGGTCCATAAAGGAAATTAAACGCTTTCCTTATTTAATCTACGTCGGGACGTGACAGACAACACTAGCGTGTATATATATATATATATATATTCATATGATCCTCTCGCAAGTCGCAAGTGGCCGCATATCTACAATTATTGCCTATAATCCACAAGTGGCCCTACGTTGTGGGTGTAGCATTACTCTAACCAAAAACCGGTGCCTCATCAATCTCATGCATTACTTTCGCAAAAAAAAAAAAAAATCAATCTCATGCATTACAGCTAATGGAGTGGACACCCTTCCAATGGGAATTCACCCACATGTGCCTGTTATATATGTGGGTCATGGATGGACTTCTTTCTTTGAATTAAGGAATGTGCAATTTTCAAATGGGCCTTGTTATTGGGTCTAGTGGAAGCATCACTAATTTTTGGGATTAAAAAGGCCTAAAGGCCCATTAAGGGATTTAGAAATTTTACATGGAAGGACCAACAATTTGGACCCTCATTGCAATTGAACATGGCCCAGTAGAAAAGAAAGGAGTAGTATGAAAGAGAGAGCCAACCTCTATTTTCTTTTCTCTCCTAACTGAAGAATCCTATCGCTTCCTTGTATTCCTGGGCTCCCTTTGATAGTTTGATTTAGAGACTTAGTGATGAAAAAAAAAAAAAATACTAGAAAATAGGGAGGCTTGGCTTAAGGTCCTTAAAGTAGGGCATATTTGAATTAAAAGACAGCCCATTAACAACAAACTCATCAATGACAAAAGTACAAGCCCATTTTTAACCTACATCCACAATATTAAAACATTACTTTTCAAATCCATTTTACTCTTTCTATCAGACCAAACTACCCTTAAAGGAATTGTAAAATAACAAGTCAAACGTCACCAAAGCGCGCCCAAGGCGCAAGAACTTTTTCCCCAAAACACCAACAGGCGCACTAACCTTGGGGAATTGTCTCCCAAGCCACTCACACGGTGTTAGTATAGTACCGTATAATTTCTAATTTTGAAAAATATTTTTAAACTTTAAACTTCCATAACTTTTTATCTACAACACCATTTTTCACAAATTTTATATCACTAGAATTGTGTCGACGAGATCTACAAAACTAGTACCATTGTTGATATGTTTTGAGCAAAAAAAAAAAAAAAAATTCAAAATTTTACATATATGAATAATAAGTGAAATTTCACTTAATACTGAAATTTCACTAAGTACATGAAATATTAAGTGAAATTTCACTTAATATTTATGGATGTTGAAATTTTCTCTATTTTAAGATTTCTTAGTTTAAAAAGGGGCAAATTGAGCGAGGTCGCAAACGCTTTAAGTATAGATTAGGGCTTAGTTTGGCCCCCACACGGTTTTTAAAACTCACTAATGAAATTTATTATTAAATTGTTTGATAATTTTGTACAAGTAGTACATTACTCTTCAAAAAAACATCATGAAGCCAAAAAGTAACCTTGAGCTTTTAAAAGCTCCATTATAGAGTTTTAAAAGCTCCTCCCAAAAAGTCCTAAGTTCAAGTTTTACATATATGAATAATAAGTGAAATTTCACTTATTAATTGAAATTATTCACATATGTAAAAAAAAAAAAAAATGACTAATTTCCACAGCTCATAATGTTCTTAAACAGTTCAAACTCAAGATGAAGGGGATCCCTAAAAGGGTTGTGGTTGTGGTTGTGGGATTTCAAACGTAGGTGATAACATGCAAATCTCAAAGCCTGACTCTTTTACTTCATCAACTAGTGATGCAGCTAGGCCCAAATACTCATAAACTGACTTGGTAGTTGAAACCAAATTGCCATATATTTCCAATATAGATCACGAATACTATAATTGCAATCGATTTTCTTAATTCTAAACTGGCTTCACAAACTCAAAAAAGAAAACCCAACATAAAATGTAATTATTCAAAGCATCAATTAACAATGTTAAGGTATCTCAAATCCTTACTCAAAACCGATACCAAATTCAAATTCGATTCAAAATCCTCAAAAAACAGCTCCAGCACTGGACTCAAATCTATTATACAAAATTGAGTTCTCCTCCCACCATTCACATAGATTCATTAAATCCCTTCTTTTCTCTCCTCCTTTCATTGTTCCCTCCTCTCTCTCATTGAATATCTTATATATATATATATATAGAGAGAGAGAGAGAGAGTGATAGAGACGATGATTGATCCTTCAATGTCTAGATCTCCATCTCTAACTGGTGGTGAGAAGAATCATTGAAGGCTTACAAACAGAAAGGTAATTAATCTATAATATTAAGTGAAATTTCACTTAATAAGTGAAATTTCACTTATTATTCGTATATGCAAAAACTTTTTTTGCTCAAAACATATCAATAATAGTACTAGTTTTGTAGATCTCGTCGACACGATTCCAACGGTATAAAATTTACAAAAAATGGAGTTGTAGAACAAAAATTATGGAGGTATAAAGTTTAAAAAATATTTTTCGAAATTGAAAATTATATGGTACGATGCTCGCATGGTGCGAGCATTCTTTAGAGAAAGCCATGCGCGTGAGGCGCTTGAGGCGCACTTGGGGAGGCGCGGATCGTGCGCATGTGCGCGTGTCGGTGTGTGGCGCCAAGGGTAGATGCGGTTTTTTTTTAATTTATTTCTGTTGTCTTTTTCTGGTAAGATTTTTTCCAATGTGTATTTTAAATTGTCTTTAATCCCAATATAACTCCTTTAATGATCTTTTCACCAATTTTCTCTAGAAAATATATGTTCTTCTTTGTTTGGTTACTAAGTCTCTATTTGGTTCCTATATTTCGTGAGGAAAAAAAAATGAAAGAAAATTAATAAGAAAAATAGAAATTTGGTATTAAATACCAAATTAGGAAAATGATTTGGTTATAACACACAAGGGAAAAATATTTGGGAATAAGTCCATGATTAGTAGACATTAATAAACATAAGTACTTTGACCCATATAAAATCATAATTTCTGACCATTACACCCTTCACACACCTTACTGGTTTGTAGTTAGAGAGAGAGAGAGAGAGAGAGAGAGAGAGAGAGAGAGAGAGAGACCACCAGCCATCATCATCTCCGACCACCAACCACCGTCATCATCATCTCCGATCACCAGCCATCATCATCTCCGACCACCAACCACCGTCGTCTCCGACCACCGAGAACCACAGGTGAGACCACCAGTGATCACCATCATCTCCGGCGACTATCACCATCCTTTCTGTGCTCACCCAAAGTGAAATCCATTGCCGCGTCACGTGGCCGCCATTGATGAGTCTTTCAAGCTTTTTTGTCTAGTAAATGCAAAAGAGAAAAATAAGATACTGAGTTGGAGAAAATGAGACACTGACTACTTAACAAGCATTTGAGAAAGGGACTTTGTAAGAGGTTTTGCAATAGGAAGCTACATCACTCTCCTCTCTCTCTCTAAATACACACACACACACACACACACACACACATACGTATGTATGTACATATTTCAAGTCTAAAACTCTTGTTATTGATACTAATTTTTGCTCGTGAGTACTGGATTTCTTCCTATATGAGTTGAGTTAATGGTTTGTTTGGTTTGAAATTTCACATAATTTTTTTTGATAAATTTCACAACTTTTTTTGACAAATTGCACAACCAGATCTGTTGAGATATGTCAAGCTCTGTCTCCTCCGAACACCATTAATTCCAGATCCACCACAACTACGACCAGACCTACCACTACCGGGACCACCACGAGCAGATTCACGGCCATCGCATGACCACAAGACAGTGCAGCGAGCATTTTCACAAACTTTGTGAAATTTCTCAACTTTTTTTTGATAAATTTCACAACTTTTTTCCGTGGTGTGAGAAATGAAATTTCATAAACTTGTTTTGTGATCATTGCATGTTGATATGGTGGTTTGGTTGTGAAGAGATCAATCAGGTGATGTCGTGGTGGTAGTTGTTGGAGGTCAGGTGAGGTTGTGGTGGTGATCGGCAGAGATCGGGAGTGGTGGTGGTGGTGGTCATCGCTGGAGGTCTAGTGTGGTGGTGGTGGAGCTCGCCAGATGTCAGACGATCTCAGGCGAGGTCGTCGGAGCTCAGGTGAGCTCGCCGGAGGTGCAGGAGTTGAAACTTTTTGGAATGGTGAGGGTAGTTTAGACAATTGAAGGAGAATGGACTTATGACTAAAAGCTTTTCCTACTTACTCTTACACCACTAAACTTTCTCTAATTTGGATTTATCACTAATTGCCCCTAAGAAAAACTAAACTAATTTCTTTATGTTTTTCTTTATCTGAAAATATGATTTTCTTTTTTTAAATAAAATTTTAGTATATGGAGAAAGGAAGGGAAATGACTCCCAACATACAAAAATATTTAGCTTATTTATGAACTTATTTTCTTTTGTTTCTTGTTTTTCTTATCGTTTTCTTTTCTTATCCAAACAAAGGAAAATGTTTTCCTCTTATGTTTTCTTTACTTTTTCCTTACTAAATCCAAGAACCAAACAAAGCCTAAGGAAAACAGTGATAAACATGGAGGCAAAAAGAAAACAAATTGGATTTTAAAAATGAACTTAAAAATTCTGAAGTTTACAAATCATTTTTCCTTGCTCGTTTCTTGATTCCTGGTAAATATTTTTTAAGCATAAAAAGGAAAATGCTAGGGAAGATATTTTTTTCTTCTCATTTTTCGTTCTATTTTATTTTTTCCTCCACTAAATCCCTAAGTCAATTAAGGATGATTACATGGAAGAAGAAGTCCTTGTAGACGACAAAGAGTCCCTTGAGGAGGGTCCCGTCTTAGATAGAAACTAGTAGAGATAGGTTCCTTTCAACTGTTGTCATAACTTAAGTATTTTCCTGATGGATTACTCCAATATTTATCGTTTTCCTAATCCATTTTGTGTTTTAAAGGCTCATATTAGCCTAAGACTATGTGTTTTTTTTTAATGAAGTTTCGTATTTATGAAATTTATGGTTTTAACGACCCTTTTCTATTAAGTTCTATTTCACTTCCGTTAATTTCTGTACAAGTTAAAAGTCCGATTATGCACTCTAAATCCACGTTCCGACTTTGGAAGAGTGACAGCTTGTCAGAAGACGAATTATTTAAAGGATATGTTCATAGTGCTAACTAGCTAGACTAATGACTACAGTATGACATGTCAATTTTACATTGATTGAATAAATATTGCTAAGTGGCAAATGTTATGGCAGTGGAATAGAAATAATTATATTTGAAAATTATATTTGTAATACAAAATTTAGAAAGCATATCATTCTCTGCTGTTATTCAAGCATATTTCTTTTTCCCCTTTAAGAGGAGATTATTTGGGCTGCCCCAAAGCCCACCTTAGGTGAGCCCGTAAAAAAGGGTGAGTTTGGACTTTGGACTAATTCCAATGGGCCAAGAATAGTGTTAAGATTGGGCAACGACTACACATCTTCAGTAATCCAAGTTTTAGTCATTGACTGACTTTTATTTTCTAGCCAAAAAAAAAAAAGACTATTGACTTTTATTTTTAATTTAATATTGAGAATGTGTTTTTGCACAGAGAATTTATCTCATCTGATTTCATTATATAAAAAGAAAAATGATAAATACATTTTACTCTTTGTGGTTAGGTCTATTTTCACTTCACCCCCTGTGGTTTAAAAGTAGGCAATTACTCCCTCTGTGGTTTTGGACTAAAGTGAAACTGCCTCAAAACTAATGAAAAACTCTTAAGTTTGGCCAAAATTATTAGCAATTAACTCTCTTTGTGAGGTTAATTTTAGTGTTAACCCCATATTGGGAGATAATGCTGCAATTTAACCTACCTATTTAGGGCTAACTTTTAACACTTGGCCATTTTTTTGCACTAATTTTGAGACTAACTACCTATGTGAGGTTAACTGTGGCATTGAAACTCTCATACATGGGTTAAGAAAAGTGTCACTTTTAAACCACAGGGACTGAAGTGAAAGTAAGCATAACTACAAAGAATAAATAGATCTAATCCAAAGAAAAACTAACAAGGGCTCGCTAGGTCAGAGTGGGATATCTGGAAAATATAGAGATCGCTTTATTTTTTAAAAAAATTAAATTTTGTATAGTACCTGCATTCTCCTTCTATTACTTAAGTATTAGTTGATAATTAAAAATTAAAAAAAAAAAATCAATGGTTTTTATTAAATTACTATTTAAGTCTAATATACCCGGTAAAGGAGAGGAAAAACACTCAAATAATTTATTCTGCGGTCTTACGAAAAAGAAAAATCTGTAAAAACAAATATTATACATTTTACTTATGTGATAAAATGTGATAGATAGTACTTTCCACGTGCACCGTGGATGTTAGCAAGGTACATATTCTTTGTCAATTATTTTTCTGCAGGTGACTAAATTTCACTGCCAGCTAGCCTCATTATTTTCACTTCATAAACATTGAATGACAAAAAAAAAATAGAAATAATAACAATAATAATAATAATAATAATATGTTAGTCATATTATCAGAGTAAAAACTTTTAATGTCAAAGTAAAAAAATGTTGCTAATAGTTTTAGCGACATTTTTTTTTATAGTTAAAATTTTTAGCGACACTTTTTACTCTACTATTAAAAGTTTTTGCTCTGACAATAGAGACAGCCATAATAATAATAAATTATTGTGTTATAATTTCAGTAAACTAGAAGGAAAAGTAGAAGACGACAATTTGTAATCACCGGTCCCAACCCCACTCATTTAAGTTGAAGTTAGATAGATCACTGGGTCATCACACAAAAGGCCATAGTGCACCAGATCTCTTTGGGGGAGTTTGGCCTTTTGTGACATTGAATACGGTTGGACCCCACCACCCTTTAAATGGCTCATTTTACTTTACCATCTACCACTTTTTTTCCTTTGCTTTCCCAATGCAATTATAAAGGTCCATTTTTCCAATCTTGATAGGGACGTACAAATTAATGGATGGGGGATTCTAGGAATCATATCTATTCAACATTCATCAACTTAATAATGGGAACTCAAAATTTTCTTCACAATTTGTTGCATGTGCATGTTAATTACTACACTTTCTTGGCTGTTGAGTTCTTAAACTTTGTTGTTTCCACTCCACCGGCCATACCCCTACTATGAGGACACAAATTTGGAAAACTTTAACCTTCCCTACTAATTTCATTGGACCACCGAATATATCAGCCGGGTGTCCACTAGCAATTTTGGTGGGATTGAATAAAGCTATGGTTCAACTCAGGGGCGTACGCAGGGGAGGGAACAAAAACTTATACGGGAGTTCGGGGGCAGCGGTCCCAATCTCTTTTTTTTAGCTTAAAAGAGACAAAGTGCATTTTTTAAGCTTAAAATGGACAAATTAGAAATTTAACGGGCAAAAATGAATAAAGTATGTTAAAATAATTATTTTGAAAAGTTGAGGGGGCAATTTAGGGACCAAAATGAATAAAGTATGAAATAAATAAGGTAAAAGAATTATTTTAAAAAGTTTAAGAGGGGCAATTTAGGGGCAAAAATGAATAAAGTATTAAATAGATAAAGTAAAATAATTAATTTGAAATGTTGAGAGGAGGCAAATTAGGGGCAAAAGTAAATAAAGTATGAAATATATAGAGTAAAAGTATAATTTTGAAAAGTTGAAGGGAGGCAATTGCTCCCTTTAGAGCCTTCCTCGGTCCGCCGTGGTTCAACCGACTTGTGCGAGCACCTGCTCGTGTCTAGGCCTCTTTTGCCATAGATTTAGTTGATTGGGCTATTAGAGTCACGCCCGGGTAAAGATCGCCACTTCTGATTACCTCTCCTACTTTTTTTGCTTTAGCCCAAAAAAAAATGAAAAAAAAATAAAGTGTCAATTGGTTTTGAAAAAAAATGATAAAGTAATGCTAGCAATTCCAAGTTTCTATCCAAAGGTGATGTCAACTAGAGCCTACTTTTTTTGACTCCCCAGATATATTCAAACCAATGATATATCATAGCTTTCAAATTTGATTTCCTAACTTTTTTTTTTCCCTGCTTATGCGATGTTATTGGACAATATTCAATAATAATAAACCGATCTGAATTTTAATTGAATACTGCTTTTGGATGGTCCCTTTGGTAATCTAGAAAATAAAGTCGAGACAAAACATTGAGAACCAGTATAATTCTATTTCAAATTTTCAGTAAATGATGTGGTTTTAAAGTTGCCACAATTTAATTATTTATTTGATGACTTCTTTAAAAGGCAAATATATTTCCATGGGTAACCTCCCATTTGAGCATAGTTGCATGTCATTTTTCAAATTCAAAATTTGTGTGCTGTCTTTATTTTGTTATGTTTGATAAAGATGTTACCAAAGTTTTTATAGAAAGCATATTGTGTTTCACTAATTTTTTTCTTTTGGTTAGATAAGTACGTAAGAGCTAATGTTAGTGTCAAAGTAGAAAGTGTAGATAAAAGTTTTAGTGACAGTAATTTTTTATTGCTAAAATTTTTAACAATACTTTCTATTTTGACATTAACAATTTCTTCTTTAACATTAGCATTTCCCGTAGACGGCTTAGATAAATTTCTTTTTTTCTTTAAACTACAAGAATTGACCACTCAAAAAGTTACAAGACTTTTTGCCAACTAGAGTGTTTAAATAAATAAAAAATAAAAAGTCTACCTTTTATTTTGTTCCATATATATATATATATATATATATATATTTGGTAATTGGGGGTGTCTGGACCAGCTTGCAAGCCCCTCGACTAATTCCCGAGGATTTGGAGTCACTGGGTGAATTCTTCAGTGGCCACGCTCCCCATGACTCGAACACTAAACATCTTAGATAGTACATATACTCAGGAAGCTTACCATTCGACCACAAAAAATGTGATTATTTTTTTCTTTTTGTTATTGTGAAAAACACATAAATAATATTTTCGTTCTAGCTAGTCTTTTCTACTTTTTTTTCTTCACCAACTATAGGATCATGCTATATATGTATAATATATATACATATATAGAAGGATAAAACTACGATTTTTGGTTGAAACTACGATCATGCTATATCATGCTATATATGTATTGTTGGAAATAGAAGGATAAAACTACGATTTTTGGTTGAAACGTGCAATGAACTGCACTTTCCTTAAGAATAATTCTGGCCCTCTGAGTCAGTGACTCGATGTACAAGGTCACAGCATTTTGTTTTCCAGGCTTTAGCAACCAACTCTTCCAAACATGCACTTGAATTGAAAGAGTAATTTGAGTATTCAGAAATTACTCCAAAAAAATAGAGAATATACAATCCAATAGTCATATAATGAAGGAGATATTGAAACATTTTAAGCTCCAACAGTCAGAAAATAATGGAGTTTAAAAAACAATTAAACTGATTTACAAATCGGACAGGATTCATGTTCGCAAGACGTGTACGTGCAAGTCTTGAAATTCAAGCCAAATTGGTGTCTCAAATTTGGGATTTGCACCCCCTACACGCACGTGAGAGAATCTCTCTAGTACATTACTTTACAAAGCTTAGAGGAAGAGTTCATATATAAGGAGTAAAAATTCATTATACTCAAACAATGTGGGATAGTAGTCACATCACACAAAAGGCTTTAACTTTGTTTGAATTTTTAAAATAAAACACATGGCACAATAAGAAAGTTTTAAAGAGTTAAAGTCCAAATTAAAATACTCTCTTATAACCCAAACACTCATATATTAAATCCTACGTTGATATATATATATATACACAATTATTGAGAAACTAGCTACTCCATGGTATGATAGCAACAGCATTATGTTCATTCGTAATACAATTTTTTTTAACAGCATTCATTCCTAATACATAGATAAATAAAGTCTTTGTCACCTCAAATTGAAGTAAATTTTTTTTTTTTTGATGGAAAAATTAAAGTAAACTTATGAATGGTAAGAATGACTTTATTCTAGCTCCTTACTCTACAAAAATTACTGTAATACGTTGATTTTAATAAGGTGTCAGAAATTTTAAATGTACCCTGCAGTATAGAACCGGACCAAAGGCGTAAACAAACAAAAATTTGCAAGAAGTTGGCAGAAAGCCAGAAATATTGTTTTTAGTTGTGATTAATTTCTTCACTTTGGTGACTGTTGGTCATATAAATTCTCCTTTTAATACGGTGGGGCAAAGTTTTTTTTGTCCGAAATTGACACAATGCTATACCCATACGTATATACCCAAATCAAACCAGAAATTTGAAAAAAAAAAATGAAAAAAAGAAAAGAAAAAGAAAGATTCACAAAGTTAGCTAAACTTATTTTAGTTGCCACATCTATCATGTGCGTACGTACAAAAAGCATAATATAAATACCTTTACCAAGAAATTACATGCATATATAAATGTCACAGTGCCAGACGGCCATGCATTGTAGGCTTGGCTAGCATCAAGTGAGGGGACCCCCACAGGAGTTAGACAATTCTGTCTTAATTGATTGAGCTAGCTCCATCACTGCAGGAACTAAAAGTCTTTGATCATTTTGATACAGACACCTGGAGCCATTCTAATTGGACTAAAAGCAGGACGACTCTGAGGCTACACGAGAGGAGTGACACCTAGGGAATTTTTTTTTGGTCAATTTTTAGGCTCCAATTTTATTATTATTATTATTATTATTATTATTATTTTAATGCAGCTCATCCATTGGAGAAAAAAAAATTTGAATTTGTATGGACTGGGCAAATTGCATGGTATCCAGTTCACTCTAAATATTTGACTCAATTGTGTATCTTTTATTCTTTCAAATTATAATAAAAGTCATACGAGTATGATAGTCACGTAAGATAATTTCTCGTATATAAGGGTTAAAAGAATTCTAAAGTCAGGTTTAATTATTTTCATTTTGTTTTGTTTCCTTAATTAAATTCAAAAACTAAATGGACTGCCCTTTAAGTTTTTCTTTTCTGTTCAGGGTTGTAGAGCATATTAATTTGTGCTATCCAGGAAAATGTTAAAAAATAATGCTATGTTAAGAATTATTGCAAGGTGGTCTGGTGGGTGATAGCTTCTCCTGTTTCCAATGCACCTTCAATTTCTCATGCTATAGTTAAATTATATTATGAATGCTCAAAAACACCTCTCTAATACAATTGTATTCCTCATCTTAAAAACCATAAATGCTATTCTTTCTTTCAAATTTGAGAGTAAAAACAGCATCGCTATAATTTAAGAGGAGTGACAGAAAGTGCATTGGAGAGGTTTTTTTTTTATTCGAGTTATACTTTAACTTTTATACTCATTTCAATAAACTAGTGTACAAAACACAACTTAGAGTACAACAAAAATAGCCATTGTGCCCCCCCCCCCCCCCCGCCCAACAAAAAAAAAAAAAGCATTTTTTTAGATTTGGCATGCCACCCCCCCCCCCCCCCCCCCCCCCCCGCCCAACAAAAAAAAAAAAAGCATTTTTTTAGATTTGGCATGGAAAAAAATGACATTTCAGGCACCACAGAAATGTCAAAATAACACACTTTGGCACTACATCAATGTCAAAATCTAGATTTGATCCGGAAAAAAAATAACATTTTACATTAGAGATTAGTTAGTCTCCTACTATTTGTGTATCTCGAAACGCAAGTCCCATCTAAAAAGCTAGCTAGATTACATTATGCCACATAAAACATGTAGTACTATCCTTCCAACACCAAAAAACCTTGGGTTAATTACAGAAACACCCCCTGTGGTTAGGTTTTTTTATCAAATACCCCCTTGTACTTTAAATTTTATCACTAATACCCCCTGTGATTTGGACTAAAGTGAAACAGTCACTTTTTCCGTTAAAGTTAACGGAAAATTGATAAAAGTACAAAATTACCCCTATTACATACTAATAATAACACCTTTATATGCTTAAATGTTTATTTAGGCATAAGTGGAACAATATTATATTATTTTGATATTACATTTGTTGTTAAAGACCATTATGTGGTCACTTAGGGGTACCTTTGTGAGAGGGAATTTGACACACACACACAATTTTGGGAATAAATTTTTTTTTTAGATCTTAGCACATCACTACACTGGATTTCACTGTGTGTGTGGTCAAGAGTAGATTAAAAAAAAACTAACATATCACAAAGATTGTATGTGTCTAAGAGTAGATAAAAATAAAAAATAAAAAAAATAATATATCGCCAAGACTGTGTGTGGTGTGTGTGTGTGTCCAAGGGTAGATCAAAAATAAAATAAAAAATTAAATAAATTTGCTCTCATGAATGTACCTCAAAGTGACTACAAGGTGTCTCTAACAACAAATATAATATCAAAATAATATAATAGTATATCACATATGCCTAAATAAACATTTAAGCACATAAGGGTGTTCTCATTAGCATGTAACAGGGGTAATTTCGTATTTTTACCCATTTTCCGTTAACTTTAACAGAAAAAGTGACTGTTTCACTTTAGTCCAAACCACAGGGGATATTAGTGATAAAATTTAAAGTATAGGGGGGTAACTGATAAAAGGCCTAACCACAGGGGGTGTTTCTGTAATTAACCCAAAAACCTTTTCAATTCAAAGCCCCCCATAAGATGAGAAATTACGTGATTCTCGTACCGTGTGACAACCATCATGATCTCTTCATTATTGTAAGACTTCATAGAACCTACAGAACACTCAATTTAGAGTAAAAATCATACAAGTGTAACGAATAGACCAAGTAAATTCTCCTTAAACTGTCGACCAAGAAAAATAGATAAGGGTAAGCCTATCCAGCTCATTTATCATTGTAACAAATCATAATCTCAACATAGCAACTACATGGTCTCTCGCTTCTCTCTAAACCTCCACACTCAGAGTCTCCCCTCTGGGGCTCTCCTTCTATGGGGAGCCCTTGGGTTTTTGTGTTTGTTTTGTGTTACTTATTGTCCCTCCTCTCTGAGGGGTTGTCCCTCCTCCGTAGAGTGTGTGTCCCTCTTCAATGAGGGTGTTGTCCCACCTCTATGGGGGTTTGGTCTATCTTTTTTAGAGTTTTTTTTTTTTTTTTTTTCTTTAATTGATTTTGGGTTATCCATCTCGATCTCTGTCTACTCTCTTTCGTGTGGCTTGATCTGGCTCCTCCCCTGGCAGATTCAACTTGTTTTCTTCCAGATCTGGTGTTCTCTCATGTAGATCTGGTGTCTTTTTGTGAAAAATCTAGCACGGTCTCCATTAGATTTGGCGGTCTTTTGTCATATCTCACTACACCATATCCCCTATTTGTAACGTACAATTTTGTAACGGACAAAAACCGTTACTAATATTTATACCAACGGGTAAAGACCGTTACAAATAAGTCCAAATTGTGTAATGTTTGGCATCTGCTGCGGCCTCTTCACAGTCACAGTGAGCTTCTAGACGATCTTTGGTGTGGGTTTTCTGGCAACTCTTCCCTCATCTGGTTCCCTTTCGAGCTGCACCTCAGTCATGCGTTTCATCCAGGATTGTGGAGGTTTGCAATGCAGCGCATAATTTATTTATTTATTTTTTTGCTCAGGACAATATTGCATCAAAAAGAAAACAACAAAACAAAACAAAACACTAACTTCCTTGACGATCTTTCTCAAAAACAAACTAAAATGAGGAATCTCATCAATTGGAATGTGCCCAAAAAACTACAGTCCATAGCCCATTGAGCTAGATTGTGAGCTACACAATTAGCGGATCTAAGCACTTTAAGAACTTTCCAAAAAATGAGGAGCAAAACCAACAACTTCCTACTATTAAAGATGGGAGTTTCTGAAGACTAATCCGGACAAAAATCTCAGTCACTCAAAGACAAGCAAGTAAGAATAGAATCAATCATCTTCGAAAATGACATAATTGAATCCTCTGGGCGCGGCTTCAAAATTTGCCAAGAAAGCAACACTAGCTTTGGCAAAGCTAGGACTCATAGCTTCCCTCTTCCACACAAAAGCATGGAAAAAAATAAAATTTGTACTGTTATTTTTATCTCTTCTTACTTTTGTAAGCATTTATTACTACTTTTTTAAATCTGCTTTTGTGAATAAATAAAATTCATTTTCTCACAAAAAGTAACTACATGGTAGGCCATGTATCAATGGTAGGGCATGACATTAATGATCTTCCCTTTTATCAATGGACATTATTGCTGCTCCGTGATTGTCAATATCACTTCTTCCATAATATATATTTTCTGTCTACGGGAATAAAGGTGACGATAGCACTTCATTACTTCTTCTTCTTCTTCTTCTTCTTCTTCTTTTTTTTTTTTTTTTTGGGGTCTTTTTTGGTACTGTGTCATTTTCACAGATCGATGTGGGCCTTAGAAACAAAAATAATTTTACAAAAAATTATATTTTTTTAACAATAATGCTAGGTATACTCCAAAATTCACACTGAAATTCACACAGAACAATCGTGACCGTTGATTTTGGTGGAGTTCTTGTGGGTTCCACATGGGTCCCACGTGAATCCCACAAAAATCAACGGACACAATTGTTCTGTGTGGATTTCAGTGTGGATTTTGGAGTGTGCGTAGCACTACTCTTTTTTTAAATAATGTAATCTACTTTTGTGAAAGAGAACAACAGTGAATCCAATGAAAAAGTATGGAAGTGTTATCCTAAAAGTGAATAGTCAACAAATTTGTTAGGGTATGTATTAAGAAAGAGTAATTCAGATACACACAAAATAAAAATAAAAATAAAATAAAACAACTAAAGTACTTTAACTAGAGAAAAAAAAATCTTAAAATTAGATTTTATTCCAACACTGTGCAACTGACACATCAATAGAAAAACAATTTAGATGTCTAAATCTAATTTAGTTAGCATTTTCTAACAAATAAGAAAATATGACATATTTGTATATACGTCATGGTTATCTTCTTTTATAGTGGGTTTTGTTGTACAATTTTAAGCTTGTGTGAACATCTTGGCTTTGACTTGTGGGCAAGTTAGTATTTATTTATGCTATGATAGGAAATATGCATTTATGTTTTTAGAGTAATGTTAGGTACAACTAAAACATATACTTAAAAAGAACATAAGTTGATATAGATCTCTTAAAATATTTCATATGTTTATATATTTGGTAACTAAAGAGTATTTTAAAAGATTCACATCAATTTGTGTTCTTTAAAACCAACAGAAAAATCACACAATTTCTAAAACCTAAAATTATAGTACTTTAACCAAAAATAAATAAATAAAAATAAAATCTAAGATGGCATAGTGTTGCCCAGGGGCCAGGGGCGTCGCCCTTAGACCACAAGTACGATTATGCCCTCGAACATCGAAGCATGGCTAATGTTCTATCTAAGATGGCATAGTGTTGTTTCCTTACACTTAAAAACTCTAATATCTTTTTTAGTCTCAATTGTAAGTAATTTAGTCCCTAGTACAAAGATGTGGTTTAATTATTTAATCAATAGAAGTCTTTGAAAATATAATTACAACTAGTCAAATACATGTGCATATGCACGGGATTTGTCAACAAAATATAAATGCATAATAACTTGAATTGCATAAATTCCATCAAACAATTATTTTTTTAATTTTATTTTATTTTATTTTATTCGATTCGTTTAACCATTTATTAAACAAATTTGTGTAGATAAAAGTAAAAACATTCTCAATCCTGAGCTTAGAAAAAAGAAAAAAAAAAATACACTTACAAAGAACATCCTAAAAAGATATATCACAACTTATGAATAAAATCCAAATATCACGTCATCCCAATAGTGTCTTGAACAAAACTATCATAACGAAACACACAATTTTTAACCCCATCTACATATCACCTAAACTAAAATTAATTCATAAACTATGCATCATAAATCTAAAATAGATACACATGCACAAACGTGGAACATTACCTGATAGCGAACTTACAGATCTTATAAGTTAGAGCATCCCATAATTCTAAGATTCAATTAGAGATCCACCAATTATCTTTGTCAAAGCCCTTTTTAAGGGAGTGACATATATATATATATATATATATGTCACACCCGTCCTGGGAAAATTTATTTATTTTAAATTGCATATTTGAATTTTGAAATTATTAACGTTGATTAATAATTCAGATGAGTTGACGTGGGTCAACGGCGATGTGTCAATTGAGGACATGGTAATCAGAGGAGTCATGATACATTGGCATGATTAAATGACCTCTACGTGATTTAAATATTATTTGAATTATCTGGTAGTTTGTGAATAGTGATTTTACCTGTATAGAGTAAATTTATGATAGTGTTGATCTTGTTTTAGATCATGTTGAATACCGTAGTGAGAACGTAAGTGGTACGTTGCATAAAAAGTAGGTAATCTAGAGATTCCGTAAAAATTAGTTTTGGAACGTGATTTTGGACTTAAACGGAACTCTGACGAAAGCTTTTATAATTAATTTATAGTTTTTCACTCGTGAAGTAATGAATTAGATGTTTGGAGCGAGTTCTATGGCTTCCAGTGGTTCGAAGCCTAAGTAGACAAATAAGAGGAGACCAGAAATAGAATAGTGTGAGGGAAGATCTTTTCAGATGAACCCTGGAGACGTGGTTGCTACTGATACAGTGGTCTCAGGTATGGTGCTTGTATGTTCACACTTAGCACGCATACTCGTTGATTCGGGATCTACGCATTCGTTTGTATCACATGATTTTGTTAACCATTTGAGTGTTAATTCCGCGCTGCTGGGATATGATTTATCTATCGCTGTGCCGCTTAGTAAGCCAGTGGTAACGTCTACGATATACAAGAACTGTGAGATCAAACTAGCTGTGTCACACCCCAACCCGCCTCGGGCAAGTTGGGACACGTGTAACAAGCCCACACGTTCAAAACACCCTTAATTCATTAATAAACACATGATTTAGACTTACTAAAACAGCTCCGTTGACACAAAACAGACCCAAGGGCAAAATGGTCATTAATAAAGTATAGCAAATTTTATATGGAAAGATAGCTCTTTGAGTCCCGGTTCCAACGCAAAAAACGGTGCGCGAATCCGAGTTTTGTAGAGAGAGTTATGCTTGTTTCCGTAAAAGCTGACAGTCAGTTTTCATAGGGGCGGATCGATCCGCGAAAAGGGCGGATCGATCCATATCTAGGAATTTCTAGCAGAATGTCCCCGAAAAGGGGTGGATCGATCCGCGGAAAGGCCGGATCGATCCGGCTTGTACAGAACAGTTCCCTACTGCTTAAAAACATCATTTTTCAAGTCCAAACTTGTTCCAAACTTCCCAAAACTTTGTGAAACCCTTAAAACTCATTCTCAAAGCATTTTCAAATGTTTCTAACATTAACACAACATCTCTAAAGCATGGATTGACAATCAAACACACAAATTCTTCCTTAGGATCATGAACTTACATCAAAATCCATATTTCTCCCATTATACTCATGACCATTCAATCATAGGAGAACTCAAGTTAAATTTACAACCAAAAAGGACTTTCTTCCAACATTATACAACTTGTGACTAACAAAGAAACCACCATCAACATAGGACATAGTTAGCAATAACCCAACCTTTCAAGATACAAGTCCTCCAAATACAAGGTGATCCTAACACTTTCAAAACACAAGATGTTTTTTTTAACCCATGGATTACAAAGACTACCATTAACCAAAACTTCTATACACATGTACATATCAACATAACTTGTAACCCCCACGCCCAACCGTCGCACGGATCATTTCCTCTCGTTCTCCCGTTCGGTACCTGCGATGGTTATTCAATAACCACAACAGAAAATATATTTTCGTTTAAGCTTTCGCTTAGTGAGAGAACTAATCATGCTATTGGAATGTTTAATATGCAAATGCAACAATCACTATAAACATCAACCAATTGATCTCCGGAAAGTCAAGTAACACAAGCCACCACCCCCCGGGTCCTTCTCACCCCGGAATTTCTCACTCTTTTGGCGCATATAGCACAACACACACTCTCTTGTGACCCCGAAGGCGTCACCGGCATTTCATTGTGGTCGTCACCACGTCCTACTCATTGAGGACTTCCTATCCCTTACATATGGGACCTATAAATGGTGCTCACTACTTGACTTCCCTTTGATCCACATAAGCATTTAAGCAACTTAACATATAGGCATATAAGCATAGCAATTTCATAACTTTGACATGCTTTTTCCCCAATTTCAACAACACATATAAACATAAACATGGATTAAGCATTCTAAGCCAACAATTATTACACAAACATATCTAAACACCCAATTTTGGGATTAGAGCACTCACCTCCTTGATTTATACACAACTAAGCTTAGATTTCCCCAATTCCTTCCCAAGTTTAGCTCAATTCCTAGTTGGTGATAATCCTACACAAGTTTGGTATCAAGAACATCGTCTATTAAAAATGGTTGCCGTAAAAACGTTGCCGAAATTGAAAACAAATTACATGCATGTGATCCTCTTACCTCCACGAGTCCAAATCCGGTCTCGGTTTGTGAATCCGACGCCGGACGGCAAAGGAACGGCAAGAAACGTCGTCGAGAATTTCCGTCGCCGACTCGAGCTCTTCGTTCTCTTGAATTTCTGGAGATTTCCAGCTCATTAACACTTATGAGACACATATGCAAGACATGCATATGTGTTGTCCCCTTTTTCCCTTATTCCTACTTACCTCCCCCAACTTTCTATAAGTTTTATTATGAAGCCCTCAGGTTAATTACGTTAACTACCCATCTTTTCTAAAAGATTTAATCTAAGTCCCGCGTGGGTCCCAAATGTGGTCCCACATAATTCATGAGGTTGCTATTAAACCTACCAATTATTAATTTTATTCAAATACGCCCTCACATGGGTACCCAAATTGGTCCCCTTTCCTATCATAAGACATAATAATATCAATAAGCATTTAAACAAGTAATCATATAAGCACATAATGACATCGAAATGCAAATTATTTTAATTAGACCCTCGTTGGGCCCCACTTTTATACCAGTCCTGCCTTTCACAGAACTTTCATCTGTGTCCGCATTTGACACCTTTTCACATGTGGGTTCATAACCCCACCTTAATTCATCTCATGCATTAATTATCTTTAATTAACACATATTATTATCACATTAATCTTCTTTTCCGGGTACGGGTGTTACATTTCTCCCTCCCTTTTAAGAAGTTTGTCCCCAAACTTATTCTTACCTCATCAGTCGAACAAGTGTGGATATCTTTCTCTGATCTCATCTTCTCGTTCCCAAGTTGCCTCTTCAATGCTATGATTACGCCAAAGAACCATGACCAACGGAATTGTCTTCGTTCTTAACACTTGATCTTTCCTATCCAGAATCCGTACCGGATGTTCAACATATGTCATATCTTCTCGGACTTCCAACGGTTCTGGTTCAAGGATATGACTCGAATCTGACACGTAACGTCTGAGCATAGATACGTGGAACACGTTGTGAACATGTGCCAATTCTTGTGACAACTCCAATCTGTAAGCTACCGGTCCCACCTTACTCAAAATCAGAAAAGGTCCAACATATCTTGGACTTAACTTACCCTTCTTACCAAACCGTGTAATACCTTTCGAAGGTGAAACCTTTAAGAACACATAATCACCAACCTCGAACTCCAACGGTCTTCTACCCGTATCAGCATAACTTTTGTAGCGACTTTGTGCCACTTGCAACCGTTGCTTAATCAACTTAACCTTATTAGTGGTGATTTGTACAATTTCCGGCCCCAGAAGTTGCTTCTCCCCAACCTCTGTCCAACACACAGGCGATCTACACTTTCGACCATATAATGCCTCAAAAGGCGCCATTCCAATGCTTGTCTGGAAACTATTGTTATAAGAAAACTCAATTAACGGCAAGTGAGTTTCCCAGTCAGCCTTAAAATCCATAACGCATACTCTAAGCATATCCTCGAGAATCTGAATAACTCGTTCCGACTGTCCATCAGTTTGTGGGTGAAAAGCGGTGCTAAAATGCAAAGCTGTCCCCATTGCTCTTTGTAGCCCTTCCCAAAATCTGGATACAAAACGTGTGTCACGATCTGACACTATAGATACCGGTGCCCCATGCAATCTTACAATCTCTTTAACATAGAGTTCTGCTAACTTCATCAGGTTAGTAGTCTTAATCGGCAAAAAGTGGGCTGACTTAGTCAACCGGTCAACGATCACCCAAATACTATCATTTGATCTAGGAGACCTCGGCAATCCCGACACAAAATCCATCGTAATGTGCTCCCATTTCCATTCCGGTATTTCCAATGGTTGTACTTCCCCCGTAGGTCGTTGATGTTCAAGCTTTACCAATTGACAAGTCATACATTTGGCCACATACTCAGCAACTTCACGTTTCATACCACTCCACCAATAGACCTCTCTCAAATCTCTGTACATCTTTGTACTACCCGGGTGCACGGAATACCGAGTACTATGAGCTTCTTCCAAAATTCTTTCTTTTAAGTTACCCACATTAGGCACACATAACCTATTGATGTACCATAATACCCCATCATGCAGACTGAACTCTGGTCGCTTACCCTCAGGTAATTCATCTACAACTTTCTTCAAGGTTGGGTCCAAAAGTTGATTTACTTTAATCTCTCCAATCAAGTCAGGTTGTGCTACAATTACTGCCATCAATCCACCTTTAACTCTAGGAATAACTTCCAATTCCAACCGTTCAAACTCTTTCACCAACCCTTCTTGTGCCGTCAAAACACATGCTAAATTTTCTGATGATTTTCGACTCAAGGCATCGGCCACCACATTGGCTTTACCCGGATGATATTGAATTTTCAGGTCGTAGTCCTTCATTAACTCTAACCATCTTCGTTGTCGCATATTCAAATCCCTCTGAGTAAACAAATACTTTAAGCTCTTGTGGTCAGTGAAGATTTCGCAAGTTTCCCCATACAAGTAATGTCGCCAAATCTTTAAGGCAAAAATTACCGCGGCAAGTTCCAAATCGTGGGTTGGATAATTCTTCTCATGAGTCCTCAATTACCTTGAAGCATATGCTATCACTTTATCCCCTTGCATAAGAACACATCCCAAGCCTTGATGAGAAGCGTCACTGTAAATACTAAATCCCCCGGTACTTGTCGGAATCGAAAGTATTGGAGCAGAAGTTAACTTACTCTTCAATGTTTGAAAACATTCCTCACATTCTTTCCCCCATTCAAACGGAATATCCTTTCTCATTAATGTTGTCATCGGAGTAGCAATCTTCGAGAAATCCTGAACAAACCTTCTATAATACCCAGCCAATCCCAGAAAGCTACGAATTTCTGACACGTTGGTTGGTCTCGCCCAATTCATAACAGCTTCTATTTTCTGCGGATCAACTGACACGCCATCCTTGGAAATCACATGGCCAAGGAAGGTGACACTTGTTAACCAAAATTCACTTTTCTTCAATTTTCCGAATAACTTCTTTTCTCGAAGTCGTTGTAACACCAATCTCAAATGCCTATCATGCTCTTCTGGACTTTTTGAGTAAATAAGAATATCATCAATAAAAACTATAACAAATTCATCCAAATACGTTTTAAAGACTCGATTCATTAAATCCATGAACGCAGCCGGCGCATTGGTTACTCCAAATGGCATTACAAGAAATTCATAATGACCGTACCGAGTTCTAAAGGCTGTCTTCTCAACATCCTCGGCTTTTACCTTCAATTGATGATACCCCGACCTGAAATCGATCTTTGAAAACACTTGAGCTCCTTGTAACTGGTCAAATAAATCGTTGATTCGCGGCAACGGGTACTTGTTTTTGATAGTTACTTTGTTGATCTCACGATAATCTATACACATCCGCATCGTCCCATCTTTCTTTTTCACAAAAAGAACCGGTGCACCCCAGGGTGATACACTTGGCCGAATGAACCCCTTATCCAACAACTCTTGTAACTGAGTTTTCAACTCTTTCAACTCTACTGGAGCCATTCTATATGGTGCCCGCGAAATGGGTTGTGTTCCCGGTATTACATCTATACCAAATTCAACCTCCCTCTCAATCAACACACTCGGCAAATCGTCTGGAAATACATCAGAGAATTCTTTAACTACGGGTATACCTTCCAATTTTAGTTCCGTACTTCTGGTATCCAATACACTACAAAGGAAACCTTTACACCCTTTCCTCAATAAACGATAAGCTTTGATGGCGGATACGAGATAGGGTGGTGACACAACACCTACCCCTTGGAAAGAGAAGATTCTATGGGTCGGTGTCTGAAATTCTACCCTTTTATTTTCACAATCAATAACCGCGTAATTAACTGACAACCAATCCATCCCCAATATGACATCAAAATGTTGGATTACTAACGGTACTAGATTCGCTGTTAACACTTCATCATTAATTTTAACTTCACAATTCCTATAAACTCCCGAACTCACCAAAGATCTTCCCAATGGGACATCAACAGACAAATCATATTCGAGAAGTTCTAAGGGTACATTCATATTCCTAGCAAATTGGTGTGATACAAATGAGTGCGTAGAACCAGAATCCATTAACACATTAGCAGGTGTTGAGCAAATAAGAACTTTACCTGACACAACTGTGTTAGCAACTGTCACGACCCATCCCACTACGCGTGGAAATAGGACACGTGGCACGCCACCAAGGCTCAACCAAGCATCATCTAATAATATGCAGCGGAAAGAACTTCTATAAAACAACCCTGGTAATTTAAAACTTAGGAAACGTTCCCCTCTGCGTTTGTAAAATACCTTGAAATCAGAGTTATAAAAAGTTTTGGCCATTGAAAACACATTCAAAGAAAAATAGTTTTGAAAACAGAGGTTCAGTCAACTGCCCCGTCGACTGCACTAGGGTCCAGTCGACTGCTCCGTCGACTGTGTTAAGCAGAACCACAAATACAACATACTGCAAGGAGGTCCAGTCGACTGCTCAGGGAACCCCAGTCGACTGTGTTATGCAGAACTAAAATTAACATTGCTCATCAGGGGTTCAGTCGACTGATCAGGGGACCCAGTCGACTGCATTGGTTACTATTTGGATCAGTAGCTAAAATCTACAGTGCCTCGGTCGACTGAATCAAGGATCCAGTCGACTGCTTCTCTTACTATAGACTTTCAGTGTCTCAATCCCACGAGATCCAGTCGACTGTTCAGGGGGTTCAGTCGACTGCTCCCCTGCTAACAGCCCTGTATTGAAATATTCACAACTCATGCCTCTCAACACCCACAATAGGTACAACCATAACTGATTATAACATATTAAAACACAGTTACAGGCGTTCAATTACAAGATTTCAACACTGAGAAGCTAATACATGTTTCTATTACAACATACTACAATACTCAAATCCTTATACAAGCTTTAGGTTTAAAAACAAAACATTTACAAGCGTAATCCCCGGCGTTCATCGGCCTCACTCATCGCGCTTCTTCTTGTCTTTCTTTTTACCTGCAATGGAGTACATCTCCACTGCTCAGCTATATGCTGAGCGTACAATTCTAAATGTATGCTTATATGACAATTCATGGTTTAAGCATCTAAAACACATAGAAATAGTCTCTGGGGTGAGTGGTACGCATTCATCCGGTCGATGCCGTAGGAGGCCCACCTCTCCCACGCATCTCGTACACTGGTTGGGCCTTCCTCCATACCAGGTACCGTGTACTGGTTGGGCCCACCTCCAATCCAGACACCACCACAAATTCCAATTTCAACAAGATCACAATCCTCAAGGTTCGAGGAGCTTACTCCGAATGAATTTGCACCAAACTCCCCTTTGACCCAAGTAGACACATAACATGCTCACATAAACAGTTATACGTGCTTTTATCATAATTTCACGTGCATAATTAACGGGCCTAGCTAAAACATGAATTTTGCCCGGATCCAAGAATATCAAAAGTGATGTCCAAAACATGAAAATCCATATATTTCATAGATCTAGAATTCATACCTCGTGCGAATCTCTTCAAACTTTGAAGGATCGTCTAGGGGGCTAAATAAACGTCGGATTTCGAATTTGGTACGATTCCTATAAGTTTTACCTGATTTTTCCCAAAAGTTTAGAATTAAGATTTTTACAAAAAGTTGCCAAACATGGCCTAAGTAGTATCAAAACGTAGGTCTTACCTCCACGAGTTCAAATCTGAAATCTGGAGAAAATCTGACAGACGAACGGTCGTCGATCGGCGTCGCAAAGCCCGTGGCAACAAAACCTCCTTTCTCTCTCCTCTCTCTAGATATTTAGGGGTTTGGATGAGATTGACATCTCATCTCAATCCATATATATAGGCAAACTTCCGGGAAATTACATTTACCTCCCCACGAGTTCCTCAAACTTCTAATTAGTTCTCGAAACTTCGCGCACATCCATTTTATGCCTTTACGAGTGAAAACTATAAATTTCAAAAGTTTCCGACTAAGTTTCGTTTGGGTCCAAATAACGTCCGAAAACTATATTCTGTGGAATCTCTACACAACTTACCTTTTTAATTAACGTATCTCTCACGTTCTCACCACAGTTCTCAAAAATGACTATCATATTCAAATTACCAGAATTATACTACACAGGTATAATTACTATTCATAGAAATACCAGATAAGGTCAAATAACATTTAAATCATATAAATGTCATTTACTCATGATTGTGCAATATGAACTGCCATGCTCCCGTGTCCTCACTGACACCTTACCGTTGACTCACAGTCAACCTCAATCCACCATTATCAATTAACATTGATAACCTCTCAATCTACAATTATGCATGATAAAACTATAAATTTTTGGAACGGGTGTGACAGCAACGGTAGTCTCCCCTGGATTAAGCTGGAAATAACGGCCCTGACGTTGTTCCCTTCCTTGTGGTTGTTGTTGAGGTGGTCGCGGTGTTGGTGCACTACTTGCGGTTGCACTAAAACCTCCTTGCCTCGGCTTAGGACAATTACGCATTCGATGTCCAAGCTCCCCACAGTTATGGCAAACCATCCCACTATCGTCGGTACGCCTCATCGGAGTATAAGTATTTGGCCTCACTCCCGGACAATTCTTTGCTACATGTCCCATTTGTCGGCAATTATTACACACCGTTGTCGGTAGATTACATACACCCCAATGAAATTTCCCGCATGTGTTACATCGTGGCTTGTTACCTCCACCACCCGAAGAACCCCCAAAACTCTGTCGTTTTGAACTCCCGCTATATTGACTTGAACTCGGCCTTTTGTATTGTTGAGTTGTTGGTGCTTGCGAACTTTGTTGATACCCCATATCCCTTTCAGCGATTGAAGCCACATCCAATGCCTCTGCAACTCTATCCAACCGTTGCACTGATACTTGGCGTCGAATCTCATCCCTCAGCCCCGTCACAAACTTTCTAGTTCGATCCCCTTCATTCGGTACTATATTTTCAGCAAATCGTGCCAAACTTGTGAATTTGGCGGAGTACTCCCGAACTGTCATTCCCCCTTGTTTCAATTCCATGAACTCTTGAGCTTTCAAATCTTCAAAAGATTTCGGAAAGTACTGCTTCTTGAAGAGTATTACGAACTCCCCCCAAGTGTTCGGCCTTTCGAGTCCCAATTTTGTACGCCACCAATATTGCGCTTCTTCTTTTAAAGTATCAGCGGCAAATAGAACCTGTTGAGCCTCGGAACACGGAAGAACCCGGAATATCCTTTCCATGTCGGACAACCAAAAGTCAGCTCTCATTGGATCAGTCTCCCCTCGAAATAGTGTCGGTTTCTGCTTGTAAAATTGTGAAATAGTGGTCACCTCCTCCCTCGGATTAGGATTCGGTTGTTCACGTCTTCCCTCTATTGTATGAGTTTCAACAACTTGTACTAATCCGGCTACAACTCTTTCCATTCTTTCCATTTGCGTAGGCGGTGTCGATCTTTCACCAGACATTTTCTCTCTGGCATTCACAATACATATTCATATACACGTTACTTTTATAGTTTTCAATGCATGCTCAACATCATTCAACATGCTAAGTAAACGTGAATGCATGAACTACACATCTTTTAATCCTTTATGCTTATTACGCGTCGTAATTGTCACTCGTCCCCAAAGGCTCTAACCTATAGCTCTGATACCAAAAATTGTCACACCCCAACCCGCCTCGGGCAAGTTGGGACACGTGTAACAAGCCCACACGTTCAAAACACCCTTAATTCATTAATAAACACATGATTTAGACTTACTAAAACAGCTCCGTTGACACAAAACAGACCCAAGGGCAAAATGGTCATTAATAAAGTATAGAAAATTTTATATGGAAAGATAGCTCTTTGAGTCCCGGTTCCAACGCAAAAAACGGTGCGCGAATCCGAGTTTTGTAGAGAGAGTTATGCTTGTTTCCGTAAAAGCTGACAGTCAGTTTTCATAGGGGCGGATCGATCCGCGAAAAGGGCGGATCGATCCATATCTAGGAATTTCTAGCAGAATGTCCCCGAAAAGGGGTGGATCGATCCGCAGAAAGGCCGGATCGATCCGGCTTGTACAGAACAGTTCCCTACTGCTTAAAAACATCATTTTTCAAGTCCAAACTTGTTCCAAACTTCCCAAAACTTTGTGAAACCCTTAAAACTCATTCTCAAAGCATTTTCAAATGTTTCTAACATTAACACAACATCTCTAAAGCATGGATTGACAATCAAACACACAAATTCTTCCTTAGGATCATGAACTTACATCAAAATCCATATTTCTCCCATTATACTCATGACCATTCAATCATAGGAGAACTCAAGTTAAATTTACAACCAAAAAGGACTTTCTTCCAACATTATACAACTTGTGACTAACAAAGAAACCACCATCAACATAGGACATAGTTAGCAATAACCCAACCTTTCAAGATACAAGTCCTCCAAATACAAGGTGATCCTAACACTTTCAAAACACAAGATGTTTTTTTTAACCCATGGATTACAAAGACTACCATTAACCAAAACTTCTATACACATGTACATATCAACATAACTTGTAACCCCCACGCCCAACCGTCGCACGGATCATTTCCTCTCGTTCTCCCGTTCGGTACCTGCGATGGTTATTCAATAACCACAACAGAAAATATATTTTCGTTTAAGCTTTCGCTTAGTGAGAGAACTAATCATGCTATTGGAATGTTTAATATGCAAATGCAACAATCACTATAAACATCAACCAATTGATCTCCGGAAAGTCAAGTAACACAAGCCACCACCCCCCGGGTCCTTCTCACCCCGGAATTTCTCACTCTTTTGGCGCATATAGCACAACACACACTCTCTTGTGACCCCGAAGGCGTCACCGGCATTTCATTGTGGTCGTCACCACGTCCTACTCATTGAGGACTTCCTATCCCTTACATATGGGACCTATAAATGGTGCTCACTACTTGACTTCCCTTTGATCCACATAAGCATTTAAGCAACTTAACATATAGGCATATAAGCATAGCAATTTCATAACTTTGACATGCTTTTTCCCCAATTTCAACAACACATATAAACATAAACATGGATTAAGCATTCTAAGCCAACAATTATTACACAAACATATCTAAACACCCAATTTTGGGATTAGAGCACTCACCTCCTTGATTTATACACAACTAAGCTTAGATTTCCCCAATTCCTTCCCAAGTTTAGCTCAATTCCTAGTTGGTGATAATCCTACACAAGTTTGGTATCAAGAACATCGTCTATTAAAAATGGTTGCCGTAAAAACGTTGCCGAAATTGAAAACAAATTACATGCATGTGATCCTCTTACCTCCACGAGTCCAAATCCGGTCTCGGTTTGTGAATCCGACGCCGGACGGCAAAGGAACTGCAAGAAACGTCGTCGAGAATTTCCGTCGCCGACTCGAGCTCTTCGTTCTCTTGAATTTCTGGAGATTTCCAGCTCATTAACACTTATGAGACACATATGCAAGACATGCATATGTGTTGTCCCCTTTTTCCCTTATTCCTACTTACCTCCCCCAACTTTCTATAAGTTTTATTATGAAGCCCTCAGGTTAATTACGTTAACTACCCATCTTTTCTAAAAGGATTTAATCTAAGTCCCGCGTGGGTCCCAAATGTGGTCCCACATAATTCATGAGGTTGCTATTAAACCTACCAATTATTAATTTTATTCAAATACGCCCTCACATGGGTACCCAAATTGGTCCCCTTTCCTATCATAAGACATAATAATATCAATAAGCATTTAAACAAGTAATCATATAAGCACATAATGACATCGAAATGCAAATTATTTTAATTAGACCCTCGTTGGGCCCCACTTTTATACCAGTCCTGCCTTTCACAGGACTTTCATCTGTGTCCGCATTTGACACCTTTTCACATGTGGGTTCATAACCCCACCTTAATTCATCTCATGCATTAATTATCTTTAATTAACACATATTATTATCACATTAATCTTCTTTTCCGGGTACGGGTGTTACAAGCTGAGAAGTTGATCACCGTAGACCTCATACCGATTGTTGTGAACCATTTCGATGTGATATTAGGAATGGATTGGCTAGCTCTTAACCAAGCTACCATAGACTGTGAACGGAAAGAAGTTAATTTTCTATCACCGTTATATGTGTGTGGATATCGCAGGTTTTCTTACCCACAGCTTTTCTTTTAAAATACTTTTTCAAAATCAGTTTCGAAAACAAATGAGTCGCCACTTAATTTTTTTAAAAAGGAAAATTAAAAAACCATTTTTAAAGCAAACTGATCTTTCAGAAACCAGAAATTAACTAGGTCCGGGGATTATGGAATGAGAGAGGAAGGAGCCCATCGGACTAAAACACCCTCTCTCATCCTATCTTGCGATAGGCCTCTACTCAACATCCTTCTAATCAAATTTATTAATCTAAGTATGCCCTCAACTAATACATATATACATATACATCACAAAAAGCATGTCCAAAGGGTGTAAAATTGTTAATGACAAAATATCATTCATAAGCCACATATTTCAAGTAGCAAGCAATATGATATGCAATAGGGAACAAAGAGAACTTACCCGGGATCCAGCGGCGATATTAAACGTGCAATGCATACAATCAAAAGAAAACCCTAAAAATAGTCTCTAATCACATATACACATAAGGCAAAAACCTAATTCTAAGGTGGCGCGCATTAAGTCGAAAAGTCAAATAAAATCAAAGAATTTAACAAACTAGAGAAGAGATGTGAGATTGTACCTCGAATGCGCTACGAAACAATGGGTTAGTCCACATGATATACAAAAATGTAAAATTGGATCTTAGATAATAATCCTAGACTTCTAGCTTAAATATATCAAATATGATTAAATCTAGAACAACTAAATTCTAATCACAAATGTCAAATCATACGGATGAATATGTACATGAACAAAAATAAGTTATGAAATACTCGGTGATTTAGATCACTTGAACTTTGAATTCAAGCTTAATTAATCATTATTGAAACATGGTTTGACCCTTAACTCATGAAAATATCATCTAAGCCATTATTCATAAGATTGATTAAAACTATTGCAGAATTCTGAAAATTGCTGAGAGCAGATCATAACTTTAAAGAAATAAAATGCATGGTTCCTATGGTTTGATCTCGATGAATTTTTGACACAAGATGCCTTTGTGAGTTTAGTTTCCAAATCAAAAAGATAATCAAAGTTTCAACGGTTGGATCTCCGGGAATTGGACAAAAACCAGACATCACTCAGTATTCTACAACCTGCCATCCAGAATTCTTACATGATTTTTTAAAAATAGCAAAAAGATCATAAATGCTTTGTTCTTTTTAGGGTGACTTCCTAATACATTAATCTGCTTAGAAAAAATTATTTTGGGTCACAAACCTTTTATTAAAACCCCGATTCATTTATTTCAAAAGAGTGTTACTGTGCTGAAATTCTGGGCAGATTGTTGTTACTTCACAAAACTCATGGCCAAACCATTCTAAACATGAAATCATCTTAAAACAAAAATCACAGTTGTAGAATATTGTGTTATTGACGCTTCCCCGTTGGTTTCACTTTATTCCAACGGTTAGATTTCGGACTAAAAATCTTTGATCAAAAACAGTTTGTGAACTCACTGTTTTCATTTGTCAAGCTCAACTTTATTTGTTAACCCCAACTATTAAACCATGAAGTTGGACTTAAACTAAACCATTTTCTCCTACCATTTGATGGTCATTGGAGACTAGAGACCTTCATGTTTGTAGGTTTCAATGAAGTATGAGTAGACTTCATGAAGTCTCAAAATGAGGACTCTAAACCATGGAGATGGGCTTGGACTCAAAAAAAATACTTTCTCCTACCATTTGATGGTCATTGGAGATAAAGACATGACTAAATACTCATAAGTTTTAAAGAGAATAGAGAAATGACTTCATGATATACCAAGTTTAGAGGATTCAAGTCATGAGCATGGACTTGGATCCATCTATATGAAATGAAGTGATGATTAAATTTTGACTCTCATGTAGAGCATAAGCTTACATGGGATTCAAAGGATCATGCTCAAGAGATCAAGAGAGATATTGAAGATCTCCAAGACTCTCAAGAGAAGAACATAAACAAGGAAATAAAAGGAAGAATTAGAAATGAAGACTCCTAAGTTTACTTGACACACAAAGAGAAAAAAAAAAAAGTTTTAAGATTAGGGATTCAAGAGAAAGAGAGTAAGCAAATAATCTATGTTTAGAGGATCACCTCCAAATTATCCTCAAAGTTCTCTTTTCTTTGAAGATCTTCCAAGCTCTTCTAGTTTTCTCAACTCTCTTTTTTTCTCTCAAAAAAATGTTGGTGGAGTAATGGCTATTTTGTGTATTGTGTTGTATATAGTGGGTAACTCTTGTTGTATATCTCTCTTAAGAAAGATCCTCTCTCATTTATAGGCAAAATTATCAAGCATTTTTCAGTGAATTCGGAGTAAAAGACATGTGTAAACATCTCATTTGGTGGTACAATATGTACTTCCTGAAATTGGACAGACTGCTGCCCAGGGCAGCAGTCAAGAAACTGTTGCGGCAGTCCGTGAAAGCCGCGGCGGCACTCCATGACTGCCGCTCCGGCATTGCGTGACTGCCGCGAGGCTCTCATCAAATGCCGCGATAATTAATGGATTGCCGCATTTTTGTCAGTCTTACTTTATCAGTATTTTGTTTTTGTTTGCATACGCATACGTATTGTTCTGCAAAATACGGACTTTAAAAGCAAACGGCAGTCAGAAAATATCGGCGGCACTCGGTGAATGCCGTGCGGCACTCACCGAATGCCGTGCGGCACTCACTGAATGCCGTCCGGCGCACGTTGAGTGCCGCTGAGTTCTGTCGGGTGCCGCTTTTTGTTGAGCTTCTCTTTTTAGGTCTTTCTTTTTCCCAAAGCAATTTATTTTTGAAGATCTTTTCCGAAAATTGTGTTTTATATCTGAATTCTCCTAAATACCTGGTATTTTCTTCTTTTTGTGAAATTTTATCGCGTTTAGAGAACTTTCTGAAGAGCTTGCAACACTTCGAATTTTCCGGTCCTTGTCATCATCGGATACGGAGGCGACACTCTCCTAAATTCGGCGGTCGGTCAAAATTGGGGTGTCTACAATGTGAACTTTTGCTTTCAAGGGAGTGGGGTTACACCGCCGCCGTACTTGATTTCAGCTATTCGAGCTGGTAAGTTGTTGAAAAAGGGATGTTAAGGATTTCTATGTTCAGTGATTGATACTTCGGCGATCGAATTGAAAGAAGAAGATATTCTAGTGGTACTCTGGATGTATTTCCAGATGACTTGCCAGATGTTCTTGTTAGGAAACTGCGTTCCCAGAATTAGTTGACAGCGCGTATAAGTTGGTACTACAAAAATTACGTGAAAACTACAATAACCCTATAAGGGCGGAACTAGGGTTACCTTAAACTGCTAAAATGGATTGCTGTAGTAGACGAATCGAGAACACGGGCTCGATAACAGCTCACGATCTTCTACCGTATTCCTTTGCTACCAGAATATCGAACTGAGTGTGGGCTCCTTCAAAATCCTTTATATTTCTGCTTTCTCTTTTTACGCTCTCTTTTCTATTCCGAGTTATAATGCTCTTGATAGAAAAACGCAAACTGAGAAGAGAGCCAAAGCAGCATATATATAGGCTACGATAGAGACCATAAGAAGTCAATAAGGAATAGGCTTCCGTATGGAATTAGGAAACCCTAATTCGAACTGAATCAGATTCCTATTTCCATAAATTATAATTCATACCACTAAAGAATTATAATTGCACTCCTACCCTTATCTCAAAAATATATTTCGAGCTCCATGTTATTAAATGCTTATTATCTCTCCATGTTAAGATTACAGATATCCATTAATTAAATATAATTACTGATAATCATATTTAATTAATGTCTTAAAATTCTTTGAGATCCTCCGCTTAAACACATATCCTGAGGTAGACTTTCTGGAATCCCTATCTGATATGAAATCAGAATCTGTATACCCAATGGGTACAAGACTGTCTGCTTGATAAACTAACATATACTCTCGAGTCCTTTTCAGGTACTTGAGAATATTTTTCACCGCAATCCAATGTTCTTGCCCTGGATTAGACTGATATCTACTAACCATGCCAACAGCAAAGTAGATGTCAGGTCTAGTACATAGCATAGCATACATTAGGCTTCCTACTGCCGAAGCATAAGGAACTGCCTTCATCTTCTCTATCTCGATCATCAGGTGTCTTAGGACACTAATCCTTAGATAGAGTAATTCCATGTCTGAAGGGAAGGAATCCCTTCTTGGAATCTTGCATGCTAAACCTTGCAAGAATATTGTCGATATAAGTGCCTTGTGACAAACCCAACATCCTATTCTTGTGATCTCGCATAAGCTTGATCCCTAGGATGTGACCAGCTTCTCCCAAGTCCTTCATATCGAATTGACTGGACAACCATACCCTTACAGAAGATAATACCCCCACATCATTTTCGATTAGCAAGATATCATCCACATATAGAACTAAGAACACCACCATGCTTCCATCATGTTTCTTGTACACACAAGATTCATCCGCACATTGATCAAAACCAAAAGACTTGATTGCTTGATCAAAGCGGATATTCCAAGACCTAGATGCCTGCTTAAGTCCATAAATGGAGTTCTTAAGCTTGCACAACATGTGTTCTTGGCCCTTCGCAATGAACCTGTCTGGTTGCATCATATCGATGCACTCGTCAAGATTCCCATTAAGAAATACTGTCTTGACATCCATTTTCTAAATTTCATAATCGAAATGTGCAGCAATGGATAAGAGAATCCGGATAGACTTTAGCATAGCCACCGGCGAAAAGGTTTCCTCATAATCGATTCCCTCTTTTTGAGTGAACCCTTTCGCAACAAGCCTTGTTTTAAAGGTTTCCACCTTACCATCTGTTCCTCTCTTCTTCTTATAGATCCACTTACATCCAATGGGTTTTATTTCATTGGGTGGTTCTACAAGATCCCAGACTTGATTGGAGTACATGGACTCCATTTCAGACTTCATAGCCTTTTGCCAAAGAGCTACATCTTTATCTTGGAGTGCTTCATTGTAGTTACAGGGATCGGTACCTTGTTCATCAGGGACCATGTCATAAGACTCTCCCAAGAACATATACCGGTCAGGTTGAATAATAACCCTCCCACTACGACGAGGCACAACCCGTGTCTGTGTATCACTGATATTTTGTTGTGAAGATTTTGAACCTAATACACCATTATCTGCACGTTGTACTAGTTCAGGAACCTGCGTGTTAATGGTTGGTTTCGGGATCTACACGAGTTTCGATAATCCTCCCACTACGATGCGGTAATGGAATATCGATAACTCTGTTTTGTGATGTTTCTTCTCGTAGCGATGGTATCGAAGAAGTATGTGTCGGTGTCTCTCCTCTCATTTCCTCTAGAACAATACGGCTTCTGGGCTTGTGGTCCATAACAAAGTCCTCTTCTAAGAATGTGGCATTGGTGCTAACAATAACCTTCTGATCCTTAGGACTATAAAACAGACCACCTTTAGTTCCTCTTGGATACCCAACAAAGAATCATACTTCTGTTCTTGATTCCAACTTTTTTGCGTTCCCTTTCAGCACATGTGCTGGACTACCCCAGATCCGAACATGCCGCAGACTAGACTTTCGCCCAGTCCATAATTCCGTAGCAGTAGTAGATACTGACGTAGATGGTACCAAGTTTAGAATGTATGCAGCTATCTCTAATGCGTGTCCCTAAAAAGAAATTGGTAAATCCGAATACTCATCATAGATCTTACCATGTCCATGAGAGTCCTGTTCCTTCTTTCTGCTACACCGTTCCGCTGAGGCATACAGGGTGCAGACAACTGGGATGTAATCCCTTGCTCCAATAAATATTCCCTAAACTCGCCTAATAGGTACTCTCCACCACGATCAGATCGTAGTGTTTTGATATATTTACCTAGACGCTTCTCCGTTTCAGCCTTGAAGTCTTTGAATTTCTCAAAGCATTCAGACTTATGCCGCATCAAATAAATGTACCCATACCTTGAGTAATCATCGATGGAAGTGACAAAGTACTCAAATCCCCCTCTTTCTTGGACAGTCATAGGACCACACAAATTAGAGTGAACCAGTTCCAATGGCTCTTTTGCTCTATAGCCCTTGGCCGAGAACGGCCTCTTGGTCATTTTACCTTCCAAACAGGATTCACAGACTGGAAGTGCCTCCACTTCCAATAAGCTTAATGGCCCATTTTAAACTAGTCTTTGAATCCTTTTCAAATTAATATGACCAAGGCGTAAGTGCCAAAGATGTGTTTGGTTCATCCTCGAAGGTTCTTTCTCTTAAATGGCAAACTATTTGTGTTATTCAATTCATTAAGTTGCAGTATAGGAGAGACATGATTTATAATATAAAGATTATCCACCAATTGACCAGAACAAATAAAATGTTTATTTTCTTTAAAAACTGCTACTTTATTAAAATGAACTGAATAACCATTATTTACTAAACTAGAAACTGAAACTAAATTCCTTCTAATAGAAGGTACATACAGGCAATTTCTTAATATTAAAATCCTATCTCTCTCTACCAAAACCAAGACGTAGATGTCCTACTGCAACTGCTATTACTCTCGTAGCAGCTCCCATATATAGATAAATCTCTCCATCACTGAGCTGCCTGGTTCCCTGGAAACCCCTGCAAAGAATTGCATACATGATTAGTGGCTCCTGTATCTACACCCCAGGTACCGGTAGATCGGACCGCTAAATACGATTCAACAACTAGTAAATGAGATTTACCTTGATTGTTCTGTCTGGCGAGATAAATCGGACAATGCTTCTTCCAGTGTCCTGGTTGCTTGCAAACAAAATATTTGCCTTTAGACTTTCCCGGTTGTCCTCTTGGCCTTTGGATTGGCGGAGGACCCGCGACCTTCTTTTGAGCCTTTTTTATTTTCTTCTTGCCTTTCGGCTTTGAAGCAGAACCTTTCTCAAACACAAGAGCACTCCCTAACTTTCTGTTGAGACCCTCAGCTGCCTGGAGTTCTTTAAGCAGCTCCGCCAAGGTATATTTAAATTTATTCATGTTGTAATTGAGGCAGAATTGCTTAAAAGACTCTGGCAGTGACTGGAGTACGATATCGACCTGGGTTTCCCTGTCGATTTCAGCTCCAAGGATCTCTAGTTCATTAAGAAGAGATATCATCTAAAGAACATGATCCCTTACAAGCGTCCCCTCAGCCATAGTTGTGTTCATCAAGTCTTTCATGGAAACCTGCCTAGCAGCACGACTTTGATCCCCGAACATCTCTCGGAGGCTCTCCATCATGTCATAGGCGCTGGCCATTGACTGATGCTGATGTTGCAGCACATTTGACATGGATGCCAAAATGTAACACCGCGCCATCTCATCAGCCTTGACCCATTTCTTGTGAGCCTGGGTTTCCTCAGCGATTGCCCCCTCACCAGGTTGCTCAGGACATTCTTGAGTAAGCACAATCTTGTACTCTTCAGCAGTTAACACAATATCCAAATTCCTTTTCCAATCTATATAGTTTGGTCCAGTAAGTTTGTTTTCTTTAAGTATAACAACGAGTGGATTGAAAGAACCCATTTAAAAGCTTGAGAATTACATAATATAAATAATTACATTTGGGCAAAAAATTACTATGGATTCGAGTTGAAAATATTGGTTCCCTCTACCATATTTGAAAAAAATTCGCCAGCAACCTGATACACCGTGATAGTATGACTCGATGGAAAGCCATCTACTATCCATCATTTGTTCAGATAGGCAATTGCCTTTTAATTTTACTATCCAGGCAATGTACCTTGCCTAGTAAAATTAAACTGTTGACTTGCTTTAATCCTATAAATAACAATAGTAACTCAGATGGAGAGGATATTATTATTTATAGCTAAGTGTATACCATTACTTAATTCTAGGTCAAGAGTTCCGTGAGGAACACCTCTGATGGAGATGTGGCCCACACTAACAATCACCCAAAACATTCTTTTAAAGAAGTTTGTACTGATGATTCCATGATCAACTACATCTGATGGGGAGGATGACACTAGAGCCATCACACAAAATTAATCATATCATCTACAAACCAGTGATGGAGACCATGGGATTTATACTTGATAAATTCTCTCTCCCACTTAGAATTTTAAAAAAAATTTAAGGGTTATAATTTCTAGAAAATCTTTTAATTTAATTAATAAAAAACAATGAAATACTTGACAAGGATTAATTCATCCTTACTTGTCAAATCCACGTGTGTAGATAATAAAATTATTCTATTCTCATGATTTTAGAAAATAAGTACTTATGCTTTCAAATTATGGAATTAGTTTTATTTCTAAATACATATGTAGTTGTCCATCATTTTAAATTAATATAAATTAAACATACAGCTAGACATCTGAAATAGGTCTAGGAACAATTATCCATGTTGTCCTATTCATAAAACATGAAACAATAATAATCATTCAATCACACATAATAAGGAAACCACAATAAAATAGGAATCCCACTATTGTGGTCAAGCTACAACTCTTGTGAAAAATCTTCATTAAACCCGGTTAGCTCTATGTCGCAGGGGTCGAAGGGGCAGCGCCCCCCGCGTGGTTTCCGGGGCAGCGCCCCGGAAGCTAAATCCGATTTACCATCAGCAACTACCTTCCAGAACTGTTTTCTGAAACAGTTTTCAGAAACTGCTTCCAGATTGCTTTCTAAAACTGCTTGTAAACTGTCTTCACGGATTTACTTGAGATATGTTACATAAACCCTATGCCTCCATGAAGGAGTTCACATGCTATTTCTTTGCAGTAAATTAACCACACATCAATCAAGCATGGGATCCAATATACACAAATCCTATGCCTCCATAAAGGAGTTCACATGCTATATAAAAATAGCAAAATTAACCACGGATAAAACCATCGTGGGATCCAATCACACAAAATCAGTGACCATAATAGTGGAATAAGAACGCTGCAAAACAAGGGTTAGCACAGTTCTACGTTCTATCAATCTATCAAAACATGCATAAGATTTGTTTTATTGGACAACATGGTTGCGTCCCACCCATACGCAGAATCAACGTTGCTCTGATACCACTGTTAGGAAATTGCGTTCCCAAAATCCGTTGACAGCGCGTATAATTTGGTACTGCAAAAATTACGTGAAAACTACAATAACCCTATAAGGGCGGAACTAGGGTTACCTTAAACTGCTGAAACAGATTGCTGTAGTAGACGAATCGAGAACACGGGCTCGATAATAGCTCACGATCTTCTACCGTATTCCTTTGCTTCCAGAATATCGAACTGAGTGTGGGCTCCTTCGAAATCTTTTATGTTTCTGCTTTCTCTTTTTACGCTCTCTTTTCTATTCCGAGTTACAATGCTCTTGATAGAAAAACGCAAACTGAGGAAAGAGCCAAAGCAGCATATATATAGGCTACGATAGGGACCATAAGAAGTCAATAAGAAATAGGCTTCCGTATGGAATTAGGAAACCCTAATTCGAACTGAATCAGATTCCTATTTCCATAAATTATAATTCATACCACTAATGAATTATAATTGCACTCCTACCCTTATTTCAAAAATATATTTCGAGCTCCATGTTATTAAATGCTTATTATCTCCCTATGTTAAGATTACAGATATCCATTAATTAAATATAATTACTGACAATCATATTTAATTAATCTCTTAAAATTCCTTGAGATCCTCCGCTTAACTTATCTGATATGTCGGATACAAAATCCACCTGTAGGGTTTGACATAATCAAAACTTATAAGCTTTCTCAAGGGGATATTATCAATCCCAAAATTGAGACATGGATTTCATCATTAATTAATATCCACCACACAATTAATATTGTCACTCAATCCAATGAGATATTGACCTATTTAAGGATCTCACCCTTTTAGGGATCAAAGTGTAAATATCAAATGTACGTGCCTATAAATTAACTTAGGATTTAGAGCATAAGCACTCATAATAGTCATGAGGCATTAATTATCTTATAAGTCGGTATAAAGATAATTACCCCAAGTCGATCCCGTTTAATACACAAAGTGTACCAACATGGTGAGTTAAAACTATATCATTTCCTGTAGTCAAGACAAACCTACTAATACACCATGCTGCAGTCCTACCGATGGTGTGTCCAATCCATCTAAGACTGTAAATAAAAATCTTATATTCTACAAGATCTGATGGTCTAATCTTCCGTGTGTAAGCCGAACTCTACACACCAAACCACCTACTATATAGAATGAAAGACACACATGCATAATATTAAATAAATAATATAATACAAGTATTGCCCACACGGATTCTCATAAAAATGGACTAACTGATTTTATTAAATGAATAATAAATCAACTACATAAAGCATGGCTTTTAGTATATATCCCTAACAGTTCTTATAGAGAGGGAGATTGAGTTTACCATTGAGACAATGCCAGACTCAAGACCCGTATTAAAAGCACCATATAGAGTGGCACCTATGGAATTGAAAGAGCTGAAACCCAAATACAAGACTTACTCAACAAAGGTTTTATCCGACCTAGCATATCACTGTGGGGAGCTCCAGTATTGTTAGTGAGGAAGAAAACGGTTCAATGAGAATGCGTGTTGACTATCGAGAACTCAACAAGTTAACAATCAAGAACAAGTATCCGTTGTCGAGAATTGATGACCTATTTGATCAACTTCGTGGGGCATAAGTATTTTCCAAGATCGATTTGAGATTGGGGTATCATCAATTGAAAGTGAAAGCTGGAGATGTAGAAAAGACAGTCTTCAGAACGCGCTACGGACACTATAAATTCTTAGTTATGCCATTTGGAGTTACAAATGCACTAGCTGCGTTCATGGATCTTATGAACTGAGTCTTTAAGGACTATCTGGATGACTTTGTGATTGTATTCATAGATGATATTCTTATCTACTCACCGAGTGAGATAGAACACGAGAGCCACTTGAGGTTGATACTTCAGAGACTGCGTGAAAAGTAACTATTTGGTAAATTTAAAAAGTGTGAATTCTTATTATCTAGCGTTACTTTCCTTGGTCACGTAATAGACAAGAATGGAGTTTCAGTTGATCCTCACAAGGTGGAAGCCGTATATAATTGGCAAAGACCGACATCAGTATCCAAAATCCAAAGTTTCTTAGGATTAGCTAGATACTACCACCGTTTTATCAAAAATTTCTTGAAGATTTCATTGCCAATGACCAAGTTGATGAGAAAGGGGGTTACGTTTGAATGGAGTCAAGAATGTGAAAACAATTTCTAAGAGTTAAAGTCGCAGTTGACGACAGTACCTATATTGACAATACCATCCGGAACTGAAGGGTTTGTGATTTATAGTGCTGCTTCGCATCAAGGCTTAGGATGTGTACTTATGCAAGGTGGTAAGGTGATTGCTTATGCGTCGAAACAGTTGAAGACACGCGAGGTTAAGTATTCGACTCACGATCTCGAATTGGCCGTGGTAATTTATGCTTTGAAAATTTGGAGACATTACATGTGCAGAGAGAAGTGTGAGATTTTCACAGATCATAAGAGTTTGAAATACATTTTCACGCAGCGAGATTTGAACATGAGACAGAGAAGATGGTTAAAGTTAATAAAGGATTACGATATTTCGATTGAATGTTATCCGGAGAAGGCTAATATAGTAGTTGATGCGTTAAGCCGGAAGTCGACAAGGAATTAAGCCGATGAGCTAACCCAGCAAAAAGGATTGGTGACAAAAATAGAACATTTGGAGTTAGATGTGATTCCAGAGACCAATGGTGGTAATGTTTGGGTGAACTATGATCACCATCATTAAGCCACCATTGGTCTCTGGAATCACATCTAACTCCAAATGCTCCATTTTCATCACCAATTCTTTTTACTGGGTTAGCTCGTCGGCTAAATTCCTTGTCATCTTCCGGCTTAATGCATCGGATACTATATTAGCCTTTCCCGAATAATATTCAATTGAAAGATCGTAATCCTTCATTAATGATGGCGATCATAGCTCACCCAAACATTATTGGTGAAATTAAGGCAGAACAATTTCACGATCTCCACTTGTGTAAGATGAGAGACGAGATACCTTTAGGAAAACGACCGGGTTTTACGATAGAACAAGGATTACTAATACTTGAGAACCGATTGTGTGTACCAAATGTAAAAGACTTGAAAGAGCGACTTTTAGAAGAGGCACATAGTACCAGATATTCAGTGCATCCGGGAAGCAATAAGATGTACCCGAACTTACAAGAGAACTTTTGGTGGAGAGGTATGAAGCGGGAAGTTGCCAAGTTTGTGTCCGAATGTGTGGCATGTCAACAGGTTAAGGCAGAAAGACAAGTACCACAGGGATTGTTACAACCATTACTAGTGTCAGAGTGGAAATGGGATGAGATCATGATGGATTTTGTTTCTAGATTTCCACGATCTTCCAATAGGAATGATAAGATTTAGGTTATAGTTGACAGATTAACAAAGTCAGCTCATTTTCTACCAATCAAGACGACTAAACGTCCAAGCTAGCTGAATTGTATGTGAAAGAAATTGTAAGACTACACGGAGTTCCAACAATGATAGTATCGGATCATGATATTAGTTTTACATTGAGGTTTTAGGGAAGTCTACAGAAGGCTAGGGGTACAAAGTTGAGTTTCAGTTACATCATTTCATCCTCAGACCGATGAACAGTTAGAGCGATTCAGACTCTGGAAGATATGCTTAGACTTTGTATACTGGATTTTGGGAGTGATTGGGAGAAGCACGTACCATTAATCGAATTTACGTACAACAACGGGTTTCAGTCAAGTATCAGAATGGTACCTTATGAAGCATTGTATAAGCGTCGATCACCGATTTGTTAGACCGAGGTTGGGAAAAGAAAATTGATAGGTCCTAAGATAATACAGTTGACTACTAAGAAGGTAAAACTGATCCAGAATCGACTTAAGGTAACTCAGAGCCATTATAAGAGCTATGTAGACTTGAAGTGACGACCGGTGACCTTTGAGGTAGGAGACTTTGTATACTTGAGGGTATCGCCTTCGAAAGGCATTGTACGATTCAGAAACAGGGAAAAGCTCAATTCGAGGTTTGTAGGACCATTTGAGATCCTAAAAAGAGTAGGACTAGTGGCTTATCGATTGGCTTTATCGTCAGAATTGGAGCATCTACACAATGTTTTCCATGTACCAATTTTGAGACGGTGTATGACAGATATTAGCAAGATCATCATACTAGAATCGTTGCAGATCCAAGAGGACTTGACGTACATAAAACATCCAGTGGAAATTCTAGATCGAAAGGAGCAAGTATTGAGAACAAAGACAATTCTGATGGTGAAAGTCCTATGGTGTAATCATACAGTTGAAGAGGCTACATGCGAGAGCGAGGAAGAAATGAGGAATGAATATCCGTATCTTTTCGACTCATGAGGTATAAGTTTGGGGACAAACTTTCTTTTTGAAGGGGAGAGTTGTCACATCCGTTCCAAAAAATCATTGGTTTTGAATGCATAATTTGAGATTTTGAGTTTTTAATGGCTATTAATAATTTGAGATGGAGTTGACTATGAGTCAATGGTGAGATGTCAGTGAAGACACGGGAACTTGAAAGTTTATTTTACATTGACGCGATTAAATGACATTTAGGTGATTTAAATGTTATTTGGGCCATATTTGGTATTTTGTGAATAGTAATTTTACCTGGGTAGGGAAATTGCTGCTAGTTGTGATATTTATCTTGATTGTTTTGAACATTATGGTGAGAACATGAGTGATGCATTGCATAAAAGGTAGGTGGTTTAGAGATTCCATGGAGAGTTAGCTTTTGGATCCTTATTTTGGACCCAAATGGAACTCAGTCGAAAACTTTTAAAAATTTCAGTTTTCACTCGTAAAATAATACAGTAGACATTTAAAACGTTTTGGGAGATAATTAGAGGTATTGAAAACTCATGGGCAGGTAACCGTAATTTCCAAGTCTCGTGCCTATAAATAGATAAGCTTGGATTTCATTATTTGAAAACTTTCTAAAAATATCTTTGGAGGAGAGAAAAAAAGGAGATTTTGGTGGCCACGAGCTTTGCGACGCCAAACGATGAACTTCTGATCGTCAGTTTTTCTCCAGATTCGAGATTTGAACTCCTCAAGGTAAGAGCTTCAATTTGATACCTCTTAGGCAACGTTTGACCAACTTTTTATAAAAATCTAATTTCTAGAAATTTGGGGAAAAACCCTGTAAACTTATAGGAATCCCCTGAAAACTGAGATCCAACATTTATTTGGGCCTCTAGTCGATCCTTCAAACTTTTGGAGAAAATCGCATGAGGTATGAATTCTAGATCTATGAAATATATAAATTTCATGTTTTGAATATCGACTTTGATATTTTGGATCTAGGCGAAATTCATGTGTTAATTAGGCCTATTCCTATTAATTATGCACGCGAAAATATTAGAAAAGCATGTGTAACTGTTTATGTGAGCATGTTATATGTCTACTTGGGTCAAAGGGGAGTTTGGTGCAAATTCATCCGAGGGTAAGCTCTTCGAACCTTGAGGATTGTGATATTGAGTGTGGTTGTGTCTGGTATGGAGGAAGGCCCAACTAGGACACAGTACATGGTATGGAGGAAGGCCCAACCAGTGTACGAGATGCGTGGGAGAGGTGTGCCTTCCACGGCATCGGTTTCATTTACCGGATGAACGTGTACCACTCACCCTATAGACTATTTCTATGTGTTTTAGATGTTTAAACCATGGATTGTCATATATGCTTACATTTAGAATTGTACACTCAGCAATAACTGAGCAGTGGAGACTTACTCCACTCCAAGTTAAAAGAAAAGAGGAAAGAAGAAGCATGAGGAGTGAGGCCGCGGGAGCGACGGGGATCTTTCTCTTGCATACGTTTTTATATTTCCAAATTATGCAAAGTGAAACTTTGAGAAGTTAGAACTATTAACTTCAACTTGAAAGATTTGGAATGGCTTAGAAGGTTGTAATATGTCATAAAACTCTTTTTGGTTATGTTGTAATGAATCCGAACTCATAGATTCGTGTTTTGAGTGCTTAACGTGTCAAACTTGGATTTGGAGAAATGTAATGGAACTTTTATGTTTTAACCCAAACAAGCATTTGCTTGTTCCATTATTACTTTTTTTCATGGATTATCATGTCTTAACGATGTTCTTGAAAGCCTAGCATAGATGGTGAAGTTTAAAACAATGTAAACATATTTGGTGGAATGATAGGAGTGAAGGTTGTTTGATCCTTAGCAAAATTATGCAGCTTTGGGGAGGATTCTGCTAAAGGGTCGTTCAACCGGTCGAAATGACCCTTGCATGAAATTTTTTTATACACCTTCCGAAAATAATTTAAATGTTTTGATTGATTCTTATGGTACCTTTGGGACCCCTTTTAACATTAATTTATCCGATTCGAAATATAATTACATTTTCAATTTTATACGAATTTTTCAACTCGGAAGGTAATGTTTCCTAAAGTTTTAAATACTAAAGGTTATTTAAAGTTCTTTTCTGCTGCGTATATTTATTTAATGGTTGGTTGAGGCTTGGTGTCGTGCCACGTGTCCTATTTCCACGCGTAATGGGATGGGTTGTGACACATACATATGCACCAAACATCTCTATAATGTATGAATACAATCTACAATATGTGCCCAGACTCTCAACACTCCACTCGTCATTGAACGTTTCCAAAGTTTTGTTATCTCTAGCTTTGATACCACTAAATGTCACAACCCATTCCGCTACGCGGGGAAACAGGACACGTGGCACGCCACCAAAGCTTATCCAATTCCATTAAAATAAGATAGCAGCGTAAAAATATAAGTATAATCCTTTAAAATTGGAGTTATAAAAAGTTTTATCCAATTGAAAACATTTTCAAAGAATTCATTCTGAAAAAACAGAGGTTCAGTCGACTGGAGGTGGGACTCGGTTGACTAAAGATCAAAAGCAAAAAGTACAAAAAGTCCACAGGCCTCGTCCAGTCGACTGTGTCAGGGACTCAGTTGACTTGGGCCTCAATTTTTCAGTTGACTGGTGCCTTGTCCGGTCGGCTGGACACTATGCATACAGAATGCCATGTTTTCGTGCAGAAACCAGTCGACTAATATTCACCTTCAATCGACTAATGCCTCCGAAACTTGAAGAATTAACTCTATAAAACTGTGACGCCCCACAAAAATAAAGTATATTTCTATTGAAAAATAAAATGAATTACACTTTGATTCTTTAAAATTAAAGTACAGTATTTCTTTAAAACTCCCAACAGGTCCATATTCTCCACGGATCTCTTATATCATCCTTAGCCTTATCTCCCTTCCAGGCTTCTGTTACCAGAACTACCTGCATCTAAAACCACACCAGGAAGTATACAATATGACAGGAATATCAAAGGCTCAAAAGGTACAACGAAATCAAATAAATAGATCAATCACGCAAACCAACCGCTCACTCGAACCAACTGCTCACACAAAGAGCATCATACCAGGTTCCTCTTGGTCACATAGCAAAGAGTCACCTCACCTCACCTCACCTCACCCATCTCCAGTACGTCAGTCCCTGAGGCCTGTTAGACTGTTGGTAAGTGCTCCTTGCTCATGACCCTTTAGTCCCATAGCACTTACCAATAAACACATACTCATTCTTTCAGCAAAAAAAAAATACATACTCATTAATTCCAAATGAAAGCACAATGTAACTGTAAAAAGAGTACAAGTAGAGAGAACAAAGAAATACTCCAGAGAATTTAGAAAGTATAATGTATACAACCCGATACCTATAAATAATGTTGAGCATCTCACAAACACTTCTCTTCTTCTTCCTTCCACTAACTTTCTCTTAGATATTCTCTTTGACTTCTATGAAATTTTGGTGTAAAAGTAATGAAGGATAGCATCCATATATATAGTTTTTCAAAAAGGAATATTCTACAGATTATTCGTTAAGATTTTTTCTCAAAATAGAATATGCTATATAATATTCTTTACGATATTTTTTGACTAAAATCGAGATATCTTCTAAACGGAGATTGAAAACTCTTAACTTCCAACTCGAATACCAAATCATTTGATCTTACGCAACTTTTCTGAAAAATGATATTTTCAGTTCATGACTTACAAAATTGAAAAAATGACCAAAATACCCTTGTGACCAATTTTCTCTAAAATCGCACAGGAAGTATAAATCGTCAATTTAAACATGAAAATACGGGTTACTACAAAAACAGGGGTCCAGTCGACTATGTCGGGGCCTAGTCGACTGATTTCCCTCAGAATTGCCCAATCCTGCAGCATTCAAACCAAGGTTCCTCTAAACTAAATCAACGCATTCTCAACTGTATTGCAACGTATCCCAAGTTCTATTACAACATATTACAACTTCCAATTCTTATTATAAGTTGGAATTAAAAAAAAAAAAGTATGAACAAGTGATGGTTTTCCCGGCATTCCTCGACCTTACTCCTCATGCTTCTTCTTTCCTCTCTTCTTATCACCTGCAATAGAGTAAATCTCCACTGCTCAGCTATATGCTGAGTGTACAATTCTAAATATATACATATATGACAATTCATGTTTAAAACATCTAAAATACATCACAAATAGTGGCTAGGGTGAGTGGCACGCATTCATCCGGTAAATGAAATCGATGATGTAGAAGGCACACCTCTCCCACGCATCCCGTACACTGGTTGGGCCTTCCTCCATACCAGATACCATGTCCTTGTTGGGCTTTCCTCCATACCAGGTACCATGTCCTGATTGGGCCTTCCTCCATACCAGACATAACCACACTCAATATCACAATCCTCAAGGTTCAAGGAGCTCACCCCCGGATGAAATTGCACCAAACTCCCCTTTAACCCAAGTAGACACATAGCATACTCACATAAACAGTTATACATACTTTTCTAACATTTTTGCATGCATAATTAACAGGCCTAATTAATACATGAATTTCGCCCGGATCCAAAATATCAAAGTCGATATTCAAAACATGTAATTTCCATATATTTCATAGATCTAGAATTCATACCTCGTGCAATTATTCTAAAACTTTGAAGGATCAAAGAGATGCCCGAATAAACATCGGATCTCAAGTAATACGTGATTCCTACACGTTTTAAAATTCTAGAAATTAGATTTTTGAAAAAAAAAGTTATCCAAACGTGGCCTAAGAGGTATCAAATCGAAGCTCTTACCTCGAGGAGTCCAAATATGAAATCTGGAGAAAAACTGGCGGACGAAAGGTCGTCGATCGGCATCGCAAAGCTCGTGGCACAAAATCTCCTTTTCTCTCTCCTCTAGGATATTTTTAGTAAGTTTTCAAATAATGAAAACCCACCTTTACTATTTATAGACATAACTTTCAGAAATTATGTCTACCATCCCACAAGTTTCTCAAAACTTCTATTTATCTCCTGAAAAGTCTTAAACGTCTACTTTATTATTTCACGAGTGAAAATTAAAATTTATAAAAGTCTTCGACTAAGTTCCGTTTGGGTCCAAAACAAGGATCCAAAAACTAATCTCCATGGAATCTCTATACCTCCTATCTTTTATACAACGTATCACTCACATTCTCACCACAGTGTTCAAAACAATCTAAAAAGATAAACAAATTACCAGAATTTACTCTACACAGGTAAATTTACTATTCATGAAATACTATATAAAGTCAAATAACATCTAAATCATATAAATGTCATTTAACCATGCCAATGCATCATGGATTACCATGTTCCCATGTCATCACTGACACCTCACTGTTGACTCACAGTCAACTTCACCTCAAATTATCAATAAACATTAATAATGCTCAAAAGCTCAAATTATGCATTTAAAATCAATGATTTTCTGGAATAGGTGTGACACTTATAAGGATTTGTAGTTGTTGTAATCTTTAGTAAAATTTCTAATACTCTTGTTGAAATCATTGCATTATGTTAGCGGATGCGTTGGATTTGAGTTTGGACCGCTATAGTTAGAATCTGTAGAATACCTTGCAATATGAGGCAAACCAGTCAACTGGTTTATAAAAACAGTCAACTGGGGGGTTATTTTAATCCAGCTACTGCCCTGGAATACTGAAAAACAGTCGACTGGGTCTCCGACACAGTCGACTGGACTATTGGGTTGAAATGTGGTTTTAGTTCTTTGAAAGAAACAGTCGACTAGGTAGAAGAAGCCCACAGTCGACTGAATTGTATTTTAAAATTTGAGATTTCTGGTTTCGTCAACTGTGAGGTTCAGTCAACTGAGAATTTGAGATCCCAATCTATTAGGTCCCTGACATAGTCGACTGGACATTTGGCTGTGTTTTCAAGCTCTCTATATCTTGTATTTCTAGTCGACCGGACCCCGATCAGTCGACTGGATTGCTGTTTCCAAACAAGATGTTTTCTTTAAATGTTTCAAATGCGTCAAACTTTTTATAACTCAAATTTTCATGGTTTTTACATATGTTTTTTTGCTGCTATTTACTTTAATGGAATTAGATGCGCCTTGGTAGCATGACATGTGTCCTATTTCTGCGCATAGTGGGATGGGTCACGACAGATGAATGCGTGTTTTTTTTTTCTCTCTAGAGACTTTTGATGTGATTTATGAGATTAAAGCATACTTTATCATATATTGCATATGTTAGAATTTGTGCACTCAACATATAGCTGAGCAGTGGAACTTTACTCCATTGCAGGTGATAAGAAGAGATGAAAGAAAGAAAAAACGCGAAGAGTGAGGCTGATGGGATGACGGGGCTATCCTTGTATATGTTTTTGTTTCCTTTCAAATGTTGTAATAAGATTTTGAGGAGTTACATCCATGTGTTAGTTTAGAATCTTTGAAGGATTTGTAATTATTATAACCTGTAGTAAAACATCTGTAATTACGTTCGGAATTGTTGATATATATATATATTAGCGTATGTATTGGATTTGAGTTTGGAATAACCATCGATTGAAATCTGTAGTGCTTATAACTGAGACAAAACTGTCAACTGCTTTCGGGAAACAGTCGATTGGAGGCCTGTTTGATCCAGCCACTGCCCTGATATATTAAAAAATAGTCATCTGGGCCTCGACACAGTCGACTGGATTTATTATTTTTGGTTCTGTGAAAGAAACAGTCGACTGGGTAGAAGACCACAGTCGACTGGATTGTATTTTCAAAATTTGGAATTTCTGGTTTCGTCGACTGAGAGGTTCAGTTGATTGAGAAATTGAGACCCTAGTCGACTGGGTCCCCGACACAGTTGACTAGACAATTTGCTGGGTTTTCAAGCTCTCTGTATCTTGCATTTTTAGTCGACTGGATTACTGGTTTTTAAAGAGGATGTTTCTTTAAGTGTTTTCAAATGCGCCAAACTTTTTATAACTCTGAATTTTATGGATTTTACTTATGTTTTCCACTACTATTTATGCTTTAATTAATGGAATTGAATGAGCCTTGGTAGCATGCCATGTGTCCTATGTTTGCACATAGCGGGATGGGTCATGACAATATATATTTATATAAATACACGGTCAGTCTCTTAACTAAGCATGGTTGAGTGAACATACTATAACACCCACATTTGTGTTATTTCATTTGCATTACATTGTCATGCATGATAATGTGATGTGGCATGTCTTATGACACATGTTTGAGTGAGTTTTGACTCACGAGTTGATTTGGGTGTCTGTATTAGAGAACCCTCTGAAACTGTGGTGATTGAGGAATTGTTGTTGTGACGTCTCTCCGAGTATGAGACGGTCACTGTGGAATACTTTAAATGTTTATCTGAAAATAAATGTTTACCTGTGTATTTTAATATCTGTATTATTTTCTGTTTTAGAATATATTTCTGTTGTTAGATTTAGTATCTTGGTGAGAACGAATGAACACACTATTAATTTGGTAGGCTAATTAGCAACTTCAGAAACGTCATATAGAAATTCGTGTTTTAGTGACCAAACGAAACTTAGTCGAAAACTTTTATAATTTCGAAGTTTCACTCGTAAAGCTATGAATAAGCTGTATAGAAAGTTTCAGAGACTGATTAGGAGTTTTGAAAACTTGTGGGGAGATCAACGTAATTCCCGAGAGTGTTGCCTATATATAGATAAAGACGAACTTAGATTTTTCATAGCTTCTAACCTAAATTCCAAAAAGGGGGCTAGAGGGAGATTTTGGAGCTTAGAGCTTTGCGACGCCAAACGACGACCTTCCGTCAGTTTGTTTTCTCCCATATTTCATATTCGAGCTCCTCGAGGTAAGAGCTTCGTTTTGATATATGTTAGGGCTTGTTTGGCTAAGTTTTCCAAAAAGTTATTTTCTAGAATTTTTCATAAAAGTTGATAAATGGAATTTTGATTCATAGGAATTGTACTAGACGGACTTCTACACGTTCTTTGTGCACGGGTTTTCTTTGAGCACGTGGGTGGGGAGTTCTTTTAGAACGCAACTTGAACGTTAATCTTGTAGTTTTGGGACAATAGGAATGTTGTAATAAGAATTCTTATGGTTTTTAGTTATGTTTAACTTAGTATGTTAGAACGAATCTAAAATGTTGTAATGGTGCTTCAGTAATATGTTAATACAGTTAGGATTACTTTGGAGTACTTTTGGAAGTGTGTGTTTGATCGCCGTTCGAATTCAAAAGCTTTTAAACTTAGAAAACTCTGCAGAATGTGCTGCTACCATAAATCAGTCGACTGGTTGAGGAAACAGTCGACTGGAGCCTCTGTTTTCAGCAACTCACTGCATTGTTTCATAGGGGATCAGTCGACTGGGTCGTCGACACAGTCGACTGGATCTTGGTTTTCAAAAGTGATATTTTATTCAGGCCAGACTTCAGTCGACCGGACCGTATCAGTCGACTGGGTGTAGAAATCAGTCGACTGGGTGTAGAAAGCAGTCGACTGGATGGTGTTTTTAAACCCAACTTTCTGCTGGACCAGGATCAGTCGACTGGATCCGAGGATCAGTCGACTGGACAGATGATTTTCAATATGTCTTGTTTTATTCTGCTGCGTGTGTTCTTCAAACCTAATTTTGGGAACGTTAATGAATTGGTTTAGCCTCGGTGGCGTGCCACGGGCTCCGGTTCCGCTATTTTGGGACCGGGCTGTGACATTTAGTGGTATCAGAGCATAAGTTTAGAGCCTTGGGAACGAGTGACGTTATATATGCTGAGTGACGTCGAATGGAGTGTGTAATTGTGAAGATAATTATTATCATTGTAGAAATGCTTCATGCATTAGCATTTGTTGATTGTGATGAACTGTGCACATATATCTATATTGTGGCATAGCATGCATGGTCATTACGCATTGAACTCAACAGGGGAAATATTTGAAACGTTATGGCTGATCCACCAAGAGAATTGTCACCGCATTCGCGGATGGACCAAATAGTGAATATGGTGGGAAATTTCATACAATCGGTAAGTGAAAGAGAACAGATGAACGTTCAGCCTCCACAAGTGGAAATTCGTTATGTCAATGCACCATCGGCACCGCGACCTCAACACACAATCGTGGAACAGTTTTATAAGCAAAAACCGACGTTGTACCATGGGCAAGTTGACATAGACTTGGCCGATCATTGGATGATGGACATGGAAAGACATTTCCGTCAGGTAATATGTACCGATGAGGAGAAATTTTTGTGCGCGTCCGATACGTTGATGGGTGAAGCCTTGGACTGGTGGAACAACGTGCTTGAACAAGGGAAGCCAATCACGTGGGAAACATTTAAGGAAGAATTCAACAAACGTTTCTTTCCGCAATCTGCTTATACTCAGAAACGTCAAGAGTTTGCAAGTTTGATTCAGGGAGATATGACCGTGGGTGAGTATGTTTCTCGTTTCAATGCCTTGTTACGATTCGGGAAAACTACCGTTCCGACTGATAGGGATAAAGCTTGTAAGTTTGAGGAAGGACTTAGAGAGAATATCCGTGGCCGTGTGGATATGTTGCAACACCCGACCGTTTCTCTAGTCGAGGAAGCCGCCCGTATAGCTGAGAAGAGTGTCGACTGATATCGACAAGGGCAACAAGGAAAGAGACCCAATGACAATAAGGGCAAGAGCCAAGGGAATGCGAAGAAACCGTTCATGCAAGGTTCAGGATCGAATATGGGTAGTCAAGGAGGAAGTGTGTTTGTTGGAGATTCGAGACCGTTGTGCCCAACATGTAACCTGCGACACAGAGGAACCTGCTATTAATTGATCACTTGCTATATTTGTAAACAATTGGGGCATGTGTCTAGGAATTGTCCTTTGAACGCAAATTCAACTACACCAAACACAACCTCGAACGCCAAGAGCTATAACCCAGAGATAAGAGGAAAATGTTTTGAGTGTGGCCAACCGGGGCATATAGCGAAGAACTGTCCAAGTAAGAGACAACCGGGAATGAGTACCGGTGCATCGAGTGTGCCAAGCAGGTCAAGGGTAGAGCCTCGTGTAGATAAGGGGAAAGGAGTCGCGCAACAACAAGGATGATACTTCCAGCTCAGGCCGGGGAATACGGATGATACCGTTGTATCAGGTATTCTTCCTATTTGTTCGTATCCTGCACGTATACTTATGGATTCTGGTTCAACGCATTCATTCGTATCACGTGATTTTGTTAAGCATTTAACTGTTAAGTCAGAACCGCTAGGATATGATTTGTGTGTATCATTGCCTAGTAGTGAACCGCTAGTTACTTCTTCGATATTCAAGTCATGTGAGATCAAGATAGGTGATAAAGTTTTGAGCGTTGATTTGATTCCGTTGACGGTGAATTACTTTGATGTTATCTTGGGTATGGATTGGTTGTCGGTTAATCAAGCCAAAATCGATTGTGAATAGAAACGGGTTAGTTTCTATCCGTCAGGGCGAGAAGAGTTTACTTTTCAAGGTAAGGGAGTGATCGTACCGCCGTACTTGATATCGACGATTCAAGCAAGTAAGATGTTGAAGAAGGGTTGTTCGGGTTTCTTATGTTCAATTGTCGACACGCGAATTCTTGGGCCACTAATAGAAGACATTTCAGTAGTTCAAGAATTTCCAGATGTTTTTCCCGATGAGTTACCCGACGTATTGATTGAAAGAGAGCTTGAGTTCACAATAGAAGTAGTACCAGGGTCACAACCGGTATCCAAAGCACCGTACCGAATGGCACCGATAGAGTTGAAAGAATTGAAAGTTCAGTTAGAAGAACCGTTGGAGAAGGGTTTTATCCGACCGAGTGTTTCGCCGTGGGGAGCTCCAGTTTTGTTTGTGAAGAAGAAAGATGGAACCATGCGTATGTGCATCGACTACCGAGAGTTGAATAAGTTGACCGTCAAGAACAAGTATCCGTTGCCGTGAATAGATGACTTGTTTGATCAGTTATAAGGGGCTCAGGTATTTTCGAAGATCGACTTGAGATCCGGTTACCATCAGTTGAAAGTCAAAGAGGAAGATGTTGAGAAGACAGCTTTCAGAACTCGATATGGTCACTTTGAATTTTTGGTTATGCCATTTGGAGTGACTAATGCACCAGCTGCTTTCATGGACTTGATGAACTGAGTTTTCAAGGATTATTTAGATGAGTTCGTTATCGTGTTCATAGACGACATCCTAATCTACTCCAAAAGCGTAGAAAATCACGAGCATCATTTACGATTAGCTTTACAACGATTGCGTGAAAAGAGATTATTCGGTAAATTGAAGAAGTGTGAGTTTTGGTTGACCGAGATAGCTTTCCTTGGACATATAGTGTCGGCAAAAGGAATTTCTGTAGACCCTCAGAAGATAGAAGCAGTTACTAACTGGGTGAGACCAACGAATGTAACAGACATCAGAAGTTTCCTAGGATTAGCTGGGTATTATTGGAGATTTGTAAAAGATTTTTCGCGTATAGCAATGCCGATGACACAGTTAATGAGGAAAGATATTGCTTTTGTTTGGAGTCCAGAATGTGAAGAAAGTTTCCAAGAGTTGAAGGGTTGTCACACCCCAACCCGCCTCGTGCGGATTAGGACACGTGTAACAATGCTACAAGCTCCCAATTACATTAATTTGTAAAGAAATATGCGAATTACTAAGAAACACGTGTGTTTAACCACATTAAACAACTCTATTGTTACAAAATAGGCCCCAAGGGCAAAATGGTCATTTATAAAGTATGTAAAATTTTTATACCAAAAGTTAGGATTTTGAGTCCCGGTTCCAACGCAACAAACGGCACGCGAAACCGAGTTTTCTAGAAGAAGTTATGCATGTTTCCGTAAAAGCGGACATGTTGTGGGAAAATACAAGGCGGATCGATCCCTTCTTTACGGGCGGATCGATCCATTTACTTGACATTCTCGCAGAATGTCCCCTTGGAAGGGCGGATCGATCCCTTCACAAACCGCGGATCGATCCCTTCACAATTCTGCTGCTAAATTTTGCTTGCTGTCAAAACAAGTTTTTAACTTACCAATTCATAACCAAAACTCATAGAAACCTTATGAAACTTTGGAAAATCAACTCCAACACATTTCTAAACATGTTTAAACTCAAGTTAAGCATGGATCATAGAACCATATTCACAATTTGATCAAATCAACCATGAACTCATCTCATTTGGTTCAAGAACAAACTTTTGAACTTTAAAACTCAATTCTCATCCAAAGTTTATAAAACTTGTTGGAATTCAACTCAAGGACATAACTAACATTATAAACACTAAAGAAACATGTCCAAGACACTAACGACACACCCGGACTTGCCGAGATGGTCAAATCCATTACTTGCATCAACTTGGGCAAAACAAAAGGAATTTTACATTGGTTCTCAAATTCACATCCAAACTTTCCAAAATACAAGTTAGGGTCCAAATATGAACATCAACTTAAGTAAAACCATAATTTACATCTGTGTACAAGTTCAAAAGTAATTTACAAGCATGGGGCACAAATCTCCCCCATCTCTCCCATCTCTCCCATTCACAAGTCAAGACTTTAATTCACAAGTCAAGGATACTAACCCACAAGTTATACTATATTACAATTTATAAACATAATTACAAGACCCAAATCTCCTTCCCAATCCCGAGCACATCACTTCCTCTCCGGGTATTGCTCCGTACCTGCGGTGGTTGTTATGTACCACAACAGAAATAGGAAAACGGTTTTCTTAAGCAATTTGCTTAGTGAGCATTCTAAACATGATTGTATATTTAACACGTGCAATGCTACAAATAACACATAAGCATAAACGTAATCGCCGAGTCACCGGTTATATGGTTCATTCAGACCCGAAGACCTCCCTTGGTCCCGTGGTCACTTCTATTCCTTGGACTTCCGTATTTATCGGATTCTTCCTCTTCGCCACCCTTATTACTCCCAACAATGAACCATTTCCCCGGTGCTCATTGACTACCACATAGACATATAAGCACATAACACATAATCATGTATCAACATATGATTTTCATAAAATTGACATAGAATTCACACAATTAACATCTTTATAATTCCTAATCATGAATTAACATCTCTAACATCACATATAGCTTGAACCCATTAAACACAATCAGATTTAGGTGTAGAAAACTCACCTCACTCCCAGCTTATACCCCAAATCAAGCTAATTATGCAGAATTCCTTAGTAATTCTTGCCCAATTCTTTTCCCCGGAGTAATTCCTATACAAATTCGGCAACCTCGGTCACCGATTGGCGTAAGCTACCAAAATTACAGCGAGTAAAACAGAAATTGAAGGTATAGAAACGACCGTCTTACCTCCACGAGTCCAAAAGTGGTCTCGGATCGTAAATCCGACGAACGGCGGCGACGGAACGGCGAGATTTCGACGTCGGCGACGATTTCTCTGTCTTCTCTCTCGGCTCTCTTTTGTTTTCTTTTAATTCTGCTGAAATGAGAGACACTCTCATTGACACACACATGCCATGCATGTAGTGTGTTGTCACTCCCTCAATTTTCCTCACTTTCCATTTACACCCCCAAAGTTTGTTAAGTTCCTACTATGAAATCCCCCAAACATTCCATTAACTACCCAATTATCTAATGAGGGTTTGTCTAAGTTCCGTATGGGTCCCAACGTGGGTCCCACATATTTTGTGAAATTGCTATCGCACCTACTAATTTTACATCTTTTTCATTTATACCCTTATTTGGGTGTCCAAACTAATACTACCACATAACAATATCTATTAAAAACAACTTAGCAAATATCCATGTAATCATATAAAAATGCATTTAATCACTTAAAATGCAAATTACCAATTTACCCTTCAATGGGTTAAATTTCAACACCTGTCCCACCTCTCTGGGGACTTTTCCAACTAGTGTCCCTCTCTGAACACTTTTTACTTGGGCGAGTCCAAGCCTCCCCTTAATCCATTTTATACACTAATTTCACTAATTAATGCATATTAATACAAATAATTAACCCGTTCTCCGGGTACGGGTGTTACAAGGGTCGACTAGTGAAAGCACCAATTTTAGCCGTTCTGTCAGGGACTGAAGGATTTATTATTTACAGTGATGCTTCATATAGAGGTTTAGGTTGCGTTCTTATGCAAGGTGATAAAGTCATTGCATATGCATCGAGACAACTTAGACCGCACGAGAAGAATTATCCAACACATGATCTAGAATTGGCCGCCGTGATTTTTGCATTGAAGATTTGGCGTCATTATCTATACGGAGAGAAATGTGAGATCTATACGGATCACAAGAGTTTGAAGTACCTGTTTACACAACGAGATTTGAATATGAGGCAAAGGAGATGGTTAGAGTTGATGAAGGACTATGACTTGTCAATCCAGTATCATCCAGGCAAGGCGAATGTTGTCGCCGATGCTCTTAGTCGTAAGGTACCAACCAACACCGCATCAGATTTGACTTCTCAGAAAGAATTGATACGAGATATGGAGAATATGGAGCTTGAGGTGATTCCGAGGATTGAAGGTGGATTGATGTCGACGATTGTGGCACAACCACTCTTGATTCACGAGATCACGGAGAAACAACTTCAAGACGTGGCTTTGAAGAAGATTTGTGATGAGATTCCAATGGGCAAACAACCGGGATTGACGTTTGAGAACAATGTGTTGAGATTGAGGGGTAGAATTTGTGTACCTAGTGAGAAAGAGTTAAAGCGAAACATCCTAGAGGAAGCACACAACACAAAGTATACCGTTCATCCGGGAAGCACCAAGATGTATAGAGACTTGAGACATGTTTATTGGTGGCCGGGAATGAAGAGAGAAATAGCACGCTATGTTTCACGTTGTACTAGTTGTCAACAAATAAAGGCCGAACGCCAAGTACCTTCGGGATTGTTACAACCGTTACCGATAGCCGAGTGGAAATGGGAGCACATAACAATGGATTTTGTTAGTGGGTTTCCGAGGTCGAAGAGATCGAACACTATTATTTGGGTGATTGTTGATCGTTTGACGAAGTCGTCGCACTTCCTACCACTTCGAACGACAAAGCCGATGACGTTAGCTAAATTGTATATTCGCGAAATTGTGAGACTACATGGTATCCCAGTTTCTATCGTTTCGGATAGGGATAGTAGTTTTACGTCAAAGTTTTGGAGAGCCATGCAAGAAGCAATGGGTACCAAATTGCACTTTAGTACAACTTTTCATCCTCAGACCGATGGTCAATCAGAAAGAGTAATCCAGATTTTGGAAGACATGCTTCGTTTATGTGTACTTGATTTTCAAGGCGATTGGGAAGACCACCTACCGTTAATTGAGTTCGCATATAACAACAGTTTTCAGTCGAGTATTGGAATGGCTCCTTATGAAGCTTTATATGGTCGTGTATGTCGTTCACCGATTAGTTGGACGGAAGTCGGAGAAAGAAAGATTGAAGGGCCGAAAATTGTACAAGAGACGACGGATAAGATAAAGGTAATTAGACAACGGTTACTGACAGCCCAGAGTAGGTATAAGAGTTATGCCGACAAGCGCAGACGGCTGTTGGAATTTGATGTAGGAGACTTGGTGTATTTGAAGGTGTCACCTTCAAAGGGAATAACCAGATTTGGTAGATACGAGAAACTCAACCCGAGGTATGTAGGACCTTTTGAAATCATTGGAAAGGTTGGACCCGTAGCTTATCGTTTGAACTTGCCGAGCGAGTATGCTCAAGTTCATAACGTGTTTCATGTATCGTTGTTACGCAAACAATTAGTGGAAGATAGAGATCAAGTGATGACTCCGACATCGAGTGAGATTCAGAGTGATTTAACGTATGTTGCGTATCCGGTAGAGATCTTGGATCGGAAGGATCAAGTCTTACGGAACAAAGTAATATCGAAAGTGAAAGTGTTATGGCGTAGCCAAACTACGGAAGAGATGACGTGGGAGATAGAAGATGAGATGCGTACTCAGTATCCGCACCTTTTCGAGACTTGAGGTACAAGTTTGGGGACAAACTTCTTTTAAGGGGGAGAGTATTATAACACCCACATTTGTGTTATTTCATTTTCATTACATTGTCATGCATGATAATGTGATGTGGCATGTCTTATGACACATGTTTGAGTGAGTTTTGACTCACGAGTTGATTTGGGTGTCTGTATTAGAGAACCCTCTGAAACTGTGGTGATTGAGGAATTGCTGTTGTGACGTCTCTCCGAGTATGAGACGGTCACTGTGGAATACTTTAAATGTTTATCTAAAAATAAATGTTTACCTGTGTATTTTAATATATGTATTATTTTCTGTTTTAGAATATATTTCTGTTGTTAGATTTAGTATCTTGGTGAGAACGAATGAACACGCTATTAATTTGGTAGGCTAATTAGCAACTTCAGAAACGTCATATAGAAATTCGCGTTTTAGCGACCAAACGAAACTTAGTCGAAAACTTTTATAATTTCGAAGTTTCACTCGTAAAGCTATGAATAAGCTGTATAGAAAGTTTCAGAGACTGATTAGGAGTTTTGAAAACTTGTGGGGAGGTAAACGTAATTCCCGAGAGTGTTGCCTATATATAGATAGAGATGAACTTAGATTTTTCATAGCTTCTAACCTAAATTCCAAAAAGGGGGCTAAAGGGAGATTTTGGAGCTTAGAGCTTTGCGACGCCAAACAACGACCTTCTGTCAGTTTGTTTTCTCCCATATTTCATATTCGAGCTCCTCGAGGTAAGAGTTTCGTTTTGATATATGTTAGGGCTTGTTTGGCTAAGTTTTCCAAAAAGTTATTTTCTAGAATTTTTCATAAAAGTTGATAAATGGAATTTTGATTCATAGGAATTGTACTAGACGGACTTCTGCACGTTCTTTGTGCACGGGTTTTCTTTGGATCATAGTTTAAGAGCGTAAATCAGAGGTGAGTGATTCAACTATGTCTTTGGAATGATTTCTTGACATGTATTCATATTTTGTGTGAATAGCATGTATTAATTCTTAGGGATATATTGTATAGTTCATATTGGGCATTTATATTGATAAGTAGGCTCAATAGCACGGTGATATGTTTTGATTACCGCGAGCATGGTGATATGTATTTGAGCATGTTAAGTTGCTTATTTGGGTCAGAAGGAGCACGTGGTCACCGTGCCATTTTGTGGAGCCGATATAGGCATTAAGGTCGCACGATTGAAGAGAAGAATCGTGGGTCTTACCCTTTCGCGTGGACTTATTGGCGAGGAGTCGCGGATTGGGAGTATGGACGGGCACGTGAGTCTCCGGCGACTAATATGAAATGTAGAGATGTGAATGCGGACATGTTTATCATTCATGTGCATATGTTGTTTTATTCACTAAGCGTTAGCTTAAACAAATTGAAATATGTGTGGTTATTCAAATAACCATTTCAGGTGTAAATGCTGGCGAGGAATCACAGAAGTGAGCACGTGGGTGGGGAGTTCTTTTAGAAGGCAACTTGAACGTTAATCTTGTAGTCTTGGGACAATAGGAATGTTGTAATAAGAATTCTTATGGTTTTTAGTTATGTTTAACTTAGTATGTTAGAACGAATCTAAAATGTTGTAATGGTGCTTCAGTAATATGTTAATACAGTTAGGATTACTTTGGAGTACTTTTGGAAGTGTGTGTTTGATCGCCGTTCGAATTCAAAAGCTTTTAAACTTAGAAAACTCTGCAGAATGTGCTGCTGCCATAAATCAGTCGACTGGTTGAGGAAACAGTCGACTGGAGCCTCTGTTTTCAGCAACTCACTGCATTGTTTCATAGGGGATCAGTCGACTGGGTCGTCGACACAGTCGACTGGATCTTGGTTTTCAAAAGTGATATTTTATTCAGGCCAGACTTCAGTCGACCGGACCGTATCAGTCGACTGGGTGTAGAAAGCAGTCGACTGGGTGTAGAAAGCAGTCGACTGGATGGTGTTTTTAAACCCAACTTTTTGCTGGACCAGGATCAGTCGACTGGATCCGAGGATCAGTCGACTGGACAGATGATTTTCAATATGTCTTGTTTTTTTCCGCTGCGTGTGTTCTTCAAACCTAATTTTGGGAACGTTAATGAATTGGTTTAGCCGCGGTGGCGTGCCACGGGCTCCGGTTTCGCTATTGTGGGACCGGGCTGTGACACATACCCAGTGAACTTGTTTTTCAGACTAAAAGAACTCGCGGACTGACCCGCTGGCCCTTGGTCACTACTGACTCGCGGGTTCTTTTAGGCTAAAAAACAAGTTCACTGGATATGTTCACTCAACCTTGTTCACTTAAGAGCCTCACCGTATATATATATATAGAGAGAGAGAGAGAGAAAATTAAAAGAGAGAGAGAAGTTAACATGCTTTTAATAGAGAAACTCCATAAATAGAGAGTGAAAAAAAAGTAATCAATATTTATAGATAACTACCATGTTTTAAAGAGAGAAGGCATTTAAGTGGATTTTTACTCTTATAGGCTTATACCCAGAGCTTAACACGTAAAACAAAGAATTTTCTTTTGGGTAAGTGTAAACATAGAAGTTAAAGAGGTGAACATATTTGAGAGAGAGAGAGAGAGAGAGGCATTTATGGCTTAATTAATATGGAGGTAAAATGGACTAAACAAAAAAAAATGAAGGAAAAATGGGAAAATTTAGGAAATGCCAACTTGAAAAAAGGAAAAACATAGAAATGCCAAGTGGCACTTTGTGGGAAGGGATTTGGCCTTGATCTTTATATATATATCTATATAATAAGTTAGAGCGGTGTGGGTCTCTCCTATTTTAGCAACTTACAATCCTAGTCATTGAGACAAGTTTAGATATTTTCAACCCTAGGATCATTGGTCCACCAAATCTCACCAAATGTCTAAAAATCTCACCCTCACAATAGTCCCTCTCATCTAAATCAATCTCTTTTTGAATTGCCATATCAGAGAGAATCACCACAAGCTATATATATGGTATATGTGAATATTGACTAAGATTTAAATTCTTTATAGTTACTTTATTAAGGAGATTGGAAGGAGTATGATAGCAAAGTATACATTATGGCTGTCTGTCACACACATAACACATACTCCCTCCGTCCCATAATAAGTGTCCACTTCCTTTTTGCACAATGTTTAAGAAATTTGTATTATATTAATTTATTTGGTTCATTAAAGAGCCACTTTTCAATTTTACCCTTTGATGTGATGGGTGTTTGACTTTTTGCTTGTTTTGGGACCACAAATAAATGCTTCTTTGTCTTTATTATAAGGGTAGTTTTGGAAAGTAAGTAAAAGCTATAAGCCAATTTAGGAAAGTAGACACTTATTGTGGGACATCCAAAAAAGGAAATGTGGACACTTATTATGGGACGGAGGGAGTATATAGTTAATATTTCCTAAAATGTTAGCACTTAAATATTATAATACGCAAAAAAGAAAAAACAAAAAAAATTTCAATCCATTTTTAAAATGTGTAGGTTATATAAGAAAAAGAAAATGGTCCCTAATACTAAGTACCAAATTTAGGTAAATTCTATCGTGAAAAAAAAAAATTCACAATATTTTAGCCATGAAAAATCATCTTTTTTGGCATTATTTTTCTGTAGTGGCGAGTTTCCTTGGCATTATTTTTTTATTCTTAAGAATTCTTTGCATTTGTGTCGTGAGTGGTAACTTCGCAGTTATTATTAATTTGTAATCAAATAATGGCTTTTTTAGAATTCAATCATTTTTCAATGACTGGGCGTAATGTGTGCAGTGTCCCAATAATCTTTCCAAATTCAATTAAGATAGATTTGAAGGATATGACTAGTTTCCTTTACTACTCCACCACTGATTTCTCCCTCTCTCTCTCTCTCTCTCTCTCTCTCTTCTCATTTTCAACTCACTGCCTCCTCCACTCGTCGGACCACCACTGGCAGTCACTTTCAAGGTACTCTTTCTCTCTCTCTCTCTCTCTCTCTCTCTCTCTCTCATATGTGTGCGGGTGTTTGTGTGTTTGGGTGTGAGGGTGTTTCTGTGTGTGCATGAATGTGTGGGTGTTTATGTGTGTGCGACTATGTGCGTTGAACTGTGCATGTGTGCGTTTTTGTGTGGGGGTATTTTTGTGTGTGCGTGCATATGTGTGTTTATGTGTGTGCGACTATGTACGTTGAACTGTGCATGTGTGCGTCTCTGTGTGTAGGGGTGTTTTTGTGTGTGTGTGCGTGCATGTGTGTGTATGTGTGTATGTGTGTGTGCGACTATGTGCGTGGAACTGTGCATGTGTGCATCTAGCTGTGTGTGGGGTTGTTTCTGGGTGTGCGCGCATGTAAGTGTTCACACTGCCCCTTTTTTTTTAATTGTTATATTCATATTTTAACACTCTGCATAGATATTAGTCATAGACTTATTTGTTCTCTCTCTATTTTTTTCTTACATGTTTTCACATCTCAGTATTGGGCCTCTCAGCAGTCATCATTAATATTAAGCATAGTGAATTGAATACCTTCTCTCTCTCTCTCTCTCTCTCTCTCTCTCTCTCTCTCTCTTTTTCCCTTTTCTTTTTTCTTATACATCCTTCTTGCAAATGTAAATTTTTTTTATTCTCTAGGAAACAAACCCCTTTGAAGTAATTGCTAACTTTTTTTTTCTGTCAAGTTCTGTATTTGCTAACTTTAATTTAAATTTTTTTTTTTAAAGGTAGTCCCGTATTATAGTTTTTATTGATAAAAAGGCACAACCACCTTTTAAATCTAAGCACATATGTTTGAGAATCAATTGGGAACCATTTGAGTACGTGTTAGACTCATTAAAAAATTGGTAATAGTACTGACTTTATTTTCACTTTGTGTTGTTATGTTTCATATGTTTTGTTTGATCTTTTTCAAGCTTTTTCTTTATGGGTCAGGTTCATAGGTACTAAAGCATGGGTTTTATTTGTCTTTTTTGAAGTACTCAAGTTCTCTTCGATTCCTTATCTCTTTCTTCTTGGGTTAAAAAATAACATCGATTTTATCTGCGTTAAAATATTAGTAATCACATTCAATTGTATTTTATTTTTTCTTAGGTTCAAAAATAACGTCGATTTTATCTGCGTTAAAATCTTAGTAATCAGATCCAATTGTATTTTACTTTTTCTTTTTTCTCAGGTTAAATAGTTTTGAATTTTTTTTTATACCTGAAAGAGTATCGTATATCTAGAACCTTCATAATCAATTTTATAAACATAAAAGAGATATCATGTAGGTAGAACTAACTTTTACTGTAGTTTGGTTCTTTTTTCTTTTTATCCCTCTTTTTTTTTTTTTTTACTATCCATTGTCATGGATATCCTTTCATTTTACACTTTTTAATCCATTTTTAATTCAACTATTTGGTTATCTATGGAATAGTAAGGCCCCATACCATTGCTAATCTTGCTTTGAATTTTTAATTGTATTTCATTTTTAATTCATCTGTTTCATTTTTAATTTGTCATTTATGTTAATTTTTTAGCTGAGCTATCTGTATTGATTCTTTCAATATTTTGCAGATGGATGGAGACCTGAAGAAAACCGCGAGTGTAGATATTTTTTTTTCCTTTTATTTTACATTTTTAGTTACTATAACTTAAGTTGTTTTATGCAATAGGTACAATTAAAAAAAAAAAAAAAAGAAGAAGAAGAAACGTTGGCATTATCAATATGTACAATTTAAATAACTCAAATTTTGGGACATGTATTGACAATATTTTCTCTTATCAATATTTTTTAAATAACTCAAATTTTGGGACATGCATCATTGTTATATTCTATTGTTTATCTAGAAAATGAGTTTTTCTATCACTATGATTGTAAATTTTGCTATCAATTTGATTAATTCCACCCTTTTTATAGGTCATTTGATTAGTTCTATCAGTTTGATATAGTCCATAGGGCCAATTAGTGAAATGAGTAATACTGCTTCCCAAATATGGGCTAAATAATCACAAAAGTTTTGCTTTCCTTTTCTGTTTCTTTCCAAAAGCTTAGAAAACGCCTTTTTTTTTTTTTCACTTCGTGCCCTTGGGCACGGGTTATGACTAGTATATATATAATAGATAAGTTTATGGTGGGGCTAAATACACCCACCATTTTGCTATTTACACCCCAATTTTCATTACTTTACCAATTTTTAAAAGCTAAAGCTGACAATTCTCTTCTAACCCTTACTTTTGTAAATATACCAAACCTACCCTTCTCTCCCAAACTCCAACCCCCCTCTCTACTCTCTCTCTCTCAAATTCATATAAATATAAATATAAATATAGTGGGTGACTTAGAGACGCCGCCAGAGACGAGAAATCCGACAATCGGCGATCGGAAGACGGGCTATTTTGAAGAGCACCTGAAAGGGCCTAGAGGGCTTGAATAGAAGTGACTTTCAAAGGAATTAAAGTCCCCCATTTTCTTTCTCTTTAGAGTCCTCTGCAACTACTAGAGGTCCCCAAATCCAAGGACTTCTCTTCATTGCTCTCAGACCAAACAGTGCTACTACACCTACTATGATTACAAGAAAAAAGCCTTTTGTTATTAGGCTGAGAATTTGAGGTGGGCTCAACAAAAAGATGGGGTTGTGAAAAGGGAAAGAATGAATGTGGAGCATTTGGGTACAAATTATGGGAGATAGAGAGAGGAGAGAGAAGGAAGGAATGTGGAGAGACTTACTGATGCCAATCTAGAGTAGTGGGTTAGGGTTTGGGAAAGAGAGAGGCGGTAGGGGTTGGCGGCGGTGAGAGTAATAGTGGCAGTGGTGGTGGTGGTTATGAGCTCGAGAGAGAGAGAGAGATGGATGATGGTGGTGATGAACTCTTTGACAGAAGAGAGAGAGAGAGAGGGGGGAGTTAGGGACAAGGGTAGATTTGGTATATATAATTACAAAAGTAAGAGTTTCAAGGGAGTTGCCAACTTTGACTTTAATAAATTGGTAAAGATATGAGGATTGAGTGTAAATAGCAAAAGGATGGGTGTATTCAGCCCCACCCTAAGTTTAAGGGACATCATTGATTCTTGCCATGATATTTTCCAGTATATTCGCTGAAAATATTCAATTGAGTGGCCAGCAATTGCACTTTTCAAACAGTATATTTGATAACCAAGGAAAAAAAAAAAAAAAAAATTTACTCGAGTTGTTTACTCAATCAAAATAAAAAAAACTAGTATGAAAGAAAAAATTATTAATTATATTTTACTTTTATGTAATTAGATTTATTTTCACTTTACTATTCCTTTTCGCAATCACAAAGAGGATTTAATTTTAACTTTTAAAGAATAATAACTCTAATGGTAAAATATATTTAACCCTATATAGAAAAAAAAAAAAAAAGGAAAAAAAAATAAGAAAAGAAAGAAAGAAGAAAGGGGGGTGAATGGTGGTCATCATTTCACACGTCTCTGTCCTGATCTGTTTTAGAAAGCAAACTTCTATTGCCATCAATGAGGTGATCCCCCACATTGAAAACCTTGTCAAAGTTGGCTGCGTCCTCTTACATAAACCATTGAAATTCTAAATTGGCAATCACAGATTAACTCTATTTAGTGTGTATATAGCAATAAACTACTTAGCTATTATGTCCATGTTATTTATTTATTTTTGGAGAACACCATTGCTCCCAGGTGAAATTTTCTAAAGAAATGCACAAATATCAAATGTCCTCTCTCTTTTTTGTGTATATATAAATAAATTTTTTTATTAAAAAAAGTAACTTTTTTTCTTTTCAATTGTATTGTAATAAAACACTTTTGTCCCGAAAATGTCTAATTTCCATGTCCATCCTATTAATCAACTTTCTAAAAAATCTCTATTAACATATTCGCAATGGCTGTGAAATTCGATTTGCATCCATTTCATTGAGGATAAGTTATAATAGTTCAGTAATACTCCAGTTAGTAGCTCCTAATTGATCTCATGGTGAAAAACTTATACTTCCTCCAATGAACTTTACTGTCCAAAACGTTGATGTTACTTTTACCCTTAAAAGACAAAAAAAAAACAAGAAGATCATTGCTCTAAGAAATTGCGAGATAATCAGAGATAAACAAGATCTAGTCTCGATTGTCACTCCCGTTTGGGAATAACGAAGACATGTTCAGATTTCGTTCGCTGGAACTTAAAAGTTCAAACTGCCATTAATTGGGTTGTTTCTATACAATTGAGACTCTCAAGTTGTTCTTTGAAGTTTCTAATAGATGAATCTCGAAAAAAAAATATAAAAAAGAAAAATCCAAAATGGCACCCAAAATTGCCATATATTTATAGGAGATATATATGATATAATCCTAAATCGTTTTTGATAGTTGAAACTCCTGGCTCTCCAGTGTGGACGTAGGGGCACGAACCACGTACAAATTCTCTGTATTTCTTTAATCTTTCTGTTTTTTCATACATTGTTTGCGTGTGATTATTTTGATATAACAACAAATAAATTTATTTGTTTATAGTTGAAACTAAAAACAGTCCATTTTATTTAGAGAATTGATTTTGACACTCCAAAAATTATCATTGGCAATAATAACTTTTAGAGTGCCAAAATCAATTCCTTTATTTATGACTATTTTTGCAATATTGGAACCCTTAAGCTTCTGTTATAAGTTTTCAATGGATATTTAGAGAGAGAGAGAGAGAGAGAGAGATTAAAAATGAAAAAAGATTTTAAAAATGAGTAATTCTTTGGTGACAACTTTCATACAACCTCTCAAAAAGATGTGTCTATCTCTCTCCTATGATGTCACTAGACCCCATAGTGACACAAGAGAGAGATAGACACATATTTTAGAAGGTTGTATGAAAGTTGTATGAAAGTTGTCACCAAAGAATTACCCTTTAAAATTTGTCCAAAAATGATAAAGTTTTGACAATTTTAAGTAAGCACGTAATAGATCTAAATCGTTTTGTCTTTAAAAAATATCAAAAAAAATTTAACAGATATTCATATTCATCGTAATTTTTGTTTTAAAGATCTCAACTTTAGAAGTCCAAACCACATCTCTTGTGGCCGAGTACGTGTTCGAGTCATGGGGAGCGGATCGGAAAATTCACCCAGTGACTCTAGAACCTCGGGAGATTAGTCAAGGTGCGTACAAACTGGCTCGGGCATTCCCGATTATCAAAAAAAAATTAGAAATCCAACAACACAAATTTTATGAAAAGTGGAGTTGTAAATTGAAAGTGATAGAATTTTAAAATTTGAAGAAACGGTTGTTACAACAAGTAAGATATAGTTACGGTAAATGGTTCACCAAAATTTTAAATTAAAAAAAAATAAAATAGAAAATAACAAAAAGAAAAAGAAAAAAAAATATGGGCTTTTGGAATGGAAAAAAAAAGTGCAGCAAAAAAGGGTTAAAAAAGAAAAAAGAGATTAGACCACATTGGATGTGCGGGTGTGTATGCGAGCCGAATCGATCTCATGTATGCTTGAGCTTGGTTTATTTATCAAATAAGTTGAGCTCGTGTATGCTTGAACTTGGCTTGTTTAATAAACAGCCTGAAATTCAAGTTTGATTTTAACTCGTATACACTATAGTCGGTTCAAATGTCTTTTATCTAGTCTTGACTTGACTCGTATAAATGTGTCGATCTCACATATCCCCTAAAACTACGTAGTTTTATAGTAGATGCATATATAAGGGTTGAAACTCGGGCAGGTTATGCTTAATTGTAGGTTTGTCCAGACTCAATATAAGTTTTAATGTAATCTGCCAAAACCCAAGCCCGAGCCCGAATTGTAATAAAGAAATAAGTTTTATAGAGTATCAAACTTAATTGGTTCAAATTTGAGGAAAAAAACTACCATCAACTTAGTTTTTCAGTAGAATTCAGTGGGATATATTTGTCACTGAAAAGATAGTATGATCCTATAGCTAAAAAGAATACATAGATAAAATAAAATATAATTATTTTCTATATATATATATAAACATATATATGCACAAGTTCGGGCTCTTAAACTCCCTGCCTAAGCCAACCAAAATTCAATTCGAATTTGAACTTTCTAGTTCAAGCCCGCCCAAGATATATTGAAAAGTTACCCAAGCCCAACTAAATTACGGGCTGGGCTTGGGGTTAGCCTGCATCAATTCTATTCAAGAACTTTTTTACGAGCCCATTAACAAGCCTTACTCAGATTGTTCACGTTATTTATCAAGTCGAGCTCATGTATGTTTGAATTTGTCTCGCTTATATTAATAAATGAGCTTAAAATCTATACTTACCAGTTTAGGAATATCTAAAATTGGATCTAATTTAGTCAAAGTCTATTTTTTTATTTAGTTCTTATGAGAATCAAAGTACAGGTTGGTTTAACAGAGAACCTATTTTAAGAAAATAATTACATTGGACACAAACTCCTATATAAATAATATACACTCACCAAATTAGATTCTCACCAGAACCAAAACAAAAATTGAATTTTGCATGAATCAAATATTGTTTTAAACTTTTTCAAATAATTTTTTATTAAATGAGACTAGCCGATCCAAGCCCCGATCTTTATTGAACATGTTTACAAGAATTGACTCGTATAGCAACTCAATCCTTGTTGAGCGGTTGGCTCGTATAGACAACAGCCTCAGTTTTTTTTTTTTTTTTGGCTGATGGTAAAACACCCGCAGGCGCAACACACATACATAGGAGGCCACAAACCCACAATCCAACAAGCCCCACGGACCACTGGACAAAATCCACAAAAGGAGTGACTCCATAGGAGTCTTGGATGCAGTAAAATAGAGACTTCTCACAACCTACCCTTGTTTTGTTTTCTTTTGCGGGCCTGCCCCGCCCCAGGAAAATGGTCTCTGGAAGCAAAAGAAAAGAAATCACTCTGTCTTGGCAGTGACCACAACAGGCTCTTCCATGGGGTTGGGAACGCGAAAATTAATAACTCTCTTTAAATACTCCTCCGCGTCAATTTCTCATCCATAAACTTACACATTATAATCTCTGGTACAACAAAAAACTCTCTTTCCTCTCTCACTTCATTTGGGTTGCTTTCAAGTTTTTTTTATTGATTGAGTCTGGCTTTTTGCTTACTCCAATTGTACTGCCCTTTTGCCTTCATTCCTTTAGCTTTCTCTGTTTCCCCTCAATAGACACACGTTGAGTATGCCTCTACTTTGATTCTTCAGTACTTGTTGCTTCATTTTCCATGTCTTTACATACATTTTGGGGTTTTCTGTGATGGGTTTTCTCAGTAATTGGTGGAAATTTAGTAAAGCTTCATTTATAGTTTCTGGGATTACTAGTGAACCTGGATTTTAGATAAAGTGTAGAAAGAGAAATAGTTTTTAGGCATTTTACTTTTCTGGGTTAGTGGGTTATCTACGAGTACACTGATATTGCTATATATATATATATATATATATGTATGTGTGATGGAGTCCTGGAGTTATGTTACTGAGGAGAAGGGTTTTGCATCTGATGAAGCAATTTCAAAAACTGGAATAATTGGTTGGCAATCAAAATCCCCATATAGTTATGGAAACAATATGGTAGTGAGCTCAAGTCAAGAGGTCTCTAAGAATCACGAATTTATGGAAATGGGTTTTCAAGAAATGACTAGAAAATCATTACCCAGTAATTCAGTTAGTGATGTTTTGAGTAGCAAAATTGATAGTAGCAGAATTGTTAATCCATTTACTGCTATTTCTAATGTTTTTTCCATAGAAGATGAGTCTAGCTCAAAGCTTTCTAGCTCGGTTGTGGAATCGAACGGTCGCGATTTAACGCTGTTTGATCTGAAGTTGGGGAGGTTTGGTGATCAAAGAGAGGTCCAGAATCCTAATTCTGTCAAACAAGCCCCTAATTTGTGTTCAGCTGAGTCATGTATGCCGGCAAAGAGAGTGAGAGTGACAGGTTTGAGCTCTCAGACTCCGTTTTGCCAAGTTCATGGTTGTAAGAAAGATCTGAGCTCTTCAAAAGACTATCACAAGAGGCATAAAGTTTGTGAGGTTCATTCAAAGACTGCTAAAGTTATTGTCAATGGCATTGAACAGAGGTTTTGTCAGCAGTGTAGCAGGTTGGTTTGATTAAGTTATCGCAGTTTTGGTTAGTCACTTGAATTTTGGTTAGTCTCATTCATTCACAAATTTATATTGAATCTTTTAGTAAATTGCTTTATCATGAATTAATTCATTTGGAAAAATAAGACACTTCATCATATTTGTTCTTAGGCGACTATTTGTTTACTTTCTTGGAATGTCAGAATTTATCAAATGGAATCATCCATAATCATCATCTTCTTGGTTTGTAGAATTATGAATGTAATTGTTGCATTCAAGGCGCCCAAACAAGCCTTTAGTCTTTAACTTGGTATAGCCAGTTCTTTTTAGCTGTGCAATAGGAAAAGAGAAGGATAATTACACAGATCCCAAAAGTAACTTAGTTTGGGACTTCATAATTGATAATTTCGTTTCCTATGTTCTTGGTGATCAAAAGGTGCATTAGTGTCCTGGATTTTGTAAAGGGGGTGGCTACATACTCTCCTATCTCCATATTTTTCTTATCCACAACTCAATGAGTTAAACTTATATAGACAGTGTTGCCTTCATAAATCACATGGCCTTTCTTTCCTTGTTCTCTCAAGCAATTCACTAGTTTAGAGACACCTGCCCCATAAAAAATAAAATAAAAAAATTAGACACTAGTTTTAATTTTTAATCTAAAACACAAGTATCCTGGCGATGCAATAGGTGATTGGCTCATTTCGATGGTGAGTGATTTCAGTGTTCTGGTGGTTAGTGTTTCATGATGGTGGTGCCTAAAAAGGGTACACAAAATAATGAAGAAGTTGGAAGGGTGTTTTTAAGAGTGGTAAATGTTGTCCAACTATTACTTTTAACTTATTTACGATATGAAGATAAGCAAAATTCGGTCAGGAGGTAGCCTCCCTTTGGAAATTGTTCTGTTACTTCATACCTGAATATCTCATTTTCTCAGTAGATTTTTTATTTTATTTTATTTTATTTATTTATTTATAAATTTATAGTTTGTCCTTCATGGTTTGAAGAATAAGGTCTATCACTACCCTTGAAAGTTGAAACATAACTCACCATGTTTTTATTCTTAAGCTGAAATTTAAGCTTGTTGGGCTCAAGCTTGACTCAGTAAGAAGTGGCGAAATCTTATTTGCTGTTGACCGTACAGGTTTCATATGCTGACTGAATTTGATGATGGCAAGCGCAGCTGTCGTAAACGTCTTGCAGGTCACAATGAGCGTCGAAGGAAACCTCATGGTATTCACTCTGGTAGAACCGGGAGATTGTTTCAGTCATATAATGGTATTACTCTCTCTCTCTCTCTCTCTCTCTCTCTCTCTCTCTCTCTCTCTCTCTCATTTTTGGTACTTCATGAAACTGTAACTCCATGCCTCTCCCCCCAAACAAAAGCCTCTTGGTTTGTGAGCCACTTCCCTACCTTTTTTGTCAAGTTACAATTATATTTAGAACATTTTTATTTTACTTTTACTGTCGTTTAAGTAATAGAGGATAACACAAAGGGAAAACACAAGGAAATTTGTTTTCCTTCTCTAGTTCCGCAAACCAAACAGAGCTTTGATGATCTCTTAACATAATGCAGGTTCTGCAGGAGGAAGAGTCCATGGGACATTAACATCATCTTTTATTTGCCAAGATATACTCCCAAGCAACATTATGCTTCCACAACACTATGAAACAAATGACTGGTACAGGCATATAAAACTTGAAGATGGAGCAGATTATAGTCCTCAATCAGCGACTCCCATTAGATACGACCATTTGCATCCGAAATCTATCTTTCCTTCTTATGGTTTTGAAAAGCAATGTCCGTCTTTCCAAGAAAATGGAATTAATTCTGCAACAGGAAGCAATCTCAATGAGAACAATAACCGGTACCCGCTTGATCTTGCGGGTTCAAGTTTTGCCTCGCGTTGCTTTTTCCAGAACACCTCAATGGGTAATCAACACTTCCCTCTTTTCGATGCAGCATCGACGGTTCAAGGGCTATCGGAGATGTCAGACTCTGGTCGTGCTCTCTCTCTTCTGTCATCTCAATCACAGAACTCTCGTTACAGCATGAGTAAAGTACCTGAAAATCTCTTGGGAGTCAGCCCCAAGGGTTCTACCAGTGGACCCAGTGGAGTCTCAAATAACTTTCATACACCGGAGATGAATTCTGCAGTCGAAAATCACGTGGGTCACGTTATGATTTCTGATGATCATGATGCTCTTGATTTTGGATTTGCCGATGGAATTTTTCAAGGGCCGGGATATGTGAATGCCAAGGACCATATTTCTTGTGAAGATGAGCCCACTATCGATCTACTTCAGTTGTCATCGCAGCTTCAGCGAGTGGAACATCAAAGGCACTCCATGCAGGTGAAGCAGGAAAATGATGCTTTCTGTGGCCTCAGAATCACTTAAAATGGTCTCTATGAACAAGGTACATAACTTCAAATCGGAGAAATTTGTTTCCTTAAATTTCTGTTGGAATAAGAACATCAAATACAAGTGTATCATTTGGACCTGCCATTTGTAAATTTATGTGCTAACACTTTGGTATGATGTTCGATTTTCTGGGACTGTAGTGACAAATTCAGAAAATGTCTGTTTATTCGGCCATAATGTTTGTAGAGACATAGTAAACTCATGGAGACAGCTGGCTAGTTGCTTGCAATTCTTCGGTCTAGTTACCTCCTATTATTTGTCTTGCATCACATGGATATTTCAAAAAAATGAGATACTTGTGATCTGCAATTAATGATCATATACATATTTGCTTCAAGGTAAAATTTAAGATAAGTTTACTGATGTGAATATATTGCTTATTTAATTCCAGAATGTTTACTGATGTGAATGTATTGCTTATTTAATCACTTCTGTTATCTCTTTAGCAACCGTTCTTCATTGTTTGAAGTAGTCCATTTTTTTTTAAATTACATTCACGATAAACATACATAGTTTTCGCTTTCAATTGTGTCTTGGAAGTCATTCCTTTCAACAGTACACCTTGGAAGTACTTTTGTCGCATACAAAATATTCTTTTCAGCGGATAAAAAGGAACAAAATTATTGCTTCCTTCATTATTGAGTTCACTTTGACTTGCAAACTACAATCACAATCACCGTAAATGCCAGCACATCTATCACTTTAACCATCAACAATACATCGCCACCGCCAAAAACAGATCTGCCATTTAACATTGAAACATGACTTATTATTTGTCAAACCGGGAAAGCATCGAGATGAGTACTAGGAAGCACCGTGCATCATAAATAAGCAATACTAGCCTTTTGACGTGTTATCCAACTCACAATGTTCTTAAATTGGCTCCAAAGTCGCCCCTTCCTCTCCCCTCCCCTCTCCCCCCCCCCCCCCCCCCCGCCCCGCCCCCTTTTTTTTTTTTTTCTAATTTAAATAATTAACAAAAAACATTATGCCGCAATCGAGAAGAATCCATACCAGCGCAGGTTCGGATTCTTCGGCCTTTTAGAAGAGTTTGTGCTTTCTTGGTTGATTATATTGACTCCTTTTACTTTAGAATTAGTTGCAAATTGGATGTTTAGAAGGTAGCTTATTTTCTCGGGGATTCAGAGTATTTAGTTGCTCTAGTGGTACTTATCTCCGTGTTTTATATTCTTTTCCCCATCTTTTCTTTTTATGTTATGAAGAGAACATACCTTTGTTTGGAGAAGTGTTTGTTTCCATGGAAAGAAAAACAAAATAAAGTTGTGGCTAACTGATCTAGTGTGAGATGTTTGTATTTACAAACACAAATGAAACCAATACAATTAAGGGGTTTGATTGTTTGAATACATTTCCATTTGCACAGTCATGAAAAGGAAAATCACAACAAAAAGCGTGTTCGAACTTCGAAAGCTTTCTGATAATGAAATTTTTTTTTTTCGTCACTAACACATATGCACGACCTATATCCGTGATAAAAAAATTGGGGAATTTGTTTTGGCCCTGCTATTTGTTTGAACCTCGCTTGTTCTGTGTTATAATATTTGTTCTGTGTTATAATATCATCTCGTGTTTTCGTGTTTACATAGGTGCGGGTGCCAAAGCATACTCAAATGAGGAAAAAAGCAACTCCGTCTGCTACATTCGGTGTATGTTGAAGATCAGGAAGTTAATCCTTTGCTTACAGTGAATAACTGGTGACCCTTGAGTTTGAGTTTGTGCTCATGTTTGCTTTGAACAGGAACTCAGTGAATAACTGTTTAGATCTTTTTGTTCTAGGCAGCTTCTTCTGAAGATTTGTTTTGACAATTCCAGAACTCAAGACTCTCAATTGTCAGGAATTTATTAATAGTGAGGTGACATAAAATATTGTTGCCGTTTAAGTTTTGACAAAATGTTATCCTGCTATTAGTTCATGTAACAAGAGTTACAAGTCCCATATATATATATATGTATATATATATATATATAAATAGCCAGGGGCGGATCCACGAATTTGGCCTAAGGGGTTATGTTTTACGTATTACAAGACTTAAATAGACTTTTTATATTTGACGATAAAAAAAACATGAAGAAATAGAGAAAGCACATAAATATGCACTTTTTCCTAGCTACTTGATCAATAATCTGCATAATTCTTCGAAGTACAGTTTCTTTTTTTGAGAAACTTTATAATTCTTGAATAATTTTGATGAAGGCCACCCCTACTTATAAATATATAATAATTAGTACGATCAATGGTCAAGATTTATATAAGGGGATCATCCAATGGAATATAAACTCCTGATAATATTGTAGAAGTTTTGGACCTCATAATAAGTAATCTTTCTAGAACATATATTTGGGCACGTTCCTAACACAGGACGGCATAACAACATATCACACAGAATTACTATTATATCTGATCCTGTCTTATCATGTCCTATTTTAAAGGGGCTTAACTTAAATATAACTTTCTTTTACAGGATATATAAAGAATTTTTTGAAACTTAGAGGGAGCTTGAGCCCTCTTACCCTTATTACATAGATCCGTCCCTGTATATAACGATGGTGCATGAGAAGCTGCCAGAGCGAGCGAAGAATTGAAAAAACAGACTAAAATGTGGCTTAAAAATAGTCCGAAGAACTTTTTCTTTTTCTTTTTGTTTTGGATAGCCCAAAGCCTGTAGGAACAAAAAAAATCCGATGGTGGCCTATCAAAGGGGGATGGCGGCTCACATAGCCTTATTTATACATGTTTTTAGCTACCCGAGGTCAGGATATGGGACGTGCGGTGGATTACAGAAGAAAAAGAGACACTCGACGCTGTAATTAAAATAATTTATCTGTGCAATTGTTATGCCACTTTTGCAATAGTCTATCAGAAAACGTAACAATTTTATTTCAGTCACAATTATAGGTGGGTTAAGTTTAACTTTTGAAAAGTAGGAGAGTAAAGTGAAAATGAATCTAATCACGTGAGTAAAATGTATTTAACCCTTTTAATAATCCATTGAATATGAAAATTACAAAATGGCTCACCACCACTAAGTGATGATATTGCTAACTCAAGATGAAGGCCGAATTGGAGATAGACCTTTGAATTTTCTATACCAAGTGACTGCTCTCAAACTCAGAATTAGAATCTCTATATTGTTGTTAATATTGATCTCTATTGTAGCTTTCAAGATATGTTAATATTTTTTTTTAGAAATGTAGGAGTAAAGCCGTAAATTCATGCACAGAAGATCGTTCATTAGATCTAAACCCATCAAAACTTGGATATCTAAAGGGTTTTTTTTTTTTTTTTTTTTTTTTAAAGTGTTATGTTTAGGACTATTATATGCAATATAACTTCTTTTCACTTGCCAAAAAAAAAAAAATAATAATTTCATCTAACGTGACAATGTAATAAGTATTTCAAACACGGCCTTAATATTGTCTAATACTACGCACATGTTTCATGTCTTATTGTGAAAGTATTTTACGAAATCATTACGCAGTTCAAAATTAATATTGTCGTTGTAGTATAGTGGTAAGTATTCCCGCCTGTCACGCGGGTGACCCGGGTTCGATCCCCGGCAGCGGCGCATTTTGCATTTTTGCTTTTTTTTTTTTCTTTCCTTACCCTCTTTGTGTCGGTGCTTTTTCACTGCACCTCTCTTTCTTATCAGCCCCTAATCTCATACTATAAGCCTGTTTGGGAATGATCATACTATGATCTTGTCCTAACCAATCTCATTGTTATTATATTATTTTAGTTTGACAAACCACCTTTTGTTGGGCAAGCTGCTATTGCTACAAAAAATACAAGACTATTTAAAATCTTAATCACAGAACTAGATATTTTGTTATCCAAACAGTCTCTACATGTCATGTAGGATTTTTTTTTTTTAAGATTCCATTCGATAATGGACTCCAACTGCTGTTGACTCCAAATTTGGAATGCCTGAACATGAAAGCCTCTCTGTCTCACTAGTCATGGCCTCATGGATCTTTTTTTAATGATAAAACCAAGTGATTTGGTTCATCATACATACACTAAAAGTTACTCATTATTTGGACTTGATTACTTGACCAATGTAATTTGGACTTGATTACTTGACCAATGTAACCGTTTGTTACTAGCACACATCTCTTTAAAAATGTTATTATCAAATACTTCAACTATCCCATTTTATGTCTTTTTTTGGAGGAATTCAACTTAAAGAGAGAAAAAGAATCTACACCTACTTTCCACAATACTCATAATCATTATACTCTCTTTTTGTGTTTTGTTTTATGTAAATTACAAGAAAAGGGTAATTTGAAAAACTCAGTAAAATTTATATACTAATTTTAAAAAGTGTAACAATTTTGGAACATCCAAAAAACAAAAAAAAAGACACAAAAATGAAACGGAGAGAATAACGTAACTAAATAGTACTACCAAATTACAGCAAAATGGCCCCTCGTGTGTTACAATCAATTGGCACCTACCAAAGGTTTATATCAAGTTTTCTCAAAAGACAAATATGAAATCAAGGTTCTTTTAAATTTCTCTCCACTCAATTAGACTTTGTCGGTAAAACAAAGTACAGCTGACATCAATTGCCATTGCCAGGCTGCCAAACCGAATTACACCACTGTATTGAATTGCAGCTGGTGAGAGAGACACAGCCATCTTGACCTGTTTGGCATTTTGGCACTTTGCAATGCAGTCAACAAACAAAGCAGACCTCTAATATATACATATTCACATGTATATATAAATTCACCTTGACTCGTTAGTCACAAAGTTAGGCCATTGGCCATCTTGGTTCAAAATTCAAATCCTGAAGACATAAATATCCAAGTTTTCAATAATAGCTCATTATCTCAATAGTTGACAACAGCAAATCAAGTAGTACACAAATGGCCAAATCTAATTCAAAAAATTGCGTAATATCTTATTGTTCTAAACTCGGAGAAAATTACTCAATAATAAATACTCAAGCTCGTAAATAAATCTTGTGATCACCGCACATGCCTAGATATATCTAAACATGAGATCGACTAGATATATCTAAACATGAGATCGACTATAACGATCAAAAGTTCTATTTTTTGGTGCTATTTGGGAGTTCGGCAGAATCTCCTCCGGATGGGTTGAGTTCATCCCATGCTTCGATCCACGTAACCATGGCATCGGCGAGCTTGAGGAAGTACTCGTCCACCTTCCCGAGCTTCGCCTTAACTTGCTTTGAGAGCTCAATGTAGCATTTCTGAACAGTCGTGCACTCCTTTGGAAGGGTCGTGGCTTGGAAGAATGGGATCAACTCCTCTTGCCAGTAGATACCTTTGTATTCCTTCTTAAGGTTCACGAATGGGTTGCTCGCTTTGCTGTGCCAGATGTAGGGGAGACCCGTCTTGACTCCCAATCCCAAGTGGTCACAAATCACCTAGAAATCCGATAAATCAAACCCGTGAGTAGTTCTACAACTTGATGAGAGAACACGAAGAGTTTGTTTGGACGACGTCCATAAATAGTTCCATTAAGAAATTTGTCCTCATTTCAATAATGTTGCCTAAAATCATGGAATTTGACATTCTCAGAAAACACTGAAATTACCATATCAGAAGAAATATGGTGAAGTCACTTCTATACATCTAAATGGATTCCTTCATCATGCTGGATTTTAGTTTAAGATACTGACACTCGTGTGGATTTGAGGGAAGTGGAGAGAAGAAAACAGAAACTTATCAATAGAATAGAATAGAAGAGAAGAGAAAAGAAAGTTGAGTTTTCTCCATCATGTTTGGATAGGCAATAGAGGAGAGAAGAGAAAAGATGATAAACATAACTTTTTCTCGTTTGGTTAATTTTCATAAGAGGAGAAAAGAAAGGATTTATAAGCAATTGCTTTTTTATCCTCTATTAAGGATACATGTTAGATGAAATAATAATATATTGGGGCGTATTTGTCTTTTACACATCATTTAATTAAGTTTCTCTTCTTTTCTCTCAGGAATCTCTCCGATTTGGAGAGAAACAAAAGTGGGCTCTTTTCTTTCTACTTTCTCCCCACACTCTCCATTTCTCTTTTCTTCTCTCCCCACTTAAATTACCAAACGAGATAACTGGAGAGAAAGTGCTACTCTCTCTTCTATTCTCTCCATTTCTCTCAATCCAAACGAAGTGTAAATACATTATGAATAAGGCTACTTCAAATTCAAGTGACAACCAAACATGCCAGAAGAGTTGATTGCTAATGCAAATTTATCACACGGAAAAGTTGTACGAATGATGAATGAAACTAAAGGACACAGCAACGCATTGACAATGAGATAAAATTTACCTTCATGCACCAGCCAGCCCACATGTCATCGTAGCGTCCAATTGGCTGGCCATCACCCATAAGTCCAAAGTACATTGCAGGGCCGATCAATTCACGGTTGAATCCCAAATTCATGCCGCACATGGGGAAGAGGGTTCCCTTCGGAATTGTCATAACTGCATCTACATACCTGAGAATGATTGAATAGATTCAATATACACATATGGGGGCAAATCATAAAGTCTAGCATAAGAATTATGATGTTTGTACCTAGTGTTTCTCTCGCGAGGCTTGACAAGCTGGGTGGGTGCATCATAGTCTGGGATGTTGAGCCAGAGGCCATGAGAAACTGCGGTAGGAACACCCTCGCGTAGGCTGAACGGGTATCCTCGGACAAAGTCTGCACCATCTCGGTATGGATCATAAAGGGTATTGTAGAAAAATGGAGTTGATGGGCTCAGTAGATTCTCTATATGCTGCTGAAGTGCATTAATTTCTTTCCCAGATGGATCTTTAGCAACCTTTGAATAAACAAAGAAGTCTCAACGTTAGAATCACCGACAACGGTCCCCACATTTCAAAAGGGCTCATAGCAATTCAAATTAAAGTAGAAAGCAAAGAAAGTGTCCCTACACTTAGATTATTGAAACCAGCTAAGCAAACACCAAGGATATAAAGAAAACATGAATATCCTTATCTAAATATGTTATGCAACTGTCAAACACTCAAAAAGTTATTGTATGAACCGAATTCCAATGAAGTATCTAAATGCAAGAAATTGACAGATCTTGCTAAGATTTGGAGCTAATACCACACAAAACTACTAGATCCCATGCATGATTCAAGTTAATTTGAAATGAGAACCCCAAAAATGAAAATTGAAACTAAATCAACCATCCATAGAACTTGCTATCCAATATAGTAAAGTGAAAGAGACTAGATATCAAAACAAGGGTGTTCACAATTCCAAGAAATTGGCTGAGGCATTGCAATCTCAGTCCAATTGATATGGAAATAAATGTAACCAGGAAGACCCAACCCACATTTGAAAAGTGACTATAAGAAATGGTCTATCACAAGTCACATTCAAATCTGTTGCAGAAACTATTACTATCGTACGAGTAAATAAAAGTCATGAACTGAAGAAAAAAAGAAGAAAAAAAAACATTGCCAGATCTGGTTTGCTGTTAAGCAGTATAAACAGATCTATCATCTATGATATGATGACAATGAAATTAAAAAATGATGGCTTCTGAGAAAACCTATAGCTGCATAGATCACAAAGCACTTTTCTTGTTATATCATAACCACAGCTTTCCTAAGCCACCAATGCAAACAAATCCCAATCTAAGAGTTCAAAAGAAAAGCCAATAAGTATACAAAAACTAAATATGTAACCAAAAATGTGAAAAGAGCACATAAAGATGGAAAAAAAAAAATAAAAAAAAAATTAGAAAGACATGAACAAATAAATAAATCCAGATCCATAACCACAAGATCACATGTCACATCTTCATCACCAAATCAATGATTTGGTAAAATCAAACAAATTAAAGCACTTACGTACCAAAATCCAAGCCTTCTTCGAAACCACAGAACCCTCCAGCCCAAAACCCACAATAATTCAAACTTCACCCACACAAACCCCAAAGTTTTAAACACAAAAATTAAACTTCCAACTTCCAAGCAATATCCACATCCAAAACATTATGAAAAAAACAAAATACTGGAACAAAACAGTATAGAGATTAGAGACTTACAAAGCAATCATCGTCAATAGTGAAGATATACTTCTTCTTGGAGACCATGTAACCGAAGCATCGGCAAGCAGAGTCCTTGAATGAAATGCAGGAGGCTTTGGGACCCAGAATTCGATTGATGTCGTTTCGGTTGTAGAGCTCGTAATCGAAACCTTCTGGGACTTTGATGACCTTCGATGGGTCACCGTCCTGTACGATGATCAAATGATAGGGTTGAAAGAATGGCCTCCACATTTCTAAGAAATCGAGGTTTCGGATGGTGGGTATTACTATGTCTAGTTCATCTTTCAGAAGGGGTGTGGGAGCAACCGATGGTTGGGCCATTGTAAGAGAGTATCAGATCAGCGGTGCAATGAGAGAGAGAGAAGGGGGAGATGACTTCTGAAAGAGGAGGGGGTCCGTTTCTTATATGGAACCCGAGAGAGAGAGAGAGAGAGAGAGAGGAATTCATAAAGAGGGGAGGAGGTCCGTTTCTTATGTGGAGCTCCCCCTCAATGGTGGCACGTGCGAACAGGTCAGAATTATATTTTGAGTTGTTTTTTTATTATTATATATGTTTGTTTTTTTAAAAAAAATGAGTTGGTTTTTTTTTTTGGTCAGATGAAATAAAAATTGAGTTGTTTTTTTTTTTTTTGCAAATGTTTAAGTGTTGTTTACGTCCTACTTTCACATTTAAAAAGGGCATTAAAAATTTTTCAAATGTGTGTTTTGAACTTTTGTTAAAGTTTTTAAAATTTTAAACTAGCACTTTTAAGGAGTTGTTGCATTTTCGGAAATTGAAAATATTTCACTCATTTTTTACAATTCAAAGTTCATTTTCTAGGAAAGATTTATAGGTTTTCTATTTTGAAAATATATAAATAAAAATAATGATAAGAACAAAAAGATGGTACATATCACATGATTGAATCTCTCTGATCCTGATGGTTAGTATAGTTAAAAGCAAGATTTTAAAAACTGGGAACGGGCCGATTTGAACCGTTCGAATTTTGAAAAATCAGTAGAATTGACGGTTGAACCGGCAGTTGGACCGGTAAATTGGTAGTTGAACCGGAATCGGTCCTTTTTTGTATATTTTTTATTTTTATATATATATTTTTTATATTTTTAATTATTATTAGTATTAATGAAGTCATGGTCCAACCGTCCGGACCGGCCGGTTAAACCGATCAATCGGTGAACCGGTCACCTTTCCAGGTCAAGGACCGGTCCGGTTTTAAAAACATTGGTTAAAAATTTATAAGTGGCACTATGAGAAACTTACAATTGGATACTATGGTTGATGCAAATCAAAAAAAAATGCTATGATTGAAAGTTTGGGGACAAATATTTTAGGATTGTGTTCTACGAGATGTAATAAAAAATTGATTGTTGTATCTGAAAGACAGAAATTGTGAGGTTGTGGAAAAAAAAAAAAGTTAGATGACCAATTTTTGTTTGTTTTTTTTTTTTTCATATTTGGATTTTGGAGATAGAAATTGGAGGGGATGAAGATAACAAGATCTTGACCAGGTTTCATTATTTGGATTTCATAATTCGATATTTTGTTTTCTTTCAGTCATTTTAGTATACTAACTAAGGGTGCGTTTGATAAAATTGAAAATTAAGTGCTGAATTTTAAGTACTGAAAATTTTAAGCACTTGAAGTTTTACTCCTTAAAACAGTGTTTCAACTATTGAAGTATAATACATTCAGTGATTATTTTCAGTAGAAATTTATCACTTAAAGTTTTCAGTGGTTTTGGAGCTACTTTTTCAATTAAGTGGTGTGTTATCAAACGCACTGAAAAAGAATAAGTGCTGAATCTTTTCATTTTCAGCACTTAATGAGGTTATCAAACACACCCTAAGTTTGCCTTGTCTTGCCTTGTCGAGCCATAACTTTCATTTGGGCACTTGAAAAGTAACTACTACATTTGAATTACACATTATGGATTCATTGAATAAAAATGAGAGAGTCAAATTTTGGAGAATTTTTTTAATGAATTGTATCAAAATTGGATAGTCTCCTTTATGAAGTGTATCCAACTCATATATATATATATATATATATATTTGATACTTGTATCCAATTCATATTGATTTAGAGTAATGCTAGTTACACTCTGGACACCTAAACTATCCATCTGTTGATGTGTCATGGCAGTTTTGAAATTAATTCAAACTATGCTTAGTAACTGATGAATAGTTTTGGGAATCCACATCAACATAAATCTAAGATGCTTATAAATGTATAGTTCCACCCCATTTCTAAAGAAAGAAAATAGTAATATAATTGCAAAAATATTATGGTGTCACAAATTATGGACATTGTTTGGCTCATATAACTATCAAATAAGTAACTCCAAGGGGAGTGGTCGAGTGGGGGTGACTTGGGGCAGATGGGAGTAATCTCAATTTGGTCTCACATTCAAAACCTCACTTTAGTGTTACTATTCTTGGAGTCTGCCATCCGTCAACCTACGAGTGAACGTTACACGACCATGGACGCCTATGAAAGGGGAATTAATCGAGATGCACGCAAGTTGACCTGAACACCGCTCTTGACTTGCCCAAAAAAAAAAATGAATTATCAAATAAGTCAAGGAGTCGTGCCTTCTTTTCAAAAAAAAATTGTTGCTAAAGCTATTTTTTTCATATTTTTTTTTTATACTTACCTGAATTATGGTAGCATTGTGTCACGGACAGCCAATTTAGGGGACTAAAGTTGGGCGCAAGTCACGACATTGCTCAAGGTAATGGATTTTTGGTGGAGGCTTGGAGAATCTAGAAGATTCTAGAAGGGTTCAGAGCATTCTAGAGTAGTCCAGAGTGGTCTGGATACGTCTAGAGAAGTATAGCAAGTCCTAGAGAGTTTCTGGAAGGATCCGGAAGGTTCCAGAGGAGTTTAGAGATTGAAGACAAGTCTGGAAGTTCGCGGAAGATTCTGGAAGACTATAGAGAATTGTAGAAGCTACTATGTTCTAGGAGTAAACGGAAGACTCTAGAGCTTAGAGGAAGCTTATGGAGAATGGTAGAGTTCCAAGAGTGCTCTAGAATGTTCTGGAGACTCGTTGGCTACCATTGGATCAAGAGCATCTCAACCGTCCATTGGGAAGGGAGATGGCTATAAAAGGGGATAGGCTTCATTTGTATAGAGACAACAGAAAGTGTGAGAGCTTCAATTATAAAGTGAGAGCAATTGAGAGCTAGTGAGGTAGAAAGCTTGTAGTGGCTAGGTGAGTGCCTTGTAAAGAGCTTTGTACACACATTGTTTTGTATAATGGAGTTCCTAGCCTTAAACCTTCTCGTGTGCTTTTGTGTTTGTGTGCTTGTGTTGTCTCTAAGTATGAGTAGAGAGTCATTGCCACACTAAGGCAAGGAAGGAGGGTTGAAGAATCCTGGGAAGGCTGACTTTGGTGTGGAACAAGTGGACACCGAGTGCTGCACGAGTGCAAGTAAGCGTGAAAGTCTCGTTCCGTGACAATTGGCAGGACACACACACACACACCCCCAACCCAACCTCAAAGTCCTATAATACCCGCAATAGAGCCTAATAAGGACCACTCATTCCAATTGACGAACAACAGAGGACAAGCAAAAGAATCTACTTAAGGGGATTCGAACCATCAATCTCCCCACAGAGAGAGGTCATGCCAATTGGGCTAAGCCCGCTTGGTCTATTCTTCGCATATTTGGTTCTCAAATGGTTTGTCAGTTGTATCACATGTATTGATATGTCATTGATACCATCACGACATATGATAGAGGAAAAAAAAGCCGAAAAAGTTAGTACCCCAAATTTTTCCTTGAAGATTAAGTGATACTAAAAGTTGACAAAATTTTCTTAAGACGATAGAAAGATATTTAATATAATATTCAGTCAATTTTTATTTATTTATTTTTTTTTTAAAAGACTAAGATCATATCCGAGTTAACCAATCGTAATTACATGTAAGGGTGGGCATTCGGTCGGTTCGGTTCGGTTTGGCACTATTCGGTTCGGTTTGAGTTCGGTTCGGTTTGGAAGATTGTCAACTGTTAACTGACTGAAATTTAATTCGGTTGGTTCGGTTCGATTAACTGAATTATAAATTCGGTTCGGTTTGGTTATTCGGTTAACCGAAATGTAAAAAACCCATTTTTTATTTTAATTTTTTTTTTCATTTTTCACAACTTTTTTATGTTTTTTTTTTTTCTTTTTCTTTCATATTACAAAGAACGCATACTTTTCTTTGTTTTTAATTGTAAAAATATTTATATTTTATTATATATAGTTATGTATAAGTATATTAATAATATAGAAAATGAAAATAAAAAATAAAATTTCGGTTTTCGGTTCGGTTCGATTTTGCCTATAGGCAACTGATAACTGAACTGAAATTTTTAATTCGGTTCGGTTTTTAACCGAATTGAAATTTTTAACTGAAATAACCGAACTGAAATTAAAAATTCGGTTCGATTGGTTCGGTTTGTTCGGTTAACCGAACTGTTTGCCCACCCCTAATTACATGCATTTTTCCCCAACTCCCCCTCCCCCAAGTTATAAATTAAAAAAAAAAAAAAAAAAGGAATAACATTTTTATGCCTGTGAACGATGGATTAGTTGTTGAGAAATCCCTTAAGCTGTAACATTTGTGTGATTGCAGGTACCATCCGAATAGTGTATGCATTTAACATAGATAGGATATTATAGTGGTCCATACATGTGATAATTTCTTGTGTATATGGCCCTTTTCTTATACTAGTTCTTTTTATAGTTTAGTGAAAAATACCTTTAGCCTAATCTTTAGTTGCAATTGATTAAAAGACGTGCATCATTAATGGTAGTGGTGCAATCAAACTCAAAGTACAAGCAAAAGAAAGAAAGAGAAGCGATTAAAAAATAAAAAATAAATAAAAAGAGAAAGAGAGAGGAAAAAAAAAAAAGGAAAAGAAAAAAAGAGAGAAAATACATATTTTTTTTTGTTTAATAAAAACACAGAATTTAAGAGAGAGAAATTAAAAGTCAGGATGGCACGTGCGAAGCCGGCATGAGCGGCATGAGAGGAGGGTCTGAAAGAAGGAAGACGTGTCCCAACGCGTTCACTCATTTTGGGGCGACTCGACCTCTTCAAAAGTCGCCGACGGCTTTTGGGTCTTTGGGACCCACTTTGATTTATACATATATAAAAAAAAAGTGTTATGGTGCATGAGAGCTGCTTCATCTTTCAATGGACCCTACCTACTTTGAACCGTACACGTGGTTGACGGCACTTGATGAACAAATCGCAATATCTTAAAAGTCTGACATTAGGCGTTAATTAAGGGTTAGGCAGGTGTTTAGAGAAAAAAATATTCATTACAACTGTTATACTTATAATCTTATATGGCATCACAAGTCAATAGAGATCGTCCAACTCAGCAAAAAAAATCTTCTTATTCGGCAAAAAATTAAAACATATAAAATAGGACACAATCCTATATTGTATCACTGTGATACCCAATAACATTTCTTACGTAGGGGTGGCAATTTTCGACACGACACGAATCTAACACAAATTAAATGGGTTTGGATTTAGCTTATACGGGTATGGGTTATAAACGGGTCGACCCGTTTAACACGATTAATAAATGAGTTTGGTCATGTTTTAACTGGGTCAACCCGTTTAACACGATTATAGAGAGTATTTTTTGCAAATATACATTTTTTTGAAATACATTTTTTTTAAAATCAAGTAATATTTATTTATTTTACTATTTTATTTTTTTTGGAGGGAAAAGTGGAGTTAAGAGTATTACAATCCCACATTTATAATAGTTAGATATTGTTATATGGTACTTAATTAGTTTAAATTTAGAACAATTGATCATTTACTGTCGTTGACTTGTTGGTAGTTGGTACATTAGGTGGGAAGACTTGTGTTCTTAGAATCGTGTTTCTTCATTTTTTTTCCCTCTATATTTGATTTTTTATTACATGAAGTCAATCTATTAAATATGTCATAGTATACAAGGAAAAAAAAAAGGTTACGAGAAAACGGCTTGTTCATTACGCGGGTTGGTGGGTTAAATGAGTGACACGTGAATTATATTAAACGGATATGAATTTAGGTTTTTGACACGTATAAAAATGACACAATTATTAACACGACACAATTATAACACAACATAATTATGATCCAACATGACAAGATTGCCATCCCTATTCTTACGCTAATACAGCTTTGCTTTTTTCAACTTTGATTCGCATGTAACAAATCTATTATATATATCTAAATTTTGAGGCCAAAAGTCTCATGTGAGACTATCCACGTGGCACCTCTCTCCACGCACAAAAACTCCAGTCTGTCTTCTTCTATATTTTCCACTTCTACGGAGTATATTGAATCTACATAGGCCTCACTATTCTAGAGGCTCCTCCTCCTCTTCCAAAGGTGACTGTTGCCCTTGCACTTTCTCGGTATCTGAGTTTCTTCTTTGACAATTTCAATTACAAATAGTTGAGTTTTGAAAAAACTTCTCAGGCTATTCTACTCTCTCCCTTATTAATTTGTGCCTTTGCCACTTCCCCTTCCCCTTCCCCCCGTCATTGTCCCCCAATCAACTTCTCAGTTCCACTGCCTCAACTCACACAAAACGAAGAAGTAGCTTCAACTCGTACAAAACGAAGAAGTCGTTTCTCTTCTGCTCGCCCAGATTAAAAAAAAAAATTGGGGGTTTTTTATTTTTATTTTTATTTTGAATTTAATTGAATTCCTATTTTGCTTTCAATCGTTTCCTGTTTCTAGGTGTTTTTTTTTTAATTCTTTAATTTCAAAATTTTGATTGAATTTCTAGCTGCTTATTTAGGTAAAGTGGTGTTTGATTAATTTCTGGAATCACAGTGTTGTCTTATGATGTGCCATTGATGGTCTCTCGACAACTTTTACAGACATTTGCCCAAGAATTATGGAGGTTGGAAGCGGAGACCCAGAAGGAGGTTGCTCCTTATACCCTAAATCAGATTCAATCTCGGGTCGTGTCCTTCGAGGAATAGGTTAGTACAAATTAATTTCTCTCATCATCTATGTACACCTTTGCCTCTTCCAGGTAATTTTTCCCTCTTTTGTTGTTTCTTTGATTACCTTAGTTGAAATATTGATTTTCTTTGCCTAATTTATGAGTTTATTCAATAGAGATTGTTGGTTTGCGAGGAACTTGTACTTGCCCTCCTCAAATATATATATATATATATATATACACACACACATACATATGTTTATGTACATGAATGAACTGACTTAATTTTAGTGTAATAATTTCTGCTTACAAGGTCAATTTTATTTCTGTGCCCCACATTGGTTCACAAATTAATTCAAATCAATTCCCTCTCTGAACAGGTAATTGGGAGGATGTAGGCAAAAACAGCATTACACTATTTCGATCTGTTGAAATTCTCAACAAATGATCATGAGGCAACAAATATTTCAACGGACCACCAACCAAGAACTACTTCTTAGGTAAGTTATTACTTTTGCCAATATATCCTAATTTGAGTCTCCTACATCTAAAAATATCTAATTTTTTATTGAATTGGTGGAGTTCAACATAACATCAAGTTGAAGGAGTTAGTTTGGAGTATCCATTATTCCATTTCTGGCAACTCCAAAAATGCACATCAATAGAAGTTTTTTCAGGGCTACAAATGCAAACATGAACATGTATGTATATGAATAATATACATAAGCTGTTAGTGGAGGTTTGGTCTTTTAATTCAAATTCAAGGTAGTTGGATTCCCACAAGGATTGAAATGATATCCTCGCGTATCTTTAACTTCCACTTTTAAAATCAAAGTGCTTGAATTGAGAACTTTAGGCTCGGTTTGGTTTGTGGATTTAGAAAAAGAAGCTATTTTCTTAGAGTTCACGAGAATGATATAGGAAACGACAATATTTTGTAATACAATAGACACTTGAGAAAAGTGGAAATTTAAATTTTTTTAGTATCTTTCCACCTATTTTTCCCTTATCTCAGTTATTGAACGAGGGTTTCAAAGATGTGATGTTTTCTCGAATATCCTGAACTACAGATCAGTTCGCCCAGATTTTACTTACACAGGAACCATAGAAATTCGTAGAACTGGAAGGCATTGTCTTTTTTCTCTCTAGACGTTTCAAATAGATACGCTGCTTCATTTCCCTAATTCTATCTTCTCTTCAAACATGAACTTTGTTTTGTTGATTCCTGCTTTCAGTTGAACTCTTTTCGCTGTTGCCTATTAGATTTTTGTTCTCTTCATGTGTTTATTCATGCGTACTGCACCAAAAAGGGAAAAAAAAAAACACATACACACACACACACACTAGGTTTTCTTTTGTTAATGACGAATTTTTTTAATAGAAGGAAAACTAGGGATTATGGTACTGGATTTTTCACGTGATAATGTCTTGATACCGCTATGTTTTTTGGGGTTGAACTTCATTATTGGAACCTACAATGGGAAAAACAAACCCTCACACTTATAAGATTACAAAAAGTGGACACATTGAGAGGCAAAAGAAGCTAATCATCTAAAGTGGGTTCTTTGTCTAACAAAATTCACTCAATTTTATTTATGGCTATGACGGTGTTGGGATAAAATCCATGGGGATGGTAACTTGATTTTTACCCTTTTTCCCATTCAAGTACATAGGTTTTTTATTTTAGTTATCGGTAGTATAAGGTTTTAATATTTTTGTTTAAAGTACTTACAACCATTCCTATCTCTTGCCATCTTGTATTTAGTGTAAAAGACGATGTCTATTGAATGAGAGTGGTATTCCAAATGGAAAAAGAGGTGAATTTTCCAAGCAAATAGCATATTCCACAAAACTGAAAGAGAAAGGCACTTGAAGCGGGATTCGGGATTATGGGTGGGTTAGTACTGATTCATTGTAAAAAAAAGTAACATTTCATCTATGTTGTCAGTTACATGCAACAAGATCTCTTGCGGAGTTGTTCTTGTGGAAATTATCATATGGGTTTAAGAGAAGTTTTTTAAAGTAGTTCATGAAGAGGTTGGGGACAGGGGACTTGAGGTTATCAGATAAGTTGGTTCTAAGTCTTTTGTTATTGTTACCTACATGTGCTTGGAGGCACTAGGTTTTTTTGCCTGCTTAAATAGAAAAAATCTCTGCTCTTATAACCATTTAATTTACTGGTGGTGTGCTTCAAAAATTTAACCTTGCTGTTTAATTTTTTACGAAGGTTTTATGATCCCATCTTCATTTCTTTGAATTGGAAAGTAAAATTTGTGTTGTGCTTGAATTGGAAAAAGTTGATTTTAGCTTTCTGAAAATACTTGGTTTTCTTCCATGTTTTACTAAAATGATGGTTTTTGATTATCACCTTCATCTGCATTCTGTTCTATTTGAGAATTTATTGGAATTTTTCTTGCTGGATAAAAATGTCAAATAGGTCATTCTTCTAGACAATGGAGTGCATGGACAATATGGTTGGAACAATTTCAAGGAGTTGTTTGAACCAAAAAAAAAAAAAATGGTCTGCACAAATGTCCTGTCCACCCTTAAGAAAGGTTTCCAACAAGCACAAATTGCTCAGAACTAAGGCGAAAAAACAATGATGATCCTCCTGTTGTTGTCATGGCAGTACATCAGAAGTGGAAGTTGTTGTTCTCAGAAACTAACACTCCTTTTTTTAAAGCTCCTGGTTGGGATGACAGTGATTCTTTATTTATTTATAGTAGGGCAGGGAGTTTGGGGGATGGGTAGTGTTATACCACCAAGGTTATTATTTTGCTACAATATTCCATCCATGAACTTCATGAATGTGAATTAGTTTGTGCAAGGGTCTTAACATTTTTGAGAAACTAAAAAAATAACTTTGCTCTATGCTTCGTTTATTATCATTTGCTATTACATTTTGAATGAATGTTTTGACAACTCAAGTAGCATAGGCCCGTGCATAGCACGGGTTATCGACTAGTTAATTTGACGCTCAACGCTTATTAGCTAGGTTGGCCACGTGTAATAAGATGATGGTCACGTTGTACTTTTATATTTTACAATAAAATAATAAATTAATCCCATTTCTTTATACTTTGATTTGGGTCATTGTGGATTTTTGGGATAAGTTGGATCTGAAATGTGTGTATTCAGTCCGGATTCAAATAAGTATAAAAAAAAAAATGCTTTCATCTCACTCAATTTTAGGCCACCATTGTTCACTCAGACCTTTACTTACATATGTCTCATTCAAATAAAATGGGTGACCAGTGAAGGTCTGGATGAGCAATGATGAACCAAAATTGGGTGAGCAAAAATGCTCTCATTTTCTGTAGGCCACGTTTGTTTGATGAGTGAATTTTTACTCAACCTTTTTTGCTTACCCATTGCTCATACACCAACTGTTTTCTAACACGTGTCCTATTTTTGTCCTATTCAATAATTATGTTAATAGAGTCAGTGGTGGACCCATAAATTTTATCCACCGGAGGCGAAACTAATGGCTAAGAAAGATAAGTTTTTTTTATACCAAACATAAAAACATGACAAAATCTAAAATATTTTATATACAAAAATTCTACAGAGATGGCGCCCTCTCTTTAATAAAGAGAGGGCCTCTGTTTTGGTCGTCGGATCGTGTATAAAAACTGTGAAGTTACAAAGCTGCCCTTAATGAAAACACGACCCGACGGTCAAAACAAAGGTCCTTTCTTTATTAAAGAGAATACGCCCTCTGCATAGCCTAATTAATTTTATATATATATATATAGATAGATAGTCTTTACAACACAATAAAACGTCAAAATAACATAATAACGTTGAATAACATTTTTAATGAAAATGTTAACATGATACGTTGAAGGAGGATTATGGTTTTTTTGCACTAGGTAGGACGGGTGCATGGTGAGGCCGTGAGGTGCTACTACTGTTGCTCTCCATTTTTTTTTTTTTTTTAATACTTGAAAATGAGGTCAACTATATCCAAGTGTTGACCAATTGGAACGTTAACTGTGTAAATGGAAAAATTATTCAGTGAGCTCGTTATATCACGTCAGCATATTGATGTGGTGTAGTCTTTTAATCTAAGTCATTCCAAGAGATCATAACAAGTCGTTAGTAGAATTTCAAATTTACCAACTACTTGTCATGATCCCCTTGAAAGTAGGGGCACATGTAATTAATATACCCTTCTTTTTTTTTTCAAAAGCTGAGTGGAGGCAGTGGCTCCCACTCGCCCCAAGAGTGGGTCCACCATTGGATACAGTAGGGACAAAATGGGGATGAAATAGAACACATGTCAAAAAATTATTAGTAAATAAGCAATGGATGAGCAAAAATATACACTTGTTTGATTGAACTATCGTTCATTTTAATTGCCTAGTTCACTTTTTTACTTACATTTACCACAACGGACTGGCGACCCCGTTTGGGTTAGTTGCAAATTAAAATTTAAGTGATGGATGGCGGATTTCGAGAAAAAAAAATGATTATTTTATAAATTGAAATTATTTGGATTAGCTTACAATTTCATCAATTAATCAAATCAGTTGAAAAATTAAGCTAAAAAAAGTAGCTTGATTTTGAACAATCACTTAATTTCACTTTTAAACTGTTAAAGACAAAAATTCTTGAAATCAAAGGAGTTGAAAAATGTTTACATGTTGTCCTTTTGGTCAATTTATACCAACAATCACTTTTTTTAGCTAGTTTGTCGAACACTTTTATTTTTTAAGTGCTGAAATATTTCAACTAATCTAAACACCAAACAGCTAATATTTCATCACTTAAACATAATCACTTAATTTTTTATCAATTGATATTTAAGCTAATTAACCCAAACAGGTTCTGAGGCCACATTTGGATGACACTAATCATGATCGAGAGAATGAGTATCTCATTTATATTTAACCATTTCTATGTTTGGAAATCATTTTAATGGATTTATGATTTAGTACTGCATACACATGAGATATGAAATCCCATTGATATCTATGGCGGTATTTTGATTCCTATTGAAATTGACTATTCTGAAAAGGCAATAGAATGAAAGAATATGTATGATAATATTATCATAATAATAGATACTAGCTTGTCACCTGTGCAATGCAAAGGAATAACATTTTTAAGATTGTATTATTTCAAATATATTTTAGTAATATAAAAAGAATTGCATTGAAAGAATGAGATGACTAACCGTATGGTATCTCACTGGGTAAATCAAAATTTAACAATGAAAATAACAAAGTGAGTTAGATATTATATGTCAAATGCAGGAAAGCTATTTGTTCAAAGCAAAACAAATTATCACTAAAGAAAGCAAAAATATAATTAAGATCCAATTAATCAAGTTATTATTTCGAATACCCATGACCATATAAAGCTAAAACCAAATGATCCAGTTACTGAGAAAGTACATATTTAATTTACTTCAAACTCACATCTGCAATCTGCCGCTCCTTTAGAACTCTTCATGGATTTCACTGTTCCATAGTACCTCCAACACCCAATAACTTATAATCATGAAAATTCTAGTTTGCATAATTCTGTGTTAGAGTAATTCACTTAATAAACAGATTCTGATATACACAAAGAGGATGAAAATAGATTTTTTTTTTAACCCTAAATCTCTCATCTGCCCATACAGTGCTAATTTACACACACACACACACACACACATATATATATATATATACACACATACAATAATGCAATATATCATCAATGATAAAATAATAAAAAAAATAATGCAAGAGACTTGATTAAGGGGAGTGTGAGGAAGAACAAAATCAATATTGAAAGAAAGAGAAAATGAAGGACTAATAAATGAGGAGCATTGGTTAGGCCAAATAGTATATATCATATATTATTTGTGAAAGATAAACAAAAATTCATACAAAATACCAAGTGGCAGAAGCAAAGGCTTCTGCTTTCATATATTAGATATTAGATTATACTACTAGATTAGATTAGATTTATTACATATTTTCATAAAATGCATTTGACTTAAATATTGTGATAAAAAGTTAGAGATTACTGAACCCAAATTATTTACAATAGCCAAACAATAGTAATTGAATTACTATTTATTCAAAACCTGGAAAACGCATTACCAGTAATGGAATTTCAATGTCATCCTTGATTACTATCATCCAAACGTGGTCTAATTTTTAATTTTAACTAAATAGTCTCCCATCTGAGGGATTATTTAATCCAATGCATGTGGGTGTGTTATTACTAGCTCCTTCATGAAGGTCATAGGTAATACTCCTCAATTCCGTCCACGAAATAATGGTTTAATTTTTATTCTTTATTTTTTATTTTTTGATTTGCATGCAATATCTTCTTAGAGCATCTACAGCAATAAAATGGTTTATAACTGGTTACTTTAATTGAAAACAATTTTAACAATTCACTATTTAACTTTCAATTCCAACAGTGCTCGTTAATTTATCCAGTCATATTATTTTATTATATTTCTATGGTTGAGATTTTGTGTTAATTAATTAATGAAAGATTCAAAGGTTGAAAATTAGAGAGAGAATATAGAGAGTCATTCTTGACTAGACAAATATGTCTAGTTAAAAAGTCAAATGTTAAAATGAGTAGCTATGTATATAGCTATTGTATAAAACTCCTTCAGACTAGCTATTTTGTCTTAAAAATTAAAATAGCTTGTCTGATAGAAATGCTCTTAAATCATCCACAATGGTATAGTTGAACTTAGGATAAATTTACCCTAAATTATGGTACCAAAAATATGGGAGACTCGTAATGATGTAATACACCAAATGGTTTAAGGCGTAGCTGTTTGGTGAAAGCAGCAAAATAATGAACCTAATTAAAGAAAAAGAAATGGCCAAGCAATAGGCATAGCCGTACCAAAAATGGGAGACTCGTAATGGTGTAATACACTAAATGGTTTAGGCATAGCTGTCTGGTGAAAGTTGCAAAATAAGGAACCTAATTAAAGAAAATGAAATGGCCAAGCAATAGGCTTCTCACATTGCTGATTCAAAGAAAAATAATATACTATGTTTGGTTACTCAAACGGATGAGGTCGGTTCGTTTGACACCAAACATTTTCCCTTTGATGCTAAAAATCTCCCCCGTTTGGTGGTACTGTATCCAAAACTTAAGAAATATGTTAGACTCACACAGTGAATCACACACTTTTTTCACACATACTTTTAAATGCTTGTACCATATGCTGTATAGGTAAGACACAAAAAAAATTTAAACAGCACAAAGTATAAACATTTAAAGCTGTGTGTAAAAAAAATGTATGATTCACTATATGAGTCTGGCATAATTGAAAACTTAAACGTATGATAAATTTAAGTTTTATTACCCTACGGAACTTAAATATATTATATGGTTCACATCATTGGAATGGTGAAATCTTAACTTTAATCTAAGTTGTGGTTTCCTCAACACCAGTACATATGGAATCTCTCAGAGGATCCCAATGCTGCTCAGTCATATGTTGGTATTATTACGCAATTTAAATGTTATATTCTAGTACATGTGTTCCAATTGAATATTTCAAAAGAAATCCTACTTATTTGTTAATTTATATTGAGAAAAGTTGAGGTACTGATATGTTGGTATAACAATTATAAAAAAATTCTATACTTGCTAAATTTGGTTCTCAAATGTTTTAATAATGTATCACATGTTGTGGCAGTGATCAGTGGTATCACGTAAACAAGAGTGTTCCCCGGCATTTCTTCGCCTCACGCATCACGCATCACGCTTCTTTTTTCCTCGCTTCTTATCACCTGCAATTGAATAAATCTTCACTGCTCAACTATATGCTGAGTACACAATTCTAAAAGAATATTTATATGATAATTCATGGTTTAAAACATCTAAAACACGTCAAAATAGTCTCTAGGGTGAATGGCACGCATTCATCCGGTAATAAAATCGATGCCGTGGAAGGCACACCTCTCCCACGCATCCCGTACACTGGTTAGGCCTTCCTCCATACCAGGTACAGTGTCCTGGTTAGGCCTTCCTCCATACCAGATACAACCACAATCAATATCACAATCCTCAAGGTTCGAGGAGCTTACCCTGGATGAGATTGCACCAAACCCCCCTTTGACCCAAGTAGACATATAACATGCTCACATAGACATTTATACACGCTTTTCTAACATTTTTCGCATGCATAATTAAAGGGCCTAATTAATACATAAATTTCGCCCGAATCCAAAATATCAAAGTCGATATTCAAAATATGTAAATCTCATCTATTTCATAGATCTAAAATTCATACCTCGTGCGATTTCTCCAAAACTTTGAAGGATCGATTAGAGGCCCGAATAAACATCGGATCTCAGTTTTCAGGTGATTCCTACAAGTTTTACTGGGTTTTTTCTAAATTTTTAAAAATTAATTTTCAGAAAAAGTTTGACAAACGAGGTCTAAGAGGTATCAAATCGAAGCTCTTACCTCGAGGAGTCCATATCTAAAATCTGAAGAAAAACTGACAGACGAACGGTCGTCGATCGACATCGTGAAGCTTGCAATAAGAATTAGAATTATTAGCATGTTGTAATAGAATCTTGTTATGGGTTGGATTAGTAATTGTAATCCTTAGTAAACACTTTTGTGTATATGTTTTGAATCGTGGATTTCTATCGTGTTGATATCGGGAATTGGTTTGGAGACCCTTGGTTTAAGATGCCACAGAATTGGGCAATTCTGTGAGGGATCAGTCGACTGGTCCTTAGTTCAGTCGACTGGACCCCTGTGTTCTTGAGATGTTTCTTTTAGTTTCGAGATCTTCAGGCGACTGAAGGGGGTATCAGTCGACTGGTTTCTGCACGAAAACATGCCATTCTACATGCATAATGTCCAGTCGATCGGACAAGGTACCAGTCGACTGAGAGGAACCAAAATCTGCATTTAAATTTGGGAGATATAACGCAAAGTCAGTATAGCTCGTTTGGTGTCGATCTGAGTCTTAGTCCTCTCTCCTCCAAACAGCTATAGGTTGAGAGTTCGATCCCCAACCGCTTCCCCACTATAATAAAAATTTTGGGTAGAATTATTGCTCCAAATTATAGCATGACGCTCCAAAAACACATCTTCATGAATGGTGTGCCAAAGGCCAAGCCAATTTATAGCAATACTATATTATGTGATAAATTGACATGACTTTGGCACGTCCTGGTGAGATATTTTTAGAGGGACATGCTATTTCTGGCAATAGCATAAGGTTTAGAGCATCTCCAAGACAACTTGTTATTTTCAACGTGCCAATGATATTTTTTGACATTATTGTAGTGTCAAATGCTATATTTTGACATTTCTACTCTAATGCTAATTTTTTATTATTTTTTAATAACAAATGCTATTATTTCGGCCCAACTACCACTCCCAAATACTTGGCTAAAAAAGATAGTCTATATATTGACTAATTTGTCTGAAAAAATGAGTGGAATAGTGACTTAGCAAGAATGACTCATGTATATTTGCAAACAAAATGGCATAGCCAAATAATAACACGTCAATCAGTAGTGTAACATCCGTACCCGGAAAAGAAGGTTAATGTGATATTAATATGTGTTAGTTTAAGATAATTAATGCATGGTTTAAGGTGGGGTTATGAACCCACAGTTAAAAAGATGTTCAAATGCGGACACATATGAAAGTTCTGTAAAAGGCAAGACTGGAATAAATATGGGGCCCAACAAAGGTCTAATTTAAATAATTTACATTTCGATGTCATTATATGTTTATATGAGTACTTGTTTAAATGCTTAAATGTATTATTATGTCTTATGATAGATTAAGGGGACCAATTTGGGTACCCATGTGAGGGCGTATTTGAATATAATTCATAATTGGTAGGTTTAATAGAAACCTCATAATTTATGTGGGACCGCGTTTGGGACCCACGCGGAACTTAGATTAAATCCTTTTAGAAACTGCTTAGAAAATGTTTTGGAAATGTTTTTGATGCCTCCATAAAGTTTGGTGAAGTTTGGTTTTGGTTTGGACTTGAAAATATGCAGTTTTTAGCAGTAGAGAACTATTCTGCAGAAGCCGGATCGATCCGGCATTTCCCGTGGATCGATCCGCCTCTTTTCGGGGACATTCTGCTAAAAAATGACATTACAGATCGATCCGATCTCAAAGGGCGGATCGATCCGCCCCTGTAAATGTTGACTGTCCACTTTTATTGGCATATCTCCTTCTACAGAATTCGGATTCGTGCGCCGTTTTTTTAACGTTGGAACCGGGACTCAAAGACCTATATTTTGGTGTAAATTTTGGATATACTTTATTAATGACAATTTTACCCTTGGGACTATTTTGTGTCAACAAAGCTATTTTATGAGGTCTAATTTATAGTTTTCTTAGTAAATTAAGGATGATTTGGCGTGTGGACTTTGTTACACATGTTCTAACTTGCCCCCAGGTGGATTGGGGTGTGACAAGTAGTGTATTGGAGAGACTGTGTTTGACAGTTATGTTATTTTAGAGCATTGGCTGGTCATTTGGCCTGGGCATTGGAGAGGCTGTTAGCGTGCCTATTGGAGATACATGCTCTTATTTTCAAAGTGACACCCACATTGTGTTTGGTTTGAGCGAAAAAGTAAAGGAAGAGAAACGTGGAAGGAAGTTAAGAAAATCACTTGTTTAATAGGATGGAAGAGATATGACAAAGAAAGGCTAGGAAGCGATGAAAGATGCCAATCTTCCTTCTAGATTCACAAACTTCAATTTGTTCAAAAGTGACTAGATGTGGACAGAGAGAGAAAAAGCTACTATCCATTTTTTTTTAATTTTTTTTTATTTTCATTTTTTAAATGTATTCAAAAGAAAATGAACTCTGTAACACTCTGTTATTTCATTTTCATTAATAAATAAATATTGCATTTTATTTTCATGAGTATTTGATTTAATTTCTATTTGAAAAATATATATATAGGGGGTCAAACTATAATTTCCATAAATATAGAAAAATATTTTCTATGGTTTCAAAATAGATATCTATATTTTTGTACAACCCGGAATTTATTCATACGCTAATATAATTTTCTGTATTTTTATTTCAACCGTAAAGTACCAGTTTTGATTTAAATCTGCGTTTATATCGCGTCTTGGGTGTGGGAGCACGTGAGCTCAACCACACCGGGAGAAATCTCCCTATTGCTTGGAGGCCACAACTCTTAATTTATATATAGAAATATATAATTTAGTCCCTAATTATGGTCATTAATAGAAATTGATCCTAACTTGATTTGGTGTATAGAAATTAATCCTTAATTTGCAACAGAAATCAATAATTAGTCCCTATTCCTAAATGGTTAGTATAAATTCGGACCATTATACCCTTGTCAGACATATATACATAACTGTATTGTATACACATATATATGACACATGTGAAATTCAAATAAAGTTATATAAAGTAGTTAATAAATGGAGCGGATTGTAAGGAGATCATGGATAATGATTTTTATTCCAAAAATTATATTGATTTGTGATTCAAAACAATGCCTTTTTTAAATCTGTATGTAATATGTTTATAGTTAAAAATGATTTGTATGTTTTATTGATTCGAATCATAGAAATAATAGATAATTTTGTGTGGAAGATTGAAGGTTGCGGATAAAAAGGTGAGAAATTCTCACAATATAGTGCAAAATTTATAATTGTAATTCACAGTATAGTGCAAAATCATGCTGGAATTCATAATTTGAGAATTTGGTGATAATCTTGTTAGAAGAAGTGACTTAGTTGTGAGAAATTTCGTATTATATCCATTCAAAAAGTGAGAAATTTGTATTACTAAGTGAGAAATTTGTTATTAGAGCATTCGAAATTGGCCATATGATTAGATGTATATATGTATATATGTACCACCAGCACAAATAAGGCGTGTGAATGACGGGTATGGCAAGTGTAATCCATGGAGATTATGGATAAGAGAATAAATATTGCTAAAATCAAGTAGTTTCCTTATTTTACTCAACCTTTAAATTTGTTTGCTAAAATTAAGGAATTTACTCACACTGATAAAATGATCTGTATGGAATACGTTTATAGTAGAAAATGATCTGTATATTTTATATCGATTTGAATCACAAAAATAAGATTATTTTGTGTGGAAGATTGAAGGTTGCTGATAAAAAGGTGAGAAATTCTCTTAATATAGTGCGAAATTCATACATATATATATATATATATAGAGAGAGAGAGAGAGAGCTGTGTATATTCAAAATACTTTCAAAATCGTGGTATATTCAATTATGGGAAACGAATTTTTAGGAGATCATGGATAAGGGGATTAATATCCCTAATATCAAGGGATTTCGATTTAAAAGAGTAATGTGAGAATTTCTCACCTTATATATATATATACAGTTGTGTATATTCAAAATACTTCCAAATTTGTGTTATATACAGTAATGGGAAGCGTATTTTTAGGAGATCATGGATAATGAGATTAATATCCCTAAAATCAACGGATAATTTTCTTATTATTTAGTGAGAAAATTTTCTCATTATTAAGTGAAAAACTTCTCAGTATGTTTGCATGACTTTCTTTTAAAAATAATCATAGTTGTGTTATGTATATGCGTAATGGTATTAGCAAAGGTTTTTTTTTTCGAGTTTTTAATGTAAGGTGAGAAATTTGTGGTTATTTAGTAAGAATTTTTCACCTTTTGTTCAAATATATACACACATGCAGACCATATGTATCAGAAATTTATCACTTCTCATTAACAAAGTGAGAAGTTCTCACCAAATAATCACAAATTTGATGAGAAATTTCCACTTCTGTTAAAAAACAAAAACTTTAATAAGACGAATTCTTTGCGAAACTTGCATTCAAATATATATATATATATATACACACAAACAAATTTCTCACTATTATTCTCTTAGAGATCATGAAATTTTCCACATCACTAAAAAACTACAAACAAAACAAATATAATGTATAAAAAAAATGAAAAGATTATAGAGGTTAAACGAAATACTCGAGTTAGTGTTCTAGCCATTGCTGTCATGCAGTCTTCCAATCGTCGTCGTCGAATCGAAAAACTTTTAGTGTGAAGCCAGGCCCTAATCAAAACAATAACCATTTTTCTCAAAAAAAACTCCAATGTTTGAATCGAAGCTACTTGTTCCAAAATTGTGAGAAATTTGTACCAAAATTCTTAGAATACATAGTCGATAATGAATCAAGCTTCTGTGTCGACAATCTTCATGAATCACCTATGACGGAAGGTGGTGGACATGGTGTTGCGAAGTCTTCTTTCTTTCTCTCCTTCAACTTTTGTTTCTCTCTCTCTCTCTCTCTCTCTATATATATATATATATAGTTAATATGGATTTTGAATTTTAAAACCTTGATTGTGGGAAGTAAATATTATATATGTGTATAGATATATTTCTACATATAATTAGATAGGGGTATTTTGGTCCTCAATATAAATTAGGGACCTATTTCTAGTTTCATCTTAAAAAGGGTTTAATTTCTAATTAGGTGTCTATATTAGTACTATATATTGAGTTACCCATTTATATATATGTATATATCACTCTAAAACTCTCACACAGTCTCTCATTCTCTCCCTCACAAACTCTCTGTCACTCTCTCAATTCTCTCTACTCTCTCAAGAACAACACACACACACACACATACAGTATATACATATACATACACATAGTTATACATACATAGCTATATATATATCAAGATCAAGAGAACGGGAAGAAAATTCTCAAAGGCGGAATATTACGGCGGAATTCTCGATCTCAATTTCTTTGTACTAGCACCTCTGTGAGTATTATAAACTCACTCTCAACGTATATATATGTATATTTTAGCGTATATATGTATATTTTAGCATATATATGTATATTTTAGTGTATATATATGTGTATATGTGTATATATATAGATACACCATTAAAGCTTGAAAATTGGAGTTTTACAAAAGTTAACCAAAATGAAATCCGTGAATTGGGAATGGAAGATCTTAGTCCCAATAAGCTACGGTTCGAATCCTACGCAGTAATTCATCCGTATCGCGACATACCGTTGATTTAAAGTTTTGACACCCTTACTTTAATCGCGAATATCTAGAGATACAATCCGTATTAGTTAAAATTGATTGCATATTCGTAATCTATGCGGAAAACCGAGGAGATCCATATATTGCACGACATGTTTGAAACAGAATCTGAAAATGGGTATAATTTCAGTTTAAAACCAGAAACAGGGGAAAACGAGGAAGATGATGAAATTGCAAGAACTCGCGCGCGCAACTCGCTCGCGCGAACCATTCCCCCATTAGCGCGCGCGACCCGCTCGCGCGACCAGTGCTCCACCTTCGCTCGCGCGACCACCCATCCCCTTTCGCGCGCGCGACCCGCTCACGCGACCCGGGGCAGTTTGAGTAGTTTTTGTATTTCTTTATAAGGGACTGTTTGGAAAAGGTTTTGAAAGTTTTTAAAGAACTGTTTGACAGATATACTATTTTAAAGGCTCACTATTCAGAATTGAACTTATAAGAACGATTGAGATCGAGATTTATGTTGAACGAATATTCAGCTTTGAGATTAATAACTGTTACTGCAAAATTGTGAACATTGACATACATATTAGGGTCGAGGTTGTGTCAACATGCATGTGTGTGAGGAAGTGTGAAAAAAGTAAAGAGTGGCGGTCTGGTGTGTGACCTCAATATCGATCGGATATTATTCCTAGTATTGGAGGCGACAGTGTCGTGTACGGCTTAGATATCGATCGGATATTATTCCTGGTATCTAAGGCGCTCGTTTTGGATATCGATCAGATATTATTCCTGGTATCCGAAGCGATGGTATTGAGTTACGGCTTAGATATCGATCGGATATTATTCCTGGTATCTAAAGCGCTCGTTTCGGATATCGATCGGATATTATTCCTGGTATCCGAAGCGATGGTATTGAGTTACGGCTTAGATATCGATCGGATATTATTCCTGGTATCTAAGGCGCTCGTTTCGGATATTGATCGGATATTATTTCTGGTATCCGAAACGATGGTATTGAGTGCGGCTTAGATATCGATCGGATATTATTCCTGGTATCTGAAGCGATGGTATGGTGTGCTGTTTTGGATATCGATCGGATATTATTCCTGGTATATGAGGTAATGGTTTGGTTGAGTCGGGTTTTGTTGAGAGAAAAGAGTCAGAAAGATGAGATGTTACATTGTTCATGCACGGTCGCATATTTATTGCTTACTTTATTCCCCCGTGATTTATGTTGGAATTGGAACCTTGAATCTATTGCTTTTAAAGTTAAATTGCACCGTTGCTTATATGTTTATATATACATTGCGAGCACTTGTTTATTTTGCTCACCAGCTTGCATAAGCTGACGGCGTTGATGCGTCCTGGACTGTATGTCCAGATTTTCAGGGTCAGGAGCAGCCAGGGTATTTCGACTATGCTAGTTAGAGGCAGTCGACTTTCCAGGAGGCTGCTTTATATTTCCTATGTTTTTTTTTGGGTTTGTAATAAACTAGTTTTAGACTTTTGAATAAGGCGTTTTGTGCCTAAGTTTATGACTGTTGTAATAGTTAGTAAGTTTTAATTTTGGAGCTTATGTTTTGTTAGTATTCTTTGCTCTAGAAATGCTATTAAGATATTTGTTGTAGGGACATTTGGTCATACTCACTTGTCACGACCTACGAGTCCATAAAGGAAATTAAATGCTTTCCTGAATTATGCTACGTCGGGGCGTGACAGGCTTTTTGGTATCAGAGCCAGGTTATGGCTCGACCAATTGTCCAAGACACCTAGGATCTCCCGTTAAGATAGAAATAAGATAAGATAGTTCGACTTCATTCCGTGTTTAGTCGCTTTCTATCGTTGAGAATTTTCTTTCTTCTCGAGAGGTTGACCGTATTTTTGTTGATCATTGGATAGGTACCGTTCTCTCAGTTATATGGCTGGAAGAAATCTCAGGAATCGTCCCGCTATTGAAGATGCACCCCCGGTAGTAGATCCAACCGGAATGTTTGAGGCTTTTGTAAGAAGATTGGAGAGTGTTAGTGATCAGAATGCGAGGAACAATAATCAGAATATGAATCATAACGGGAATGGAAGGCAAGCCCACCAGACTGGAGACAAGCTTCTCAAGGAGTTTCGCGCTCTGCGACCTGAGTATTTTGCTGGGACTGATGAACCCTGGCAAGCGGAGCAGTGGCTGCGCCAGATGGAGCGTATCTTTGAGACCATAGAGTGCACTAATCTGGAGAAGAAGCGTCTGGCTATCTTTCAGCTGTCTTATGCAGCAGCTGATTGGTGGGATGATGAAAAGGCGACCATAGGGGAAGAAGCTGCAAGGAAAATGCCGTGGGTAGTGTTCAAGGAAAGGTTTCTCGAGAAGTATTTCCTTGAAGAAGAGAAGGACAAGAGAGAGAGGGAGTTCATGGACTTAGCTCAAGGGAATATGACCGTCCGAGAGTACACCACTCGGTTTGAGCGTCTGTCTCGCTTTGCTCCACATATGGTGGACACACCCCAGAGGAAAATCAAGAAGTATCATCGGGGTCTCAACTTGTCTCTCCGACATCTGACTATGGGGCATCTGGGCCAGTCATTTGAAGCTCTGGTGAGATTGGCTACGGGGTTAGAGAATGATGGTTGTCAGATTCGAAGCCATTTGGAAATCGACCTCGGCAGAAGGGTTATTCCGGACAGAAACCAGGGTACCCTCAGGGACAGAAAAGGATATGGGATGGAGGGAAGAAACCTCAACAGACACAAGCTGTACAGCAGTATCCACCTCGAGCAACATGAGGGAACAACAACAATAACTGCTTTAATTGTGGTAATCCCGGTCACCGAGCTAAAGATTGCAGAATAACTAGGCGTGCTGATCGTCCGGGAGTTGTGTGCTATAATTGTGGCATGCCAGGTCACATAATTCCGGAATGCAAGGCTCCTAGGAGAGGCAATTACGGTCAGCAAGGACAAGCCCGCCTGAATGCTGTTATCTCCGAGGCTGCTGGCTATGAAGAAACAGGGTACGAAGGAGGTACTTATGAGGAGGGACTACCCGAGCAACAGACAGTGGAAGGTACTCTAACCTTGTTTGACTCTCATGTTAAAGTTTTATTTGACACGGGTGCTACACATTCCTTTATATCTGTTAAGATTGTTCGGAAGTTGGGTATAGTACCGCAACGTTTAGAGGAAGCTTTGAGTGCTGTCTCACCCTTAGGGACCACCGTCAAGTTATTACATGTATGTAAGGACTGTCCTCTACGGTTAGGAGACTGTGAACTTTTGGCGAGATTGGTGGTTCTGTCGATGAAAGAATTTGATATAATCCTGGGAATGGATTGGCTTGAGGAGAATCATGCGAAGTTGGATTGTGCAAGGAAGAAGATCACATTTGCGGACAATGGGAATCGACTCTTTGATTTCCAATGTAACCCTTCAGGTGATATGTTCCTCACCAGATGCCTAGCAAACATTGAGGTTGTCAGTGCAGAGGTGACAGTGTCATCAATCCCGTTGATTAAGGAATTTGAGGAAGTATTCCGAGATATTTCAGGATTACCGCCAGAAAGGGACATAGAATTATGTGTGGAATTGGTGCCAGACACTCGACCTATAACCAAGGTTCCCTACAGGATGGCCCCTACAGAGCTAGTGGAGCTGAAGGAACAAGTTCAAGAACTTGAGAAGTTGGGTTTTGTTCGTCCAAGTACTTCACCCTGGGTAGCACCAGTGTTATTCGTGAAGAAAAAGGATGGGACAATGCGGTTGTGTATTGACTACCGAGAATTGAATAAGGTTACTATCAAGAATAAGTATCCTTTACCTCGGATAGACGATCTGTTTGATCAATTGCAAGGAGTCACGACCTTTTCTAAGATTGATCTACGGTCAGGGTATCACTAGTTGAGGGTGCGGAAGGAAGACAGACCTAAAACTACTTTCAGGACGAGGTACTGACACTATGAGTTCTTAGTGATGCCGTTTGGGATGACGAATGCCCTGGCTGTGTTTATGGACTTGATGAACAGATTATTCAAGCCCTATTTGGATCAATTCGTTATTGTCTTTATTGATGATATTTTGATCTATTCCAAGTCGGAGGAAGAGCATGAGCAACATCTACGGATCGCGTTGCAGACTCTCAAAGATCACCGCCTATATGCTAAATTCAGCAAGTGTGAATTCTGGCTTCAGGAAGTTAAGTTCCTCGGGCATGTGATCTCACAACAAGGAATCGTAGTTGACTCCTCAAAGACCGATGCAGTGATGAATTGGACTCGGCCGACCAATGCTACAGAAGTCAGAAGTTTTCTGGGACTTGCTGGTTACTATCGGAGATTTATAGAGGGTTTCTCAAAGATAGCAGCCCCGTTAACTGGTTTGACTAAGAAAGATTTGAAGTTTGAATGGACTGATAAGCATGAACGCGCTTTTCTGGAATTGAAAGAGAGATTGACAACAACACCAGTGCTTGCGATACCAAAGGGTGATGAGAAGTTCACTATTTTTAGTGACGCCTCTTATCAAGGATTGGGATGTGTCCTTATGCAAGACGGTAAGGTTATAGCCTATGGCTCATGGCAGTTGAAGCCAAATGAATTGAATTACCCTGCTCATGATTTGGAACTGGCAGCAGTTGTGTTTGCGGTCAAGATCTGGAGACACTACCTCTATGGGGAGAAGTTTGATTTGTTCTCGGACCACAAGAGCCTTAAGTATTTGCTTACTCAGAAGGAGTTGAACATGAGGCAACGTCGGTGGATGGAGCTGATTAAGGACTACGACTTTACATTAGAGTACCACCCTGGTAAGGCTAATGTAGTCGCTGACGCCCTAAGTCGAAAACCTCAAAGAATGATTGCTTTATTGATGATGAGGGAATGGAAAGCTTTAGAGACAATCACAGAATTTGATATGCAAATTTCTGAGGGAAGTGACGGACATCACTTTGGATGCCTTGTAGTACAACCAACACTTGTGAGTCGAATCATCGAGGCCCAAAAGGAAGACGAGAAATTTCAAGCATGGTTCGCCAAGATGTCAGAAAAGGACCCTACAGAATGGAAGGTTGGGACCGATGGAGGATACCGATGTCGAGACAGATTGTATGTGCCAGATTTAGGAGAATTGAGAAAAGACATTCTTGAAGAAGCACATAAATCAAGACTGACAGTACACCCAGGAGGAACAAAGATGTATAAGGATTTGAAGAGAAACTTCTGGTGGGAAGGGATAAAACGAAAAGTAGCCAAGTTTGTGTCTAAATGTTTGACTTGTCAACAAGTGAAGGCCGAACATCAGAGACCCTCGAGATTGTTGCAACCCTTACCTGTTCCAGGATGGAAGTGGGAGCATATAACTATGGATTTTGTGGTTGGATTACCCCGGTCACAACAGAATCATGACGCGATTTGGATAATTATGGATCGTCTGACGAAGTCTACACACTTCATCGCGTACAATATGACTTACTCAGTAGAAAGGATGAGTCGAATGTACCTACAGTAAGTGGTGCGACTGCACGGTGTACCTGTGTCGATTGTATCAGACCGTGATGTACGTTTTACCTCGGGATTTTCGGAAAGTCTGCAGAAGGCTATGGGGACTTCGCTCAAGATGAGTACTGCTTTCCATCCTCAGACCGATGGACAGACCAAGCGTGTTAATCAGATTATGGAAGATATGCTCAGAGCTTGTGCAATTGACTTTGAAGAGTCTTGGGAGACGCACTTGCCGTTGGTTGAATTTGGGTATAACAAAAGTTATCACTCGAGTATTGGGATGGCACCGTTTGAAGCCTTGTACGGACGGCCATGTCGATCTCCATTGTGTTGGGCTGAAGTGGGAGACACAGAATTAGGTGCATTAAGGGAAAACAGACAAACATAAGGAAATTAGGTGCCAACAAATGAAAAATCGAAAGTTTAGTGGATTCAATCGAAAGGTTAGTGAATGTAAACCAACAAATGAAACGAAATCCTCATTTTCGTTTAAATTAGCTAGATTGGTGTGACCGTGGTGTGTCGGTAGTGTTATCCGACATCCGGCGAAGTGGAAAAAATATTGATTACAATATTTATATAATCTTTAACCAAATCGGAAGGAAAAAAAATAAAAAATTATCTCCCAACTCAACAAAATCATTAGTAATGCTACAGTTCCTAAATTTACCTCTTAAATTTGACCAAAAAAAATGCTATGCTTCCTAAATTTATATCTCAAATTTGGTTTGCAACACTCACATGTGACAATGTAACTACATTAGAAGTTGTGAAATTATAGTAAAGAAGTAATGTTGGGGTGTGGTTCCCAAATTCATATCTCAAATTTGATTCTAAATACATGTGACAATAGAACACAATTAATAATAGTATAATCATGTGACCTGCGTTAGAAGTTGTTTTAAATAATTCCAATCACGTGACTTTAATTAAAAGTTGTTATAGATGATTCCAAAACTAACATGTATTTGGAATGAATTTGAGATATAAATTTATATACCAACTCCATAGGCCATTTCTCACAACCCCATTAAAAACTCCTCACCTTCCACGTCAATACCTTTTGTGATAGATTAGATGTAAAGCACTCAGTGAACTCCCATGTAACCATGTTTGGGTCAAAAAATACTCCCATGTGGACTCCAAAAGAAACCCCAAAACCACTGGTGACCCAATACGGGCCCAAAAACCCAAAATGCCATCATAGCTGTTATGACTCTCTCACGTGACAGATCTTGTAAGTTGGAAGGTCTTTGTGTGAGTGAGTTCAAGGTTTTCCTATACAGTTATTGTGCGAGTAAAGTTACAACTAAGGCTGAAACAATTGAAATTATTCCAAATTAAGATAAATCAACGTGTATATCATGTACTAGACTATTGCCCATTTATGGTCAAGCGTTTTAGATTTTCATGTTTGTCGCATTTTTGTGATGTTTTGGTTGAAGTATTTTTTTTTTTAGGTTTCAACTTTGAAAAGCAATTCAATTCTTTGTTTGTTGTCTGAAAAATATATAATTTGTTAAAAGAGGAAAGCAACAGAATTTATATTACTCTAATTGTCATTTTAATTCAATTTTTTTTTAATGGAAAATTTGTTGGTTTGTGCCAGCAATATGATATGAATTATGATATTACCATCCCCTGGAACCCAGTCTGTTGGAGAGAATATTAACTACAACAATTTAAATCATTATGGAAATTGGAAATGATTGGACATAAAATGGGGAGGTTAATTAGATGTCAGATGGGTAAATTTCTTCCATGGCTGCTAGATTGTTATTATTTAAAGAGAGCTAGCGTCCTTGGCCGTGATTTTGATGAGACCAAGTGAAATTCTAAAATACTTCTGATTTCTAAAAGTTAAATTACTATTCTGTGTTAGGAAATTATATTTCCTAGTAAGAGTGGGCAACATATTAATGTCAATTATGTTATAATGGCTATTATTTAAATGGGCTTATATTATGTGGTCTAATTGTAGTAAGCCCATCGACTTCTACTGGGTATGGGTTTAATGAGTGGATACCAAATACTGATCCTGTTAGGAATAATGGGAACCCTAACATATCAGTATATAAAGACATATAGGTTATGGTCCCCAATATGTCAAATCATTATACTACTTCCTCCTCCATCCCATCAAGAGAAGGAACCCATTACAAATCTAAGGAGATTTGACTGAGGAAGACATAACTGATCATCATCGTTCTCCTAAGGTTTGCTAATTGCTACAATGGATACAGGTATGTATTCTATTATATTATATCTTTGATAATCTAATATGATATGATCCTAGGGCTGTGGTTTTACTACTCTAGGGTTCTACAATTTTATAGATTAAAGATCCTAACAAGTGGTATCAGAGTATGTTATCATGTTAATTATTAAGGTTGTTGATATGATGTTCATACAGTTTCGTATTCGTGAGTCGTGACCATCGTATATCCCACCCGAATTGATTCGGCTGATTCATGGAATGTTTTTTTTATGGCACTTGATTCGTGAACATCATATTATTAAAATAATATTTCATTTTATGACACTTGATTCGGCCCAGTTGATTCGTGAACATCATATTATTGAAACAATATATTTTTTGATGCCACTTGATTCGGCTCAGCCGCTCAAGTTAGATTGGGGAAACTCATATTGTTAAAAATAATATGGTTTGGTTATGCTGTACAAACATCTCACTAAGGTTGATTCTCATGTAGATATATTACATCTAGTATATATTCTTAGGCACATCCATAAAGAGGAACCGATTGACACTTTTATAACCTGTTGGTTGGATTATTTATTTTTCATTTATGTGTCTCTTGTATTATGAATAACCTTGATTGGTATTATGTTTCCAATATATGGATACAGTGCACATTAGATTTATTCATGAGCTGATTTTAATTCATAATATGATATTAGGTTTTCTATAGCACTTTAAAATTTTTGGATTCATACGCGATATGAATGATTTTTCATAGTATCATGAAATATTGGTTGTTCATAACATAAATTAAGGTATTTTTTATTGTGCTTTAGAATATTGGTTAATTCATAACATGAATTAAGTTTTATGGCAACTTAAGATTTGGGGTCTATTTTAGACTCCAATACATATGTCTGATATTTTAAATAAATAAATTGAAATAATATGTTGCCAAAGTAATCTCTGTTGTGTAAATTTATTTATTTTAAAATATTAAGATGGTATATCTGTTATTCATGCGATTAACAATCGGCCCAAAGGAAGTTTTTTAATTGGCCGAATGATGGATGTACATGTGGTGGTAAATATGTGACAATTATCAAGATATAATTATCCATGTGGGCAGTGAGTCGGCCCAAAGGAAGGCTACTGTTTGACAGGACTTATTGTCAGTATTTGATCACTACACAGGGAGTACCACTTACAGTTGATATTTCTATCCAAAGACTAAATGTTAATGTTGTTCTAGGTATCCTGTGATGGGCCCACCATTAAGTAAATTATTTAATGTGTCATGCATGCATATATATAAAGTATTCCTAATATGTTCATGTTATGACATGTTATTAATTATGAGCATATTATTTTATTTTATTTTGTTCTCTATTCAGTTTCTGCTACAGCTACAAATGTTTCTGCTCAAATTAGTGCTATCCCAATGCTGAATGGGGGAAACTTTAAGGTCTGGAAAGAGAACGTGGAAATCGTTCTTGGATGTATGGATTTGGACCTTGCGCTAAGGACCGAACGACCCACTTCGACTACGGAAAACCCGAATGAGAGTAAAATTGAGAAGTGGGATCGCTCGAATCGCATGAGTCTAATGATTATGAAACGTTCCATTCCGGAAGCGTTTCGGGGCTCGATCACTGAGAGCACAAATGCTAAGAAGTTACTCTCTGAATTACAACAATATTTTGCTCAAAATGAAAAGTCGGAAACGAATACCGTTTTGGCTACTTTGATTTCCATGAGGTATAAAGGAAAGGGGAACATAAGGGAGTACATTATGAAAATGTCTCATCTCAGTGGGAAACTCAAGGCACTAAAGTTAGAGTTGTCTGAGGACATGCTCGTGCACTTGGTCCTCATATCTCTTCCTGCACAATTCAGTCAATTTAAAGTGAGTTACAATACCCAAAAGGACAAATGGACTCTTAATGAGCTCATATCTCATTGTGTGCAAGAAGAGGAAAGAATTCAGCGAGACAAGACTGAAAGTGCTCACTTAGCATCAACCTCTCAGAATAATAAAAGGAAGAGAGCTAAGGATGCTGCAGATGTGACACCTCAGCAGAAGAATCTAAAGAAGCAAAATGAGGAATTCCTTTGCTACTTCTGCAAGAAGGGAGGCCACATGAAGAAAGACTGTCCCAAATATGCCGCTTGGCGTGTAAAGAAGGGTAAGCTTCTCGTTTTGGTTTGTTCTGAAGTTAATTTAGCTTCTGTAGCTAAAGATACTTGGTGGGTAGATTCTGGTGCTACTACTCACATAAGTATGTCTATGTAGGGTTACCTGTGGAGCCGACCCCCAACTGATGCTGAAAGATTCATCTTTGTGGGCGATGGCAAGAAAGTTACAGTGGAAGCTTTAGGAAATTTTAGATTATCATTAAAGACTAGTGTTTATTTGGATTTGATTAAGACTTTTGTTGCACCGTCTTTTAGACGGAATTTAGTTTATATTTCTAATTTGGACAAATCTGGTTATGCTTGTTCTTTTGGAAATAATAAAGTTAGTCTATTTCAAGATTCAAAACTTATTTGTACCGGTTCTTTGATTGATAATATTTATATGCTAAACACTGATACGCCCAAAATTATGGGCAGTTTCCTACTCAAGCTAGAAGACTAATGGAAAGTGCATCTATTTCCTAATCCAATTGGGAAACCCCCACAATTAATGTCAATCAATCCTAATACAATTAGGAGACTTACTTGATTGGTGTCAATCACACCCTAATAGGATTATATTTCCTTATCCATGTATGAGTAGGTCTCTTACATCTATAAAAGAGACCTCTCACCCCCCATGGAAGGGGCCAATAATTCTTGAGTCTACACAGCACCTCTACAAAATTCACCATTATATGCATACACCCGGTCGGTATTACTGGTAGTGCCGCCCCTCTTTGTTGGTTCACCAGGCCCGCCGGTGATCTGCTAGTGAACGTGCTAAGACACACCCGTGGACGTAGGTACCTTCATTAACAGGGCCGAACCACATACAAAAAATAGTCTCTCACTCCCTCTCTCTCCTTAAATTGCTCTACTTTACTCTTACCAATTTTTGGCATCATCAAACACTGTTACTTCCTATAATGAAATTCTGCATACTTATTCTCGAGGTACAAAGCGAAAATTAAGTGAGAATTCTGCCACCTTATGGCACAAGCGATTAGGTCATATCTCTAAACAGAGAATTAAGAGACTTGTGAGTAACGGGATTCTTGGCCCCTTAGATTTGGCAACTTTCAAGTCTGCATTGAGTGCATTAAGGGGAAACAGACAAACATAAGGAAATTAGGTGCCAACAGGTGTACAGACGTCTTAGAACTCATTCACACTGATATATGTGGTCCATTCCCTACAGCCTCTTGAAATGGACAACAATATTTCATTACGTTCATAGACGACTACTCAAGATATGGGTACCTATATTTAATACATGAGAAGTCACAGTCCCTGGATGTTTTCAAGTCATTTAAAGTCGAAGTTGAACTTCAACTTGGCAAGAAAATTAAGGCTGTCAAATCTGACCGTGGTGGTAAGTACTATGGTAGATATGACGGATCAGGTGAACAACATCCAGGACCATTTGCTAAACTCCTAGAGGAAGGCGGTATCGTCCCTCAATCCACAATGCCAGGAAAACCTAGCATGAATGGTGTAGCTGAGAGACGAAACAGAACGCTTAAGGACATGGTAAGAAGTATGATCAATCATTCTTCTTTACCAGAATCACTCTAGGGAGAAGCTCTAAAGACTGCAGCATATATCCTTAACAGGGTTCCAAGTAAAGTAGTAACCAAAACCCCTTATGAATTATGGACTGGAAAGAAGCCTAGCATTAGGCATTTACACATTTGGGGTTGTCCAGCTGAGGCACGGCCTTATAGGCCAAATGAAAAGAAATTGGAGACTCAAGAACAATTAGTTGCTACTTTGATGGATACGCTGAACGCTCTTGGGGCTTTAAGTTTTATGATCCCACTACTAGGACATTTTTTGAAACAGGAAATGCGAGATTTCTTGAGGAAGTTGAGTTTGTGGGGAGAGATAAGGTTAGAGATATTGTCTTTGAAGAGGAATTTATTCCTAATCATATTGCTATTGAAAATGTTCAGATTCCTATTACTGACATTGTTCAAGATGCAAATCCGGATATACGAGACAATGTACAAGAGCTCCCTGTGCAAAATGAACAAATTATACCTGAAGTGCAAACTCAACAACCTCAAGAGGAGATGCCATTAAGAAGATCCACTAGGAAAAGGAGAAATGCAATTTCGGATGATTATATTGTATTCTTCCAAGAACATGAGTTTGACATAGGGATAGTGGAAGATGATCAATCAACTTTCACCAAGTCAAACAAAGTTCCATCAATGGTCTCAAGCAGGCTTCCCGTCAATGGTATCACAAGTTCCATCAAGTAATCACCTCATATGGTTTTGAGGCGAATATGGTTGATGATTGTGTATATCACAAGTTCAATGGGAGTATTGGGCAAATATTTGGGTAACCCACAAATGGATCATTGGAAAGCAGTCAAACGGGTTATGCGGTATTTACAGAGAACAAAGGACTACATGCTCACGTATCGGAGATAAGATCTTTTGGAGATCGTCGGGTATTCTGATTCTGATTTTATTGGATGCCAAGACAGTAAGCGATCCATGTCAGGCTATGTTTATATGCTGGCTGGAGGAGCTATATCCTGGAAGAGTGCTAAGCAGACACTCATAGCTTCTTCGACCATGGCTGCGGAGTTCATAGCTTGTTATGAGGCATCAAATCATGGGATATGGTTGCGAAACTTTGTCACTGGGCTGCGTGTAGTAGATGGCATTGAAAGGCCATTAAAGATATACTGTGACAATAAATCTGCGTTGCTGTATTCCAACAACAACAGAAGCTCTACAAAGTCGAAGCATATTGACATCAAGTTTCTAGTTGTTAAGGAGAGAGTTCAGAGTTGTCAAATTTTGATAGAACATATAGGAACAAACTCCATGAATGCGGATCCGCTAACCAAGGGATTACCTCCTAAGGTCTTTCACGAGCACACTGCTCATATGGGTGTTGGGTTGTCTAACGATACTTTGGTTTAGTGGGAGTTAACTTTGGATGTTTTATTTTTGACATTTATGAGGTTTTATTTTCTGCAGAATAAAGTTGATGGTTTATGGTTTATCTCTGAATCTAATTATGCGGTTTTGCATTATTTCGGATTGATCTCAATAAAGACTAAAGTAGGACTAGTTGGAAATAGGCATGTTTGAGATCACATTGCATGTAATTTCCATGCTACTCATCCATACTTGATCTATGTCATTGAATATGTTGGTATGGTGACCATTGAAGGTCTAGTTACGATTTTGTGTGACGAAATCCGCCTTGATCCCACATTAATATAGGAAATGGACCAGATTGAAACTAAAGTGAAGTCCAAAGATAAATAGCACAGGTGCACATCTAAGGAATATGTAATATAATTGTTTCAGGAATCATATGTAGCCCAAGTGGGAGATTGTTAGGAAATTATATTTCCTAGTAAGAGTGGGCAACATATTAATGTCAATTATATTATAATGGCTATTATTTAAATGGGCTTATATTATGTGGTCTAATTGTAGTAAGCCCATGGACTTCTACTGGGTATGAGTTTAATGAGTGGATACCAAATACTGATCCTGTTAGGAATAATGGGAACCCTAACATATCAGTATATAAAGACATATAGGTTATGGTCCCCAATATGTCAAATCATTATACTACTTCCTCCTCCATCCCATCAAGAGAAGGAACCCATTACAGATCTAAGGAGATTTGACTGAGGAAGACATAACTGATCATCATCGTTCTCCTAAGGTTTGCTAATCGTTAAAATGGATACAGGTATGTATTCTATTATATTATATCTTTGATAATCTAATATGATATGATCCTAGGGCTGTGGTTTTACTACTCTAGGGTTCTACAATTTTATAGATTAAAGATTCTAACATTCTGAACAGTGGCAGATCCAGGAATCTCGGTTAGGGGGCTGTGTGTAAGAGCTTAGAGTCACACGAAGCAAATTTTTTTGGGTTTATTTGTAATTAGTTCAATATATTATATATAATAAGTTTTTTCCCAATTTTTGGGAGAATGAAGTATAATTGGACCAATATATTAAATATAAAATACTTTTTTTCAACCTAACTAATATTTTTTGGGGACTATATAATAAGTTAACTTATTTTGTGGGGTGGGGGACAAAGTTTAATAAAATTTGAAAATTTACCTAAAATCCATGTATAAAAGTATAATTTTCCAAAAGCAATAGGTGGCCACTGCACCCACTTGCCCCCCACCACTGTATCCGCCACTGATTCTGAACAATTAAGTGTTATAAACAGCTAGATGCTTATTATGAGTATTCAGTATTGAATGATAATGAGCATATATATATATATATATATTCAAGCGGTTGTGCAACTAATACGTACTCCTAGTTAAACTCAAATTGAAGCTAGCTAGCAGCATTCTAAAAATTTTAAGTCAATATGCATGTTTTGGAATCATTCGGTCATTGATTTTGTGGTTGGATATGTGTATAAATATATATATATATATAGAAAGAGAGAGAGAGATAGAGATATAGAGAGAGAGAGAGAGAGAGATAGAGAGAGAGAGATTGAAAATCAGATGCGCGCGCCTTACATAGTAAAGTATGCCTTGTTTACGCATTAGTTTTTATCGTTAAAATGGAGATCTTAAGCTTACCAAGGCGTAAGGTACCACGACTGATTCTAAAACCTTGCTCTGGGTGGATTGTGAGATGCCCATAATGAGCTATATATACATATACATATATATATATATATATATTAGATTAGGCTTCTAGAATTTACAGTGGCCTTCCAGGCACTGAATTGATTTGCTTTCCCAAGTGTTAGCAAGTAACAATTTCCTCTTTAATTACTTTTTTGACCTTGTTTAATGTCTAGTTTTAAGCTAAAAAAGAGAAGAAAAAAGGCTAGTTTATTAAGTTTGGCAATCATCTAAATGATTGTTTCATGCAATAAGTTAAATCCGTTATAATAGATGATGGGGTTTGAAAACCTTGGGTCTCTGCTCCATGTTTCATGCCATATAACAATACATTATATGTGCCATCTTTTGCATGTCATTCATTTTATGTTGTCGTCTCAATTTTTTTAATATTTTTTGTTGGAGTTATATCACATGTGGGATAATCCCATTAATTTAGGCATTATGATTTGGCTAGATTCCTAATATGATTTGGTTTCCTTTATGATAGAGTTGTATTACTTGTCCAATAAATAATGGGTTGTAAGGTCTATATATAGGGATATTGTATAGGAATTTAGATAGCCCTTAGTGTACCAAGTTGGGGGTCTCCCATCATGGGGGTGCATGGTCTAGGGTGAGAGAGATATTAAACATTAGGGTTTTCTGTGAGGGTTGTTCACAATGATAGGGATGTGAGGTAGGGATGGGTATTTCTTTATCTCTGTGATTTCTCTATGATACAGTGATTAATTGTGTCAGGTTCTTTTGGGGTATTGAGTAGGGAGAGTACAAGGGTTTTGTATTTGGGTTTTGGGATTTAATTCATGTAACTTGTACCATGTTTTACTCAATAATAAAAGAATGGATCTCTCAAGTGTGGACGTAGGCAGGTGTTTGGCCGAACCACGTAGAAATCTGTGTGTCTTTTCTTTGGTGTGCATGTTTAATTACTGCTTATGTGTGTGTGTTTATTTGGGGGAATTTAGTTCCGCATGTTAAATTCCCAAGTGGTATCAGAGCGCTATGGTTGTCAGATCATGGTGACAGAGGCGCACAGTGACAGTGGAGATTAGCAGCACGGTGGTGAAAAGATAATACAAGATTGAAGAAAAAGGGAAAAAAAAATCCGAATGAAGCAGAGTTGTGCTACGACATCTGGATGACATGTTCGACATGAAGACTTGAAAATTCTTGATGTTGCGATTTGTGATGACCGACTAGTGATGTGACTTGATGGATAATTGGTTGCTAGAGCATCCAAGATTAAAGTCCAAACAAATAGTTATGCTTGTTTTGGTTTAGCCCTGGATAGGGAGTGATTCAATGTATCAAGGTGTACTGAGTTATGGGTCATGATTGGTTATAATTTCGAGCAATGTTAGTTGAAATTAAGGACCAAGGTGTTTCTTAAGGTTTTCAGGGGGCTGCAGATTCATCGGTGGGTGCAGTTTTGTGAGATTCTGCATGGATTGGAATTTATTTTTCTTGGTGATAGATTCGATATATATATTGCAGCAAGTTGGGATCTAGGGCCGAAAAATAATTTTGATGTTACTGTGATTGTACCATGTTGCGTATGGTGGAGAGGTTCTCACATTCCACTCATACGGGCATTTCTCTTGGGTTGTTAGATTCTGGGTACGGTAAGTATGTGCTTTTGGAGAAAATAATTTGATGGGTTCCAAGAAGACGGGGGCAGACACAGGCGCAATTATCCGACAGAGGTAATTGTTAGGATACTGCACGTAGGAACGTTGATCAAATATTTTTGGAGTAGGTTCGCTATTTGGGTGGTGTGATATTGATCCCAAAGTTGCGGAGGAATATGATATTGTTGCTGAAATCACACACGGCAGTTGAGAGAAGTGTGGATGGTTTGTGTTGTCTGGTTGGTAGAGTTGTACTCCCAAGTCTTCGATGAAAAATTCTTATGTAAGTGAGTGCGTGGATGGTTTGTTCACAGTCCAGACGATGGTGGGGGAAAATCCTGTTGGGGAGAAAGAGGGATCAAGACTCTTTTCTAGTGGAGTTAATGTTTATAATTAACTTGGGGCAGCTGCACATGTATTGGCCGCGGTTTGACGAATTGGAGTTGTTGAGACCATATTGATTCGAGGTGTGCACGTTGGTACAGAAGACGGTCAATGGCAAACGGTTACAAAGTCGTCAGCTTTGTGGGTACTCCAGTTGAGGGGGTGCTGATCATGTGTGAAAATTGATTGGACAGTTTCCCCACAAGTGATAGAGGGGGTGATTGTTGGGGTTATATCACATGTGAGATAATCCCATTAATTTAGAGATTGTTGTCGCGCCCGCTCTTTCGGCGCAGCCTGGCTGTCGTGTCGTGGGCCTGGCTTCTTTTGAAAGTGGGTGAAATGCGACGAATTTTATTGGGAGTGGTGAAAATAGTATGGTAGGGCCTATTTGAAATGTTCAGAGTCGCCACCTAACATTTGGAGTGTTAGGACCCCTGCAAAGACAATTAAAGTAATTCATCTTTGACTTTTGAAAAAAACAGTTTTGAGAGAAGTTGGCCCTTTAAAAGCGTGACTCTAAATAGGCATGCGAAAATCAGAGATCTTTTAAAATATGGGTTCGGGGACTCAATTATGTCGAGGGAAGGTGTTAGGCACCCTCGAACATCCATGCAAAGCATGGTTGCCAATTCTAGTGATTTTCATGATAATGGGGCATAAGTGAAAGAAATAATGTGTGAGAATGTACAAGTGTTGGGAAAAAAAGTGGTTATGGCCGTACCCAAGTGAAGGGTTGCATACGTATCTCAAGTCGAGAATCAGGCCGTACGTAGTTCTGTGCTTTGTACATGTATGAATCTGTGTGTGTGTGTGTGTGTGTTTTGAAAAGGTTGGTCAATGTAGACCGTGTGAGTGTGAAGTAGTGTTTCAAGTAAAAGTTGGTATAGCTAGGAACTTTAACATGTACGGTGTAGTCCTAGACTTTAACCTTTGAAAGAATGAATTTTGAAAGTAAATGATTTGAGTAAAAAATGGTGTAACTAGGAATTTTGGAAAGTGATTGAGATGGAAATGAGTTTGTGCAAATGAGTGGAGAATGAAGTATTCTTTTTGCATTTTTGTATTTTTCATTTTTCTGTTCTTTTATTCCTATGCCGGAGGTAAGGGTCGGTGCCCAAAACAAAGAAAATAGATTTTTTTTTTTGTATTTTTTATTTTTTATGCCGGAAGTAAGGGTCGGTGCCCAAAACAAAGAAAAGAGATTTTTTTTTGTATTTTTTATTTTTTATGCCGGAAGTAAGGGTCGGTGCCCGAAACAAAGAAAATAGATTTTTTTTGTATTTTTTATTTTTTATGCCGGAAGTAAGGGTCGGTGCCCGAAACAAAGAAAATAGATTTTTTTTGTATTTTTTATTTTTTATGCCGGAAGTAAGGGTCGGTGCCCAAAACAAAGAAAATAGATTTTTTTTGTATTTTTTATTTTTTATGCCGGAAGTAAGGGTCGGTGCCCATGAGTAGCCGTGGAGTGATGAGTGAGTTCATAGATTTGTCATAGTAATACGTATTTACAATATATATATATATATATATAAGTAAAGCGATACAGGCAGATGGACCAATCAGAATGGATTTACAGGGAAGCCACACTACTGAAAAAGAAAATAGAGAAAGAAAAAGAAAGGCGGAATATCCGACCATAAGAGAAAATAAAAGAGAAAGGAAAAGAAAGGCGGAGTATCCGACCATAAGAGAAAATAAAGAAAAATAAAAGAGAGGCGGAATATCCGACCATAAGAGAAAATTGAAGAGAAAGAGAAAGAAAGGCGGAATATCCGACCATGAGAGAAAATAGAAGAGAAAGAGAAAGAAAGGCGGAATATCCGACCATGAGAGAATTAAAAAAAAACCTGAGTTATTAGAGGAACTCAAGAAACCGGCTAGAATATTGATGGTAAGGAAACTGGGATGTTGGGCAATGATTTGAAGCGGTGCTATGACAGTTGGATGGCAACAGATGATGGTGTTGGTACGGTGGCCGTGAGGTATGGTGAGATTGTAGTGGTGGTCTTGATGGTGGTGGTTGGAGTAGTGGTGGAGAAAATGAAAACTCTTTTTTTGTTGGTGGTTCTTTCTATGAAGTGAAGGGGATGAAGGGGAAGGTGAGGGAGATGGAGGTTAAGATGAGGGAGATGTATGTAGAGAAAACTCTTTTTTTTTTTCTTTCAATTGGCTTGTGATGACCATTATTTATAGCCCCAAAAACAATGAGTTTTCCCCCCCTTTTTTTTTTGTTTGAAGTTGCACTAAACAAAACCCACGTCTTTTTGTGAGTTATCCCCCCCCTTTTTTTTTTACTAAAAGCAAACTCCACCAAACAAAAACTCACAACTTTTGTGAGTTGTCCCCCCCTTTTTTTCTTTTTTACATTTGCCTTTCCACCGAAATGTCTCAATTCAGCTTGTGGAAGGATATTCATGTGCGGTAGGGTGCATGCGAAATTGTAGACCTTTTGACCCCATAGCTTTGATTTGCAATATTTTTTTCATTCGAGGTCAGAGTGAGATGATTCAAAAGATGACAGGCTCGTGTCAAGGAGCACTTTAAAAATGATTGGATTGGGCAAAAATGGGGTGTCTACAGCTGCCCCTCTTTGTCATGTTTTGCGAAGCAAATCGTGACAAAGAAACTAGACGACCCGTTTTTGTCCCTTTTCTTTTAAGTGATGAGGATAAGTAAAAGACGCGCCAGAGCAGGCAAGTGAGTATGTGGTGCCAACGTAGGCAAGTGAATGTGAAATGCCATCGTAGGCAAGTGAGTACGAGGCGCCAATGTAGGCGAATGAATGTGAAATGCCATCGTAGGCAATTGAATGTGAAATGCCATCGTAGGCAAGTGTGAGAGGTGCCAATGTAGGCAAGTGAATGTGAGTACCACCAGAGTACGCAAATAGCTCCGCTGGGGATTGAGAGCATTAACAGAAAGGGTGAACGACTTTGTTTGGGATTCATGTGAGAGTCGAGTAGAAGAGGGATGGTGTAGTCGAGAAGTGCATAACCGCGTAATCTCAAACTCTAACCGAAAATGTAGTAAAGTGAAGGTATGGTCGAGCTCTTAAAGCTGTCTATGTATCTTCCGTCGGAGAATCAGACCGTGCGTAGTTCATTCTCTGACGAAGCAAAAGTGATGAAAAGTAGAGAGACAAGGGAGCAAAAATGTCAGGTTGGGGCGTGATTACTACAGAGCGCGAGATGGTAAGAGAAAATGCCTGGTGCTCAATGATATGGACAGGACGCCACTTGACGGACTCATTCCTTTTAGTGGGATTGTGAGTAGGATGCCTCTTGACAGACTCACTCCTATGCTGAGGAAATGAATCATTCGGTGTTTTTGGATTCATATTGTTCTTGGGGCACGGTCGAAATCTTTGAGCTTCTGGGAATTCACCTATCCATTTTCTTTTTGCCCTTCGATTTTCCTGAAAAGACAAAGTGTCTGTACGTTCTACTTATATGTTAGTGATTGACATGCTAGTTCACTGAGCAGAAAATTTTTGAGAGTTTTGGGTAAACCTGGACGGAACCAACTATACCAACCAGATATCACAGTCTTTGATCTTGACCCAAAGCTTCATTTGCAACAGAAGAAACTCTCTTCTCGGGGGCATAGAGGTTGGATCATGTGTCCTTCGATATAAACCTTTGGAATTGACGCCCGATTTTCTTTTTCTTTTTTTTTCGTTTTTTTTTTTTCGAAATGCACTCTTTTACCCTTCAGCGCCCTTTCGGGTTTTCGCAAAGTCCGGCTCTGTCATTGTTGCACGTCGGCGCCCTTTCAGGTTTTCGCCGCGTCGACAGTTTTGTTTCTTGCCATAGCCTACGTTCTTACTCACAGCGCCCTTTCGGGTTTTCACTGCGCCCTTCGGTCTATGCTTTTTTTTTTATTTATTTATTCTCGAACATGCAATGTTGTGGTGACATGAAAACTAGTGATGTGGTCCATCAAAGTGACGCACGCCGAACAGTGTAGAGATCTAATGATGACTGTTAACCAAACCTGTAAGCTTAACCTTTTGATCAATCTGAGAGGGCTTTAGTGGGTTGTAATGATGGCTAGGGTGAGGGCTGAGAAAGAAAGGGTAGCATGAAGGCTCAAAGTTTTGATGATTTTTATTTTTTATTTTTTTTATTTTTTTTTTTGGTTCTTTGGTTGGCTTTTATGACCATATTTTTGTTCTCCCTGGGGGAATTTTTGCAACCTTTATGTCGATCGACTCTTTTTTCATTTTTTTATTCTGAGCTTCGATCTTGACACATACATTTATTTGTTTGTTTTTTTTTTTTGATAGCTTTTTCAACCACATAGATGTGCCCCCCAGTGTAGGAGTTGGTCGTTTTAAAGGAAATAAAATGAAATAAGATAAAAGGCTCAAAGCAGCGAACAAAAGGAAATGATTTTGTATGGGTAGCAGAAATGAATGCCTCTCTTCATTTTGATCAACACATTAAGCATACAGGTATGACATTCAAACGTGGAATCGTTTTACAGAATCAGAATTGATCGGTTCTGGAAAAACATCACCATCCATTTCGGTGAGTATTAGAGCTCCTCCGGATAATGCTTTCTTGACGACGAACGGGCCTTCCCAGTTGGGGGCGAACTTCCCTTGCGCTTCTTCTTGGAAGGGGAAAATCTTTTTCAGTACCAAGTCACCTTCTTTGAATTGTCGAGGCCTAACTTTTTTGTTATAGGCTCTGGCGATCCTCTTCTGATAACATTGACCGTGACACAAAGCAGTGAAGCGCTTTTCGTCGATCAGGCATAATTGTTCATGTCTTTCTCGGACCCACTCCGCTTCTTCGAGTTCAGCTTCCATGAGAATCCTCAGTGATGGGATCTCTACCTCGACCGGAAGGACCGCTTCCGTCCCGTATACTAGGGAATAGGGGGTTGCATCAGTTGAAGTCCGAACCGAGGTGCGATAAGCCATGAGGGCTAGTGGTAGTAGATCGTGCCAGTCTTTGTAATTGGTTGACATTTTTCGGATGATCGTTTTAATGTTCTTATTGGCGGCTTCGACTGCTCCATTCATCTTAGGCCGGTAAGGGGCGGAATGTCTATGAGTGATCTGAAACTGTTGGCAAAGGTCGGTCATCATGTCGTTGTTGAGGTTTCTGGCATTGTCCGAGATGAGGGATTCCGGGAGGCCGTATCGACATACGATGTTCCTTTTGACGAACCTGGCGACGACCTCCTTGGTTACCCTAGCATAGGATTCTGCTTCGACCCATTTTGTGAAATAATCGATGGCCACTAGAATGAAACGGTGTCCATTGGATGCCTTTGGCGTGATGGGTCCGATGACATCCATTCCCCACATAGAGAAAGGCCATGGGGTAGTCATAGGATGCAGATCCTTTGGCGGCGCATGAATCTGATCTGCATGAATTTGACATTGGCGGCATTTCTTTACGAATTTGGCACAATCATGTTCCATGGTTAACCAGAAATAACCGGTTCTCATTATTTTTTTGGCAAGCATGAGGCCGTTCATGTGTGGGCCGCAGATTCCACCGTGTACTTTCTCCATTAAGTAATTGGCCTCTGATGCCGGCACACACGTGAGTAGTCCCAAGTGATGGCTCCTTTTGAAAAGGGTCTTGCCGCTGAGAAAGAATTGTGAAGCGAGCTTCCGGAGGGTGCGTCGTTCTCCCAAGTTAGCGGCTGGAGGGTACTCTTGGCGTTCCAAGAAGTTAACGATGTCGTAGTACCATGGCTTACCGTCTGCTTCTTCTTCAATCTGGTAGCAGTAAGCCGGTCTTGACTTTACATCGATCGTTAGAGGAGGAATTTCTTCCATGTTGGGGACTCTGATCATGGATGCTAGAGTTGCAAGGGCGTCAACGAAATTATTCTGATCTCGAGGAACGTGATTGAACTCAATGTAATCGAAGTATTTGCACAGGTCAACCAAACATCTTCTGTACGGGACGAGCTTGGCATCCCTCGTAGCGTATTCCTCGGTGGATTGCTTTATAACGAGTTCAGAATCACCGAATACTGCCATTCTACGTATGTCCATGTCTAGAGCCAGTCTCAGACCTAAGATGCAGGCTTCGTATTCTGAGACGTTATTGGTGGCGTCGAAACCCAGCTTGTTGCAAACGGGAAAATGCATTCCATCTTCTGATATTACAACCGCCCCTGCCCCAGCTCCTCTGCTATTTGAAGCTCCGTCAAAGTACATTCGCCATCCTTCAAAGTATTCGTCATCGTTCTTGCCGGTGGCAAACAAAATGGACTCATCCGGGAAAGATGTATCCATCGGCTCGTAACTGTCGACTGGAGTTTCAGCGAGCTGATCGGCGATTGCCTGGCCCTTAACAGCCTTTTGAGTGACGTAGATGATGTCGAACTCAGTTAATAGCATCTGCCATTTCGAGATCTTTCCCGTCAATATCGGCTTTTCAAAGATGTACTTGAGTGGATCCATTCGAGCGATTAGATACACAGTATAGCTGAGTAGATAATGTCGAAACCTAGTCGCAGCCCAAGCAAGGGCACAACAGGTTCGTTCTAAACGAGATTCACAGTCGGTGAACCTTTTGCTCAAATAGTAAATGGCACGCTCTTTTCGTCCAGACTCGTCATGTTGGCCTAATACGCATCCCATCGAGTGATCGAGGACCGATAAATATAGAAGTAAAGGGCATCCTAGTTCCGGCGGGACCAGTACGGGAGGGTTCAAAAGGTATTTCTTAATTGTGTCGAAAGCAGCTTGGCAATCCTCATTCCATGTCTTATCAGAGCCTTTGCGGAGCAATCTGAAGATCGGTTCACATTTATCCGTAAGTTGCGAGATAAATCGACCGATGAAATTGATTCTTCCTAGGAACCCTCGTATTTCTTTCTCTGTTGTGGGGACAGGCATTTCGGTAATGGCCTTGATTTTTCCAGGATCGATCTCGATGCCGTGCCTACTGACCATGAATCCCAGGAGTTTCCCTGATAGAACGCCGAAAGCACACTTGGCCGGATTGAGCTTGAGCCTGTACTTCCTGAGGCGATCAAAGAGCTTTTTGAGATCAATGAGGTGTTCAGTCGTCTTTCGAGATTTTATGATCATGTCATCGACGTAGACCTCCAGCTCTTGATGCATCATATCATGAAAGAGTGTAGTCATAGCCCTTTGATACGTTGCCCCGGCGTTCTTTAAACCAAATGGCATGACTCGATAACAGAATGTTCCCCAGGGAGTGATGAAGGCTGTTTTCTCTCTGTCTTCCTCGTCTAGGAGAACTTGGTTGTAACCAGAAAATCCATCCATGAAAGAGTAGATTTCATTTCCGGCTGTATTGTCAACCAAGATGTGAATGTTTGGTAGAGGGAAGTCATCCTTCGGGCTTGCCTTATTGAGATCTCTGTAGTCGACACAAACCCTGACCCGTCCGTCCTTCTTAGGCACCGGCACCACGTTTGCGAGCCATGTTGGATAGTTAACGACCATGATGAAGTTGGCCTCAAACTGCTTGATCACTTCTTCTTTCACCTTGAGACTCCATTCTGGCTTTAACTTTCTCAGCCTTTGCTTGATGGGCTTGTATTCCGGTTTGATGGCGAGTTTGTGCGTAACAATGCTTGTAGCTAGCCCAGGCATATCCTGATATGACCACGCGAAGACGTCCTGGTATTTCTTTAAGAATTGAAACAATTCTTCCTTATGTTCTTGTGACAGTTGATGTCCAATTTTCAATTCTCGGGGATTTTCAATGGTACCGACATTAATGGTATCAGTTTCTTCCAGATTAGGCCTTGGCCTGTCTTCGAGTTCTGAGATCATTTTTTCGAGCTCATGAGGAATTTCTTCATCCGAATCAGAATCCTCTTCTATACCCATAAGATTAGAGTTTAATTCAGTATTAAAATCGTGCTGGGTCTTATCAAGTTGTGTGGTATCTGGTGGATTAGTTGATTCAATCATTGGTTCCCTGAAATCAATTTTTGACAAGAGAAGAGAAGAAGAGATAAGTTTAGAGAGATTTACATTTGAGACAAAGTGAACTAGCATTTCATTCAAAAGCATAAAAGATAGAAAGCCTTTACAAGGGACGGATCCATTTTTTTTTCGACCGGCTTAAGTCAAGTGAAAACTCTACATTTATTATCATTTTACCGAAATTCCCTGTTCTTGGGCAACAGGCGAAACTCCCAGTTGTTCAGTGTCTCGCCTGGCTCGGCTCGGCGAATGGTAGGCGAGGAAGTGGCCTCTTGACCGTTTATCATGAAGATCTCCTCTTCAAACAATGCTCGGATGCAACCCATTGGGACTGCGGAAATCCAATCTACGTCTTGGGCAGGCTGTGAGCTTGAAATGTTTCCCTCTTGAACCTGGTCAGGGGTCATAACCTTAGTCGGGTGGGGAAAGGTCTCCCGTATATGGGGGATGACCCCTTCAGTGAAGAGGCCAGACTTTTGGCCTTTCCAGAATTTCTTTTTGTACCCGAGGCCACGGGTGTCGTTCTGAGTTGGTGGATTGACCGGCTCTATGCGTCCTTGGTTTAGTCTTCCTAGGCCTTTCCCTGGCTGATAGCCATTCGCCTTAAGCTGCCTGGCCATGTTGATATGAGCCTTAGAGTACGACGGCTTCCTCTCTACCTTTCCCTCTGGTGCATAGGTGGCACATGATAACTCTGAGATCTGGTATGTAGCAGGCTCGACCTTTCCACTTGCGTTGATGTGTGGGATCGAGGGTTCTCCGAATATTGCATATTCTTTTTCACCATGGACGATGATCAGAAATCCCTCGATCGCATATTTAACATTTTGGTGTAAAGTGGAAGGGACTGCCCCAGCCGAGTGGATCCATGGTCTGCCGAGGAGCATGCTGTAGGGGGCAGGGATGTCCAAGATTTGGAATACGACCTGGAATTCATAGGGTCCGACCTCGATTGGAAGGTCTATCAATCCGAGGGTTTCCTTGCGGGCTCCATCGAAACCTCGAACGATAGTGTTAGACCTTCTGATTCGTGTCTGATCGATGCCCATTCTCTCGATTGTGACCAAAGGGCAAACATTGACCGCAGATCCATTATCCACAAGCACTTGATTGAGTATCATGCCTGAGCATTTTACTGCGAGGTGTAGGGCTTTGTTATGACCAGTCCCTTCGGGTCCAATCTCATCATCCGAGAAAGAGATCATGTTGGCGGCCGATATGTTACCCACGATTTCCGTAAGCTGGTCACTTGAAATACAGTTGGAGACATGAGCCTCGTTGAGTACCTTCAAGAGGGCGTTACGGTGAGTCTCAGAGGTCAGTAGCAGAGATAACATTGAGATCTGAGCAGGGGATTTATTCAGCTGTTCGATAATCTTATACTCACTGCGCCTGAGCATTTTTAAGAACTCTTCTGCCTCCTTATCAGAGACAGGTTGCTTGATTGGACCTTCTGTTCGAATTTGCTCGGGTTTTTCGATGAACCTTCCAGACTTGGAGATCTCACCAATGTAATGGTCTGGGACCTGATACGTCCATGGTATGGCATGGGTGTCCTCTACTGGTCGTTGAATGATGGGACGCGGGGCGTAGAGAATTACTGGGGTTGTTGGAGCAGCGATGACCTCAAGTATTGGTTTCACTAATGTGGAGGGTAGCCTGGTTACCTTTCCATTCATAGGAATAGGAGGGAGAGAGTATGCGGGCACAGAGATAGGCTTGGTTGCCATTTGGATTTTCTGAGAGGGAGCAGTTGATGCTACCAAAGTCGGAAGAGGAGAGCCTACTGGCGTAGGGTTCAGATCGAGGCCTGAAAGCTTCCCTTTAAGATGGTTCGGGGTCAGGCCTCCCACCCATCGAGGTTGTAGGTGATGGGCGACTATCATGGCAGATTCTTCACATTCCACTGTGACCACATTAATTGAAGGACCTGTGGTCACGTGTGGTGGAAGAGGGTTTTTAGCCACATTGGCCTGTGGCTCTGCCTGTTTAAGAACTATTTTCCCTTCATCAATCAAATCTTGGATTCTATGCTTCAGAGAGTAGCACTCGTCCGTTGCATGCCCTGTCATCCCAGAATGGAATTCACAATGCTTGTTTTGGTCATATGTCTTTGGGAGAGGGTCTGGGACTCGTCCAGCTGGAACTAATGAAATGACCCCCTGAGGCAACAACTTGCTCAGGATGGAGCTCGGTGATTCTGCTAAGGGTGAGAATTTTCGATTCTTATCGAGTGTTTTCCGTTGATAACCCATGTTTTGGGGAGGTGGTCTGTAACCCTGATATTGATTCGTGATCGGCTGGGACTGGCCTTGGGCTACATGATGTACCACTGGTTGCTGACATGAAGGTATAGCCTGTTGATATGGGAATGTAGGATGTTGGATGAAATTAACCGGGGCAATTTGCCCGGTGTTTGGATAAACGGTAGCCTCGTTCTCTTTTTTGCCTTTCTTATTATAAAAATTCCCGGACTGACTTTGATCTTGGGCCACTTTTATTTTTCCTGATTGTAGACCGTCTTCAACCATTTCTCCTTGCCTGATAAGCTCGGCGAAAGATCTTCCCACCATTGATATGAGACGTTCATAATATGGACATTGTTGAGCGTAGATGAATGCTTTGACCATCTCAGCATCATCCATTGGTGGGTAGACTTGTGAGCCTATCTCTCTCCATCGGTGGGCATATTCTCGAAAGGATTCATTTGTTTTCTTGTGGATCTTCTGCAATGAATACCGGTCTGGTGCGATATCTGTGTTGTACCCATATTGATGGTAGAAAGTTTTTGTGAGGTCGTCCCAGGTGGAGACCCTCGAGCTATCAAGTCGAATATACCAGCGCAATGCTGCTCCCATAAGACTCCTTTGAAAAAGATGAACTCGGAGCCTCTCGTCCTTTGCGTATTCCCCTAACTCACCGATGTACACTTTCAGATGGATGAATGGATCACCGGACCCATCGTACGTTGTGAATATCGGCATTTTGAACTTTGGAGGGAATGTGATGCCTGGGGTAGCAGATAGCTCCGAGTAAGACATCCCACCGAATGTCTCAAAACCTTGCATCGTCTTAACCGAGCTTTCGAGACGCTTGATTTGTTGCGCCAGTGAATTTGCTTCCTCGAGCTTTCTCACCCTCTCCTCTTCAGCATAGTGATCAATCCCATCATCAATGGTAATGGTGGGCATGTGAGTAGCTGCCGGGGGTACCGCGAATTGAGTTGTTATCCGAGGGAGGGTACCTGGTTATGGAGGAGCATGGAACGATGTTGTAACAGGAGGAATTTCTGCGTATACATAGCCTGGCGGTACATGTTGCTGATCCTGGTTATCAGAATGCCTTGGTGTAGTTGGTGGGACAGCATTGTTGGGTGGTACTTGACTGGTCCCTGTAACGAATGCCAGGTGTTGGGTTGCCATCTGCTTGACGATGTTGGACAGATCATTAATCTGTTGCTGGATACTCTGGAGTTCAGAACTTTGCGCGGTGCCTGTAGCCACGCCTGGGTTCACTTCAATCTCGGACATGATTCTTTGTTGCCTTCGAAGGTATCCTCGAGTTAGGATAGGGCTACGAACCCAATCTTCCAGCGTCCTCGAAATTTTGAATCGTTGAAAAAAAAAGGAACTGCCTGAGTTATTAGAATGGAGAGAAAATTAGACAGTTTTTTTTTAGATTCAAGTTATGATCATGATCTATATAAGTGTGGTTTCGACAGCTCATTTGAGAGGTTGCAAATTTAATCAAACTCTGAGTTTTCATTAGTTAAGACTTTAAATTCCACTACAAAAGGATGATTTAAAACAACAATCTCAGAATTTTCCACATATAGGTCCTAGCAGTCTCAAGACCCGTTTGGAGTGAGCTAAAATCGCCTTGGGGAAAGGCCAAGGTTAGATCTTGAATTTTTCCCATGATGGTTGTCACATGCTCGAGATCTTCCTTTAGCGCGGCGATCTCTGGTTTAGCTTTGTTGAAAAAAGCGTGTTCTAGCTGATGAATCTTTGCATAAGTGTCTTGTAAGTTGGCTAGTAACTGGCTTCTTTCCCTTTCAACGACATTGAGGGCAGCCCTGAGTTGATCCTTCTCCTGTTCGACTTGATTTCTAGCAATTTCCTCGTGAGCGAGGGTGACTCTGAGTTGGTCCCTTTCTTGTTCAACTTGGGTCCTGGTAGCTTCCTCGTGACTGAGAGCGGCTCTAAGTCTTTTGATGTGGTCTTGGACCCCTGGCTCTTCTATCCTAGGCCTCTTGGAACTGGATGGTAGCTGTTCCACCATTTTTTTCATCCATTTGATGTACTCAGGGTCTGTGCTAACTTGGCAACTGTCCATAATCATCTCGTCAGGTTGAGTCAGATTCCATTGGATCAATGTTTTCTTGCATCGCTCTTTTGAAGATGAAGAGTTATAATCAAAGCAAAAATAAGACATGTCTATGGCCAGTGGAATACGTTGCATGCGCCTGAACTGCCTAAGTACACGTCCTGGAGCATAAGCCGTTACGCCCGATAGTCCCATTAGCGGGATAAATGGAAGTTCGCCAGTTCTGATTCGGACCGACGTGGGTGAGCACAAACCCAAGTACCACTGGATGTTATTCTCTTTTAGTTGTGCCAGGTACCTATACCATTCTTCTTTTCCTTGGACGGGTGACTGTATTACGCTTAGTGGCAAGATGACATCAGATGTCATAAAGTATGAATTTGGATATGTCCCTTTGGTGAGGTGAGGTATTAGCCATATTTGGAGAAGCCCGATGCTGGCTGTGAAAAAACTTTTGCTCTGATTTTTGCAACATGACAGAGCTCGCAAAGTCTCAGCTAGGACCATCGGGACAAATGTTTTGCCACTACGAGCTTGTGTGATAATGTCAATTAAGATCATGTCAACCTTCCTGTCTCTGCGGGGGAACAAGGGGTGAGCAAAGAGGCACAAAGCAAGAACCAGTAGTCGTTTATCCTGCCATTCTAAACGTGTGCAGGAGAAAGTGAACTTATCGAAAGCATCAGTAGGCATGAACCTTTTGACCAAGAAGTCGATAGGGAGTCGTGAAAAATCCCCCTTTGCTTCTTTCTCTAGATTTCCTTTCTTCATTCCGAGAAAAGTAGCTGTTCGATTGGTCCCAACGCTGAAATCACGTCGGGCTAACTCTTTAAGGTTAAAAGTTTTTAAAAGGCCAGCATACTCCTCAAGAGTCGGAGCTAGTTCTTGTTCTCCAAAGCGGAAGACCAGGGCTTCTGGGTCCCAAAACGTAATCAAAGATTCAAGCAACTGACCATTTGGTTTGACTTGGAGTAGAGATCCCAGATATCCAAAGTGTTTACAAAATTCCAATAGATCGCTAGGCGAAAGCTTGTGATACCATGTACGCAGCTGCGGGTCTATCTCTGCTATGTAACCCAGCTTCAAACTCTGATTTGCCATTTGTACAAAGAAATTTTTTTTTTTAATGAGCTGGGAAAAAAGAACCACACCTATTCAGTCATGATCATTATTATTATTATTTTTTTTAAAAAAAAAAAGTAATTGCAAAAGAAAATGAGCTTATGAATGCGCGTGTACAGCGTGAGAGCATGTGGGGAGGTTGATGCCTAGCAAGACCTTAATAAAGCCTGGTTCCCGAACCTTCAAACCTCCGGTGCAGAAGCACTTTCTCAGATTGGTGGCTCGAGCGGGAGAGTTTTCTGTGCGGTACCGACGGTGACACCGCGACGGCCATGCCACATACTCATCTCCCTATCTAATCTTACAAGGTTTCCTCTTGAGGAAGGGTTATGTTATGCTTGCATGCTAGTGTGTAGTGTGCAAAATGATTTAGGCATTGGCCTTTGTAATTTTTGGCATTGGCCTTGCAACTTTATTTCAGTCTGAGTCGTGAACACCTGTACAAAAGAATACGAATTCACAAAAGAAAAGATAAAACAAAATTGTTAATAAAAGAAAAATGCCCCATTGTAATGAGAATCACTAAAGTGATGGCCTGAGTCCTCTTAAGTGTGAATTCCCCAGCAGAGTCGCCAGCTGTCGCGCCCGCTCTTTCGGCGCAGCCTGGCTGTCGTGTCGTGGGCCTGGCTTCTTTTGAAAGTGGGTGAAATGCGACGAATTTTATTGGGAGTGGTGAAAATAGTATGGTAGGGCCTATTTGAAATGTTCAGAGTCGCCACCTAACATTTGGAGTGTTAGGACCCCTGCAAAGACAATTAAAGTAATTCATCTTTGACTTTTGAAAAAAACAGTTTTGAGAGAAGTTGGCCCTTTAAAAGCGTGACTCTAAATAGGCATGCGAAAATCAGAGATCTTTTAAAATATGGGTTCGGGGACTCAATTATGTCGAGGGAAGGTGTTAGGCACCCTCGAACATCCATGCAAAGCATGGTTGCCAATTCTAGTGATTTTCATGATAATGGGGCATAAGTGAAAGAAATAATGTGTGAGAATGTACAAGTGTTGGGAAAAAAAGTGGTTATGGCCGTACCCAAGTGAAGGGTTGCATACATATCTCAAGTCGAGAATCAGGCCGTACGTAGTTCTGTGCTTTGTACATGTATGAATCTGTGTGTGTGTGTGTGTGTTTTGAAAAGGTTGGTCAATGTAGACCGTGTGAGTGTGAAGTAGTGTTTCAAGTAAAAGTTGGTATAGCTAGGAACTTTAACATGTACGGTGTAGTCCTAGACTTTAACCTTTGAAAGAATGAATTTTGAAAGTAAATGATTTGAGTAAAAAATGGTGTAACTAGGAATTTTGGAAAGTGATTGAGATGGAAATGAGTTTGTGCAAATGAGTGGAGAATGAAGTATTCTTTTTGCATTTTTGTATTTTTCATTTTTCTGTTCTTTTATTCCTATGCCGGAGGTAAGGGTCGGTGCCCAAAACAAAGAAAATAGATTTTTTTTTTTGTATTTTTTATTTTTTATGCCGGAAGTAAGGGTCGGTGCCCAAAACAAAGAAAAGAGATTTTTTTTTGTATTTTTTATTTTTTATGCCGGAAGTAAGGGTCGGTGCCCGAAACAAAGAAAATAGATTTTTTTTGTATTTTTTATTTTTTATGCCGGAAGTAAGGGTCGGTGCCCGAAACAAAGAAAATAGATTTTTTTTGTATTTTTTATTTTTTATGCCGGAAGTAAGGGTCGGTGCCCAAAACAAAGAAAATAGATTTTTTTTGTATTTTTTATTTTTTATGCCGGAAGTAAGGGTCGGTGCCCATGAGTAGCCGTGGAGTGATGAGTGAGTTCATAGATTTGTCATAGTAATACGTATTTACAATATATATATATATATAAGTAAAGCGATACAGGCAGATGGACCAATCAGAATGGATTTACAGGGAAGCCACACTACTGAAAAAGAAAATAGAGAAAGAAAAAGAAAGGCGGAATATCCGACCATAAGAGAAAATAAAAGAGAAAGGAAAAGAAAGGCGGAGTATCCGACCATAAGAGAAAATAAAGAAAAATAAAAGAGAGGCGGAATATCCGACCATAAGAGAAAATTGAAGAGAAAGAGAAAGAAAGGCGGAATATCCGACCATGAGAGAAAATAGAAGAGAAAGAGAAAGAAAGGCGGAATATCCGACCATGAGAGAATTAAAAAAAAACCTGAGTTATTAGAGGAACTCAAGAAACCGGCTAGAATATTGATGGTAAGGAAACTGGGATGTTGGGCAATGATTTGAAGCGGTGCTATGACAGTTGGATGGCAACAGATGATGGTGGTGGTACGGTGGCCGTGAGGTATGGTGAGATTGTAGTGGTGGTCTTGATGGTGGTGGTTGGAGTAGTGGTGGAGAAAATGAAAACTCTTTTTTTGTTGGTGGTTCTTTCTATGAAGTGAAGGGGATGAAGGGGAAGGTGAGGGAGATGGAGGTTAAGATGAGGGAGATGTATGTAGAGAAAACTCTTTTTTTTTTTCTTTCAATTGGCTTGTGATGACCATTATTTATAGCCCCAAAAACAATGAGTTTTCCCCCCTTTTTTTTTTGTTTGAAGTTGCACTAAACAAAACCCACGTCTTTTTGTGAGTTATCCCCCCCCCTTTTTTTTTTACTAAAAGCAAACTCCACCAAACAAAAACTCACAACTTTTGTGAGTTGTCCCCCCCTTTTTTTCTTTTTTACATTTGCCTTTCCACCGAAATGTCTCAATTCAGCTTGTGGAAGGATATTCATGTGCGGTAGGGTGCATGCGAAATTGTAGACCTTTTGACCCCATAGCTTTGATTTGCAATATTTTTTTCATTCGAGGTCAGAGTGAGATGATTCAAAAGATGACAGGCTCGTGTCAAGGAGCACTTTAAAAATGATTGGATTGGGCAAAAATGGGGTGTCTACAATTGTGATTTGGCTAGATTCCTAATACGATTTGGTTTCCTTTATGATAGAGTTGTATTACTTGTCCAATAAATAATGGGTTGTAAGCTCTATATATAGGGATATTGTATAGGAATTTAGAGAGCCCTTGGTGTACCAAGTTGGGGGTCTCCCCTCATGGGGGTGCATGGTCTAGGGTGAGAGAGATATTAATCATTGGGGTTTTCTGTGAGGGTTGTTCACAATGATAGGGATGTGAGGTAGGGATGGGTATTTCTTTATCTCTGTGATTTCTCTATGTTACAGTGATTAATTGTGTCAGGTTCTTTTGGGGTATTGAGTGGGAAGAGTACAAGGGTTTTGTATTTGGGTTATGAGATTTAATTCATGTAACTTGTATCATGTTTTATTCAATAATAAAAGAATGGATCTCTCAGGTGTGGACGTAGGCAGGTGTTTGGCCGAACCACGTAGAAATCTGTGTGTCTTTTCTTTGGTGTGCATGTTTAATTACTGCTCGTGTGTGTGTGTTTATTTGGGAGAATTTAGTTCCGTATGTTAAATTCCCAACATTTTTATTTTTATTGTTAACCATAAAACTGTTTTTCCAGGCTGGATCTGGTGCTGTGCAGTGTCAGATGATGGACTTAGGCCACGTTTGTTTCGTTGGACAAGATTAGGGGGATTACTTCTCCCCTTCACTATTTGAGGGACAATTAATACCAGCCCCCCCATAGGATAAAATAGTGGCCCATTTGGGGGACTATTTAGTTAAAAATGACTAATAGTCCGGTGCAAGGTGGCCGAACCAAACATCGGACTATTGAATTAAAATGGACTACTAGTCCTATCCTCCCCTATCCGATCCTTAGTCCTGTGAAACAAACGAGGCCTTAACGCATCCAGGAATTGTTCCATAGCACAAAATGACAACTTACCTTTTGATCTTTAGGTTTCAAGTTCAGGAGTAATGATTGGTGTGTGCTCGTAAAGATTTAGGACATTTATTTTGTTGGATTCTATATATGCAGGCACAAATTCCACCAAAATAAATGATTCAAATCTTTATATGCAAATTGCACATAACATTACTCTTTAACAACATTTAAATTTTTACCTCTATCAAACTAATTCATCTTTCCGCTTATTACATTTCAAATTTGAGCACAAGGATGTCAACTTTACCTCGCTTTTTTTAGCGTTTAGTTATGCTGAGCTTTATGCTCTGTGCATCTATCTTTGAAGAGTAATGCCATGTTTTCCAAATCTTTTGAGTAATGTTAGACATATTTTGAAATTCATACTGAATTTGACATTTTATGCTTTAAATACATGTACTTTGAGCTATGTGAATTTTTCACACACTTTTCTGTGCACCACTTATACAGCACATGGTACATGCATTTAAAAGTGGGTGTCAAATTCTGTGTGAATTTCAAAGTGTGCCTAGCATTACTCATATATATATATATATATAATCATGGGCCCACAAACCAACTCAAGACTTAATGACCTAACACATTTTGAGTCAGTTACAACAGAATGTTGCCAGCTCAGCTAAGGTCTGTTTGGGCTAGTTAATATCCTTAAATTATTAAATTTGATTAAAAGGATGTTAAGTAAAGGTCTATCACGAAATAGGATAAGAGAGAGGGGGTACTTTAGTCCACCACGCTCCTTCCTCTCTCATTTTATAATTCCCGTACCTAAAACTCTAGTTTCCAAAAGAACAATGACTTTTAAAATCGTTTCTTAATTTATTTCCTTAAAATTAAGTGGCGACTCTCATTTGTTTTGAAAAAAGTAAAACGTGGGCCCAAATGCCGATATCCACAGAAGAGCCTACTCCATACCAAACCCGTCCCGTTGCCATCCTTAAACAAGATGAATGGTGCTGTAATAGAGAAACTATGCCCAAGTACCATTCAACGGTTTTAAAACTTTATTTTGTTTTTATTGTTTTGTTTGATGAAAAGGGTGTTTTAAGGGTTCCTAAGAGTAATGCTAGATGCACAATAAAATGCACAACCAAATATACAACCCTGGTTAAAATTATTGAATCTCATGCTGAAAAGCTTGCACACCCTGCACACCCCTTTTTTTGTGTACAAACTTTTCAGCACGAGATCTAATAATTTTAAGCAGGGTTGTGCAGTTGGTTGTGCATTTTGTTGTGCATCTAGCATTACTCGGTTCCTAATTACCTGCAAAAATTTTACCCTTAGTATTTCAGTCAAATTGCTAATTTTTGAAAAATTAAAAATAAATTATGGTCCTTGTTGACTTTGTTACACGTGTCCTAGTCCGTCGTAGCGAATTGAGGTGTAACTAATAAAAAATTTAAGTAAATTTTGTACTCTTATAAAATATAATTGATCCACGCATATTAATTACTTGATCTTGTGTGGCTTACACTGAGACACAATCACCGAATCACAATCACATGTGCTTGGTTAGTGTACGTACATATATCTCTGGGCGGCTACTAGCCCATGTTAATGTAATATTGTGATTATAACTCTTACTTTCCAATTAAGAACATTGCAGTACTAAATTTGCCTTTCAAAAGAAGTACTTGTCTTTTGAAAAATTTTAAATTTAACCGTGCAAATAAAATGCCCTTGTAGAAATTATTAAACGAGATTGAGAAGGCGCAATATTAATTAGTGAGGGAAAAAAAAAAAAAAGGGACAATGGAGTAAGAAAATCACAATCTTTATTTCAATATGTATTTATATATATATATATATATATATATCCAAATGCGTGATTGGAAATTAACACCTACGTACATGATTCCTTATTTCATATAACATCATAGAGTGATGCAGAGAGTACTATATATATATATATATATATATCACTGAATCACTGATGAGCTAGCGCAGTGATTTTTAGTTTGATAAACATCCATTTAGATTTAGGCCTTCTTAAAGACAACCTTGAAAGGTTGATCGCTTATAGCCAAACGTCTAACACCAGCAGTGTCGATGTAAATGCCAAGGTCTCCACAAAGAACTCTGCATAAGTCCTCCACACCGCAAACGGATGGGCAGAAAACAAGTTTGTAGTCATTGTCAAATTTCTCAATCCTAAACCAGTTGCTTAAGGTTTCACGGCCTGGGTTTCCTACCGTACCACCGGTTGTGACGAATGAGCGTCGTAGAGTTTCATCAAAGTCATCGAGCTTCCAGAGGGTGGGTTGGAGACAGAGAGTGGCGGCTGAGAACTGGATGTTCTGATCAGTTAGGATTCGAATGACGCCTTTCTTGGGGTCGACAGGGGTGAAGGTGACGGGGAAGCCATTGTCGAGCTCGTGTGGCTCCTGGACCACGTCAAGAGGGCAGTCTGTCCCATTTCTGTTGCTGCCAAGTCTGAGTCCACCGCCTCTGCCTCTGACCACAGGCAATATGTAGTAATCAACACCTGCTCTCACTATTTTCCCTTGTGTGTCCCGCACCGCCTCGGGTTCGGATTGTGCAGCCACTAATTTGATATTCATCTGCAGTGGATTAGTTGAAAATGCAAGCAGAATTAGGAATGAGATCAGTAGTAGTAGTGTTGTCTTCATTGTATATATATAATATGTAGATAGATAGATATTGTAAGTATGAAGTTGTATATATGCTGGAATATTGAGAGGGACGATGATCGAGTATTAATTAATGATAAGAGTACGTAGTACTGTATTGTGGATGAAGTTGGATCGATAGGTCCTATTTATAGAGAGTTGATGCAGCCTTGGATCCATCATACGTTTGCATATGTTGTTGATCATAGTGCATGCACGTGGAACTGATCAAAAAGAACAAGTAATTAGACTTTTGTCCTTGCTGACTTTGGAGATTGTTTGCCATAGCCATACATACATACACAGGACTGGACTGCACGTAATGTGGAAATTAATTAAATTCCCTACTCATCACGTAATTTGGGACGGAACGTACTATTTTAGTCCGTTTGGTTTGTCACAAATGATTTGTAATTTTTATTTGTGGTAAATCTTGTGTTTGGTTTGACAAAAGAATTGATTTTCAATTCTAGTCAATTCTCATCAATTCTTATTTTAGCCCAAAAACCAAATCCTACCACTTTTGATAGGATTTGATGAGAAATGATTGCTCTTTAACTGAACCAATGTGATATTCCAAGCTTATCCTTATATATATCACACCTTCTCTTTTTATATGGGTAATATAGTAAATGATCATAATTCATTTCATTTCTCTTTCAAACCAAATATTAGAATTAGAATTTCAAATCAATTCTATTCTTTTCTTTTCTTTTCTATTCTCTCCCATTCAATTCATTTCTATTTTAAAATCCAACCAAATGGAGTGTAAATTTCAATTCACTTTGTTCGACTTTGTAACAAGTTATATATATACATATATATACACGAAAATTCTCCACGATTCTAAACCCTTCTTTTTCATACTCTCCTAGATTGTTTATTTATTACTAGTATTAATTAATTTTGTTTACCAAAGACTAAGCGCAATTGACTAATAAAATAAAAAGAAACAAAGCAATCTCCACGAAATTGAATAATCTTCGATCATCAAAAGTTTTGAAATTTGGGGGCAAAGGATAATGTCATAATTTGTAAGACAGTTCTCGTATGGAAGGTCGACCACTCTGCACTGTAATTAATTGCATGCTATATGTCATTCAATTGGTTCAAGTTGTGTTTCACATATATATATAAATAACACTTGGCATTTAAAATACCTAATACAGAGCTGGGGTTGGGCATATATTTTCAAATACCTTGGACAAAATTAGGTGACTGTAGTTTATGGGTATAAGTTTAATTTAGATGGATAATGTTTGAACAATGGTGTTTGGATAAGGCATATACCGACCCACGTGCATACTACAAATAATGGGCAACCAAACCAAATGAACCAAAGTCCTCTCCGGAGGCTGTTGAATAATTCCTTCCGGCCCCCTCATGATTATCTTCTCTACTAAGTAAAAATGCATACCTGAAACCAAATTCAAAAACTGTAAACTTGAAGTTAGATTAATCAAAGCCCACCCCCAGCCCTCTAATCTTATCTATCTTATCTTACACAGGTACACGTCATTCTACTTTAATTCCGGTAAGTAGGGAAGAGTACATTTTGATGGAGTACTTCTTTTTTTCTTTTTTTTTTTAACAGCAAGACAAGAATTTATTTATAAAAAAAAAAAGACACAAGCCCAAGAGAAACAAACACCCCAACCAAAAAAAACAAAGATCCAATCTTAATATCCAAAGGAATACAATCAGAACCATAAAAAAAGACTAAGGAAAAAACAAATCGTAAAACTGAATTGCAACAGAACCACCAACAGCTCAAGAAGGGAAAAGCCACAACACTATGACACCAAAAAAGTTGTGGAAGAATGAAGCAAAACCAGCAGCAGAAAAAGATTATCCAGCAGCAACACGCCCAGCTTATCAGAATCCAGCAGCAACTCACCCTATCTGAGAAGCCAAAAAAGATCACACCCAAAAAGTTGGAGAAAACATGGCCAACAGCAACAAAGGAACCACAAAAAAACCACCTGGACCAGAAGCCGACAAGGAGAAGCAGAACCAAGAGCCTCCCATACCAAAAGCTCAAAAACTTGAACTCAAGGAATCTTTAACTTGATGGACTCCATTAAGGATCTGAAAAACTAACCTGCAAAGGCTGAAAATGTTGGAAAATAATAATGAATAGACACTGCTGTGAACGAAAATACTTATCAGTAGACAGTAGGGTTGAAGAGTCTGACTGAGTCATGTATTAGACACTGTCCTTAAGAGTAATTTCCGCCCCTCGGAGTTGTTGACTCGGTACAGAAAGGTCTCAGCGGTTTACCCTCCAGGATTAAGCAGCCTCGTCTTTGTTCACGTACACTCGTTGAACAAAGGGCACAGAACAGCCTTGTATGTATATCAGTGATCGAATGAACAGAGAAGAACAGAGAAGAACCAGAGAAGAAAGATTGTATTACTGTGTATTCTCAAAGAGAATGACCCACGAATTTATAGCCATCTTAACCCGACAGAAATCCCTTGATTTATAAAAACATGTTACAAAGAAAGGATAAGATTTCATTTAAACGGCTAATTAATTGCACAGTTTAGGAAGGCGTAAATCTGTGAGGGAATGATTTTATTCAGTCAAAGCAAAATTAAATGGAAAGTTTTGGAAAAAATAATTTGCAAAAGGATGGTCCAACAGTGTGAGCCCGCGAGGCTTGAAGGCCGAGATTTGCACCCCCCCCCCTGCGCGCGAGTAAGACGTGACGCGCCCGGTTAAACGATTTCCGGATCGAAACCCAAATTTCTATTGGATTTGGAATTAGCTTGGGCTTGGCTCATGTGCGCGTGAGAGCCCACATGTTCCAACTTGTTACTAAGCCCATAATGTCAAAGCATATATTAAGTCTCTCAACTCCCTCTTCCTAAGCAATGTGGGACAAGAGTCTCCACCACACTTTTACCCAATACCACACCAACTAGAGAGATGTAGAGAGAGAAAGAGTTTGGCTTTTGAAAAACACCCACTTTAGACCACAAATTACAACAATCCCCCACATTTTTCAAAGACAAATTTTGAGATGTAACGATTGACCACTTTAGAATACTGTATCAGTGATGGTGTCTTTTGGACTATGAACCAACACCTAGGGAAATAAGAATTGATTCACAGAAAGTTGGTGAAATTAAAATTTCTATGAACCTCATTTCTTTGTGTGAATCAAAGTACTTATCACCCACAGTATACTTTGATAAACAAGGCTGTTAACGCGGTTTGACACGTTTTCGGCCATGTGCCGTACCTGGATTTCATGAGTGCTCTAGAGAACCTGCCTAGGTTCTCATAGGAAGCGGCCCCACTTCCACACTCATATAGGTGAATTCATCAAGTATGTATTGCAACTATACATACCACCCAATAAGGACTATGAATTCATTAAGAGTTAAGACTCAACCTCACACGTTGCAGCCTACACTATCTACACCATAGGGATGAACTATAATTATGTATAATTGATAGTGTCTCACCAAGTCAACCAGTAGTTTGTTATTACCCATATGAACCTAGTTTGTGGGATCTCCACTCATATAGGTTGGGTTACCACTACTATTGACCTCTGTTATGGGCATTAGTCCCATCCCTCTCGATGTATTAGCCACTAGCTTTCTTGCTAATGGTTTGGTCAGAGGATCCGCTAAATTCATCTCTGACCTCACAAAGTTTAGGGATATAATCCCATCTTTAAACAGCTGTTTCACAATGTTATGTCTTAGGCAAATATGCCTGTTTTTTCCATTATAGGCCTTATTTCTTGCTCGGGCTATTGCAACCTGGCAATCACAATGTAACGACACAGATGGAACTGGTCTCATCCATAAAGGGATATCTGCAAAGAGGTTTCTAAGCCACTCTGCCTCAGAACCTGCCTTCTCTAAGGCGATAAACTCGGATTCCATAGTGAACCGAGCAGTGCATGTATGTTTGGATGATTTCCAAGAGACTGCACCTCCTCCAAGGGTAAATATATACCCACTTGTGGATTTTGTCTCATCTGAATCAGAGATCCAGTTAGCATCACTGTACCCTTCTAGTACAGCGGGAAATCCACAGTATGTCAAACCAAAATCCATAGTACATCTGAGATATTTTAGTACTCTACAAATAGCAGTCCAATGTTCCTTATTAGGATTATGAGTGTATCTGCTCAACCTATTAACTGCATAAGCAATGTCAGGTCTAGTACAGTTCATAAGATAAGTAAGACTGCCAATTATTTGAGCATATTCAGACTGTGATACACTAGTTTCATTATTTTTCTTGAATTGTATGCTCATATCATAAGGGGTACTAATTGGTTTGGTGTCAAAGTGACCAAACTTTTTAAGGATCTTTTCTACAAAGTGTTCTTGAGACATCATAAAACCCTCATTGGTTTTTGTCAATTTTATCCCAAGTATAACATTAGCTTCACCTAGGTCTTTCATATCAAAGCTAGAAGATAACAAATATTTTGTTTCATTTATCACAATCATATCAGTGCCTAAAATAAGCATATCATCCACATATAGGCAAATGATTACACCAACATTATTATCAAATTTATGATACACACATTTATCAGCTTCATTCACAATGTATCCATTAGAGGTCATTACAGTATTGAATTTCTCATGCCATTGTTTTGGTGCTTGTTTTAAACCATACAAAGATTTCACTAATTTGCAAACTCTATTTTTGTTTCCAGGAGATACAAAACCTTCAGGTTGTTCCATGTAAATTTCCTCTTCTAATTCTCCATTAAGAAACGCAGTTTTAACATCCATTTGATGAATAATGAGTTTATGCAAAGAGGCAAGAGCAACTAGAATTCTAATAGATGATATTCTAGCCACAGGAGAATAAGTATCAAAACAATCAACATCTTTCTTTTGAGTGTATCCCTTAGCTACAAGTCTAGCTTTAAACTTATCGATAGATCCATCAGGTTTTAACTTCTTTTTGAATATCCATTTACATCCTATAGGTTTTGTACCAGGAGGTAAGTCAACCAATTCCCAAGTGTGATTAGCCATGATAGATTCTATCTCACTATTAATCGCTTCTTTCCAAAAAGGAGCATCGGGAGATGAAATAGCTTCGCTATAAGTCAAAGGATCATTATCCATTAAAAACGTAAAGAACCCATCTCCTAAGTTTGTTTCTCTCCTATCCCGTTTGCTTCTTCTTAATTTGATTTCTACAGACTCATTTGAGTCAACGTTAGGCTCAACTGTAGGTTCTAGTCTTGGTCTCTCAATGGTTGTTTTCAAGGGAAATATGTTTTCAAAGAATTCGGCATTTATCGATTCAATTATTGTGTTTTTCTCTAACACGTCACTTTTAAGAACTAAGAATCTATATGCAGCACTATACTCAACATATCCTATAAATAAACAATCTGCTATTTTCGAACCTATTTTCCTTTTCTTAGGTTCTGGAAGTAGAACCTTGGCTAGGCACCCCCACACTTTAATGTATTTCAAGTTAGGTCTATGATTTTCCCACAACTCATAAGGGGTCTTTCATGTTTTCTTAAAAATGATTCTATTTTGAAGGTGACACGCAGAGAGGATAGCTTCCCCCTACAAATTATTAGGTGCTCCTGAACTAATTAACATAGCGTTCATCATTTCCTTTAAAGTTCTATTTTTTCGTTCAGCTACTCCATTAGATTCTGGTGAATAGGGTGGAGTTACCTCGTGTACTATGCCATGTTGTTCACAGAATTGGCCTAAAGGGCCCGATTCATATTCACCTCCCTTATCAGACCTAAGTCTTTTAATCTTTTTATCTAACTTGTTTTCAACCTCAGCTTTGTATTGTATAAATTTTCCTTTTGTTTCATCTTTATTTCTAAGTAGAAATACTCTAGTGTATCTCGAGTGATCATCTATAAATGTCACATAATATCTCTTACCACCTCTAGATTCAGTAGATTTCATGTCGCCTAAATCTGAGTGAATTAAGGTAAGCAATTCAGTTTCTCTTTGTACTACTTGTTTGCAAGGTTTCTTAGTACCTTTTGCTTCACTACAAATTTGGCATTTCTCATTATTAGTGATACTAAAATTTTCAAGAATGCCTAATTCTTTCATTTTCTTTATATAAGAAAAGTTCGCATGTCCTAATCTAGCATGCCATAAATCATGAGAATCAATCAAGTAAGCAGAAGAAGTTGTAGCATTTCCATTCAAATTATCCAAAACATTCAAAACAAAGAAGCCATTATTGTAGTACCCTTTCCCCACAAACACCCCACTTTTAGTCATTACAACCTTATCAGAATCAAAAATAACTTTCACCCCCACTTTTCCAAGCAGCGACACAGACACAAGGTTCCAACGAATATCAGGCACGTGGAGAACGTCAGTAAGTGAGAGGATCTTTCCGGAAGTTAGCTTGAGAACTACCTTCCCTTTCCCGATCACAGGTGAGGGCCTTGAGTCCCCCATGTACACATGTTCCTCTCCTTCCCCTACTGGTGTGTAGGAGGTAAAAGCACTTCTGTTGCCACAGATGTGCCTGGTAGCCCCAGAGTCTACCACCCAATTTTTCTCCTCTGCCACCAAGTTGACCTCAGAAACGACAGCCACTATAACATCTGCATCAACTAGATTAGCTCTAGGGGCAGGTGTGGATATCGCATTTTTCTTACCCACAGCTTTTCAAAATCAATTTCTAAAACAAATGAGTCGCCACTTAATTTTTTTAAAAGGAAAATTAAGAAACCATTTTATAAGCAAACTGATCTTTTAGAAACCAGAGATTAACTAGGTCCGGGGATTATGGAATGAGAGAGGAAGGAGCCCGTCGGACTAAAACACCCTCTCTCACCCTATCTTGCGATAGGCCTCTACTCAACATCCTTTTAATCAAATTTATTAATCTAAGCATGCCCTCAACTAATACATATATACATATACATCACAAAAAGCATGTCCAAAGGGTGTAAAATTGCAATTGACAAAATATCATTCAAAAGCCACATAATTCAGGTAGCAAGCGATATGATATGCAATAGAGAACAAGTGAACTTACTCGGGATCCAGCAGCGATAGTAAACGTGCAATGCATGCGAACAAAAGAAAATCCTAAAAAAGAGTCTCTAATCACATATACACATAAGGCAAAACCTAATTCTAAGGTGTCGCGCATTAAGTCGAAAAATCAATAAAATCAAGAAATTAAGATAAACTAAAGAGGAGTCCTAGAAATCATACCTTAATAGCGCTACAAAACAAAGGGTTAGTCCACATGCTTCACATAATAATAATATGATATCAAACAATCAATCCTAATTCTCTAGCTTATACCTAGCAAGCAATGAAATCCAACTTTATCCAATTACTAATTCTAATTATAAGCATTAATGTACATGAATGAATGAATGTGAACAAGAATAAGACATGGATTTATTCACTAATTTGGGTCACCTAGCCTCTGGATTTAAGCTAAGTTACCATTATTCAAAGTATGATTTGGGTCCTAAGGCATTAAGAGACCATTTGAGTTGAAATAAGTAAGATTAGACAAAAAAATAGTAGCAGTTTTTATGAATTACAGAGAGCAGACCAGATGTTCAAAAATAGAAATAAAATACTTCCAACGGTTAGATCTGAATGCGTTTTGGGTATGTTATGCCTCTGTGAGTCTAGTTTCTAACCCAGAAAGAAAATCAAGGTTTGAACGGTTAGATCTCCGGGAATGTAGAAAACACTAGGCATCACTCAGCACTTTACAACTCTCTGTCCAGAGATCTTGTATGATTTTTTAAAAATAGAAAACAAGTCTGAATTGCTTCATTCTTTTTAGGGAACCTTCATAACACATTAAGGTTATTATAAAAAAATATTAGAGGTCATGAAAACTTGGTTAGATCTCTGATCTATCAATTTTAAAATCGGTTTGCTGTTCTGAAACTATTCTGAAATTCTGGACAGATTGTAGTTGTCTCACAAAACCCATGATCAAACCCTTCTAAACATAAAACCACCTCAAAATAAAAATTACAGTGGTAGAACGATGTGTTATTGACACTTTCCCGTTGGTGTCACTTGATTTCAACGGTTAGATTTCGAACTAAAAATCTTTGATCAAAAACAGTTTGTGAACTCACTGTTTTTATTTTGCTAGTTCAACTTTGTTGGTTAACCTCAACTATTGAAAACATGAAGTTGAGATTAAACCAAACTACTTTTCTTACCATTTGATGGTCCTTGAAGACTAAAAGTCACTTTATGCTTATGGATTTTGATGAAGTATGAAGTGAACTTCTCAAAATTCCAAACAATGAACTCAAAACTTTATAGACCAAAGCTTGAATTCAATTTAGTACTCCTACCATTTGATGGTCATGGGAGACAAAGACATGGCTAATGCTCCTAAGTTTCAAAAAGAATAAGAGAATGACTTCATTAAATACCAAGTTTAGAAGATCCAAGTCATGGGCATGGACTTGGATTCAACTATGTAAAACAAAGTGATGATCAAATCTTGTCTCTCATGTAGAGTATGAGCTTTACATGAGGTTCAAAGGATCATACTCAAGAGAATCAAGAGAGATATTGAAAATCTCCAAGACTCTCAAGAGAAGAATATATACAAGAAATTGAAGGGAGAATTAGAAATAGAAACTCCTAGGCTTTCTTGACAAACAAAGATAACAAGAGATTTTAGTCCAAAAAGAAAAAGGAGTAAACAAACAATCTAAGGCATAGGGGATTACCTCCAAATTATCCTCAAAGTATTCTTTGAAGATCTTCCAAACTCTTCTTCTTAATTCTCTAAACTCTCTTCTCTTTTCTCTCTAAAAAATGTGTTGATGTAGTAGTCCCTTCTTGTGTTATCTCTCCTTCTCTCTTATAGGCAAAATTACCAGGTATTTTTGGTGAATTTCGAAGCAAAAACAGGTGTAATTCTCTCATTTGTTGGTACAATGTGTACTTTCTGAAATTATGTAGACTGCTGCCCAGCGCGGCAGTCCAGAAACTGTCGCGGCAGTCCAGAAACTGTCGCGGCAGTCCGCAAATGCCACCACGGCAGTTGCTAACTGCCGTCGCGACACTACGCGACTGCCGCGCGGCATTCATCCAATGCCGCGGCAAATTAATGGATTGCCGCATTTTTGTCAGTCTTACTTTATCAGTTTTTGTTCTTATTCGCATACGCATACGTATTGCTCTGCAGAATACAGACTTTAAAAGTGAACGGCAGTCAGAAATTTTAGGCGGCACTCGGTGAATGCCGGCCCGACACTCTGTGACTGCCGCGCGGCACTCAGTGACTGCCGCGCGGCACTCAATGAGTGCCGCGGCAGTCCGCCGTGTGCCGCTTTTAGCTCAAATTCCCCCTTTTAGATTTTTCTTTTTTTAAAGCAAATGATTCTTGAGGATATTTTTCGAAAATTGTGTTTTATACCTGAATTCTCCTAAATACCTGGTATTTTCTCTTTTCTGTGAAATTTTACCGCGTTTTAGAGAACTTTTTGAAGAGCTTGGAATACTTCGAATCTTCCGGTCCTTGTTATCATCGGATACGGAGGCGACACTCTCCTAAATTCGACGGTTGGTCAAAATTGGGGTGTCTACAGCAGGTTTGTCGTTTTTCTTCCTGTGTCTGCATTGAGCAGCATGGTGACCCGGTTTGCCACATACAAAACATTCCCCTTTATTTTTAGCAAACTGGTTTTGGGGTTTGAGATTTTTGTTGAAATTTGTTTTATTGAAATGGGGTTTGTTATTCTGCCTTTGAAAATTCCCTTGGGTGCGATTAGGCTTTTCCTCAACGAGGTTAGCCTTGGAAGCCATAGCTTTGGCTTTCTCATTTCGATCAAGTGAACGGTTCTTTTCCTCAATGCGAACATGAACAACAACTTCCTCCAGAGTCATTTCCTTCCTCTTATGTTTCATCATGTTCTTATAATTTTTCCAAGACTCCGGAAGTTTTTCAATAAGTGAACCAGTTACAAATGGTTCGGGTAATTTCATTCCTTCATTACTAAGTTCAGAAACCACAAGGTGAAAATTGTGAATTTGAGTAGAAACATCTATGTCATCGGTCATTTGAAAATTGAGAAAGTTTCCGATGGCATATTTTTTAATTCCGGCATCCTCAATAATATATTTGGTGACCAAAGCATCCCAAATTTCAGTTGCCGATTTGAAGGTACAGTAAATATCAAAAAGTTCATTTGATAAGGCATTCAGAATAATACTTTTGCAAATCTTGTTTGCATTTTCCCAAAGAGGCAATTCGGTTTCATAATTTTCAGAATCTTGAACGGGTTTTGGTTTAGTCAAAACGAAATCAACCTTTGCAATGTCAAGAATAAGTAGCAGTTTGGTTTGCCAGCGCTTAAAGTTATTCCTGTTAAACGATTCAATTCTTGTGACATCGGGAATAGCTTTAGTTGCGGTAAGCATAGCAGTATCCATGGAGATTACTCTTAAGAATGTTGGAAAATAATAATGAATAGACACTGCTGTGAACGAAAAATACTTATCAGTAGGGTTGAAGAGTCTGACTGAGTCGTGTATTAGACACTGTCCTTAAGAGTAATTTCCGCCCCTCGGAGTTGTTGACTCGGTACAGAAAGGTCTCAGCGGTTTACCCTCCAGGATTAAGCAGCCTCGTCTTTGTTCACGTGCACTCGTTGAACAAAGGGCACAAAACAGCCTTGTATGTATATCAGTGATCGAATGAACAGAGAAGAACCAGAGAAGAAAGATTGTATTACTGTGTATTCTCAAAGAGAATGACCCACGAATTTATAGCCATCTTAACCCGACAGAAATTCCTTGATTTATAAAAACGTGTTACAAAGAAAGGATAAGATTTCATTTAAACGGCTAATTAATTGCACAGTTTAGGAAGGCGTAAATCTGTGAGGGAATGATTTTATTCAGTCAAAGCAAAATTAAATGGAAAGTTTTGGAAAAAATAATTTGCAAAAGGATGGTCCAACCGTGTGAGCCCGCGAGGCTTGGAGGCCGGGATTTGCACACCCCCCCCCCCCCCCCTGCGCGCGAGTAAGACGTGACGCGCCCGGTTAAACGATTTCCGGATCGAAACCCAAATTTCTATTGGATTTGGAATTAGCTTGGGCTTGGCTCATGTGCGCGTGAGAGCCCACATGTTCCAACTTGTTACTAAGCCCATAATGTCAAAGCATATATTAAGTCTCTCAACTCCCTCTTCCTAAGCAATGTGGGACAAGAGTCTCCACCACACTTTTACCCAATACCACACCAACTAGAGAGATGTAGAGAGAGAAAGAGTTTGGCTTTTGAAAAACACCCACTTTAGACCACAAATTACAACAGAAAATCAGCAAGAAACCAAACAAAAAACACCTCAAAACAAACCCAGGACCGAATATACAAGCCAGACCCATGGGCTGCCACTAAAAATACAAAAACTTCCAAAAAAGAGGAAATCCCAAGCCAGCCTTGCCTCAAGCCAAAGAGACAAACAAACAACCAGCCCATTAAAAAAACTCCATTGGAACCAGCTCACAAGCCCAAAAGGAGCACCAAGTTATTGAACAGCAGCAAAATCAAAAAAGCCAAACAGGCCAAGCAAAGGAACTACAACCCCAACTCAAGCAAGAACATGCCAATTATTGTTGGAATTTATATCACATGTGGGATAATTATATTAATTAGGGATTGTGATTTGGCTAGATTCCTATTGTGATTTTGTTTCCTTTATGATAGAATTGTATTACTTGTCCAATAAGTAATGGGTTGCAAACTCTATATATAAGGATGTTGTATAGGAATTTAGGAAGCCCTTGGTCCAACTTGGGGGTCTCCCCTCATGCAGGTGCATGGTCCAGGGTGAGAGAGATATTAATCATTGGAATTTTCTGTGAGGGGTGTTCACAGCGTTAAAGGGATGTGAGGTAGAGAGGGTTTTTCTTTGTCCCAATTTAGTGTCATCAATTACATATATATTGATATAGATGTATATAAAACTCAAAATCAAATGCCCCTAGAATTTTGAAAATTATACTTTTAGTATAAGAATTTTTTGAGTTTTAGAAAAAGGCCCCTCAAGAATTTTGAAAAACACCATACAATGTTTAAGTTTCACAAATAGACTCACATTATAAGTAGACCCAAAAAAAATCGTCAATTTTGTATAAGTAAACCCTAAAAAATTTGCCAATTATGTATAAATAGACCCCAAAAAAAATCACATCAGGGGCGCTGCCCTCGAACCCCCGTTTAAGGGCCTCCCTTTAAGTAGTTCGTCCCGGGCCTCCAAATTCTCGGGACCGGCCCTGTCTCTATGTTACAGTGATTAATTGTGTTAGGTTCTTTGGGGTATTGAGTGAGGAGAGTACAAGGGTCTTGTATTTGGGTTATGGGATTTAATCCATGTAACTTGTACCATGTTTTACTTAATAGTGAAATAATCGATCTCTCGGGTGTGGACATAGGCAGGTGTTTGGCCGAATCACGTAAAAATCTGTGTGTCTTTTCTTTGGTGTGCATGTTTAATTACTGTTCATGTGTGTGTGTTTATTTGGGGGAATTTGGTTCCGCATGTTAAATTCCCAATAAGTGGTATCAGAGCTATGGTGGTCAGATCATGGTGACAGAGGTGCACGGTGACAGTGGAGATTAGCAACACGGTGGTTAAAAGATAACACAGGATGAAGATAAAAAAAGAAGGAATAGGTGAACATGTTAGTAACATGGTGACGGTGGTCATGGTCGTGGTCCCGTGAATGATAAGCTTCAAATTTGTTTTTTGAAGTTTGTTATGGTAAATTATTCCATGTGGCATGGTGTAGCGAAACTTAAATCATTTGCGAAACTTTTCAGGCGTTGCGGGTTCATTGGTGGGTGCAGATTTGCAATATTTTGCATGGTTTGAGGTCGTTTTCTTGGATAGATCAGATGAGGCAGCAGGCCATGATCTAGGGCAGAAGGCAATTTCAGTGCTACTGTGATTGTAGCAGGTTACGTATGGTGGAGAGGTTCTCACATTCCAGTACTCATATGGCCATTTCTCTTGGGTTGTTAGATTCCGAGTACGGTAAGTATGTGCTTCTGGAGAAAATAATTTGATGGGTTCCAAGAAGGCAAGGGCAGATGCAATTATCTGACAGAGGTAATTGTTAGGATACTGCACGTTGGAACGTTGAACAAATATTTTTGAAGCAGGTTCGCTATTTGAGTGGTGTGATATTGATCCCAAAGTTGCAAAGAAATCTAATGTTGTTGCTAAAATCACACACGGGGGTTGAGAGAAGTGTGAATGGTTTGTGTCATCTGGTTGGTAGAGTTGTACACCCAAGTCCTCGATGAAAAATTCTTATATAAGTGAGTGCGTGGATGGTTTGTTCACGGTTCAGACGATGGTGAGGGAAAATCATGTTGAGGAGAAAGAGAGATCGTGGCTCTTCTCTGGTGGAGCTAATGTATATAATTAACTTCGGGCTTGCACATGTATTGGCCGCAGTTTGACGAATCGGGGATGTCGAGACCGTATTGATTCGATGGATGTTCAAGCTGGTATTGGTGATGGCTAATGCTAAAGTGTTTGCGGTTTGTCAAACGGATGCAAAGCAATGGGCTTTGTGGGCACTCTAGTTGAGGGGTGCTAGTCATATGTGGTATATTGATTGAGGAGTTGTCCCACATATGATAGGGGGTGATTGTTGGGATGTATATCACATGTGGGATAATCACATTAATTAGGGATTGTGATTTGGCTAGATTCCTATTGTGATTTGGTTTCATTTATGATAGAGTTGTATTACTTGTCCAATAAGTAATGGGTTGCAAACTCAATATATAGGGATGTTGTATAGGAATTTAGGAAGCCCTTGGTGTACCAAGTTGGGGCTCTCCCCTCATGGGGGTGCATGGTCTAGGGTGAGAGAGATATTAATCATTGGGGTTTTCTGTGAGGAGTGTTCACAGTGTTATAGGGATGTGAGGTAGAGAGGTTTGTTTTTTTGTGTCTGTGATTTCTCTATGTTACAGTGATTAATTGTGTCAGGTTCTTTGTGGTATTGAGTGAGGAGAGTACAAGGGTCTTGTATTTGGGTTATGGGATTTAATTTATATAACTTGTAACATGTACTTACTCAATAGTGAAAGAATGGATCTCTCAGGTGTGGACGTAGGCAGATGTTTGGCCGAATCACCTAAAAATCTGTGTGTCTTTTCTTTGGTGTGCATGTTTAATTACTGTTCATGTGTGTGTGTTTATTTGAGGGAATTTGATTCCGTGTGTTAAATTCCCAACAATTATTTGGTCAATTACACAGTTTTGTGGATAAAATCACAATCACAATTGCCAACTCCAGTTCGGTCGCCTGTATCAGATGTTCTAGAAAATTGATTTAACCATCCATCCTCAGCCTCTCCAAATCAGCAGTTTCATCACATATTTTGATCAATTCATCACCATTTCTTTTCAACTAACACTAGCTTCAGGGTTATTTTTCTATCGAATTCATAAACAAATAGGATAAAGATATAATGCATACTTTTTTTTTTTTTGGTGCAAACATACTTTCTTCAAAATGCTCTTTAAAACATGAAAAGAAGCTTCGGGAAATTGAAAATCAAATGACCGACATATGTAAATATATCCATGTGTATATTAGAAATAAATAATGAATGATAACGCCAAACTGACTTTGGCATGCAAAGTGAAAAAAAATTTGTGACGAACATTTTTGTGACGGATTCTGTGGCGAAATCCGATACAAATAAATTTTTATTCGTGACGAAAACATACTCGAATTGAATAAATCCGTCACAAATAACCAATTTTTTCCCCAAAAATAATTGTGCCCCAATTTTCCCCCCAAATCAGACCTAACCTAAGACCTATTTTATTTTTGTTCGAGTGCGCCCATCATTTCTCTGCGTGACCTAAGACTTCATCGCGGACACCAAAGCTCTCAACCAAAAGGCAACTATTTTTGGAGCAGATCTAATCGAGGTTCATTTCTCATCAAAGCTCTCATCAAGATTCAGAAAACCCTCAGCAGATCTGATTGAGTTTCATTTCTCAGCAAGGTTCAGATCTCATCGAGATTCAGAAGCCCTCAGCAGATCTAGTCGAGGTTCATAAATCAATCATGGTACGCCCCTCTCTATCTTTCAGTAGTCTCTGTCATTTTTCTGAGAAATTGGAGTAGAAGAAAAGAAAATGATCGAGGTTCAGAAATCAACCATGGTTCTGTTCCTCATTTTTTTTTTTGGTTATTCTGAAAGTTTTTGGTTTTGCCTCATTTCGTTTATGGTTGTTCTGACTGGTACATATATATATCTATCTATAATATATATAAGTGCACCGATGTCTATAAGTGTTTTACACTTTTATCAATCGGTGCATTTTTACTTAAAATATTTTTTATTTTTTAATAAGTTTACTATGCCACTTTTTTTTTGGTCCGTCCATATTTACAAATCCTAAATGCTTTTATTTCCTTCTAATTAGGAGTCATATTATTACCAAAATTACTTTTTCTTCTTCTTTTTTTTCACATGATCAGTCCTATTGTTACTAAAATTGCCAAGGTTTCACGTGGGCCATATACGTATCTATATGTTGTCATGGCAATTGAATTCTTCGGCAGGTGTGAGGAAAGAGGAGATAAAAGTGGAAGTTGAGGACTCAAAATACCAAATTAGTATTCTTTCTTATTTTTTCCTTTAACGTTATGAGACCTATTGCACAATTCGCATTCCCTTCTTCTTCTTCTTCTTCTTCTTCTTTTCCCTTTAATGTTATGAGACCTTTTGTTACTAAAACTAGATTAAATCATGGGTTCTAACTTTTAATAAAGTATAAACCATTAATAATTTAACATAATATAAATCAAAGAGTGACCAAATACATAATTATATATGGTATTTCTTAGATATCTTGACTAATATTCGACATATGATACTACATATGCCTACGTTGAAAACAAAATTTAGGATTTAAATTTGAGGCATAAGCATTATCATCCACCCCTATATATATGAGTATTATTCTTGTATTTTATAAAGCTTATAGTGAAAATAGTACTCCTACGTGCGTACGCTTGATCAACTTTATCTCACCTTACCTATGAGCTCTGAATAAATTAAAAAACTTCTTCAGAGTAGTATCTAATGACAATTATACAATCCATTCATTAACAAATAATTCAAAACATCTTCTAATTATTCATCCCATTTTAACTAAACTAATCACTTTTAAAGAGAACGTTGGATTTTGTCAATTACAACCTATTCTCTTTTGGTACTAAGAATAATTCTAACTTTTTGCTTGCCTTTGCAATGGGTTAACATGTGACAATAGTTGGTGGTACCACATGTCATTGCATATGGTACAACTGACAGAGCATTTGAGAACTAAATTTGGGATTCAAATTTGTGAAACATAGCATTACTCATTGGAATATAGTTATCCAAATTCAACACTGCGTGTTCCACTAAATGATGACACAATTTCAATTAATCGTTATTTTTCTTATTTTAATGTTGTTCTGTTCAATTTAATATTTTTTGATTGTTCATTTACAAGAATCCAACTCTAAGTGCGCTTTTGGTGCGTCGGATGAAGGGACGTGATAGGATAAGTTGTTTATCATGTATTTGGCGCAGCCTATCCACTGGACAGTGAAACTCGAAACTCCTTTTATATTCTGAGTTCGTTGGATATTATTACCATGGGAGAAGCGGGAAAGGGCGGAATAAGGCGCAACGGGAAAAGGAAAATGACTAATATTATATTAAATAGTAAATAGTCATTAATATTTAATTAAACCATATATGTTTGCAAAAATCATAAAACTAATATCTGAAATAGTGGATAATTTTTAAACTATTCAAGTATTCATAAAAAATCATAAAATGATTTTCTTTATAAAAAAATAGAAAATTGTATTTTTAACGTAGAAAAGAATAGCTAAAAAATGATAAGAATTAATAAAATTTACTACAATTATTATCTTACACATTTAATCATATGCGCAACTCTTATCTGACATCTGCCAAACTCATAGCATGATTTAAGCTTATCTAGAATTACTATTCTTATCCTATATTCCTATACAACGGCTTTATCCGACTTGCCAAACACAACTTAATATAATAGTACAACTCCTATTGCTTATCCCTTTGTGTTGAGATAATTGGAAATCACTTGCGAGACGTACATAGATTGTGGAACTTAAATACTGAGGAGTCAAAATAAAGTGAGATACATTTATTTAGATCTTCTAAAAATAATACAATTCTTATCGATTATCTTTTTTGTATTGTAATAAACGATACTTACTTATGGGCCATTCTGAAACCTAAATAACAATGAATTTTGAGGTGCAACTCTCTCTTACAGGGATTAAAGGACTTCTTTGGATTAGTTTGTAACCTAAATCAAAGTAATTAGATGGAAGTATGAAACCATATCTCTTGAGTTAAGATTAAGAAGGAATATGTATATTGAATTGTTTTAAATTCACACAAGTTGTATGGGTATATGATAGTATGAATCTATATACAGCAATAGCTACCGATATTAAACTACAAGTGTAAATTTAAAAAGATTTATTTCACAGTAAAGACTCATTATCCAATATATATAAAGTTTTTCTTCAACATTGCACCTACTTATTTAATTGCTTTTTTTCCCCCCTCAACTTACCTCCATACTTAATTCTAAAACTCTCCCAAAGACTTTTGTTAATATTACATATCTTCATTGAAAAGATTCATGGTACTTTTTTTATATATAATTTTTTTTTTATTGGCTTTCATATTATTATTATTTTTTTGTTATACATTTATGTTTGATTGATGATAAAATATTGAAAATAAACAATAAACAAAACATGCTCTTTGTATATATAGCATTGTCTTCTTCTTTTTTGACAAATATTTGTATAGCATTTCAAAAACTATTTTATGTTCACCCACTCTTTGAGGAATTTATTGTTAATTCTAGGTTTAAGTGGCTAATGTTAATTTTTTTCTTCAGTATAGATGTTACAAGACACTTGGTATTTAAGAGCTTTTAGAACTTTTTACCCCTAATCCTCCTCTTAATCAAGAGCATGTATTGTTTTAAAATTGTTCCTTTTATTTATTTATTTATTTTTCTTTCGGTCCATTAGTTCTAATGAGTCAATAAAACATAAGACCTATTATTTTATTCTTTTTATTATTATTATTTTTTTTTTTGGGGGGGGTGGTGTTTGTTAGTTCTACTATTTAATGAATTCTAATAAAATATGACCTATTATTTTATTCTTTTATTGTCTCCTTTTTTATACTCCACGAGTCAAGTGTTTAGCCAGTTTGATCCTTCAATTTGTTAATTCTACACTCTTGTGCACCACCCACGTACAAAGCACGTGATGTAAGACTCGTATATATATATATATATAATGATCTGAAAGTTTTTGATTTTGTGTTAATTTTATATTTTTGAGAAGAAAAGTTGAGATTGATAACTATAAATTTTCTACTTTTTGCAGCTTGAGCCTACTGAATTATGCTGTTTCACTCTCATGCAATCATGTAATTTGCAAGTAAGCACTTTTTCTTCAACTTTACATCTTTTACTTGGTTCTAACATTCAAATAAACTATTTATTGTGCCTAAAACTGCAGTTCATGTATTGAGAAATGTTTAAGCTTATAGAAGTACTTATTGTGCCTAAAACTGTAAAACTGCACATTCCAACTATTTATTGTGCCTAAAACTTCACATTCAAAGACAATAATGTTTAAGCTTATAGAAGTAGGAGGTCTAACTATTTATTTTGCCTAAAACTGCAGTTCATGTATTGAACACATACTACTCTGGAAATAGGTGGGGCATATGCATTGAACACGAGAAAGTTGATGAAAGACCAAAAGATTAAGAAAAAACCCGAGTGCAGTTGGATTGAGCTGAATGGAATTGTTCATGAATTCCTTGTTGAAGACACAATGAACCAGGACTGCACAGATGCGTACATTGCGTTAGAGGCAGTTGTAAAGCATTCAAAATCGGATTTTGATCTCACTAACGTAGAATAAGCAGCAATAGTCGATGGGGGTGCCCAAGTAAAGCAACCAAAGATCAATTTTTTATCTCACTAAGGTAGAATAAGCAACAATAGTCGGTGCAGGTGCCGAAGTAAAGCAACCAAAGACTGTTGGGAATTTAACATGCGGAACCAAATCCCCCCAAATAAACACATACACATGAGCAGTAATTAAACATGCACACCAAAGAAAAGACACACAGATTTCGGCCAAACACCTGCCTACGTCCACACCCGAGAGATCCATTCTTTTATTATTGAGTAAAATACGGTACAAGTTACATGAATTAAATCCCATAACCCAAATACAAAACCCTTGTACTCTCCCCACTCAATACCCCAAAAGAACCTGACACAATTAATCATTGTAACATAGAGAAATCACAGAGATAAAGAAATACCCATCCCTACCTCACATCCCTATAACGCTGTGAACACCCCTCACAGAAAACCCCAATGATTAATCTCTCTCACCCTAGACCATGCACCACCATGGGGGTGAAGGAAAAACCGGTTTAAAATTAAAAGTTTAAACACGCAGCGGAAAAGTCAAGTTATAAAACTTATTTGGTAGCCCAAAATCTACTACTCGTCAATTCCATAGATGCGTACTAATAGAGGGGACAAGAGTTATACCTTAGTGTCTTGAACCCAATTCTGATTTTCTTCCTCCTTGGTGATGCAGCAGCCTCTACTAGGTTGTCTTCACCCTTATGTCTCCTACGGATGCTTCACAGAGAGACTAGAGATGGTGGGATCTCTAATAGAGAGGAAGGAGAAGGTTTTGGGGCTCTAAAACAGTTTCTGCAGCTTTAGACGTTCAAAAGGACGAACCACTTTTCCAGAACGCAGCTGCCCTATTTATAAATTCCTAGAACCGACCTAACCTTCAATCGATCGAAGGAGTTGGATCAATCGAACGCTCGATCGATTGAACCTGCCATAACTTCGATCGATCGAACTAGCTTCAATCGATCGAACCTGCCTTGACAGCTTCCTCAAGTGTCTTTCCAAGTATCCTGGCGGAGCTAAGAGTGGGACCTCCTAGGCTCTTTATTGTTAGCTCAGATCAGTCGGTCAATTCCCATGACCAAACTCTTTGATCAGCAAATTAATTGACTGATCAGTTAACGTTTACTCCACTATAAAACGATAACTGAACTCTAACGCAAAAGAACATATCCGAAGCGATAACTAGACTTGTATGTTGTACTAATGTCCCTCAACCTTCAGCATTCGTAATCACATTTAGGTAGTCGGATAACAGTTACTGTCAACCTGAATCATGATTACTTCTTGTATTCCTTGAGTCCCATTCACCTCTCATGATGTAATACCCGTAAAATTTTGATTAAATAAAAAAAAATGAGTCCCCGTATTTTGCCGTATTAATTTCCAGTGTGGTGATTTCGTAATCCCAGAGACTTAAACACGTGCGTATACGTACTCACTTATCTAATTACGTAGACTGTAAGTCTCAACCTCGGACTGACATTGCACGTATACCCGTAAAATATATCCGAGAAATAGACTGGATTGCACGTGGATTTGAGCGACGACTAAACCCTACACTTATGGAAATATTGGTACCATTGGAATCTCTCCCTAAATGGCCTTGTACCAACCTAACCTACCTTAATCCATTGGGTAGGGATTACCCAAACACCACCCTCCTCTACCCGCCGGACCATACACACATCCACCCACCAACGCCGGCCACATTTTCCCTCCCCCTAGGCACCATCCCAATCAGTCTCCCTCAAATCTTCTCTACACATCCAGCAGATACATTGAGGTCTGTGTATACATGTGTATATCCATGTGTGTTAGTGTATATATTTATGTGTGAGAGGTGGAAAACTTGAGAGAGAATAACCAAGAGAGAGGGAGAAACCGAGCACACATACATTCACCCTCCTTCTCTGCCTATCCTCTGCACACACATACACTCACACTTATCCAGAAGAAGGAGAAGTTCAGAGTTAGAGAGAGAGAACCCGAGACCAAGGTATATGCTCCCCCTTCCCCTTATTTTTAGTTCTTATATATTTTAAAGCATCACACACGTAACCACACACTTTTCCAGACCCATTAGGATGACCCAAACAGAGCCTAAGGCTCAAGAAAAGCCCCAATAGCCATTAAAGCTCACTCACCGGAGCTCAATTTTTCAAACTCACCCATAGCTTACAAAAGATGCACCAAATTGACCCTCATGATCTCCTTTAACACACCACTGTAGCAGTTTTTTGGTTAAGGCACGTTTGGTGACCCATGCATGGAGTTATTCTCCAAAATCCGAAAAAGAATAACCCTATAGATGGTATAGTAAACGAATGAAACAGACTTTGGCCTCCTAGTATGTGATAGAGGGCACTATTCCGCGCATTTTGACATTGGAATCAACCATTTTCATGGAAAAAAGAAGAAGTTATGAACTGGAGAAGTTTTCCGACGAAATCGCGCCTCGCCGGTGGCGGCTAGACGCCGAAGAAGATGACCGGAAACCTAAGGCTTTAAGAGCTTGTACCCCAAGCTCAAACTGTAGTGCAAACCCGTTTCAATTCGGGTTATATCATTTTAAATAATACGGGTTGAGTCATTTTAAATGACTCGAAAACCATTAAACCAAACGACGTCGTTTGGCGTCGGATCCAACCAGATTTGGTTGGATCCGGTTCGGGTTATCAGGGCGGGTTGGATTGTGAGTAAAAATGGATTCGGGTTTGGGTTTGGGTCTGACTAAGTTTCTAAGTATAAACGGTTAACTCGTTTACGTTTAGGCTCGGGTCGGGTTGACCCGCGAGATTTGGCCATGGACTCCTCTGAGTCTATAAATGGATAACCCATTGGATTCGGGTCGAATCTGGGTTGACCTGCGGGTCTTTACTTTTAATTATAATTATTTGTTTTATATTATTAATTATTTTGTTAATCTTAATTAAGGTTTTATTAATCTGTTTTTAAATAGTTAATTATTCTGTTAATCCTAATTAGTGTATTAATAATCTGTTTTAGTAATAATTAGTATATATTAACTGAGATTAGTATATAAATATCTTATTTATGATATATTGGATATTAATAAATAATTATAAATAATTATTATAAATGGTTTTAAAAATTGTTTTAAATAGTTTTAAAAATCTAAAAATAGTTTCAATAATACTATAAATTATATTTTAATAATTTGTAGTATTATTTTTTATAATATTCTTATATTATGAAATTGTGAATTATTGCTATATAGTATACTTATTATTTATTAGTTTAAATAAATAATAAGTGATAGTTTTAAATTAAAATAATTAGGTAATAAATACCTAATGGCTACATTTAAGACTTTAAGTATAGGAAAATTATATCAACTTTTCCTAAGGCCTAATACCTTTATATTATAAATTATTATTTATAAAATCAAAACTTTAAGTATTTCTAATAAATTGTTAATTATTATTAAAAGTCGGTTTGGTTGTATTTAAATTATTTAAATACCAAACGAACTCCGAAAATTATGAGAAAAATACCACTGGCTTATTTTAAGGCCTAGCATTTAATAAAAATGTTTATGAGGGTCAACTGTCTCCCTAAATCATATTTTATAATTATGGGGCCCCGCAGTCTATTATTAGACGATTTAAACTTCATAAATTCATAATAAATGAATTGTAGCTCAGAAAAATACGCGGTCAGTTCCCAGAGTCTAAGAATAATGTCTAGAACATCCCCTTAAGGTTTGGTGACCTTTCGATATGGTCAAAAATACAGCTTATCTTTAGGGCCCAAACTGGTATAGAAAACCCAGCCTTTTATGCGACGGACTCCGATTTGAGTCTAGTCAATGGCGTTGGACTTAGAATGATGCCTAGATCATCATGCTGAGGTTTAGGAACCCACCCGGCACAATTACCATTATGCCCCTGATTTATGCTTATTAATCAACGTTCTATGTAATTTTATACTTTGTAGGAACCGCTACGCTTACTGTTACGCACCCGCATCGAGTGAGTCGTCCTAACACACTTGGTATATTATAGAATTATTATTTGTTCATATATGTATGCCCAGTGCGTCCTGTGTGGGCGATACTGATAAGTGTTAGTTATGTGAATGTTGAGATTTTTACTTGTATGATGAGCGCATGTTAGTTAACTCCATGCTTAATTAATATTCGTTGATATTCTTGTTTATCATGATTTCTCGTTTATACAATCATACGGACATTCATATGAACATAGTCGAGTCTTGATGTCAATGTTGACGTCTGCATGGTTAAGTCCCGGGGACTAACCCAGTCATATCATTACACACATTGAGTGGACCGCAAGTGGTCCGACTGGTACAGTCAAGTAAATGGGAACAACGATGAACTGCTATAGGGCCCTGCTAGGCAACTGTAGACACCCCAATTTTGACCGACCGTCGAATTTAGGAGAGGGTCACCTCCGTATCCGATGATGACAAGGGATGAAAAAAATTTGAAGTATTCCAAGCTCTTCAGAAAGTCTCCAAAATGCGATAAAATTTCACAGAAAGAAGAAAAATACCAGGTATTTAGGAGAATTCAAGTATAAGACACGACTTTTGGAAAAATCTTCAAAGATAACTTGCTTTGAAAAGAAGGAAGACCTAAAGAGGGAATCTTAGCTAAAAACGGCACACGGCAGACTGCCGCGGCACTCACTGAGTGCCGCACGGCAGTCAGAGAGTGCCGGTCCGGCATTCACCAAGTGCCGCCAACAATTTCTGACTGCCGTTCACTTTTAAAGTCTATATTTTGCAGTGCAATACGTATGTGTATGCGAATAAGAACAAAAACTGTTAAAGTAAGACTGACAAAAACGCGGCTATCCATTAATTGTCGCGGCATTTGATGAATGCCGCGCGGCAGTCATGAAGTGCCGCGACGGCAGTCATGAACTTCCGCGGCGGCATTCACAGATTGTCGCGACAGTTTCTGGACTGCTGCGATGGGCAGCAGTCTGCCTATTTTAGAAAGTACGCATTGTACCATCAAATGAGAGAATTATACCTATTTTTTTTGCTCCAAAATTCACCAAAAATACTTGGTAATTTTGCCTATAAAAGAAGAGGTATCTTCATTGAAAAAGATATACCAAAAAAAAGGGACCAAGGGAGCAAAAGAAAAAATATTGGGAGAATTTGAGAGGAGTTTAGGAGAATTCTTGAGAGAAAAATATTTGGGGTAGAAGACAGAACATTGGGAGGAGAACTTGAAGAAGAACTTGGAAGACTTTCAAAATATAGAAGTTTGAGGATAGTCTTGGAGGTGACCCTCTAATCTTAGTTGTGTTTTCTTTCTTTTGAGCCTTTAATCTTCAAGTCATTTAGTTTTTTTTCTTGATTAAGTTTTAGAGTTTTGTTAAGTAAACTTGGAAGTCCTTACTTCATAGTTCTTTGATCCTTCTTCTATTTTTCTTGTTTATGTTTTTCTTTTGAGATTCTTGGAGATCTTCAATATCTCCCTTGAAAGCTCTTGAGTTTGATGTTTTGAATCTCATGTAAGCTTATACTTCACATGGGAGTCAAAGTTTGATCATCACTTCTTTTATAAGTAAATAGATGGATCCAAGTCCATACTTATGACTTGAGTCCTCTAGCTTGATGTTTCATGGAATCCCTTCTATATTCCTTTGAGACTCATGAGTATTAGTCATATCTTCATCTCCAATGACCATCAAGTGGTAGGAGAAAGTATTTTGGGTCTAAACTCATCTCTATGGTTTAGATTCATCATCTTGAGATTTCATGAAGTCTATTCATACTTCATTTGAAATCCACAAATATAAAAGTCTTTAGTCTCCAATGACCATCAAATGGTAGGAGAAGTGGTTTGGTTTAAATCCAACTCCATAGTTAATAGTTGGGGTTAACAAATAAAAGTTGAACTTGACAAATGAAAACAGTGAGTTCACAAACTGTTTTTGATCAAAGATTTTTAGTTTGAAATCTAACCGTTGAAATCAAGTGAAACCAACGGGAAAGTGTCAATAACACAATATTCTACCACTGTAATTTTTGTTTTAAGGTGGTTTCTTGTTTAAAATAGTTTGGTCATGAGTTTTGTGAAGTAACAATAATCTGTCCAGAATTTCAGAACAGTAAGTCTATTTTGAAATTAATAAATCAGACTTTTAACGGAGTTTCCTGGGTCTCTAATAATTTTTTCTAAGTACCTTGATGTGTTAGGAAGATACCCTAAAACGAACTAAGCATTTCGAAGCTTTTTGCTATTTTTAAAAAATCAAACAATATCTCTGGACAGAGAGTTGTACATCTCTGAGTGATGTCTGGTTTTTGTCCATTTCCCAGAGATCTAACCGTTGAAACTTTGATTTTCTTTTTGATTTGGAAACTAGACTCACAGAGGCATCTTGTGTCCAAAATTCACTGACATCAAACCATGAGAGACTTGCTTTTTTCCTTTTTTAAAGTCCAGACCTGCTCTCTGCAATGTTTAGAATTTTATGACACATTTGACCAACTTTGTAAATAATGGCCCAAATGATTCTCCTATGACTTAGGGCTTAAACCATATCTTGATAATGATTAATTTAGCTTAAATCCAGAGGCTAAGTGATCCAAATTAATGAATAAATCCATGTCTTATTCTTGTTCATATTCATTCATTTATGTACATCAATTCTTATAATTAGAACTAGTTATTGGATAAAGTTGGATTTCATGTTTGCTAGATTTAAGCTAGAGAATTAGGATTGATTGTGCGATATCATATTATTATGTGAAGTATGTGGACTAATCTTTGTTTTGTAGTGCATTTGAGGTACGATTTCTCAACCCCTCTCTAGTTTATTGTATTCCTTGATTTTTATTAATTTTTTAATGCGCGACACCTTAGAATTAGGTTCTGCCTCATGTGTATACGTGATTAGAGATTCTTTTTTAGGATTTTTTTTTGTCCGCATGCATTGCACGTTTAATATCGCTGCTGGACCCCGGGTAAGTTCACTTGTTCTCTATTACATATCGTATCGCTTGCTACCTGAATTACTTGGTTTTTGAATGATATTTTGTCAATTGCAATTTTACACCCTTTGGACATGCTTTTGTGATGTATATATATATATATATATATATGTATTAGTTGAGGGCACACTTAAATTAATAATTCAATTAAAAGGATGTTGAGTAGAGGCCTATCGCAAGATAGGATGAGAGAGGGTGTTTTAGTCCGACGGGCTCCTTCCTCTCTCATTCCATAATCCCCGGACTTAGTTGAATCTTTGGTTTCGCAAAAGATCAGTTTCCTTTGAAATGGTTTCTTAATTTTTCCTTTTAAAAATTAAGTGGCGACTCATTTGTTTTGAATTTGAATTTAAACGAATTTTAAATAAAAAAAAGCTGTGGGTAAGAGAAAATTGCGATATCCACAGCGACGATAGCCAGAGTTTCCATTGAAATCATTGAAGTTATATATGAATTGATGGTTGATATGCTATAGGGCCCTGCTAGGCGACGATAGCAAAGTATCCATCAGAATACAATAATTACTTTTTAAATGCTACAGGGCCCTGCTAGGCGACGATAGCGCTGTAACTATTATATTCACCCGGCAAGGTCACGAGGATCTAAGAGTCCAATGATTACACTCTTTTTTAAAAATCAAAACTGCTATAGGGCCCTGCTAGGCGACGATAGCAACGTAATCATTCAACTCTAAGCCAACGGTGTTACACTGGTAATGTAACAAGTCACATGAGTCAGTTGTGGTGTCCATGGTTGAGTAAAGTCGAATATATCGATACGGCTTTGTGTCATCATATTATCATGTCACATGCTCATTTAATATTACTTTCAAGATATTGTTATACCAGTATATCCTTAAATGTATTAGGAGTGTCCGGTTAAGATGATCTCACTTAGCTTCAAAAGCTAACGGCTCCTTCCCTGCCCTGGACATTTTATGTCTAGGTTATAATGAGGAGGACTATCAAGGTAACCTTGAAGATGAATATGACTATCCTCAAGATGGGAACTACCAGGAAGGTGATCCCAAGGCAAACCATCCGGAAGAGTATGATCACGAAGATTACGGGTTCGCCAGCTAGAAAAAGGACCCTCGCCTACTTCCGCATTCAGACTTCGTTTATGTTTTAAACTATCTTTTGGATTGATATAATAATTTAAGTGGCGTCGATCGCCCAACTTATCTTTTGTGGTTTTCATTTGGAACTTCTGTAATAGCCTAAGTAGCACAACACTTTAAGTTCCCCCATGAATACCATTAGATGTTTTTTTTGAAATTCCTTACTCTGATATATATTATGTTAGTATGTTACACGGACAGGTCAGTTTTATATAACCGTTATTCCCTACGGGTCCAGAAAGGAAATTTTAAATTTTCCCTATTTTTGGCTACTCCGGGGCGTGACACACGATTACCAAACATGTTGATAACTCTTATCAACAAGACTGCAGTACTCAGTAATCGACTTGGTGACATTCTCAAGGGAATGCTTACTCTGAATCAGAGGGTAGATTCTATCTTGACAATATATGTTTACAACCCTATGAATATTACATACCCAAGATACCCAGGTGTTGATCTTTTATAGACCTCACTGATTGGTAAGTCAAAGCAGTCATATCCACAGTCTGTGTTCATAATCGTCTCAAGATTGAGAACACGTACCTTATACAAGTTATGAGTTCCTATTGACTGTTGATAGCCTTAAGCGTCAATAGGAAACTCAGGTCCGTCAATGCAGTATAAGCACTAGCATATCAACTAAGAGCTACACTCTAGTGATTGAGATTAATCACTCTATCCAATGGTAGTTAATTATGCTACAGTGTAGACCTGATGAGGTATCCAATCTCATCATCCACTGTGACATATTCTAAGTGTCAAAGAATAGTAATTCGTATCTCACTTGTGTGTATCTCATACATACACGAATTACTTACTATGACACTTAAGGATTTAACAATCATCTCATGAAAGAAACATAATGAAATGTAAAGTTGATATCCATATATTAAAATGCCAATGTCTCATACATAAAGTAATGGTTTGAGGGCACAAACCCAAAAAACTCCCACTTGCACTCATAACCATTCAGAACTACATCTAAGACCTAGACTATCTAGATGACGATCAAAGACCTTCTGTGGCAAGGCCTTTGTAAACGGATCAACAAGATTGTTAGCGGTGGCAATCTTGGTGACAATCACATCTCCACGTTGAACAATATCTCGGATAAGATGATATTTCCGCTCTACGTGTTTTCCCTTCCCGTGGTTCCTTGGCTCCTTGGACTGAGCCACTGTCCCACTATTATCACAATAGAGCGTAATAGGCGACAGCGACGCTGGTACCACCTCGAGTTCCATTAGGAACTTCTTGAGCCAAACAGCTTCCTTTGCGGCTTCACAAGCAGCCACATACTCAGCTTCTATAGTTGAGTCTGCAATGCATTTCTGCTTAATGCTCCTCCAACTAACAGCACCACCTCCCAAGGTAAAGAGATGTCCGGATGTTGACTTCCTCGAATCTTTATCTGACATAAAGTCCGAGTCAGTATATCCTACTGGAATTAACTTACTACCACCGTACATAAGCATGTAATCTTTAGTCCTTCTCAAGTACATAAGAATGTGCTTAACGGCTGTCCAGTGGTCTGGACCTGGATTTGACTGATAGCTGCTAAATATGCCAACAGCAAAACAGATATCTGGTCTAGTGCATAACATCGCATACATGAGACTTCCTACTGCCGAAGCATAGGAAATTCCTGTCATGCGATTCCTCTCCTCTTGTGTCTTTGGACACTGGTCCTTGGAGAACGCTAAACCATGCCTGAAAGGTAACAAACCTTTCTTCGAATTATCCATTGAAAACCTAGTTAGCACTTTATCGACATAACCAGCTTGAGATAATCCCATTATCTTTCGCTTGCGATCCCGAAAGAGCTTTATCCCAAGAATATAGCTCGCCTCTCCTAGATCATTCATATCGAATGTACTAGCTAGCCAAACCTTGACCGTTGACAGTGCCGCTACATCATTTCCAATGAGTAGAATGTCATCAACGTAAAGCACAAGAAAAACCACCACTTTTTCTTCACATTTCTTGTATACACAAGGTTCATCCAGATTCTGTATGAAACCAAACGACTTGACCGCTTGGTCAAATCGGATGTTTCAACTTCTGGATGCCTGCTTAAGCCCATAAATGGACTTTTGTAACTTGCATACCAAGTTACCTTTTTGACCAGCTATGAACCCTTTTGGTTATTGCATATAGATGTCCTCCTTAAGATTGCCATTCAAGAATACAGTCTTGACGTCCATCTGCCAGATCTCATAATCTAGGCATGCAGCAATGGATAAGAGTATCCTGATGGACTTAAGCATGGCCATCGACGAAAAGGTTTCCTCATAGTCAATGCCCTCCCTCTGAGTATAACCTTTCGCTATAAACCTTGCCTTAAAGGTCTCAACCTTTCCATCAGATCCTCTTTTCCTCTTATAGACCCACTTGCAGCCAATGGGTTTAATATTGGCTGGAAGTTCTACAAGATCCCAGACCTGATTGGAATCCATAGATTCCAATTCAGCCTTCATAGCTTTAACCCAATGAGCTGAATCAACATCAACCATTGCCTCTTCGTATGTGACAGGATCAGATTCAGATTCTATGGAGACAGCTTCAAAAACTTCTCCTAAGAACATGTATCTATCAGGCTGGCTGATAATCCTCCCACTACGATGAGGTACCGGTGCAGAAATAGGTGAAGAAGTGGTGTTTTCTTGATTTACATCGTTATTAACTACGGGTTGGACTGAGGGCTCTCCTTCTATCTCTCTAAGATCTATCCTTTCCTTAGGTTTATGGTTCATGATATAATCATCCTGTAAGAAAACAGTATTTGTACTAACAAACACTTTCTGTTCCCTTGGATCATAAAAATACCATCCATAAGTACCCTTTGGATACCCCACAAAGTAACATACTTCCGATCTAGAATCCAATTTGCTCATCTTTCCCTTCAGCACATGTGCCGGACACCCCCATATCCGTAGATGTTGCAAAGAAGGCTTGCGCCCAATCCACATCTCTCGTGGTGTCCTTGGAACAGATTTGCTTGGTACTAGATTTAGTATGTAAGCAGCAGTTTCCAAAGCATAACCCCAAAGGAATAATGGCAACTCAGAATAACTCATCATCGACCTAGTCATGTCTAAAAGAGTCCGATTCCTTCTCTCCGCTACACCGTTCTGCTGAGACGTACCAGGTGCAGTCAACTGTGACAGAATCCCATTCTGTACGAGGTGATCAATAAACTCATTAGAGAGGTACTCGCCACCTCGATCAGATCGAATGGCCTTAATATGTGTGCCCAATTGCTTCTCCACTTCAGCCCTGAACTCTTTGAACTTTTGAAAGGCTTCAAACTTGTGCTGCATTAGGTACACATATCCATACCTAGAGTGGTCATCATTAAATGTTATGAAATACTCATAACCACCCCTTGCTCTAATATTTATTGGTCTACACACATCAGTATGAACTAATTCCAACAATGCATTGGTTCTATTGCCCTTTTGCAGGAAAGGGCCTTTTGGTCATCTTACCCTCTAAACAAGACTCGCAGACTTCCATTGGTTCGAGAACCAAATCGCCTAAGACCCCTTCTTTGACTAGTCTGTCAATCCTATTTAGATTGACATGACCAAGCCTCATATGCCAAAGCCTTGTTGGATTAGTGGAAGGTCTCTTTCTTTTAGATGGTACAATTACCATTGAGTTATTAAGTTCCATGCAAGAATCTTTAGAAATATTGGGAGTAATCACATACAAACCATTTGATTTAACACCAGAACATATAAAAGAACTATTTCTTTTAATCACAACTTCAGTTCCAAAATGAAAAGAATAACCACTATTCGATAAATTAGAAACTGAAATTAAATTACGTCTCATTGAAGGGACGTAAAGTACATCTGATAAAATCAAAACTTTATTGTCTAGAAATTCTAAAACTACGACTCCTATAGCAACCGCAGAAACGGTTGCGCTAGAACCTAGAGTAAGTACAATTTTCCCATCACTGCACCTCCTGGTTGATCTGAACCCCTGCAATGAATTATAGATATGGTTAGTCGCACCAGAATTAATGCACCAAGTGTTTGAAGTATCCGTTATAAAACTTACTTCAATCACATGTGATTCAATCATACCTTGAACTCTTGTAGCTAAGAATTCTGGACAGTTCCTCTTCTAGTGGCCCTTCTCACCGCATTGGAAACACTTTCCTTTGCCTTGGCCACCTACCTTCCCTTTGCCCTTACCTTTTCCCTTAGATTTTGCAATCTTAGGGACCGGTCCAACACTTGAACCACTAGTGCCAGCCTTCTTCTTCCCTTTCTTTCCTTTTGGTGTAGATCGGGAAGAGGAAGCGCTTTTCTCAACGTTCAAAACGTTGACCCCAGGTTTGATCACCCCTTCCGCTGCCAAAAGAGAACTCATCAATTCGCTCATTGAAAAATTCATTTGATTCATGTTATAGTTAAGTTTAAATTGAGCGAATGAAGGCGACAGCGAATTGAGGATCATATCAACTTGGGTCTATGCATCGATGTTGGCACCTAGGGTCTCCAGCTCGTTTAAATAACCAATCATTTTTAAAACATGTTCCTTGACTGGAGTCCCTTCCGACATCTTTGCACTCATTATCTTCTGCATGGCTACCTGTCTGGCAGGCCTGCCATGCTCCCCAAACATCTTTTTCAGGGATGTGATAATGTCACTGGCGGAATCGTTCGATTGGAATTGATGTTGCAACACACCAGCCATTGAGGCCAGAATGTAGCAATGAGTCATTCCATTCGACTTCTTCCATTTGTAGAACTCGCGTCTGGCAGTTGCCGAAGCATTTGTCGCGGGTTCTTCAGGGCTTGGGGTGGTGAGGACATATATGTGATCCTCCGCAATTAACACGATATCAAGGTTATGTTTCCATTCAGTGTAGTTATTTCCAGTTAACTTGTTTTGAGTGAGTATGGTGGCAAGTGGACTAAATGCAGATCCAGACATTATGATTTACTGAAAAAATCAAAAGACAAAAAAAATATGGATATCAGAATTTGAGAGTTTGAAATAAAATAATCCTTAAAACTCTTATTTTTAAAAAACAAAGTCGTCGGAATATCAAAACGAAAGAGTAAAGCCTCCGTGTGGTGGTCATTGCTCGATCTTTTGATTTATCATGACTTGTCCGCTATGAAACTCTTGCAAAACAAGTTATGACTCCCGAACCTATTTAATCTCTAAGTTTCTGAATAATGCCCCGTGTGGGATCCCTTATCCATAGTTTAGCTAGTGTATACCATTAACTAGGGTCCAATCACAACCGCCTCAAGTAGCGCCTCCGTATGGTGGTCACTCTCTAACACGTCTGATTGATCCTATCCATAGGAAGTTCACATTTAGTAACCAATGAGTAGTGTACCCTCCGTATGGAATGATCACCCCTGGCGAGGTGACACAGAATGCACTACTCATCTTACAGTGAACCGTTAATGGAAGATCGTGGGTGTTATTAATAAGACCCTTTCCCACTAGATTTAGTAATTAAGGATTTTGCTTTTGGAAAAATTGTTTCCATACATTACCCATAAACATCCAATGTTTACTAATGCGTGGAAATGGTTTTTGAACTTTATTTTAGAAAACTTGTTTTATGTGCATACGAGTAGTAACAATATAATTAAATGCCAATCACAAACCAAGCACATAAAACAAAAAACTAAAATTGAAAATAAAGACATCCAAACGATGCCTCTATCTCCCATGGCTCTATCTCCATAGAACCTCCTTTTGGTTTGATCGCCTCCAGCTCCATCTTCATGGACAACGGCTCCTTGCTCCATCTTCATGGATTTTTCTAATTCTATTACATTGGTCCTATGCTTCTTTCGAAGCTTACAATTTATCTAGAAATAGAAAACAACAAGAAGAAAATAAAAAGGCTAGGGAAACCGGTGCAACTTTCCTTTTCATAGGATTGAAGTCGCAGCGCCCTTTACATATGCCTTAAAACCAAACCAATGATTAAAACATAATATACACCAATCTCAAATAATTAAATACAAAATTTAAAAGTCTTGGTCCCATGGGAGATAGTGACTAAACTAGCTGCAAAAAGGTTAGTCGAACGCATATCCATGCATATATAACAAACATATATATATCTATTAGAACCCCTAATTGATTCACATAGTGCGTAAACTCTTTATGCACTATTTTAGAACTCAAAACAGCACCTTATCTCTCTGTCACACTTCGATCGATCGAAAAAGGTTCGATCGATCGAACCTTCAATCGATTGAACAATGTTCAATCGATTGAACTTTCAATTTCACAGAAAAGATTGAAAAATTTCACAGAATAATTTGAAACTAAAGTAAATAATTTTTAAAACATTCAAAACTGTGAAAAAAAACAACTGGACAGAGAATCAATCTCGATCGATCGAACCCTATTCAATCGATCGAACAAACCAAAGTTCGATCGATCGAAACTTGTTCGATCGATTGAGAACAGAAGATGTTCGATCGATCGAGACTACTTCGATCAATTGAATCCATCTTGCATCCAATGCAATCACAGATTTGTATACTGCTGCGATAACACTGCAGAAATAGATCTGTGACGATGAAGTTTCGAAAATAGTTCTAAAAATAACATGCAAATCAAAACTAGTGTTCCAAAACGCATCTATAGATCCAAACGAGCGTGGCTCTGATACCAATTGAAGGAAAAACCGATTTAAAATTAAAAGTTTAAACACGCAGCGAAAAAGTCAAGTTATAAAACTTATTTGGTAGCCCAAAATCTACTACTCGCCAATTCCATAGATGCGTACTAATAGAGGGGACAAGAGTTATACCTTAGTGTCTTGAACCCAATTCTGATTTTCTTCCTCCTTGGTGATGCAGCAGCCTCTACTAGATTGTCTTCACCCTTATGTCTCCTATGGATGCTTCCCAGAGAGACTAGAGATGGTGGGATCTCTAATAGAGAGGAAGGAGAAGGTTTTGGGGCTCTAAAACAGTTTTTGCAGCTTTAGACGTTCAAAACGACGAACCACTTTTCCAGAACGCAGCTGCCTTATTTATAGATTCCCAGAACCGACCTAACCTTCAATCAATCGAAGGACTTCGATCGATCGAACATTCGATCGATCGAACGTTCGATCGATCGAACCTGCCATAACTTCGATCGATCGAACTAGCTTCAATCGATCGAACTTGCCTTGACAGCTTCCTCAAGTGTCTTTCCAAGTATCCTGGCAGAGCTAAGAGTGGGACCTCCTAGGCTCTTTATTGTTAGCTCAGATCAATCGGTCAATTCCCATGACCAAACTCTTTGATCAGTAAATTAATCGACTGATCAGTTAACGTTTACTCCACTATAAAACGATAACTGAACTCCAACGCAAAAGAACATATCCGAAGCGATAACTAGACTTGTATGTTGTACTAATGTCCCTCTACCTTCAGCATTCGTAATCACATTCAGGTAGTCGGATAACAGTTACTGTCAACCTGAATCATGATTACTTATTGTATTCCTTGAGTCCCATTCACCTCTCATGATTACCAAACATGTTGATAACTCTTATCAACAAGACTGCAGTACTCAGTAATCGACTTGGTGACATTCTCAAGGGAATACATACTCTGAATCAGAGGGTAGATTCTATCTTGACAATATATGTTCACAACCCTATGAATATGACATACCCAAGATACCCAGGTGTTGATCTTTTATAGACCTCACTGATTGGTAAGTCAAAGCAGTCATATCCACAGTCTGTGTTCATAATCGTCTCAAGATTGAGAACACGTACCTTATATAAGTTATGAGTTCCTGTTGACTATTGACAGCCTTAAGCATCAATAGGAAACTCAGGTCCGTCAATGCACTATAAGCACTAGCATATCAACTAAGAGCTACACTCTAGTGATTGAAATTAATCACTCCATCCAATGGTAGTTAATTATGCTACAGTGTAGACCTGATGAGGTATCCAATCTCATCATCCACTGTGACATATTCTAAGTATCAAAGAATAGTAATTCGTATCTCACTTGTATGTATCTCATACATACACGAATTACTTACTATGACACTTAAGGATTTAACAATCATCTCATGAAAGAAACATAATGAAATGTAAAGCTGATATCCATATATTAAAATGTCAATGTCTCATACATAAAGTAATGGTTTGAGGGCGCAAACCCAACAGGGGGAGACCCCCAACTTGGTACACCAAGGGCTTACATAAATTCCTATACAACATCCCTATATATAGAGCTTACAACCCATTACTTTTTGGACAAGTAATATAACTCTATCATAAAGGAAACCAAATCACAATAGGAATCTAGCCAAATCATAATCCCTAAATTAATGGGATTATCCCACATGTGATGTAACCCCAACAATCACCCCCTCTATCACTTATGGGGAAACTATCCAATCAATTTATCACACATGATCAGCACCCCCTCAACTGGAGCACCCACAAAGCCGACAACTTTGTAACCGTTTGCCATTGACCATCATCCGTACCAGCGTGCACACCTCGAATCAATATGGTCTCAGCACCTCCGATTCTTCAAACCGCGGCCAATACATGTGCAGCTGCGCCGAGTTGATTATACCCATTAACTCCACCAGAGAAAAGTCTCGACCTCTCTTTCTCCAACAGGATTTTTCCCCACCATCGTCTGAACCGTGAACAAACCATCCACACACTGACTTATATAAGAATTTTTCATCAAAGACTTGAGAGTACAACTCTACCAACCAGACGACACAAACCATCCACACTTCTATCAACTACCGTGTGTGATTTCAGCAACAATATTAGATTCTTTCGCAACTTTGGGATCAATATCACACCACCCAAATAGCAAACATGCTCCAAAAATATTTGATCAACGTTCTTACGTGTAGTATCCTAACAATTACCTATGTCGGATAATTGCGCCTGTGTCTGCCCCCGTCTTCTTGGAACCCATCAAATTATTTTCTCCAGAAGCACATACTTACTATACCTGAAATCTAATAACCCAAGAGAAATGCCCGTATGAGTGGAATGTGAGAACCTCTCCACCATACGCAACATGGTACAATCACAGTAACATCAAAATTATTTTTCGGCCCTAGATCCCAACCTGCTGCAATATATATAGAATCTATCACCAAGAAAAACAATCTCAATTCATGCAGAATATCGCAAATCTGCACCCACCGGTGAATCCGCAGCTCCTGAAAACCTTAGGAACCATCTACGACCCGAATTCCAAGTAACATAGCTATTACACTAACCACTTGAATTCTAACCAATCAAAAATTTTAATTTGGTACACCTTACCACACCATATCACATCCCATGCCAAGTAACCCTTAACTTTAATTACACCAACATGACAGGGCTGAGCCAAGTCATATAACCACTGCCGCCGAGATTTCGTGTGCCGCAATGATGACATCGGACGTGTCCCACACACAGTCACGCTACTTCCACCGATTTGCCAATTCTTTTTTTTTTCTTCTTCATCCTGTGTTATCTTTTAACCACTGTGCTGCTAATCTCCACTGTCACTGTGCGCCTCTGTCACCATGATCTAACAACCATAGCTTTGATACCACTTGTTGGGAATTTAACATGCGGAACCAAATCCCCCCAAATAAACACATACACATGAGCAGTAATTAAACATGCACACCAAAGAAAAGACACACAGATTTCGGCCAAACACCTGCCTACGTCCACACCCGAGAGATCCATTCTTTTATTATTGAGTAAAATATGGTACAAGTTACATGAATTAAATCCTATAACCCAAATACAAAACCTTTGTACTCTCCCCACTCAATACCCCAAAAGAACCTGACACAATTAATCACTGTAACATAGAGAAATCACAGAGATAAAGAAATACCCATCCCTACCTCACATCCCTATAATGCTGTGAACACCCCTCACAGAAAACCCCAATGATTAATCTCTCTCACCCTAGACCATGCACCACCATGGGGGGAGACCCCCAACTTGGTACACCAAGGGCTTACATAAATTCCTATACAACATCCCTATATATAGAGCTTACAACCCATTAATTATTGGACAAGTAATACAACTCTATCATAAAGGAAACCAAATCACAATAGGAATCTAGCCAAATCAAAATCCCTAAATTAATGGGATTATCCCACATGTGATATAACCCCAACAAAGACCGGTAAAGAGGAAACGTAAAGAAAGCAACAAATCATGAAAAGGTACAGTTATTTCTTAGTATTCCAGGTTTAAAGCAAAATGTCTGGGAGTCTAAACTTCTCTCATGTGTGTGTGTGTGTGTGCTGAAAATCATAGTTTGTATGTCTTTTACGGCAGTGTGTGCATACTAAGTTTGAAAGAGTGCAGTCATTTATTGGTGCTGTAATTTGGATACATTGCCAAGTCTCGTCATTCATACTAGTTGCGATTGGAAGTTTGGAGTCAGAAGTAATTGATTAAATCAATTCACAAATCTTTGAACACAATGTTGATTGTTAAAAGTTTTGTGGTAAAACATGGAGTGCCGCCTTTCTTGCTGCCTCCAGCCTTAAAAGTTAAAAAAAACAGAAATATTGAGAGAGGTGTAATGGGAAAAGACATTCCTCTGCAATTGCATATACTTTATGTATCCCTCACCACGCCAGCAGACTACAATTCCCTTAATAACTTCCAAACACTGATTTTTTCGAGTACCGCAATGCAGCCTCAAATGCCTTCTTCTCGTCCCAAACTCCATGAAGAGTACTATTAACCAGTAAGCTACACAAGCCTAATTTTATTGAAATCTTGTGTATATGTTATTAAATATTATTCAAATTCAATCTTAACTTTTGAATTTCTATCCAAAAGATATGATTTCTTTTTTTTATCCTTATTCAATCCATTTATGTATAACCAATTATACACTCTACCTTTATAACAATATACATTTAAAAGCTAGCATATTTAGCAACATATTTATTTAATTGGAGGCTTGGCTTCATCTACATTGTCTGAAATGATTTTCTTATCTTTAATTTACTCCTCTCTGTATCCCTCTTCTCTATCTCTCCTCTCACTCTTATCTCACCCCCAAAAACCCTAGTAGCCGCCACCATCCCTACCGGCCACCACCACCACTTTATCTCTCTCTCTCTCTCTCTCTCTCTCTCTCTCAGCCACTCCACCACCACCCCCCTAACCCTAGCCGCCCATCTCCACCTTCCCCTAACTTAAAACCCTAGCCCCTCCCTCTTTCCCCAATCAAAACCCTAGCCCCTCCATCTTTCCCAAATTGAAACCAAAGTCCCTGTGGTGGTACTGGTGGCGGCGGCCATGTGAGCGACAGAGAGAGACAGAGGGGGTGTGGTTGGACAGTGGTGTTTGTGGGGGTGAGATGGTAGAGGTGGTGTCGTGGTTTGTCCTCCTTAGGAGAAGAGCTCTGCTTAAGAGTAACAATGGAGGAACCCCTGCTCAAACACGAGACAGAGCCTAAATTTTCTACAATTAATCTAATTCTCCTTACCAAAATGGGGGTGGATTACATGAAGTCTCTATGGTGCCCACAACTTTTGGGAATAGGAAACCCAAACTATGACAAAAGGGCAGCCCAGTGCACGAGGCTCCCGCCATTGCGGGGTCTAGGGAGGGTGAGATGTACACAACCTTACCCTTGCAAGCAGAGAGACTGTTCCCAGATTCGTACCCGTGACCTCTAGGTCACGATGGAGCAACATTACCATTGCGCCAAGACTTTCCTCAAACCCAAACTATGACAAAAAGACATAAAAGAAAAGATGAAAATGACACATTACAATTTATAGCTAGCTCCCATTTTCTTTTTGGAAAGGGTCACGACATGGTCTGTTGGGTAGATGTGGAGATGCGGCGGTGGAGGTAGTGGTGGTGGTGGTAACCCAGTGGTTGTGGGGCAGCGACGGCGACGACCATGTGGTGTGAGAGAGAGAGAGACAGAAAAGAGGGGATTGGGGTTGGGGTTAGGATTGAGGTTGGGGTTGGGGTTGGGGAGGTTGCGTAGTTTAGGTATATCAAAAAAGTGGGAGCTTTTAAGGAGAAAATGATTTAAATAAAAGAAGAATGGGTACATTTAGCAAAAGTGTGGGTATATATAGGCTCTACCCTATATACATATAAGGAGGAGTAATGCTACACCCACAATCTTTTCCACAACCATACATTCTGACCCTTGATTTTGGTAAACCCCATGAGGGTCCTATATGAGTCCCACACGGGACCCATTGAAATCAAAGATCAGGATATGTTGGTTGTGAAAAAGTTTATGGGTGTAGCACTTTTGTATAGGGAAAGGCTCTTAGGTGCACTGGGCTTTTAAGCCTAAAAAACTCACGGGCTGCCCCGCTGACCCGCGCCCAGTCCCACTGCCCCGCTGATCCACGGATTTTTAAGCTTAAAAGCTCAGTGCACTGGGTCATTGCACTTACCCAGTGCTATATATATATATATATTTTTTTACAATCCAGAAACCAAATATACCATTACTTCTCTCCTTCACTTTCGTTTTAAATCGGCCAAGGCCCAAGATAGATAAATTATGTTTTCTACTTTGTTTAAAGGACTGTCCACTTTAACAGAACTCCGGTGAAAGAGAGCGAGCATTTTTTTAATCCAAAAATGGGTTAGTTTAGTTATGTGTTTAAAAGCATGCATGAACAAGAAAGAAAACCATAAAATTCATTTAAGTCATCGAGGAGGAGGAGGAGGAGGAGGAGGAGGATAATGAACCATAAAAGCTTGAGATTGATAATAGATAAATGTGGAAAATGCAGCCTTAAGAAGCTCAAGAAATCCATGCCCAGTCCATCACACTCAGTCTCTTCTGCACTCACCAACCACTAGCCTACAAATTATTCACCGCCTACGCTAAACTCAGCAAACCACTTAAAGCTCAGAACGTATTCAATCAAATTTTCGAGACCCAAACATAGTGTCCTGGACTTGTTTTATCGCTCTCTACCTCCACATTCAACGCTCCATCAAAGCCTTCTCTCTCTTCTCCCAGTTGGCGGCGGCCTCGGCTTGAAACCCGATTCTTTTCTCTGCTTGTGGGCATGATAAAAATCTGCTCAAAGGGAAGATAGTTCACGAAATGATCTTCAGACATCAATTGGGTTCCGAACCCATACCAATCCCAATCCCAATCACAATCCCAATCCCAATCCCAATCCCAATCGTGGATAATGCTTTGATTGATATGTACTGCCGAAATGGCATAATTGAATCGACTCAATTTGTGTTCCAGGCTATATTAATCAAAGATGTCTCTTTTTGAACCAGCATGCTCAATGGGTATGTCATGTGTAATGATATTGTGCCTGCTCGACACACATATTTGATAGAATGCCCCAAAGGACCACTATCTCTTGGACTGCAATGATTAACGCGCAGCTACCTCCGTGGGAAGAACCCAATACAAGCATTAGCTCTGTTTGGGAAATGAGGGCAGAAGACCAAGACCTTTTTCCTACCACAATTACAATTGTAACTGTTCTCTCAGCTGCCACTGATGTTGGAGCTAGTGATCTTGGAAGATCAATCCACGGTTATATCAACAAAGCCAGTCTGGTCGTGGATGTCACCATGAACAATGCTCTGATTGATATGTATTCAAAGAGCGAACATAGTTCGAGTTATTAATTGTCACACCCCAACCCACCTCGTGTGGATTAGGACACGTGTAACAATGCTACAAGAGTCCACGTACATTAATGTGTAAAGAAACATTCGAATTACTAAGAATCGCATGTGTTTAGCAACATTAAACAACTCTATTGTTACAAAACAGCCCCAAGGGTAAAATGGTAATTAATAAGGTATAGAAAATTTTATACCAAAATATAGGTCTTTGAGTCTCGATTCCAACGCAAAAAACGGCGCGCGAATCCGAGTTTTCTAGAGTGAGTTATGTCTGTTTCCGTAAACGTCGACAGTGCTGAACCTGGACCTGCGAATCGATCCGCCCAAAACCGGATCGATCCGGATCTAACAGATTGTCATCTCTGGCTCCTCCAGAAGCTCCGGATCGATCCGCTCAAGGCCCGGATCGATCCGGTTCTTGCAGAAGTCATTTTTGACAGCAAAACCCCTGCTTAAACAACCCAAACTCACCCAAATCATCATCAAACCTCATGGACACATCCAAAACCATTTTTAAATCTCAAGAAACTTTTCAAATACATTCCTAAACATGGTGTAACATACACATACTCATAATTGAATTACACCCACCATGAACACAATTTCTTTTGAGTTCAAAACAAGTTTTTGAAGTTTAACCTTTGGAAAAAACTAAGTCTCATAAAACCATGTTGGAAATGAATCCAAGTTATAACCAACAACATAAAAACATTAAGGAACCATATCAAACCATCTCCAAGCAACCATTTACATAAACCTTCTAACAAGAGGATCAAACCTCACAAAACATTTATTTACAAAAGAAACTTGACCAAAATCTACCACTCGTGTATCCGGACTTGCCGGAATGATCCAAACATACAACCTACAACTTTCACATAGAAATTTATATAAGTTTTCCCAATTTACATTAAACACATGAGTCGTAGAATTCCAAAACTAACTCCATGGATACAACCACGAGTCTAAAAGTGGTCTCGGATCGTAAATCCGGCGAACGGCGGCGACGATACGGCGAAAGACGTCGTCGGTGACAGTCCGTCTTCTCTCTCAAAGCTCTCTTCTTCTTTTCTTCTTTTAATTCAGCAAATATGAGACTCTTCCTATGTCATGACACACACATGCAAGATGTGTTGATGTGTCAAAGCCTAAATTTAGCCATTTTTCGGTTACACCCCCGGAACTTATTAAGTTCTTATTATGAAATCCCCCAAACATTCTATTAACTACCCAATTATCCAATGAGTATTTGTCTAAGTTTTGTATGGGTTCCAGCGTGGGTCTCATATATTTTGTGAAGTTGCTATCGCACCTATCAATTATAAATTCTTTTCATTTATACCCTTATTCGGGTGTCCAAACTAATACCAAATGCTAAACATATATCATCATATAATATGAAAGCATTTAAACAAATAATCATGTAATCATATAAATGCATTTAATCACATAAAATGCACATATTTTTATTCGGGCCCTTCACTAGGTCCCACTTCCAAACATGTCCCTCCTTACTGGGGACTTTTCCAATTGGTGTCCTTTTTTGAACACCTTTTCCACGGGCGAGTCCAAGTCTCCCCTTAATCCATTTTATACACTAATTATATTAATTAATGCATATTAACATAGTAATTAACCCGTTTTCCGGGTACGGATGTTACATTAATTGATACATTTTTGCTGCAATATGATTAATGAATTGATAACCTTGGAGGTTAGGTGATCTTTTTTAGTAAATTTAATTCGTTGGAATACGGACTAATTATTTATTGGTGTAAAATTTTGGCAAAAGACCTAAAACATAAACTCAAGGTGTATGATAATTGTTTAGAGGTATGGATTTCAAGTTCTTAAGTTTCTTTGTGGTTGCGATGGTAGTAAAAATTGGAATGGCTATACATTGGTATAGGCATTCTCCAGGCATACATCATACATGTTGTCTAAAGCTTTGTGGCATACATATTTGAATCGTCTTAGTTTTTATTGAATATCACCGAGCTTTCCAACTTAACTTGATTACTTGGGAGTAAAAATGTTTGGTGAAGTTTTCGTTTTCACATCAAGTACTAATTGTTAGTTTCACTTTGAGAGCCTACGTGATGTAACCTAGGATTACTACTTAGAATTTATGTATTTTAATTTTAGGTACTAGTAGTATTTTCTTTTTATTTAGCTGGGTGGGGGTTCCACATCATTTAAAGAGTCACATGACTTGGGTGGGCTATCTAAAACCTAAGTTCAAGGAGCACACAAGGGGGATTTGGATATTTATACAAAAAATTTCAAAATTAGTTAAATAATTAGTATATTATAAAGATCTTTATTAGTTGTATTGGATCTCTAAAATGTCTGACCAGTTATTATAGTGTGTATATATATATATACTAGTCTAATAGCACGTGCGATGCAAGCGAATGGTGTCCATGTGAAGTCCTCTTAGGAGTATTAAGACAATAATCTTAAAATAAAATAAAAGCTTAAATTATGTAAAGAAGAATCAACACACCCATTAACATAGAATATACACCCAAAGTACAAAAATATTGAAACAACAGTAAAAAAAAATGCAATTCAAAGACCTTTAATACATGCTAACTGTTTATTTATTACAAATATGTTAATTTTAAACAATTTCAATGTCTTCTAATTTTCATTAACAATTTGATTTGTGTTGGTTTCTTTGTTAATGTCTATTCATATTCTTTTATGATCTCCTTTGAAGAAAAATTAAGCCTTTATTTCTTGTTTTGATGAGTTCTAGAGTAAGATCAACTGTTCTACAGGGTTAGTAGTTAGTAAAGACTAATTATGATGAGCAGATATAAAAATAAAAAAAAAACATTTAAAGGCTAATATCTAACGAACCAATAACTTTTTTTACTGCGAGTGTACAAAGATAGAAACTATACATGAATAAAATCTTTATTAACATGATTTATATCTATGTAAGTTTATCTTTGTTAACATATCACACCATTTAGTAGCGTTCATTTGTTTAAACACAACTAACCTAATAGAATACTTTGCTATAATCAAATGAATAAATTGGAAGAGTTACGATGTTATGGAGAATTTTCATCATGAGTAATGTTATGCTTCCCTGCCATATCATTATATTTGGGATGGAGATTTGGGATTTGGGAAGCACAACATTACTCTTTCATCATTCAATATTGCCAAAACCCTCACATCAACTTTCAAAAAAGAAAATGAGTAATGTTTTGCACCATAATTAACCCAAAAAATGACATGTTGTGCCAAAAGACTATTAGCGCTATCATCAATTTCTCATAGTGAATGTAAGATATCACCACGAAATCAAGTTTTACACAGTAAAAAAAATGAATGGAGCAAAAAATAATTAGGTTTGAAAAAGAACACACAGTTTTAATTTTTTTAAAAAAAGGTTTAAGACCAATACCATTGATTCCTATCATCTCTTCTTTTACAAACTTTTGTGAAATATTTTTTTTTTCATTAACATGATTTTAACTCAAATAGAGCAGAATCAAAGAGTAGCCCAAAGAATAACTTAAAAAACGTAATTAGCCAAATCAATTATCCACGTAACATGTAAGAGTTGTTTAATTGAAATGGAATTAATACTTAATTTGAAGTTGTATTTATTTAAAAAGAGTACATACCATTAATATATTTATTATTAGAATTGTTATTGCCACTCCATCATTGAACTAAGGCACTCCATGGTACCACTCTCAGAGCATGTGGTACTATGTATGTAATGCATGACATGCATGATACCACATGCTTTAAGAGTAGTACAATGGAGTACTTTAGTTAATGATGGAGTGACAATAGCATCAAGTAGGGTGAAAATAAGCCACAAGCATTTAGGAGTTCTACTCCATCTATAAACTTTAGAGAATAAAATATTTAGTTCTCATAAAGTGGGGGTGTAAGTTAGACAATAGACACTTATAAGTCATTCCATACTTTTCAATCATCGTGTATTTCAAGCCAATTCATCAATGCATGTTAACACGAATTAAAGGAAACCCGTAAGATATGCAATCAAACTTACAAATAAATGATAAACATCTCTAAAAATAATAATGATAATAAAAGCAACAACAATACGTAGGAGGAGATCACAAACTTTGGTTTTGTTTATATTCATTCCTTTCTTGTGATTGTTATGCACTCTCTTTCTATCTTGTTCCCTTAAAATTTTATATATTTAATTCTGATTTGAAATATATTTTCCATTTGAAAATTCTTTCAAGATTCGCATTTCCCTTTTTGAAATATATATAAATATATATCGAGTTGGCAAACTGTGGTTCAGTTGAGGAGATTTTGTTATACATACACGCTCCCCCAATGGCCAATGGTGAAACTTTTCTCACATTAAGAACAACATTATTCAGACCTTGATAATATACCTTGCAATGTGATTTTCCTGGGTTTGACAATTTGTCGGTTTGGAACTTTTTCAAATGTTTCATAATCCTAATCTTAAGTTTATGGCATATCATCTTGGAATTCTTTCGTCTGAAGATACCTAGATATCTATCTAAACATTAACCTGTGTGAATATTTTTCTAATGTAAAGGGTTACATACGTTCTTGTGAGATAACTATATAGATCATGATCTGACAAAACTTCAAAGCTTGCAGCATGTCCAAAATTCTAAGCATTTTCACCTAAAAAGTCAAAGCTAGTGAATACTTCACATTTTATTGATAACATATAGTATCTCAAATTGGAGATATCGTTTCTTAAAGAACCTTTGACATTAAAGGGTCTAAAAGGAAATTAAAAACAATGTTAGATTACAATAAACAATCATATTTTGCTAAACTAAAGAATTTCTTTATTATCAGAATATTCAAAGTTGTTTAATGAGAAAATTGATTTGGAATTTTTGTTCCATTTCAAAAGGTTTTAAAATCTTAAGTAGTGCAATAGATAATTTCTTTTAGTTTTACTCTTGAAATGTCACTTTCCTTAAATAAAAGTGAAAACCTTCATGCACTGGATTTTTTCTCCTATAAATTGCATGTTTTCCTTAGATATTGAACATTAATTAAATAAACATTTTATGAAGCTAATTCTAAAGAACAACTTTACTATCTTTCTACTATAGATAGACAGAAACTAACAACTCTGGAATATTTTAACTAAGTTAATATAATCAATGAAATTCAATAGTTGATTTTGCATATATATATATATATATATATATATATATACGGGCAGGCTCTCTAGTGAACTGGGTTAGTATGTTCTCGTACACGACAACTACACCAAATGATTAAAAACTTATAATAAATACAGTCACAAGTTCTTCCAATTCAAATAATTGGAACTACGCAATGAAAAATAAAAAAATCCATACGAAACTTATTGGAAAAGTCTTTCAAGGATTAATGTACAAAAGTTAATGTTAAAGATCAACAGGTACCTTGAAGATGCGATCATGAGAAGACACATAGATAAACAAAATTAGGCATATGACATGTGATCATAAAGTATTTGATTTGTGAGTTTGACATCCAATGCAAAATTACAGTGGTAGTAGTTTTTGAGAATATACATACCAATTAACGTGAGCCAATCCTAAAAAGTTGCAAAATAAAAAGTAATACTTATCAAACGAAAGAGGGGAAAAAAAGGACTTAGTTTAGTTAAAGTCCTATACTCATAAGAAATTATTGGTAATGAAAAGAGTCTAAAATAAAAACAAAACCAATAAAGGTGGGTCTACTTAATTTATTATTTTTTTTTTTTATGGAATAGCAAAAATTGAGGAGTCCTAAGCAACCCGAAAAAATATCAATTTCTAAGGGAGATAAAAGAATTTAAAAGATTTAGGAGATAAAAAGAGTCCATCAACGTTAGTTCAAAAAAAAAATACTAAATGTTAGTAATTAAGAGTCCTATAATTGTAAGAATTGAGATTAGGATAATAATTTTTATCCATGGACTACACCAAAAGAAACAAAGGCAGTAAAAAAGAAAACACATTAGGGGCACGTTATTTATATTTATTGTAGAGACTTGTAGTTTTAAGAAAATATTGAAAATCAATAAGAAGGTGAGCTAAAAATTCAGCCAAAAAACAAAAAAGAAAGAAAGAAGGTGAACTAAATAAATAAGAGTCCATCAATGTTGGCTTTTTAAAAAAATGTTATTAGAGAGAATTTATATAGAGAAAAGTAAGCAGTAATTTTAGTACCTATGTAATCTTCTAATAATTTTTTTTTTTTTTGGGTAATCGTGGGTGTCCGGGCCAGCTTGCGCGCAGCTCGACTAATCCCACGAGGCGATGGCGTCTGGGTGAATCACCTGTGGTCATCCCCTTTAAATTCGAACATAAGACCTCTGGGTAAAACACCAAAAGACCTTGTCATCCGGCCACAAGGGAAATGGTTATGTAATCTTCTAAATTGCTATTGTTTTAGTGTGGTTAGAGTCCTAAGAAAATGAGATTGAACTAATGTTAATCCGAGGAGTCCAGTAAAAGGGGGAAAAAACATAATAGAAAAAAACCCCAATAGAGACACATTTATTAGATAGCATGTGCAACTGCAAACATTGAAAAAAAAAAAAAGTGCTCTTAAAACATCGGAAGTGTAAGGACTCTGACGAACCCAAAAAAATAAAAAATAATTGGCATACCAAAAAATAAGTTTATTAAAACTTTAAGAAGATCAATCATAGAACATACAAAACAAAAATAAAGTAGGACTCTTATGGATGGAAAAAAAAGAAGTGGTAAACCAAATTTATTAAAACTCTTAGGAAAATAGTTAAGTAAAAGTGCACCGATTGATAAAAGTGTAAAACACTTATGTACATTGGTACATTTATATATATATATATATATATTATAGATTATAGATTATTGATAGATATAGATTTTAGATTATAGATATAGATATATTAAGAATGAGAATTACTGTTTGCATATAAAAGATATACGAGTAATGCTATGCTTCCCAAATTTTTATCCTAAAAGTGTTTCCCAATGTAGCAGTGGGGTCAGGTCTAATACAGTGGGACCAAATGAATTTTGATTGGAAGTTGTCTACCTGGCCTCACTGACACATCATTTGCAAAAATAACTTTTCGTAACACAAACTTCACGATAATTATTAAATTATAATTAAGAATTTCATTTTGTGATATATATATATATATATACTAGTAATTGCCTGTGCCCGTGGGCACGGACGGATCAAAAAGTGCTATGGCTTCAGCGGTGGTTCGACCGCGACGACTACCTGGTATAGCCTCAACTAAGTGGAATCAGGGAGAAGAATGAAAAGTCGAGTTATTATTATTAACTAGCATGTATCCCGCGTAATGCGCGGGTACATTGTACTTCTATTAAATTAAAAATACCGGTGATGAATATTGTTACCATCGAAAGTTCAATTAAAAATACACATTTGTAATTGTCTTTGTATAAAGTTTTGCATAGCATATATAAAATTTTACCCAGAATCGATCCATTTATACAAATTAATAGTGTTTTTCTTAGAATTGTGAGTACTTTTATCTCATGAAAACTTAGAAATCACCATATAGTTAAAAAAAAATGTTATAAGCTTATACAATCGTGAAAGAAGTAATATAAATTCATGGGATGGGTTGAAAAAAATAAATAAATAAATAAAAGAAAGAAATGAAAGAACAACCTTTCAAAATGATCATAATAGAATATTGAATTGAATCAAATACAATAGTACATGATTTAAATATAAGAAGAGTCCTTCATATACCAATTAAATGATAGTATGTGCCCATTAACACCCACTGCTATATAAGGGTGAAAAAAAGGCTCGGCCGATGGGCAACTCGAACCCTAGCTTGAAAAAATGGGCTTTAAGCCTAGCCCAAGCCGGAAGTAAGGCCAGCCCGGCCCTACCATCCTTTGTAGGGCCTAGGCCTATCTCTTGAAGCCCAAGCGCGGCCCGAGGCCCGACTCGACCCGACCAAAGCCCGGCCCAAGGCCCGCATAAAAGCTCGATTAGAAGCTTCCCAATAATAAAAATATTGATCGTTTTCAAGTATTAAAATATAAAATTTGCAAGTTGCTATATTGAAAGTTATTTCCAAACTATAAAAAAATTGTTACATATATAGCAGTATTTATACAATTTTAGGATAAATTTAAAGCGTTCACTTAGGCTCTACCTTAGGGCCTAGGGCCGAGCCTTGTGAACTCTTAAGCCCGACCCAAGCACGATCCAGCCTGTAAAGAGACATGAAACCGTGGGCCAAAGCCCAAACCCACCCAAGCCCGATCAATGTTGGGCCAGGTCGGGCCAGACTGGCAATTTTGATATCCCTACTGCTTAAGGGTTGGTGAAATCAAATTGGTTAAAGAGTCAACATAAATGAGTTGTGATACATGTCACTTTTAGATTTTTTCTGGCCTACACTCTCAACTTTTATATATAGTAATAGATAGATATTAATATTTGATACATGGGGAGGGTGATTTGACCTCTCACCACTTGGGTGAGGATGGTGGCCTTTTGCCACCACGGTAGAACCGTGATCCTAAAAGCAAAGTTAATTAGAAGAGTAATTCTACGCTTTCCAAACTTGAATCCCAAATTTGAACCTGTAACGCAACCTAAGAATCAATTTAAAAGCTAACTTAAGAAACCATAAGCTATTCTTTGATGACTTCATCTTATTTACACTGATATTGCCTAATCAAGTTGAATCCATTTTGCATGATCTGCAATGCAAAAAAGCCTTTTAAGAAAACTCATTGCCAACTATCAAGAAACATGAAAAATCTCAAAAATTGGGGCCGCTCCCATTTCAGTAAAACTCAAAAAGGTTTTGGGTTCTCACTTTTGGTTTCTTTTCTCATTTGATTTTTGAGAACAGTTAAGATCAATAAGGTGAAATAGTCAAAATTTGTAGGGCTTCCATTTCGACAAAACTTTTAGCTTTTTTGGACTGTTTTCCCTGGAAAAAAATATACGGAGTATCAACTCTCTCACATAAGTAAAAATCTACAGATCCAAATATCCAAATAAGCAAGGCTACAAATAGTCTTTAGACCAAACAAAGTGAATTTTCATTCAATTCAGAAAGATGAATGCACTGTCCATGAAAGGTGAAAGGACTGTTTGGCTACTAAGAAAAACTGTCTCAAGTGCGAGTCAAGTTATGTTCAAATGCAAACTACTAAGACTAAATGAGTAGTGTGTAGGTACAAATCAAAAACGGCCATAAGGTTGTCCTTGGGAACCATAATAACATTAAATGACAACAAAGCCACGCCACTAAGAACCTGTAACACAAAAGACAGAAAAATATAAGCAGAGAGAGAATGTAAAACAATCGGTAGTTCAAAAATGACAGATCTTATGGAAGCAAAGAATTAAAATGGGAAAAATTACTAATCAAACAACTTTCAAGTTGCTTGAGATTTGTGTCCATTTTGCTGTCGTGTACTCCAAGGAGGATAATACAGACACACAGACACAATACACGCATTTGACTTGAAAATTTCCTAGTTGGGAGCTTTATATGAAGAAACAAAACTTTGAAGAGTAATGCAGCCAAACTAAAGAAACAAAACTTAGAACTACCTTTCGGGCCTTTGAATGAGATTATAACTTGGTCCTATTTTATGCATGAGTAATGCTATGGTTTCCAAATTTTTATCCACAAATTAGATCCAAACGGAAGGGCCACGTAAGAAGAGAAAAGCCTTGAACAAATCAAATCCTATAAACCTTTTGTCTCAACGTCAATTCCAATTCCAATTCCAATTCAAAGGCCCAAAAGAAAATAAAAAATAAATAAATAAATAAAATAAAAGAAAGAAAAGAAAAGAAAAGGTCCAAGAAATGAAGGGGGATTTGAAATTTTGAACCAGACACCTGATTTACACCAAATCCAAAACCTTGAAGGACACATTTGAAGGAAAGATCCGTTAATCACGAATAACTTGAAGGACTTGCTAAAAAGCAACCAGGACCAGAGAAGGTGCATGTGTGCATGTGTCTATGCACAAAGAACCAAGACAAAGAAAATTTGCATCCCAAATAAATAAACATTAAAACAGGAGTACTAACCCACATAATAAACAGCTACTAACCATTGGTGCTAAACTGTCTCTTCATTCAAAAGATTCAAGGATCAAATTCCGAGCCTGAATCACAGCTAGATTTGGAATAGTAAAAAAAATTAGATACTTGAAGTGGAACTTCCATTGCACCTAAAAATCAGAAGAGTCTGTAACAGTGCTCATACATGTACGCTTGCATCAATGTCGTCTCCATATAACATCTGAAAAATTAGATTCAACACAGATCCAGTAAACAGTAAAAGAACTCTAGGGTCCAAGCACCAGAATTTTAAGCAATTCTTGGTAATTTTGTTTATCGTTTAAAGAAATGAAATCACCTCAGAGGTGATAGTAATGGGATTGAACGTTGATGTGGGACCTTAAGCCCATGGTTTAGAGCCTGTTTAGCAACCGTTGGATGGAAGTAAAATAAATTAGCAAAATTTTGAGGGTGAAAGAGAACCTACAAACTGACTGATCCACTGACAGAAGTAGCATTTCCTATTTAGGTTGCAAAACCAAGTACAATAAAATTTAATTAAACAGAACAACTCACCAGACTGAATTCAGCAGCACCACCTTTTTCTTTCCAGTTTCTGTTTCTCATCACAAGCTAAGCACATTGACCTAAGCAAGTAATCTCAAGGCAAGAGATCTAATTAAATTTTGCAGCAAACGAAACAGTAATTAGGATTCAGAATCAACTTAATAGCTCACAAAATTAAGACCGACGTCCTATTCGAGTTGGCCAACACCAACTTAATAGCTCACAAGCTAACACTAAATTTGCTTCACTTAGTTGTAACCTCACATTTGTGTCAATGAAGGAAAGAAAGGAGTGAAACATCATCACAACCACCTCAATCAAACACACCTATCCGAAACAAAACTTCATGGCAATATTTCCAAATGCTATAAGAAATAAGCCAAAAAAAAAACCCATGTACTTGATAGTTTATATAAATCCTGCCACTAATGTAAGGACATACAAAACTTCATGGCAATATTCCCAAATTTTGGTTCCCAAATGTTTTTTAGTTGTACCATCTAAAACAACTTCCAATGGAAATTCCACGGCCGCTACTGAGGTACAACCATCTCCAAACTGAAGCCAGCATGTAAAATAAGCTTAACTAGTTAGCATTTTTTTGAAACACAAAACAACACAAATGTGAAAGTAATAATTTCAGTTTTTTATGCCTTTAGTCTCTGGTTTCTCAGCAACCAAACAGAGACTACGTCCTCCATTTGAACCCTAACATATTGTTTAGCAATCCAACTTGGATTTTAGAATCATTCTTGTGTGTATAGGAGAGAAACTCTGTCAAGTTAAAAAAAAAAAAAAGGAAAAGAAGAATTCGTATGAAATAATACCTTTCTTAGCGAAGAATAGAAATAAATAACAACACCTTTTGATCAAAGAATGTAAACAGCTGCTTTATTCGTTGTCTGTATTGCTTCAAAAGAGACAATGACGTCCTACTTCACTGCAAAAATAAAATATGAAATACAAAAAGAAATACAAAAATCATAAACCAGGCAGAAAACGTTTTTAACAAAAAAGGGGTCAAGGTTCTAAAATGGAAAAAAAGAAAAGAAAAATGCAAAAGGGGGGCAATTTTGCCGGAGGATCCAATGCTAAGAAAGAGAGTTTTCAAGAAATAAAGATTTTAAGAAAGAAAAATAAATAAAAATGGGTTGAACTGTTTTGTAAAAAACTAAAGAGAGTTTTCAAATAGTTTTCAAGAAGGATTTTCCTCTCAGTCAAGGCTTTTTTTTTTTTTATTATAAAAAACAAAATAAAGTAAAAACAAAAGATAAATAGTTACGGTTTTGTAAACCCAAGGTGACAATTTTTTAAACTAAAATGATTTCAATTTTTTTTTAAACCCATGAGGATTAAAGACAGTTTAAAAGCTAAAACATGGTTATGGGAAAAAAAAAATATGGTGACCTCTCAGTTGTTAATGAGCAAAAAAAAAATCAAAAGAGACTTTCAAACAATCTTCAAGAAATAAGGAGTGTGAAACTGGAATGTGAACTTCTCTTTCCCAGTAATGAGTAGTGAAAACATGAAGTGCAATCCTCATACAATTTCACCTAACCTCCAAAAGAGGCCATAAGTGTTTTAAATTGCCATAAAATGGCATGTTAGCCCTTGGCACCAGTAATGAACAACTCATAATACATCAACCGTGAACCTCACTTGTGCAATCACCAAGAGGTGGGTTTAGGTTAATTTCTTCCCCCCAAAAAATGCACGTTTTGTAGTTAGAAACAAAGGTGGTGTATGATGACATTGATTCTTTAGGCACAATGAACCATCCCAAAAGGAGAAAAAAAAATCAAAAAAAAATAAACATTTGGGTAAGTCCATAAAGGCTTACCTTCATCATAGATAAACTTACGAAGAATGCCAAAATATGACAACCCACTTCCCTCCCAACAATATAATTACCCTATTTTAACTCCTTCCCCTGGAGCAAACTAAAAACAATATAACTACCCTGTTTTTGTAGTTACACAAATGCTAGGGAAAAAACAAATGCAAACTCTAATGAGCCTTACAAAAAGAAACCCTATGCTTCCCGGGAGATTGTAGGCTTACAATGAGCCTTACAAATGCAAACTCTAACTACCCTATGTGGATCTTACTGATTTTCATGAATTCCCAGCTGAGCCCACAACACTTCCATGTCTCCCAAGCCACCTAAATAAAAGGCATTGTTTTTAGGAGAGAAAAGGATTACATAGTGAATGAAGAACGAAACAAACCTTATAAACAATTGGAAAGTGTAAAGATTCAAACCTTAAGCATCGTAAAAGTGTAAATGAATCATTTAAGGTTAAAAAACACATTGGTTTAGTATGAAAAGCTTTAAAAGCTATCAAAATTTCGAAGTGGTTTCAAAGTTTGGAGTAATGAAAACTTACATCATGTTCCACAACGGGAAAAAAAAAAAAAGGAAACCGCAATTGGGAAAATTAATGAAATTGAAAAGTAAGTCATAAGAATAAGGGCTTCTTTCTTTCTTTAGTAACAAATAAGAAAATTCTTTCATCCAGCACGGTACCTCACTAATGAGGAACAAAAGTTACAAAAAAGAAAAAGAAAAAAAGGGGGAAAAAAAAGAAGTGACAATTCCCATCTACATGTATTTTCTTACTCATGTATGCTTGCACTGCTTCTCAAACACCTAATAAAGGATGCACATATATGTTGCAATTTTTTTTTTTTGGGGGTCAGGATGATGCACATCTTGCAATTGAGTAAATTCTGCTTTCATGGACTGTGAATCAACCAGAGCGAGAGAAAATACAGGGAGAAAATGCAAGGAGATATGTTACAAAGATTAAATAAACGGAGAGAGAGTGAGAGTGGTGGAGAGGGCATTTGCGAAAAAAGATGGATAATTGAAAATCCCCATATCAAGAAATAGCATCAACCAAAAGAACACACTAAACCTGCTTCCCAATACTCGAAGCATTACAGCAAACTAATACCCACTAAATTTCATAAACCCAGTTAAAAAAAAAAAACAAATTACTCAGTACATGACAACAAATAAAGCGTACCTCAAATCTCTTCTTCTCCTTGCAAAGCTGCAAAGCTTCAGTCTCTTCCCCTGCTTCCCACTCAGAAATGAAACAAACAGTTCATCAGTTTTTTTATAGCACTACCTCATAGAGTTCTTCATTTTTTATTTTTTTTTGGATAGGGGTCAATCAATCTTAACCAATTGAAATAAAATGGAAAAATCCGTGCCTCGGGGGCACGGACTAAAAAAAAATGGAAAAAAAACAAAATTATTGTACAACTTAGTTCAACAATCAGAATGCACGCCTGAATTATTACAACATTTGATCACCCCAATTCCCATAAAGTTTAATGGTCAAAATTACTTGAACAAACCAAACCAAGCCTAGCGTTGAGTCCCAAATTCCCAATCATTTGGGGAACTATAAGAATTACTTAGAACCATAAAAATGAACCACAAACAATACATTCGAAAGTCTCCAAGTCCCTTTACCACTTGTGACTGAAAGAAGGAAAAATGAGAGAGAGAGAGAGAGAGAGAGAGAGAGTACCTTAAAAATCAAATACACCATCTATGGATGTACATACTCTTAACAATTTCGAGTTCATAACTCTAACAATGCAACACCATAGATATGGGGGGCGGTTGCAGGTTAGTTGGGAGGTTTATGGGGTGGAAGAGCATTGCATCCCTTTTGTGTAGTGCGTATATTAAAAAATTAAAAAGAAAAAAATCAATAAACTATATATTGAATCTAAGAGCTTTCAAAACCTACGTCTATTCATAAGCTGATTGGGGGCTGTTTAAAGTATTTATCTTTTTAAATCTGTTATGTAAAGACACATCGACCTTGGTTAAGGGTAACTATTTGGCATGTCTAGAATTGAGGGGCTCAAATTCTGAAGCAAAATAATCATTTATGGACCCATTTAAGATGAACTCTGGAAGGAAGAGATCAACCCATTTGGAAGAGGACATATTTGATGAAAACATTCAAATGGATAGATAATCAGATTAGAACCAAGAATTGTAGTTGGGGGTGCAGTGGGAAGAGATTCCCCTAAAAATAGGGGGCCAAATGTTTGAATAAAAGAGTTTGATTGGGTAGGGATACCACATCATCCCTATCATCCTAAATCACATATAATTTTGAAAACCTCTCTTGCATTTTCAACAATAAATCTTAGCAACTTCATAGTAGACGTATCACGTATGTTTAGTAGTGGAGAATACATAATGTTTCAATGTCGCAATGCTAGGATTGGACTAATGGCGTTGAAGCAACACTTTTTATTTTACTAATATATAATAGCATTGGTAGCCCATTCGATAGGAGCATGAATGCCCTCTTAACTATAGTTTCAATTGCTATTTTTTTTTTCCTTCACATATAGTTGCTATTATTCCCAATTTAGAAGATTCATTATCTTTTCACTTCCTTTATTGTGGCTCTGGGGCTTGCCTCAATTCAAAAGGAATTGCTTTTCCTTTCATTATCTTTTCCTCTCCAGTGAAAGGAATTGCTTTATCTTTGTCACAACTTCGTAAGCATATATATATATATATATATATATGTGTGTGTGTAAGAGTATGAAACAAAGAAATTATGACCCAGAACATAAGGGAGAAATTGTGAAACCAAATTTTCAAAAGAGTGTAATAAACCATTTTCTAGTGTAATAAGGGTGTAATACCAAAGAAAGAAATTATGAAACAAAGAAAGATATTATTACATAATGAAACCCATTTTCATTCATGAAATGGAGGAATTATGAAACAAAGAAAGACTTTATTACATAATGAAACCCAGAACATAAGGGAGAAATTATGAAACCCATTTTCTTTCATGACCCAGAACATAATGAAACCCATTTTCATTCACGACCCGGATTGATTGGAAATTCTAGAAATTAATAAAAGGGTAATTGAAACCCTAGACTGATTGAAAATTTAAACCCATTGACAAATGAACATACCTTCAATCGGTAGGGGATCCGGTAGCAAGTGGCCTCGGCTATGGTCGACGGTGGTCTGTGGTGGCGAGAGAGAGAGGTGAGTGGTGGCCTCGGCGATGGTGGCGAGAGAGGGAGAGAGAGCGAGAGAAAGAGAGTGAGGGAAATAGGGTTTAGAGAGAGAGAGAGAGAGAGAGAGAGAGAGAGTGAGGAAGAGTTTTGAGAAATTCAAATTTTTGAGGGAGTTCCAACGCTGGCTTCTTGAGCAGAGAGAAAGTGATGCATAATTAATGCCCAACAGAAGAGATCGTATAGTGTATTTAGGTAAACGGAAGACTTATGTGAGTGAGTTTTGGACCACTTGATCAGGATCAAAGGATTGTAGTTATAAGAGCTCCTTTTTTGTCCTCAAAATTGTTGTAGGTTATTATATAGATATATACATATATATATATATATATATCTTTGTAACAACTCTATGGTGATATTTATGGATTACGAATTCATAAGTAATACAGAAAGCTTAGAAAAAGGAAAGAAACAAATTGTTCGGTAAATTAAAGGTGAGAAAATCATTTCAGACAATGTGGCTAGCGATTTATTAGTTTGTAATGTTGCTAATTAGTTGTCATGACCCCCTGAAAATAGGGGGCATATGTATGGTTAAGATGATGATGTAGTTTAATGGGTTCACTGAATCATTTCTCCAGACCAAGACACGACTGGCTCATCCAATAATTTCTCACGAAGGGCAAAGAGAAAATAAGGGTACTGGAAATTTATTTTGAGTTGCACATGTGCCTATTTTATGTATTTTATATTGCTTTAGAGGTTACATGGCAATTAAGGAATGGGTTCCGTAAAACCAAGGTTGCATGGTTGATCCGTCTCAAAGTTAAACTCTTTTTTAGGACCCAAAATACTAATAACTGGGTTAGGAATAAAAAACTGACAGCAAGGTAGAGGCGGAAACAAGGCCGTTGCTAACATAAATGCCAATAAAGAAAAAAGAAAAAGAACAATACAACCAAAAAATTAGATAACTGTATGGAAAGCATTATGATTTGTGTTTTGCAAGATTACAAGAAGTGAACCCGTGCATCCCAGGATACAAAAAATTCAGAATTAGTTAAATAATTAGCATATTATAAAGATCTTTATTTGTTGTATTCAGATCTATAAAATGTCTCTGACCAGTTATTATAGTATATATTAAGAAAGAGAATTACTGTTTGCATATAAAAGATATATTAGACGGATAATTTCTCTTATTGTTCATGATGCTTGCAAAAATAATTTTTCCTAAATTCACGGCAACAACTCTATGGTGATAGTTATAGAATACGAATTCATAAGTAATACAGACATGTATGAAGCTAGTAGTTGCATTGTAGTACTCAGAAAAATCAGTGTTTGGAAGTTATTAAGGGAATTGTAGTCTGCTGGCGTGGTGAGAGATACATAAAGTGTATGCAATAGCGGAGGAAGGTCTTCTGCCATTGCACCTCTCCCAATATTTCTGTTTTTTAACTTTTAAGGCTGGAGGCCGCAAGAAAGGCAACAGTCACTCCATGTTTTTACCAAAAAAACTTTTAACAATCAACATTGTGTTCGAAGATTTGTGAAAATTGATTTAATCAAATACTTCTGACTCCCAAATTCCAATCGCAACTAGTATGAATGACGACACTTGGCAATGTATCCAAATTACAGCACCAATAAATGACCGCACTCTTTCAAACTTAGTAAGCACACAATGCCGTAAAAGACGTACAAACTATGATTTTCAGCACACACACGGGAGAAGTTTAGACTTCCAGACATTTTGCTTTAAACCCGGAATACCAAGAAAAAGTTTTATAATTGTACCTTTCCTGATTTGTTGCTTTCCTTAAGTTTCGTCTTTACCGGTCTTTGGTTGCTTTACATCGGCACCAGCACTGACTATTGCTGCTTATTCTACCTTAGTGAGATCAAAAACTGATCTTTGGTTGCTGTACTTGGACACCCCCAATGACTATTGCTGCTTATTCTACGTTAGTGAGATCAAAATCCAATTTTGAATGCTTTACAACTGCCTCTAACGCAATGTACGCATCTGTGCAGTCCTGATTCATTGTGTCTTCAACAATGAATTCATGAACAGTTCCATTCAGCTCAATCCAACTGCACCCGGGTTTTTTCTTAATCTTTTGGTCTCTCATCAACTTCCTCATGTTCAATGCATCTGCCCACCTATTTCCAGAGTAGTATATGTTCCATAAAAGTATATATACCCCATCGTCATCAGGTTCTAATTCAAGAATCTTCTTTCCTGCCATTTCAGCTAGTTTCAAATTCCCATGACCCAAGCAACCACTTAGAAGTGATCTCCACATCACAGCATCTGGCCTAATGGGCATCCCTTCAATCAACTCCACTGCTTCGTCTAAAAATCCAGCTCGACTAAGAAGATCCACTATGCACCCATAATGCTCAATCTTAGGTTTCAAACCATAACATTGGACCAATCTATTGAACAACCTCTTACCAACACTCACCAATCCTGCATGACTACAAGCTGATAGCACCGAAACAAAGGTAACATCGTTTGGTGTGAATCCAGATTCCAACATGTCAGAGAAAAGTTCAAGTGCACGGGTTCCTTTCCCATGAAGCGCTAACCCTGAAATCATGATGGACCATGAGAATACATCCCTTTCTGCTGGCATCTTGTAGAAAATCTTTAAGGCCAAGTCAAGGTTTCCGCTCTTTGAGTACATATCAATCAGAGCATTGTTCACGGTGACATCCACGACCAGACTGGCTTTGTTGATATAACCGTGGATTGATCTTCCAAGATCACTAGCTCCAACAACAGTGGCAGCAGTGAGAACAGTTACAATTGTAATTGCGGTAGGAGGAAGGTCTTGGTCTTCTGCCCTCATTTTCCCAAACAGAGCTAATGCTTGTACTGGATTCTTCCCATGGAGGTAGCCGTTAATCATTGCAGTCCAAGAGACAGTGTTCCTTTGGGGCATTCTATCAAATATGTGTCGAGCGGACACAATATCATTGCACATGACATACCCATTGAGCATGCTGGTCCATGAAGAGACATCTTTGATTAACATAGCGTGGAACACAAATTGAGCCGATTCAATTCTACCATTTCGGCAGTACATATCAATCAAAGCATTACCCACGATTGGGATTGGGATTGGTATGGGTTCAGAACCCAATTGATATCTGAAGATCATTCCGTGAACTGTCTTCCCATTGAGAAGATTTTTATCACGCCCACAAGCAGAGAGAGCCCCGACAACTGAAAAGGAATCGGGTTTCAGGCCGAGGCCGAGGCCGCCGCCGGTGAGTACCAACTGGGAGAAGAGAGAGAAGGCTTTGCTTGGGCGTTGAATGTGGAGGTAGAGAGAGATGAGACATGTCCAGGACACTATGTCTGGGTCTTGAATTTGATTGAATACGTTCTGAGCTTCAAGTGGTTTGCTGAGTTTAGCGTAGGCGGTGAGTAATTTGCAGGCTAGAGGTTGGTGAGTGCAGAAGAGACCGAGTGTGATGGACTGGGCATGGATTTTCTTGAGCTTTTCAAGGCTGTTGTTTCCACATTTGTCTATTATCAATCTCAAGCTTTTATGGTTCATTATCCTCCTCGATGACTTGAATGAATTTTATGGTTTTCTTTCTTGTTCATGCATGCTTTTAAACACATAACTAAACTAACCCATTTTTGGATTAAAAATTTAAAAGACGCTCGCTCTCTTTCACCGGAGTTTCAATTAAGGTGGACAGCCCATTAAACAAAGTAGAAAACATAATTTATCTATCTTGGGCCTTTGCAGATTTAAAACGAAAGTGAAGGAGAGAAGTAATGGTATATTTGGTTTCCGGATTCGTAAAAAAAAAAATATATCTACTCCATATAATAAGAACACAGCCACATTTAACAAGCACGTCAAAAAATATGAACTTTCTCTTTTGCCCTTTATTATATCATAATTACTCATATATCTATCTATACATCGTAAGGATATATTGATTTGTGTGAGGGTATATCTGTCATTTTGTACAAATAATTACATTCAAGTCAGCTTTTGAAATTTTTTTTAATATAATAATGAGGTTTTAATAAACAATCTTGTGTCTAATTACATTTGGATCAACATTTTTTGGGAGATTTATTATTGACTTCAAAAAAAGTCAACAAAAGTGGCTATTTTGGTGGCTATTTAGAAATTTGTCACTAATATTTACAATTTGGTCAACTTCTTCTCTCAAATGAGGTTTCAATCAACAATTTGTGTCTAATTAAATTTGGATCAATAATTTTTGGGATATTTATTATTCACTTCATAAAAAGTCAAAAAAATTAGCTATTTTAGTGGTTATTTAGGAATTGGTCACTAATATTTCCAATTTGCTCAACTTCTTCTCTGGATTCATATATTGTAATATGTGTAATTGCATTTAGGTCAGCAAGTTTTGGGATATTTATTATTCACTTTATAAAAATTTAAAAAGTGGCTATTTTAGTGACTATTTAGGAATTGGTCACTAATTTCACATTTTGGTCAAATTCTTCTCTAAAAATTAAGTTTGGTATATCTAAAATGTCAAATAAAGTGGTTATTTTAGTAGCTATTATGAATTGATCACTAATATGTACATTTTGGTCAACTTCTTCCCTCAAATTCAGGATTTATAGATTGTATTCGAATATTAATTAAAGCCTACAAACACGTTCATGCCATTTTTTAGAGGAAATACCATACTTGTGTCATATTTTTAGTGGCGCTTTATTAGTTACCTTTACTACTCATGTATAAGATAGTCATAATTATCAACTTATTCCGTCAGAAGAGTTTTAGATTAAATAGTTACATTTACAATTTCCTATTTAACTGTTTTAACATCTTATTACCTCTAATGTCAAGATTAATACACAATATATCTAATAATACAACTATCCGACGGGCACGTGCCTTGCACGTGCACCCACACTAGTATATATATATATATATATAGATACAGTCTGGCTATAGAGAGGACGCCTCTCTGTAATAATGTAATACCCTGTATTTTGGTATTTTAATAAGACCCGGTATTTCATTTCTATATTCGTATAAACTTTCTCTTCCTTTTGGTGAATTTTGATACCAATCGATTGACATATTCCCAATCGATTGACACTTTTTGATACCAATCGATTGATAAGTTATCCCAATCGATTTACATTCTACCGACTAAAAGTGATGACGTGTCAAACTTTCCAATCGATTGCTATTCATCTCAATCGATTGACATTGTTTCCAATCGATTGACTACAAATATCTGTTGCCAATCGATTGACTGGTGTCTCAATCGATTGACATAAGCTGAGAAATGTTTTCTTCTTTCCTTCAATTTTAAACGCGTGGCACTCCCTTATCTCTATATATATGTTTCATTTTGTGGCCTTGGGGCTGTTTTTCAGACCTTGAGAGAGGGAGAGGCATACTCTTGTGAGATATATACATATATCTATATTTACATACATATATACACACCCTCACACACACTCACTGCCGTGGCAGCTGGGAGGAAGGAGAAGAAGCAGGAAGAAGAAGAAGGAAGAGATAGAGAGAGAGAAGGCCGGACAAAGAGGAAGAAGAAAGAGAAGGAAGAGAAGAAGCTTGGAGGTTTCAAAGCTTTAAACACACCCAAACGCACCCTAGGTGAGTTCTAACTCACTTGGTCCCTTTATATGAAGTTTATATAAGCTATTATGATGTTTAGATGGGTTACATGCATGTTGTGTACGTTTATATATGCTGTTTTTACAATCTGCTGGAGAAGACGTAGTTCCAATCGATTGACATAAATCTCAATCGATTGACATCAGTTGCATCCCAATCGATTGAATAGGATTTCAATCGATTGACATTATTCCAATCGATTGACATATTTCTCAATCGATTGACATAACTTTTGTTCCAATCGATTGAACTTTTGTTCCAATCGATTGACATGATCAGTACATGGATTCTTTTGCCCGTTTATTTTATAAGAGGTTTAGTTGTTCGATTTCTGATTCGGGAATTCCATTATGCGATTATGGGGTAGACAGGAGTAATGTGACACCAAAGATTTATGGATAATGAATAAAAAGTAATATGAAGACGTGGGTTGACGTGTTGTTCCTGATATGAGTTCGATATCCGTTTCTTTTAATCCGAGTAGTCAAGCCACATTGGGAATTGTCATGTGTCGATGTTAGAATGGAACGTAAGTAGGTTTGGTAAGTTCCGGGAATGGTACGTGGATGGATGATTGGTCACGATATGCTCTTAAAAGCGGTGAACCGGACCATGGTTCTTAAAAGCGGTGAGCTGGACCAAGAAGTCTTAAGATAGACTGGATGATCTATGATATGCTCTTAAAAGCGGTGAACAGGACCATTGTTCTTAAAAGCGGTGAGCTGGGATCACTAGTAGATGACGTTGAGTCGTGGCAATAGATTGATATGCCTTGTTCGAAACGTTATATCCCTGAAATGCGGTGAACAGGACCATTGTTCTTAAAAGCTGGGGACAGACTGACGTGGAGTCCATGACATGCGGTGAGCTGTTCATATGCTCTTAAAAGCGATGGACAGAATAAGGGTGTATCCCTAGAGTTAAACGATTGAGTCTGTTCATGATATCAGAGTCTGTTGAGTTCGGTATTTGAGTAACAAGACGATAAGGGTCGGTTTACAAGAATGAATAGAGGAACAAGATAATGTTTTTTTTATAATAAGATGTTAACTCGTGTTTTTATAAGCTTGTGTTTACTTTAGATAACTGGTACCTCGTTAGTTTATGCTCACTCAGCTCTCAGTAAGCTGACGGCCTTTTTATTGCCTAGACATTCCCCGTCCAGAATATCCTGCCCCTTGTTTTACAGGTGATGACCAGTACACTGATGAGTGTTATCCAGAGGAGGGCCCCACCGATGATGGTTACGCCAGGAAGGATTATCCTTATGCCAGTTGAAGACTGAAGACGTTATAGTTAGATTTAATTTCAGTTGTTCTGTTAATCTTTTGTTAACGGGTACTTGGGCATTTGTTGTCTTCAGACCTGTTGTGATCCTGTGGACCATACTCTGATAGTTTGTAATAGTTAGCACTTTGTGCTATTTTCAGTTGATTACTGTTGCTTTTCTTTTGGACTAGTACTGCGTGGTGTGGATTATTAGTGACTTTCACCTGTCATTCCTTATGGACCCATAAAGGAAATTTATTTTTCTCTATTTATGCTGCTCCGGGGCGTGACAAATAAAGAGAGGGCTTCTGTTTTGACCGTCGGATCGTGTTTTCATTAAGGGCAACTTTGTCACTTCACAATTTTTAAACACAATCTGACGATCAAAACAAAGGCCCTCTCTTTATTAAAGAGAGGGTGTCCTCTCCATAGAATTTTCATATATATATATATATACTAGTTGTAGCCCTGCGCGTTGTGTCGTTTCGTGTGGTTAATTGGTTGTTAAAAGTGTGTAATAAGATATTAAAACAGTTAAATAGGAAATTGTAAATGTAACGATTTAATCTAAAATTTTTCTTACGGAAGAAGTTGATAATTCTGACTATTTTATAAATAAGTAGTAAAGGTACCTAATAAAGCGCCACTAAAAATAAATGACTCAAGTAGGGTATTTCCTCTAAAAAAAATGGCATGAATGTGTTTGTAGGCCTTAATTGATATTCGAATACAATCTATAAATCCTGAATTTGAGGGAAGAAGTTGATAAAAATGTAAATATTAATGACCAATTCATAATAGCTACTAAAATAGCCACTTTATTTGATATTTTAAATATACCAGAACTTAAATTTTAGAGAAGAAATTGACCAAAATGTGAAATTAGTGACCAATTCCTAAATAGCCACTTTTTAAAACTTTTTTAAAGTGAATAATAAATATCCTAAAACTTGTTGACCTAAATGCAATTACACATATTACAATATATGAATCCTAAATTTGAGGGAAGAAGTTGAGCAAATTGTAAATATTAGTGACCAATTCCTAAATAACCACTAAAATAACAATTTTTTACTTTTTATGAAGTGAATAATAAATATCCCAAAAATTATTGAGCCAAATGTAATTAGACACAAATTGTTGATTGAAACCTCATTTGAGAGAAGAAGTTGACCAAACACAATTCCATCTTGAACTTGGAGAGCTTGAAACGTAAATCTCATGAACGACCTTATTTCAAGTTTGATTTGGAAAAGATATTAATTAATCCAAGCTCAAGACTGACCCGACCCACCCCATAGGATATGTATATAAATGTTTGAAATGTAAACATAGGTTATTGTGTATTTAACCTGTTTTATGTTTTTTGGTAAGTGATTCTTGGCAAAGTTCTTTGATGAGCTGAGAGAGAGAGAGTGTCACAGCCCGGTCCCACAATAGCGGAACCGGAGCCCGTGGCACGCCACCGAGGCTAAACCAATTCATTAACGTTCCCAAAATTAGGTTTGAAGAACACACGCAGCGGAAAACAAAACACATTTTCAAAACCAGAGGTTCAGTCGACTGCTCAGTCGACGGGAGTGGGCAGGGATTTAATAGCAATTCCAGTCGACTGAGACTGGAGGTCCAGTCGACTTCTCAGTCGACTGCTCAGTCGACGGGAGTGGGCAGGGATTTAATGTCAATTCCAGTCGACTGAGACTAGGGTCCAGTCGACTGAGGGCGGGGTCCAGTCGACTGCTGAGGGGTCCAGTCGACTGCTTTTGCTAAAATAAGAAGCAGTTGCTAACAGACTCAGGGGTTCAGTCGACTGCTCAGTCGACTGCTCCCCTGGCAGCAGCCCAATCTGCAGAAATTCAAGTTTAAAAGCTTTCTAACTTCCACCAAAGATCAACCATTTAATCCAAACTCAAACCAAACTCAGTCTAAAGTAATTCTAGCTGTATTAAAGCATTACCAAACAAAATTACAACATGTTACTAACCATTACAACGGTTTAAAATCCATTCTAACATACCAATTTAAACATGGTTTAAAACAACCCAATTCTTATTACAATATTCTATTATCCCAAAACTACAAGATTAACATTTAAGTTGCCTCCCAAGCGAACTCTCAAACCACGTACTCACTTCTCCAAATCCTCGCCAGCATTTATACCTGCAATGGTTATTTGAATAACCACACATATTTCGATTTGTTTAAGCTAAAGCTTAGTGCATAAAACAACATATGCACATGAATGATAAACATGTCCGCATTCACATCTCTACAATTCATACTAGTCGCCGGAGACTCACGTGCCCGTCCATATTCCCAATCCGCGACTCCTCGCCAATAAGTCCACGCGAAAGGGTAAGACCCACGATTCTTCTCTTCAATCGTGCGACCTTAATACCTATATCGGCTCCACAAAATGGCACGGTGACCACGTGCTCCTTCTGACCCACATAAGCAACTTAACATGCTCAAATACATATCACCATACTCGCGGTAATTAAAACATATCACCGTGCTATTGAGCCTACTTATCAATATAAATGCCCAATATGAACTACACAATATATCTCTAAAAATTAATACATGCTATTCATACAAAACATGAATACATGTCAAGAAATCATTCCAAAACATAGTTGAATCACTCACCTCCGATTTACGCACTTATAATACGATCCAAAGAAAACCCGTGCACAAAGAACGTGCAGAAGTCCGTCTAGTACAATTCCTATGGATCAGAATTCCATTTATCAACTTTTATGAAAAATTCTAGAAAAAGACTTTTCGGAAAACTTAACCAAACAGGCCCTAATAGGTATCAAAACGAAGCTCTTACCTCGAGGAGCTCGAATATGAAATCTGGGAGAAAACAGACTGACAGAAGGTCGTCGTTTGGCGTCGCAAAGCTCTAAGCAATCAAATCTCCCTCTAGCCTCCCTTTTGGCCTCCTCTTTGGAATTAGGTTAGAATGTTATAGAAAAATCTAAGTCATCTCTATCTATATATAGGTAACATTCTCGGGGAATTACGTTTACCTCCCCACGAGTTTTCCAAACTCCTAATCAGTCTCTGAAACTTTCTATACAGCTTATTCATAGCTCTACGAGTGAAACCTCAAAATTATAAAAGTTTTCGACTAAGTTTCGTTTGGTCGCTAAAACGCGAATTTCTACCTGACGTTTCCGAAGTTGCTAATTAGCCTACCAAATTAATAGCGTGTTAATTCGTTCTCACCAGGATACTAAAACTAACAACAGAAATAAATTCTAAAACAGAAAATAATACAGATATTGAAATACACAGATAAACATTTATTTTCATATAAACATTTAAATGTTCCACAGTGACCGTCTCATACTCGGAGAGACTTCACAAACAATAAATCTTCAATCACAACGGTTTCAATGGGTTCTCTAATACAGACACCCAATCAACTCGTGAGTCAAAACTCACTCAACCAAGTGTCATAAGACACGTCACAACACATTATCATGTATGACAATGAAATGCAAAAGCTATAACACAAATACGGGTGTTATAGAGAGAGAGAGAAGACTTACCAACCTTCTGGCGACGGCGCGCGACCTGCTGTGGACGGCGACCGGCGCCGGATTCCGGCAAGGCTTCGACGAGACGAAAGGGGAGGGGAGCTGCCGTTCACAGAGGAGTGGACTGATTTGTGGGTGGGGGAAATGGAGGGAAAGGGATTTAGGGATTTGAGGGTGTACTTGGGTGTGGGTCACACAAAAAATTTTAAAATTTTGCTTAGAGACCCCTGTGGGTCATTTGGTGTGTGATTTAGTGTGTGTATGTATCATTTTTAATATTAGATTGTTGTTGTGCATTAGGAACGAAAAGCAAGAAAAAAGTACAATAGTCAAAATTTGACAAAAGCCAAATCCTATGCTATATTTGAGAAAGTAAGAGTGTGTTTGATAACCCAATTAAGTGGTAAAAATGAAAATTTTCAACACTTAATTTTTTTTCAGTGCATTTGATAATGTACCACTTAATTGAAAAAGCAGCCAAAAATCCACTAAAAACGTTAAGTGAAAATTTTCTATTAAAAATAATCACTGAATGCATTCTATTTTAGTTCTTGAAATATTGTTTTCAATATTGCAAATACAACTCACTTAAAATTTTCAGTACTTAATTTTCAGTTTTATCAAACGCACCCTAAGTGACTTTATTAAAATTTGGCAACACAAATGGTCTTGTATTAGAGCACACATTTTGTGCAAATTTTGTAAATTTTAGCTTTAATAATAAATTTGACTCGAGCATCGGAGATGCTATTAGGTGTGGCTCAATTATTACAACATTACCCCTTTATCTTCATACCTATCTCATCTCTATATATATTGGAGTACATGTTATAGAAAAAGGTGGGTGATAGTTGCGGCGGCGGCCTGGCGGAGCTTGTTTGGAACAAGAGAGGAGAAGAGAATTGGTTAGCTGATCCGAAATGAGAGATGACTTCTACCCGAAAATTCTTTTGGAATTGGTGGGTTGGAAAGCTTCTCTCCCATCCATCTCTCTCTCTCTCTCATGTATATATATATAAATAAATATTACATACATTCACATACATGGGGATTGGTTGCTTTCCAACTCCACCCATTCCAATGGTTTTCGGGGTTCTCTCTCTTTTCTCATCGCGCTTCTTCATTTCCATCCTAGACCATCAGGTATACTCACCATCTCCCTTACACACACACACACACGCACACACATAGACATATGTGTATACACACTTAACCCATGACTCAGAAATGAGGGATCTGTTACGTTTTTGCTTTATTTGTTTATTTGGGTTCATGGTGGTTGGGAAAACAGAAGGAAAAGAAAACAACTTTGATTTTTAGTATTCGTATCTTTTAGATCTCTATTTGTTTCTGTCCCTTTTTGTTGGTAAAATGCTTGGTATGTAATATCTCATTTCCTACTGAAAGCAAATTGAAGAAGATTAATTGTTGTTGTTTGGGGCAACTGACTAGAGAGCTCGATCGGGATCGTCATCTTTGTGCTGGTCTTCAGGTCAGATCCTTAGCTTTCAGGTCATCATTTGGACTTTTTTTGTTAAGAGGTTTGGTTTTTTTGTAGCTGGCCTTTCCTTCTCTTCCATTACCGGTCGGTAGTACTGCTTCTGCTTTGGAAGATGGCAGACTCTCTGCTGTTGAATCGCCATTTTAATGTTGTTCTTCAAGTCAGATTCAACGCTAGGTGTCAAGTGGTCATGGAGCAGGTTGCGTTAGTCTTTGCTAAGCACGGACCCAGAATTTTGGTTAGGGGTTCAGCGGCAAGTGTCGCCCGAGGTGTATTTTTTTTTGGTAAAGTTATACATAATTATGTATAAAACGGTAAAATCGTGGATAGAATTAATTTAACACTCATAATTTGGAATAAATTATTTAATTTTAGAGAACTTTAAATGTATGTACCTTGTGCGGATTGAATTTTTCACACTTTTATGTGCACCACTTGTACAGTATAAGGTCCATGCATTTAAAGCATTTATGTATATAAATGTGCAAATTTGTGTACACCTAACATTACTTGCCTATAAATATAAAATATTTCATGTAAGTATAGAATTGCATGTGTCTAAAATTTGTAAAATATTACACAAAAATTAAGAGTTTTAAAAAGTTCAAGACGTTTTATTTGAAATTTAAGATGAGCTATTTTTAAAATCTATAAATTATTATTTATGATTTTGTAATTTTCAAAAATACAGATTCAAGTGCCACCTCTGAATCACATGTAAAGTCCGCCAGTTATTAACTGGTACTTTATTTCTTGTATTCTGCTCCATTCTTGGTGAGTTGGGGTTTTTATTTATCAGATCTGATTTTTTTTTTTTTTTGGTAATCGGGGGTGTCCGGGTCAGTTTGCGCGCACCTCGACTAATCCCCCGAGGCCTGGAGGCGCCGGGTGAATACTCCAGTGGCCACGTCCCCCATGACTTGAACACTAAACCTCTTGGGTAGTACACTCAAGAAGCTTACCACTCAACCACAAGGGACTTGGTTTATTTATCAGATCTGATTGCTAAGGCGAGGGATCCCATTTTTTGGCTTTGTTCCACTTCCACCCAAGTTTTTAATGTTTTTTCGCGACTGGTCGCATGGTTGGGGTATGTATCTCTGGATGAGAAATGCTAGGCATATATTCTAAACCACATCTTAAATCACATCTCTTGCTTTAAATGCATGTATTTTGTGCTGTTTGAATTTTTTACACTTTTCTGTGTATCACTTATACAGCACAAGGTACATATATTTAAAATAAGTGTGTGATTTGAAATATAGTTTAGAATATGTGCCTAGCATTTCTCTCTCTGGATATGGATGATGATGTGTGCATGGAACCCTCCTCGATCCGATAGTGTGTTTGGTTGCAGACTTGGCTTACTAGGCCTGGACTCTGGAGAGTGATGGCCGGCCGGTTTGTTCCAAGATTGATGATAAAAGGGATGTATCAAACCTTTGTGCGCGTGGTCATTAAGTGGTTAGCATTTGGTTTACGCATGTTGGCTGCTGCAGGCTGCACATGCAGCTTTCTTTTGCGCTGCTCGATGGCTCTTTTTTCCTTGTCAGTGGTCCATGTGATGACCACTGTGTTGACAGTTGAAGTGATTGCTCAAGGACTTAATTTCAATGTTTTTTATTCCATGGAGCATGCTATGGTACGAGTAATGCTAGGCAACATTTTAAAATTTATATTGAATTTGATACTCAATTTTAAATATATGTACTATGTATTGTGTAAATATTGTAGTGAAAAGTGTGAAAAATTCACACAATACAAGGTACATGTATTTAAAGCATAAAATGTCAAATTTAGTGTGGATTTTAATATGTGCCTAACATTACTCGTGATGGTATTCTGGCTATCCGAGTTTAGTGTGGATTTTATAGCATTAGTCAAAACAAATTTTGGTATTCTGGCTATCCGAGTTTAGTGTTTTATTTAACCAAATGACACTTTCACTACATTCCAGCTAGCGAAATAAGTAGCCAGTATAATACTATGCGAGTAAAAGAGCATATCCAAGGAGTTGGCATTTGAAAATTGAAAATAGTATTTTTGTTGTTTGATATGAAAGTTGAATAATGTTTTTTACCTTCTAAAGTAGATTTTTTCGTCAAATCTACTCCGACAATAGTAGTCAAGTGAGTAGCTATTTAAATCGTAACCTCCTTCCTTTATCATCTGCTTTCCTTCTCTCTCTTATTAGCGTAAGTTTCTATTTCCTCTGTGAAGTTTTCCTCTTCTATTTGAGAAGTATTTTTTGGGATTTTAGTCTCATTTTCTTTTGTTTTCTCTCTTTGTGCAATTTTTGAGTTCAAGATGTTAGATGCTTGGCTAGACTAGTCTTGAAACAGTAGATTAGCTTTGGTCATCATTGGGTATGATTGGTGGCTTTGGGGCTCTCTTCTTCTGTAATGTCTCTTTTTATGGTGTAGTATCTACTACTATGGAAGACTTTCAAGCAACTTTGATTGCTCTCTTTGGTGGAATTTCTTCACCTTTTTGGGCTTAGCTCTCTGCCATCTTCTATCTTTGGGCGGTTTTTTCCATTTACAAGAATGAAGTTGCTCGGGTTTCCAAATCTAGTCTCGAGGTTGTCTCTATGGCGCGTTACTGGATTTCTTTTGCAGTTTTCAGAGGGATTTCTTTGGCCACTTATGCTTCCTTTACTATTGTATCTTTTGTTTTTGCTCTTGCTGTTATTTATGTTTTCCTTGTGTTTGATCTTAGTTTATTTGGTGATCTTTCTCTTTCTGAGTTTGTGTTTGAGGATAATCACTCTATGACAAAGTTTTGTTTGTATTTTATTTCTAGTTAAATGCGTTTGCCTTTTTAGCAAAAAAAAAAAAGTGTAGCTATTTAAATATTTAAAGTGTGTTGATGTGCTAAAATGATTGATCCATTTTTTTATGGCTAGCGTTATAATTTTTCTTCCAAATTTGGTTATCATTATCTTTGCCCGTCGTCCAAAAAATGCCAACACTTTTTATCCGCGATCATGATAATCTTCGCTTTGCGGGAACAACAAAAACCAAGGTTAGATTTCACCACCTCTATCTACCCAGAGTGCCATATTTGGTGATTCTGTTGGAGTTGCTCCAAGTTGAATTGTATAGTTCTTGAATTTGTAATCTACCATATGTGATAGCGGGATTACTTAAAACAACTTTAAGTGAAAATTAAGTAGTTTTACCATCTTTGATGATTCTTATCGTGTTACCCCCAAAAAGGGTCTTATCGGCATATGTGTTGTGAATAAAATTTGGAATATTAATTTCAGAATCATAGACTCATAGTATTACTCTTTTAAGTCATAGAAGCACCTAACCGTAATATTTCTACACTTCAACGCAAACCAACTGCTGTGATCTTTCCCCTAATTTTTGCTCCCCTCTTTTATTTTTTTGGGAGGCAAATTTCATCTAAAAGTCATTTTGGCTACTTGTCTCTCCTGCTAGTGCAGAATTTTATTTGAGTAATGGAGAAGCCAAAATAGCAGTTATGGAGGTTGCTATTGTAATCTCATTTTCAAGAAATTTTGTGTGTTCCTGACTAGTGTGAGATAGACATGTGCATAGAGAAACACACGGGGGCAACTTTATTTCCATTAATATGCGAAGCTTTTTGGTTTTTTTTTTTTAGCTAATAAAGCTTTCAGTTAAGTATATGACACATGACATTCTCTCATTGATCGGAAATATCACGTCTCTTGGCTGATGTTGATTGGGAATATCATGTCTCTCACGTCTCTTGGCTGATGTTGATTGGGAATATCGTGTCTCTTGGCTGATGCGGTGATCTCGGATAACTGAATAATTTCTCCTTAGGGAAATGCTATTGTGAGAAGCTTCTCATATGAGAAGGCGGGTTTTAACCGTTGGATGAGCATCTAGCAATAGATGCTTCTCCAGATTCCTGGGAATCTTATGGCTAGATGCTCATCCAACGGTTAAAACCCGCCTTCTCACATGAGAAGCTTCTTACAATAGCATTGCCCTTCTCCTTAATTCTACTTTTAAATAAAAATGTGAATGATTATCCCTCAATTTCTACACGTAGGAAAGATATGACGTCCGACTGTCCAAGGTGGTTTTGTGAAACAATGGGTCCAATGAGGAAGACATGACGTGGTTTTGAGAGTATGTTATACTTTTCAAGATTTATATTTTTTGAAAAGTGTTTTTTAATATATGTGATGGTGAGCATAGTTAATTTTAATTGAGTGATGTTAAAATAATGTTATTATTAATGGAAAAGATTCTATTGACACATGTGTTAAAAACACTTTTAATTTTTTTTTCTGAAAGTATAACATTACTCTTTTTGAAAACCATGCATATCTCATGTAGGAAAGATATCCCTCAGTTTCTACATGTAGGAAGGTACGAATTCCAAGATGGTTTTGCGAAACAATGGGTCCAATGATGAAGACATGATGTGGTTTTGTGGAAACCATGCTTATCTTGTGAAACAAATAGGACTTCAATGAAGTGGTCCTTGCATAAACATGATAATAATAATAAAGAGTAAAGTATTGAAGTTTAACAATAAATGTAAAATTATAAAGTTTACATACGATATACAAGTAAACAACTAAATTTTCGAACTAATTTTTTCTCCCAAAATATTAATTCAAAATTATAAAATTTAAATTCTAAACTGGCACCGGAGTGGATATTGGTAGTATGTCCGGGTACACATGGGATATATGTGTGGGTTGTACCATGGAGGGTGGCCAAGTGGTAAAGCTAGGAAATTGAATAATGAATCGTTCATAAAAAATAAGTTGACCGTGAGTAGGGTGACCTTAGTGGTAAACCTAGGGCAAGAAAAAAATGACAGTGATTGTAGAGCGTTAAATACAAATGGACAAACTATTACGAAACATGAAATTGAAAGCTCGAAATGGTAAGAAAATTGATAAAATGATTTGGTATTGGAGAATTGCTTATTATGATACTAAGGATTTGTGCTAACTCTCGAGTTGCAGGATGATGGGCCCACTAACCATTGTATGCAGGCTTTGACTCACCATGTTATTTAAGAGTAAGTGTTTCTTTTACTCTGTGGGTGGAACAAACTGCCGCCATGACTCGGGGAAACTACCGCTTGTCCTCACTCACGGGAGGGACTACAGTTCTTCCTATAATTCTGTATGTGTTTGTGGTCAAGAAAGGAAGGGAGCCCAGCGGATTCCTAACCTCAGGAAAATTTATTGGGTGTTATTATGTTAATTGATTATTGTTGGGTTGGAGTCGAGGGGACCACGAGTGATCCTTGAGACTGGGGCGTGTTTACTCATACCAGTGTTGTTATACAATGCTGACCCGTGTGATGTTTATCATGCGGGGGCGTTTCTCGGGAAACGCAGCCGTTTTGCAGATTAAGGAGTAGACCGGTATGACTGTTGGATTACATGGATTTGCTTGAGGGCATGAAGACCTTTACTGTTCATTTGCTATCTTCATTTATTTGGCATTGTGGGCCATTATTGCAGTTGGTATTGGGACGTTTAGTAGCTCTGACCAAAGGTTGTAATAGAGGTTATTCTTTCAAAACTTTAACTGTAAATGAAAATATTTTTATTATTAATGAGAATTTAGAAATGTTTTTTTTAGCTTTCGCTTGTCAATTTAAGTGATTTAGTTGTTGTAGCTTTAATCAAATATATTTGAGTATTTTCAGAACCGCATGAGTGTTTTTTTTAAAAATGAAAATGTGGTGGTTTTGTTTTAAAAACATAAATGGAGATTTATTACAAATGTTTTAATAAGGGTTTTAAGAAAATCTATTTCCATTAAAAAATTTTATTAGGATGGGCTTCATGGTGTTCACTCTGAAAGTTGGGCAGTCGAATAGTAGTTTAGATTTAGTTCTATGCTGATTATTTGGCTTTCCAAAAATTGGGATGTGACACAAAGCCTAAGCGATTGTGTTTGATATTGTTTGTTTGATACAACTGAAAATTACGTGCTGAAAATTTTAAGCGATTGAATTTGTAATACTGAAAAATAGTTTTTCAAGTATTGAAATAGACTACATTTAGTGATTATTTTCAGTAGAAAATTTTCACGTAAAGTTTTCAGTGATTTTTTGACTTCTTTTTTAATTAAGTGATATGTTATCAAACGCACTGAAAAAAAAAAAAATTACTAAAAATTTTCATTTTTATTACTTAATTAGATAATTAAACACAGCCTTAGACTTGTGAGTAGACTTAAGTCTCAAAATGTTGTGAATCTAATTTAACCAATTGAATAGTATAAGCAGTGACCTCTCATTTCGTACATTTGTTAACATGATGCCAATTTTTAATTTAATTTCTTGTGTATTATATGAGTTCCATTGGCAACCAAGAATCTGACACAACATCTACTTTTTTTTTTGGTTTGTCTTAGATCTCTAATCGTCTCTGTGATATGGGCGGGGTTAGTAGTCAAAAAGTTAGTAATACACGCACATGCAAGGGAAGCCATACCCCACTTTAAAGTAATTGACTTCCTTAATCACCTCCAATTAAAAAGACTCGAATCCAAAATCTCCTCATTGGAGAATATGAGTCCTGGACCTCCTGGCCAACCTGACTAAGAGGCCTGGTTACACAACATCTACCAATGACAAAATATACTCCCCAAGACCTTGGGAACTTCTATAATATAGCCCAGCCAAGCGGTTTGGGCCGGAAACTCCTACGATGCCGTCAGTGCAACTATTTTGATAACTAATTTATAATCATTTTTATCTTTCTTTTAAATGATATTGGGGTCCATTGAAATTTAACTAGACCCCACAGTGCCACTTAAGATAGATATTGAGATGATTATAAATGAATTGTACCCCCAACATTACTTCTAGTGGTTTATGTTGTATTATACAATCTAACTTAATTTTTGATCCCAGCATGTTTTGGTTCTAAAATATTGTGATTTGAAAAAATTACTTTAAATAGAATAGGTTTTTCAAATCACAACATTTTGGGACTAAATCAATTTTTTTTTATTTTTATTTTTTTGATTGAGGGACTAAATCAAATCTCATTGGACCAAAAATTTGGCCAAATCACAATATGTTTAATTTTTTTCTCAAAAAAATATTATTATTGTTTTTTTTCTCGTTGTGTTCCATATTAACCAAACAAAGGTCTTATATGTTTTCTTTTCTTTTCTTTTTTCCCACTAAATTCAAGAATCATATAAAGATTAATATTATTTAATCATGAGTAATGTTATGTTTCCCAAATACATATGTCAATGAGCCTACTGAATTTTGATTAAAAGATGTTGAAAATGTCCATCATTATTGAATTTGGGCACACTACCACATGTATCGAAAAAACACCAAGAAAATAATTGGGAATTGCTATTCCCATTCCAAACTTAAACTAATAGACTCTATAGTACTACTGACACACCATACAATACCATGCAATCACTGTATTCCCTGAAGTGTATTAGTTCATCCATGAGCACGAATAGCAATTCCTAAATAATTTTCTTTTTTGGTTTTCATTTTCCTACTCTTTTCAGTGAGCGAATGTGCCAACCAAATAAAGTCCAAGAAAATTCATTGCCCAACGAAGATTAGGACATGTGTCACTTAAAATGATAAGTTGTACCAATATATGGACATGTTCACCTTGATTAGTGCCACTGTCTCTGTAATCAAAGCCTATGATCAAGTGTTTATACCATAAAATATAATTATACTACTATATAATAATAATAATAATAATATTATTATTATTATAAGCTCTCTTGGCTTGTCATGGAAGTCATTTGGAAATTACTTGCAAGACACTTGACATCGTATGATTGAAGCAAATGAGGTTACTTGAAAATCAATGGTGATGATTAAGATGGAAGTTAATTTGGAGGGAGTTTCTTTGGGAAGAAACACATGTGTAATTGAATTTGAATTAGTAGTTAATGTAATAAGAGGGAAATATTCAAATTCAAATGGGTAGTTATAGGTTTCTTCTATAAATAGATGTAACATATTCCTTTGTAATGGTCCTTGACCACACAATAATGCAATAATACAATACATATTGTTCTTCTATTCTTCCTTTAGCCGGCCACCATGGCCCTTTAGTTTAATTAGGATTGTTTAATTAGTTTAGTTTTAGTTTTACACCTTAATTCTACTTACTCAGTTTTATAATTCCAGTTCCAGTTTGTATTTTTATTTCTCATCCATAGAAGTAGGTAGATTGTCTTCCCAAAGTATTTCGAATTAGTCATTTGATTTCATTTCGAATAGTCCACCCAACACCTTTAATCAGCCTTTTGTTCGAAGTGGACAATCGTGCCTCGAAGGCATTTCATTTGGTATTTCATCTCACACGATAAAAGTCCTTGTTAAGGCATCGAATGTCACCACAATCTGTCTGGTGAGGCGCAGTTTGGATACTTATTTTATCACACATATTGGCAACTTGCTTGCCTGGCACGCCCGCACATACATAAATTTTTCAACCAAACATTTTTGGCACGCCCGGTGGGACACAAGTGTCAAGATGAATTTTCAAGGGTTGTATGTGTCACACCCGTTCCAAAAATTTTATGGTTTTAACATGCAAATTTGGATTTTGTGAATTATCGATGTTATTTGATAATAGTGAAAGAGGTTGACTGTGGGTCAATGGAAAAGGGGTCAGTGAAGACACGGGAACATGGTACTTCATGTTGCATTAGCATGGTTAAGTGACATTTATGTGATTTAAATGTTATTTGAGATATTTGATATTTCATGAATAGTAATTATACATGTGTAGTATAATTTCTGGTAGAATATGATATTGTTGTAGAGCATTTTGAATACTGTGGTGAGAACGTGAGTGACACTTGCATAAAAGGTAAGATGTGTAGAGATTCCACATAATTTGGTTTTTGGACGTAATTTTGGATCCAAAAACTTTTGTAATTTGTAGTTTACACTCGTAAATGCATAAAATGGATGTGTGCGTCGTTTCGGGAGTTAATTAGAAATTTGAGGAACTCTTGGGGAGGTAAACACAATTTTTGAAAGATATGCCTATATATAGATGTCACGCCCCGACGTAGCATAAATAAGGAAAGCGTTTAATTTCCTTTATGGATCCGTAGGTCGCGACAGTTTGAAGGATCGATTTCGTCCCAAACGTCGAACAACATAAGCATAATAATCAGAGCAGAGCAAACAAAGCTTACAAATATTGTCTAACTTATTACATATTACAAAACGGGGTCAACTAAGGCACAAGTCGCCTTAAAACAAAACAATAACTTAACATCTATTACAGTCATCCTTATTACAGAATTCAGTTATAACTTAAAACATATAAAAGTAAATTCTCTTTCCAGCAGTGTTTCTCAATTTGCGTAGTCGTAATATTCCGCTCGATCAAAACCTGAAAAGTCTGGACACGAATGTCCAGGGCGCATCAACGCCGTTAGCTTCAAGAAGCTGGTGAGTATTAAAAACATAACTTTGAATTTAAAACATACTCATTTACCTCTTTCCATTTCTCAATTAATTCAACAAGTGTATATTAAAGCAAGGAGTTCATTTTAGGAAACAAGCACAATATTATTTAAAAGATATAATTCACATATATGTGACCGTGTATGAGAACAATGCACCATCTCATCTTACCGACTCTTTTCTCTCGACAAAACCCAACAACCCAATATCACACACCAGTATCTTTAAAATACTCCGATAGCCACACTTTAGCACAGGGGTGCCAGGGAATGTCCAGTTTGCCTCACACTTTGGTCCGGGGTACCAGGGAGTATCCAATGCCTCACAATTTAATACCTAATCCGCCATGCAAATACCGGAGGAACCCTCACGCAGTATCCAGACTCGGGTATCAGGGAGTGTCCGTAGGCCACACTTTAGCACTACCATGGGTGCCAGGAAATGTCCAAGTTCGGTTTCACACACTTTGACGCTACCATGGTCGTCAGGGAGTGTCCAGTTTTGCCACCGTCGCATTTCAAAGACACTCTCACCGCAATCTCAATCACAACACACTTTGGTACTCACTTACCAGGGAGTGTCCACAACACAATCTCAACCGCACTCACTAAGCCAGACTGACCATTACTCTTTTCCATACTGACCAACATTCACACTCACCATGCATGTACAACTGACTCCACATGTATGTCATGAAACTTTAAAACATGAGGCAAATCACTAAATTATATAAACGACGTACGTACGGGGATTGATAAGTCGTAATACAACGTTTTAATCGTCCAAACATACCCAGATAGGATTCTGATTTAGTAAATTTCCCAAACAAAGCTTTAGAAATTCATAAAACATCACCCAAACAGTTCCTTATCATAAAATAAGAAAAAACCAGAAACTGTCCAAGGTCATGCGCGCGGGCCGCTCGCGCGAATGTTGCTCGCGCGGGCCGCTCGCACGATATGCCCAATTTTCCGTTTCTTTATTAAAACTTTTCCAACTGCCAGAATACAGGGAGATCGCGCGCGCGGGCCGCTCACGCGATCTGCCTAATTTTTATTTTTCTTATTAAAACCTTTTCTGTCTGTTTGAGAATACACGTCTCGCGCGCGCGGGCCGCTCGCGCGAGGGGTCGTTCGCGCGATCGCGCGCGCGAGTTCAGGCAGAAGCTTCATCTTCTTCATTGAAACTCCCCTGTTTCAGTTTTAAGGGGGTCTTTTGACCCATTTTCAGAACTATTAGTATATATATCATGTTATATATGGATCTCTTTGTTTTTCAACAAGGATTATGAATCCATAATCAAATTTACATGAATCGATCTATAATTCTTGAATTTTAAGAACAATCAAAAGACTTCAAAACTTAATTTCTAATATACTTTTTCATATGAACAAATTAGACTCTAAAACTTTAAACATGACATCTACAACATGTAATCTATCATATTTATCTAAAAAAACGGATTTTGGTTGAGTTTGAAAAATCTCGATTTCAAGCTATGGAGTTTTCAAACGTAAGATCAACAATGGTGATTAACAATATCATACACCCAAGTAGTAACTAAGCATGAATTACATTTAAGAGTGAGTTAATAATACTCACTGATGATAAGGATTGGAGATTCTTGAGAAAGCAAAGCAATGTAAGAAATTCAAACCCAAGCTTTGGCTATGGGGATTGGGTTCTCTTCTCTAGAAATTCTGCAAATATGAACTCTCTGCACTCTCTTGCTCTAATAGTTTCCAGAATGTGTAATGAGAGGTGTGTGTGTGTGTGTGCATATATATAACAAATCGATGGACTTGGAGGCCAAGAAAAGCCTTCTACACTCTACAAATGATAATTGTTTTTAAATTTTACTTATCATACACCATATACTCAGCTTATACACAAATCATATATACGTATATATATATATATATATATTATGAGAATTAGTTCATAGGGGTCAAAACAGATAGGTAGGGGTCACCTTAAGTTGTTTGGGTAATTAGCTTTTAGGCACAACACAACACACACAAGTTAAACATTCCCAAACATGGCACAAGCTAATGATCATTTGCCAATAATTGAAATAAAGCATAAGTCATTTCATGCTTTACGTCATGTCTAAAAGCTGTGCAAGTTTATCGCGACGCGGACAGTTTTGAACATAGACTGGTATGTTCGTGGCGCGGTGGTCACTCCAAAAATATATAAAATTCATTTTAACGTAGGAAGTACTTTTCCGGTTTTATAAAAATACTGATTGAGTCAAAAGCAAACATTTCCACCGTTTTAAAATACAGTTTTAAAATCCAACACAGGTATCACTAATTTCCATAAAATTGTTGTTTGACCCTAATAAGAATTTCAATATGAATTTAGACAAGAAGTAAGATTCCACATATGAGAATTGTAATTAATGACAGCAGACAATACATATTGATTTAAATATGACAATGCAAATACAGATTAATTGTAGAAATGTCAATTTAAGATTAAATGAAAATGCAGGTTGTTACAATAGAGGTGGCAAGATATTTTCATTCTTTACAACTTTTCTAAATTGAAAATCAAGAGGAGATTTGGGGGTTTTGGTAACTTAGAGCTTGCAGACGCAAATCGACGGCCTTCTGCCCGTTTAATTTCGCTCAAATTTCATATTTGAACTTCCCAAGGTAAGGGCTACGTTTTGATAGTCTTTAGGCCACGTTTGGCTAAGTTTTTATAATTATCTAAATCTAGAAATTTGGGGAAAACGCGTGTAAACTTGTAGGTTTTGCGTAGGATCGAAGATTTGACGTTTAATCGGGCTTCTAGTCGTTCCCTCAAAGTTATACGACGATAGCTCGAGGTATGAATTTCTAGCTTATGTTATATAGGGAAATGTCATGTTTATATTTCGACGATGAAATTCAGATCCGGGTAAAACTCATATATTAATAGTAGGTCCGTTAATTATGCACGCACCTAAATGTAAAAAATATGTCTAAATTTACGCGAGCACGTACAGATGATTGTATGAACATGCTATGTGTCTATGTGGGTTGAAAGGGAGTTTAGTGCAAATTCATCCGGGGACAAACTCCTCGATGTTGGAAAATTAGAGTAGCGACGGCTACAGTGCATGGTATGGGAAAAGGCCCAGCCAGGGCACTGGATGAGTGGTAGGGAGAAGTCCCTCCACGTCATCAATTTTCAAATGTTTCATTACTGGATGAACTCGTACTACTCTCCCTAGAGACCATTTTGATATGTTTTAAATGTTTAAAGCATGATTTATCATATATGCATATGTTAGAAATTGTGCACTCAGCATATAGCTGAGCAATGGAGATTTATTCCATTGCAGGTATGAAGAAAGGAAAGATGGAACGCGAGGGATGAGGCCGTTGGGATCATTTGGAGGAATTGGGGAATAGATTCTTTTAATCGAATCATAGAAGCTCTGGATTATTATTGGGTTGTTGTAATATTCTTTTGAAAACCTTTTAAGTTGGTTGGTAGCGACTCGGAACTATTGAGTTTGCGTCTTGATGTTTAACACGTTGAATTTCATGTTTTATGAGTTTGTTGTAGCACTTATGAGATTTGATCAAATCAGACCCTGAACTCCATTAGTTAACGTTTTCCAAACTAAGGCAAGTTGTTATACTTGTCCTTATAACTTTGGTAAAGATTGAAAAGATTGGAATATGTTTAAAGTGTTGCAATGGGTGAAGGTTGGGTGATGCTTTAGCAAAATTCTGCTACTAGAAGGAATTCTGCTAAAGGGTCATTCGACCGATCGAAATACCCCCTGCATGAAATATTTTTCTACTACTTTCGGAAATTTTCAAAAGGTTTTGATTAGTTCCTAGGGTACCTTTGGAACCTTTTTTATTTTTTATTTACATAAATTCACTCGTTTTGAAATATGATTACGTTTTCAATTTTATACGGATTTTACTACTCGGAAGGTATCGTTCCCTAAAGTTTTAAATACTCAAGGTTGTTTTAAAGTTCTTTTCCATTGCGTATAGTTATTTAATGATTGGATGAGCCTTGGTGGCGTACCACGTGTCCTATTTTCACACGTAGTGGGATGGGTCGTGACAGTATGTACCCTTACTAATACCAAACTTTGGTGATTATGAGTTCAAAGGGTTATATGTACCCTCATCCACACCAAATTTTGGTGATAACAATTTTGAATGGTTGTGTACTTCACCACCATCAACACCAAATTATGGTGGTGAAAAATGGATCAATGATTTAGTTCCATTATTGGAAGAATTAAAGGATCAAGTACTTACTTTGGAAATTAAAATTCATGAAATGGCTCGAAGGGTGTCAACTCTTATTCAAAACTATGAGCCAAGTGATGAAAATAAATTGATTGTGAGAAATATTCAAGATCCTTTATTAGTGGAAATAAAAAATTCACAATCACCCTTGATCTCGTCAAAATCAAGATATAAAAGTATACTTTACTTTTCTAAAGATTTGCAGTGTGAAAGTAAAGGTCGAACCCACAGAGATTGAAATACTAAAGTGCTTTAATTTTAAAACCTAAATCTAATTAATTAAGAAAAATAGATTTTGATTTGATTTTAATTAAACTAATAACAATAAAAGTAAATCTAAATTATGAAAGCAATTAAAGTTGTTTTAAAGATATTTGAAGGGAACCTAGGATTGCAAATCCACCACTAGCTTCATAATGGGAATATTTATGAATTACTTTAGCCTATTAAGTTGGATGATAATGTCCAATTCCTCCGTCAAGAAAATAACTATGGTTCAAGCACCAACATAATCCATCTTCGGTTAGCACGCATTATCCCACACTAAACTAGGGTTGTGACATAATCCGTCTAACCTAGGCATGGACTATTCGGATATTTGATAGCACAATTCAATTAAGCACCATTACATGTAAACAATCTATACAAGCACAGCAAATATAGATCATTGAGCACATCACAGTCAAAATATATCTAAGACAAGAATAAACTTTGAAAGTAATGATTTAATCAATGGAAGTACGATTTATTTATAAAAATCCTCAGAACATGTGTGGACACGCGGATTCCACCGCTTTGTTTGCTTTTGAAACTTGTTTGATTTGGATCAAGGAAAGAGAAAAGGTCTGTTGAAAACAGATACAGAGTCGCCACTTGGTCTTTAAGGAACCAAGATACCTAATTTTGACTCACCCAAACGGATAAAGGACACCGGCCCTTCATAACCAAAGAACTTGGCTCGGGGTTTTGGTACGAGAGAGGAAGGAGCCTTTGTCATAACTAAAACACCCTCAACTCGCCCCGTCTCTCGACGGGCCTCAATTAGCATCCAAATAATCATCTTATACTACGTTTGGGACCCGGTGAACCATGTCTTCAATTTCAATGGCTTGGAGATATGCCCCTTGTTTGATGAGTTCTGTGCTATCCTTGGCTATGATTCTGATTCGGACCTGATTCTCCCTTCTGCTGATACCCTCAGTCCTACGCGAGGTTTGGCTGAATATTTGAATTGTTCCATCACTATTTCCCGCCGGCTGATCCAGGGTGAGGTTCTTGACATTGCTTCCATAATTGCTCGATACGCCAGTCCTGGGAATCCCAGCGTGTATGATGCTACTCGTGGGGCTGATCTGATTCTGTGTATGACTTCACACTTCTTGTTCTCGAGTGCTTCTAGTGACTTAGTGCATGTATGTCTCGGACTGAAGGCAGGTAAGAACCCCATGGCTATGGTTCTGGCTGAGACCCTGAATGGTTTGGATCGCACTTCAAGTCAGGGAATGCTTCTACTTTCTGGGGCGCCTTTGGTATTACAGGCTTGGCTCTATGAGCGTCTTCAGTTGTGGACAGGTAATGCGCCGCCAGTTTATTTTTGCAGAGCCGTGCTTTATACTCATTTTACTTCTGCTGATTGGGTGGGTATGATGGGCACCTTATCTGAGGCTGACATTTGCTGGATCGTGAGGCGTTGGGGCCTTTATGCTGTGACCACTAGTCTTGGGTATTTCCAGAGGGTGTGGCTGATGGGACTGAGAGAGACCTCCTTCTATCATCCTCGTCGATTGGCCAGACAGTATGGGCAAGTTCAACAGGTCCCCTGGGGGTTTACTGAGAGGGTCTTTGCTTCCAGAGTCAGAGCCACTACCATTGCTGCTTTCATTAAGGGCTGGGCCAGCCGAGCAAGGGCCTATTTCTAAAGACCTTTGAAGAAATAAAAGACATAAAACTAGACCTGACTGATTCTGCTCACTCCTCCCAGTGTCTTTGAACATGTGTGATTGCTTTTCAAAAGGCTTTTATTTTTTGATCTTTCCTGCTTATGTAATATTCAGAGTTTGTTTATCGGTGAACCTTGGTTACTTTGGGATCTCATTCTATGCATTTTAGCTTTAAAATCATTTTGTAATCAAGATTTCAATTAGATGTTGCTTTTGGTACTTGCTTGGGCATGCTAGGATGATTAGAGGCAAACGAGGCGGGTGGCCGAAGTTTGCCCCTAGTTTGGGACATATATGGTTGTGAGGCAAACGAGGTAGATGACCGATGTTTGCCCCTAGTTTAGAAGAGGTTCAGGCGAACGAGGTGAGTTGCCGAGTTTGCCCCTAGTGTGGAGGGTTATTTCGGGGTTATGGCAAGGACCGCGACTTTATTCTCTCAAATGCTCATAACTTTTGCCTCGGCACCAGTGAGGTGACCTAGCGAGCTCTTTTCTCTCTTTTGTTATTGCTCACCTTGGATTTAGCTCTAACTTTTGCCTAGGTGTCTTTTCGGATTTTCAACCTAGCGAACCATCCCTTTTTTTTTAAAAAGTCTGCCTACGTACCCCCGAGCGGGGATCAGGTCCAACGTAGTTCGGGCCAAGGTTGGAAAGAAATGGGGCTATTTTTGTGGGTGGAATGACCGAACCGATGTGGTTGCCTACGTATCCCTGAGTGGGAATCAGGTCGAGCGTAGTTCGGGCCAAGGTTGGAAAGAAATGGGGCTATTTTTGTGGGTGGAATGACCGAACCGATGTGGTTGCCTACGTATCCCCGAGTGGGAATCAGGTCGAGCGTAGTTCGGGCCAAAGCTTGAAAGAAATTGGTTATTTTGGCGGATTGGTCAAGCATAGTACTTTTTGAGACGATCCATGTTGATTGGTTCTTTGAATTCGACACCATCGAGGTCCATGAGATAAGTTGCTCCCCCAGAAAGAATGGTTTTGATGATGTAAGGGCCAACCCATTTAGGTTTAAACTTCCCACGGGGATCAAAGATCGGAGCTCGTAATTCCTTAAGGACAAGGTCACCCTTGACAATCTTCCTTGGACGAACCTTTTTGTTGAAGGCACGGGCTATCCTCTTTTGATAGATTCGAACATGGTTGACTGCCGCTAGGCGCTTTTCATCTATGAGGGCCAATTCTTCGTATCTTTCCCTCAACCAATCGGACTCCGAAATTTCACATTCTGCCATCACGCGTAGGGACGGCAATTCTATCTCGATCGGAAGTACCGCTTCCATCCCATACACTAGTGAGTAAGGCGTTGCTCCTGTAGACGTCCTTATCGAGGTTCTGTATCCCCAAAGTGCGAACGGTAGCTTTTCATGCCAGTCTTTGTAAGTATCGACTAATTTCTGTAGTATGGCCTTAACATTCTTGTTTGCAGCCTCGACTGCCCCATTAGTTTGCGGTCTGTATGGTGATGACTTGTGATAAGTGATTTTGTATTCCTCAAACAGATCCCTAACTTCTGCTTTGAAATGACTTCCGTTATCCGAAATAATCTCATGGGGAACTCCATAACGGCAGATGAGATTTCTCTTGATGAATTTGGCCACTTCCTTGGCTCCCAACTTGGTGTAGGATGCAGCTTCTACCCATTTTATGAAGTAGTCTATGGCCACCAGAATGTACCGATTTCCATTTGAAGCTTTCAGAATGATTTCACCGATAATATCGATTCCCCAGGTGGAGAATGGCCAAGGTGAGGTCATGCTGTATAGAAGGGATGGTGGTACATGCATCATGTTTGCATGGATCTGGCACCTGTGACACTTTCTCACGTATTCGCAACAATCTTTTTCCAGTGTTGTCCAGTAGTACCCTTGTCTTACGATTTTCTTGGCCAGCATGCGACCGTTCATGTGCGGGCCGCATACCCCCTCGTGTACTTCCTCCATCATTCTTCTGGAGCTTTTCCCAAACAAGCAAGTCAGGTTGTGACCATTGTATCCTTTCTTCAACAGTTTTCCTCCGTAAATGATGAATTGCGCTGCGAATCTTTGAATGACCCTTTTGTCTTTTTTGGTAGATTCTTGAGGGTATGTCCCCTTTTCTATGAAGTCCCAGACATCCTGATACCATGGTGTTCCGTTCTCTTCTTCTTCGATTGTGGCGATCATGTTGAACGAAGGCTCGTACCTCTGCTCAATTACTAAAGGCATCATCCTGACTCCCACAGGAATTTTGATCATGGAGGCTAAGGTAGCCAACGAATCAGCTAGCTGGTTCTCTTCCCTAGGCAAGTAGAGAAATGTGATGTTTCTGAACTGCCTCTTGAGTTGGTCCAGATGATCATGATAGGGCTTCAACCTCTCTTCTTTTACTTTCCATTCTCCTCTTGCTTGTGATATGATGAGGTTGGAGTCCCCAAAGATATCTAGCTTTTGAATTCTCAATTCTATGGCCGCTTCTATTCCTAGAATGCATGCTTCATATTCAGCGGTGTTGTTGGTGGAGTTATAATTGAGCTTGACTGCCAGTGGGGTGTGGTCCCCGTTTGGTGATACTAGGATTATTCCTACTCCATAGCATTTCATGTTGGCTGCCCCATCAAAGTACAACTTCCATTGTTCTTCCTTGATTTCCATGATATTTTCGTCCGGGAACGGGAAGTCTCCACTTTCTTCGGAGTCAATGGCGTGTTCCGCAAGATGCTCAGCCACGGTTCTCCCTTTTACCGATTTGCTTGTAACATACTTGATATCGAATTCGGATAGTAGAAGCAACCAACGGGATATACGATCGGTCAGGGCAGGTTTTTTGAGGAGGTATTTTAGAGAATCCATGAGGGATATGAGCACAACCGGGAAGGCTAGCATGTAGTGCCTTAATCGGCGAGTGCACCAAACCAAGGCCCAACATGTTTTTTCGAGGGTAGAGTAGTTGAGTTCATACCCAATCATCCTCTTGCTGAGGTAATATATGACTTTTTCGGAATGGCTTTCTTCTCCTTCTTGGTCCAGCATGCAACCTATGACATTTTCGAAGACGGATAGGTAAAGAAATAAGGGCTTATGAGGCGTTAGTGGTGAAAGGACAGACGGATTTTGAAGGTAAGCTTTTATTTTGTCGAAAGCGGCTTGGCATTGGTCATCCCATTGGAACTTATCCCCTTTTCTCAACAATCGGAACAGAGGATCGCATGTAGTTGTGAGCTTGGAAATGAAGCGGCTGATGAATTGGATTCTTCCGAGGAACCCCCTTACCTCTTTTTCATTCCGTGGTGGTGTCATTTCTAGGATTGCCTTGATCTTGGAGGGATCCACTTCTATCCCCCTTTGTGTGATGAGGAAACCCAGGAGTTTACCGGAAGTCACACCGAAAGTGCATTTCTTTGGATTCAACCTCATCTTGTACTTACGCAACCTTTCAAAAAACTTTTCCAGTGCCACTAGGTGTCCTTCTCTATCCTTGGACTTCACGATCATGTCGTCTACGTAGACTTCTACTTCCTTATGAATCATGTCATGCAGCAGAGTGGTGGCAGCTCTTTGGTAGGTTGCCCTAGCATTCTTGAGTCTGAAAGGCATTACTCTATAACAGTAGGTCCCCCAAGGGGTGGTGAATGTCGTCTTTTCCCGATCTTCTGGCGCCATAAGAATCTGATTATACCCTGAGAAACCATCCATGAATGATAGTAGCTCATGTCCTGCGGTGTTATCTACCAAAACGTCAATGTGGGGAAGCGGGAAGTCATCCTTGGGACTGGCCTTGTTTAGATCACGAAAGTCGACGCACACACGAACTTTTCCATCCTTCTTCAGGACTGGCACGATATTGGCAACCCATTCCGGATATTCAGTGACAATGATGAATCCTGCCTTGAATTGCTTCTCCACTTCTTCCTTGACCTTGAGTGCCTATTCCGGCCTCATGCGCCTCAGTTTCTGCTTGACAGGTTTAGAATTAGGGAGGAGGGAAATATGATGTTGGACAATGTCGGGATCGACCCCAGGCATGTCTTCGTAAGACCAAGCGAAAACATCTTTGAATTCTTTTAGCAAGAGGGTTAATTTTTCTTTTTCTTCTTTATTAAGAGTTGAGCCAATTTGTACAATTTGGGGATTATCTGTTTCACCTAGGTTAACTTATAAAGTATCTTTGATTATTTCATAAGCAGGCGGTTTTTCAATTAGTTGCTTAAGTTCAATTGGGAGATCCTCGGAGGGATCTGTGCATTCACAAGTATTAGACACAGAGGAGTAAGCAGAATCGTCTTTCATTTCATTCATGATAGGTGAAGTGACTACATTGGACAGTGGTGGGCTTACAACAGCCGACTCTGGTACAGACTCGATAATCGGCAGTACAGACTCTGGGGGAATAGGGGATAGGGGATAGGGAGACACAGACAGATGACTCTACAGCCTGGTTGCTCAGACCCTCCTCGGTTGGCTTGATCTGATCATCTTGGCTCTTGGCCCTCTTTTCTTCCTTCTTCTCAGCGGATTCCTCCCACATTTTCTTGATGGCTTCAGTGTCCAGGTATTTCAACCAGTCTTCCTCCGAGATTTTCTCAATTTCTTTGGGATAGAATGGATCTTAATATGGAGGCCTCTCGCAGTCAGCGAAGATTTCAAGTCCGGGGTGCCTTTTCCCAGTGGTTTGATGGATCCAGGGTTCGGGGAACCCGAAGTAAGGGAAGTCATCCCCTTCTTTGATGAATTGTCCATTCAAGGTCTTGCGGTATGGTGGGAGACCCCTTACCCTTTTCTTCCATGGCCTCTGTAGCTCGATGTCTTCTTCAGTGGGCTTGTATCCCAGCCCAAAAGTACCTTGCTGTCCTTTGATCTGAGGGAACTCTCGAATCCCTTGCTGGCGTCGGCCCAATCCCATTCCAGGGAAGTAGTTCATTTTGCGGACGATGTTGACAACCGCAGAGTGGATCTCAGGGAACCTGTCTTCATCATTGATCATGTGGACTTCTTCCATAAAGAATCCCCCAATTTCTCCTTCTTCTAACTCAGGTATTTGGATTTCAAAGACGGGAGCGTAGTTCGGGAAAGCTTCATTACCCCAACTATTACCGAGGATGATTTTCACTTCCTTCTCATGGATGTACTTGATCATTTGATGCACAGTGGACGATACGGCTTTGTTGACATGCAACCAGGGCCTTCCGATCAACAAGTTGAAAGAGGCAGGTATGTCCATGACCTGAAAGACTTCGGTGCTCACCAAAGATCCTACCCGGATTTGGAGAGAAACGGTTCCCATCACATTTCTCCTGGTGTTATCATAGGCCCTCACAGATTGCACAGATGGTGTGATGTCAAGGACATTGACCCCCAAGACGGTGGCAGTCCTTAGGGCATAGACATTTAAGGCAGAGCCCGCGTCGACTAGACAAAATGGCACCTGTTGTCCCTTACATCCCACGGTGATATACAATGCCTTGTTATGTGCGGATCCCTCTGGTGGCAGGTCCTCATCAAAAAATATAATGATTGGGTCGGGGGTAAGTGCCCCCAAGAAAGCCACCATGTCCTCCGGTGCGGTGTCGATAGGCACTTCAATTCCAGCCAAGGCATTCAACACGGCTTGCCTATGCTTATAGGATGTTACCATGATGTCCCACATCGAGAGATGTGCTTGGGTTTTCTTCAGCTATTTTATCAAATCATTATCTTCTTCGATAATCTCATCCATCTTACCCTTCCCCTTGTCTTTAACTGGACCCTTCTCGACGGCTTCAGTAGTAGGCTGCAGAGGCTGGTAGTGACGGCCTGACCTGGTCAGATGATCAATTTCAGCAGGAGTAGGCCCTTCTACAGTCCCATCCTTTTTGAACCAATCACAATCCGTTCCCACAAATGGTTTCTCCGGCTCGTCCCAGATAGAAGCATCACTTTCATTATTGGGATCATACCATTTGAGGTCTACCGCCCCCAAATCGTGCTCTTCCAGAAAGAACAAGTCTTGCTCATCGTCTAGCTGTTGCTGTCACTCGTCATTCTCCCCCTCAATCAGATGAATTCCCATAGAATCTGGGATGTCAATGAAAGGCAAGGGTTGTCCTAGGGGGTGATATAAGTGGTAGGGTTGAAGGGTATGGGGCTGGACTCAATGAGGTTGACATTTTGGTGGTTTGGTAGAGAATTTTGGGTGATATGGGGCTGCTTTGGTGGTGGTTCGATGATGTTCTGGTCAATGAGGTCTTGAATGTCATGGCGGAGGCGCACGCAATCATCAGTGTTGTGGCCCGGGGCTTGGTGGTAGGTGCACCGTTTGGACATATCGCAGTTTGGCGGGAGAGGGGTGTTTCGGGGTTGGAGTAGTTGGAGATGGCCCTTTTTGAGGAGGCGGTCTAAAGCTGAGGAGAGAGAGATTTCTAACTTGGCGAAGTTGCGAGGGGGCTTTTTCTGGATGGGGCGATTGGAGGGGTTTGCCTGACTAGAGGGTTGGTAAGGCCTAAGAGGGTACGCCATGGGTTGGCTGCTAAGGGCATTGACATCCGGGGGATTCCGGGAGTAGTTAGGCCTTCTGGACTGACTCAGAGGCTCTTCTTTTTTTATCTTTCCTTCTCTGATAGCGTCTTCAATTCGGGTTCCGACTTCAAACAACTCCTCAAAGGTGGAGATGGACTGGTAGAATAATTTTTCATGGTAGAGGGGCTGCAGATTCCGGATGAGCATCCTTACCTGTTCTTTTTCAATTGGCCGGTGGGTCATTTGGGCTACCTTGTTCCTCCATCTGCTCAGAAATGCAGCGAAGGATTCATTGTTGTTTTGCCGGGTTGTTTCCAAATCCCTGATGGTGACATCCAGCTCTTGATTGTAGGAGTAATGATCGACGAAGTCTCGAACGATGTCTTCCCAGGCCCGGGTTTTGGAGGCTTCCAAGGTTAGGAACCACGATAGTGCAGACTTTGCAAGAGTTTGCGGGAACAACATCGCAATGTGTTCGTGGGTACAACCCATGGACTGGAAGATACTCATAAATAGCTTCACATGACTTTTCGGATTCCCAGTTCCGTCAAAACGGTCGATGGCAGGCATCTTGAAATTCTCTGGCAGTTTTAGCTTGACAGGCTCGAAGAGGCCTTCCAGGTCTAGCATGTAATCATCGACCGCTTTGCTTTTTCTCAGTACGTTTTCTAGCTTGTCAACCTTGTCCATTTTCTCTTAGAGCTTTTTCTCGTACGCGAATGGTGGGACCCCTTGAAACTAGTCTTCTTCCCCATTATTCTCAGATGGGGGTGGTTCAAACTCCGGTGGTGGAAACCCGGGCGGAGGTTGCGGCCGCCGCTGCTTCAGTTCTTCCATGAACTTCAGAACTTGGGCTAGACTGTCGGACTGCTGGCTTATGGTCGCTCCCAATTTAGTAACCTTGTTTTCCAACTCTTCCCTATTCATGCTAAAGTAAGCTGTCGGACTGATTCTGATCAATCGATTATCCGAACTCCTGACCCACGAAGAGGACCCTGACTGCTGACCTTGGGAATCTATACTGACCTGACAGATTTTGAGAGGACTAGATTAGATCTTGACAGTGGTGACTTTAGACAGACAAAGACAGTGATGTGGACTGACTCGAAACAGTGCGTGCAGATTAATGGGGAATGGTGCATGCAAATGGGACAAGCATGCGGATGTAAGCCCTAATCTATATGATGCTTCTATTTCTAACAGATAGCAGTTAAACAAATAAGGTCCTAACCATACAGAGTGTGCTAACCTTACTTTCCAGTATGACCACCAAGGGATAACAGGGATTTCTGGGATACTTCGGGTAATTTTGGACAGAGTTTCTGGGAGAAACTGGTCAATATGGTTATATCTGGGATATCTGGACAGAGTTTCTGGGAAAAACTGGTTAATATTGTTATATCTGGGGTATCTGGACAGAGTTTCTGGGAGAAACTGGTCAATATGGTTATATCTGGGATATCGGGATAGAGTTTCTGGGAGAAACCGGTTAACATGGTTATATCTGGGATATCTGGACAGAGTTTCTGGGAGAAACTGGTCAATATGGTTATATCTGGGATATCGGGACAGAGTTTCCGGGAGAAACCGGTTAACATGGTTATATCTGGGATATCTGGACATAGTTTCTGGGAGAAACTGGTTAACATGGTTATATCTGGGATATCTGGACAGAGTTTCTGGGAGAAACTGGTCAATATGGTTATATCCAGGATATCGGGATAGAGTTTCTGGGAAAAACCGGTTAACATGGTTATATCTGGGATATCTGGACAGAGTTTCTGGGAGAAACTGGTTAACATGGTTATATCTGGGATATCTGGACAGAGTTTCTGGGAGAAACTGGTCAATAGGGTGATAGTGATCATACCGTCTAGCAGGTTTTCATACTCCTATATCTTAGGACCGACAAACAAGGTTTGCGGTGTATATCTTTGTGAGCATGGAGCAGACATCCTTGTCATGGTACCTAGGCAGGTCAACTCAATGTAATCACATGTGAGTGATTGCCTTTGGAATCATAAGAAAGAGGTTATGTTCTATGCCACATAAGTGGCTACACCGCTCAGGTAATCCCATCAGTGCATACATCAGTTATATCACATTGTCCTATCTGAAAAGATAAATGAACAGTCCTATGAAAGGTTCTACAGGAATCTATATGCAAAGGCTGAGTTTAGTCAAAGAGGGTCCGTTGACGAGAGTTCCAATATACCGTCAGACAGACAGTACGGAGGTTTTTACTCTTTTTGATATACCTTGGAAGGTACAGTATCAACGGTGACTTGTGCCCTGGCACAACAAGACCTGAACAATGTCAGCGCTGCGTTTCAGACACAGTCGGAGGGGGAAAATGCAAGAGTGCAATGCGGTGAACCAAACACAGTAAAAAGATGATTTTAAGGATGCTTCTTATGAGTCAAACCTCTATATTATTTTGTTTTAAAATAAAAATCCCCAGCAGAGTCGCCAGATTGTGGACACGCGAATTCCACCGCTTTGTTTGCTTTTGAAACTTGTTTGATTTGGATCAAGGAAAGAGAAAAGGTCTGTTGAAAACAGACACAGAGTCGCCACTTGGTCTTTAAGGAACCAAGAAACCTAATTTTGACTCACCCAAACGGATAAAGGACACCGGCCCTTCATAACCAAAGAACTTGGCTCGGGGTTTTGGTACGAGAGAGGAAGGAGCCTTTGTCACGACTAAAACACCCTCAACTCGCCCCGTCTCTCGACGGGCCTCAATTAGCATCCAAATAATCATCTTATACTACGTTTGCTTCGACAAATAATACTATGATAGTATATTACATCACATAAGAAAATTTGAAAATAGAAGATCTAAAGATAAGATATCATTCATAAGATCTAAGCCAAATATCACATAATGCAAAGTGAAAGATCACACAAATAAACTTAGGAAAAATCGTCTAATCATGTATCAAATAATCAAGACTTCCTAATCTAAGGGGGGCATGAATTGTTCTTGAAACAAATAAATCAAAGAAAACAAAGATGCCTAGCAAGCTAGAATGATGCATGTTATAATTTGAGAAGAGAAGATCTCTCAATCCCCGGGACGGATGAGAAAGGATGATTAGATCGAGGGGAAGCATGAACGTGTGATCATGATCATTCCTTATAACCTTCTTAGATTAGGAGTTACAAAAACCCCAAATCTTTGCATGGATGCAATGTATGTATCTAAAATGTGCCAAGGTTGTAGTGTGCTTTGTGTTCATGGATTCCTAGGATGACTTAGAAGTCTAAAATGTGCATGAATGGATAGATGAAATCAATATGGGATATGTACAAATGTAGTATGAACTACTTCCTAAGATATGAACTAATTTGGAAGGCATATAAGCATCAAATCAAATAATGAAAGTTAAAATGTGCTTGCTGTGAATAGTGGACAGAACAGTAACATGATCTTGTAAATATGGAAAAGAGGGGTTAGGAATGCTTTCAATGCATTATTTTTTATGGAGATGTTCCTTATTGTGTCTAGAATACAGCTCAAAAAGCCAATCTTTAATAACTATCACAGATTGAGAGAAATCATATGAACAACAGAGGTCACTCAGAAACAGAGTCTGTACTGTCGACTGAAATGTTGAAATATCTTAGAAAATGAAAACGAGTGATCTAGGGGCCCATTTTATACATAAAGTTCCCTAAGCCATTGAAGTTTAAGGGAAAAATAAGTTGGGACCACCCCTGTTTGGAAAATATTTCTGAAAAAGAAGTTGGAAGTTAGTCAAGCTGCTGTGACAGCAGAGGCAGAATGTTTGGAAGGAATGTTTGGATCCAAATGGACCATTTTCAAGTACTTCCAAGTCAAACCAAAAATCATGGGTGTTCTCCAATGAGTTAGGAAGACTTTCCAAGTGGCCTTGCATCTATATGTTGAGTATTGAGTTCTAGAGAAATCTTTGAACTCAGCTCACTCACTGTTTTGACTCACTGTTTTGAAGATTTTGGGGAAAATAAGGTTTTCTTTCTTGAAATCAAAATGAGAGGGATTGAGGGGGGTTTTGAAATAGAGGTTTAGAAAGTGTATTTTTAATACTCAATAAAGATTATAACCACTTAAAATGCCAACATTCAACTCATCATCAAGAACCTCCAAGATTGTTGGAGAGGTTTATTTTTTTATTTGAGCATAACTTCAATACACTTCAAGGATACCTTGGAGGTATTGAAGTTATGATCATCATCTATCAAACATGTTTTTGAGGTCAAGAGCTACTATCCATAAGGATTCACTCACCCCAAACTTCATGTCATCATTTAGATGATGATGAACTAGTAAGTAAACAAAGAAAATAAAAAAGAAATGAGGTAGGAAGAGATAAACAATGAATAGACAAGCAAGTAGATCGATAATGATCAATAGATGATATTCATGAAGTATTGAACTTGTAGCATAGTGCTTCACTCATATGTAATGACATTGGACATGGAAGAAGCTTCCACTCTCTTAAATGCTCACTTAAATGATGGTTGGGTGTATTGAATGTTGAAGTAAATGGGAGTAATGAAGTAAAAACAAAGTTTAGAACTCACTTTTATTTTGAAAATCAAAGAAGAAAGCTTCTTTTCTCTCTATTCTAACCTTATCTCTACAACTTTCTCTCCCAAACTTTTTCTAAACTTGCATTTGACTCTCCCAAAATGAAGAGCAATGGGGGGTTTAAATAGGCCAACTTGGGGTGGTTTTGGGATTTAGAAAGTATTCACATTGGCTCCAAACATCTGAAATCATAAATCTATGTCGTTTTGGTTTTTAATTAATCAAAATGGGACAACAAAATAAATTACAAAAATACACTGTTTTGGAGGCGAATGCCGCGGCGACACTGGGCCAGTGCCGCGGCGGCACTGCTCCTTCTTCGTCCAGATAATGCTGTTTAGGCCCCCAGAGGTTCCGGTATTCGCGAAAAGGCCCTATTTCGTCCGAAATTCACAGAAAATGCATACGAACTCCAAATTGATGTTGTGATATACCGTTTGAAAGGTAATGGAGTCTACTTTACATAAAAATTAGTTTGGGGATAGGTCACTTTGAAATGTTTTGCGGTATTCACGATAAAAGCCGATTTGATCGACTTTTTCGCCTTCGGAAATTCAAAATAAATTCGTTTTAAGTCCAGGAATTATGTGCGATATACCGTTGGAAAGCTATTGACCTCTAGTATCCATGAAAAATATTTGAAAATTGTTTTGGTGCCCCGATTCCAAAGTCAAATCTTGGTCAAACTGGTCAAACCTGGGGTTCCCGGGAAGTTCTGGGAACCTCCGGGAGCTCCCAGGAGCCGACGTTTTCGCTCAATTCTCTTTTAAAACTCATTTTAATACTTTTCTAATGATTCCGGTGAATTCGGACAATTCCGGTCAAACTTGGTCAAATCTGGTCAAACCTTGGTCAAACCGGTCAACGGGGACTTTCGGGGAACTTCCGGGACTTTCGGGGGTCTCTGGGAGCTGACGATTTCATCCGGTTTTACTTAAAAACTCATTTTATCATTTTTCTTACGGCATAGCATGTTCTCAGAACTTCGGGACCAAATCTGGGAGCTTTCGGGCTTTCAGGGGCATTTTGGTCAATCTGAGCATCCTGAGAGATAGAGCTGACTTCCAGGGGTCCTCTTGAGTCTTTTACGATCATTGTGAACCACCAAGCTATGGGTCTCCTAAATCTGATAGCCAACAAAATGGGGTGTCTACAACATGTAACTGTCATCCATACATAATAAAACTAAAATAAAAATATAAAATACACCCTATTACTTGGCTAGAGTTTCATTGAAACCCTAGATCTAGAGTCTAGTTGTCCATAGAAGCGGCGGATGACAAGTAGTTGATGGAGGAGGCCATGAGAATCCTTGGTCTTCTTCTTCTTCTTCTCCTTGCTTCCCTCCCTTCAATGGCTGAAAGTATGATTGTATATTGTGTGTATAACAATTGCCAACCCTTAAATTGAAGTAAAATAGGGTATTTATAGATTTATAACATGTTTTGGAAGCTTTCCTAATACAATTCACACTAAAACTGCTGTATTTAGCTTTCTAGACGTAATTAGGCAGTTTCATTCGCGTAGGAGTCTTCAGTACACTAAAATACATGTATTTGATTTTACACAGGTCGCTCGAGCGGGCCGCGCGAGCGCAATATTGGGACCTCGCGCGAGTGATTTCGGGATCTTCGCGCGAGCGGGTCGCGCGTGCGATTGGCTTTTTTCAGCTTCTTTCTTTGTGCTTTTTCACCCTGTTTAGCCTGGTATACTTGATTTCTTCCAAATCCTGTTAGAAAATAGAAAATAAAGTAAAAATATACAAAAATAGGCTAAAAAGGTACTAAAAAACGCATGTTAAGGCGTATAAATAGGATTTGTTCTCTCCCGATCAACCCTCATCACCCATATTGGTTAATCAACCAAGTAATTATGATAAAAATATGCTTGAGGGGTTTATTTTTCAACCAAGTATGGTTGAAGATCATAAACAAGTTTTTGTTCATACATTTGAGTTTTTCGACACTACACAAAGTGTTGAAACTTGTGAATTATTTAAGCCACTTATGGCTTTAATTGGTCAATACCCATTTTGGATTTGTGGTTCTCATAAAAAAAATGGGTTATGAACATGTGGATTTTTCTATGGCAAGATTTTTATGAGAAAAACAAAATTTTTGACCGAAATTTTAAGCAATTCGGTCACTGTGTTAAATCAGGCAAATTGGCCGATGCAAAAAGGATGACAAATCGGTTATATTTCCATGTTATACTATGATCATGGTGGGCCCCAATTGAATCACATGCTTGCTTCAAGGCTTATTGCCTTATTTCATCCATGGTCTAGCATGCACCAGCCGAAGTTTGTTATGGAGTACATAAAATGTATCATATGTGGGGTCTAATGGTCCATTAATGGTTGCTGGACAAGTATGCCATGTTTGGTGACTATGCCATTTTGAAGTCTCATTTTTGGTGGGCCCAAGATGATAAAGTCTTGTGAAGAGATTCATGTTTCTGGTCTTTAATATGTCTAATGGTGAGATTCAAATTTGAAAGGAACAATGCTCTGTTTGGCTAGGTTACAAAGGTAATCATCTTCACCATTTTTCTAAGTGGTCGAAGTTTGAAGATGGGTTCAAAACTCAGCAGTTCTTTGTTCCTTTGATTGGTAATACTTAAGTCTCCACCAACAGTTTATTTGATCGGTGGAGACTTAAGTATTACCAATCAAAGGAACAGAGAGAGTAGCATTACTATATACAATTAGATCACTCATTATGATAAACTCAACCCACCACACAAAATAACCTTACATAGTAAATTTGTAGTCTTACTGATAAGAAAAAAAAAGTATACTCATGTATAAATAGAACCAAAAATATCATCTCGGGAGCGCTGCCCCCAAACCCCATGTGTCATTGTTTGATAACATACATAGTAACTCGACACCTCCAAAGATAAATTCCTAGTTCCGCCCCTGTATGTGGTACCACCGATCACTGGTGGTATAACCGATCACTGGTACAACTCTTACACCGTATGAGATTCAATGAATCATAGTTGAGATTCAAATTTGGAAACATAGAATTATTCAATGTTTGTACGAAGAACTTTTTCTTTTAACATCAATAAAAAGGTAGGTTATCCATTAAAAAAGTCCATCAAGAGCCATAGTTTACAAATTTATGAGTTACAAACAATATCTGAAAGAAAATAACCCCCTAAAAAAAACCCCTATTCCAAGCCAAAAAAAAAACCTAAAGGCTATACCAAAAACAAACCCACATGAGGCTACATTTGGAGGTCCCTCTAAGCCTCTGAGATTGACCAACCCAGGGAAGCTCACGTGCACATTTCTACAAACACAGAACATGCACCAGTCAGGAATGGAATACACATCACCCCCTTGTCAACAACCCATTTGAGACACTTTGAACCTGACATTAGGAAGAAAACCCCCAAAGCTTCTGTCGATAGAAAATTGTCAAAATAGGCAAACCAAACAATCAGAGAAAGAGAGTGACGGTTAGTGAGGGAAATGAGAGAGAGAGAGAGAGAGAGAGAGAAGGGAGGAAAAAAATATTACTGAGAAAGAGATCTTACCGGTCATTGTTTGATGAATATGGAGTGGGGGAGGCGCTGACATTCAATGTTATATGAGGGAGCCGAGACGCCTGGTTCTAGAAGATTAAAATGCACATGTGGGTTCTCTTTATCTGGAGTCGGATTGTTGCCTTTCAGCCTTCTGACTCTAGGCAGTAAGGAGAGAAGACACGTAGGTACATGGAAAGCATAATTTTGGGTTGGAAGTGCCACTCTTTGCCACGTTGGATTTTTATTGTGTTTGAGATGATGTTGATGTGGAGGGCTGCAGGTAAGGAAAGCCTTTATATGTAGATAATAGATAGATTAAAGAGTAATGCTCTATTTCTCAAATTTTTATATATATTCTAAAAGTGTTTTTTAAATGATGTAATAGTGGGGCTATGTCTAACATAGTGGGATCAGTTGAATTTTGATTGGAAGTTGTTTACCTGACCTACTGCCACATCATTTGGGAACAACTTTATAATAGAACTTTGGGAAGCGTAGCATTACTCTAAATTAAAGAGACTGCTAACCATAGCTCCTTAAGATGGATCAAAATCCACAATTAGTCCACGCACTTTTCTTTTCATGCCAAAAGTTCATAAGGTTTTTTTGGACAAAAAATGGCCCTAAAATGCTATTAATGTGCCTATCTCTTTATTTTCAGCCAACTAACTCGCACGCTTCTCAAAATAAATTTTTTTTCAAACTTTAATATGCCATAATTGGTTTTTGAAAAAAAAATATTAAATATTTTTTATCTACAAATTAAAATAATATGCATATTGACTATTAAATTCTTCAACTAAAATTAAAAACGAAATTTTGCAACTCAAAAAATAAATAAAAAAATTCGTCTAAAATGGCCAATGAATCGTAAAGTTGTAGTCAATTTTGCAGATGATATTGTCATTATGGTGTTGTCCAGGTAAAGACAGTGACATAATGCTCTACACAAGGTTGTTGCTGGAATTTGTCAAATACACTAACTTGGTACTGCACAAAAGATAATAACATGTCAAAGACAATAACATTTCTTCAAATCAGCGTGATGTGCCCTTCCTTCCTGCTTTATGAGAGATTAAAGATAGGCCTAAACTTCAGCAGCATATGTTATTGTCTTTAAGTACAGTCTATGTAAAAACAATAACATATCGTCAAAAGATAGTAGCATGGTACTACACAAAAGATAGTAATATGTCGTCAAAAGAGATGGTGACATATCTTCAAATCGACTAAAGAGTTGCAAAATTATGATCATTATATAGATGTTACTGCTTTTATAATACAATCAAGTAAAAACAGTAACATATTGTCAAAAGACAACATTTCTTCAAATATTGTTACATGTCCCTATTTGTCACACCCTGACGTAGCAAAATAGGAAAAAATTATCATTTCCTTTTTGGACCCATAGGTCATGACAGGCGAGGGATCCATTATCCTGTACTTAGCTTGACATTAAATAAACAGGGTATGTAAAGCAACATGGAAGAAAATAGTTATTCCATTTAATATTTAAAACAAATTTATTATAATTTCAATGTCTAAAGGCACATTAATTTAAAAGCATTATCTTTTATTACAGTCTTAAAAGAAAGATAAATGAAAAGTATATCCACCGGGCTTCTTCTTTCTAGCTGGAATAATCGTACTGCCTTGCATAGTCGAAACCTGAGAAGACTAGATATTTTAGGTGTCCAGGGGACAAACGCCATCAGCTTATTATGAAAGCCGAGTGAGTATATAAAAACACATTTAAATGTCGTCACGGTTTTGTACCTTAAAGCACGGTTAATAAATTATCCAAGTCGTCAATTATTCATTGAATCATTAATTAAGAATATATGACTATGCATGAACAATGCAACCATCTCATCTTACTGATTCTTTTACCTCAACCATAATCTCTCGACTTTGTCAGTTCGCCAGAACCATCTGGCACAAGGTTGTTAATTTAGAACATCGTCGCCCATAAAAGCCTCTTGGTAGGATTACTATACCGATATAGCATTGGTAAAACCCACCAAGATATTCAAGATGCAATGACCGATTTATCATGATTGATATACTATCGTCGCCCACAAAAGCCGCTTGGTCAAACTTTGTCGACCAAAATAATATCATCGCCCATAAAAGCCGATCAATTTAGATAACTATGCCCATAAAGGCCACAACAACAACTCTTACTCTTTTATCACAAAACCTTACATGCTGAAAATCCAACTTGACCCCTCACATACATGCCATCTTGAACTATGCAAGTGTATGCTATAACTTCATTATTGTTTTCTCAACACAAATAGCTTAAACATAAGATTATTACCAATTATACCAAATTATCTCAATATGATTTTAGATACTGATTTCTTTAAATTTATAAAACAGTAGGGTACAATAGTTACAGCATTGGGTACAACTGATTAAAGCAGTAATTAGAATTTTTTTCAAAAATTGTCTAACTCGAGCGCTCCCACTCCCGAGCGCTCATGTTCCTCGAGTGCTCCACTTCGTCGTCTCCGACCTCCAAACTGACTGTTACAGAGTAAACTTCGAGTTTTATACATTTAATCCAAACAGGGGTTGTGATATATCATTCTCTCCGTATTTTCGCGAAGATTATGAATATATAAGTTTAGATTCTGAATTATTACTATAGCTCTAGTACTTATGTGTGAAAATGCGAGAGGTGACAAAACTTGAAATCTACTATTCGTCGCAACCGTTACGAATTAGCATCTAAGACTTGAAACTAAGCATATAAGGATTTCAATCTATCATTTTCAATTCACAGAACGCGTTTTTGTTAACATTTTCTGTACCACTAATTTTGGACCTCTATTGATATATACACTTATATATACATATACACCTATATTTGAAATGCATAATTCATTCATACATGCTTGAACTACATGGAGAGTGAGTTTAAAGGACTCATCGGTTCTTAGAAATGGAGGATTGAGAATCCAAGAAAATTTCGAGAAAATCGAATTAAAGCTCCGTAGATAAAATGGCCATGGAAAGCTCACTATGCTTCTGTGATCCTCTTCTCTGTGTTTCCCTTTCTATATTTCAGTATGTATTGTGTGTTTGCTTTGTGTGTGTGCATATGAGGGATCAATGAGAGAGTTGGGAGTACAGAGAGCTTGAGAGTTTAACTGTGACATACATAAGTATATAATCCTAAGAACTTGGTGCCCAAGTTCTGTGTGTGGCTATCAGTTCGTACAACACCTCTCACTCCATTTCACCACATAAAAGAAATCATTGCACATCAATAATTTAGTTTAGTTCCGTTGATTTGATTACACAGTTAGGTAGTTTAGTTATACAGTTGTGTTAGTTACGCATGTTTTATTTAATGAGTTAAGCTAGTTTAGTTGGTCCGATTAGCTTTAGAAAATATCCCAAACATAATCTGTTAGGGATGTATACTAAAAGCCATGCTTTATGTAGTTAATTTATTATTTTAATAAAATTAGTTATTTCATTTTTATGAGAATCTGCATGGGCAAAGTTTGTATTATATTATTTATTTAATATTATGCATGTATGTCTCTCATTCTATATAGTAGGTGGTTTGGTGTGTAGCGTTCGGCTTACACACGGAAGATCAGGCCATTAGATATTATAGAATGTAAGATTTTGGTTTACAGTCTTAGATGGGATTGGACACACCATCGGTAGGACTGCAGCATGGTGTTGTAGTAGGTTTGTCTTGACTGCGGGAAACGGTATAGTTTCAACTCACCATGCTGGTACATTTTGTGTATTAAATTTGACCGACTTGGGGTAATTATCTTTATACTGACTTATAAGATAATTAATACCTCATGGCTATTATGAGTGCTTATGCTCTAAATCCTAAGTTAATTTGTAGACACGTACATTTGATATTTACACTTTGATCCCTAAAAGGGTGAGATCCTTAAATGGGTCAATATCTCATTGGATTGGGTGACAATATTAATTGTATGGTGGATATTAATTAATGATGGAATCCATGTCTCAATTTTGGGATTGATGATATCCCCTTGAGAAAGCTTATAAGTTTTGATTATGTCAAACCCTGCAGGTGGATTTTGTATCTGACATATCAGATAAGTTAAGCAGAGGATCTCAAGGAATTTTAAGAAATTAATTAAATATGATTGTCAGTAATTATATTTAATTAATGGATATCTGTAATCTTAACATGGGGAGATAATAAGCATTTAATAACATGGAGCTCGAAATATATTTTTGAGATAAGGGTAGGAGTGCAATTATAATTCTTTAGTGGTATGAATTATAATTTATGAAAATAGGAATCTGATTCAGTTCGAATTAGGGTTTCCTAATTTCATAAGGAAGCCTATTCCTTATTGACTTCTTATGGTCCCTATCGTAGCCTATATATATGCTGGCTTGGCTCTTCTCTCAGGTTGCATGATTTCACATTCTAAGCTTCCCTTGACCTCCTAGCTTTCTTCTAGAAGGGTTTCCACCAAACCCTAGTCTATGTGAGCATTCAAGAGACATAGGAGTGTAGATTGCTAGCGTCGGACAACGCTCACTAAAAGAGTTTCGGACTGCTCAATACTGATCAAAAGTTGCTGAATTTTTTACACAACGTTCCTGACGTCGAGACGGAGCTGCTGTTAAAAATTCAAGTAAATCGGAGATCGTTTGATCCTCCTGACGAACACATCTTTGTCGGATCAATGTGATCGGGATTGAATCGTCACAGCAATCAAAGAGAGTGTTATAACTGGGAATAGAAAATAGAACTTAAAGAGGGAAGAGCAGAAAACTAAAAGGATTTCGAAAGAGTCCACACTCAGTTCGATATTCTGGCAGCAAAGGAATACGGTAGAAGATCGTGAGTTGTTATCGAGCCCGTGTTCTCGATTCGTCTACTACAGCAATCCGTTTTTGCAGTTCAAGGTAACCCTAGTTCCGCCCTTGTAGGGTTATTGTAGTTTTCACGTAATTTTTTTTGCAGTACCAACTTATACGCACTATCAACGGATTCTGGGAACGCAGATTCCCAACAGTGGTATCATAGCAACGTTGATTCTGCGTATGGGTTGGACGCAACCATGTTGTCCAATAAAACATATCTTATGTGTGTTTTGATGGATGGATAGAACGTAGAGCTGTGTTAACCCTTGTTTTGCAGCGTTCTTATTCCACTATTATGGTCACTAGTTTTGTGTGATTGGATCCCACGATGGGTTTATTCGTGGTTAATATTGTTGTTTTGATATAGCCTGTGAACTCCTTTATGGAGGCATAGGATTTGTGTGTATTGGATCCCACGCTTGATTGATACGTGGTTATTTTACTGCAAATAAATAGCATGTGAATTCCTTAATGGAGGCATAGGGTTTATGTAATTTATCTCAAGTAAATCCGTGAAGATGGTTCGTGAGAGCAGTTTTACAAGCAATTTCCGAAAGCGATCTGGAAGCAGTTTCAGAACACAATTTCAGAAGGCAGTTTCAGAAAACTGTCTGGAAGGCAGCTCAACCCCCGTGTGTAGTGGCGACATAGAGCTAATCGGGTTCAATGAAGATTTCTTCACAAGAGTTGTAGCTTGACCATAATAGTGGGATTCCTATTTTATTGTGGTTTCCTTATTTATGTGTGATTGAATGATTATTATTGTTTCATGTTTAATGAATAGGACAACATGGATAATTGTTCCTAGACCTATTTTAGATGTCTAGCTGCATGTTTAATTTATATTAATTTAAAATGATGGACAACTACATGTGTATTTAGAAATAAAACTAATTCCATAATTTGAAAACATAAGTACTTATTTTCTAAAATCATGAGAATAGAATAATTTTATTATCTACACATGTGGGTTTCACAAGTAAGGATGAATTAATCCTTGTCAAGTATTCCATTATTTTTTATTAATTAAATTAAAAGTTTTTCTAAAAAATTATAACCCTCAAATTTTTTAAAATTCTAAGTGGGAGAGGGAATTTATCAAGTATAAATCCCATGGTCTCCATCACTGGTTTGTAGATGATATGATTAATTTTGTGTGATGGCTCTAGTGTCATCCTCCCTATCGGATGAAGTTGATCATGGAATCATCAGTACAAACTTCTTTAAAAGAATGTTTTGGGTGATTGTTGGTGTGGGTCACCTCTCCATCAGAGGTGTTCCTCATGGAACTCTTGACCTAGAATTAAGTGATGGTATACACTTAGCTATAAATAATAATATCCTCTCCATCTGAGTCACTGTTATTATTTATAGGACCAAAGCAAGTCAGCAGTTTAATTTTATTAGGCAAAGTACATTGCCTGGATAGTAAAATTAAAAGGCAATTGTCTATCTGAACAAATGATGGATAGTATATGGCTTCCCATCAAGTCATACTATTCGCGGTGTATCAGGTTGCTGCCGGATTCCTTTCAAATATGGTAGAGGGAACCAATATTTTCAACTCGAATCCATAGTAATTTTTGTCCAAACATAATTATTTATGTTATGTGATTCTCAGGCTTTTAAATGGGTACTTTCAATCCACTTGCTGTTATACTTAAAGAAAACAAACTTACTGGACCAAACTATATAGACTGGAAAAGGAATTTGGATATTGTGTTAACTGCTGAAGAGTACAAGTTTGTGCTTACTCAAGAATGTCATGAGCAACCTGGTGAAGGGGCAACCGCTGAGGAAACCCAGGCTCACAAGAAATGGGTCAAGGCTGATGAGATGGCGCGGTGTTACATTTTGGCATCCATGTCAAATGTTGTGCAACATCAGTATCAGTCAATGACCAGTGCCTATGACATGATGGAGAGCCTCCGAGAGATGTTCGGGGATCAAAGTCGTGCTGCTAGACAGGTTGCTATGAAAGACTTGATGAACACAACCATGGCTGAGGGGACGCCTGTAAGGGATCATGTTCTTAAGATGATATCTCTTCTTAATGAACTAGAGATTCTTGGAGCTGAAATTGACGGGGAAACCCAGGTCGATATCGTACTCCAGTCACTGCCAGAGTCTTTTAAGCAATTCCGCCTCAATTATAACATGAATAAATTTAAATATACCTTGGTGGAGCTGCTTAAAGAACTCCAGGCAGCTGAGGGTCTCAACAGAAAGTCAGGGAGTGCTCTTGTGTTTGAGAAAGGTTCTGCTTCAAAGCCGAAAGGCAAGAAGAAAATGAAAAAGGCTCAAAAGAAGGCCGCGGGTCCTCCACCAATCCAAAGGCCACGAGGACAACCGGGAAAGCCTAAAGGCAAATGTTTTGTTTGCAAGCAGCCAGGACACTGGAAGAAGCAATGTCCAGTTTATCTCGCCAGACAGAGCAATCAAGGTAAATCTCATTTACTAGTTGTTGAATCGTGTTTAACGGTCCGATCTACCGGTACCTGGTGTGTAGATACGGGAGCCACTGATCATGTATGTAATTCTTTGCAGGGGTTCCAGGGAACCAGGCAGCTCAGTGATGGAGAGATTTATCTATATATGGGAAATGCTACGAGAGTAGCAGCAGTTGCAGTAGGAGATCTACATCTTAGTTTTGGTAGAGATAGAATTTTAATATTAAGAAATTGTTTTTATGTACCTTCTATTAGAAGGAATTTAGTTTCAGCTTCTAGTTTAGTAAAGAATGAATATTCAGTTCATTTTAATAAAGTAGTAGTTATTAAAGAAAATAAACGTTTTATTTGTTCTGGTCAATTGGTGGATGATCTTTATATTATAAATCCTATCTCTCCTATACTGCAACTTAATGAATTGAATAACACAAATAGTTTGCCATTTAAGAGAAAAGAACCTTCGAGGATGAACCAAACGCATCTTTGGCACTTACGCCTTGGTCATATTAATTTGAAAAGGATTCAAAGACTGGTTCAAAATGGGCCATTAGGCTCATTTGAAGTGGAGGCACTTCCAGTCTGTGAATCCTGCTTGGAAGGTAAAATGACCATGAGGCCGTTCTCGGCCAAGGGTTATAGAGCTAAAGAGCCGTTGGAACTGGTTCACTCTGATTTGTGTGGTCCTATGACTATCCAAGCAAGAGGGGGATTTGAGTACTTTGTCACTTTCATCGATGATTACTCAAGGTATGGGTACATTTACTTGATACGGCATAAGTCTGAATGCTTTGAGAAATTCAAAGACTTCAAGGCTGAAACGAAGAAGCGTCTAAGTAAATATATCAAGACACTACGATCTGATCGTGGTGGAGAGTACCTCTTGGGAGAGTTTAGGGAATACTTATTGGAGCAGGGGATTACATCCCAATTGTCTGCACCCCGTATGCCTCAGTAGAACGGTGTGGCAGAAAGAAGGAACAGGACTCTTATGGACATGGTAAGATCTATGATGAGTTACTCGGATTTACCAATTTCCTTTTGGGTACACGCATTAGAGACAGCTACATACATTCTAAACTTGGTACCATCTAAGTTAGTACCTACTACTCCCACGGAATTGTGGACTGGGCGAAAGCCTAGTCTGCGGCATGTTCGGATCTGGGGTAGTCCAGCACATGTGCTGAAAGGGAACGCAGAAAAGTTAGAATCAAGAACAGAAGTATGTTTCTTTGTTGGGTATCCAAGAGGAACTAAAGGTGGTCTGTTTTATAGTCCTAAGGATCAGAAGGTTATTGTTAGCACCAATGCCACATTCTTAGAAGAGGACTATGTTATGGACCACAAGCCCAGAAGCCATATTGTTCTAGAGAAAATGAGAGGAGAGACACCGAGACATACTTCTTCGATACCAACGGTACAAGAAGAAACACCACAAGAAAGAGTTATCGATATTCCATTACCACGTCGTAGTGGGAGGATTATCGAAACTCGTGTAGATCCCGAACCAACCATTAACACGCAGGTTCATGAACCAGTACAGCGTGCAAATAATGGTGTATTAGGTTTAGAATCTTCACAACGAAATATCAGTGATACACAGACACGGGTTGTGCCTCGTCGTAGTGGGAGGGTTATTATTCAACCTGACCGGTATATGTTCTTGGGAGAGTCTTACGACTGGGTCCCTGATGAACAAGGTACCGACCCCTGTAACTACAATGAAGCACTCCAAGATAAAGATGCAGATCTTTGGCAAAAGGCTATGAAATCTGAAATGGAGTCTATGTACTCCAATCAAGTCTGGGATCTTGTAGAACCACCCAATGAAATAAAACCCATTGGATGTAAGTGGATCTATAAGAAGAAAAGAGGAGCAGATGGTAAGGTGGAAACCTTTAAAGCAAGGCTTGTTGCGAAAAGGGTTTACTCAAAAAGAAGGAATCGATTATGAGGAAACTTTTTCGCCGGTGGCAATGCTGAAGTCTATCCAGATTCTCTTATCCATTGCTGCACATTTCGATTATGAAATTTGGCAAATGGATGTCAAGACAGCATTTCTAAATGGAAATCTTGACGAGTGCATCTATATGATGCAACCAAACGGGTTCATTGTGAAGGGCCAAGAACACATGTTGTGCAAGCTTAAGAAGTCCATTTATGGACTTAAGTAGGCATCTAGGTCTTGGAATATCCGCTTTGATCAAGCAATCAAGTCTTTTGATTTTGATCAATGTGCGGATGAATCCTGTGTGTACAAGAAACATGATGGAAGCGTGGTGGTGTTCTTAGTACTATATGTGGATGATATCTTGCTAATCGGAAACGATGTGGGGGTATTATCTTCTGTAAGGGTATGGTTATCCAGTCAATTCGATATGAAGGACTTGGGAGAAGCCGGTCATATCCTAGGGATCAAGCTTATACGAGATCGCAAGAATAGGATGTTGGGCTTGTCACAAGGCACTTATATTGACAATATTCTTGCAAGGTTTAGCATGCAAGATTCCAAGAAGGGATTCCTTCCCTTTAGACACGGAATTACTCTATCTAAGGATCAGTGTCCTAAGACACCTGATGAGATAGAGAAGATGAAGGCAGTTCCTTATGCCTCGGCAGTAGGAAGCCTAATGTATGCTGTGCTATGCACTAGACCTGACATCTGCTTTGCTGTTGACATGGTTAGTAGATATCAGTCTAATCCAGGGCAAGAACATTGGACTGCGGTGAAAAATATTCTCAAGTACCTGAAAAGGACTCGAGACTATATGTTAGTTTACCAAGCAGACAGTCTTGTACCCATTGGGTACACAGATTCTGATTTCATGTCAGATAGGGATTCCAGAAAGTCTACCTCAGGATATGTGTTTACCCTAGGAGGTAGAGCCATTACTTGGAGTGAGGTGTGTCACTTCATGGCTTTGAGTCTAAGTGAGAGATTGTTAGGGATGTATACTAAAAGCCATGCTTTATGTAGTTAATTTATTATTTTAATAAAATTAGTTATTTCATTTTTATGAGAATCTGCGTGGGCAATGTTTGTATTATATTATTTATTTAATATTATGCATGTATGTCTCTCATTCTATATAGTAGGTGGTTTGGTGTGTAGCGTTCGGCTTACACACAGAAGATCAGGCCATCAGATATTATAGAATGTAAGATTTTGGTTTACAGTCTTAGATGGGATTGGACACACCATCGGTAGGACTGCAGCATGGCGTTGTAGTAGGTTTGTCTTGACTGCGGGAAACGGTATAGTTTCAACTCACCATGCTGGTACATTTTGTGTATTAAATTTGACCGACTTGGGGTAATTATCTTTATACTGACTTATAAGATAATTAATACCTCATGGCTATTATGAGTGCTTATGCTCTAAATCCTAAGTTAATTTGTAGACACGTACATTTGATATTTACACTTTGATCCCTAAAAGGGTGAGATCCTTAAATGGGTCAATATCTCATTGGATTGGGTGACAATATTAATTGTATGGTGGATATTAATTAATGATGGAATCCATGTCTCAATTTTGGGATTGATGATATCCCCTTGAGAAAGCTTATAAGTTTTGATTATGTCAAACCCTGCAGGTGGATTTTGTATCCGACATATCAGATAAGTTAAGCAGAGGATCTCAAGGAATTTTAAGAAATTAATTAAATATGATTGTCAGTAATTATATTTAATTAATGGATATCTATAATCTTAACATGGGGAGATAATAAGCATTTAATAACATGGAGCTCGAAATATATTTTTGAGATAAGGGTAGGAGTGCAATTATAATTCTTTAGTGGTATGAATTATAATTTATGAAAATAGAAATCTGATTCAGTTCGAATTAGGGTTTCCTAATTCCATAAGGAAGCCTATTCCTTATTGACTTCTTATGGTCCCTATCGTAGCCTATATATATGTTGGCTTGGATCTTCTCTCAGGTTGCATGATTTCACATTCTAAGCTTCATTCTAAGCTTCCCTTGACCTCCTAGCTTTCTTCTAGAAGGGTTTCCACCAAACCCTAGTCTCTGTGAGCATTCAAGAGACATAGGAGTGTAGATTGCTAGCGTCGGACAACGCTCACTAAAAGAGCTTCGGACTGCTCGATACTGATTGAAAGTTGCTGAAATTTTTACACAACGTTCCTGACGTCGAGACGGAGCTGCTGTTAAAAATTCAAGTAAATCGGAGATCGTTTGATCCTCCTGACGAACACATCTTTGTCGGATCAATGTGATCGGGATTGAATCGTCACAGCAATCAAAGAGAGTGTTATAACTGGGAATAGAAAATAGAACTTAAAGAGGGAAGAGCAGAAAACTAAAAGGATTTCGAAAGAGCCCACACTCAATTCGATATTCTGGCAGCAAAGGAATACGGTAGAAGATCGTGAGTTGTTATCGAGCCCGTGTTCTCGATTCGTCTACTACAGCAATCCGTTTTTGCAGTTCAAGGTAACCCTAGTTCCGCCCTTGTAGGGTTATTGTAGTTTTCACGTAATTTTTTTTGCAGTACCAACTTATACGCACTGTCAACGGATTCTGGGAACGCAGATTCCCAACATAATCATTAGGGATAAATAATGCAAGTGATATGACATTGTTATTTTTATAAAGGGCTTTATCCCAAATTGTAGTGTATTTTTGGGGTGCAATCTTTACGTGATTTTACAGATAAAAATACTTGGGGTGACAAAATTAAAGGCATTGAATTTACAAGTAATAACACATGTACTAATTATTTATTAAAATAATACAATCACTAGGAATAATATACAGTAATAAAATAAAACTGGTATTTTATTTAATAAGTGAATTAGAAATTACAGGTTGCTACATTGTTGCAAAGACACTGACATTTGATAGAAGTTATTGTTTGAATTTTTTTTGATAGTCACTGTAGATCTTGTTTGATAGATCTTTTCTTCTAGATTACAAATATATAAATTTTATTCAAAATGGAGTTGTAGTTTGAAAGTTATGGCATTTTAAAGTTTGAAAAAAAATGCATTAGAACACGTGTCGAGGTGGCAAAACAGAATGCTCTACATATGTGAAATGAGGGCAAACTTGTCAATAACCTTATTTTCAGTTATGGATTTGAGGGTAAATAAATCAAAACTCATGTGCTTATCACTTTATACAAACACGGTTGCACTAATCATGGATTATAGTCCGTATTAAGGACTTCTAATTAGTATTTCTCCCTAAATTTTAAATGGGCCAATGTATGTGTATATATATATATATTATTTTTATTTTGGTGCAAAATGGGCCAATTAGTATGAAATCCAATCCGTAGAACATGTTTAAGCCTAGATTCGCGTTTTAAACATTGTTATATATAAATAGGTCCTTCATATAATTGCCGAATAAAAATGCTTATGCATATGGCCATTATACTTTTCTCATTCTAACTTATTTTTTTTCATTAAATAAAATAAAATTAAACCTTAAAAATCCATGACGTCTAATCAAAATATCATTTTTCTATAAAAATTATATATTTACTATAGTATAAGAATGAAGCAGCTGACATAAGCAAGTTGCATAAATTTTATGGATTTTCAATTTTGCCCCTCCTTTGACAAGTGCTTGGACATTACACCCTTCTGTCTTTGTTTGAATTTATGCCCTACCCACCTCTGTGTATGTGTGTGTGTGTGTGTGTGTGTGTGTGTGTGTGTGTGTTCAACGATGTTGATTCTCGGTGTCAGAAGTCGATTGGTCATAACTGACTCCAACCCTAACATCGAAGACGATGACGAAATTGAAACAGTCGACCTCTTCTGTACTAAACCAATCTGAGATGACGATATGCCATTGTCGTCACTCTCTCCGAGCTTGCCACGCTCGTCTCGTTCGTAACTTCAGTGATCTAACTCCTCGACTAATTTTGTCCAGTCCTTCATCACGAGGTCATCGCACGAGGCATGGGATGATGAGAACGGCGATCAATACATCATCGAAGAAGACAGTCTCCAGGGGCCTTGCAGTGCTGCAATTAACTGCTTTCGCCAAGTGCCGGATTCTTCATTGCATTTTGTCCTACTACTTTTTATTGGTGTGTGTTTGCTTAAAATTTTGCTTGTACATCGTTTGGCAACCAAGAAAATGGAGAAGATTATCAGCTCAATGAAGGAAAATTTCAATATTAATTTTGCTTCGTAAATTTTGCTTTGCTTTAGGTAGGTTCAAAAAAGACACAAAAATATATGTGTATATATCCAGCTTATTTGATTTCGGATTATATCTGATTCATTCCATTCCAATTTCTAATGTTTTAGGTAAGCTGATTTGTGTTTTTTATTTTTTATTTTTGGCTTAGCAAGAAATTTTTTTATTGATCATGGCATAACCATGGGAAAAAAGAGAACACACCTTACAATCAAAAAGTCTACACACACATTACAAAACACAACAAATTCCACAAATAGCTCATATTTGCAACAAAAAAAAATTGTGGACTCCACCATTTTATTGCAAATCAGTCCCTACTCAAATAAATAATATAATCCCCAAATTCACTCATCCTCTTTCACGTTCATTGGAGAAATTGGGAGCCCTATCTGCCACAACAAGACCGGTGACCGGCACCAACCACCGGTGTCGATGAAGGAAAGAAGCACGAAATTGCTGCATTTCATTACAAATTTATACTTAAATGGGAGGAGGAAAGAAGAACGACATGAAGATCCATTTTTGCATATGGATATCTTATTCAAAGTAAAATTTGTAATAACTTCATTTATCCAATATTTATATTTCACATATTAATGTTTCATATATATTGACCTCAAAATAATTTGAAGGCAACAGAATCATGGATATCTCATCCCCAAAGAATGAAACTGCAACTTTTGCAGCCAAACACATTATACAAGATTTCTTTTGAACATAATACAAAATTAATTGAAAAGGAACATACAAGAAAGCGTCTCTCTACTAAGAAAGAATCCTGATTTCTTCTTTGCTTCACGAGATCTAGCATTGTAATACGCTGTATTTTCATTGTACTTTTATATTACTTTTAATATTAATAAGTTTCAATATGTTTGTATTTACCTTCCTTGTATTTTTCAGTTTTGAGCGATCGAGAAACCTTCGATCGATCGAGAGTTTGCATTCTTCAATCGATCGAACACACTTCGAGCGATCGAAACTCTGCCGACCTGAATTGATGACGTGTTTCTTTTCTCAAGCGATTGAACCTTTCTCAATCGATCGAACCCTGACAGACCTGTTCTCAATCGATCGAACCCACTTCGATCTATCGAACATACATTTTCCAGAATATGTGTTCTGCCACCTGCACCCTCTCCTCCCCTATATATATGTAACACTCACACACATTTTGGGGTTGTTGAACCTTCAGAGAGTTAGAGAGAGAGAGAGAGACAGCTATATATAGTTTATATATACACACTTATATATATACACATGCACACACCCGTATATATATATACACACACAAACACTCCCTCACACATTCTCTGCAAGAAGAAGAGAAGAAGAAGAAGCAGGAGGAAACAGAGAGAGGCAGAGAAAGAGAAGAGACAGAGAAGGAGAGAGAGAGATGACAACTCACCCCGAGGAACCCGTGACTACCCCGAGCTCGCCGGTGTCGTCGACGCTAATAGTAAGTGTCCATACTAACTCTGTAGCTTTGATATGTATGCATATATGTGTTTTAGCATGATAGAACGGACCTTGAACGTGCGTATAAGGTCCAGTTCAATTCTGGAAGATTACTGCGTTCGAGTGATCGAACATAGGCCGATCTCGATCGATCGAACCTAGTTCAATCAATCAAACTTTTATTTCTCTCAATCGATCGAAATGACTTCGATCGATCGAACCCTTTAGTATGTAACGTGTTTAGTTTGCTCATATTTGATAAACTGTTAATCCGTTTGTTATCATATGTTGATGTTGGAAAGCTATCATGGAATAAGTACACCCGTGAGTAATGAACTTAATGCATTAAACAGTGGAACCTTTTTATCAATAAGATAATAACAAGGTTGAGAAGCCGACATGCATAGTAGTGGGTCTATCGACCGCAGAGGTCAATACTAATTATGATGGGTGCGTGTGAATGCGATCGCTAAGATCGTATGATGTCGAGTGTAAGATCCCAAGGTACTGGGACAGGATTGGACGATGAGATATTCTCCTTTGTTGAGTGTTACATACTTCAATTCTCTCTTTGTGAAAAACATACATAAGTCGTAGATAATCTCATCTTCTTGCTTTGATTGTTCATTAGAGGAATCTTTTTGTGTGGGATGCAAAACTCTTGCTTGCTTGTCATTGTAGTGGAGAACTAAGAATCACATTGACCGAGAAAATGATTTTAGGTCCTTCCTTTTACCACTTCTAACCTCAATCACACATACCCTTCCTTCACTTAACCATACGCTTTCCATATCCATGTTTGAATTACATTTGTGGGATGTCTTTGCATGGGATCGTGTTTGTAAAGTTGTAAAAGAGATTGAATCATATCCTCATAAAAAAAAAAAAAAAAAAACTTCATAGTCAATTGTACTTCTCTTTTTGAGCTTCAAAGAAATATTTTTTGGATGATTCATCTCTTGTTGTCATTTGTATCCATGCATTCCAATAAATCCCAAGTTTGTACTCAAACATCTCATTTCATTTCCCATTTTCCTTCACCTCATATCACTTTCCCACTCTACAATCCCCTCAAGGACTTAATTGATTCTCAAGTTGTGTGATTTGGAGTTTGAGACGATCATGACAAGTAGTTAGAGTTATTCCACATCCTTTAGTGAATGGTATCTTTCATGAGATTAATTTTTACTCGTTTTTCACGCTTACGTTTTTCATCTTTGGCATGTGCGTGGCTTTGATTTCTATTTACATTACTCTTTTTGGCCGCATGCCCCGAGTGTATTACCCATTCTGAGTGATTCATTTTTTAGAGTGTAATACCAGTGAGAATTGAGTTGAAGCGCCTTTTGAACAAAAATTCGGATTATGAAAGCATTTCCATTTTCTTGATAGTTGTAGTTATGCACTTCACACCACACACGCATCCGAGATTGAGCTTAAATGAATTTTATCTAATAACCTGGATAGTTTGAGAACTTTTAGGATTTGCGTGTCATATGCTAAAATCTGTTGAAAATTCTTGGGACTATGTATCGGCGTTAGATAATGGGCAACTATCATGAGGAAATAAAATGTTTGTGGGCATCATCCCAAGAACCCTCCGGAGACAACACTCCGCCTCTACGGGTAGCCGAGAGGTTTAACGGCTTGTTGCATTCGCTAAATGCAATCGTGTTCCCCACGAAAACGGTTTATCTTCCATTTTGAATAAATTATCGTACAAGGTTATTCTGGAATCTCTTGCTTTTTAGCTTTGTTGCTAAGAGACTAGCAACATGCTAGTTGGGGGGTGTGATTCGTGCCCAATATTGCATTCTTAAATACATGTTCTTTATTGTATTGGACACGAATTATCACTTAACCGGGAGATTTAATGGGTGAATTTGTGCGTTTGTTGTTCTTCTTGATGTGCTCTCTTTACTAATAATTCATTTTTTTTCTTGTAGGTTATTAAGGTTTGTTGGAGGCTTTGTTTGTGAGGAAGTAAGGAAGAAGTCAAGAGTTAGCCGAGCGGATCGATCCGCACCTTTCACTTGGACCGATCCGCGAGTTTTAGAGAACACTCTGCCCAGAAATCCGAATGCGGATCGATCCGCTCATTTCACTTGGATCGATCCGCGTGTTCCGCTGACTATTCTGACGACGAGTTAAATAAGCGGATCGATCCGGCATTTTTGCCTTGGATCGATCCGATCTCTTTGCTGATGATTCTTTCCTTTTATTACAACTTTGCCATTTTGTTTTGGGACTATATATAGTTTATGATGACTTTCTTTTAGGGTTGTTCAATTTTTATGTTATATTTTAGCTTCTTTTTAGTTTTTTTTGCTCTTAGGGTAGAAGCTCTCATCTCTCTCTCCCCCATTACTCCCCATCCACCAACATTCACTTCCATTTATTGTTGGAGAGAGAAGAGAGTGTGTATGTATTGAATGATTGAAGGTTTTATTGGAGCAAGTTTTGGATTCCTCATAGCATTTATGGTGATTTCTTCTAGTTGGTATAATCTCCCTTCCCCTCTCTTTAATGTTGTTGTTATTGTAATTATGAGTAGCTAGACCTTGAAGGTTGGGGATCATAAACCCACCATTGGATCCATGTGTATATTATTGTAGGGCTCTCACACTTTGAAGCATACCTAGAGTTCATGGGGGTATGGTTTGATGTTTGGAGATCTCACCTCTAATGTCAAACATTTGAAGTGATTAAATCCCTACACTCTAACCATACACCCATGTGTTGTATTGGAACATCCTTCTAGCATGTTGGTTGACTACCACATATTTGATGGTTTGCCACAATGGAATTTTCTACTCTAGAATGTGCTTCAAGGGCGAAAGTCATGTGTTGTTGGTCCAAGGTGGGGGAATGCTCCCCAACCTCAATTTCCCCATTTACAAAATCCACAAACATTTACTTGCACTTAACTTTGTCCATAGTTACTTTCCACCTTCGAAATAGTTTTTATAGTTAATCTAGAAACCATTGAATCAAACCCATAGTCGAAAAGACTTATTTTTAATTCTTAGTTGTTAATCGCTCTTCGCATTATAATTGTTTAGTAAGCGTCCACCAAGTATTGTTACACTCCAATCCCTGTGGACTCGACACCCTATTTCCACCGTGCTACGTTTTTAATAGGGTTAACAAAAGAACTTGATTGTGACGTAATCAATAACCAAAGCAAAATGGCATCAGCTAACTAAAGACTAGCAGCTTGGTAATCACAAAAATTGTAACATCAGAAGTATATCCACACCCCAACTCAGTTCGCATCATCACATTAGTATCCACAACTACCGAAACTTCAAGGACATAGTAAATTTCTTCACCCACATTGTTGACATACAATCCGTACCAAAGCAAAGTCAAGACTTCCACCATAGCAATCATAACCACATGAAAAGATCTTAGAACCTGAGCGAAAACGCAGAGCCAAACCAAATCCAAGGCAGCCCCAGAAAACCTCAACCCAAAACACAACATTTTATTAGTCAATCAAATAGTTCAAACCAAAAGTAGCTCGACAAGCAACAAACACAACAAGAGAGCGGCCAAAAAACCAAAAGAGAACAAAAGAGAGCACCCTCCCAAATAAGAAACAGCACAAAATTAAAACAAACTAAAGATACCCTGACCACATAACCAAGCAGAGAAGAAAAGAAAGAAAGAAAACAAAACAGACTTAAAAGAAGAGAACCACGAAACACTTTCCCAGCAAGAAGACCAAAAAAAACACCACAACGACCCAACTTGGACCCAGAAACGCAAAACAACAAAACACACTCAACGACCTTGAGTGGAATCCACCACCAAAAGCCAAAAAAAAAAAAAAAAAAAAAGAAAAAAAAAAGAAAAAAGAAAAGAAAAGAAAGAAGGACTAGAAAAAAAAACACTCATCAGCCTCGAGAGGCAAAGACACACAAACAAAAGCAAACCGAGACTGATGCGCACATTCATGCACTCATAAACACACAAACACTGAGAGACTGAAACCAATACTGATACTTTACCACCGAGCTAAAAAAAAAACTTGAACTCGTGACACCCTTTTTAGCAAGATTGTCCGCAAAAGCATTACCTTTCCTAAAGATATTGACAAAGTCTACACTACCAATTTGTTCAATGCAAAGATCAACATCGGCAAAAGAGTCCCAGAGCTTCCATGGTCTCAAATTTCTGTTTTTGATCCAAGAGACCGCTGTCTTAGAATCTGATTCAACAATCAGCTTCTTTTTACCAACCCATCTAGCACTAATGAAGCAAGAAAGAGCATTACGAATTGCCTCCACCTCGGCCACATTTGAATCAGTTATACCCAAAGGACCATAGAAGAGAGCTATCACCAAACCATATTCCTCCCATAAGACACAACCACAGCTTGCTAGCCCCGACTTTTCCCATGTTGACCCATCCACATTAAATTTCAATGAATCTAACCAAGGATGATTCCAACAAGTTGCTGCCCTACCTAAGCCATGCACATTCCTCCGATTTCTACCCAACTTAATCGGATCATCACACTAATCTTGAAAATGATAGGAAAAATCAGCCTCGAGCGCTTGAACCCAATGAAATGTTTGAGGCTTTATAATATCCACAAGTTGCTCAACCTTCCAAACTTTGTTATTAAACCACATCTCATTACGTGCTAACCAAATTGACCAAAGCCTAACACAATACACCATTATTCACCAAACTTTTAACTCTCTTGAGAATTTCACCCCTTTCCATTGCAAGACAAACGCTTCCACTGAACAATCGCAACACCAAGAAAGCCCCACCAGCTCCAAATCCAAGTCCAAACCTCCCATACCCAATAACACTGAAGCAAAAGATGGTTGTGATCCTCATTGGCATCTTTGCACCATGGACAAAAGATATCCGAGTTTTCAAACTCAAAACATTTGTGTCCTAAGAAAGCCTTAGTCGATATTCTTCCTTGAGTAACAAGCCAAATGAAGCACATCACCTTGGAAGGGGCTTTACATTTCCAAAGACACTTTGCCCAAGGTTAAGAGAGACCATTTCCCAAACTCTCCATTGCATTTGAACATACTTTATCCATAATTGACCATTAACTGCATGGCACCAAACTAATCTATCTTCAGCCCAAGGTTTTAACGAAGTGTTTACAAAGGCAGCTTCTAACCTTTTCTTTTCCTGTTCTTCCCAAGACCACAAATTCCTACGAAAAGAGAAATTTTTGAGGGATAAAATCTCAAACACCATGGCCTCTTTTTCACTAGACACCATAAAAAGCCTTGGGAATAATTCATTAAGGGGTTTATCTGTATACCAGGAATCTTTCCAAAATCGAATTAACTTCCCATTTCCTACAAGCCATCTGAAACCATGTACTCCCACAAACTTATTTATCCCCCCTGCTCAATACTTCTAACTTCAAAACTTCTACCCACACTTTCGATAAATGGTGAGGTCTAGAAATATTAGGTTGCCACCCATCAAAGTATAATTCATATTTATCACAAATCAAATTTCTCCAAAGTGCATTCTTTTTTTTTTTTTTTACCAAACCTCCACCACCATTTAGCTAGAAGTGCTGAATTCAAACCAGCTAATGGCTTCACCCAAGGCCTCACAAATCCTTTTTCAAACATATTGTAGACCAGTTCACTTTGCTAAACCATCTTTATTTCATTCCACCTCCCCAAATAAATGACCGCCTACTTTTATCCAATGTTTTAATAACACCCATTGGAGCTTTAAACAAAGACATGTAATAGACCGGTAAATTAGACAATGTTGATTTAATCAGGTTTAGACGACCCCCCAAAAGAAAGTAGCTTCCCTTTCCATCATACTAATTTCGATTTGAACTTTGCAATTATGGGTTCCCACGTTTTCATTCTCGCTGGACTGGAACTTATCGGGATACCCACGTAAGAGAAGGGCATGCAAAACACCAGACTTGCATCCACACAATTTAACCATCTCCTCAAGATGGCTTTGGTTTCCATTCACAGAAAAATAAACTTTTTCCATAATTAATGAAGCAATGCAAGACCCGGGATGGCGAGATGCGATGAGTAACGAGATACGAGCCCTTGAAGACAATGAGACCTTGGTAATGGAGACTCTTCCACCCGGAAAGAAAGCACTAGGGAGCCAGTGGATATATTAAATTAAGTATAAGTCCGATGGTAGCATAGAGCAGCTCAAAGCAAGAATTGTAATCTATGGCAATCATCAGGTAGAAGTAATTGACTATAATGAGACATTTGCTCTTGTGGCAAAAATGGTGATGGTTCGTGTTTTTCTTGCAATTGCTGCTGTTAAAAATTGGGAGGTACATCAAATGGATGTGCATAATGCTTTCTTTCACGGTGACCTAAGTGAGGAGGTTTATATGAAGGTTCCTCCCGGTTTCAAGAATACAAATCCTAACATGGTTTGCAGGTTGAAAAAATCGTTGTATGGTCTGAAACAAGCTCCCCGATGTTGGTTTGCAAAACTGTCCAAAGTGTTGAAGAATTATGGATTTGTGCAATCCTATTTAGATTATTTGTTATTTGGGTTGTGCAGGGGAAGAACTCTAATCAACGTGTTAGTTTATGTTGATGACTTGATTATTGCAGGGAATGATAAGGTTGCATTGACAGCTTTTAAAGATTACCTTGGCAGGTGCTTTCATATGAAGGATTTGGGGCTAGAGGTAGCCCGTAGTCCCGAAGGAATATTTCTGTGCCAAAGAAAATACACACTCGAGATAATTTCTGAAACGGGTTTATTGGGAGCAAAGCCTGAGACATTTTCTATGGAACAAAATCACAATTTGGCCCTTGCAAAGGGCGAATTCCTTGCGGATCCGGCACCATATAGGCGACTTGTAGAGAGATTGATTTACTTGTCTCTGACGAGACCTGATCTTGCATATTCGGTTCATATTTTGTCACAATTTATGCAACAACCTCGTGAGGATCATTGGGAGGCGGCTCTCAGGGTGGTGAGATATTTGAAGAAGAGTCCGGGGCAAGGGATTTTACTTCGTGATGACAGTGACCTAAGTCTAGAAGGGTGGTGTGACTCAGATTGGGCTAGTTGTCCACTTACGCGGTGTTCCTTGACAGGTTGGTTCGTGTTACTTGGTTGTTCTCCTGTGTCATGGAAGACCAAGAAGCAACAAATTGTGTCTAGATCGTCTGCAGAGGCTGAGTATAGATCAATGGCGGCAACAATGTGTGAGTTAAAGTGGCTTAAACAATTTTTGGGTGACTTAGGTGTGCGCCATACGAAGGGTATGAAGTTGTATTGTGATAGTTAGTCGGCGTTGTACATTGCTCAAAATCCAGTTTTTCACGAAAGAACAAATTAAGCATATAGAGGCTGACTGTCATTTTGTTCGAGATGCAGTGAGTGACGGGATGGTTTATCCATCTTATGTTTCCAGTAGTGTTCAATTGATAGACATCTTTACAAAAGCGTTAGGGAAAGCGCAATTTGAGTTTCTCCTTCGGAAGTTGGGTGTTCGAGATCTACACGCTCTGACTTGAGGGGGGGTATTACGATATTAATATTATTGTGCATATCTTTTGATATATATGTTAGGTAAATGCATATCTTTGTGTTTTAGGTAAATACATCTTTGTGATTAGGAGGATTTTTAGGTAAATCAACCGAGCCTTGGAGAGCAAGGATTCTTGGCAATGTTTTGTAATATATATACTAGATTATTGTGAATGAGAAGTACAAGAGAAATTGGGTGGAGAATCTGTCACAAACCAAATAAGAATCCTTCTGATAGAACGTAACATGGATTTACCGCCACTACTAAAGATAAGGGTATCATCCGCAAATTGTAAGTGTGATACTGAGAAGTTCCCATTACCAATCCCCACTCCTTTAACCAGACCTAAATCTTCCACCTTAGAAAATAAAACATAGAGCTGTGTTTATTTGGTGATTTTTTAAATCTACTGCAAAATTTATCTCTATAAGCTTTATAATACGTGTTGTGCTGTTGAATCAAAGCTTATGTTGGGGTTGTTATTGGTTATATTCACCAAGTGTATCGATTAATTGGCCACCAAGAGAGCACACATAGCAACATTCAACTTTTCTTTGTTTGCTAGATCTGGAAATACAAACATGTGGGAAATGGAAAATAATATCACAATCATAATAATAACTTGCATGTTCCTATTGCCTTTTCTCCATTTTTTCCTTCAGTGAGAATGACTTTATTAGCCATTGTTTTGTCTTTCATGTATTCTCTGATTCTCTAATTTCCAGTTTCTGATGTCAACTCTTTGTTAAGGGTTTCACTTTTACCACACTTATGAGTATAAAAGAAGAAGAACAAATAAAGTTGGAAAAAAGAAAGAAAGCAAAAGCTAATCCACCCCTTTATTGTTGTTGTAGTGGATTTTGTTTGGTACGAATTTATAGGGGATTAAAAAAGGAATGAAAAAGAAACAAAAAAAAAAACCCAAAAAAACATAGCGAACTGGAAAACCCAACCTTTGTTGAAAATGGGTGTTTTTTTCTGTGCATTTCCTGTCGTAAAAAGATGATCCACTTTGAATTTTGGAGCGAAGCTTCGGTTTAAGGGTATTAAGTATTCAGTATTAAGTACAACTAAATAGTGTTTTCTACTTTCTGCATGAAGTTGATATGAACTATCAGATTTTAAAGGTTTTAGGAGATCTCCCTATGGTATGTGAATTTCTGGGAAAATTTTGATTTGCTCTGAATTTAGACTTGCGGTTTCACACCAAAAAATTCTGCAAATTTCGATCATTCTGTCAACTTTTCGGTTGATCAGTAGACAAAATCTAATTTTGATTTTTCCAAACGCTTTCCTAATTTAATTTATATGTTTGGGGATGATTCTTGAAAACAGCTTGTCATTTTGTCACGCAATTTCAACTGCAGAACATATATTAACTGCTTTTGACTCTTTATTGTAACAAATTAATGTTTCTTTCATTTGCAAAATTGATTTGTAGTTATGTGAAAAAAAGTTGTGTCCTCTATTAGAGGTGTTGTAAATGTGTAGCAATCACTTTTTATATCAATTGGATCTCAAAACAAACTTTGTAGCTTTTCATTCAGAAAGGCAAGTTGTAAATAAAATAGATGTATTGGGCCACAACCTATTTAAGATACACATGGTTGTTGAAGAATCTCAGCTTTCAAATTAACTACTATCGATTTTTCTAAAAGAGTTGTTTTCTCAATTGAAAAAATTTACGTTGTTCAGTTTTTAGAAAATTTCTTCCAACCAATTAGTTTTTGTACCAGCTACAGCATTCGATGAGTAGTATAGTTTACAAGAGTAATATACACACACATACTTTTGTACACCACATTCCTAACCATTGATTCCAGTAGATCCCATGTAGATTTCACATGAGTCCCACGTGAGAGCACATGGGTCTACTGGAATCAATGACCAGGATTAATGTGTGGTATACAAATTAAAGTGTGTGTATCATTATTGAGTTCACAGAATATTCCACAAACACGGATACGGGTACGTGCAACGCACATGCTTCCCACTAATATATATATATATATAGGGGCGGAGATATGAGGGAACCCCGTGTGGTCAATTGCTTCTACTGAAATTTTTTGTTACCAAAGAATTTAAGTTGAATATTTTATAGGTGACTAATTGTATGCTTCCAAATTAGGTTCCTGAAATACTTTGTCAATTATACCATATGACTTCGACCTCTGTCATGACATGTAATATAATAATTAAGCCACTTAGAAATTAAATTTGAAAAACATAATATTATTCTTTATATATGGCCTTGATATTTTCACTTTTGTGATTTTGTCCCCAAATATTTCCAAATTAGATGATTAATAATGTTGGCGATCGAACAAAGATCTGGCCTTGGAGAATAGACCTTTTACCTGAGGATATTATTATTATTATTATATAAGGGGCTATGAAGAAAAATTTCTCTCTCTTTTGTTTGGTAAGTAGTAAAGGTTGCCCCATTAAATCAAATTATAGGATCCACCTACATATATGTATATTTAGATTAATTTGTATAGTGTCCCCCCATTGACTATAAAGAAAATTTGAATTCACATAGCAAAGCAAGAGGTGAAGTTCAGGCGCAAGTAAGGGAAAAAAACAAAATTGTAGAATGATTAACCAACACTACCAGAACAAATATTCATTTATTATAATGAGTAATACTTCACACACAATTTTTCGTGCACAACTTATAAAGTGTCTTTATCTCTCTACTGTATTACTGTGGAGTCCACTACATCACAGGATGACACATAAGAGAGATAGATACACTTTTGTTGGTTGTGCACAAAAGATTGTGTGAATTTGTGTGTTAAGTTTTATCCTATTATAATTAGTAATAGTAATATAGTATTAAGATGATTGTGTTTTTGGAAAGTGGTTACTAACTCAGGTAGGGGGGGGAACGAATCAATGTAATAATCCCCAAGTTAAGGTCCCTCAGGCAGCGCTTGAGGAGATAGGCAATAATAGGTTCTCAGTTCTGTCCCAAGAACCTAAAGAGATTGCTCATAGGTCTGAGAAGAATGAAGTGATAATTCCTATTTCTGCAAGGATTGCATGCACGTTCTGAGGCTAGTTCTTCTAGCCACACATCTGTTGTGCATGTACCAGCTGGGGAGATTGGAAATTACTTTCAGAAAATGGAGGAGGATGAGTTTGATGAGGAGTTTTATACGAATTATGAGGATGTGTTCTTCAATCCTATTCCAAACAGAAGAAGAAAGCAGTAAAGAAGAATTTCAAAGGAAGCCACATTATAAGGGTTGTTGACGATAATAGGTTTTCTTTGATTTGAACATGGTAGGTAGTCTTTTGGCTAATATTTTGGCTAATAGTAACTTCGATTGATGGTGTTTTATTTCCTTTTTTCATTCTTGATGCCATTCATTTGAAGTATATTTTTTATCTTATTGTAACATTCTGAGGATGGTCTTTTTTGAATTTGAATTAACTTTTTTTTTTTTCCCGAAAGATGATTGTGATGAAGAATTGATTTTGGGCAAATTTGATGTCATTTTCTTGAATCAACGGTTCACGCGGAATGATCGAATTGGAAGCCAATGGGGACCCAGCATTTGGCAAGCACGTAACCAAGATTTCACGGCTTGTGGGTCCCAATGAAAAAGTAAATGGGTATATGTGGAAGACCATAGGTTAAATAAATTAAAGGAGCTGTTGGGAATATTTGGCCCACTCCCACCATTATATGCATAAGATCAGGATGGAGTGTTCCCGACTTTTGGAAAAGATTATTAACCTCTATTTTGGATTTTGATATCTGGCATGATAAGAACGCTTGTAGTTGTGGGCTGTTTGGAAATGTCTAAGAGTCCGTCTGTTTTTTCGTAAGTGAACCAAGCTTTATTAATTCAATTGGTCAGTAAATATTTAGTTTTTGCACAAGAGTTCATGTCCAGCCTATTATATGTCTCTTAATTTGGTTATTTATCAAACCAATATATTGTTAGTTATTATAATAACTAGAGATAAAAAGTGAGATTTGAACAAAACCGATCTTATTATAAGCATCCCAAACGGGCTTTTTATAGCAATAAGGATTCATTAGACATCTCATTAGGCTTGTTTGAACACTCCTTCAATTTTGATAGTGTATTCTTTTTGTGCTTGTGGATCATCGACCGCAAGACTGGGTGGGCAACACCCTTGTGGTGCTGACGGTACACCAATAAGGGTGTTGCCCACCCCCACTTGCGGCATAAAATCCGATTATTTTTTGGTTGGCTAAAACACATGTTAATAACTTGTAATTAAGACAAAGGGTTTTTTTTTTTTTTGGCCCTATATTAAATATAATACTTAAGGCACTCAATAAATGCATTATGTCATTTAAGGACATTATACAAAGACCATTCCATTATTTTTGTATATGCCATTAACGAAAAAAATACTTTGGCAAATGTGGCCATAGTGACGTAGAGCAAGTTCTATTTTCTTTTGCAATCTCTATTGGTTTATTTAGAAGATCACAAGAATCAATCTGATCAATATTTCTTCCAAAAAAAAAAAAGGTGACAAGATAGACGCTTTTCAAATTCCATCCATCACTCATCGTGGTCGAGCATTGTCCTTGAATGACATGCATTTACAAATTGTGTGTTTTGATTGCAATTAATAATACAAAGACTAAAATAAAATTTTGGAAGAATTATCTAGCATTGTAATGGGGTTATTGTTATATATATATATATATATATATAAAACAATGAGTAAAAAGTGAGTTTTAAAAAGAATATCTTTGCAACTTCTCATAAAAAAAAAATTAAAAAAAAATATTTGCGAATATCATATTGTATTACTTGCGCAGCAAAGATATCTACAAAACACCATTTCTCTCACATGTACAATGCAACTTTAATTGTATGCAGACTGCACTACGATGGATGTTTTTCTCTTGTGCAAATACGATTAAAAACTAAAAAATAGAAAGAGAAAAAGAGAAATTAATTATTTTTTATTATATTTTCTTTTGTTTCACGTGTTTTTTTTTTTTTGGTCACTATTTCTATTATTAACCAAACAGAAAGTGTTTTCGGTCCTTGACTTTCCCTCACTACAATTCATCAGCGAAATAGAGCCTAAATATGATTGATCTTCCAATTGTCAACCCAAGTTTTTAACATTCCACAAAAACACCACCTTTTTTTTTCCTTTTTTTTTATGTACACAAAAACAACAACTTGATCTACGAGAAGCTATTTCCTCTATATATCTATATAAATAATTAGGGCGCGGTCATGATTCTATCTCAAAAGAAGCACACAGTTACTTGTGGTTAATTTTTAGGGCAGTACTGCCCTGATCTGAATTTTTTGATAAACGTTCTATATAATTTTGAATTCTTAAGGTTTTAAATATTGTGTGGTGGTTATATATGTGGATTTCATATGTAGTGGATTGAGATTTAAAACATAATTATTGAAAGACAAACTATTTAATCTCTCCATAATTATTTTATAAAAAGTTATATATCTTCATGCACTTCATTTTTTTTTTTTTTTGTTCATTGAATTTTTTCCAGTTTCACTTATAAACAAAAAATCATTAATAAGTTCAAAAGATATTTTTAAAAAAATTTAGTATCAAAATGAGATTTCTAACTTTAGAAGTAAATTAAATTTTAAAAAGAGTGCAAATGATACAATAAAAACAAAAAAAACAAAAGCAAAAACAAAATTTGCAGTGGGGTGGGGTAGCAGATCTCCATTCTCTAACATTTATGTCTTCAGTCTATGTTAAGAGTAATGATAAGCTTTTCGGAATATCTAAATATTATAAGAGTACTATTATATGTAGTGATTTGTGGTACCACGATCATAATCGCAACATGTGATACAAAATTGTCAGAATATTTTGAAATAAAATTTGGGATAAATTGCAATCCTTACCCTTGAAGTTTGGGGGTTTTGACACTTTAGATCATAAAGTTTCAATTGTAGCAAGTTGGTCCTCAAAGTTTCAAATTTGTGACAAATTAGTCCAATTAGCCATTTAGTGAATTCATCACCAAAAGTAAAAATTTCATTGCAAAAAGTTTTTGAAGGACTAAATTGCATCTCAGCCAAAGGCTTAGAGACCAAATTGTCACATTTGAAACTTTAAGATCTAAAGTGTCAAAACACCGAAACTTCAGGAGTACTTAAAAGTGCAAATAATTTTAAAAGCTATTATGAGAAGCTTTTCATATGAGAAATCACCTTATGACCCTTAGATGAGAAAGCAGCCATTGGATTCTTGATGATCTTGAGATGTATTTATGACTACTTTCTCATCCAATGGTCATAAGGTACTTTCTCATATGAGAAGCTTCTCACAATAACTTTATCCTTTGAAAAATATAGAATCACTAATGGCTGAAAGAACAGTTATACGAAATGCTATGACTACAATCATGATATCACTTCCATAGCATTTAAAATCTTCCAAATTTCGAAACCCTAGAGTTAGTAGTAGGGGTGGCAATGTGTCATGTCTTGTCAATAATTGTGTCATTTCTAAATGTGTCAAAAGCCTAAACTCATACATGACTAATGCAATTCATGAGTCACCCATTTAACCCACCAACCCATGTAATGAACACGCTGTTTTACCAAGATCTTTTTCTTGTATGTGTGACGTGTCTCAAGATTTTTTCACCAAAGATAATATTGAATCTTGTCTCTTTGTCTTCAAGCACTTCGCAGAGAAGAGGACTGGATTGTAGGGAGTCTGTGGTATGTGGATTGTGATCAGTTTGTGTTGTGAGCGGCGGTTGTACATATTGTGATAGAGATGTTTTTTCCCTAATTCACAATTTGTGTATATAGTCATGTTGTGCTATCGTCATATTTTTTTTAACAGCTGAGATGATTGCAACATTTTTACCCATAAAAATAAATTACAAAATTACTATTTCTTCTTCAAAAAAAAAATTAATAATAATAATTACAATACTTGTTTTATTTTTTAAATGTATATATATTTTTAAAAAAAACTATAATTGGGTTAAACGGGTTGACCCAATTCATTTATTAATCGTGTTAAATAGGTTGACCCGTTTATGACCCATACCCGTATTAACTAAATCCAAATTCGTTTAATTCGTATCGGATTTATGTCGTGTCGTGTCGAAAATTACCACCCCTTATTAATAGTGTGTTTCTAGGGTTGCTCAAACATAAGTGACATTTTTAGTGCAACATTCACAAATGTGACTTGTATGAATTGTCAATGTTAACCTGATGATTTTTCTCAATAAAATAGAATAAATAAATAAATAAAAACCTGAAGATTTTTTAGCAACCAAGCTGGGACCACAACCTAAGAAATGATGAGCTAAAAAGACACTTCAATATTTAGGATGATTAGGTGGCACTGTGGATAACTGTTTGTGAAATTTTGATTTTGATGGGCCGACCTACCTAATACCTATGTTACTAAGTAACGCATCTACAAAAAGAAATAGAAAGAAGTTTCAGGAATCAAAAGTTATGCCATCTGTTCTAGGATTTTATGTTAGGGGTTTAAATTAAATGAATTCAGATTCTCTAGTAAACAAGTTTCATGCAGAGTTTCAGAGCAGCACTCAAGAAATGAAATTTTTTAATCTAATTGTTTCCTCCATATGAGAACTTTAAGTTGATATTGGAGAGCCCATAGTTCCCTTTGGTCCCTTTTTATCTTTTTTGTTTAAGCCAAATACTCTATTCGTCCTATTTTATGTGTCTCCTTTTTTTTTGGAGTGTCCCAAAATTGTTGTCAACTTTCCTAAATTAGAATGCAAATTTTATTACTTTTCCAAACTACCCTTCCTTACAATCAACACCATAACAAAACAAAACAAAAAAGAAAATAAAATAATTATGAGTAATTGTGGAAAGAAGATGTAAATTCTTTTTATCCCCTTAAATAGTTGGATTCTGCCAAAAAAGACACATAAATTAAGACGGAGAGAGTATCAAATAGAGTTTTTTAATAGAGTCCTTTTGGTGGCAAACGAAGATAGACATTGCTGAATATTTCAACCATACGGACCATACTTACTAATTTGAGCTAACCAAGGAGCTATTTGTAATTTCTTGTGCTCAATTATTAGCCACACTCATCTAGATTCAAGACTGACCTGTCCTTTTTCCATATAGAATCTTCCTATAAATTCCGTCCTCACTTGGAACATCCTAGCTCCAACTACTTTTTAAAATCAAAGCCCCCTAAAGAACTACTCACCCACCGGCCTCTCATCAAGTCCCCCCCTCAAAACTTTCCTTCTCTAAAATGGCCACAACGCAAGTAGTAAATTCACTAGAGAATTTATCAAAACCCTACAGAGGTTTCAAAGTGTACCCTCAAAATTCCAATGGGATATCATTTTGGGCCTTCCTTTTATCCATTTTCATCTATATATCAATCTTTTATCTCTTCAATCTCTCTCCTATGTCTCTCTTCAACACCACCAAATTTTGGTTCTTCATTTCCAACACTCTCATTCTCATCATTGCCGCGGATTATGGCGCTTTCTCTTCATCAAAAGAGCTAGACTTCTATGAGGATTTCGTGAAACATAGCCAAAAAAATAGCTTTTCTTCATATGAATTGCCAAACATGGAAATTGTCAAAAAGAATAATCCAAATCCAATACAAGAGGTTGAGAATTCTCACGAGAAGATCAAAGAGGTTGTCCCTGTTCACAAGAGAGAAACCCAAGAAAATAAATTGGAAATTGTTGTGGAAAATGAGTCCAAAAATCCTAGTGGAAATTTCCAAGGAAAGTTATTAGAATACCATCCAAAAGCCTACAATGAAGCTCATGAAAAAGAGAAGAATGAGTCAAGATTTGTTCGTAGCAAGTCCGATAAAGTCATCCCAATGAAGAGAAATGAAAACAAGATTGTTCTTAGAAGACAAGACACTCAAAAGCGCGATACAAGTGAAGATGAAAATGAGTTTTCATGCATGTCAAACGAGGAATTGAATAGAAGAGTAGAAGAATTCATTAAAAAATTTAACAGGCAAATTCGACATCAAGCAGTAGCTCGAAATATGCTTCCGAATTGAGAGAAATGAAGAGAAGAAGATTTCAAAGTACACTTTGATGTCTCCAGTCTAATTTTCATTTTTGTTTTTGACTTCATGTTTTCTACTTTTTGTCTTTAAATACTTGAGTGTAAATACTACGGAATATTGTAATCATAGTTTTTATTTCAGTACTATAGAATTTTCCTACTCTTTTCGTAATTTGTTTTTTTTTTAACCTCTTAGATTTAATCTAATCATATGTATATATCTACTATATGTATATATAGAACTAAATGGGGTGTAACAAAAATATTAGTCATAGAGGGCCAAATGATAGGGGTATGACATCGGAATAAAAACAAAGTTCGTGCCACACATGGGGTACCCACATATGCTAAAATCAACTAAATAAGTAGTGTCCCAACCCATCTTGTATCGACTATATGAATAATGTTCTCGATCAATTCAACCAATAGAGCACCTTTTCCAAACTATGATGTTTCTAGAACAATCCCATGAGCCATGCATGTCTTGCTGGTAATTCTAAATCATTTCTCAAAAATGATTATGGTAATAACTAGAAACCCCCACGTGCAAGGCACATGGTGTGTAATGTATGGGTACTCCGGTGTATTTACAAGTAGGTGTATTGACTTAAAATGAGATAATTTTTTCTGTTATTGCACATATATAAAAGTAAATATTTATAGTTAATTTAACATTAAAAAAAAAAAAATTACATATCATCTTTAAAAATGAACCAATAGATATGGATAAGAGAGGAAAATAGTAATTAATTCATTGGGGAATGATTTAAAAGTCAGAAGAAGCAATTGGAAGAAATAATTTCAATTCCATGAAACGTTTAAAAAAAAAAAAACACTAGCTTTTCAATAATCAAAACCAAATTGGTTTTCAAAATTACAATATCTAAACCAAGTTACAAATATTTTGAGACCAAATTATAATAAGTTGCATTAAATTGGGATGAATGATTATCCAAAATCGTAAAAAAAAAAAAAGTATCATAGTCGATCATTTATGTTAATTAAAAAAACTGACCTCAAAGAAAGTAGGTCCTTGTGATTAGAACTAAACCCTAGCTCACTACTCACCATATGTCTTTAGGATCTTGAGAGTATTGCGTGACATACTAATATGGCACATGTAGCTAATATGAGTGATATATTTGAGTAAGACTCATACCCCTACGTAGAAGGGTTCCATTATTTGTGGATCCCACGTAATATAACCCACTCGACCTCATTGGCTGCCTGTAAGACACAAAATTATTACAGCCATGCAATGACTGAATTGCTGTATATATAATATATATATATAAACGGGACCCATTGACAATGTCTTCATGTCATCATCTGAAGCGGTGAAAGACGAAGATGCATTGATGGTGTATCGGGGCTGTACTAGCCTGCACCACCACTCCACTAACCTAGCCCGGACCACATCCTGTGTGGGCTACTCTTTGGTGGGCCGGCCTACTTTACACTCCTACTCACTAATGACACAAGTCCAATTTTTTTTATCCACACCATATAACTAGCTTTTTGTTTATAGCAAATATTACATACTAGTTTTTTCGTTTAAAAATCAATATTCATTCATTGTACGGGTGAATATGACATCATTAATATGTTTTAAAACTACCATTCAACTATTACACCTATTCCAAAATTTAAGGTATAAATTACAAATGGTCTCTAGTTTCATAAAAAAAAAAAAATTTACGAAGTCAATAAATTAGCAATGTATAGTTGGATAAGCTAAAAGTTATTCAAGTTGACCGTCACAGTCATTGTATTGACTTGGTATGATGCACATTTGCCTCTCCAAGTGAATGGGGATATTCATATTCATTTAAAAATTGGGTGAATTGATATGTGGAGATCACTTCGGTACACAATGGTGATTTTGTTGTATATACAGCATACCACTATTATATGTGTCACCTTTTGATTGGAGGAGAAGGCTAAAAGTTATTGTTCATTTAATGCCTTCTGGCATGCATTAAATGGGGAGTAAATGTGATAACCGATTGGGTTGGTCATGTACCGTACGATATGTTTGTTCTTTGAAACAGATTATTGTCCCTTGGTCAATAATGTTTATTCTATGCCTTCAAAGTTTATTCTAGTGGAAAATTTTTTGTGGCAAGTATTAACCAGATTATATAACCTATGTCTAAAATGTTGACCCCGTTTTGTTTGGTAGGGGACAATTTAAAATTTATATCTAATATTTTTGTACAATTCTGTGAATTATCAAGGTTTGTATTAAAAACCATTCAATTCTATTTAATAACCAAACAAGCAAGTCTGGTAATGAAAAAAATATTTAGAACCAAAACTTTAAAATCTGGAACAAATATTTTATCATAAAGAAAAAAGGAAGGATATTGACTCACAAATTTTGTAAATTTTGGTTTTACTTTTACTCAATATTCTTTCCTTCCTATTTTTACTCTATGTGATCCTTACTACTAAAAAAGAAAGTACTTTTTGTGAGTGTGTTCTTTTCTTTATCTCACGAAATCAATGAACCAAACAAATCGTTAGGCTACAATTGGTTTGTGGAATCATTGTCGGAAAAAGATAAAGAAAGAAAGTTAATTCCCATGTAGTTTCATTCATATTTGAATAATAATAAAAATTAAAAATTATCAAATATAATTGTTACTTAAGAAAAAAGTGACTCCCAAAATTCAAACGATGTAATAAATTACTCACTATTTTCTTTTCTTTTTTTGAGGAAATTGCTCACTATTTTCTTATCCTTCCTATTTTCCTTACTAAACAAATAAAGGCACATGTTTTCCTTAGGCTTTGTTTGGTTTGCGGATTCATTGAGGTTTTGTTTGATTGTTGGATTTTGTGAACGAAAAGAAAGGAAAATATTTTTCTTTGTTTGGTTAATAATAAGGAAAACAATTAGGTAAATAGAAAAGAAAAGAAGTTGAGAAATAAATTAAATATTTTGATTATAAGTAATGGCCTTCCTTTATTTATATATTATAATTGTATTTTAGAAATTTCTAATTTTTAATGTTATTTAAGCATGAAAGAAAACTCAAGGGAAATCACAAGGGAATTACTTTTCCTTCTTGTTTTCCTTTGGCTAAATTACGTTTTAGTACCCTATAGTTTGGGAGAAGTTTCATTTTGGGCCTTCTAGTTTCAATTATAACACTTTGGTCCCTATAGTTTTGAATTGGTTTCAATGTAGGCCTTGCCTCTAATTCCATTAGTGCAACTTGACGAAAAACTCACTATAGTACCCTATAGTTTGAGTGAAGTTTCACTTTGAGCCCTGTAGATTAGGTGAAGTTTCACTTTGGGCTCTAGAGTTTCGGAGAAGTTTCACTTTGGACCCCAAAGTTTTCAAGGCACGTGATTACACCGTCAAATTGCACTAACGGAGTTAGAGGCAGGGCCTACGTTGAAACCAATTCTAAACTACACGGACCAAAGTGTTGCAATTGAAACTAGAGGCCCAAAGTGGAACTTCGTACAAACTATAGGGTACTAAAGTGTAATTCAGCCTTTTCTCCTTTTCCTCATATATGCTTTGTTTGGTTCACGAACTTCGTGAGTGAAAAGAAAAGGAAAAGGAATAGAAAAACCACAAGAAAAACTATTTCTCGTGTTTTTCTCCATGTGTAAATTGTAGGATAGCATTGTACACCAACTTTTAGCGACCAACAAAAACATTTTTAGCGACCAAAAAAAACGTTTAGCGACAAATCTTTTTAAAACATTTCGTCGCTAAAGGTGAAAAAAAATTATTGTCGCTAAAGGTGAATATTTTCATCGCTAAAAGAGTTTATTCGTCGCTAAAAGGGCATCGTGCTGTTAGTTAGTATTCCCCATATATATATATATATATATACATATAAATATCAAAAGATTATTATAACCAAAAAGAAAATGGAGGAAGATGACTAACAAAATTCAAAGTTTAGGTACTACAATATTTTCTTTCCCTCCTTATATAAGTTTTAAAATCAGGGGTTAATTACACTTTACCCCTATGGTTTGTCCGATGATACTTTACCCCTGTGATTTAAAAGTGACCCATAACCTACCCCCTATGATTTGAAGTGGAACCGTTACAGAATCTAGCGGAAAGTGTTAAGTTACTAAAATACCCCCCACACCATTAGGGGGGTTAAGTGGTCATTTTTAAACCATTAGGGGGTAAAATGTAATTCACCCTTGAAAAAATTGATGCACCTTTATAGTTCTTACAATCTCCGTTAGATTCTGTAACGGTTCCACTTTACCCGAAAGCACAACGAGATTAAGTGGTCACTTTTAAACCACAGGGACTAAAGTGTCATCGGGTTAAACCATAGGGGATAAAGTGTAATTAACCCTAAAATCAATGTGAATGTGAAACTAGTCGAACCTAAAACATATGAACTTTAAATATGACCATATAAACTAGCAAGCTCATGTGCTTACATGGTGGTATGTACTTACATTAAATTAAACCAAGGAAAGACGGGACCAGTAAGTGTATAAATACTCCTTGATGCCTCTGCCTGCTCATCTTCACACAGCAAATGAGAATCATTTGGGCTAACATTTCAATGCCACACACAGAGAACTCAGAAAATGTACACACAGAACTCAGAAAAGGCAATGGTGGATAAAATGCATTACTCTATTTTAAGCAGAAACAGTGTTATCTCTTCTACTGAAGAGAACAAGTGTCACTTGATCATGTCATGTGTAATACCCCGTATTTTCAATAAATATTTAATGCAGAGAGATTCTATATACTTCCTTTGACCATTCATAAAATTTAATCTTCGATCGATCGAAGCTTGTTCGAGCGATCGAGCACTCACAGTTCAAGCGATCGAACCCTTTTCGAGCGATCGAAACCCTACCGACATAAATTTAATACGTGGTCCCCACTTCAATCGATCAAACCCTTTTTCAATCGATCTAACTGACCGATCTGAGTTCGATCGATCGAGCATCCTTCGATCGATCGAGAATGTAATTATCAGAATTCCAGTTTCTGCGCAAATGCTGCCACCTACACTCCCATTTCCCCTATATATACACTGCATTCGTGTGTGTTGTGTGTTTGTTGAACCTTGTGCTTAAGAGAGGGTTGAGAGTGTGTATGCTTGTGTTTATATATACACATACCTCCATATATCTATATACATATACACACACATATCTATATATATATACTCAGCTTGGAGAAGAGAAGAAGGAGAAGAAGAAGAACAAGAAGAGGCCGAGAAAGAGAGACAGAAGAGACGAAGAGAGGAGCAGAGAGAAGTGGCCACCATTGGAGGAAGCTTGGAAGCTTTCAACCGAGCCAAACGCGCCCTTACGACTTTTGGTGAGTTCCAAACTCACTCGGTATCTTAGTTATGATGTTTTACATATTCTGGACGTATAAATTATAACCCAAACATCCCCTAGCACGTTCTGCACGTTCACTGGCAGAATCTGTAGAAGACGAAGTTCGACCGATCGAACTGAGTTCGAGCGATCGAACATCACTGATCCCAATCGATCGAACTGAGTTCAATCGATCGAACCTCCCTAAGTTCAATCGATCGAGAATACTTCAATCGATCGAGACTACCTTCACTTCGATCGATCGAGAAGACTTCAATCGATCGAACAGCACTTTCTTCGAGCGATCGAGAGGACCTCAATCGATCGAACCTAGCAGAACATGAATATATTCCTTTCAGTTTATAATTCATAATGCGTAGTTGTTTAATTGTTGTTTCATGTTCTTATTATGCGATATTATGGATAACGGAGGTAATGGGAAACGATAACGAGATTGAGATAACATGGTGAGTAACGTAGTCGGGTTCGGAACGCTAGAAATAGTACGACGCGATAACGTAGTAAGTTGAGATGATAATACTGGGTAGTATTGGATAAGTGAGAAGTGAGCCAGTAAGAGGATTTGTATGTTCAAAGTTGTGTGTGTCGAGCTGATGATTCGCTCAGGTTGAATCCGATAAGTGTATGTCAAGGATTTGATCAGGATCGTGAGAATTATGGGTGCACAGTACTCGCAAGAGTTCTTAAAAGCGGTGAACAGTAAGAGTTCTTAAAAGCGGTGAACAAGAGTAGATGTGGCACGCCCATGATTTGAATTACCAGAGCTGTGTATGTATCGTACTCGCAAGCGTTCTTAAAAGCGGTGAACAGTAAGAGTTCTTAAAAGCGATGAACAAGAGTATGGGTATATCCATGGACCAGTCGTTATATGAGAACAATGTATGGGTGCTCGCAAGAGTTCTTAAAAGCGGTATAGCGGTGAACAAGAGCACTGGTATGTTGTGCTGATATAATCAGTTCGAGATAGTCAGTTGGGTATTGTGAAATCAGTCTTAGAGTGGGAGTTGATAAGAATCGATTAATGATATGTCTGAATAATGAATGAGGATTATATATTTAGTATCACTGTCATCTATTGTTCATAATGGTAATTATGTCATTTCTATGAGACTGTGTTAGTTAGTGCTCACTCAGCTTTCAACAAGCTGACGGCCTTTATTGCCTGGACATTCCCCGTCCAGACTATCCTGTCCTTTACAATGCAGATGACGAAACTTATGGCGATAATGATTACCCTGAAGGGAGTTACGTAGAGAATGGCCCCACTGATGCCAGTTATGCTGACGCCTATCCGTACGCTAGCTGAAGACCTGAAGATAGATAGTAGTTATATTACTACTTTTCCTTTTACTGTTGTACTTTGTAGTTAACGGGTACTTGGGCATATATTGTCTCCAGACCTGTTGTGATCCTGTGGACCGTACTCTGATGTTTGTAATAGATAGAACCGTGTTTTTATTTCAGTTGTTTACTGTTCCTGTTTGGACTAGTACTGTGTGGTGTGGATTATCAGTGACTTTCACTTGTCATTCCCTATGGACCCATAAAGGAAATTTATTTTTCTCTATTTATGCTGCTCCGGGGCGTGACAGGGTTTTTGGTATCAGAGCACCTGGTTATATTACGGTTAGGTTCTGATATTGTCGTTCACTGATGGATCCCACACCATCTGGTTCTAGTATTTAAGATTTTCTTGAGATGAGATATGAGTATAAGATAAGTTCGTCTTCCTGACGATAGATAGTTTTCCTTGCAGGATAGCATGGATCCAGAGTTCCATCAGTTTGTTACCGATGCTTATGGAGGACACGTGATCCACGGGGATACCGTGGAGCCAGCTGACCCAGAGTTTTATCGTGAGCGCGTGTGCCAGATAGCTAGTAGACATTTGGAGGAGGACATGTGGAGAGCACTTTATGTGACAGAGAGGACTCACCCGACGCAGATGCGTATGGATGCTTACCATACTGCGAGGATTGGTAGAGACATTTGTCAGGAGATATTACGGTTAGTTCAGAGTAAGCCCGAGATGGATGAGATTGAGTTGAGAGCTATTGTAGCCGGTCCACCAGAGCCTGTAGTTGCAGCAGCACCACCATCACCGGTACCCGATATACCAGTTCCAGAGCATGAGCCGATTCAGGAGGATGAGCATGCCGATGAGGACATAGACGGAGATGGAGAGGAGGAGCCGATAGATGACGAGGACCCAGTAGAGGATGAGCATGCAGACGATGCAGATGATGATGAGCCTGAGGATGACCCCGAGGAGCCAGAGTTTGAGCCAGAGGATCCAGTACCAGACCCAGAGGCTATTGAGGCAGACATAGTAGTAGATGAGGATGCAGTCGATGAGGAGGTAGTTGTGCCAGAGGTACCAGTTGTGCTTCAGATACCAGCTGGACCCATTATGCATATGGCAGCTATGGCCGATATGGCAGTAGGATGGATAGCTCAGATGGTCGCACAGCCAGCAGATTTTGTTATGGGAGAGGCAGCCATAGCAGGAGCTCTTGATATAGCCGATGGATTCGCCGCAGTAGCAGTTGATGTCGCCAACCAGGCGATAGCAGACGGTATAGAGGATGATGATGCAGAGATAGTAGAGGATTGGGATATAGGAGTTGTAGTCGGAGATCTTGTTGCACCAGTTGAGGATGACCCACTCGAGGAGATGGAGATTGATTCAGAGGATGAGGCACCACCAGCAGGATCAGATGCTGACGACTTTTGAGTCAGGACCTGCAGGGCTTAGTTTTGTTAGTTTTATCAGGACATGTTGTCCACTAGATTTTTGGGAGCTTGAGAGATAGCTATTTGACCATAGCTTTGTATAGATGTTAACAGTAGTATTAGTAGTTGACCTTAGTGATGTGTTGCTTATGTCCCACGTGGTACATGGTATGGTTACTGTGTACTCCATGGTACATCTTTTGGATATCTATATATATACGAGCAGTACTTTTGATATTGATTGTTGGTTGTTTGATGTGTTGTTTTGTAGAACTGTTAGTTCTTGTTGCTTCTCGTTCTATCTTGGTTTCGTTTCTACGAGAAGACTTTCAGCTGATCAATATATCTCTTGTAGGCAATACTCGTTATCATCATGGTAGGACCCTTGAGAAATCACCAAGCACGTAATGGAGCACCTATTCCGGAAGGGATGGATCCGACGGGAATTTTCGAAGCATTTATGCAAAGGATGGAGCATGTGGGGGATACCTATAATCATTCCACCCACCAGAGACCTTTTGCACCCCCGCCACCAAGACAGACTGGAGATAAGTTGTTAGCAAATTTTCGTAGGTTACGTCCAGAGAAGTTCGATGGACTAACAGAACCATGGAAAGCGGAACAATGGATAAGAGAAATGGAGTTGATATTTGAAGCATTGGAATGCAGCGAACAAGAGAAGCGTCGTCTTGCTACGTTTCAGCTCACTTATGCCGCCGCAGATTGGTGGGAAGCCGAGCGAGCCACTATTGGGATCGATACTGCTAAAGTTATGCCATGGGAGACATTCAAAGGACGATTTTTGGAAAAGTATTTCCCAGAGGATGAGAGAGATCAACAGGAAAGGAACTTTCTCAATCTAGTCCAAGGAGGATGGAATGTCAGGGAATACACAACACAGTTCGAGCGTCTATCCAGATTTGCTCAACATATGATAGACACGCCACAGAAGAAGGTGAAGAGATTTCACCAAGGATTGAATCCCCATCTCAGACATATGATGGTTGGTCATCTGAATCAATCCTTTGAAGAGATTGTCAGATTTGCTGCAGGATTAGAGAAGGATGCTTATCCAGCACAACAACCACAGATGAATCGATCTCAGTCATCTAGAAGTTTTCAACAGAGGAATTTCCAAAACCAATCGCAAAGGAATACCCAAGGTTGGAGACCACAGGGAAATTTTCAAGGTAACAAGAGAACCTGGGAAGGAACCAGAAAGCCACAGCAGGGCTATACCCGACCCCAGCAATATCACCAGCGAGGATCACAACCGCAGGCACTACTGACAGCGCCGCCAAGCAATAGCGAAGGATGTTTTAATTGCGGAAAGCCAGGGCACGTTGCCAGATTCTGTACAGCCCCTAGAGTTAATCGCAGAATGGATATTGTCTGTCGGAATTGCAACAAGCCAGGGCACTTGAGCAAGGATTGTCGTGCACCACAAGGAGGATATTATGGAGCATCAATTCAAGGGATACAAGGACCTCCAGATCAGACAAGGATAAATGCTATCATTCCAGAAGAAGCAGGCTTTAACGCTAATGAGCAACAACATTTGGAAGGTACGCTTGTACTCTTTCATAGTCCAGTTAAAGCTTTATTTGATACTGGAGCCGCACGTTCATTTATTGCTGTTAAGATTGTGCGTCAATTGGGTTTAGAACCCCAGACACTTGAGTCAACACTGAATGTTGTGTCACCTTTGGGAGTGACAGTTAAGTTGAGTAAAGTGTGTAAAGATTGCCCATTGACTTTGGGAGATAGGAATCTTCCTGCAAACTTGGTAGTTCTGTCAATGTCAGGATTTGATGTTATCCTAGGGATGGATTGGTTAACTAAGTATGGTGCCAATTTGGATTGCCCTACTAAGACGATTGTATTTCCGAGACAAGGAAGGCCGACGATTAGATTTCAGTGTCAGCCGACGAGCGACATGTTTCTTACGAGTAATTTGGCTACGATCGAGAGTACAAGTGCAGAGCTCACGATGGATCAGATTCCTATTGTACAAGACTTTCAGGATGTATTTCAGGATATTAAAGGACTTCCACCGAAAAGAGAAATAGACTTCTGTGTGGAACTAGTACCTGGTACATTGCCGATTTCTAAGACTCCATATAGGATGGCACCAACTGAGATGTTGGAACTAAAGAAGCAAGTTCAAGAGCTTGAAGACTTAGGTTTCGTTCTCCCGAGTACGTCACCTTGGGGAGCCCCAGTTCTGTTTGTGAAGAAGAAAGATGGAACACTTCGACTCTGTATAGACTACAGGGAGTTGAACAAGGTTACGATCAAGAATAGATATCCACTACCTCGGATAGATGACCTATTCGACCAGTTACAAGGATCTAGGATCTTTTCCAAGATCGATCTGCGTTCTGGATATCACCAACTGTTAGTTCGACCAGAGGATGTATCGAAGACTGCATTCAGGACAAGATACGGGCATTATGAGTTTCTAGTTATGCCTTTTGGATTGACGAATGCGCCAGCAGTTTTTATGGACTTAATGAATAGAGTATTCAGACCATATCTGGATCAATTCATTATAGTGTTCATTGATGATATACTGATCTACTCAAAGACAGAAGAGGATCATAAGGAGCATTTACAGATTGCCTTACAGACATTTCGAGATAGCAAGTTGTATGCAAAATTCAGCAAGTGTGAGTTTTGGCTACGGGAAGTCAAATTCTTGGGACATGTTATATCTCAGGACGGTATTTCTGTGGACTCATCTAAGATTGATGCAGTCTTAAGCTGGAATAGACCGACCAATGCAACAGAGGTCAGAAGTTTTCTTGGGTTAGCAGGATATTACAGAAGATTTGTAGAAGGATTTTCCAAGATAGCTGGACCTTTGACAAATTTAACAAGGAAGGAGACAAAGTATGAATGGACGGACAAGCATGAGGGTGCATTTCAGGAGTTAAAAGAGAAATTGACTTCTGCACCGGTACTTGCGATACCTAAGAGTGGAGAAAGATATGTGATCTACAGTGACACATCGCACCAGGGATTGGGTTGTGTACTTATGCAAGACGGGAATGTTATTGCGTATGGATCAAGACAATTGAAGGTACACGAGAAGAATTATCCGACGCATGATTTGGAATTGGCAGCAATAGTATTTGCCTTGAAGATTTGGAGACACTATCTCTATGGAGAAAGGTTTGATCTGTTTTCCGATCATAAGAGCCTGAAGTATTTGTTCTCTCAAAAGGAGTTGAACATGCGACAACGGAGATGGATGGAGTTACTCAAAGACTATGACTTTTCATTGCAATACCATCCAGGTAAAGCAAATGTCGTAGCAGATGCTTTGAGCCGTAAACCTCGACTAGTGATCGCTGCATTATTAATTCGAGAATGGCAAGCATTGGAAGTTTTAGCCGAATTCAAGTTTCAGCCAGTGGAACCAATGGAAAGACAACATTTTGGATGTCTGATGGTACAACCAACTTTGATCAGTCGTATCATAGAAGCTCAACAGACAGCAGAAGATTTCAAGTTATGGTTCATGAAGATGGCAGCAAAAGAACCTGAGATCTGGAGTGTTAGTACAGATGGAGCTTTACGATGTAAAGGTAGACTCTGTGTACCTGACAACGAAAAACTTCGGAAGGACATATTGGATGAAGCTCATAAATCACGGATGACGATTCATCCAGGAGGTACAAAGATGTACAAGGACTTGAAGAGAAATTTTTGGTGGGAAGGAATGAAGCGAGAAGTGGCTGAATATGTTTCTCAATGTCTTACTTGTAAACAAGTAAAGGCAGAACATCAGAAACCACCTGGACTTCTACAGCCGTTACCAATTCCTCAATGGAAATGGGAACACATCACCATGGATTTTGTGATAGGATTACCGAAATCGCAGCAGAACCACGATGCTATTTAGGTAATTGTGGATCGACTTACGAAGACAGCGCATTTTATCGCCTACAGTATGATGTATCCAGTGGAACGTTTGAGCCGAATGTATCTACAACACATAGTACGGTTACACGGAGTACCTGTTTCTATCGTGTCAGATCGAGATTCACGCTTTACTGCAGAGTTTTGGAAGAGTCTTCAGACAGCAATGGGAACAACTTTGAATTTCAGTTCAGCTTTTCATCCACAGACCGATGGACAGACTGAAAGAGTTAATCAAGTAATGGAGGATATGTTACGCGCTTGCGTTATTGATTTTGAGAATTTTTGGGAGACACACTTACCTCTGATAGAGTTTGCTTACAACAACAGTTATCATTCGAGCATAGGAATGGCGCCGTTCGAAGCTTTGTACGGAAGACCTTGCCGATCGCAGCTATGTTGGACTGAAGTCAGAGATACTCAACTTCTTGGGTCAGAGATGATACGAGAGACTAGTGAGAAGATTCAGATTATACGTGAGAAGATGAAGACAGCCCAGACTAGACACAAAAGTTATGCTGACAAGCGACGCAAAGACTTGGAGTTTGCAGTTGGAGATCATGTGTTACTCAAGGTTTCGCCTGTTCGAGGCATCGTCAGATTTGGTCAGAAGATAGGCAAATTATCGCCACGATTCATCGGACCGTTCGAGATTCTAGAGCGTGTTGGAAAAGTTGCTTATCGCCTTGCGTTGCCCCCGAAGATGTCAGGAGTGCACAACGTTTTCCACATCAGTATGCTGAGGAAATGTGTTCATAACCCAGCGCACGAGATCAACTTTGAGGATATTGAAGTCAACGACAATGTTACGTTCCACGAAGGACCAGTTCGCATTTTAGATCGTGGAGTCAAGAAGCTCAGGAATAAAGAGATTCCATTAGTCAAGATTCAGTGGAAGCATCATGATGAAGGAGAAGCTTTATGGGAACTAGAGTCAGAGATGCTTGAGAAGTTTCCGTTTTTGTTTTAACTCTGTATGTTTCCGATTTCGAGGACGAAATCTTTTGTTGGGTGGTGGATGATGTAATACCCCGTATTTTCAATAAATATTTAATGCAGAGAGATTCTATATACTTCCTTTGACCATTCATAAAATTTAATCTTCGATCGATCGAAGCTCGTTCGAGCGATCGAGCACTCACAGTTCAAGCGATCGAACCCTTTTCGAGCGATCGAAACCCTACCGACATAAATTTAATACGTGGTCCCCACTTCAATCGATCAAACCCTTTTTCAATCGATCTAACTGACCGATCTGAGTTCGATCGATCGAGCATCCTTCGATCGATCGAGAATGTAATTATCAGAATTCCAGTTTCTGCGCAAATGCTGCCACCTACACTCCCATTTCCCCTATATATACACTGCATTCGTGTGTGTTGTGTGTTTGTTGAACCTTGTGCTTAAGAGAGGGTTGAGAGTGTGTATGCTTGTGTTTATATATACACATACCTCCATATATCTATATACATATACACACACATATCTATATATATATACTCAGCTTGGAGAAGAGAAGAAGGAGAAGAAGAAGAACAAGAAGAGGCCGAGAAAGAGAGACAGAAGAGACGAAGAGAGGAGCAGAGAGAAGTGGCCACCATTGGAGGAAGCTTGGAAGCTTTCAACCGAGCCAAACGCGCCCTTACGACTTTTGGTGAGTTCCAAACTCACTCGGTATCTTAGTTATGATGTTTTACATATTCTGGACGTATAAATTATAACCCAAACATCCCCTAGCACGTTCTGCACGTTCACTGGCAGAATCTGTAGAAGACGAAGTTCGACCGATCGAACTGAGTTCGAGCGATCGAACATCACTGATCCCAATCGATCGAACTGAGTTCAATCGATCGAACCTCCCTAAGTTCAATCGATCGAGAATACTTCAATCGATCGAGACTACCTTCACTTCGATCGATCGAGAAGACTTCAATCGATCGAACAGCACTTTCTTCGAGCGATCGAGAGGACCTCAATCGATCGAACCTAGCAGAACATGAATGTATTCCTTTCAGTTTATATTTCATAATGCGTAGTTGTTTAATTGTTATTTCATGTTCTTATTATGCGATATTATGGATAACGGAGGTAATGGGAAACGATAACGAGATTGAGATAACATGGTGAGTAACGTAGTCGGGTTCGGAACGCTAGAAATAGTACGACGCGATAACGTAGTAAGTTGAGATGATAATACTGGGTAGTATTGGATAAGTGAGAAGTGAGCCAGTAAGAGGATTTGTATGTTCAAAGTTGTGTGTGTCGAGCTGATGATTCGCTCAGGTTGAATCCGATAAGTGTATGTCAAGGATTTGATCAGGATCGTGAGAATTATGGGTGCACAGTACTCGCAAGAGTTCTTAAAAGCGGTGAACAGTAAGAGTTCTTAAAAGCGGTGAACAAGAGTAGATGTGGCACGCCCATGATTTGAATTACCAGAGCTGTGTATGTATCGTACTCGCAAGCGTTCTTAAAAGCGGTGAACAGTAAGAGTTCTTAAAAGCGGTGAACAAGAGTATGGGTATATCCATGGACCAGTCGTTATATGAGAACAATGTATGGGTGCTCACAAGAGTTCTTAAAAGCGGTATAGCGGTGAACAAGAGCACTGGTATGTTGTGCTGATATAATCAGTTCGAGATAGTCAGTTGGGTATTGTGAAATCAGTCTTAGAGTGGGAGTTGATAAGAATCGATTAATGATATGTCTGAATAATGAATGAGGATTATATATTTAGTATCACTGTCATCTATTGTTCATAATGGTAATTATGTCATTTCTATGAGACTGTGTTAGTTAGTGCTCACTCAGCTTTCAACAAGCTGACGGCCTTTATTGCCTGGACATTCCCCGTCCAGACTATCCTGTCCTTTACAATGCAGATGACGAAACTTATGGCGATAATGATTACCCTGGAGGGAGTTACGTAGAGAATGGCCCCACTGATGCCAGTTATGCTGACGCCTATCCGTACGCTAGCTGAAGACCTGAAGATAGATAGTAGTTATATTACTACTTTTCCTTTTACTGTTGTACTTTGTAGTTAACGGGTACTTGGGCATATATTGTCTCCAGACCTGTTGTGATCCTGTGGACCGTACTCTGATGTTTGTAATAGATAGAACCGTGTTTTTATTTCAGTTGTTTACTGTTCCTGTTTGGACTAGTACTGTGTGGTGTGGATTATCAGTGACTTTCACGTGTCATTCCCTATGGACCCATAAAGGAAATTTATTTTTCTCTATTTATGCTGCTCCGGGGCGTGACATCATGAAATATCTAATTCAAAAGGAAAATAAAAAATAAAAAATTAACACAAAACAAGACAAAAATTAAGGTGCCGTGGTGGAGTAATATTGATTTCATTGGGAAGAAGAAGAAAAAAAAGGGTGAAAATTCTGAGGCTGGTGGGATCTCATTAAGAAGCGTAAAGATGTGTTTTTGTTGTTTCCGAGAACCATTTTCAAAATTCTGGAAGCCACAAATTTATTTGCAATCGTTCTTTTTTGGGGAACATTATCATAACAAATTAACCAAAAACTTGCTTTCAAACTTGCTTTTATTGTGTTCTCAAGAATACTGAAAACTAACAGAAAAAATCGGAAACCAACTTGATACGAAACGGAACCTTACTATGTTAGTGTTCTCGGAGCGAGAGGATTGACAATTGTTCTTCAATGGAGCAATCCACATGGCAAGAGGTTCTACAAGAAACTGGTATGAGGATGAGACCGAGGCCACGCTGCTCCATCGGGGAAGGAGAAGAGCGGCGGGTGCTGCGGTACTCCACAGCATCTTGAAGAATGATGTTCCCTTGCTTGTCGATGCAATAGAATGTGCCCAAGAAAAAACGCCCATCACTAACCCCCACTAGCATCTGCCGAAAGAGTAACTTCTTGACCCGAGAACACTAACAGAAAAAATCGGAAACCAACTTGATACGAAACGGAACCTTACTATGTTAGTGTTCTCGGAGCGAGAGGATTGACAATTGTTCTTCAATGGAGCAATCCACATGGCAAGAGGTTCTACAAGAAACTGGTATGAGGATGAGACCGAGGCCACGCTGCTCCATCGGGGAAGGAGAAGAGCGGCGGGTGCTGCGGTACTCCACAGCATCTTGAAGAATGATGTTCCCTTGCTTGTCGATGCAATAGAATGTGCCCAAGAAAAAACGCCCATCACTAACCCCCACTAGCATCTGCCGAAAGAGTAACTTCTTGACCCGAGCTTTAGAATCTGAGTTGTTTGATTCCAACCCATCAGAGCTAACCTGGTTTATAGATGTTCCGGCTTCTTGTTCGGAGTCCATGTAATTGATCTGATGACAATTCAAAGTCAATGTAACTCACAACAGATTGTATTATTTGCAATTGCAACTCACAACAGATTTGGGCAAAAAGTTGACAACTTCAACCCTACAATAGAAAGGAAAAACAAACCTCGAACTCCTCTTCTGCGGTAGAACTTTCAGATAAAAGATTCTTCAGTCTTTTATGGAGGATGAGATGATGGGTTTTTTATCCCCTTTTTCTAGGGTGCCAATGAGTACTGTATAGGGTAAACCAAGTTCCCGAGACTCCTGTCACAGCGAGGTCAAGGGAAGGTTAGATGTAAGTAGCCTCAACCTGTATTGCTATGTACTGTATAGATAGCAATACCTTTATTTTTCAATAAATTACCTATTCTTGGTTTTGTTGACTGATAATTTTCACCTCACTTAAGAACCTTTAGACACGTTGTTTCGCTAGAGGAAAGTAGATATTGATGGATCAAATACACATCGGTCCCGTTGTTTTTCTCAATATTCATTTTAAATCCTCTGTTATAAACTGTACCTAAGACCCTTAAATAGATTTCAATGGAGGACAATTGATGATGGATATGACAATTGAAGGTCCTAAACAATTGTCCTCGATTAAAACCGATTTAAAGATTGATGGACTTGTGTCATATAATTTGTAGTGTAGAGTCTTGAAGACTAAAAAAAAAAAAATTAATTAGCGAAAATATATGGAAGTGTATTTGACCCAAACTTGATATGATAATGCATGGGTGTCACAAAGAAGTCTGCAGAAAGAAAGAAGTTCCCCACACCCCACCACAACACTCAAAACACCAATTCATGTGAAAACTCAAAAGTTGAAACATGAGGCGGATGAGCTTCAGGAGAGATATGTTAACCCCAATCAAGAACACAAGTTTAAATTACATCAAAAAAGATCTGTGCCTCACAAGGCAATTAGCATTTTGCAATAGACAGACAATCCTTTCAGAGATGCATAGGTTAATTTGAGTCACTAAAAAACATATTTCCTTGAGAATCATTCACCTCGGACCATTAACTATAAGATTGATTCACAAAAGACGTAACTTAATATTGCAAAATGAGATTGTTAAAGGAGTGGGATTCTTACTTTCATGGGTGTTGATGCACGGAATAGCTTTTAGTTCAAGCCTTCTCTCATTCTCGAGATTGACTTCACTTTCATATTACGTGTTATCTTAACAAGAATAATCACTCCATATGACCACCCTTGACTAACTTCACTATACCATCCTCAAAAGCAAGGGATAAACTTACAACGCATACAAGTAGTTGACATATAATAGTCGAATTTTTTTATTTTATTATTATTATTATTTTTTTTATGGAATAAATGTCAGAATTGAATAAGAAGAAAAATAAACCACCAAAATAAAGTGTGGTTCTATATAGTTATATTGCAGGATATCCTTCACGGAAAATTACGAACTTAATGGCCTGTTTGGAAGTCACATGAATTTAAGCAGTCCCATTCATAATTCAATGTAGCATTTTCATTTTAAGAGTCAAAACTTCTTGAAAGAGACTGTTTAGAAAATGGACAATGTTATTCTCGTAGGTGGCCGTTCCTAGGGTTTTTTTAGATGAACAAATTCTTGATCTTAACCATTATTTCTTAGACAACTACTATGTATTCAAATAGATTCGTTCTAGAGGATGGATTCTATACAGGAATGCTATGTAACAGGTAAATGGGAAAATGCAATTCAAGGAGACAACCAAAGAGGCCCTAATTTAGTGAGGGACAAAAGCACCATTAAGGTCAAGTATGATGAAAATCTATCACGTTTTGTATCCTTCTCTCTCTATCAGTAGGGCCAATGTTCTCTCTTTTGTTGTCCTCACTATCTCAAGTGTAATAGGAACATAATAATCATTGCAAATATCTTGATATACTATTTTGTACTCACCAGAGGAATCGCCTCTTTCTTCACTGTCAAGTGGTGAGACCATGAGAGTACCGTGGGATATCATCTAATGCTCGTTTGGAGTTCAGTAGTGATGTGGACATATTCAAAGATGCTTTTTTTTTTTCCATAGGTAATAATATATTAGATGCACTCAAGGGCGGCTAACCCATATACAAAATAGTAAGAAAAAGAATTTAAATCCTTAACCTATTCAAAAAATTCTACAAATGTGTTCCCCCAAAAAGAGGACCCTCCTCAAAAACCCAAATAAATAGAATTCTCAAAAAATTATCTTTGAATCTGTGACTTCAAACCTCTATACCTTAAAAAATTCTTATATCTCTTTCTAACCATAAGCATAGAGGAGCCATTCTCCAAGTTTTCTTCACATAGAAGATGCATATAAGTGAGTATGAGGATTAGACCAGTATGGAAAATTGTGTCCTCGTGCTGCTTGTGGTACATTTTTACGAGAAAAACACACATACTTTTGACATAAAGAGCTTCCAGAACTAAAGGTAAAGAATGTCATTATTTGCTTGATATTACGATATCGACAATAAGGATTTCTCTTCCTAGTTCCTATCTTATACTTTAAGGCTCTATTTGGTTTGCAGATTTACTCAAGGAATACAAAAGACTAAATTTTTCTAATTGATCTACTTCTCTCTCTCCCTAATAAATTGGAAGCGTTTTTCTTCTAAACGAATGCTCAACCGTTATAGGTCACAAGACTGCCTATATAAAACCTAGAACTCTACAAGATTTTGACTAGCAAAACTTATATAGATCAACTAAAAACCATGCATAAGAACCCAATATCGTAGTTTGAGATACAATATGACTCATGGACCCTAACTACAGTCTACATGAAAATGTTAAACTTAACAGGTTACTGTTAACTCCTAAAACACTATAGAGAAAACATATAAAACTAACTAGCAATCTATTTGTTTACAAATAAAGTAAAGTAAGCCTTAACTAACTTTCCCCTGCAAGATCAAGCAGGCCAGCCCCTTGAAATATATCCAATTTCCTGCCCCCCACCTCTCTCTTCTTTTAGCTTGCTTTCCCTTGAAGTTATCATGTAATGTGTCATTGGATGTCACCCAATTAACTCAGTTAAATATTTAAGGCTTTGGCATTTTTGTGGTGATCATCAAGCAATTTATATGACTCGATAACCTGCGAGTTTGAAAAAGGCTTTGTTGAATCCATAAAATCGAATCCACCAGAGAGTGGGTGTGCTAAGAAGTAAGACTAAAACCCATGAGCCTCTAGTGTACCCCTAAGGCTCCGTTTGGTTCATGGATTCCATGAGGGAAAGGAAAGGTAAACACTTAGGAGAACACTTCTCTTTGTTTGGTTAATTAGAAAAGTAGTGAGGAAAACAGGAAGGAAAAAAAAGTATGGTGAGATATAACTTAAAAATTTTGAATTTTGTGAATCCTTTTTTTTACCCTTAAGTTACATTTATGTCCTGAAAGTTTAACTTTTAATGTTCTTAAGCATGGAGGAAACACAATGGAAAACAAGAGGGAATTCATTTCCCTTTTGTTTTCCTTGAGTAAATCTGCAAACCAAACAGAGCCTTAAAGTATAGGATAGGAAGCTATGTAGCACGGACACTTCACTTTGGGTGCCGTCTCCGTATCGTGTTCGTGTCAGACACCGACACTCGTCGGACACGCGCCACCGCGTGTCAGACACGCTATAAAAGGTGTCTTAAATATTTTAACATCGGACACACCTTGATCACGTGTTGGACACGCAGTTGACATGGCCAGACACACAAGTGAATGCAGCATGATGGCCTCTCATTAGAAATACGTTTTAAAATTTTGAGGCAATAATCTTAGTATTGTAAAATTGGGGATGAGCAATTGGTTTATTTCAGAATTATGGAAATATGAGTGGAGATGGAACTGCAAATTGTATATTTAATTCAAAGATATAATGATTTACGGATCGGTTTGTAACACTATGAGCTAAAATATAGAGAAATTTGGCTACTTGTTCTTCAACGCAACTAAATTTATTATCTCTTAGACGACTTGACTCTCGGAGAATATTGACAAGTCTACTAAATGCATCGGGTCCCATACGCAATACATCACGAGTGTTTTCATGATTAGCAATCCATCTTAACAATTCAACCCGGACTTTTTCTCTTTCTATCCTAGTTTCAAGCATTGGCTTACCTAACCTATATTTATGAACTCTATGATTGAAAAACGTATAGCACACATAAGCTGCTACAACCACAACCGCCTTTCGTGTTAGGTCTTCACATTTTCCATTTTGAACACAAGCAATAGAACCAACTACAATCCAAAAGAAATCATGTGTGAAAGAGAAATTGGGTATACCTAATGGTATTAGTCAATCATGTGTGAATGAGAAATTGGGTATACCCAATGGTATTAGTCTATAGAACTTACTTTAATCTAACATGAATATCAAAGTGAAAAAAAAATAACCCATTCATTGAAAAAAAGGGCATAAACAAAATGAGCTTCAGTTAACATGAGTATCAAAATGAGCTTCAGGCATAAAAATTACATGAGTATCAAACTTACTTTAATCTCACTCCAGAGCAAAAAGGCATAAACAAAGTGAAAACAAAATTTGGTTTGTAGATTTCAGTTAGTAAATCACATAAAAAGCCCTAGAAATCTAACCCATTCATTGAAAACCATTCATGTATACTGTGAATAAATAACCCATTCATTGAAAAAAAAAATGAGCTTCTCTTCATTGGGAATTCTTCAGATTTTCAAGTTCTATACCTGAACTATTTTTCAGAGTCAAAATAGTTCAAAATTTAGTTAATTTGTTTTGATTGACATGTATCTAACTAAATTAATTGCCCAATTCAAAGCAACAATTCACAATTTTTTTTTTTTGAAAAAAAAAAACACAAATGAACGAGAAAAATGAGCTACTACTCTCCATTGGGAATTTCTTCACATTTTGTAGGTCTACATACCTTAACTGTTCTTCAGAGTTCAAATACCATTCAAAATATTATCAATTTTGATTTGATTATCATGGTTACTAACAAGAAATCTATGTGTGTATATATATATGAATCTATGTATATATATAAGTACAAAGATTCTCTAAAGAGAGCGCAGGGTCTCTGTTTTGATCGTCGGATGGTTTAAAAACTGTGAAATGACAAAACTGCCCTTAATGAAAACACAATCCGTCGGCCAAAACAGAGGCCCTCTCTTTATATTAAAGAGAGGGTGCCCTCTTTAGAGCCTGACTGTTTATAAGTATACCTGTGTATGTACATACATATGTTTTTGAACATCACAGTTTCATTCATCAAGATGCTCTACAATATATGTATATATATATAGAGGAGAGAGAGACAGACGAGAGGAGAGAGAGACTGACGAAAGGAGAGAGAGCATGGTACCTGTTCTTGCGCCGCAGAAGAGAAAAAAGAGAGCTACTGAAATGAATTGTATCAGAATGGTGTAAAAGGGTTTAACCTAGATCAAGGGTATTGAGGGTTTATTAAATTGTGGGTGTAAAGAGAAAAAGGGTTAAATGAATTTTGCACCCTCAAACTATACTCTGTTTGGCACTTTGGTCCTCTGTCACTTTTAGTGAAGGGTAAAATGCATTTTGCACCCTCAAACTATACCCTATTTGGCACTTTGGTCCTTAAACAAATTTTTTTTTTCGTATTTTGGTCGCTCAACTAACATTTTGTGACAATTTGCCTCCTCTCACTTTTAGTGACGGAAAAAGTCACTTTTGGGGACGCTAAAAGTGAAAGGAGGGGGCAAACTGTCACACCCCAAACCCACAAAGAGTAGTTTTAGGACACGTGACTGCCACCAAGGCTCTAATCCCCACCTTACTAATTAACTAAAGAGTCACTAGTTGACTCTACGCAGATTAAAATGAACCAAAACCAAACAAGCATATTTTTTTCTCAAGTTGAGTTATAAAATCCTTTTTTTTTAAAACACATAAAGGCTCTTTCTTTATAATAATCTGTAGAAACCTTTAAACACAAGCTAAACAACATTTTTTGTTTTTAAAATTCAACTGTGCTTTCCTCGCTCGGGCGAGCTCCAAGCTTGTCTCTAATCTTCCAATTTCGTGTTAAAACATCTCCAAACACTTAATAACACACATGTAATTCCCAACACACTCATAGATGAATAAAGAGAGATCTTCCTCAACATTTACAACTTGCTCTTACATCATAACTCATCTTTTATCTCTTTTATCATGCTTATTTTATTCAATGTTTACGTTTATCTTGATCTCCTATTTCAATCTTACGAAGTGACGATTACACGTTCCATTTTCATAGCATATCATTGTCCAAATGGTCACCGTTTAACATGATATCTCATTTGAATCATGACATGATGTCTAAACATATTTCCATACAACCAAAGTTGTCGTCATATCTCGCAAATATAAGACATACAATCACTGTTACACAATCTACTTCCAAACAAGTTTAACATGTCATGCAAGTATGCGCATTCTCTCGTGTTTTTCCCCTTTTTAATCTCTTTTCCATGAGTCACCATTCATTATCAAACACCCGCACAATCCATTATTATCTATAACTCCACATAGTAGTGCCATTGAGGACTTAACAAATGTGGCTTCACCTCTAGAGTACCATTTTTATCCCTACTGCACCACTAATCTCATTATAGGAGTCGTAGTTCATTACCAATTTCACTGCATTCTCTTCTGCCATATTCTTACAATACCATCTAATTATCTGAAATATAAACACTAAAACGTTCTTCAATTCTTCACCTCACCTCAACTCACCTTGCTTCCCAAATAACTGAAATGTTTATATAAACAACCAATGAGCTATAAAGCTCAGTGAATAACATAATCAGTGAACGTTAACATTACATACCATTTAAGCACAATAATGATTATAAGTACATCGATTAAACGTATTCTTTTCCAACACTACTTTAATACCATATAGTTTACACCTCATTCATACTTTCTCATTCTTTGCTCTCTTTTGGTGTCATTCTCACAATTCCCCGTAGGAATTCTCTTACATTCCCTTTCCTTCCGTTTATTACGGAATTCATTTGTATGTCAAAACATTCATACCCCTTTCCACGCACACCACAATAACAATATCTATCCATATCCTTATTATTTAGACTTCAAATTTTTTTTTTATTTAACATTGAGTTTTTACCTTTTACTTAATTCTAAGGGGTGTGATTTATTTATTTATTTATTCAAAAAGACCTTCTGTAAACAGTTAATGGTATTAATAAGCGTATATCACATTAAAATTTGAAAAAATTGTATTTGTAAAATTTCTTAAAAACTTTTTGTGAAGTTTCTCAAAATTTTATTTTTATTTTTTTTGAAATTTTACAAAACTTTTTTTTTTTTTTTTCTTCTTTCATATGTTCATATTAACAATGGTACTTGTTTGATGGATTTCGCCTAGCAAGTTCTAAAAATGCAAATTTTATGAAAAAAAAAAAAAATAAAAGAGTTGTAGATTCAAAAGTTATGAATGTTCAAAATTTGATTAAGTTTTTGGAAGGTTGTTAGAACACTGCAGAAAATGCATTTTTATTTATTTATTTATTTAAGGGCAGTTGAGGCCACAAAAATGCTGAAGAAAAGTCTTTTTCTTGTTGGAGCTAATACCACAAAATGGATTTAATCACTAATTATTAAATTTAGCAGGAACCAAATTTGGAATTGCTGGGTTCGGGTTTAATCAACTTGTGATGGGTTAGTCTAAAACTGATTTGGGTTCAGATTCAGTGTAGGATCGCTTAGCTTGAAGACAGGCTTCCATGGCGTTCCAATCCCAACGAATTGCTTCATTTCTCGCACGGTTCAGCAGAACCAGGTACACTTCACTGTGTGCTAATTCGTCAGTTTCAATGTTTCCGTTTTCAACACTAGACGTACCTGTAAATTTTGTAAACGACGAACCATCAGAGAAGCATACCAAGAGCCACTCTAACATAGACGAATGTCGCGTTTTGGATGAACTGTCCGATCTGTTACCCATCCGCCATACTACTTCAATTCAAAGCTCGCCAACAGAGGTTTCACCTGACGAACAAGTAAGCATTAGGGCCGTTGATGGCTTTTTATCACCCGAAGAGAAGTTGAGAGGCATTTTTATTCAAAAACTCCGAGGCAAAACTGCAATTGAACGCGCACTAACAAACGTGGGTGTGAAATTAAGTATCGAAGTGATGGCCAAAGTAGTGAACACTGGGAATTTATGCGGCGAAGCAATGGTTATGTTTTTTAAATGGGCTGTAGATCAACCAGAAATAACCAATGATGTTAATAGTTACCATATAATCCTCAAAGCATTAGGCAGAAGAAAATTCTTTACATGTATGGTTGAAATTTTGCACGACATGAGGATACCAGGAATAAGCCCGAATTCCGAAACTCTATTTATTGTTCTCGACAGCCTTGTTCGGGCTCGCAAAGTGTCGAAAGCCATCCAAATATTTGGACAGTTAGAAGAATTTGGATCAAAATGTGATACTGAATCTCTTAATGTTCTCTTACAATGTCTATGTCAACGATCCCATGTTGGTGTTGCAGGTTCATTTCTGAATAAAATGAAGGGGAAGATACCCTTTAGCCGTGACACTCACAATCATATTATTTGTGGGTGGTCAAAATTTGGAAAAATTACTGAGATTGAAAGATGTGTTGAAGCAATGATAGAAGATGGACATGATCCTGACTGGTTAACCTTCAGTTACCTTCTTGAGGGTTTAGGGAGAGCTGGTCAAATTCATGATGCTGTTGAGATATTTGATAACTTGGCTGAGAAAGGATCTGTTTCAGACGTAGGTGTATACAATGCAATGATATCTAACTTCATCTCTGTTGGAGATTTTGACAGATGCATGACATATTATAAGCTTATGTTGAATAATAACTGTGACCCAAATACGGATACTTACACCAGACTGATTGCCGCTTTTCTTAAAGCTCGGAAAGTAGCAGATGCAATTGAAATGTTTGATGAAATGTTAGATCGAGGGATTGTTCCCTCTACGGGGACTATAACATCTTTTATTGAACCTTTGTGTACGTATGGCCCACCTCATGCCGCTCTGATGATTTATAAGAAAGCAAAAAAAGTAGGCTGCAAAATATCACTTAATGCCTATAAGCTATTGCTGATGCGGCTTTCTAGATCTGGTAAATGCGGCATGGTGTTGAATTTATGGAATGAGATGCAAGAAAGTGGTTATTCTTGTGATATGGAAGTTTACGAGCATGTTGTTAACGGACTTTGTCACATAGGTCAGCTTGAAACTGCCATCCTTGTGATGGAGGAATCTATGCGCAAGGGTTTCTGCCCCAGCAGACTTGTTTGCTGCAAACTGAATAACAAATTATTGGCTTCAAATAAAGTAGAGATGTCTTACAAGCTTTTTTTGAAGATCAAAGATGCTCGTCAAAAGGAAAATGCAAGGAGATTTTGGCGAGCTAAAGGGTGGCATTTTTAAGATTTCGACGTTATCAGCAGGCAAGTGCGACTACATTGTGGCCTCCCCACCTTATTTATCTCACAGCAGGCTCTTAAATTGCCGCACTTGAAGGATAATCTTTGAGTAAGTGCTTCTTGAGACGCTGTAAGTTCTAAACTGTTTTGATGGTGGCATGAATTGTCCTCACATGGATTCTCTACGTGAAATGAATGTGTTTTATTTATTGCAGGGGAATAATTGTGCCATGCTCCATTTAATTGTTACTGGGCTGTCTTTGATAGTTTTGTGGGAGTGAAGTACTGCTGTTAGCTTTTTAAGGTTAAAGAAGTTCAGTTCATGCCCTCCCCTCCCATCTATCTCATTTCGTTTTCAACTTACAATGAAGAACTGCTGGTTAATTAATTTACAACATGATAATTCTGAGACTCAGAGATGCAAAATTGTATGGAAGTTAATTAGACATCAAAATGCCTGCAGTACTAGGCGGGGGTTGTGTGTGTGTTGGGGTTGTGGTTGTGGTTTTTTTAATTTAATTTAATTTTACTTTACAATGTGCGTGATAGACATTTACAGGGTTATAGAAAACTTTAGGTTCAGTAGAGCTAGGAAAACTGAGCATTGAGATCAAATCATCATGCGTTTTGAGTGGTTGCCATGCCCCAAAATATGCATATATACAAGTCAGTTATGTAAGCTTGGAGAAAGCAAGTAAAAAGATGATGGAAAGCATGGACCTGTGCAAAAAATGACACATATTAGAAGTTCGGCTGTATGTTTAAATTGCTCTTGATTGCATGGGTTTATCATTAACATGAAATATAGCTGATGAGTGATGATATACAACATCATCCCAACATTTCAAAAATGATAGTCATTATTTTATTGAGTTATTATTTTTTCTATTTTGTGATAAAAGTAATAGATGATATTAAAGGCAATAACATAACATTTAAACATGTAATAAGGGCAGCAATTTTAATTTTGGATCGAATTTTGAATAATTTTAAAAAAAGTTCGATAACATACTGTATTGTGAGATTATGAACATAGAATCATTGACATTCTAAGCTCGAACAAAATTGTATAATTGGTCAGTTAAAACAGTAGTACCATAGAGAAGGACAGACTCGCAAAATAGATTGTGAACTCGTACTTATAAAATGAGAGGGTAATTTAGAGGCACCAACTTTGAAGTCTCTCCTTTTATTTACATGCATGGGTATTATCTTGTGAGGAGAACAACAATTTAAATACTCCAGGAAGGATAGAAAGAGAAAAGCAAGCAGTTCTTTAGACAATTTTTATACCCGACTCAAAATCAACTGTTGTAGTCAAAGTATGAGCGGACTTACCCACCTCACCTGTTTGACAGCCTTACAGGTGAGAGCATTTTCTCACCTATTGCTCACCCAAGTCTCTATTGAGTGACACGTGTCTCATTCAATGTCACCCTGGAAAAATGCACCCGGGAAAAATGCTCTCCTAACTGGCACTTTCTTTCCTTCCTTTTATTTTTTTTTTCACCTCCGTTTAGAAGACAATCTCCCAAACTGCAACTTCGAGATTTCCCCCATATTTTTTACAGGACAAATATTTTAACATGTACTTCGCGACTTCGAGATATATTTACCAATTTCATAATACACGCACCAGTTAGTAAGCATATACCGGCCGTGCCGTTGTGATTACTGATTAGGACTTCTGGTTATGCTTATGCCTAAACGCAAAAACCACAACCGATCCAAACAGGCCCTTGCTCTTTTGGCAGTTTAAGACTGACACATTGATGCAAATTGTAAATGTGTATCCCTGCATGGCCGACCTTCGGATTTGGATTTTCTTAGCGGATTTTATTGTCGAATTTTCTTAGCGGATTTTATTATCGGATCGGATTCGGATTGCATAAATCCGATCTACAGGCATACCTGGAATCATGGTTAGCAACCTCTTTTTCGTCAGATTCTCAAAGTTTGTTTTAAGTTTTAAAAGAATCTGATTATATATGTCAATCTCATTCTTAAAATAGTATTCGTGTGCACTTTCATGAAAGAAGCCAAATGTATGCTTAAAACAACCAAAGTCAACGATAATGACAACATTACAACTTGACAATTGTATCATTACCTCTATAAATCTTATATAACTATGGTTAAATAAGTTTTTTCTTATACTTAATCAATCGAGCATATTACATTTCAGTAATGTTATTGTTAGCTTAGTTTATCAATTGGATTGTAACATCCTATTGGAATGGCAGGCCTTTTCATTATCTGCGTGTGTGTTTGTGTATGTGATCATTTGGAGAATGATTGCAGAGATGGATGTATATATAAAATTAGATTCAGCACTAGTGAGAAGAATCATTAAAAGGGGTTGACCTTTAAGAAGTGGATTTCAAATGCAAAATCCCTGTTTGTCTTTTTATTGACTCATACCAGCTCTAAGGCAGGTTTTTTTTAGTTCAACCTCCTCAATCTTTCACATATACTATAAACTATTGTATTGAATCTTCTCCAGAAAACTTGGAGTATGGGTTTCCATAGACTTAAGTACCAAATAGTCTCATCCATTTTCTTTGTTATGCTATTTTCTCATGCAGGTGAGCTTCTAATTCTTGAAAACTATACATTGTGAATAGAATAGTTCCAAATAATGCTCTTTTGTCTGTTGTTTGTTAATGTGGTTATAGAAGCATATGATCCATTGGATCCCAATGGAAGCATAGAAATCAGATGGGATGTTGTGTCCTGGACCCCAGATGGTTATGTCGTAAGTATTGATCATCGTAATGTGAGACTCATCTTTTCTCCTTTTCTGTTAACAAGTCACGTATGTCGTTTGATAATATATATATACACACTGAAAATTTTCCGGAGAGGGCGCCCTCTCTTTATTAAAGAGAGGGTCCCTGTTTTGACCGTCGGTTGGTGTTAAAAAATTGGATCTGACGGCCAAAACAGAGGCCCTCTCTTTAATAAAGAGAGGGAGCCCTCTTTAGAGCCTGACTGTGTGTGTGTGTATATATATATAACAGCAGTAACATTTCAAGAAAGCACATTTTGATAAATAAAGAATGAGCAAAAAATTTAAGGCCATGAGTTTATGTTTTGCTATTAACTGTCAGGGTATTATTAGTTAAATAGAAAAGACAGAATTTTCTAAGACATACAGCGGTATAATTAATGAATTATATGTGTAACAATTGTCCCAGAGGATACATGAAATAGCTGAAATAAACGTCTGGATAATGTTGATTCAATATGATAGTCAAGTATGGTTGGAGATAGTGCCAGTCTTTGGAGAAAATTTATTTAACAGACTGATGCAGAGCAACTTGAAGAGGCATTTTGGGCTCAAGAACCTCATTACCCTGATGTACGCCTGTTTTCAGCCAAATTTCACTGTTTAGGCCTCGAAAAATGCATTTTTGCCTTTTCAGAGAAGTTTAATTTCCTAAGGCTCTGTTTGGTTTGCAGATATAGAGGAGAAAGAGTAAGATAAGAAAGAAAACTATTTCCCTTGTGTTTTCCCTAGTGTTCTCCTACATGTTTAAATGACAATAGAAATTAAATTTTCTTTAAAGATAATAGGAACTCAAGAAAAGACTTCCCTCACAAAATTCAAGAAAATACATGATACTTTCACCCAAGGATGGCGGAGCGACCGCCCCCCCTAGATTTGGAAAAAAGCACTTAATTATACTAGTATTATTCGTAAATGCACGTTCTCGCGCCCCCCCTCCCCCTTAGATTTGAAAAAAAAAAAACTGATGTGTGTATGTAATTTTTGAAAAAGTTTGGTGTATTTATCAATGTAAATTCTGAATTTAGTTTACAAATTGCTCCATATCTTGTTGATTCAAATTGTTTGTATTTTTCCTTCCTTATATAGTTATCTCATTATAAAAAATGTATAAGTAAACGCCAACAAAATTTTCTTTCGGGGGCGCTGCCCCCGAACCCCCATATGTTTCCCCCCCTCCTTTAGACTAGATTCTTGGATCCATCCCTGCTTCACCCTAGTTCCCTTTCCCTTCCTATTTTTTCTCACTGTTTCCTTAAAACCAAACAAAGAAAAGGTCTTTTCCACATGGCTATTCTTTTCTTTCCGCTCACAATCCATGAACCAAGCAGAGTCTTTGTAACTTCGCGTTGGAATATCCATTTGCTTCCAAATTCTTAGCAGGATATCTAGTTTCCTAATTTTGGCCATTATTCAAATTTGTTTATTTTTGTAATTTTTCGGTATTTGTTTCCAATTTTTTTTTTCAGCAAGCTTCTATTTGAGATATCTACTTGTTCGCATCTCATTTTCTTTCTCATACCCCGTCACATACTATTGTCATGACACGTGACGTGACTAACAAAAGTTCTTTCAGGCAGTGGTGCCAATGACCAACTTCCAAATGTACAGGCACATAATGTGCCCTGGCTGGACCATAGGCTGGACATGGTCCAGAAAAGAAGTGATATGGTCCATAGTAGGAGCTCAAGCCACAGATGAAGGCGATTGCACCAATTACAAAGGAAACATACCACATTCTTGTATGAGAAGTCCCACAGTAATTGACTTGCTTCCAGGAGTTCCATTTAACCAACAATTCTCTAAGTACTGCAAAGGCGGGGTCGTGGCTTCGTGGGGCCAAGACCCTTCTGCTACTGTCTCTGCCTTCCAAGTGAGTGTGGGGCAATCTGGGAATACTAATAATACGGTGAGGTTGCCGAAATATTTCACTTTGCTTGGTCCAGGACCAGGATACACTTGCAGTCCTGCAGTTTTGGTGCCACCCTCGGTTTCTCCGTTGTCCGATGGACGGCGAAAAACTCGAGCTAGGAGTAAGTTCGGCTTCTCCTTATACTAATAGTAATGTCGAGAAGAGAAAGGAAGTGGAAAGAAAAACGAGAATGAAAATCATTTCCTTAGGCTATGTTTAGTTCATGGATTCACTGAGGGAAAGGAAAGAAATACTAAGGAAAACGCTTTTCTTTGTTTGGTTAACAAGAAAAAATAGTGAGAAAAATGGGAAGAAAATGAAAATATTGTGCGAAATAAATTAAAAGATTTGAATTTTGTGAGTCACTTCTCTCTATGTTTTAAGCTATGTTACCTGGACTCTCCTACTACCCCCAAGTACCCGATCCCCGTGTCAGACGCCCGTACCCAATTCGGACACTCGGATCCTCCACAAGTGATGTTGAAAAGGCGAGTAGAAGCTTAAAATTGTGGGCAAAGAGGTTTCTAACTATTGATATTAAGAAACATAGTATGTTTATACGTTCAGAAGGTGTCCGCATACCCGTATCCAATATTTAGACACATATCCCCGGATCCTAAGATTTGGATTTAGAGGAGGTCCGACACCTAGATACACACCCGCACCCGACACCCATACCCGAGTCTGGGTAACATAGGTTTTAAGAAGTGACATTTATTTTTTAATTTGAATGTTAGAAAAATTAGTTTTTCTTCTCCTTTTCCTTTCCCTTTTCTTTTCCTTCTCTACATTTTGAAACCAAACAGAGCCTTAGAATTTTCCTCTATGCTTAAATGATATTAGCAGTTAAGAATTTTCAAAATGCAATAGGAACTCAAGAAAAGGGGAAGGGAAGCGAGTAACAAAACTCAAACAAAGAAAAGTTTTTTTCTTTCCTCTCCCTCGTTAAATCTATTATGACCCAAGCAGAGTACAAATGGTATAACATTTCACAAGGGAAAGGGTGTTGAGTTACTAGTGAACAAGTCTTCTTCAGAAGTAAATTGGGCGGGGCTTTAATGGTTTGTCTGTCAAGATAGTTTTAATGTTTTGAGAGTATGATAACTAGTTGGTGTTTTGCTGGTTTGTGAATGATAACTATTTTCAATATTACCAACATTAATGTCTAAAAACAAGGGAAATTATATTTTGGAAAACTTACAACAGTCTCTAATGTTTTTCCTCTTTTCGAATAATGAAAGACAAGTGGTTCATTAAAGCCCAAGATTGTTGATGAACCCAGTGATTTTCTAATCTTTGTACATAGGGAAAACATTATATATAACCACGTTAGTTTCTCACTTAATTTCTCATCTGCAGTGACATGGACTGTGACATGCACTTACTCGCAGTTGATGGCCTCAAAGAACCCAACTTGTTGCGTCTCTCTGTCATCTTTCTACAATCCTACAATCACCCCTTGTCCATCTTGTGCTTGTGGACTACAAGCCTCTTCTCCCATACCCCTCGACAAGTAAGTCTATGCAAAACCTCTAAGAAGTATATAATTTATCTATATAGATTATATATTGGACATTGCTCTAACTTGTATGTAACCTACATACATGCAGATGACACTGGTATGTTTCATGGTATAAAGTTCTATAATGACGGGCTACTAGAAGCCGGTCCAGATGGAAATCTCCAGTCGGATATGATACTCGAGAAGGACAAGAACACATTCACATTAAAGCAAGGTTGGGTTTTCCCTCGGTTGATTTACTATCCATTTCTTCCAAACACCGCTTATGCAAATCAAATTACAAAACCAGCACTGGTCTGCTTTGTCACTTTAGTATTTCTAGCTTTTTTGTGACCCCAAGAAATTGACATATAGAAACATTATGTGAATGTGATAATCAAAATCTGTGGAGTTTTAAAAAAGTGTCTATGAGGACAAAGAAGCATACTCAATCTAAATATGTTTAGTTCAATGTATAATCTGTTGGAAAATTTATCTTTGGATGAATGATATGGATGATAGTTACAATTTCAAAGAACAAAGACTGATAGAGAATATAGTTTCATTTTGTGCAATTGTGATCACTGTGGAAAGTGATGACATCTAATGGTATGCACCCACTTCAAGTTAGAAAAATTCTTGGGATTGAATAAGACCCTGAATTTTGATGTTCTTCTTAACTAGAGAGAGAGAGAGAGAGAGAGAGAGAGAGAGAGAGAGAGAGAGAGAGAGAGAGAGATTGGGTTTTGGATCAAATTGAATAAAGAAAAAAAAAAGAAGAAGCAGAAATGAAGAATATCAAAGGTAATGCAGTCAGGGCTAATTTTGTATAATGGTGTTTGATAACGTTGTGGTTTCCTATTTTCATTTTCATTTTTTTTAGAAACGAAAACTGAAAACATCGTTTGGTAACATTTCTGTTTTTTTTTTTTGGGCAAATTTTTTTTTTAAATTTAGGGCCAAAATTGAAAACCAAGAAAAATATGTTTTCGATTTTAAAAAAAGGAAAACTCGTCTGACTTCACGTCGGAAAATCCGTACTTTAATGTATTATCTCCTCTCTCTCTCTCCAAATGGGCCAAATCTCTAAAAGCACTGACACACACTTGTATATATATACTAGTACGGGCCCATTCACTCTGTGAGTCGAGAGAAAAAAATGGAAGAAGAAATAAATTTGGGAGGTGTTTTTTTTTTTGGGTAAAAGTTTTTAATTGGTTTTGTTTTGATAATAGTGCCCTTTTATTTATATTTTCGTAATGAAACATACTTGGTTTAATTGTAAATATAGAGTATAGGAAAAATGCAGTTAGTATCCCTCCCTTTCCCTTTATAATAGTATAGATTGACACAAAAAAAACCATGGCTCTAGTTGGACCCTATGTTAAGAGAGAGAGCCATTGGGTTGGAAGTAACTCTCTTTCTCTCTCCCTCTCTCTCTCTCTCTCTCCATAATGCGGTGGTGGAGTAAATATTGAATGTAACAGGATACATGTCATCATCTATCACCTCTCACAGATTTGAAAATTGTGCTGATGTGGAGGGCTGATTCCCCTGGAAATATGGGGCTATATGGATAAATAATGAGATATAATTGATTAGTGGTACCATGTCATAAAAAAGAAGAGAGGTATTGAATATTTTTTCGTTGTCGTGAACCATGACTGAAATAACTTTTCTTGTTCCCAAATTTGAATTACATGCTGAGATAGTGATCCGTAATGCTACCACTTATTATTGCATGTGATACAACTGGTAAAACATTTGAGAATCATATATATATATATATATATACGGGGCTGCTAACCTACAACACGGTGGTTGTAGGTTAGCAGCACGTACACTAGCTTTTATCAACCAAAAAAAAAACTTTTCATCGCTAAAACCCCCGACATTTAGCGTCGAAAATTTTCGTCACTAAAAGCGTTTTTTCGTCACTAAATGGGCGCTGTGTTGTAAGTTAGCATTCCCCATGTATAAATTAAATTTGACATTGATACATTTATCAAAAACGTTTTCTATTTTGTTTTCAGTTTTTTTAAAATAAAAATGTTACCAAATAAATTTTCTCCGTTTTCATTTTTGGAAAAAAAAAAAGGGGGCAATTAGTGATAAATCTAAATTACAGAAAGTATAGTGGTTTAAGTATAAGTAGGAAAAGTTTTTAGAATTAGGTCCACTTCTTGCTCTTTTGACAAAACTACCCCTAACATTACTCTACACAAACAGTTTTAAAGTTTTTGTACCTCCGGCGACCTCGCCTGAGCTCCGGCGACCACTACCATGACACGTCTGAGCTCCGGCGACCTCGCTTGAGCTCCGACGACCTCGCCTGAGCTTGTCTGATCTCCGACAAGCACCACCCCCACCACACCAAACCCCCAGCGACCACCACCACCACCACATGCATCAGACCTCTGCTGTTCACCACCAAGGCCACTCCAGACCTCTCCCAATCTCTTCACAACCAAACCACCACAGTAACATAAAAATGATCATAAAACAAGCTTCTGGAAGATAATTTATCATATCACCGAAAAAAGTTGTGAAATTTTAAAAAAAAGTTGTGAAATTTATCAACAAAAAGTTGTGACATTTCACAGAGTTCGTGAAATTTCACGAAACCATCACTGCCACACCAAACCTCTGTTGATCACCACCACGACGTCACATGATCGATCTCTTCACAACCAAACCACCACAGTAACATGAAATGATCACAAAATAAGTTTTTGAAATTTAATTTCTCATACCAACACAAAAAATTTGTGAAATTTTCAAAATAAAAAAATGTTGTGAAATTTCACAAAAAAAGAGTGTTCTAACAAACATTCCAAAAACGTTTTACAAATTTGAGCATTCATATCGATCTGCAACTTTTTTTTGCATAAAATTTATCTTCTTACAACCTACTCAACGAGATCTGTCAAACAAGTACTATAGTTGATATCAAAATTTGAAAAATGTTAAGTAACTTCACTGACTTTTTTTTTTGATAAATTTCTCAAAAAAATGTGTTAAAAAAAAAAAACCACACTCCACACCATTCCAGCGAAGAATCTATGACAGGTCTATGGTGGATCGGTACGTTGGTGGCCAGATCTATCGTGAAAATGATTGCGGCACTAGCTTGTGGTCGTTGATCTGCTCGTGGTGTTGGTTGTGGATGTGGATTTGCTAGTGGTTGGAGGAGACAGATACTCACCAGATCTGGTTGGGAGACCGCGCGATCTGGTTTGTGATTGTGGTGGTGAAGTCTGACCAAAATGAGAGAGACAGAGGAGGTCGTAGTGGTGGTAGATCTAGAAGAGGTAGATCCAAACCAGAAATGGTGTAGTTTGCAAAAAGAATAATGGTCGGAGCTGCGATAGTGTTGGATGGAGGCGCCATGAAAGTGGCTGAAGGTGCGATGGAGGTGGCCAGAGGTGCGATGAAGGTGGCCGAAGCTGCAATCACCCCTCTCTCTCTCTCTCTCTCTCTCTCTAACTGGAAATGAATGAAAGGGGTATATTGATCCGAACTAGAAGTAGTTGAGCTTATCCCCAACAACTTCCACCAAACATATTCTTGTCCCCAAATATTTTTCCCTTGTGTCTTATAACCAAAATTTTCGCCTAATTTGATATTTAATACCAAATTTCTAAAAAAAAAAAAAAACCGTTACCATGCAAGTACTAAATACGAGGGTGTTCTACATATAGTATGTCATCTTGTAGTTAACTATTTATATATCTACATACCCGTAGTTGGTTTTGGGTGCATCAGATAATCTACAATACTGTGGAGTGAGAAAAAGAATGGGAAGATTTATTGTTTGGAAATATCTATACTAATATATAAAGGCAAAGGGAGGGGTGCCCAATTTTTTCTACATATAATCCATATTTACAGTTTAACCATCAAGTTTTACTGTAAAAAATACAAATATAATTGTACACAACAGTCATTGCATGAAATATCAAAAAGAAAATAATTTTCTAATCCTCAACCGTAAAAGAAAAAACTACTTTTGAACCACTGCAGTTAGATCAATTGGGTTGGTGAATTGCCATATCTTACCAGGAAAGTTCTTCTTCTTCTTTTTTTTTTTTTTCTTCTTCTTCTTCTTTCTAAATGCCCTACAATTCTCTATCTTGGAAGTTTAAAATTTTTTTTGTATTTATATTTTAACTAAGGTTTCCATATGTATGCAGATTTCGCCTATTTCTATCCTTTAATCATTTGTTGCTCCTGGATACTATACAATTGAGAAGATTCTAGATCAGGTAAAATTTGCATTTTTTATAACTGTGTGGCAGTGACATTTCTATCCTCAATCATGTTGTAGATGTGACAATTTACATATAAAAACTTATGTTTTGGATATCAAGAAAATTATTAGTGTAATGGTATGTCTTTCAAATATGAATGCACAATTTGGGAACCAATTAAATGGCTTAACAGTTGTACCAAATGTCATTCAATTGTTACGCCATTTGACAACCACATTTCGGATTCACATTTCAGAAGCATTAGCATTACTCAAATTGTAATTTACATTTATTCAAAAAAAAATAATAATATAATTATCCAAAAAATAATTTTTGTCGCTTGGTTTTAAATGTGTTTCAAAAATTGTTTTCGGTGTTCATACCATTCTCTTTGAGTGACTCTCTAAAATAACATTAGGTCATTATTAAACCAAATCATATTTCGAAATAATACACAAAAAAATCACATGTTCTTCGATGAAAGGCCACAAAGGCACTAACAGTGTAAATGCTATCAACCAATAATCGCATGCCAAGATATGTTTTCTTCTTTAATGTCAAAATCATTTTTAATCCAACTATATATCACTTTTTATTTTTTTGCAATTTTAGAAAGAGATCACGTGTTGCACATGCATCGCGTGTGCCCCAACCGCTAGTGATGAAGAAAGAGAGTTCCAATCATTAAATTATGATATTGTGTTGGCACTTGGCATGAAAAAGTCAGCTTTGCATAATGAAACACTGATAGAAAATGAGTGGGCATCAATAAGAACAATGACCTTTGAACTGTTTGGTTCAAATTTCTCTGAAATTTCCCGCCTGCTTTAACTTCTCTCCTTGAAGACTCAGAAGAAATCCAAACAGATGAAAATGCATGTATATCTATCTATACACATCAACATGAAATTAATTACATGACACAAACACTGATGCAAAATATCTCATGAAGAGCCTAATTAACAACCATTAGGTGTGCCATCTTTATGCATTCACTGTCAATTGGTCCTCTATTTTCCTTCTTAATGCATTGTGCCTTGTTTGGATCCTCATTAAGAAAATTGCAATCGAAGCAAATTTTTTTAGGGAATGCCGGCATTGGAATCATCGGACAACCCGATTTGGGATATTTCCGTTGGAGCAAAGAATCAATCCCAAAAGTACTGCCAATTCCACCCATTTTCAGGAATGAAGTTGACATTATGGGCTATTCTCCTATTTTTGATGTTCTCTCATGGAGGTAAAATTTATGCAAAGGACATCAAACTTGGAAACTATTTTACTTCTACTGCTCCTATAATCATTCACTGACATATTTTCTTGATTTTGATGATTTGCAATTTCAGAAGCATTTGATCCATTGGATCCATTTGGAAACATAACAATCAAATGGGATGTAATGTCATGGACTCCAGATGGCTATGTGGTGAGTATCATAATCCATACACATCTATATGAATATTTTATTTAATTTTAAAGTTTCAAACAATTCCAACTAAACCCAGTTGGAATAAGACTTGTAAACACAAAGACATCCTGAGTTTGACTCCTTGTGGTGTGCGTCCTGTCTTACCTGATACCGGCGGTTTATAAATGTAAAAAATTCAACTGATTGTGATTTTATAAATTCATCCAGGCTGCAGTGACAATGAACAACTTCCAAATGTACCGGCACATAATGAGCCCCGGTTGGACCTTGGGATGGTCGTGGGCTCGGAGAGAAGTGATATGGTCCATGATAGGAGCTCAGGCCACCGAGCAAGGTGATTGCTCGCTGTTCAGAGGAAATTTACCACACTGTTGCAAGAGAACCCCAACAATTGTTGATATGCTTCCCGGAGTTCCATACAATCAGCAGTTCACAAACTGCTGCAAAGGCGGTGTGGTGGCCTCGTGGGGTCAAGACCCTGCCGGAGCAGTGTCCGCGTTTCAGGTGAGCGTCGGGCGAGCCGGTACTACCAATAGAACTGTGAGACTTCCCAGGAATTTTACCTTGCTTGGTCCTGGACCTGGGTACACTTGTGGCCCTGCAAAGATTGTGCCAGCCACTGTCTATCTCACTCCTGATCTTAGGCGAAGAACTCAAGCCATGAGTATGCTTCTTGTTCCCTTATTCTTTTTCCTGTTTTCGTTTGCGGATCTAGAGAAGGAAAAGGAAAGGAAAACGAGACAAAAACTATTTCCGAGGACTTGTTTGGAAATTCATAAAACAAGACTAGGTTCAGAGCACTCTCATTATCTATATGGTTTTATAAAAACCAGGATCATGTTGTTTTGACAAAGAACCTGTTTTAAGATTTTTTTTTAATGGGCACGGACTCGTGCAATTAAAGAGCATCTACCAAATACTTGAAAATAGGACTTCCTAAACTTATATAACATCATAGTAAAGTTTTAAAAAATACAATAGTACTCAAACAAAAGAGGATTCTCAATAAAAAAACTCAAAAAGTTTTGACAAAGAAAGGTGTTTTGTTACTATTTTCACAATTTAACCATTCAAAAAAAGGTGATTTTCTCAACGTTTTCTTTTCCTTTTTCTCACTAATGTATGAACCAACCTAAGCCACAGTTTTGAAGGATTTAGGAGTGGAATAGAATTTCAGTTAAATTACTGATCTTTTTTATATGGCAGTGACATGGAATGTGACGTGCACATATTCAGAATTACTGGTTTCCAGGAACCCAAGTTGTTGTGTTTCCTTTTCTTCTTTCTACGATCAGACATTGATTCCTTGCCCATCTTGTGCTTGTGGCTGCCACAACAGAAACAACTGTATCAAGTAAGCCTCCATTCATCTGAATATCCATATATCTACATTATATAAGTGCTTTTGTATATGTACTAGTGTATCAATTTTTGTGGGGGGTTACAGGAGCAACTCCAAGGAACTGGACAAGGCAGGAGTAAACACACCGAGAAAGGATAATTCACCGTTACTTCAGTGTACTCATCACATGTGCCCAATAAGGATTCACTGGCATGTGAAGCTCAACTATGAGGACTATTGGCGTGTGAAGATCGCGATCACAAATTTCAATTACAGGAGAAACTACACACAGTGGACGCTAGCTGCTCAGCATCCCAATCTCAACAACGTAACACAAGTCTTTAGCTTCAATTACAAGCCCTTGGCTCCTTACCAGTCGATAAGTGAGTTCATCAGAACTATCAAATCTTTTAATTTTTATTTGTAAAAAAACACCGTACACGCACAATTTTATTATTTCTCATGACAGCGTAGAAGATTGAACTTTGGAATCCAACAATAAGAAAGCACATTTCTCACACGAGAATTTGAGAAAAGAGTAATACTATATATGGAAACTTAGTCTGCCACAAGACTTGCAACTTTTTGTAAAAGATTATACTGCAAACATTATTCAAATACATAGTTAAAAGAAGGGTCTCACTGTCCTACTAGGCTATGTGTACAATTTTTTAAATGGATAAGAAAAGTCTTTGCTGCATCGTTTAATTAAGTGTTTTTTACATTTAGTACACCAAGGTAATTTATTTTAGATCATTTTGTAAGTTTACTTTAGTGCCGTTATTTTAATTAGCTGCCAGAGTCTTTTATGTCCATTTAAAACTGCGCACTCTCTGATGTGGTAGGTTAGCATTTTTCATAAAAGAAAACAAGAAAACTTACTAAAAATATAAATTTTAAGGTGGGTAATCAAGATATTCTCCTATGAATCAAAACACTAACAGCATTCAAAACACAATTTGCATATAAAATATATATATTTTTTTTTTTAAGGAAATAGAAGTTTTCCTAAAGACCAAAAAAAAAAAAAACGTTTTTTGAGAACAGAATGACATAATTTTGCTACATAAGTAGGAGTCATGCCACAATTCCAACTTGAACCGTTTTTGGCTTTCCTGCACTCCTATAGTTCCAAGAATGCTTCGGCAATATGCTCTACATCATTTTAGTTTCTGAATTGCAAGAAACTAAAAATATGATAACTCAATGTATATGCAGATGACACCGGTATGTTCTACGGTACGAAATTCTACAATGACCTTTTGATGCAAGCGGGACCCTCCGGGAATGTCCAGTCAGAGGTACTTCTTGAAAAGGACAAGGAAACATTTACATTCAAGCAGGGTTGGGCTTTCCCTCGCAAAGTTTACTTTAACGGTGATGAGTGCACACTTCCCCCTCCTGATGCATATCCATTTCTACCAAACTCGGCCTATACAAATTCAGTTGGGTTCTCAAAAATAGCAGCTTTTGTGTTTTTTATGTTGTTTTTCATTTCTTGATCATATTGGACTTCTTGTGGGTGAAAAACAGTTTCAGAGATTTAAATGGCAGAGGAAGCAGAGTGGTTTTGAAGGTAGGGCACTATTTGGCAATAGTATGGCGTTGTAATTCCTTTTTGAGGATTATAGGAGATGGTCTGGCTCAGTTATAAAGCTGTTGTAAGTCAGAAAATAATGAGTTTGTTAATGAATAAGCAGAATACAAATATTTCTGTGGTGTTCACAGTGCAATATCAATTTCTAATTTTGTTTGTCTCCCATTTATTTTTCTAATTATTTGAAAGTTGTTATTTGTTCTCTCTTGTTTCCCTCTAGTACGATTAGCAAAAACAAAAAAACACATTAGTCGGGCGGGCAAATTAGTTGGTGTCACCATTTTAGTCATACCCGAATCATGTAGAGAGATGACTTTGCACGAATTTAGATGTTTACTTGTTACTTGTTAGGTCCTTTACCAAATGCTTTCAAAGCATAAGTCGCGCAGGTAACGGGTAAATTAGTTGGGCAATCATTTTAGTCTTACCTGATTCACGTAGGATATACATTTTAGTCTTGCCCGATTCACGTAGAGAGCTGTTTTTGTATGAATTTAGAGGCTTACTTGTCAAGTCCTTTGTTTTGGTTTTGGAGGGTTCCTGGTCATCCAAAAAGAAGGGGGAAAAAATGGCAGAAGAGTGCTAAATATTGTGACCATAAGAGCATCTCCAATAGATTCTTCAAACTTGTATTATAGTGACCTATGTGACAATTTGAAGAGCCACTTTTTGTTCAAAAATTTAAAGCATCTCCAAGAGACTTTACTTTTCAAATTGAATTGTATTGTCTATTAATTTCCTGCATTCTATCAAAATAATGCCAAAATGGTAAGAAAATTGGAGATGTTCTTGTATATGATACGCTTTTTTATTTTAAATTTCTTATTCGAAAATGGCAAGAAATTTTTTCACATTTCACCTTCCACGTATCAATGTGATGGTTGGCTATTCCATGAATTGAATATTTTTCTATTGAATGACTGGTACGTTATGATTGACTCTAATATGACACAAATTCACTCCAAAAATAAAACAAAAATAAAATAAGGGGCAGCTGGCCATAGGTCCCTATCAAAGACTTAAATAGGCTAACAATCCACGTGTTTTATTTTTGGTGCCAAAAGTCCCTATAATTTTTTAGACAAAATTACCCATCTGACGTGTCTATGCGCGTGTCAGTTTTTTTTTCTCTTCAAAATCTTTAAAATACAATATCTCACAAAAGACAACTCCGATTTTCATAAAATTTATATATTTGGAATCACCAAACTGAGATTTTTAAAACAAGGCCCATAGTGCATATTAAAATCTGATTTTTTTTATTTTGTTGAATTTTATAGCTCGTAACACAGTATCATGATATTTTATTTGAAGATGATATTGCCTTTAACATGATACTGTCTTTAGTTTTTTCAATTTACAGCCATGATACTGCCTTAAGCCATATTGGGCAGTGACATATTGCCTTAAGCCATAATAGGCATTGCCATAAAAGCAATGCTAGCCTTAAAAGGCAGTGACATACTCTCTTTCTTTGATAAAAAAAGGCAGTGACATACTGCCTTAAGTCACAAAGACAGTGACATAATTCCCCAGATGGAATCAAATTAAAAATAAAAAAGACAGTGACATACCTTTTTTTTTAAATAAAAAAGGTAGTGACATACTGCCTTAACCACAAAGACAATGACATAATTCACCAGATGGAATCAAATTAAAAATAAAAAAAAAGACAATGACATACTTTTTTTTTTAAATGAAAAAGGTAGTGACATCCTGCCTTAAGCCACAACAACAGTAAAATGTGCATATCAATCGAATTTGTAACATGATATTGCACAAAAGAGAAAAGGGGATTGTGGTTGGAACCCTAGATTAGCCAATTAAGGAGGATAATTCTGTCAATAAGTCTTTTAAAAAATTTAAAAATGGACTTATCATAATTTTTTTTTAAATCTCCATGTCCTTCTTAAGCTAAAAATAGACGGGCTGAACTTATCACTATATATGAGCCTAATTAGGATCTTCTAATTAATTTCCCCAATAAAAAAATCAAACTTTACCATGCAAGCTCTAGTATAATACTTTTTTCATCTAAGTTCTATTTAAGTAAATTAATTAATCCTTTCAAAAAGTATTATAATTTGTGGATAAGAAAATTGGTGCTAAGTGCCTCAATACATTGGATAATGAGTAATGTTATGCTTCTTAAATAAATATATTACTCCGTATTAGATTTTTTTTAAATAAATTATATTAAAGTAATTTCATCATTATAGTCCCATTAAAAAATATTTGGTATGCAAAATTTGAACAACAGTGTAACATTACGATGGACTTAAAAAGTACTAAATCGAAGCAGCAGACCTTAGAAAATGAAATTGGCGGCAGTGTAGTTACAGTAGCAGCCTACCCAAACCTTGGAGGTCTCAAAGAGCCGTTACTTGCTAAAGGTAGAAACTTTATCTACCAATAATTGAGGCTTTTGAAACTTTGCTGATTTTTGAGGGTTTAGGGTTTAGATTTCGATTATCTTTCTCCAAATTGTTGGGAGAAAATGGAGAACAATGGCGGCAGCTTGGAGCAGACATTAATGGATGGGAAGCTGTATCGTCAGCTCAATTCTCTAATCGTGGCCCACCTTCGCGATAACAATCTTAGTCAGGTAATCAATTATATCCCTTTTCTTTCAATTTTCTGTTTAGTTGCTGAGAAAAAGCTGGGAAATAAAATGTCATATGTGTTTGATGAAAAGCTTCAAGGAAGGAACTTTGTTGAAATTAGAGTCATAAAGACAAGGATACTCTTTAGAGATTTTTCGATATACATATATATATATATATATATATAATCTGTGTTTGATGAAAAGCTTCAATTCAGGACCTTTGTTGAAATTAGAGTCATAGAGATAAGGATAACCACAAGAGTTTTATATGGGTAAATGTATATATATGTGTGTGTGTGTGTGTTTGATGAAAAGCTTCAATGAAGCACCTTTGATGAAATTAGAGTCATAAAGACAAGTATACTCATAAGAAATCCTTATGGGTATCAGTCCTAAACTTGTATTTGATGAAACTAATCTCGTGTACTTTACAGGCTGCAAGTGCAGTTGCTTCAGCTACAATGACACCCTTGAATGTTGAAGCTCCACCTAACAAACTTCTTGAACTGGTTTCCAAGGTTGTAATCATTTTCTAAAGCTTGTGTTTTGTTCTCTATTTAACTTTGTTGTTTGTGAGAATATATAAATACACACACACACACACATATATATATGTGTGTGTGTGTGTCTATATGTGTAAAGGAGTTATGGCTAAGAAGTTAACAGGGTCTTGCAGTGGAGAATGATGAGATGTTAAGAGGGGTTCCTTCATCTGCGTTTGATTCAAGTACAGGGATGCCTGCTGCTTATGGCTCAGTCCCAGTTCCTCGTGCTGTTGCTGTTGATTTTAGGTAAGGTTTTTTTTTTTTTTTTTCCTTTTTTTCTCCCTCAAAATTACTATTTCTTTCTGATCTGTTACACTATTTAATCCCCTGCTGGATACTGATGTTCATGCTTTGTATTTTGGTTTTTAAGTATGTCATCTGGTGAAATGCTTTAGGAGAGTATTATAGTTAGACTTAGACCATATCAATGTGCCATGGTAGAAACTAAAAGACACAAAATAAAATTCTGCAATACCATAACGTTCTTGATATTTATAGCTCGAATTGGATGATCTGATAAGCTATTAATACTAAACAAACTGATAATCAATCTTTCTTTCCAACAGTGCTGTTTATGATACAAAAGGCTCATCAAAGAATTTCCCTAAGCATGAGACACGGCATGTTTCAGAGCACAAGGTTTGCATTATAGATTTTTTTTTTGGTTGTTGTATATATCGTCTCTGCAGTATTCAATAAAAAGATAATGTACATGATTTTCTATCAGGCATCTAACTTAAAACTGGTATATTTCTGTTTCATAGAACATTGCCAGATGTGCTAGATTTAGCCCCGATGGAAGGTATCTTGCGACTGGGAGTACAGATACATCAATTAAGCTCTTTGAGGTGTTGATCTCTTAGTTTTATGAGTAGTCATAGGTTTAGTTTAGAATCTAACTATTGCTATTTGTTCTGAAGGTATCAAAAATCAAACAAATGATGCTGCCAGACACAAGGGATGGTCCTGTGCGACCTGTCATACGGACTTTTTATGACCACCTACAAGTATGTCTCCACTAAATCCCGTAAAAAATATTCGACAATTGACATCTATGTTCACATGGATCATTTAGACAATCTGATGTTGCTATTGGTGTATTTTGTTCAAATGATATGTATACATTTGTTATTCTTACCTTTTCATAAGTTGTCCTTATTGTCTCCAACATTTAGGCTGTGCTTGGTTCATGGATTTCGTGAGGGAAAAGAGAGAAATTTTTTCCTCTCTCTTTTCCCTAACGAAATCCATGAACCAAACAAAGCCTTCAGCTTCTATTTAGTTTACATTGCTACCACCAATATTGAACTATGATGCTGCGACTTGAGGCCTGAGTTGATGAGTCATACCACAACTTTGGATGGTGATGGTTCTACCGAGTAATCTTGGAGAAGTCAAGTATGCTTGGAAATATTTACATGTATATATATACTAGTCTTAAAGCACGTGCTTTGCACATGATTGGTGCACAAAAGGGTAGATAATAACAAATTGAAGGATTTAATTGGCTAAACACCTGACTCGTACAAAATTTTTTTTTACATCTTTTTGTAAAGTGTTAAGAGCTAGAAAAATTACATCAGACACCTAATATTAAATTATTTAGATTATAAATATATTTCAAGTGTTGAAGTGATGTATTAAAGCACTTCCTAATTGTTTGCTTTAATGTATGTCCTTATTTTTGGAAAGAATTCTGATAATTTTAACTATGTTCCGTTATTGCTAATTATGTCGTCCTATGGATGCAAGTTGAAATGGAAATCTCAAAATCAATTTGGAATAGGATTGTGGAATTGTAAAATTAGTTTCAAACTGCAATAATTGAAAATTTAAAAAATTCCCCTCCCCCCCCTAAAAAAAAAAAAAAAAAAAAACGTATATAATCCTGTTGAAATGATTCCATTTTTGTTTTGATGGGTGTTTTGCTGGGGCTGAGCCTTGCTATTTCTGTTTGCTTTGGTTGTGTCGTCGTTGGGGTAGAGAGGGCAAATCATGTTGAATTGTAGGGTGTTGTTTCAGGTTATGTTTGTTGCAATGGGTGTTTAAGCTTTGTATTCAGGGGTTTGCCCTCTTTTTATCTAGTATAATTGCTGTTCAAAAAAAAGTATTTAGTTAGGATATAAATATATATATATATGTATCATATGTATAGATGTAGATTATCAGTGATTTTTTTTTTAACATAATAATACAAAAAAAATCAAAATATTACGTATTGACTCTATAACATTGGAGTTATTATGGTCAAACTAAAATCTTATTATAAAAAAATTATTGTATTACTGAAAATATTTAAGAAATTAAACTTAATGTTTATTTTTTAATACTATTTAAGTATAATATTCTAATTTTAAAGTTAGTTCAATAAATAAAATATTCAAACTAACAGGACGTTATGTGATTATATATAGAAGACTTTAAAAATAGCAACGAAAATTAAACCCAAACATTGCAAGCAATTTTTTTTTATTTGATGCAAAATATTGCAAATAACTTGTTATCAAATTATTTAACTTTCAAAATATATAATTCAAGTATTTTAATAAAATTCTATACTTTAGGTTAATTGCTTGTTTTGAATTGGTGTGTTAACTTTTATACAACTTTAATGCCTTGTAACTTTCCTTTCCTAATACTATTGACCATGTTATTCTAGTCATATTCTTTTTATAAGCTATACGTATATGAACTATATTACCTAGACTCGGGTACGGGTGTTGCGTCGGACACTTATCCAAGTGTGGTTCGTTCAATTTTCAAAGATTTTACACTACTTTGAAGGGTCGGAGAGAGGAGTACCCTTATCCGGGTGTCTGGTCAGGCATGGGCACCCCATGCATTATGAGGGGTTCGGGTAACATAGGATTTGAAAGGAGATTAAACTTATTAAACAACAATAATTTATCGGTAATTAAGTAAATTTAAATTGTTACATGACATTATTTTAAAAACAATCATCTTCTTAAAATGAGCATGTGAATACTAATTATATTTTAATTTATTTTTTATTATGGTGGTTTCCCATTCTACTAACCACACAAGAAAAAAAAAATACTACATTTCTTTTTGTTCTTCAGGAACAACTATTGTATGGCTAGTAGTCAGTAAATAATAAAAGTAGTTGCACGTGTTATATATATATATATATTTGTAAAAATGTGTTTTTTTTTTAGGACACTGATACTTATATGTAACTCGAGAGTGCAAAAAGACTACATTTTTACAAAATATTATTTACAATGCCTCCTGTGTTTGAATTTTTTTCGTAAAAGAAAGTACTTAAATTGTCATAAAAAATGTACAACCCTTGTTTGAGTTACATTGGAAAAAATCCCTGTCGTTTTTAAGCTTTATCAAGGAAATAGTTAGATCAAAATCATCAGTAATTTAGAGGCATGATTGGAAGCAACTGATTTTTTTTTTTGAAAAAATAGTTAAAAATTGGAAACATTCTCATTCCTGAGAATGTTTTTGTGCCTGGCAAGGCCGCCATTTAGAGAAGAAGAAATTAAAAACAATGAAGTATTTCATGCAAGGTAAAGTACACTTAAACATCTACAACCTTATATCAATTTCAAACATTTGATGTGGGTTTTATTGGTAACTTCTTTCTCTTTTTAAGGAAATTAGTAAATCTATCTTTCTTCCTAGGGATGTTTGCAATGAGTGCTCATCATATCTATGACAGAACAACAAAATTTGTAATAAGAGAATTGTATAGGCTCTTGTTGTTAACCTGTTAGAATATATTAGTTTAGACATAAATATAAGGGCCATATTGTAATCTGTATTTTCTTTTCTTTCTCTTTAATATATATACTTGTGTAGGCTAACCTAAAAAGGTTAGACCTTCACTTTCTCACAACATGGTATCAGAGCCATATCTGATCCACCACCACCATCCACCACCTAGCTGCACCATCCACCACCTAGTCGCAGCCCTTCCCTCCACCCCACCACCTAACCGCACCATCCACCACCTACCCGCGGCCCTTCCCTCCACCCCACCACCTAGCCGCAGCCCCTCCTTGCCAGAAAACCCTACCCGAGACCCCCCAGGCCCTAGCCGCAGCTTCCTTTGTCCCCTTTACCCTAGCCGAGCCCCTCCACTGCCAGAATCACCTACCCGAGACCCCCCTAGGCCCTAGCCGCAGCTTCCCCTGCCCCTTCTACCCTAGCCGAAGCCCACCCACTGCCCAGAAATCCTACCCGAGACCCCCATGTCCTAGCCGCAGCCCCTCCTACAGCCCATACCCTAGCCGCAACTTTTCTATGCCACAGTTTTTTTATTTTTTATTTTTCCACAGCTTTTTCTATGAGGATTTCCTCTATATTCGCTCCCAACAGTCCTTTTGTCTGATGTTTTTCGTTTATATGGTTTCGTTGATACTGCTTGTTGTTCGTTGATACTTGTCCAAGTCTTATTATTCGTCTTCAACTCCTCATTTATATGGCGACTTCTGGTTCTACTCCGTCTGGGTCTCATTCATCGTTTGACATCATGAATATGCAAATTATAACCACCAAATTCAATGGATCCAATTATTTATTGTGGGCTCAGGCTATGAAGGTCGCGTTAGGTGGGAGGAAGAAATTAAAATATGAGTTTACTGCCCCGTCTAAGGATAGTAAAGATTACGACAATTGGGTCTCTGATAATTATTTGGTATTGTCGTGGTTATGGAATAGTATGGATCCCACCATCTCTTCCAGTGTTGTGTTTTTGTCTACAGCTAAAGCTATTTGGGAATCTATTCGTGAATCTTTTTCTATGGAAAAGAATGATTCTCGGGTTTATGAAGTCTATCAGAATCTGTTTCTACTTCAGCAGGGGGATAAATCTATTAGTGAGTATTATAGCAAGTTCAAGGGACTGATGGATGAGATTGATCAATATCATCCCCTTTCTAGTGATATTGAGGTTCTCAAGCAGCAACGTGAGGAGTTCTATGTCTCTAAGTTTTTATCGGGTTTACACTCTAATCTTCAGGCTGTTAAAGCCAATATTTTAGCTGGTGATGGGAGTATTCCCTCCTTGGGCAATGTTTATTCTCGGGTACTTCGCGCTGGTACTGAGACTTCTGAGACTCCTAGCAAAGATAATTCTGCCCTTGTTACTAGTTCAGGCCCCCGTGGTGGCTTTTGTGGACGTGGGTATTCTCCCTCTTATAATAGAGGTCGTGGTGGATGTGGTTCTTCCGCTCCCATCGTCTCTGGTTCTCGCGGCCGTGGTGGTTATTCCCCTCGTGGTCGAGGTTAAGTCGTGACCGTGGTTGTCTTTACTGTACACATTGTGGAGGGGACAATCATACTGTGGACCGTTGTTATGATCTACATGGAAAACCAGCCTTGTTCTCTGATAATCCTACGGGTTCTCCTCAGGATGCTACTCAGTCTACTCCACCAGCTGGGCCATCTTCAAATGAGTCTGTCACCCTATCCCGTGATGAGTACAATGCCTTAGTTCAACATCAACACCAGATGTCTCTATCTTCTTCTGCAGGGTTTGCAAACTCAGGTAATATTGCATGTTTGTCATCTTCTACTCATTCTCCATGGGTTATAGACTCGGGAGCTTCAAATCATATGACTGGTAAGTCCCAATTCTTTTCCCAGTTATTTAGTCCATCTACACAGTCATCAGTTGTGTTAGCTGATGGCTGGTCTTGTCCTATTATGGGTCATGGGTCCGTATCTCCTACTTCATCTCTCACCTTGTCTCCTGTTAATTACATTACTGATTTTCTATTTAGTCTCTTATCTGTCAGTCAACTAACTAAGTCTCTTAATTGTTCTGTAATATTTTATCCCTCTCATTGTGTTTTTCAGGACCTCAGCTCGAAGAAGATGATTGGTGGAGATCGTGAACAGAATGGTCTTTTCTATCTTCAGTCTCTTCCCCCTCAGAATGATTTTGTGGCCTTATCTGGAATTGTCTCACCTCATCAATGGCACTGTCGGCTGGGTTATCCATCCCTACAGTCGTTGCAGCTAGTTTTTCCTACTTTTAAATTCCTAAATAAATTAGAGTGTGAGGCTTGCTAATTAGGTAAGCATCATAGGGTGTCATTTCCTTTACATCATAATAATCGTTGGTCCACTCCTTTTGAGCTGGTTCATACCGACGTCTGGGGTCCATCTAGAACTAAAACTTTATTGGGTTTTTCTTATTTTGTTACATTTGTGGATGATTGTTCTAGGATGACTTGGTTGTTTTTAATGAAAGAATGTTATGATATTTCTTCTATCTTTCAACTGTTTTATAAGGAGATTCAAACTCAATTTGGTTCTAATATTCGTATTTTGCGATCTGATAATGCATTAGAGTATGTTAAAGGTCCTCTTCAGGCTTATTGTGATTCACAGGGTATAATACATCAATCCTCTTGTGGATACACTCCACAACAAAATGGAGTTGGAGAACGCAAAAATCGACATCTCCTTGAGGTAGCACGTACACTTATGATGCATATGCATGTTTCCAAACCATTTTGGGGGGATGCTGTACTTATTGCTTGCTATCTTATTAATCGCATGCCCTCATCGGTTTTACGTGGTGGCATACCTCATTCCGTCCTGTATCCTAACAAACCTTTATTTGCATTGCCACCACGTGTGTTTGGTTGTGTTGCATTTGTACATAATTTAACTCATGGTCTTGATAAGTTAGCTCCTAAGGCTACTAAATGTGTATTTGTGTGGTATTCTCGCACTCAGAAATGTTATAAATGTTGGAATCCTCATAGTCGTAGGTATGTTGTTTGTGCCGACGTTACCTTCTTTGAAGGTACGTCTTTCTTTGAAGCCTCCGGCGTCTCTCTCGATGGTGACCTTCTTGTTCCGTCTCTTCCGCTGCCTTTGCCGATTCCACCTTCAGATACTGTACCATTAAAGGTTTATCACCGTTGGCCCAAGCCATTCACTGCTTCAGATCAACCTGCTCCACCTCCTCCTCAATCATCGTCTCCTACTGAGGTTCCTCCCCAGTCTCCTGATCTTCCAATTGCTCTCAGGAAAGGTACTCGTTCTTGTAATCAACATCCCATAGATCAGGTTGTCTCGTATTCTCATTTATCTTTTCCTTTTCGCTCTTTTATCACTGCTTTGTCATCTATTTCAATTCCCCAGTCTGTCACTCGGGCATTGACCTCTCTGGGCTGGAAGCGTGCTATGGATGATGAGATGTTGGCACTCTCTCAAAATGGTACGTGGGAGTTGACTACCTGCAGGGAAACATGTTGTTGATTGCCGTTGGGTTTATGTGGTTATGTATCATCCGGATGGTACTGTGGAATTGTTAAAAGTTCGTTTGGTTGCCAAAGGGTACACTCAAACCTTTGGCGTTGATTATTTTGAGACTTTTTCCCCAGTGGCTCGTCTTACTTCTGTTCGTATCATATTGTCTGTGGTTGTCACTAAGAGTTGGCCGTTGTTCCAGCTTGACATCAAAAATGCATTCCTTCATGGTGATCTACACGAGGAGGTATACATGGAGCAACCTCCTGGGTATGTTGCTCAGGGGGAGTCAAACAAGGTGTGTAAGTTGAAGAAAGCTATTTATGGTCTCAAACAGTCTCCTAGGGTCTGGTTTGAGAATTCAGTCAAGTTGCTAGTTCATATGGTCTGAAACGAACCAATTCTGATCACTCAGTATTCGTAAGAAAGTGTGACAAAGGTATCATTATTTTAGCTGTCTATGTGGATGACATTGTGATTATTGGTAGTGACAGTGAAGGCATAGAATCGTTAAAGTCTTATTTGAGTAAGCACTTTCATATGAAAGATTTAGGGTTACTCCGTTATTTTTTGGGGATTGAAGTAGCAAGGTCCAAAATTTCTGCACTCAACTGCTCTAAAAGAAGAACAAAGGAAATATGTGCTTGATCTGTTAGATGAAACAGGGTTAAAGGGTTTCAAACCAGTTGATACCCCAATGGATTTGAATATCAAGTTTAGTAAGACTGAGGGTGAAGATTTTAAAGATGCTGAACGATATAGGAGACTGGTGGGCAAGTTAATTTATCTTACTGTAACTCGCCCTAATATTACGTTTTCTATAGGTGTTGTTAGTCAGTTTATGCAGAATCCCAAACTATCACATTGGGAGGCCGTCTGTCGTATATTGAGATATTTGAAAGGTTCTCCAGGAGAAGGTTTAGTGTTGAAGCCTGCAAATAACTTGGATATTATTGGTTATTCAGATGTCAGTTGGGCTGGAGATAATCTTGATAGACGGTCTGTCTCAGGGTTCTGTGTATTTGTCGGTGGAAATCTGGTTAGTTGGAAAAGTAAAAAACAAAGTGTTGTTGCTCGATCAAGTGCAGAGGCTGAGTATAGAGCCATGGCTCATACAGCGTGTGAGTTACTATGGGTTAAGTATATTCTACAAGAAATGGGATTTTCTAGTGATAAACCTATGCAAATGTTCTGTGATAATCAAGCGGTTATGCACATTGCCAGTAATCCAGTGTTTCATGAGCGAACCAAGCACATTGAAGTTGACTGTCATTTCATCCGAGATGTGGTCATGCGAAAACAAGTTGTTACTTCATTTGTTAGGTGTAGTGATCAATTAGGAGATATTCTTATCAAGGCGTTAAATAAGGGACTTTTTTATGATCTTTGTAACAAGCTGGGCATGATAGATATCTATGCTCCAGCTTGAGGAGGAGTGTTAGAATATATTAGTTTAGACATAAACATAAGGGCAATATTGTAATCTGTAATCTCTTTTCTTTCTCTTTAATATATATACGTGTGTAGACTAACCTAAAAAGGTTAGACCTTCACTTTCTCACAACATAACCCAAATAAACCCACCTCTCTTCCTACGGCTTTCTAGTAGAGGGATGCCCCTGGGGAGGGATAAATAAATAAATAAATTCATAGGCTCGAACTCAAGAATAAAGAAGATGATCTCTAGTATTAATAACAATAATACCTTAACAATGAAAAAGCTGAATATCTTTAACATTAACAATGGTAACCAAAGTAGTAAAAGTGGATAGAAGCATACCTTAAAATTGCTGGGAAAGTTATTGAAAAAGAATGCAGAGAAAAATACGGCACTTAAAGACTTTTTAATACCTGTAGTTTTCTAATATTATAGTTTTAGTAGACTTAGAGTCGTATAAATATAAGAATTGATTTTCGGAAGTAATTATTTTCCATGGAGTCCATCAAAAGAAAAATATCAACAATAGGAACACGTTAAAAGAAAGAATTGCTAATTAATAGGAAGGTGATCAAGCAAGAGAAAAAATGGCCTTAAGGAAGGTAAGTTTTAGTGTATTTTTGGAGTCCTATCATTATAAGATTAATGTAGTATTGGTAAAGAATAGCAATGTGATTATGTGAGCCAATAGAAGAAAAGAGACCCCCAAGGTCCACCAAAATAAAAAAAAGCAACAACCCACAAGACAATAGGAACACCTTAGTAATAATTTATTGTGGAGTCATACAACTATAAGAAAGTATCTCTAAACAATAGGAACATGAGCCATAAAAAAAAAATCGAGTCAAGAAATTAAATTTTAGCGAGAATTGGCCGGATTAAAAAAGTGAACGATAGGGTAGTGAGCCAAGAAAAAAAAAAAGAAAAGAAAATTAGGTTTCTCATGGACAGACCAAAAAAAGAGGCATACCAAATAAATAAATAAATAAAAATAGTGGCTCCCTGCACATGTGACAATGGGACCAGCTTTAACAATGGTGGGACCAATTAAATATCCACCAATGAAAATCATATGTGCTTTCCAAACTTTGTATCACAAATATGGTTCTCAACACATGTTGGAGTGAGACCACCTTTAATAATGGTGGGACCACTTTAACATCCTCCAATAAAAATCTCATGTCTTGTTTACCACATTTAAAATAAAATTTGGGAAGCATAATATTACTCTAATTTTATGGTAATAATCATTATTTTAGGTATGCTTTTTTACTTTTTTTATTTGGTAGTCAATTATACATGATTATGAATTCTAATGCTACACCATACGTCTAACAAAGATGATTAATGATGCCTTTACAATAATCACAAAGTAGGAGACATTACCAAACCAAACCAAACCAAGCCTTGTGTCCCAATCAATTGGGGTCGGCTGTATGAATCCTTTTTCTCCATTCTGCACGATCAAGAGCTATATGCTCATTTAAATTATATATATCCATATCTTGTTGCACTACATATTCCCAAGTCAGTCTAGGTCTGCCTCTCCCTCTAATCATTCCAGGCACTACGATCTTATCACTCTTTCGCACATGTGCATCTACAGGTCTTCGTTGCACATGGCCGAACCATCTAAGTCTATTCTTCCTCAACTTATCCTCAATATGTGTCACTCCTACAGTCTCTCGGATGTACTCATTTCTAATTTTATCTTTCCTAGTCTTACCACACATCCATCTTAGCATCCTCATCTCCGCTACACTCACCTTGCTAATGTGTTGTTTCTTAGTTGCCCAACACTCTGTCCCGTAGAGCATAGCTGGCCTAATAGCTGTCCTATAAAATTTTCCTTTCAATTTTGTTGGTATTCTCCGATCACATAATACTCCAGAAGCACTCCTCCACTTAAGCCAACCCACTTTAATTCTATGGGTCACGCCATCACCAATCTCTCCGTCTCTACTGATCATTGAACCTAGGTAGTGAAAGTATTCCCTCTTTGGGATCTCCTGATCTTCGATCTTCACTGCTTCGTTGTCTCTACTTCCACTGTTGCTAAAAGTACATTCCATGTATTCTGTTTTCGTCCTACTTATCTTTAGCCCCTTAGTCTCCAGTGCTTCTCTCCAAGCTTCTAGTTTAGTGTTGAGTCCCCTTGTAGTCTCATCAACCAAGACAATATCATCTGCGAACAACATACACCATGGGACCTCATCTTGAATGTGTCTAGTCAATTCATCCATAATTAGGGCGAACAAATAAGGGCTCAAGGCCGACCTCTGGTGCAGGCTTACGGTAATTGGGAAGTCGCTTGTTTCTCCGGCTGGTGATCTAATTGTAGTAACCGCTTCATCATACATATCCTTCACCACATCAATATAACCCTTGGTCACTCCTTTCTTCTCTAGCACCCACCAAATTAAATCTCTAGGCACTCTATCATAAGCTTTCTCTAAATCAATAAAAACCATATGTAGATCTTTTTTCTTCTCTCTATACTTTTCCATTAGTCTTCTAAGTAAACAAATTGCTTCCATAGTTATAGTTGATCTCCCAGGCATAAATCCAAACTGATTTTCTGACACTGATGTTGCGTCTCTTAAGCGATGCTCCATCACTCTCTCCCATAGCTTCATAGTATGGCTCATCAACTTAATACCTCTATAGTTGTTGCATTGTTGTACATCTCCTTTACTCTTATATATAGGCACTAGAATGCCCTTCCTCCACTCATCAGGCATTTTTCTAGTCATTAAAATCCTATTAAAAACTTTTGTAAACCAAGATGCCCCCACATCTCCCAAGCATTTCCAAACCTCAATGGGGATCTCATCTGGTCCTAAGGCCTTGTTGGGTTTCATCTTCTTCAAAGCAAATTCCACCTCAAACTTCCTTATTCTCCGATAGAATCTGTAATCTCTAGTTTCATCGTAACTTCCAGTTTCTTCTTCCATTGTGTTATCCATATGTTTTTCATTCAACAACTTCTCAAAATAGCTCTTCCACCTTTCCTTAATCTCTTCATCGTTCACTAATACCCTAGAGTCATCGCTTTTTATACACTTAACCTGATTAATGTCTCTTGTTTTCCTTTCTCTCGACTTAGCAAGCTTATAAATACATTTTTCTTCCTCTCTAGTGTCTAATTTGGTGTAGAAGGCGTCATAGGCTTCCATTTTAGCAACTCTAACTTTCCTTTTAACCTCCTTATTTGCACATTTATAGCTTTTGAAGTGTTCCTCACTTCTATCATTTTGCCACTTCTTAAAGCAATCCTTTTTGGTTTTTACTGCAGCTTGTACCTCTTCATTCCACCACCAAGTATCTTCAGAAGCTAACACTCTTCCCTTCGACTCTCCGAGGACCTCCTTCGATATTCTCGTGATGCACCCTGCCATTCTATCCCACATAGTATTGCTTCCATCTTCCAAATTCCAAGGTGCTTCTGTATACATTCTCTCTTGGAATATTGCTAGTTTCTCGCCTTTAAGGTTCCACCACCTAGTTCGCGGGTTTATAGGGTCTTTTCTAGTACGACATTGTCTTTTATATGGATATTTAAAATAGTAAGTCTATGTTGAGATGTTAAACTCTCTCCTAGGATGACCTTACAGTCTTTACATGCTAAACGGTCTGCCTTTCTCACAAGGAACAAATCGATCTGACTTCTATTAAATCCACTCTTAAAGGTTATCAAGTGTTCTTCCCTCTTTTTGAAAAAAGTGTTTACTACTACAAGATCATATGCTACTGCGAAATCTAAAATACTCATCCCTGCCTCATTCTGATCTCCAAAACCATACCCCCCATGCACCCTCTCATATCCAGTTCTATCTTTGCCTACATGTCCATTAAAATCTCCACCTGCAATTATCTTCTCTCCTCCCGGTATTTCTTGCATTAAAGCGTCCAACTCATCCCAGAATTGTCTTTTAGTGTGATCATCCAATCCTATTTGGGATTGGATTAAGACTTATAGTTGAGTCGACCTACCAACTATGGATGACTTTTAGTTGGATTGAATTAAGTCACTTGACACTTAGCTTGAACCGTGTAAAAAAAAAAATGGAAAAACTATAAGAATTGTGATGATAACAGTGGTTTAATCAATATTTGTATGACTCACATTAGGAATAGAAGTTGTATTTCCTAATGTTAAACCATGTATATAATATTATGTATATAACAAATTTTTTTTTTGATAACATATGACTCACATTAGGAATAGAAGTTGTATTTCCTAATGTTAAACATGTTAAACCGTGTATATAATATTATGTATATAACATATCTTTTTTTTTTTTATAACATATATATAACATATCAACATGGATAGAAGTTGTGTTTCCTAATATTAAACTGTGCATGTATATATAACATATCAATTTGGACGGCCCAAAAAAAATGGCATACCAAACTTATTAAAACTTTAACAAAAATTAGTTGAGTAAAAGTGCACCGATTGATAAAAGTGTAAAACACTTATGGGCATTGGTGCACTTATATAGATTATAGTCTATAGATATATATATATATATGTGTATATATATATGTGTGTGTGTGTGTGGTCAAGTGGGTTTAGGTCTTCCTGGTTGGTGCATAATTAAATGGTAGTGTTCTTTAGACGACGTATTCTTTGGTGCAAGTCCAGTATAATCCTGAGTTGCTCGCCGATGATTTCCTGCTATTCAAATTCTTACTGTTAATACTTAGTAGTTAGTACTTATCTAATTTTCACCGCCAGACTTGTTTAGGTACAATTGTACATGGTTATATTTCTCTTTTATCTTTTTGAAAGATGCCATTTCCTGTTACAGATGGACTCTTTTTAGTTAAGTTTTAGGCATTGTTGTTTTTTATGTGGATAATTGGAGGATGTGCCTGGTCTGCCCTTACTTCATTAACTAGTGATTGATTCTTTGCAGCCAATAAATGATTTGGATTTCCATCCTCAGAATACTATTCTCATATCTGGGGCCAAAGATCATACAATTAAGTATGGTTCTCCTTCTAATTATATTTGGCGCTATAATCCATCTCTATATATACAAATTGAGAAATGCTTCTTCTCATTATGCCTATATGTTTTTATACATGTTTGTGATCTAATAATAGGAAATTTCACCTGTCTCATTTCATACTTATACATAGAGCCCTTGTACTTCTTATTTCATCTCTATATCTATAAATTCAGAAATGCTTGTTCTCATTATGCCTGTGTCTTAATATAATAGTAGGAAATTGCACTTATTACTAATTCCAGGTTCTTTGACTTCTCGAAAACTGTAGCAAAGAGAGCACACAGAGTAATCCAGGTTTATTTTGTTTCTTATCATGGATTCAAGCATCGTTCTTGGACATGGCACTTGAAGTTGTGACTTCTTAATCGCATTTATTTTTGTTTTCTTTTTTATTGATATAGGATACTCACAATGTGCGGTCTGTATCTTTTCATCCCTCTGGAGATTTTGTTCTGGCAGGTCATTAAATTCTATTCATTTTTTTCCCTATAAAGTCGAACTCTAATTTTAGTGCTTACAACGTGTTATCCTGAGAGTTATCTAAGGTCCATGAAGGTTGTCTGAATTTTTTCAGCTATGTTGAATGAAATCAGCAAACTTTTTGTACTTCTTAAACAATCACATGGAGTTTGTCTCAAATTTTTAGGGGTTTCTCATACATTATATTACTATGGAACTGGTAGGTGGTGAACTATGTATGCATATTTACACAGATTCACCGTAAATTATGTCAGAAGTATGTTTTTGAAATGACACTGTTTGGGTAGCTTTTTCTCTTTCTTTCTCTTTTGGTCGACTTGTTCCGGACTTCCGGTAGAAACTTGTGAGTCTACATATAGCAACCGTGAAATCCTACATATGTAGGATCATTGGAAGTGTGATAATCAAAGCATATTATTACCTTTAAATTATCTTTTCACGTTGGTGCCAACCTTTTCTGATCGAGGCTAAATATTTTTGAGGCCCGTGGGGACATGAAAAGGCCTACGTTAAACTAGGATTAATGAAAGTTGGCTATTGAAGGAAGTTTTTCTTCTTGGGTATAGTTTAAATGATGATCGAAGTCACTTCATAGCATCCCCCTAGACTAGGAAATTCAATAATATGATAAGGTTGGGAAATTTATCTAAAATGTGGATGTGTCTGGAATGCTGACTTCGAGCTTTGGAAATTCAGTAATATGATAAGGTTAAGTTTGTTTCTACAATTTTTATTATGTCACCTGTCTTTTTGTATTGTGAATTGACCACTGAGAAACGTGAATTTTTTTACAGGGACTGATCACCAAATCCCACATTTATACGATGTTAATACTTTTCAGTGTTACCTATCAGCAAATGCCCCAGATATTGGTGTTAATGGAGCCATAAATCAGGTAGCGTAAACATTTCCTCTTCTTCTTCTACATGAAACGAAGTAGTTATCAACATGTCACTAATAAATTCAAAGGCTTTAAGGGAATTAGGAGAGTTTAATTGGTCATGTAGGTGAGATACTCGTCTACTGGCGGTATGTACTCAACAGCATGTAAAGATGGTGCTATACGGTTATGGGATGGTGTGACTGCCAATTGCGTGCGCACAATAGTGGGGGCGCATGGAACATCAGAAGCCACCAGTGCCAACTTTACAAAGGATCAGAGGTAGTGTATACATAATGGCTTGAAGTTTTGGTAACACACAGGCATCCACATCCATGCGCATATATATGCCTGTATCTGTATGCATGTGCAGTGTGCACTGTTTGTAATTTATTTTAATAAAGTCAGGTGATGTTTTTTAGTACTTGTGTTCTTGCGGAAGTGCTTATTCAATGTCGGAAAGCATATTCTATACGGAACAATAGGCACTTGATACAGTGGATTTGTTAGGAATATACCCCATCCCTATGAGGTACAAAAGGGTAATTCTTGGGACACAACTTTCACACAACTTTCACACAACCTCCTAAAAGATGTGTCTATCTCTCTTCTGTGTCACTGTGGGGTCCAGTGACATCACAAGAGAGAGATAAACACATCTTTTAAGAAGGTTGTGTGAAAGTTGTGTCCCAAGAATTGCTCGGTACAAAAATAGAAAGGAAAAGAATCACATAAGAAAACCAGATTTACTTTCATCGAAAAACTAGGACTAGGTCGACAGAGCTGCCAAAGTTTTTAGGTAGAAAGAGGAGATCACAGAATACATTGATAGCCACCCTTAAATGACATAAAATTAGGACCTCAAGCTATTAGTGCTAAAATTACCAAAATACCCCTCAAAGTAAGTTTACAGAATTATCAGGCTCCATACTGCCCATCCGTATTCCAGATGAGGGAAAGTTTTTAGTAAATATTGCTTGAACTTAGATAACGTTTTTGAGTTCACCTTTTTTCGGGGGGTGGGATGTGAATCTTTTTTTTCCGAAGTGTTATGCCCTTCGGGTGCTGGCTTTGTGACATGACTAACGTGTTGAGTGTCTAGGTTTGTTCTCTCTTGTGGAAAGGATTCCTCTGTGAAGCTTTGGGAGGTTGGCACTGGAAGATTGGTCAAACAATATCTTGGAGCCACGCACACACAATTGCGGTGTCAGGTATGTGTATGTTTGCATTTGTTTCTATAAAACCATATGAATATGTTCCTTGATAACTGAAATCCATGAATCAAGAAATGTAGTACGCTAAAAGCAAAGGACACTAATAACATTTCGTTATGCATGTTGTACACAAAGAAACGTACTACACTAAAAGCAAAGGACACTAAGAACATTTTGTTATGCATGTTGTAACATTTTCATACAATTCCCAAGTATGCAAATTATTTTCTGCTAGGGGTTTGTGTTTAATAGTTCCCCTAAAATCTGAACTACTTATATTGGTCAAATTGGAATGCAATTAAATGCTCTTTTTTTATTCCCCGCAGGCTGTTTTCAACGATACAGAAGAATTTGTACTATCCATAGATGAATCGAGCAACGAGGTTGGTTTAGCATCTTCAGTTGATATTCTCTTACATTTGCAGATGACTCCACTTAAAAGACTTAAAATGATGGTTTTGGATTACAGATTGTTGTATGGGATGCTCTAACAGCAGAAAAAGTGGCAAGGTGGCCATCGAACCATGTGGGTGCACCCCGTTGGCTTGAGCATTCACCCACCGAGGCAGCATTTGCTTCCTGTGGGACCGACAGGTCCGTGCGGTTTTGGAAAGAAACTCTCTAGGTCTCTTAAAGAGTGGTTCACATCTCTTTATCCAAGGACTTGCAAATTGAAGAAACAATTTGGTGAAAATGTGTTTGTCGGACAATAGGTTTTTTTTTTTCGAAATTCAAATGTCAGGTTGTCATTTTCCAAATAAATGTTTGTTGTAGTTAATTAATTTTATTTATTTTCGGAGCTATGGGAGGGATCTCTACCTACCTCTTACATAAATTTTCAGCATGGTTAAATTCTAATGGCCGCTATGGAACTTTTTTAATTACCTCCTCAAAATCAGATGTAGGGCTAAGGGCTAAAGCATTCAGGTCAATTTAGTGGCCTTCTAAATTTCTTATTTCTAAGTTCATGGGCGTTATAGTCATTTCATTAGCTATGTTAAGGGATAATTCTTGTATCTTAGGAATGTTAGAGCATAGATTGTGATGATGAATTATAATTGTTAACTTAGTCGAGAATTCTTTCTGATCATGTCACTTCTATGTTGACATTACATTGGTTCTAGGTTAAGGTCTCTTTTGACCTTCTTGTCGAGACTTGTATATCCATAGAAGCGTTGCGATTTCCTAGGCTTTGTTATTTCTCCCCCATTTAGATCTAGGTGAATCCTTATCACTCGCCACTTATTATTCTATCAATGTACGAATCTCCATTTTCATATCTATCTCTTAGTTTTGGATTGTTTTATCGAAATTCAATACTTTATGCGCGACACCTTAGATTAGGTGAATATCTTATATGTTGATGTGAAATAGAGATATTTTTTTAGGATTTCTATCGTTGTATGCATTGCACATTTCCCTATCGTAGCTGGATCTCGGTGAGTTTTCTCGTTCCTCCATGCATATCATGTTGACTGCTATTTGAACCTACTTGGTTATGGATGCCTCTTTTAGAAATCTTACACCCCTTTCGACTTGCTTGTGCTATGTATATCTATATCTATGTATTGTTTGGGACACAAACTTTTCGATTGAATAAAATGATGGTGACTAGAGGCCTATCTATGATAGGATGAGAGGGGGTGTTTTAATCCCATCAAGCTCTTTCCTTTCTCATTCCATAATCCCCGGATCTAGAAATCTCTGGTTTCAAAGAACAGTAGCTTTCAAAATGATTTCTTAATTTCTTTCCTTAAAATTAAGTGGTGACTCTTTCTTTCTTTTTGAAAATCGAAAACCCAGAAGCTGTGGGCGGTATCCACAATATCATTATAGTTTTAATTGGGATGTTTTCTTATTGGCTAAATAATTGGTGGATTGCAACCAACATAGAAGGCTAGTAGGCCACCTCTTCTAGGACTCTTAAAAGTCTTCTAGGATTCTTAAAAGTCACACATGAGTCATTTTCCCTCTTGGTCCACTAGGCCGATTATGATAAAAATTTGACTTAGTTGGATTCCACATATAAGCCTTTAATACATGATCACAAATTTTCGAAATTAGCCAGTATACCCAATCAATAAGATAATTCATACTATGGTTAGCATAGGCTATCAATGCGAGTCATAGCAATTGTACTACATTATGTCATACTCCCTTCTATGCACCACACAATTAATAACCTTTACTAACCTAGTCAATTATGCCAAAATGCTCATGTAATATGTCTTGTTAAGACATTTCCTATTTATCAAACAACCAAACATAATCTGTACACACATTATTGAAAACAGGAAACCAACAGAAACATAGCATAAGTGTCAATTACACTACAACTGAAATATCCATCATTTACATCATAGATTACTCAAAAGACCATATTCCTTATATGTCTTTGAAGGTAATCCCTTAGCCAATGGATCGGCAATCACAAGAGTAGTGCTCAAATTCTCAATTGACAATTGTTGTTTCTGGACTCTTTCTCTAACAACCAAGTACTTAAGTTCTATGTGCTTGGAACCACTAGAGTACTTTCCATTCTTTGAGAAGAAAACTGTTGCGGTATTGTCACAATAAAGTTTCAACAACCTGGCAATGGAGTCAACAACACCAAGTCCTGAAATAAAATTTCGCAACCATAGAGCATGACTCGTGGCCTCAAAACATGCCACAAACTCGACCTCCATCATGGATGAAGCAATAATGGACTGCTTCACACTCTTCCACGAGATTGTTCCACCAGTTAGCAGAAACACAAAACCTGATGTGGACTTTCTGCTATCTAAGCAACCAGCAAAATCCGAGTCTGAGTACCCGATCACTTTTAACTGATCTGATCTCCTATACGTGAGCATATAATCCTTCGTCCCTTGAAGATATCGCATAAGTTCTTCATTGATTTCTAGTGTTCCATTCCTGGGTTACTTTGATATCTACCTAGTATTCCAACTACAAAGCTAATATCTGGTCTGGTACAAGTCCGAGCATACATTAAGCTCCCCACAGTTGATGTATATGGAACTTTCTTCATTTGTTCCTTTTCTAAGTCATTCCTAGGGCACTCACTTTCATTTAACTTATCACCTTTCATGATTTGTACATCACTGACTGAACACAACTGGATATTGAATCTTCCAAGACTCGATTGATATAACCTTTCTGAGACAGTCCTAGCAATCCTCGAGATTGATCCCTAAAGATCTCTATGCCAATGACATAGGATGCCTCGCCCATATCAACAATCTTAAAGCACTTGGCAAAATACTCCTTGGTTTTGAGTAACAAACCAAGATCACTACTGGCTAGAAAAATGTCACCCAAGTACAAAACTAAAAAGATAAACTTGTTCCCACTGACCTTTAGATATATACATTGATCAACAGTGTTTTCCTTAAATCTAAAAGTAGTAATGGTATCATTAAACCTTATGTACAATTGTCTGGAAGCTTGTTTATGACCGTAAATGGATTTCTTTAATTTGCAAGCCAAATGTTCTTTCCCTTCCTTTTTGTGAACCCTTCAGGTTGTTCTATGTAAATATCTTCATCCAAATTTTCATTCAAAAAAGCAGATTTCACATCCATTTGATGTAACTCTAGGTCATAATGAGCTATAAGTGCCACAATAATTCTTAGTGAGTCCTTCGTAGACACCAGAGAGAAGGTCACTCTATAATCAATGCCCTCTTTCTGAGTGAAACCTTTAGTCACAAGTTTGGCCTTATATCGCTCGATATTGCCTTTAGCATCGCGCTTGGTCTTAAAGACCCATTTACAACCGACTTTCTTACAATTATTAGACAATTCAACGAGATCCCAAACATCATTCTCGTCCATCAATTTCAACTCTTCATTTATAGCATCGATCCATTTACTAGAATTATCACTTTCTATGGCTTGTGAAAATGAAATCGGATCCTTGTTAATCCCAATATCAAAATCAGATTCTTGTAGATACACCACATAATCATTTGAAATGGCAGGTCTCCTTTCCCTCCGAGATCTCCTCAGAATTACTGGTTGTGGTGGTTCTACATTATTTTCAATGGTAATATCCTCATGACGTGGTGAATCATTTCCATTATGTTATTCGTTTGCCTCAACTGGTTGAATAGGCTGAGGAACAACAAGTTCTTGAGGAGGAAAAGGTGGTGGGATAGCCACTCTTATTTCCTCAAGATTTACCTTTCTTGATTCATCACTCCCACTAATTTCGTCATTCTCTAAGAATCTAGCATTACCGGTTTCCACAATCCTCATACTATAGTTACGGCAATAAAATTTGTACCCTTTGGACTTATCCGGATAACAGATATGGTCCTTGATTCTAACTTTTTCTCATGTGGATTGAAGATCCTTTCTTTTGCTTGACAACCCTAAATATGTAAATGTCTCAAACCAAGCTTCCTACTAGTCCACAACTCGAAAGGAGTTGTTTGGACCACCTTACTGGGAACCCTATTCAAGATATACATTGCAGTCTTTAATGCTTTACCCCACAATGAATCGGGTATAATTGAATAACTCATCATACTCCTAACCGTATCCAAAAGACTACGATTACGTCTTTCAGCAACTCCATTCTACTGTGGCGTACCTAGCATTGTGTATTGAGCACAAATGCCACGCTTTTCAAGAAATTTGGTAAATGGGCCAGGATGTTGGCCCGTTTAATCATATCTACCATAGAACTCACCACCTCTATCAGACCACATTATTTTAGCCTTTCTATCTAACTGTCTCCTGATCTTAGTAATGAACACCTTAAGGATGTCAACGACATGTATTAGATATATATAACCATAGCGAGAAAGATCATCTATAAAGGTGATAAAGTAACTCTCTCCAGCAAAACATAGAATGGAGAGTGGTCCACAAATATCTGTATGAATTATCTCAAGAAACTTAGTACTTCTTGTGGCATCTTTCTTAGTGTGTTTGGTTTGGTTTCCTTTAATACAATCCACACAGACTTCAAATCAGTGAAGTACAGGTTATCCAAAATCCCAATCTTCACTAATCTCTCAATTCTATCCCTAGAGAAATGCCCTAGTCGTCTATGCTATAAGATTGAAGACTTAGGCCACGTTTTGAACCAACATTCAAATGCAAGGCTATTAAAGATTGTGCAAACTCATGATTCAAGAAAATTTATATAAACCATCACATAAAATACCAGAACCAACTACAATGGAATTAAGCAACAAACTGAGTTTTGCATTGCCAAATAAAACTGAATATCCAGAAATATCTCATCTAGATAAAGAAACCAAATTCCTAGAAATCGAAGGGACATAAAGAGTGTCCATAAGATCCATCTGATGACCTATCTCTAAGAGTAGGCAGTAGTTCCAACAGTTACCACTTCCGCTTTGAGACAGTTCCCTATATAGACGAATCTTTCACTATCATTCGACTTTTGGGTGGTAAAGAATCCCTGCATCGAATTTATTATATGAGTCATGGCCCCAGAGTCAATCCACCAAGTGTTAGAATGAACTTCATCAAGATTTGATTCATAATATACAAAGAAAAGATTTATACCTCTCCTTTCAAACCAAGCTATACGCTTGTTACAGTCCTTCGTCACATTTTCTTTCTTGCCACAAAAGTAACATTTAACAGTGAACTTTTCACGGCCCTGGCTACTTTTCCCAGGTCCATCTCCTTTCTTGGGTGGAAATCTCTTTCCTTTCACAAACTTTCCTTTCTTTTTAGCTCTTTGACTTACAACCAGCATAGAGTGGGTCCTTCTTGCCTCAGATTCACTTCCTCTTGAATGCACATACTAGTCAGCTCATTCAAATTCTACTTGTCTTTGTGAGTGTTATATTGAATTTTGAATGGGCCGAACTGAGGAGGGTGTGAGTTGAGAATAAACTGCACCAAGAAGAGTTCATCCACTTGCATTCCTAGTGCTCAAAGTTTTGCAACTTTGTCAGTCATATAGAGGATATGTTTCCGAACTCTTCTATTACCATCATATTTGACAGTAGTTAATTCTTCCATAAGTGTGTCTGGAAGTGACTACCTGCTGATTTAAAACGTTCTTTGATAGTAGTTTATAATTCCAATGCGCTATTAGTTTGAGGGAGAGAAGTCTTGATGTTATTAGCTATAGTCTTCCTCATAAATGTAAGACTAAGTCTGTTCGATCTCTCTTAGGCTTTCAAAGTATCAACCTATTATATGACACTATCAACAACAACTTCCTCAGGTTTTTCAGCCAAAAGTGTCATGTCGAGATCTAACACACCTAGTATGAATTGAACTTGTTTATACCATTCCGAAAAGTTGGAACCATTGAGGGTTGGAGTGCTAGATGCATGAGAGTGCAACGAAGTGGGAATAGTCACTGAAATAGGACAATGCTCACGTTAAGGCCTTGAGTCTATCTTTAATATAGAAATTCTAAATAGATGAACTATTGATATCACATCGGTTCCACCTTTGGGCGATGACCTTAGCATATCTAGTGCCCACTCTATAGGTGAAAAATATTATTACTTATATAAGTCTAATGTAATTTATGTCACCTACTAGTTAGTCATGTTACCTTTGGGTATCCAATTCTACACTACTAACACAAATTACATTACCCTATCCAGTTCATAGTTAGTTGAAAGTGACTCTACTTTGGGCTAGTCCCAATCTTCTAACTATGACTGCCATTGAGAATATTATTGTCTTTTATGTCACCCTTATTTAACTAATCTTTAATATAGTTTTATATTCATTAGGCTCACTAACCTAGGTCACTTTGGCGACTACCAAGTTAATAAACCCTTTGAAAAATAAAACTATCCAACAATATTCTTTGACCTTTTATTAGAGTTATTTATTTAATTGCTAAAATTATCATTTATTTACTTAATCACTTTCATGCTATAAGTTTAAACTTTCTCTTATGTGATTAAAATCTCTTCAATGACAAAAATTAACAATAACTCTGAATTTTAGATAAAACAAACAAAACATAGATTTATTTTAACAAAACAATTTAATCACAAAATTTAACCATTCAGTTTTGCGTAGTACCACACACATACTAAAAAACTGAGTGTGAATCATAAATCTTTATTTTTGGCTAGCATAGAATCTCAGTATCATTAGTTGAACTATGCATAACCAAAATCAGTAAATAAAAGATAACTGAATCCCATCAATGATAGCACAATTTGTATACTGAATCAGTATCTAATCCAGATGCAAAAGTTGCAATGATAGAATAAAATTAATACGATTCAACTTAAAAAAAATTTCTAAGATGTATGTATTGAGAATCATGGCTTTGATACCAACTGTTAGACTTTAATCGATACAACTATCATTCAAAAATAATTTTATATGCCAAGATCTTAAATACAACACATCTTAAGAGATCATATATGAACTAAATACATACCGTTGTTAGCCATTGAGATTGATAGAGACTGAAATTGGAACCCCTTAATTAAACCTTTCTTATGGCTTTCTCCTTCTTCTCTCTGTCTCTTAATATAGCCAAAAACTAGTTTACTATAATTGATGGATAATCTTTCAAGGGGAAGTTCTTGAGTCTTTTATAGAGGAGAGAAGAGGGCCTTTTAATGATTGTCATGAATGACTATCTTGGAAGATGAACCATTCCATCATGGGTTTTAACTTAATCTCCCTACAGTCATCTATGTATATCATTTATAGTTTTAACTGAGATATTTTTTTATTTGATAAATAGTTGGTGGAGTCAAACCAACATAGAAAGCTAGTAGGCCACCTCTTCTAGGACTCTTAAAAGTCACACATGAGTTTACATTAGGAACACTCTCTAGTTGGTTTCGTTCAGTTTCGATAAAAAAAGAAGTCGTGGTGATTTATGGAGTGAGGGATGCTAGAGTAGTGACTGATTTGGCTGCTAGACAGTGGTCGACGAGGGGTTTGGCCGAAGCTTGGTGGTGGTCGAAGATGGGTTTGACCAGAGCTTAGTCGCTGTGAGTGGTGGTTGGTGGCAGTTTGTTGATGGTGGTGGTGGTTGGTGGTTGATGGTGGAGATGGTGGTGGTGTTTGGTGATTGATGGTGGTGGAAGATGAAGACTGCGGTGGTGATATTGGAATTCTTGGCCAAGTAAAACCTTGTGAAATAAGCTTTTCCCAAACAAGGCCTTAAAATAGGCGGGAGGAGGCTGCCAATTTGTTTGTTTTTTTTTCCTTCTTTGTTTGGAAACTCCTTCTCTTTTTATCCTTTTTTTTCTTTCTTTCCAATCTCATTCTCCCTCTTTTTTTTTTTGTTCTTTCTCTCTTCAATCTTTCTTTCTCCCTGCTCTTCTTTTCTTCTCCCTTTTCTTTTTTCTTCAACCACCCCACCGATTGGAGAAAACATAAATTATTCAGTGGGGAAGATGTATGGAAAGTTTGATGACTTTTGACCCATTAGCTTTAGTTTGTGATATTTCTTTCATTTAATGTCCATTTGAAACAATTCAAAAAGTAACAGACTCGTGTCAACGAGCACTTGCCACGACCCATCCCACTACGCGTGGAAATAGGACACGTGGCACGCCATCAAGGCTCATCCAATTCCTTTAAAGTAAAATAGCAGTGGAAAATAATAAGTGAAATCCAATTAAAATCAGAGTTATAAAAAGTTTTGACCATTGGAAACCTGGAGAAACATTTCAATTTAAAAAAAAACAGAGGTCTAGTCGACTGGATTGGGGATCCGGTCGACTGAAGACCAAAAGCAGAAAGTTTAAAACAGAACACCAGCCGTCCAGTCGACTGTGACTGGGGTCCAGTCAACTGGGGCCTAAAATTTTCAGTCGACTGACTCAGTCCAGTCGACTGTGCCTTTAAGCAGAATCAAAAATCAACATTTTCGTCCCATGACCAGTCGACTGAAACACGGTCCAGTCGACTGGTTTTACCATAATTAAAAAGCGGAACCCAAAATGGTACAGTAGTCCAGTCGACTGAAAAGCGGCCCAGTCGACTGATCTATCACTATTCACTCTCAGTGTCTAAAACCACACAGGATCCAGTCGACTGATATAGGGTCCAGTTGACTGGTCCCCTGCTGGGCAGCCCTATTGTGAAATATTACAACTCATGCTTCTCCACATCAACAACAACCACAACCACTACTGAATTTCAACATTAAAAACATAATTACAGATGTTCGAATACAAAATACAGTACCATGAATCTAACCCCACGGTTCTATTACAATATATTACAAAATCCCAAAACCTTATACGAGTTTAGGAAAAAAGGTCAAAATATATATATATATATATATAAACAAGAGTGCTTCCCATCGTCTCATCGGTCACGCTTCTTCTTGTCTTTCTTCTTACCTGCAATGGAGTAAATCTTCACTGCTCAACTATATGCTGAGTGTACAAGTTATAGCATATGCAATATAAGATGAAACATGCTCTAATCTCACAATTCATACAAATAGTCTCTAGGGAGAGAAATACGCCTTCATCCGGTAGCGGCAAGTCCAAGCCTTAAACCGCGATGCCAATGGCTAATCCATGCCTACAACCATTACATCCCCAAGTGCCCTGGTAAGTCGAAGCCTTAAACCATGCACAGTAGCCGTCGCTACTCAATTTCTCAAACATTGAGAAGCTTACTGCAAAGCGGGGGTATTTGTAAAATACAACCGCGCTAAAAGGAAGAATTGTATTAGTTTTTATCACAATTTCCCATGTTATCCGCAATTTGCATTACAAGGCTAATTTTTATACAGTATGATTAATCTATGATAAGTTGTATTGTTTTAGCTGTTGTGTATGCAGATCACTGCTGTGCGAACTAAACAGATAAACATCAGAATAAATGGAATGCTGGAATACAAACAAAAGAAGTCAAAGCTGAAATGTGGAGTTCGATCGCTTTAAGAAGGTTCGATCGATCGAGCGTTCGATCGCTCGAAGAGAGTAGAAGCGCTTAAAGATCAAGGGTTCGATCGATCGAAAGCAGTTCGATCGATCGAACGGGGTATTTCCAGAAACATTTGCGTGCGCAGCAGAATGCGGATTTTAACCCTAGTGCATTAGGTTTTCTATTTATATGCGTTTTGTAGACGTTCATAAGGACGCCCACTTTTACATTTTAGCAGTTCAGAAGGAGAGATAGAGAGTTTGTTTGGTTTTTTGTAGGTTTTTCATTGAATTTTCATATTGTGGATTGGATTTCTCAAAGTTTATACAAGTATCTTCTGTTCCAGGTTATTTATATATTGTTATTTTCATATTCTGCACGTGTTAGACGTAGTTAGATTGCTTGTTTTACAGTGTGGCATGCTAAATAGTTATATAACCATAGATTTTATAGTTTTCATGAATAACTCGCAACCAAACATGGTATTAAAGTTTTCTTACGTAAAAAATCAATCCTCGACACTCCAGACGATGTCTGAGTAGTCCCAGGTTGGGAGATCACGATGAAACAGTGATCTCCAGCCTCTGCCATGCAGCAGAATAATCGCTGTGTTCGATCGATCGAAGTCAGTTCGATCGATCGAACCAGAGACAGTCAAGCGATCGAAGTTAGTTCGATCGATTGAGGGATGAAGGTCTTCGATCAATCGAAGGCGCGTCGATCGATCGAACTCTCGGATTCTTGAGGATGTTACCTGCAGTATTCCAGGACTTTTTGTTTTAGGACTTGTTATCATTCTGTCCCAAATAAATGCTCAGTCTGTCAAAACAGTTTTAAAACTAAGGCCCTAAGGCATTTTCTTTCAATACATTTTGCAAACCATCTTCAATGCTAACACCATTGAGGATGCAAGTCTTAACTATTGAATTAAACCGCTTTTGTGTATTTCAATTTAACTGTGATAATATGGTCCCGGTCATGAAAGGGCCATAGAATCTTTATTTCTTTTGAGGAATACGGAAAACTGTAGGTAATATGCTCCATTGTGCTTCAAGGTAAATGCATGGTAGATGGCTAGGTTACTGCGGATTCGTGTAATCCCAACACTTACTTTTTAAAGTTAAACTCCTTAATTCTAAGTACTGTTTAATTAGCTAGTTAGATTGCTTAGTTAATTTTAATTACTTTCATTAGTAATCCTAGTTTGTTGAACTTCGTGTTCTGCACCTTCATTCAAACTTAGTTATTTAATTTTGTTTTCTTTAGAGGTTAGTCTAATTCGATAGGTCAACACCTTCCCTGTGGGATCGACCTGGTCTTACCAGATATTACTTGCACGTCTACCTACACTTGGGTACTGCACAAGAGCGCACAAGAAAATTCTCGTGTCACTTACCCCGTCATGAATTTGTATAAGACTCCTCTTTGACCCATATAGACAACTCAACGTGATCGCATAAAAGTAGACATGCTTTTCACAATTAATCGCGTGCATAAGTAACAAGCCTACAATTAACACATGGATTTTGCCCGGATCTCAATTTCATCGTCGAAATTTAAAACATGTATTTCTCTATATTTCACAAGTTAGAACTTCATACCTCGTGCGATTTCCCTCAAACTTTGAAGGATCGACTAGAGGGCCAATTAAACGTCGAATCTCAGATTTGAGATGATTCCTACAAGTTTTTATACCTGTTTTCCCCAAAAGTCTAGAAATTTGATTTTTACAAAAGTTTGCCAAACATGGCCTAATGACTATCAAAATGTAGGTCTTACCTCCACGAGTTCAAATCTCGAATTTGGAGAAAATCTGACGGACGAAAGGTCGCCGATCGTCGTCACAAAGCCCATGGGAACAAATCTCCTTTCTCTCTCCTCTTTCAAGATATTTTTGTAAAGTTTGTGAGAAATGAATTCTCACCTCACCTATTTATAGAAAAACTCTTCGGGAATCGCGTTTACTTCCCCGCGAGTTTCTCAAACTTCTAATTAATCCATGAAACGTCGCGTATGTCCATTTTTTATGTTTTTACAAGTGAAAATTATAAATTACAAAAATTTTCAACTAAGTCTCGTTTGGGTCCAAAATTACGTCCGAAAACTAAATTATGTGGAATCTCTACACAACCTACCTTTTATTTAACCTGACACTCACGTTCTCACCACAATTCTCAAAATGCTATCAACAATATGATCAAAACTACCAGAAATTATACTACGCAGATATAATTACTATTCACAGGAATACCAGATATATCAAATAACATTTAAATCATATAAATGTCATTTAACCATGCCAATGCAACATGACATGCCATGTTCCCATGTCCTCACTGACACCTTACCGTTGACTCACAGTCAACCTCATCACCATTATCAACTAACATTGATAAACTCACTAATTTCAATTATGCACGATGAAACTATGAAATTTTTGGAACGGGTGTGACATCACTTTATTTTGAAATAATTGGGTTGGGAAAAAATGAGGTATCTACACTATGCTTCAGACAACTATAACAAATTTACTATACATTAAGGGGCGTTTGTTGGTATTTTATTTTCTTGTTAACTAAAAAGGATGCATGACACCCCTTATGTGAGTGTAAGTACAAGACGGAGAGAAAATATCGAGAAAGTGAGTGGGAGAGGTGGCCCATGGGTTAGTTTTGTTTAGGTACCCTTGTCTTCTATTAGTATAGAGGTATTATTTCATACAATATATAATCTTTTTAAATTAATACTCAAAGTAATTAATAATCTCTTTTAAATAATAAAATTGTTCAATCCCGATTCGGGACAAACATGCTAAAATACTAAATAATAATACATTAAAAATATTTCTTTATAGCATTCTATAGGTCCAAAATATTTCATAAATTAATAATTAGTTAAAAAATAACATAATAAATTGACTATGAGGTTTTCTTAAAATAAGAATCAAGAGTAGCTTGTTTTTTGTTGAAATTCAAATCTAGTTGAATCTCATCTCTAATTGTTTGCAATGCACCTAAAAGTCTTGAGTTGTATTCTCGTATTGTAACAAGAAGTTTTGTATTACCATTGATGCTTTGAGTGTTTCTTTGCACGAAACCGGGTGTCAAAGGTTGTGTATCATCATCGACTTCTTCCTCTTGAAGATGCTCTGCCATGTTGTCAATGATCTAATCTATGCTCAAGAGCTCTGTACTTGTGTTATTTTCACCAGAAAAATTCAAGAGGTAGTTGACATCCATTTATCATAGTATCCCAACTCATTAATTACGGTCCCTAATTCATGAATGACGTCTCCATCTAAGGGTTCATCAAAGTTCTCGGATGTCATGTTTTCCATGGATTGTAGTTCACAATGGCGAAAGTAATTTGCAATTGTCATTGCCTCAACATCTATCTAAATTAATAATTATTATTTTATCGATAAATTGACATCTCTCTAAATTAATAGAATTTAGGTGGTTTCAACGTTATTAATTTATAGAGGTTATATTATACATAATTCAGTTGGGTTTGTGAATTGAGGGTAATGGTAAGAAGAGAAGAGAAATTCATTCAAAAAACAAATAGAGAAGAGAAAAATGATGGTAACCTCCATCCTGCTTAGATAGGAATTAGAGAAAAGAAGATAAAGGAAACCTAACTTTTTCTTATTTGGCCAGATTTAATAAGATTAAAAAAAAAAAAGGAATATATTTGTTATAGATACATAACTTTATTATTACTTGACTTCATAAGTATAATATACCATAGATATATTTATATCTCAACACTCTATTTGGATTGAGAAAAGTGGAGAAGAGAATAGAAAGATGAGTTTTCTCTACCATGTTTGGATATGCAATAAAGAAGAGAAGAGAAACATAACTTTTTAGACGTTTAGTTAGCTTTCATAATAGAAAAAAGAAAAAAGAAAAAAAGTATTTAGAAGCAATTTACTATTTTATCCTCAATTATGGATATATGTTGAAATAAACAAGAATGTGTTAGAACACATTGGCCTTTTAGACAATATCTTATTTTCTCTTCGTAATCTCTCTGATTTGGAGAGAGATAAAAGTGGGCTATTTTCTCTCCTCTTTTTCGTCTCTTTTCTCTTCACTATGTTAGCAAATGAGAGAAGTAGTCCCCTTTTTCTTCTCTCCTCTCTATTTCTCTCACGAATACATTTTTGCTCACCCAAAATTGCTCACCCTCCTCTTCCATTGGCTAATACAGTGGAGTCCAATATTAAATGAGAATTAATTAATAGTGTAAAGTACTAGGAAGTCATTATGATAGGAAGACCCAATTAAAGACCCAATTGAAGAAAAGACCCAATTACAAAGAAAAGACCCACTTAAAGAAAAAACCCAATTACAAAGATTTTTGGGAAGCCTTAATTACATAGGAAGTCATAATGATAAATTAGCCCATGATTGTGCACTTCTGCACCAAAGGCTTCAAAAGAATCCTTTACCATGGACTTCTGAACATACTAAAGCAGTTCAGAGAATTAAACTTAGAGTTAAAAAATTACCATGTCTTGCTTTAGCAAACCCACATTGGGATAAAATTGTTGAGATTGATGCTTCAGATATTGGTTATGGAGGAATTCTTAAACAAAAGAATCCTAATACTAATAGAGAAGAACTTTTACGTTTCACCTCTGGTATCTGGAAAGGTCCTTCAAAAAATTATTCTACTATTAAAAAAAAAATGTTTTCTATTGTTAAGTGTGTCACTAAATTCCAGGATGATCTACTTAACCAAACATTTCTTATAAGAATATATTGCAGTGCTGCCAAACATATCTTAAAACAAGATGTAAAAAACCTTGTTTCTAAGCAAATTTTTGCTAGATAGCAGTCTGATTTATCTGCTTTCGATTTTCAGCTTGAATATATTAAAGGAGAGCAGAATTCTTTACCAGATTTTCTGACTAGAGAATTTTTGCAGGAAAAACAGGATGCAACCTCCGGATAAAGGAGGATTTCAATTTCCTCAACGGCGTCCCAACAAAGGGAAGGGCCAACAATAGAACCCACCTAAGGGTTCCCAACCCAACAAAGGGTCCAATCAGCCAAATAAGGCTGGTCCTCAGCACAAACCCTCTGCCAAGGACATCCTAATTCAAGATCCAGTTTTCCATCAAAAACAATTTTTGGAAACCTTTCTTGTTTTAGATAACATGAAAAATAGTGAAAAAATTGAATTAGATGCTTGGGATTTTAAAGAAATATTTCTTAACATGCATAATTTCATGACCCAAGAATCTAAACCTAGATTTGCTTATGAAGCAATTTTAATAGAAACAGGATCTGCTCAAATTGAGCATTTCCATGTTGTACAAAATGACAAAAAGACTCTCATAACACATTCTAAGTGTTATATTATTTAAGTTCTTCATGCTAATCAGTGGGGTCTTAATCCTGCACATGCAAGAACTTTAAAAATTAATGGAGCAACATAAAATTATTGGGATTATTTAGAAACTTGGAACAAAGCTTTTCTTTACAATAGTCCAACACGAAGACACACTTGGCTCTTCGTCATTAATGATCAAATTCTTAAAACAGGTCTTGATTGTTTCCTTAACTGGTTTTATCATTGGTGGGAAAAAATGGGGCCTGAAATTGGTATTGTTCCTCGAGAAATTCTGGACTATTTTACAGTCTGGTTTAATCACCATCCTATTCTCAGAGGAAAAACTCTAAACAATATTCCCTTTGGAAGAAATATTTTATTCTTCTTTGACGAATTCAGATTAGTCTGGATTTGGAAATGGGATATTATTCATACTGAGGATAATCTTAGAATTCCTATCCTCCAGAGAACATTCTGGGTGAAATGCTGGCCTGGATTTGACATTTCCCATACACTTTCAAAAATCCAGCCAACAGTAAAAAATTATGTAAAAATTTTTGAGGAAGAAGAAAAGAAAAAAGCAGACCAATTTATGGTACAAGCCTCCCAGCTTTCCTCCCACTTAAATATGTTTGACCTCCTATTCACTTCCATTAGGGGGAAATTTCCACTTCTTTCTAGGGAAGAGATCCAAGTTAAGGTAGTGGAAGCTCTTAAGGAGCAATTCATTGCTTCTCAGAATTCCCAAGGAGGAAGCCAGGCTATTTCAAGCCAGACCAAAGATCAGGGTCAGCCATCCCAAACTACACAAACAAACATTTTTGGATGTTTAACAGGAGAAGCACAAGACCCTTATGAAGATGAAGAGGATATGGATACAACATCCATCTCCAGCCAGGTTCCTTTAATGGAAGACTTCTTCGATGCCATGATTGCCACGACATCACAGTCCAGCAAGCCAAATAGTAAAACTGAATAATTTGGCTAGGTGACGATTGCAGTGACGTCCTCCTTTCATGACGCATGCAGTGACGTCCTCACACCCACAGGTTTTACCCATCGTTTGGTATACCAGTGGTTTTGATACACAGTATCCAGATAAGGAGTAATCTGAACAACTCCAACAAATACAAGACACGTGTATTACTTTTTATCTTTTTACTATTCATCAACAGTACCCTGTCTAAGAACTGTAGATCTTTTTCTCTTTATTTAAGATGACCTTCAGAATTGTTGAAAGGCATCTCGTTCTGGTTCTTACTCTCTCTCTCTCTCTCTCTCTCTCTCTCTCTCTCTCTCTCTCTCTCTCTCTCCTTTTGTAATCACTACTCTGCTTTGTAACTGTGGTTCACTACAAGTAAGTAATAAATTCTCTTTATCTTTTAATCCTGTTTAGATCCTGTCTTTATTTTTTTTACTATGATTAAATGAAAATTAATTAACAGTGTAAAGTACTAGACTCCACTGCATTAGCCAATGAAAGAGGAGAGTGAGCAAATGCTGAGCAATTTTGGGATGAGCAAAACTGCACTCTTTCTCTCGCTCCAAACAAAGTGTAAAGGAATATTAATGTTTCTATTTCTTTTTTGTTGTTTTGTTTTGTTTTGTTTTTTTTTTTCTAACTTCCCTCCAAATTTCTCCAATTTAGTGAGAAACAAAAATAAAATTTTAGATTTAGAGCTAGAGAAACAAAAAATAGTTTTTGTCTCTCTATTTCTATTCGTGCATTGACCTTCTCTACTAGTCTCTTCCAAAAGTTACAATTTGTTAATAATTCCTCATTTCACTTTCATCTCCCTTTCTTATTAAAACACCCAAAACAATCACCTTTACACATAGCCTCATACTATCTCCTCAAGCTGAGGTAGAATCTCTTTGACTAGTGCTCACAACCTCATACTATCTCCTCATTAGCTTAAATTTCTTACCACAAGAATCAAATCTACTTAAACTGCAGTTTTTATTTTTCAGTTAGAAGCAAAATCGCATCTTTACACACTACGTTCTCTTTTCCACAACACCCAAAATTATTATAAAAAAAAAAAAAAAGTAATGTGTGTTTCTAGTAGATTCACGATTGTGATAATCACTTTCCTTCAACTTAGATTCACAATTTTGGGTGATTCGTCCTCCCCTTATTACCCACCTGATGACATTGCCATTAACTGTGGCTCCTATGGTAATTCAGTAGCTCTCGATGGCCGTGAATGAACCAGAGATGTTTAATCAAAATTTACTTTATCACCGCAACCAAAAGGCAAGTCAGCCATCTCAAGAGCCCTCATAAACACCACCATTCTGCTGATCATGTTCCTTACATGACTGCTCGATTCTCTCATTCATGGTTCACTTACACTTTTCATTTAAGTCCGGGCCAAAAATTCATTCGCCTGCACTTTTATCCATCTTCATACAATGGTTTTGAAGTATCAAAGTCCTTTTTTAGCGTAAAAGTGGGCCCTTACACTCTCCTTAGCAACTTTAGTGCTTCGCTCGCTGCTAAAGCTTTGGGTGTTGAATTTTTTGCTAAAGAGTACTGCGTGAACGTAGATGATAGTCAATCTTTAAGCATTGAGTTCTCTCCTTCTCATAGTGCTAGCTCAGGTAGCGTATACGCTTTCATCAATGGAATTGAGATTGTTTCCATGCCTACTGGTCTTTATTACGGTACCCAAGATGATTGGGGTGTCCCTGTTGTTGGAGAGAAGTCTCGATTTTATGTTGATAATAGAATAGCCCTTGAGATGGTTCATCGTTTAAACATTGGAGGAAGATCCATTTTATCCGAAGAAGATTTGGGCATGTATTGATCGTGGTCTGAGGACAAGAATTACTTTTTATAAACGGGTTCTGTACTTGTTCGATATAGCACCGTGATGGTCAAATACAAAAACATGTCGACATACATTGCACCACTGAAAATTTACCAAACAACCTGGTCAATGGGTTCGAAAGAGCAATCACTCACATGGAAGCTACCTGTGAATTTAGGATTTAGGTACCTCATTAGGTTCCATTTCTGTGAGCTTGCATCTGGGGTTACTAAGAGTGGCCAAAGGGAGTTTAGTATTTTTTTAAATAACTAGAGTGCTGAGATTGGTGCAGATGTGATCAAATGGAGCGGTGGAAATGGAGTTCCAGTGTACAGGGACTACTTGCTGATGATGAAAGGAGATAAAACGGAAGGCACACGTGATCTCGTCTTAACTCTACAGCCAAAACCAAAGCGTGAATCGGGGACTAGACAAAATGATGCACTCCTAAATGGGTTAGAGATATTTAAGATGAGAAACATGGATAATAATCTAGCAGAACCAAACCCCGCGTCTATGGCACATGCTTTGACATTGTGGAAGTCAAGGCTAAGAAGATTAGTTTTAGCTTTTCATGATGGAAATTTAATTGCAGCAAGGATGACACTTGTACTTACTCTAGTAAATATCATAGCTTACCAATTAAATCAATGGGGAACTAACTCTGGAAAAAAATTGGGATGTCGTCATTGGAAGATGAATTATGTCGTCGCTTTTCACTTACGGAGATCAAATTGGCAACCAATAATTTCGACGATGCATTTGTGGTCGGGAATGTCGGATTTGGTAAGGTTTACAAAGGGAGTATAGATGATGGGGCTAGGATTGTTGCAATAAAGCGGTTGAAATTGAAGTCCAAACAAGGGGCTTTCAAGTTTCAGACGGAGATTGATATGCTTTCAACGTTTCGACACGTCCATGTTGTTTTACTGATCGGTTATTGTGATGAAGGCCAAGAGATGCTCCTGGTCTACGAATACATGGCCAATGGAACTCTCGCCGATCATCTCTACAAAGTTCGTGACAAAATTGGTAATGAAAATGGTAACTCTCCTCTCACTTGGGAACGACGACTCAGAATCAGCATAGGTGCTGCACGTGGACTTGACTATCTTCATACTAGTAGGGGTGATCGACATGGACTTGTGCACCGAGATGTAAAGAGTTCAAACATTTTGTTGGATGAAAATTGGGTAGCTAAGATTTCTAATTTTGGGTTGTCCAAAATGGATAACCTCTCGCGCACCCATATTAGTACGGACGTCAAAGGCACATTTGGCTATTTCGATATCCATTACGTCATGACCCGTAGGTTGACAAATAAATTTGACGTTTATGGTTTCAGTGTAGTATTGTTTGAAGTGCTATGTGGGAGACCACCTGTGGATATAAGCCTTGAGGAGGAGCAACAGAGTTTGGCTCAATGGGCTCAGCTCTGTATCCAAGAGGGAAAACTTGATCAAATAGTTGATCCAAGCGTGAGAAAGCGGATTTCACTACAACGTTTGAATGCATTTGCAGAAATTGCTAACAAATGCTTGCATAAATCTCCCAAAAAATGACCTACAATGGCTGAAGTGGTAACAAGTCTTGAGTTTGCATTGGAGTGGCACCAGAGTCGCTATTTTGATACAGAGAATATTAGCATTGTTGGTGTCAGTGACGAGCAGATTAGAGGGATATTGCCTAACCTTCCGAGACTGAAGAAAAAAGAAACATGGGGTTGGCGGTGGGACTCACTTTGGCGTAGAGCGAACCTTTCAAGGTAAAAACTCCTTTGCCAGAGGAAATGTGTAGACACTTTTCCTTCAGGGAGATAGATGAGGCAACCGACAATTTTGCTGACCTTCGGCTCATTAGAGATGATATTTCAAGCAAGGTTTATATTGGCGTTGTCAGTGACATGATGAAGACTGTTATCGTCCAACTTTTGACCTTAAATGCAAGGCATGAAGAATTTTTAACTGAGGTACAAGTGCTCTCCCAGCTTCAGTACCCGAACCTGGTGCCATTACTTGGGTATAGCTATGATAAAAGCACAACGATCTTCATGTATGACTACACAGCCCACGGAACTCTATACAATCACCTCCATAATACCACAAACAGGGATTTATTCTCTTGGAAACAGAGGCTCCAAACCTGCATTTATGCTGCAAGAGGACTGAACTACCTACATACGGGTACCGAGCAAACGATAATCCATGGTGATGTAAATCTGCACAACATTTTGCTTGAGAATAGAAGGGTGGCGAAAGTTTTGAAGCTCGAGGGTCATACCTTAGGTAATACTAGATGGTTTCCTACCGACTTCAGCACAATACCTTTCGGTATTGAATACGTAGACCTAGAGTATTGGGTGAGAAGTACATTGACTGTAAAATCTGATGTGTACTCCTTGGGTTTAGTGTTGTTTGAAGTGTTGTGTGGGGGTAAAGTAATGGATATGGAGCTTGAGGAGGAGAAGCGTTGTTTATATGTGTGGGCCAATGACCGCATAGCGGTTGGCACGATTGATCCATATCTGGTCGGGAAGATCTCTCTGGATTGCTTGTGTACATTTCTGGACATTACTAAAAAACGCTTGCTAGGTAAAGGATCTGAACGGCCTACGATGCTTCGTGTTGTGAACTACCTCGAGCATGCACTGGAGTTGTAGGAAATTGCTGATGCTATAAGTGGGAATTATCAGCCTGGTGAGCTGAAAATTAAGAGGAGATTGTCAGTGTACTTGATGTGGCCCGAATGGTCAATTCCATGTTAAATGAGGTAAATGAGCTCAACTCCAACATTTATAGAATTGGCAGCTTTTACACCCAATAATTCCCTTTCAGGGGTAGTCATAACTGCTTCCCTAGTACTCTGTTTTTATGTACATTCCAACCTAAGATTGTGTTCAAGTTTTAAGCCAATGTCATTGTCTAGGTCTCTTTTTACTAAGACCAAACATTGTGGAACTTGTAACTGGACGTAAACAGGACGTAAACACTTATTTCCCTTTAGGAAATTAGATGTTGTATGCACCAAATTTCATAAAATAGATTTTCATATCTAATATGATGGCAAAATATCTATTTCTGTAACACCCGTACCCGGAAAAGAAGATTAATATGCTATTAGTATGTGTTAAGTAATGAGAATTAATGCATAAAATGATTTAAGGTGGGGTTATGAACCCACAGGTAAAAAGGTGTTCAAATGCGGACACAGATGAAAGTTCAGTAAAAGGCAGAACTGGTATAAATGTTGGGCCCAACGAGGGTCTAATTAAGATAATTTGCATTTTGATGTTATTATATGTTTATGTGAATATTTATTTAAATGCCTAAAGTTATAGTTATGTCTTATGATAGGTAAGGGGACCAGTTTTGGGTACCCATGTGAGGGCGTATTTGAATAAAATTGATAACTGGTAGGTTTTATAGCAACCTCATAATTTATGTGGGACCACGTTTGGGACCCACGCGGGACTTAGATTAAATCCTTTTAGAAAAGATGGGTAATTAATGTAATTAGCAAGGGGGTTTCATAATAAAGCTTAAAGAAAGTTTGGGGGTGTAAATGGGAATAAGAAAAAGTGGAGACAACACATATGCATGAGGCATATGTGTCTCTACACACTAACTATAGCTGGGAATTGAGAGAGGAAAGGACCGAGAGCTCTCGACGAAGACGACGGTAATCTCGACGACGATTTCTTGCCATTCCTTTACCGTCCGACGTCGGATTTTCGATCCGAGACCACTTTTGGACTCGTGGAGGTAAGAGGATCACATGCATGTAATTTATTTTTGTTTTTGGCAACGTTTTTACGGCAACCGTTTTTAATAGACGATGTTCTTGATACCAAACTTATGTAGGAATTACACCGGTGAAATTTAGGTTGGAAATTAGCACGAGATTGGGAAAATCTAGGCTTAATCGCTAGTAAATCGAGGAGGTGAGTGTCCTAATCTCTCAATTGGATGTTTAGCTATGATAATGTGATAATTGTTGTTCATACTTGTTAAACTCATGCTCATGTATGTATATGTTGTTGAATTTGGGCAAAAAGCATGCCAATAAGGTGAAATTGTTATGCTTATGTGCTAAGTTGCTTAAATGTTTATATGGATCAAAGGGAAGTCAAGTAGTGGTCACCATTTACAGGTCCCATATGTAAGGGATAAGAAGTCCTCAATGAGTAGGACGTGGTGACGACCACAATGAAATGCCGGTGATGCCTTCGGGGTCATAAGAGAGTGTGTGTTGCGCTATATGCGCCAAAAGTGAGAAAGATCCAGGGTGAGAAGGACCCGAGGGTGGTGGCTGGAATGACTTGACTTCCCGGAGATCAATTTGTTGTCATTTATAATGATTGTTGCATTTACATACTTTGCATTCCAATGGCATGATTAGTTCCCTCACTAAGCGAAAGCTTAAACGAAAATATATTTTCTGTTGTGGTTATTGAATAACCATCGAGGTACCAAACGAGACGAGGAGAGGAAATGATCCGCATAACGGGTTGGGCTTGGGAGTTGTCCTTGTGTATATGTGTTCATATGCCTAGCTAGTTTATGCTTAGAATGTATCTTTTGTTGGCAATGTAAATGTATCTTGGGTTTTTTTGGAAACTTGTAATATGCAAAGTTAGGTATGGTTAGTTGTTTATGTTCCAAACCATGAGTTGTACTTGCAAGTTGCAAGTTATGTATTTTGGGAGTGAAGTTGGAAAGAGTTAGTAGCTTTGGTTGTGAAACTAACTTAGTTTCTCCTTATGTGTAAATATTTATGTGTGTGTTGGAAGAACATGATTTTGAATGTAAAATTAAGGTTCCTAGTTGGAATTCTATGGATTATGTATGTTTAAACTACTTTTAAAATGTTTGGAAATGGTTTGGAAGCCTTTTATGATGCTTGGGTGAAGTTTTGAGCCACTTGAGAGTGCTTTCCAAATGGATTTGGTTGTATTTAAAAGGATTGTTATGTTACACAAGTTTTTGACAGAATTTTGATCATGTTTAGACATATGCGGGGGAGAGATGAAAGCTTGTATTATCAACTTGAGTTGTCATTGAACTTAGTTTTCTTTGGTTGAGAAGTTATACAAGTATTGAGTTAAATATGTGGGTTTTGATGTAAGTTCTTGATCCTAAGGATTAGCTTGTGTGTGTTTTGATTGCCAATTCATGTTTGGAGATATTGAGTTGAGGTTTAGAAACATTTGGAAAAGTTTGGAGACTGATTTTGGATGTTTCCTCAAAGTTTGGGAAAGTTTAGTAGTGTTTTGAACTTAAAATCTGGTGTTTTTAGCAGCAGGAAAACTCTTCTGCAGGAACCGGATCGATCCGGGTCAAGTGCGGATCGATCCGGGGCATCTGGAACTGTAGAAAATGACATTCTGCTAAATCCGGATCGATCCGGATTTGGGGCGGATCGATCCGCTGGTCCAGTTTCAGCCTCGACGACTTTTACGGAAACAAGCATAACTCTCTCTAGAAAATTCAGATTTGCGCACCATTTTTTGCGTTGGAACTGGGACTCAAAGAGATATCTTTCCATATAAAATTTGCTATACTTTATTAATGACCATTTTGCCCTTGGGTCTATTTTGTGTCAACGGAACTGTTTTAGTAGGTCTAATTCATGCGTTTCTTAATGAATTAAGGGTGTTTTTGAACGTGTGGGCTTGTTACACGTGTCCCAACTTGCCCGAGGCGGGTTAGGTTGTGACAATTTTTGGTATCAGAGCATTGGGTTAGAGCCTTGGGGACGAGTGACGATTACGACGCGTAATAAGCATAAATGATTAATGAATGTATAAATCATGCATACACATTTACTTAGCATGTTGAATGATGTTGAGCATGCATTAAAAAGTATAAACATAACGTGTGTGTGAAAATGTATTGTGAATGCCAGAGAGAAAATGTCTGGTTCGACACCGCCTACGCAAATGGAAAGAATGGAAAGAGTTGTAGTCGGTTTAGTACAAGTAGTTGAAACCCATGCAATAGAGGGGAGACGTGAACAACCGAATCCTAATCCGAGGGAGGAGGTGACTATAATTTCACAATTCTACAAGCAAAAACCGATATTATTCAGAGGGGAGACTAATCCAATGAGAGCCGATTTTTGGTTGTCCGATATGGAGAGGATATTCAGGGTTCTTTCGTGTTCCGAAGCTCAGCAGGTTTTATTTGCCGCCGATACATTAAAAGACGAAGCACAGTACTGGTGGCGTACAAAATTGGGACCCGATAGGCCGAACACTTGGGGGGAGTTCGTAGTACTCTTCAAGAAGTAATACTTTTCGAAATCGTTTGAAGATTTAAAAGCTCAAGAGTTTATGGAATTGAAACAAGGAGGGATGACAGTTCGGGAGTATTCTGCTAAATTCACAAGTTTGGCTCGGTTCGTTGAGAATATAGTACCAAATGAAGGGGATCGAACTAGAAAGTTTGTAACGGGACTTAGAGACGAGATTCGACGTCAAGTATCGACGTCAAGTATCAGTGCAACGGTTGGATAAAGTAGCAGAGGCATTGCATGTGGCTTCAATCGCTGAGAGAGATATGGGGTATCAACAAGGTTCGCAAGCACCGGTAACTCAATAATATAAACGGCCGGGTTCAAGTCAATACAGTGGTCAAGGGAGTTCGAAAAGACAAAGTTTTGGAGGTTCCTCAGGTGGTGGAAGTAATAAGCCGCGGTGCAACACGTGTGGTAAGTTTCATTGGGGTGTGTACAATCGACCGACAACAGTGTGCAACAATTGTCGACAAATGGGGTATGTAGCAAAGAATTGTCCGGGAGTGAGGCCAAATACTTATACTCCGATGAGGCGTACCGACGATAGTGGGATGGTTTGCCATAACTGTGGGGAGCTTGGACATCGAATGCGCAATTGTCCTAAGACGAGGCAAGGAGGCTCCAGTGCAACGGTGAGTAGTGCACCAACATCGCGACCACCTCAACAACAACATTCACAAGGAAGGGAACAACGTCAGGGCCGTTATTTCAGCTTAACCCAAGGGAGACCACCATTGCTAACACGGTCGTGTCAGGTAAAGTTTCTATCTTTTCAACTCCTGCTAATGTATTAATGGATTTCGGTTCTACACACTCGTTTGTATCACATCAATTTGCTAGGAACATGAATGTACCCTTAGAACTTCTTGAATATGATTTGTCTGTTGATGTTCCATTGGGAAGATCTTTGGTGAGTTCGGGAGTTTATAGGAATTGTGAAGTTAAAATTCATGATGAAGTGTTAACAGCGAATCTAGTACCGTTAGTAATCCAACATTTTGATGTCATATTGGGAATGGATTGGTTATCAGTTAATCACGCGGTTATTGATTGTGAAAATAAAAGGGCAGAATTCCAAGCACCGACTCATAGGGCCTTTTCTTTTCAAGGGACAGGTGTCGTGTCACCACCTTATCTTGTATCCGCCATCAAGGCTTGTCATTTATTGAGAAAGGGGTGTAAAGGTTTCCTTTGTAGTATATTGGATACTAGAAGCACTGAACAAAAATTAGAAAATGTACCAGTTGTTAGGGAATTTCCTGATGTATTCCTAGAAGATTTGCCGAGTGTATTAATTGAAAGGGAGGTTGAATTTGGTATAGATGTAATACCAGGAACACAACCCATTTCGCGGGCACCATATAGAATGGCTCCGATAGAGTTGAAAGAGTTGAAGACTCAGTTACAGGAGTTGTTGGACAAGGGATTTATTCGACCTAGTGTTTCACCCTGGGGTGCACCAGTCCTTTTTGTGAAAAAGAAAGATGGGACGATGCGGATGTGTATAGATTATCGTGAGATCAATAAGGTAACTATTGAAAATAAGTACCCATTGCCGCGGATTGATGATTTATTTGACCAGTTATAAGGGGCTCAAGTGTTTTCGAAAATTGATTTGAGATCGGGATATCATCAATTAAAGGTAAAAACCGAGGATGTTGAGAAGACAGCCTTTAGAACTCGATACGACCACTACGAGTTTCTTGTAATGCCATTTGGGGTAACCAATGCACCGGCTGCGTTCATGGACTTAATGAACAGGGTCTTTAAAACGTATTTAGATGAATTTGTTATCGTTTTTATTGATGATATACTTATTTATTCAAAGAGTCCGGAAGAACATGATAGACATTTGAGTTTGGTGTTACAACGTCTTCAAGAAAAGCAATTGTTTGGAAAACTGAAGAAAAGTGAGTTTTGGTTGTCAAGTGTTACCTTTCTTGGCCATGTGATTTCTAAAGAAGGTGTGTCAATCGATCCACAGAAAAAAGAAGCCATTATGAATTGGGCGAGACCAACCAATGTGTCAGAATTTCGTAGCTTTCTGGGATTGGCTGGGTATTATAGAAGGTTTGTTCGGGATTTTTCAAAGATTGCGGCTCCGATGACAACACTTATGCGAAAGGATGTTCCGTTTGAATGGGGGAAAGAATGTGAAGAATGTTTCCAGACATTGAAGAGTAAGTTGACTTCTGCTCCGATCTTTGCAATTTCGACAGGCACCGGAGGATTTAGTATTTACAGTGATGCTTCTCATCAAGGTTTGGGGTACGTCTTAATGCAAGGGGACAAGGTGATAGCGTATGCTTCGAGGCAATTGAGAACTCATGAGAAGAATTATCCAACTCACGATTTGGAACTTGCCGCGGTAATCTTTGCTTTAAAGATTTGGCGACATTATTTGTACGGGAAAACTTGTGAAATTTTCACTGACCATAAAAGCTTAAAATATTTGTTTACTCAGAGGGATTTAAATATGCAACAAATTAGATGGTTGGAGTTAATGAAGGACTACGATCTGAAAATTCAATATCATCCGGGTAAGGCGAATGTGGTCGCCGATGCTTTAAGTCGGAAATCATCAAAAAGTTTGACATGTGTATTGACGGCGCAGGAAGAATTAGTGAAAGAGTTTGAACAACTAGAATTGGAAGTTATTCCTAGAGTTGAAGGAGGGTTAGTGGCTGCAATCATAACACAACCTGATTTGATTGGAGAAATTAAAATGAGTCAACTTTTGGATCCAAACTTAAAAAAGGTTTTGGATGAACTACCTGAGGGTAAGTGACCAGAGTTCAGTTTGCATGATGGGGTATTATGGTACATCAGTCGATTATGTGTTCCTAATGTTGGTAATTTAAAAGAAAGAATTTTGGAAGAAGCTCATGGTACTCGGTATTCCGTGCATCCGGGTAGTACGAAAATGTATAGAGATTTGAGGGAAGTCTATTGGTGGAGTGGTATGAAACGTGAAGTTGCTGAATATATAGCTAAATGCATGACATGTCAATTAGTAAAGCTTGAACATCAACGACCCACGGGGAAGATACAACCATTGGAAATACCGGAATGGAATTGGGAGCACATTACAATGGATTTTGTGTCTGGATTGCCGAGGTCTCCTAGATCTAATGATAGCATTTGGGTAATCGTTGACAGGCTGACTAAGTCAGCCCACTTCTTGCCGATTAAGACCACAGAACCGACAAAGTTAGCGAAACTTTATGTTAAAGAGATTGTAAGATTGCATGGGGCACCGATATCGCTAGTATCAGATCGTGATACACGTTTTGTATCCAGGTTTTGGGAAGGGCTACAAAGAACAATGGGGACAGCTTTGCATTTTAGCACAGCTTTTCACCCGTAAACTGACGGGCAGTCAGAACGGGTTATTCAGATTCTCGAGGATATGCTTAGAGTTTGTGTTACGGATTTCAAGGCTGACTGGGAAACTCACTTGCCGTTAATTGAGTTTTCTTATAATAATAGTTTCCAAACAAGCATTGGAATGGCGCCTTTTGAGGCATTGTATGGTAGGAAATGTAGATCGCCCGTGTGTTGGACAAAGGTTGGGGAAAAACAACTTCTAGGACCAGAAATTATACAAATTACCACCGACAAAGTAAAGCTGATTAAGCAACGGTTACAAGTCGCACAAAGTCACTACAAAAGTTATGCTGATACGGGTAGAAGACCATTAGAATTTGAAGTTGGTGACTATGTGTTCTTGAAAGTTTCACTTTCGAAAGGTATTACACGGTTTGGTAAGAAAGGTAAGTTGAGTCCAAGATATGTTGGACCTTTTCTGATTCTGAATAGAGTGGGACCGGTAGCTTACAGATTGGAACTACCACAAGAATTGGCACATGTTCATAATGTGTTCCACGCAGTGGCGGAGGCAGTGTAGGGCCAGGGGGGGCCCAGGCCCCCCCTGAGATTTTGAAAATTAAAATTTTAGTCTAAATTTTTTTAGTATTTTACATTTAGGCCCCCCCTCAACTATGTTTAGGCCCCCCCTCAAATTATGTTTAGGCCCTCAAAGGGGTCTAAGGCCCAATTTAGTGCTATCAACTACATATATATTGATATACTGGTATATACAACTCAAAAGAAATGCACCTAAAATTTCAAAAATTACACTTTTAGTGTGATAATTTTATGCATTTTAGAAATAGACCCCCTTAAAATTTTGAAAGACACTATATAATATTTACGTGTCACCGAATAGACTTATATTATAAGCATATCCCCAAAACATCACAATTATAGACAAGTAGACCCTAAAAAAATTGTCAATTATGTATGAATAGACCCCAAAAAAAAAATTTCGGGGGCAGAGGCCCCCCCTGACCAAAATTCCTGGCTCCGCCCCTGGTTCCACGTGTCTATGCTCAGACGTTACGTGTCAGATCCGAGTCATATCCTTGAACCAGAACCATTGGAAGTCCGAGAAGATATGACATATGTTGAACATCCGGTACGAATTCTGGATAGGAAAGATCAAGTGTTGAGAACAAAGACAATTTCGTTGGTCATGGTCCTCTGGCGTAATCATAGCATTGAAGAGGCAACTTGGGAACGAGAAGATGAGATTAGAGATAGATATCCACACTTGTTCGACTGATGAGGTAAGAATAAGTTTGGGGACAAACTTCTTAAAAGGGAGGGAGAAATGTAACACTCGTACCCGGAAAAGAAGATTAATATGCTATTAGTATGTGTTTAGTAATGAGAATTAATGCATAAAACGATTTAAGGTGGGGTTATGAACCCACAGGTAAAAAGGTGTTCAAATGCGGACACAGATGAAAGTTCTGTAAAAGGCAGAACTGGTATAAATGTTGGGCCCAACGAGGGTCTAATTAAGATAATTTGCATTTTGATGTTATTATATGTTTATGTGCATATTTATTTAAATGCCTAAAGTTATAATTATGTCTTATGATAGGTAAGAGGACTAGTTTTGGGTACCCATGTGAGGGCGTATTTGAATAAAATTGATAACTGGTAGGTTTTATAGTAACCACATAATTTATGTGGGACCACGTTTGGGACCCACGTGGGACTTAGATTAAATCCTTTTAGAAAAGATGGGTAGTTAATGTAATTAGCAAGGGGGTTTCATAATAAAGCTTAAAGAAAGTTTGGGGGTGTAAATGGAAATAAGAAAAAGTGGAGACAACACATATGCATGAGGCATATGTGTCTCTACACACTAACTACAGCTGGGAATTGAGAGAGGAAAGGACCGAGAGCTCTCGACGAAGACGACGGTAATCTCGACGACGATTTCTTGCCATTCCTTTTCCGTCCGGTGTCGGATTTTCGATCCGAGACCACTTTTGGACTCGTGGAGGTAAGAGGATCACATGCATGTAATTTATTTTCGTTTTCGGCAACGTTTTTACGGCAACCATTTTTAATAGACGATGTTCTTGATACCAAACTTATGTAGGAATTACACCGGTGAAATTTGGGTTGGAAATTAGCAAAAGATTGGGAAATTCTAGACTTAATCGCTAGTAAATCGAGGAGGTGAGTGTCCTAATCTCTCAATTGGATGTTTAGCTATGATAATGTGATAATTGTGGTTCATACTTGTTAAACTCATGCTCATGTATGTATATGTTGTTGAATTTGGGCAAAAAGCATGCCAATAAGGTGAAATTGTTATGCTTATGTGCTAAGTTGCTTAAATGTTTATATGGATCAAAGGGAAGTCAAGTAGTGGTCACCATTTATAGGTCCCATATGTAAGGGATAGGAAGTCATCAATGAGTAGGACGTGGTGACGACCATAATGAAATGCCGGTGAGGCCTTCGGGGTCACAAGAGAGTGTGTGTTGCGCTATATGCGCCAAAAGTGAGAAAGATCCGGGGTGAGAAGGACCCGGGGGTGGTGGCTGGAATGACTTGACTTCCCGGAGATCAATTTGTTGTCATTTATAATGATTGTTGCATTTACATACTTTGCATTCCAATGGCATGATTAGTTCTCTCACTAAGCGAAAGCTTAAACGAAAATATATTTTCTGTTGTGGTTATTGAATAACCATCGCAGGTACCAAACGAGACGAGGAGAGGAAATGATCCGCATAACGGGTTGGGCTTGGGAGTTGTCCTTGTGTATATGTGTTCATATGCCTAGCTAGTTTATGCTTAGAATGTATCTTTTGTTGGCAATGTAAATGTATCTTGGGTCTTTTTGAAAACTTGTAATATGCAAAGTTGGGTATGGTTGGTTGTTTATGTTCCAAACCATGAGTTGTACTTGCAAGTTGCAAGTTATGTATTTTGGGAGTGAAGTTGGAAAGAGTTAGTAGCTTTGGTTGTGAAACTAACTTAGTTTCTCCTTATGTGTAAATATTTATGTGTGTGTTGGAAGAACATGAATTTGAATGTAAAATTAAGGTTCCTAGTTGGAATTCTATGGATTATGTATGTTTAAACTACTTTTAAAATGTTTGGAAATGGTTTGGAAGCCTTTTATGATGCTTGGGTGAAGTTTTGAGCCACTTGAGAGTGCTTTCCAAATGGATTTGGTTGTATTTAAAATGATTGTTATGTTAGACAAGTTTTTTACAGAATTTTGATCATGTTTAGTTATATGCGAGGGAGAGATGAAAGCTTGTATTATCAACTTGAGTTGTCATTGAACTTGGTTTTCTTTGGTTGAGAAGTTATACAAGTATTGAGTTAAATATGTGGGTTTTGATGTAAGTTCTTGATCCTAAGGATTAGCTTGTGTGTGTTTTGATTGCCAATTCATGTTTGGAGATATTGTGTTGAGGTTTAGAAACATTTGGAAAAGTTTGGAGACTGATTTTGGATGTTTCCTCAAAGTTTGGGAAAGTTTAGTAGTGTTTTGAACTTAAAATCTGGTGTTTTTAGCAGCAGGAAAACTCTTCTGCAGGAACCGGATCGATCCGGGTCAAGTGCGGATCGATCCGGGTCAGGTGCGGATCGATCCGGGGCATCTGGAACTGCAGAAAATGACATTCTGCTAAATCCGGATCGATCCAGATTTAGCAGAATGTCATTTTCTGCAGTTCCAGATGCCCCGGATCGATCTGCACTTGACCCGGATCGATCCGGTTTCTAAATCCGGATCGATCCGCTGGTCCAGTTTCAGCCTCGACGATTTTTACTGAAACAAGCATAACTTTATCTAGAAAACTCGGATTTGTGCACCGTTTTTTGCGTTGGAACCGGGACTCAAAGAGCTATCTTTTCATATAAAATTTGCTATACTTTATTAATGACCATTTTGCCCTTGGGTCTGTTTTGTGTCAACGGAGCTGTTTTAGTAGGTCTAATTCATGTGTTTCTTAATGAATTAAGGGTGTTTTGAATGTGTGGGCTTATTACACGTGTCCCAACTTGCCCAAGGCGGGTTGGGGTGTGACAATTTCAGTGGGAAGTTTCTTCTCTTCTTTGCTTTTTTGATTAACAAATTTGATTTAATTAAATTGTTTTGCCACTCCACTGTAAGATCTCTGGCTACATGTGTGTACATATATGTGAACATGTATATAATGCATGAAACATTTCCAATGACATTATTTAAACGGTTAATTTAGACTATGATTGCATGTTTCTGACCAAATTTAGATTATCTGAATTGGACATGATTCACTTATTAGCTTGAACGTGTTGAGCATCATTTTGTAATTTGACATTGGTTTCATGAAAATTTAATTTGTGCACATACCTTTTGTACACACTAGAAAAACGACGGGCTCTAGTTTATTTTTGCGGACTTCTAAGTTATTTCTTAGGCTTTTCATTGTACGGACACTGGCAGTATTCTTGAAACATTATAGTTTTCTTCTTGGATCACTGTGATGTATTTTTGGGATGCAGATTCTCGTGGTTGAGTTCCTTATTTTTGACAAATTTGAGATAAATGAAAATTTTCATGCGAATTTGATTCAGATTCACTTGAAGCAGGTAGTGAGAGAGGAAAGAAAATGAAGAGTTGGAGAGCGGTGCATGAATGGGTGGTAAGTGTTGGAATTAGGGGATTTGATCCCGAATTTTATTATGTTATTTATGGTCATGTTGACCACATTTAAGTTCTTTCATTTCTTTCCTTTTTCTTGTTATTTCCTTTCCTTCATTATTCTCAGTGTAACATTATATAAACTTTGGGACATATAGTAATAAAAATCATCTTTTCCCAATCTTATTTTTAGTATCAGAGCAAGTAGCAGTAAGGACAGCAAATGCCAAAGATACCTGGGAACATCCATCCCACGTAGGAGACACCTAACCATAGTCATAAGGTGACGATTTTTACGTTCGGCTACCCCATTTTGTTCAGGGGTATAAGGACAAGTAAGTTGTTGAAGAATACCCCCTTTATTAAGTTCAATCCGAAACTCATCAGTAATATATTCTCTACCATTAATAGACCGAATATTACGTACAACAGTATGAAATTGAGTCTTCATCATTTGAAGAAAATTTCTAAAGTGGGAGAAAACTTCATATTTTTTCTTCATAAGATAAACCCAAGTACAACGTGTATAATCATCAATAAACGTAACATAATATCGGTGTTGTGCCATGGATGTGACGGGGGAAGGACCCCACACATCGGAGTGAATAAGATCAAAGGCATTAGGTGCCCGGTGCATGCGAGGAATATAAGAAGTGCGAGTATGTTTATATAATTCACAAACCACACATTTAAAATGGAAATCCTTACAAGCTTTATTTAACTCAGGGAATAACCAACATAAATACTGAAAGTTGACATGGCCTAGACGAGCATGCCACAAATCTAAAGTTTGAAGCGAAAACACATATTTATTTGAGTCGGGAAAAACAGAATTATTAAAAATAGGTAACACGTAAGTTTGAAGACTGGAGAACGTCTTTGACGTTGAAGGATCACTGAAGTAGTAGAGGCCGTCCCGCTCAAACCCCCTGCCAAAAATCTTCTTCGTAGTCAGGTCCTACAAATAACAAGAATGGGGTAAGAACACAACAGAACAGTTATGATCTTTGACAAGGCGATTAATCGAAAGCAAGTTAAAGGCAAAATTGGGAACATAGTACACAGAGGAGAGGGTGATGTCGGAAGATAATCAGGCATCACCCTAACTATAGATGGGAATAAAAGATCCATCTGCGATACGTGCGGACTGTTTAATGGAGGTAACAGGGGAAGTAAAAATCGAAAGCTCACCAAGCATATGATTATTTGCCCCAGAATCTAGAATCCAAGTAGGGTGGCCTGACTTAGAGCAATCTGAGACTGAAGTTGACTATAATCGGGTGGAGGAGGAAGAATCTCAACAACCGCTCCTGTATGAGGAGCACCCCAGCCCCGACTAGTACCACGACCAACAGGTCGAGTCCAAGTGAACTGCCCTTTCAACTTTGGGTAAAGAGTGAAACAACGATCTATGGAGTGACCTGGTGTACGGCAATGCTAGCAGTAAGGACGATTACCTCCAGGACGAGCACCAGAAGAAGCCGGAAAGGCCATCTGGTCAGGGACAGGTGAAGGAGAGGGCCTAGAATCAGGAGCAGATAGTAGGCGACGACGTCTCTCATCACCATCAACAGTAGCAAAGGCCTCAAATAAAGAAGGCATAGGGACGGTATTCAGAATCTCAGTTCGGAGGGCCTCGAACTCGGGTTTCAGACCCATCAAGAACTGGTAGGTTCAACGGCAGTCAAGTCGCTTAATTTCAACATCTCCATCATTATGAAATTATTGATGGGTTCATATTGAGCTAACTCCTCCCACCGAGTCTGCAGGTATCCAAAGAAGTCAAGAACAGACAGTCCCAAAGTAGCTTGGGAACTATGAGAGATATCCTGGTAGAGCTCAAAAATACGCGAGTCAGAAGGCGTATGATCATACATCTTCTTCAAAGCAGTCCAAAGTCCATAAACGGTATTATGATACATAAACATATTATAGATCCGTTCATCCATCGAGTTAAACATCCAGCCCATAATAATACAGTTATCTGTAAACCACTCCTCAAACTTCCCGTTTGATTCAACAGGCTTAACCTCCTTCCCAAGTAACCACCCGATTTTCTGTTTGCCTCCAAGGTAGAGGTGAAGGGAATTGGAGCATGCGTGGAAATTTTTTCCATTGAGTATAACACTAGTGACCCAGTGAACGGGAATCGGATGAGACACAGAGAAATCTGAACGGGCAACAGTAGGAGCAGTATGGTTGATCGGGTCAACGGTCTTACCAATATCAGACATGATGCGGTGAAGAGTGACCAAAAAAAAAATGTAGACTTGCCGGCAACCAAAGAACAAACAATCGGCAACAAAGACAATCACAGCCGAAAACTTGGCGGCCGGAAACTTGGTTACCCGATTGACAGTTAAGAGCACACGGGCTGCTCTAATACATCACACAAGCCCTAACAAGGGCTTAAGAGATGCAGAAAGGCTGCAGAATAGTGGAGGTGGCGCCGCAAGGAGGGGAGGCTCCTAGATGTTGTGGCAAGATTGGTGGTGCCTGGGTGGGTATTGGCTGGGTTGGTGGGGGCTAGGAAGGCTGTCGGTGCAGTGGTGGTGGTGTTGGGTTGAGGCGTAGTGGTGGTGGTGGTGGTGTTGGATCATGGTGATGGTGGTGCTGGTGGTGGTGATGCGTCTGGTATTGTATTAGTGAAGCGGTCTCTTGGAATATCATTCGACATTAAGGATTTAGGTCCTCTGAGGTATTTTCTTGGCATTGAGATGGCCCGGTCCCACCAAGGTATTTCGTTATCCCAACGAAAATATGCCCTTGATCTCCTCCAAGATACGGGAATGCTTGGGTATAGACCTGCTTCTTCTCCTATGGATCCAAATCATAAGTTGACCGCTGAATTGGGAGAGCCCTTACCAGATCCCTTTGTATATCAGCGTCTTATGGGTCATCTCATCTATTTGACGAACATAAGACCGGATCTGACTTTTGCTGTTAGTGTTGCGAGTCAATTTATGCACTCACCACATACTTCACATCTTGATGCTATGTATCATATTCTCCGATATCTCAAGACTTGTCCTGGTTTTGGCCTTTTCTTTCAGACAGGAGCTCAACCAGGTCTCTCCTGTTTTACTGATGCGGATTATGCAGGCTCAAAGGGTGATAGACACTCTACTTATGGTTTTTGTACTTTTCAAGGTTGTCATCTTATCTTCAGGAAAAGTAAAAAGCAAGTTGTTGTCTTATGGTCTTCTGCTGAGGCCGAGAACCGTGCGATGGCTCGGGGTTCATGTGAACTCATATGGCTTCGTTCCCTTCTTGGTGAGTTAGGCTTCCCAGTGGTGGACACATCTATGTTATTTTGCGATAACAAGTCTGCAATTATGTTGTCATCTGATTTAGTTCTTCATGAGAGAACTAAACATATAGAGGTCGACATCCATTTCATTCAGGAAAAGGTTTGGTCAGGAGTCATAACACCGAGCTTTGTTCCTTCATCAGATCAGACCGCTGATATGTTCACTAAGTCCATTGGTCCAACACTTCTACAGTCATCTCTTGGCAGGCTGGGTCTCGTCAACATTTTTGCCACAACTTGAGGGAGAGTGTTGGAATTAGGGGATTTGATCCCAGATTTTATTCTGTTATTTATGGTCATGCTGACCACATTTAAGTTATTTTATTTCTTTCCTTTTTCTTGTTATTTTCTTTCCTTCATTATTCTCAGTGTAACATTATATAAACTTTGGGATGTATAGTAATAAAAATCATCTTTTTCCAATCTTCTTTTGTAAGAGATTTAAGGTTGAACAATGAGTGTCGGTTGGAGTATGTTGAATAAAAGGTCTTTATCACTGAACTAAAACTGTAATGTCTCCATGTTTTATTAGTGAGTCTGCCTAAAGCATTTGCTTTTAGGTAATAGAGTTGAAAAGAGTTTTTAAAAGAGAATGTTGGAATTAGGAAATAATATTGCTGTAATTATTGGTCATGTTGACCATTTTTATTTCTTTCCTTTTTTTTTTCTTTATTCTCCTTTATTTCTGATTTATTCTCTTTCCTGTTTTAGTTCTTTGTTAGGTTATATATACCGGAGAAGTACATGAATAAAATTATCTCTTTTTCCAATCCTTTTTGGTATCAGAGCCAACACCACCACCACCCTAACCCTAACCCACCACTACCACCACCCTTGCGCCGACTCCTTCCACCACTTCCACTCCTTGCGCTGATCACCACCAGCCTCGCCGCAGCCTAGCTGAACCCCACACCAACTTCCCTCTTCAGTCGCAACTCCTTCTCCCCTCCTTTGTGCCGCCGCTACCTTACCAACCAGCGGTGCCTCCACCGAGCCCCTCGGCTCTGTTCAGTAGCCTTCGGGCTACTCGTCTTGCCTTTGTTGGGTCTGTTTGTGATGTGCTAGAGCCATTTTAGTGCTCTTTGTTTTATGTTTGAGTGACCGAGTGTCTGGTTGCCCCCGTATTTTTTCGCCAAGTGTCTGGCTATGGTTGCCATTGTGTTTTTTCGGCTGTCCTTGTTGATTCCTTCCAGGACCGCATGTTTCAGATTTTTTCCTGGTTGTCTATTCTTGCATAGTTTCATAGCTAATACAGAAAAAGAAGTTGTTCCTTCTCCACCTAATTATAGGCAACTATAGTCCCCAATTACCCAGCTTCAGTCATATTTGGGTTTGGATGCTTGATGCTCGTCTTCTGGCCCCATGACCGTTATTGCTGCAGGTACTCATACCACCCTTCATGGTAAGTCAGATCATCCTCTTTGGATTCTGGATTCGGGTAATTATCACATGACTGGTTAGCCTTCCACGTTTACATCTCCTGTTACCTCCATTGATCAGTCTGTCCGTATTGCAGGTAGGTCTTCCATCCCCATTCATAGTCAGGGTGATGCTCGCTTGTCTCTTGACACTCTTTCCTCGGTTTACTATGTCCCTAATTTTGCCTATAATCTTTTTCTATTAATCGTCTTACGAAAAACCATAATTGTACTGTTGTGTTCTTAGCCAATTGTTGTTATTTGAAGGACCTGACTTTGAAGAAGATTTTTGGCTGGGGGTATGAGTGTGACAGTCTCTACTAATTCGGTGATCCTCTGTCTTCTAGGGTGTCCTCCTCCAGTTTCTAAGCTTCTGTCTTGCCACTCAAATAATGTTTTGCCAGTCTTGAATAACTAAATCTTTTCTCTACACACATTAGAGTTGTGGCATGCTCGTCTAGGACATGCGAATTTTCAGTATTTGTGTTTGTTATTTCCCTCTTTAAATAAAGCATGCAAGGATTTAAATGTGGTGTGTATGAACTTTCAAAACATACTTGCACTACCTATATTCCCCGTATGCACCGGGCATCTAGCCTTTGATCTTATCCATTCTGATGTGTGGGGACCTTCACCTATCACGACCCTATCTCAACACCGGTATTATGTCACGTTTATTGATGATTATACTCGTTGTACTTGGGTCATCTCATGAAGAAAAAATTTGAAGTTTTCACTCACTTTAGAAATATTCTGCAAATGATTAAAACTCAATTTCATATTATTGTGCGTAATATTCGGTCTGATAATGGTAGAGAGTATATAACAGATAAGTTTAGGTTTGAACTTAGTAAACGTGGGATTCTTTAACAACTTACTTGTCCTTATACCCCTGAGCAGATGGTGTGGCGGAACATAAGAATCGTCATATTATGTCTATGGTTAGGTGTCTCTTATGTGGTATGGGCGTTCCTAAGTATTTCTGGCAGATAGTTGTTCTCACTGCCACTTACCTTATGAATCAAACTCCCGGTCATGTCCTACAAGGCAAGGCCCCTCTTCTATCTTTAAGCCTGATAGTACCCTCTTTTCTATTATCCCGCGTGTATTTGGGTGTACTTGTTTTGTTCAAAATAGAATCCTACCCGTACTAAACTCGACGCTAAGGTGTTTGATGTGTCTTTTTAGGGTATTCCTCCATGTCCAAAGGGTATAAGTGCTATGATCTTGTCACTCATCACTTTTATCACTCCTTGGATGTCACTTTTTCTGGAAACTGTTCCTTATTTTATAGGTCTTTCTCCCTCCCCTGAAGTTACCGTGGAGAGTATTGTGGAAGATATTTCTGTCTTTCCACGCCCGGTTCCTATACTTGAGTCCTCCAGTGTATCCTTGCCTCCGGTTATCACGATTGATCCATCACACGTGTATGCTCGTCGTCCACGCTCTCCGGACCCCCCGCTAGCTTCTTCTCCAGAATCAAGTATCTGGCCTCTTCCTTTAGTTTTTGATGTTGTTCTTCCCCGTTATCCTACCCATGTTCGTTGCCCCACTTCGGCCGCCGTCACCACCACCACCGTTTTGACCTGCAATTAAATTTGTTTGAGAGAGAGAGAGAGAGAATTTCATATATGTAGTTTTATATATATGGGCATGAAAGATACCAGCAACAGTAGTACAACAGCACCGTTCATTATCAAAAGGATTAGAGAAAGAAAAAATGCAGATAAGTCCATTACTGGAAAGCCCAACTCAGTAATGGGCTCATCTGCATTATTCTATGATAATGAGTCCATTACTGGAAAGCCCAACTCAGTTAGGAGAGAAAGAAGCCAAAGAAGTTCACATGTGCCTTGAGCCATGACATGATACTTGGCGGAAGACCGGGAGACAACCGCTTGCTTCTTACTTTTCCATGATATGAGATGACTGCCACGAAAAGTACAGAGGCTAGAAGTGGAGCATCTATCACTCTTTGACCCCGCATAATCTGCATCTGTAAAGCAGGAGAGACCTGACTGTGCTCCAGTCTTAAAGAAAAGCCTAAGACCAGGACATGCCTTAAGATAGCGGAGAATATGATAAACAGCATCTAAGTGGGATGCACGCAGTGAGTGCATAAATTGGCTCACAACACCAACAGCGAATGTAGGATCTGGTCTTGTGTTCGTCAAATAAATGAGACGACCCACAAGACGTTGATACACTGATGGATCTAGTAATAATTCCCCTGATTCTGCTGACAACTTAAGATTCAGATCCATAGGAGTAAAGGCAAGCCTACACCCAAGCATACCTGTATCTTGAAGGAGATCAAGAACATACTTCCGCTGAGATAGGGAAATGCCCTGACGAGACCGACCAACTTCAATACCTAGAAAATATCGGAGAGGACCCAAATCATTGATGTCAAACAACATCCCAAGGTTACGTTTCACCTAGACAATACCTGGAGCATCATCTCCAGTAATTATGATGTCATCAACATAAACAGAGAAGATAATGCGCTGTCCCCCAGACTGGCCTCGAATAAAGCATGTATGGTCGGAGTGACACCGAACAAACCCCATAGTCAGAATCACATCACTAAATGCTTAAGGAGATTGCTTAAGGCCACAGAGGGATTTTCGAAAGCCACAAACTTTTCCCGAATACTCCCCCTGAGCCAGAAAACCTAGAGATGGATCCATGCAAATAGTCTCGGACAGGTCACAATTAAGGAATGCATTCTTAACATTCAACTGATGGAGAGGCCAAGAATAGGAAGCAGCCAGAGAAACCAGAAGGCGTACCGTAGTTAATTTAGCCACGGGGGCAAAGGTAGCACCAAAATCTTTACTCGAAACCTGGGTGAAGCCTCTAGCAACAAGACGAGCTTTATATCGATTGATAGTACCATCCGCCAAATATTTCACACTAAAAACCCACTTACACCCAACTGCACGTTCACCAGAAGGGAGAGCCACTAGCTCCCAAGTCCGATTCTGCTCAAGGGCTTTCATTTCTGCTTTCACAGCTATCACCCATTTAGGATTCTAAAGAGCCTCATGGACGGAGCGAGGAATAGAGACTGAATCAACTTGAGTAAGAAAAGACTGGTAGTTTACAAAACCATTAATTATCACTTTGTATCTTAGAATACATCAAGTTGTGAAAAATCTAAAACTTGTGTTGTGGAATAAGATTTATGGGTCGTGCTTAAACCATGTATTAGTGTGCTTCAACTTTTCCACTTAACACCGATATCTAGATGAATGGAAATCACTTCTTAGAAAGTATAGTGACCTTAATTTGATCATTCATGTTCAGTTTACAAGTTTTGTTGTTTTCAAACTTAAACAAATACATTGTATTTGGACATTCCACGACAAAAATGTAGAAAGTTTTATACTAATTTATCTCTTAGTAGCAAGGAAGTAGAAAATTTTCTTGCCAGTGATTACAGACTGAGTTAAAAGAATGAAACAAATGCATTATGTCAATTTCAAATGAATACAAACCACTTAGACAAATGCATTAAGTCTATTTTTAAATGATTACAAACCACTTAGATAGGTCAAATGTTAAAAATTACTAGAACTTGCTTACAGATAATAGTCATGCCCCCTGGATTAACCATCTATTAAATGAGAAAAAAGTGTAGCTTAAATAGGTTTTCAATCATGCATATGTAATTCAATACAAAATCAAACAACAATAAATCGTACACATCCATAGAGGTTAGCTCTCAGATGAGAGTGTACAGTTCATAAGTCGAGAAAAATATACTATATAAAATGAAACACAGACATGGACACTGCTGCGTGCCACACACCTAGCCCTCCGCTAGTTTATATATATCACACACACATTATTAGTTTGAATCCTAGATTTGAGCATTGTTTAGTTTAATACGAAGTTTTCTTGTTACCTAATTTGCAAAAATTGGTGCTAATCGGTTGGCGCAACCACAATTCCCCATTTCTCCCCTCAATTTCCTAACCCGTAAATCTACACCTAATTCCTCAACAGAATGGGAGTGTGGCAGTGCTAGTAGAAATGGAGGTCGAGGTTTTGTAAAAGGAAGAAGATTGTGAGGATTTAGTTGAACAAGAGGATTGTTTGTCATCAAGGAAGATTGTGAACAAGAATGCTGTTGATGTAGCATCTCTGGTGAATTTGGAGGATCAATTACGGCTCCAAAATGAAAAGGAAGATAGGGGGTTTGGAGAAGAAATAAGGGTTGCTAGGGTTCTTTCAAGAGATTGATGGTGAAGGGAGTAGAATAAGATGAGATGACCTATTTACCCCTCATTAAATCTCATGTGTCATGCACATGGCAGAACTCCGTTTGAATTTTTCATGGAAGGTGACACAAGGACAACATTTACACAGCTTAAGAAATTAAATGATGAATTTGACAAAAATTGAAAATTAAGGGACCTAATTAATTGACACAAACTGCAAACTATAGCAGTCTAAAATGTATTTAAGCCCAACCTCATTACTTTACAAATGAGTTAACTGCTCTCCTAATGGTTTGTTACGATCGCATTAATACCCATGTCTATACGTATATATACATATACATATGTATATATATATGCATACATGCATATTGACAATATTGTACAAAAACAAATTCACAAATACCAAAGAGATGCCACTCAATTTGAATGATGTAGATAGATGAGCAACTAGGGGCACTAAGTCCAGGAAGGGACCTCTTCTTCATCATACCAAAGCCTCTTTCAGCAATCACACTTCTGTAAAATAAAACAGAAACTTGAAAAGAGATATCCCACTTGACCTTTCATCATATGGAACACAAAAAGCACTATTTGAGTATTTAGAGTCCACCTGAAACATGGGTCTAATTTTGTGGGTGTGAGGTGCTCTTTTTTCATATCATGATGGATTAAGAGTTGGGACTGGTGAGGGATTATTTATTGTTTGCATTTGTGCTTTTTTTTTTGGTACTGTTGTCGCCTACTAACTCATGTACCATATGTTCTTATTGTTTATGTCGGTTGATTTCAATATATATGAATTTATTTATGTATATATATATATATATAAATTCATATATCATAGAGATAATACAAAATAATTTAAAGACCCTCTCGCAAAAAATTAAAAATAAAAACAGAAACATTGCAGATCTATGACCAACAACATGACTCCCAATGCTATATGCAGTGACGTATTTTTTATTTATAACAATGCCACGTGAAAATTTTGTCATAATCAAAATACAAGTTTGGAAAGAAAAAAAAAATAAAAATTGACCATTTTAGGGCTCTGAAGTTTAAGTGAGTTCTAGACCAAATGGCCTTAAACTTAACTTGTCTACTAAACAAACGAAGACGACTCACACCTTATTAAACGAGACGGATTGTATACATGTACGTTTATAAAAAGAGGCATTTATCTAGACATCTGTATTAAAGAGGCTTTCTATCATCAAAAGAGTTATGGGAAAATTATTTTGTGTGACAGATTTTGGTGTGACGGATCACAGTGAATGGTTGAATCAACGTGGGACGCATAAGATCAACAGTCCACGATGATCCGTCACACCAAAATCCACCACATGGAATAATTTCACGTGAGGCATGCTTATTTCATTTGATATCTTGTATTTCAATACATTAATGGCCAACTAAATAATAAATCAACATTCGAGCAAAACGCTCACAAGTACATATGATACTACATCCTATCCATAGGCAGGGTAGTCTGAAGGGAGAGTAACAAGCCAAAACTCATGGCACGGTACAAAGAAGTGACTAGAAGAAGTAATCAAGATAACGGTACAATTTCAATGAGTAATGCTATTCTTTGCGAATTTTCATCTCAAAATTGTTTCTTAAATGATGTGATAGTGGATCAGGTAAACGTCTTCTAATTAAAATTCAATTGGTCCCACTGTATTAGATCTTGCCCCACTGTCACATCAGTTGAGAAACACTTGGAAAGAAACATGGAAAGCATAGCATTACTCATTTTCAATTGAGTAAGAGTAATGTCATACTTCCCAAACCCACTTTCTAAATGATGTGGTAGTATGACTACTATAGGGTACCTTGAATATCATCCAATTAAAATCTAGTGAGCCCACTACCACATCAATTAGAACGTGGATTTAGAATTTGAATTTAAAAGCTTATAGCATTACTCTTTTAAATTTGATGAAATGGAGAGCAAGAGCAGCATACGTGAATGGCCAAGATTTTAGATCTTTCCTTTTTAGTTGAGGGAAGTATGCCCGCCTTGTAGATATAATAAAGTAGAAGAACAATTAGTTCATTTGTGTTTCTTTCTATGCTTGATTAAATAATTTTCCCTATAAAAAAATTTAAAGGTTAGAAAATGTTCTTCATAATTTTTAAGTAAAAACAGATTGTAGTGACTCCCACAATCTAATGGTGGCTTCTTCAAAAAAAAAAAAAAAAAATTCTATTAGTGGCCGAGCAATAGACCTTTGGTAGTACTCCTTACAATCTAGGGTTCGACTTATGGGGGGCACCTACCCAAGGCATGATTACGCCTTGCTATTTACCTAGTCCACTAAGCTAGTAGGGTATTCAGTGGGCCTCCGAGATTTACCATTCGGCTAAGTCATGGGTTCCCTAAGGTTGATCTGAAACAAACTAAAAAAATAATAATAAATTTTTTAATTTCTTTCTCATTATATTTCCTTTTCATTCCTTTCTCACTATTTTCCTTATCAACAAAATCAAGTAAAACATTCTCCTTATTGTTTATAATAATTAATCCTGGTTTAGTGATAATGAATTCTAATACTGCATAATCATATATCATCAATATCTATGCATAATAGTGTAAAATTTTGCAATAATTTCTTTAAAAACGGATCTCAAACGAATTCAGTGAGACCACATCAATGAAGATTGAAATAAAATCACTTACCCCTTGTCACACTACTTAAAAAGCACTCTTTAAAAAAATTTGTGAAACATAGTCATATTGTTGTGCATATGTAAATATATACGAACACATGTCTACATTTACCATAATATCAACATGTAATTAAGCCAATTTAGAACATTTATGACAGTAATGGAAACAAGATCAACAATTATCTTACTTTTGTTTGGTGCTTGTGAAAATTTGCTATATTTTGGTTTATTAGAAGCTAATTTTTTGGGGCACTTTTTAGGTAGACAAGGATTTGTATGCATCTAAAAAAACAGTTTTGCAAAATAAAGAATTACTACATCAAAGTATAGACCTCCTCTGAATAACAGACCCATTTGTTGTATTTATTACCTAAACAACCTCTAAAAATTCATTTGTACTTCCAAATGCCCCTAATCTAGATCATGTACCCGAGAAGAAGTTTATGTCAAAACTAGGAAACAGGAACAATTCGTCTAAAATCTCATTTGAAATGCAGAATATGTACACATATACACCAACGCCCATACATTTTTTTTTTTTTTTGGGTAATCATCGGGGGTGTCCGGGCCAGCTTGCGCGCACCTCGACTAATCTCCCGAGGTTTGGAGGCACCAGGTGAATACTCCAGTGGCCACGCTCCTCATGACTCGAACACTAAACCTCTTGGGTAGTACACCCAAGAAGCTTACCACTCGGCCACAAGAGACTTGGTTGCCCATACATATACATTACACAATTAAACTACAAAGTTACTAATGTGAACGGTTGTCCTTGTCTTCAGTGGTCCAGTACGTGGCTCTCACATGCGGTTTTATGATACTCTTGCTCATACAGCCATAAACCCATCACATGGGATTACAGAAAGGATCATATGTTTTTATAACACGCGGTCTACATATAAGACGAAACAGTGCAGGCAGGTTCTGCACTGCTCTTGAAATTAAACAATCCACTCATTTTGACACTTGTTCCTATTAAATATTATTACACATAATTAAACAATATTATTCACGGGACATACATATTATATCATATAACATCATAAGTCATAACAAAAGAGTCAGCAAAAAAAAAAAAAAAAAAGAAGAAGAGAAAGTAATACACGCTCCTAGCTAGGCCCAAAATTTAAACAGTTCTTATATATAATAAGACTAAATTAACATGAACCACTTATCTAACGGTGCGGGTGCCGGCAGGACCTCGGTCCGATCAGTTGCGCATCATGGGTCCAAGTCCAACCTGATAGACGGAGTTGAATGGATCACGTAGGCTTAAACCTTGGGAAGATGAATGATTGACTCGGAAACAGCACAAGTCCTCTTACAAGAAGTGTACACAGTACTAAAAAATCCAAATCGACAACTTATATTCCTAGTGAATTTTGAGCCGCCGCCCTTGTAAAAATTCCCAAATGTGTCTTGATCATGATGATCCTTTGAACACTCAACCAAAGCTGCAAAAAATGGATCTTTTCTAAAGCCCTCGCTAATTGTGTAATTCCTCCGGGTATTATTGGTAAGGCGGCCAGCTGTTTCCTCGCGATTGGATTTTCTCGAGGGAATTGGAGTAGTAGTAGTCCCTGCAGGTGCAGGGGGCAAAGGGAGGAGATTTGTTGAGGAAATTACCTTTACCTTTTTCTTGGGACTTATTTTCTTGGGAATTCCCGGTAATTGTTCCCAAGAAAATGGGACTCCAGAGAAACGAAAGGGCGTGCTAAGACTAAATGGCGGCGAATCATCTGGGAAAGACATGAGTGACCCTGTGGAATCAGAGGAGAGAGAAGAAGGGGGGGAAGAAAGAGAAGTTGAGTGGCAAGATGAAGATGGTCGGATTGGGGTTAAAAATGGAGTTTCTGTCTCATTTGGATCGATATGGGTACGTCCATTAAAGGCTGTTGTGGAGGACATTTCCTTTGAGTTTGAGGAAGTGAGAGTTTCTTTTTGTGGTGTGTTCTTCTCCATTTCTTGTACTTTCTTAGTATCTGTTTGTTATATACACTTTTACTACAGTACACTTCTCCTTTTCACTTCCTTGGTCGACAGTGAAAGTAAATTAAGGCATTGTCAACTAACTAAAAGACCCCACCACATTATGAAGAGAGAGGGAGAGGAAGAGGGGACTGTATGAGAAATGTATATATATATATATATATATATAGAGAGCATTTTTGCTCACCCAAAATTTGGTACACCAATGCTCACTCAAGTATTCCATTGGCCAATGCAGTGGGGCCCAGGATTAAACAATATTAAACAACATTTGTTTAATCCTGGGCCCCACTGCATTGGCCAATAGGATACTTAGGTGAGCATTGGTGTACCAAATTTTGGGTTAGCAAAAGTATTTTCATATATATTTGTGGGTAATAGGGGTTGTGTGATGTGGCTAATTTACTTTGTAGTGCATCTCCCGACCATTGAGCAAAAAGGGAAGCCATTCATTTTTTATTTTTATTTTTATATTTTTTAAATCTGTACTTTTGACTCCTAATTAAAAAAGGGAAAAATAATTTGTGACTCTAAACGTGAAGCCAAATGACTGACCGATATATAGTTTCTACTACTTTAATGACTTATGCTCTCAGTTGAGAGTGAGAGAAAGAGAGGGTAGTCAAATTTGGAAGAAATATTCGAATCCTTGGATTGCCATTAAAACAACATTTTGAGAATATAACTATTATTTAAGTGCATCAAAATACATAAAATGTTATAATAAGCACTCTTTTTTACTACCAATGTTCGAGCTCATAAATTATTTTTGTAGGTAAAACACTACTATGTAGGCAATATACTATATGACTACTTCAATTAGCTCCTAACCAGCGTAGATTCTCTAATATTTTGAAGAAAAACTATAAAGAGTGGTTGGAGACCATTATTTGAAGATGACCAGGTGTGGTAACCCACCCGGTTGGGTCACATATATTTTTAAGGGTTTGGTAGCTAAGCCTCAAATTAGGCAACATATAGAAATCCCCAATAAATATATGAAAAACTAAGAAGAAGAAAAAGCATATATGTCTAGGATGTACTTACATCACACACGAGTACGGAGGCACTCCGAATCATACATATTTATAGCGTACGTATTTGCATGTAGAGATAGAAGCACCTATTAAGATGAGTAAAGATTGGGACATACTTAAAAGACATAATTTTTGGGACATAATTTAAAAGGTCTTTATATATTTTCTGTGATGTTATTGAATCCTACAGTGATAAAGGAGAAAAACAGACACATCTCTTAGTTTATGTCCTAAAAGTTGTGTCTTTAGGTGTGTCCCATGAAGAAAAAATAGGTTTAAAATTTATTTAAACGCGCAGCGGAAAAACCAAGTTCGAAAACTTTGTTGGTATACCCGGATCTACTACTTATTAACTCTATAGATGGATACAAAAGGGGACAAGAGTTATACCTTTTAGTCTTGAACCCAATTCTGAAATCTTCGACTTCCAGCAGCCTTCACTAGACGGTCTTCACTCATATGACTCCTACGGATGCCTGCCGGAAAAACTAGGGTTGGTGGGAACCTTAATAGAGAGGATAGGAAAGGTTTGGGAAGCCGTAAATAGATTATGCAGTTTCTGATATAATAAAACGACCAAAACTCTTTTTTCTAGACGTAGCTGCCCTATTTATAGATTCACAGAACCGACCTTACTTTCAATCGATTGAAGTGACTTCGATCAATTGAAACACTTTCGGTCGATCAAACATGTCTAGACTTCAACGATCGAAACAACTTCAATCAATCGAACCAATCTTGACAGCATCCTCACGTGCCTTTCCAAGCATCTTGGCGGAGCTAAGAGTGGAACCTCCTAGGCTCTTTATTGTTGTCTTAGACCATTTGTTAATTCCCATGATCAAACTCTTTGATCATCAAACTTTACCATCTGATCAGTTAACGTTTACTCCACTAGAAAACGATAACTGAACTCCAACACAAAAAAAACATATCCGAAGCGATAACTAGACTCATATGGTGTACTAATGTCTCTCTACCGTCAGCATTCGTAATCATATTTAGGTGGTCAGATAACTGTTACTGTCAACCTGAATCATGATTACTTCTTGTACTCCTTGAGTCACATTCACCTCTCATGATTACCAAACATGTTGATAACTACTTATCAACAAGACTGCAGTTCTCAACAATCAATTTGGCGACATTCTCAAGGGAATGCTTACTCTTTATCAGAGAGTAGATTCTATCTTGACAATATATGTTCACAACCCTATGAATATGATATACTCAAGATACCCAGGTGTTGATCTTTTATAGAACTCACTGATTGGTAATTCAAAGCAGCCATATCCACAATCTTTGTTCATAATCGTCTCAAGATTGAGAACACGTACCTTATACAAGTTATGAGTTCCTATCGACTGTTGACAATATTAAGTGTCAATAGAAAAGCTCAGGTCCGTCAATGCACCACAAGAACTAGCATTTTAACTAAGAGTTACACTCTAGTAATTGAGATTCATTACTCTATCCAATGGTAGTTAATCATGCTACAGTGTAAACTTGATGAGATGTCCAGTCTCATCATCCACTGTGACAAATTCTAAGTGTCAAAGAATAGTAATTCATATCTCATTTGTATGTATCTCATACACACATGAATTATATACTACTCCCTCCGTCCCATAATAAGTGTCCACATTTCCTTTTTTGGATGTCCCACAATAAGTGTCCACTTTCTTAAATTGGTATATATCTTTTACTTACTTTCCAAAACTACCCTTGTAATAAAGATAAAGAAGCATTTATTTGTGGTCCCAATATAAGTAAAAAGTCAAACACCCATCACATCTAAGGGTAAAATTGGAAAGTGACTCTTTAATGAACCAAATAAATTAATATAATGCAACTTTCTTAAACATTGTGCAAAAAGAAAGGGGACACTTATTATGGTACGGAGGGAGTATGGTACTTACGGATTAACAATCATCTCATGAAAGAAAACATACATGATGAAATGTAAAGCTAATATCCATATATTAAAATGCCAATGTCTTATACATAAAGTAATGGTTTGAGGGTACAAACCCAACAAACTCCCACTTGTACTCTCAACCATAGAGGATTACATTTGAGACCTAGACTATCTAGATGACGATCAAAGACATTCTGTGGCAAGGCCTTTTTAAACGGATCAGCTAGATTGTCAACGGTGGCAATCTTGGTGACAGTCACATCTCCACGTTGAATAGTATCTCGAATTAGATGATATTTCCGCTCTATGTGCTTTCCCTTTATGTGGTTTCTTGGCTCCTTTGACTAAGCCACTGCCTCACTATTATCACAGTATACCGTAATAGGTGACAGCGACGCTGGTACCACCTCAAGCTCCATAAGGAACTTCTTGAGCCAAACAACTTCCTTCGCGGCTTCACAAGCAGCCACATACTTAGCTTCTGTAGTTGAGTCTGCAATGTATTTATGCTTAATGCTCCTCCAACTAACAGCACCACCTCCCAAGGTAAGAGATGTTCGGACGTCGACCTCCTCGAATCTTTATCTGACATAAAATCTGAGTCAGTGCATCCCATTGGAATTAACTCATCACTGCTATACATAAGCATTTAATCTTTAGTCCTTCTCAAGTACTTAAGAATGTTCTTAACGGCTGTCCAGTGCTCTGGACCTAGATTTGATTGATACCTACTGACCATGCCAATGGCAAATCAGATATCTGGTCTAGTGCACAACATCGCATACATGAGACTTCCCACTGCCAAAGCATAGGGAATTCCTGCCATGCGATTCCACTCCTCTTGTGCCTTTGGACACTGGTCCTTGGAGAATGCTGGACCATGCTTGAAAGGTAACAAACCTTTCTTTGAATTATCCATAAAAAATCTAGTTAGCACCTTCTCGATATAACCAGCTTAAGATAATCCCATTATCTTTCGCTTACGATCCCGAAAGAGTTTTATCCCAAAAATATATCTCGCCTCTCCTAGATCCTTGATATAAAAAATACTAGCTAGCTAAACCGTAACTGTTGACAATGCCGCTACATCATTCCCAATAAGTAGAATGTCATCAACGTAAAGAACGAGAAAAGCCATCACTTTTCCTTCATACTTTTTATATACACAAGGTTCATCCAAATTCTGTAAGAAACCAAACGACTTGACCACTTGGTCAAATCGGATGTTCCAACTCCTGGATGCCTGCTTAAGCCCATAAATGGACTTTTGCAACTTGCATACCCAATTACCTTTCCCACCAGTTATGAACCCTTCTGGCTGCTGCATATAGATGTCCTCCTCAAGATTGCCATTCAAGAATGCAGTCTTAAAGTTCATTTTCCAGGTCTCATAATCTAGGCATGCAACAATGGATAACAGTATTCTGATGGACTTGAGTATGGCTACTGGCGAGAAGGTTTCCTCATAGTCACTGCCCTCCCTCTGAGTATAACCTTTCGCTACAAGCCTTGCCTTAAAAGTCTCAACCTTTCCATCAGATCCTCTTTTCCTTTTATAAATCTACTTGCAGCCAATGGATTTATTACTGGCTGGAAGTTTTATATGATCCCAGACCTGATTGGAATCCATAGATTCTAATTCAGCCTACATAGCTTTAACCCAATTAGCTGAGTCTACATCAGCCATTGCCTCTTCGTATGTGGCAAGATCAGATTAAGATTCCATGGAGATTGTTTCAAAAACTTCTCCTAAGAACATATATCTATCAGGCTGGTTGATAATCCTCCCACTACGACGAGGTACAGGTGCAGAAATGGGTGAAGAAGTGGTATTTTCTTGTCTTACATCGTTTTCAACTGAGGCTAGGACTGAGGGCTCTCCTTCTATCTCTCTCAGATTTATCCTTCTCTTAGGTTAATGGTTCATGATATAATCATCTTCCAAGAAAACAACATTTGTACTAATAAACACTTTCTATTCTCTTGGATCATAAAAATACCATCCATAAGTCCCCTTTGGATACCCTACAAAGTAACATACTTCCGATCTAGAATCCAACTTGCTCATCTTTCCTTTCAGCACATGTGTCGGACACCCCCATATCCGGATATGTTGCAAAGAAGGCTTATATTGCCCAATCCACATCTCCTGTAGTGTCCTAGGAACAGACTTGCTTGGTACTAGATTCAATACGTACGCAGCGGTTTCCAAAGCATAACCCCAAAGGAATAATGGCAACTCCGAATAACTCATCATCGACCTAGTTATGTCTAAAAGTGTCCGGTTCCTTCTCTTTGCTACACCATTCTACTGAGGCGTACTAGGTGCATTCAACTGTGACAGAATCCTATTCTATACGAGGTGATCAATAAAATCATTAGAGAAGTACTTCCCACCTCGATCAGATTGAATGGCATTGATATGTGTGCCCAATTGCTTCTCCACTTCAGCCCTAAACTCTTTGAACTTTTCAAAAGCTTCAGACTTGTTCTGCATTAGGTACACATATCCATACCTGTAGTGGTCATCAGTAAATGTTATGAAATACTCCTAACCACCCCCTTGCTCTAATATTTATTGGTCCACACACATCAGTATGAACTAATTCCAACAATGCATTGGTCCTATTGCCCTTCGCAGGAAAGGGCCTTCCATTGGTTCGAGAACCAAATCGCCTAAGACCCCTTCTTTGACTAGTCTGCCAATCCTATTTAGATTGATATGGCCAAGCCTCTTGTGCCAAAGCCTTGTTGGAATAGGGGAAGGTTCCTTTCTTTTAGATGGTACAATTACCACTGAGTTATTAAGTTCCATGTTAGAATCATTAGAAATATTAGGAGTAATCACATGCAGGACATTGGTTTTAACACCAGAACATATAAAAGAACTATTTCTTTTAATGACAACTTCTGTTCCAAAATGAAAAGAATAATTTTTATTTGATAACTTTGAAACAGAAATTAAATTACATCTCATTAAAGGGACGTAAAGTACATTTGATAAAATTATTGTCTTATTGTCCAAAAATTCCAAAACTACTACTCCTATAGCAACCGCGGAAATGGTTACGCTAGATCCCAGAGTCAGCACGATCTCCCCATCACTGCATTTCCTGATTGATCTGAACCTCTGCAACGAATTACAGATATGGTTAATCGCGCCACAATCAATGCATCAAGTATTTGAAGTATCCGTTATAAAACTTACTTCAATCACATGTGATTCAATCATACCTTGAACTCTTGTAGCTAAGAATTCTGGATAGTTCCTCTTCCAGTGGCCCTTCTCACCGCATTGGAAACACATTCCTTTGCCTTGGCCACCCACCATCCCTTTGCGCTTACCTTTTTCATTGGATTTTATAATCTTTGGGACTGGTCCAACACTTGGACCACCAATGCCTGCCTGCTTCTTTCCTTTCTTGCCTTTCGACGCAGATCGGGAAGAGAAAGAGCTTTTCTCAACGTTCAAAACGTTGTCCCCAGGTTAGATCACCCCTTCTGCTTCCAGTAAAGAACTCATTAATTCACTCATTGAAAAATTCATTTGATTCATATTATAGTTAAGTTTGAATTGAGTGAATGACGGCGACAGCGAATTGAGGATTATATCAACTTGGGTATATGCAACGATGTTGGCTCCCAAGGTCTCCAGCTCATTTAAATAACCAATTATTTCTAAAACATGTTCTTTGACTGGAGTCACTTCCAACATCTTGGCACTCATTATATTTTACATAGCAACCTGTCTAGCAGGCCTGCCATGCTCTCCAAACATTTCTTTCAGGGATTTGATAATGGCACTGGCAGAATCATTCGATTAGAATTGGTGTTGCAACACACCAGCCATAGAGGCCAGAATGTAGCAACGGGGCATTCCATTCGATTTCTTCCATTTGCCGAACTCGCGTCTAGTAGCAACCTCCTGTAAGACATGTGAAAAGTAGCTATTAGACATGTACCTGTGCTTTACTTATTTTTCTCATTTCTTTTCTTCTTCTCCAGGTTTGTTAGTATTGATTAGTAGCGTCGTTATGAATATTTGTTCTTATTGTTTTATTATTTTATATTAGACTGTGTTTGAAAGGGATGACTAACTAATTTAGCTTTGGAGTCTTTGCCTAGGTTACATCATGTTATTGCCGCATTCTCTGTCCCTTATAATCCTGTTGTGTTATGGTAGTGTGGTTTATTGTAGGACTGATTTTTTTTAGGCCTATTAACTTCCCTTCTGTTTTATTGTATGTTTTTTTGGTTGTCCCTATTCCTTGCAAATTTACTCATTTGCAGTGATGGAAGACAGAGGAGGCAAAATAAATGATGTTTTTGCCATGTTGGATGCCTCTGTCAACAATACCCTAAATTTTTCAGGCAAGTACGAAACAATTACTATAAATAATCAACGACTACAGTAATGATGTCGATCCAAAATAATGCACATTAATGCAAATTCCCGGTTTATTTTAGCATTTGCTTACATCATTAGAATTTTTTTTCCTCCTTATCCAATTCTTGCAGAAGCATTACCAAGTCAATGTAGGATTTGAATACTCGAGCACCGTCGTTGGGTAATTTAAGCAAAATTTTCAGCAGCAGTTTTGAGTGTCCATCTCAGTCTTTTCTACTTGCCATGCACCAGATTTTTGGACTCAAATAAGGCAAAATGGTATTTGGAGATTGCAGCCAGTAATTATTCTTGAAGAGGGGTTATGATTTATTTGGTGGGATCAGAAACTATATGCCCTTGCTATCTTAGTTTTTAAACTAGTGATTGTGCATTTTATCATCTTATTAAGCGATATATTTCTCTCCGTTTAGTTCATTCGGTGCTTTTTAAGGTGATAACGGTGTCATTTATTACTTGTATAAACACTGTCAAAAAAAAAAAATGTATCCAGAAACATCAATATATGTGTTCTAATTTTATCCTCTGAGACCCCTAGAGATTGAAATTGGATCAATCAACATTGTTCTGTGATCTGCTTAGAAAACATTCCAATGTGACATTACCTTTCTCTCATTTGAGTTGCAGAAATGTTGTAGCAGAAATGTATGTTTGTTTTTTATGCCTTTTGGCGGTTAATATCACTAAGTTATAATACCTTGTCCCGACTCCTATAGGGTTTTGATTTTGAATTACCAAACCCGACCCTACTCCTATTACACCTCCTCCAAACCCGTTCCATTAGGGCGGGGCCCCAATAGAGCGGTGGTTGTTTCTTTTTTTGGCCATCCCTACTTATGCTGTCAATTAGAGTAATGCTACAAGATTGCTGGTCCAGTAAAGAAAGGAACCCATAAAATGCTCAAATGCTCAAGTCCAAGTTACTAATACCATGTTTGTGCTGTTCTGCTAACTCAATCATATCCTTTTTGTCTAACTACCGTGAGAAATCACAGTTCAGAGTAGTCATTGTCTTGGAGGTTCATAGGTATTGCTGAACTGGAAATTAGCAAAATTTTAAAACTAAGGGCTTGCATGGTAACGTTGCAGTTTTTTGTTTTCATGTTTGACTCTAATATAAGAGAATTCTCTCCCAAAAAAAAAACAAAAACAAAATAACAACAAAGACCAAAAATCCTGTCGTTACAATGCGAGCACTAAACATTCGTTGGTTAGAAACCAACAAGAGGATACATGACACTTTTGCTTTGTTTGGTTTGCAAATTCATTGAGGGAAAAGAAAAGGGGAAGAAAAACACGAAGGACAACTATTTGCTTTGTGTTTTTCCTTGTGATTTTTTCCATGCTTAAATAGATTTAAAAGCTAAAAACATTTAAAAAAATTATCATATCGTAAGAAAGTCTGGAGGAAAGTGACTTGCAAAATTCAAAACATTTAATTTGTTTCCTATTATATTATCATTTTCTCCTATTTTCCTCACAATTTCTTTGGTAGCCAAACAAAGGAAAACGCTTTTCTTTTCTTTTTCCTCACTAAATCCATAAACCAAACAAAGTTTGATTAATCGGTCGCCCTTTTGAAATGCTCCAAAGCGTCACATTCACGGGGCCGGCTAGAGAGAGAAAACTGAGGTAGACATGCAAATTTGCTGTTGAGTCAATTTTGGCTCCTTGCTGTGTTTATTTCTAGGCCTCCTTTTATCATCCTTGTTAACTCAGAAAAAAGTTGCATATACATTATCAATGTGGACATTCTCTGTCTCTACACAGTCTCTTTTTGATTTTCCTATAACACCCAATTTTAGGAAATGTGCCTCTCTACTAGACATACTACTGTGATCATCATTTTCCTTCTTCTTGGAATATCTCCAGTAACTCTGCTTCCAATTATTATCCCGGTGATGATATCGCAATTAACTGTGGCTACTCCGGCATCTCAACAGCACTCGATGGCCGAGAAGGCGAGAATGGATCGGAGACTTTGGATACACAAAAGGCAAGTCAACCAGCTCAAGAGCCGTCCACCAATACCTTTCTGCTGATCCTGTTCCTTACATGACTGCTCTTATTTCTCGTTCACAGTTCACTTACACTTTTCATGTAAGCCCAGGCCAAAAATTCATTCGCCTCCACTTCTACCCATTCTCGTACATTGGTTTTGAAGCCTCCAAGTCCTTTTTTAGTGTGAAAGCAGGCCCTTATACACTCCTCAGCAATTTCAGTGCTTCACTCACTGCCAAAGCTTTGGGCATTAAATCTTTTGCTAAAGAATTTTGTGTGAACATAGACGACAATCAATCATTAAGCATAAGCTTCTCTCCCTCAAAAAGTACTTCAGATAACGTATACGCTTTCATAAGTGGAATTGAGATTGTATCCATGCCTACTGGTCTTTATTACAGTCACAATGGTGATTTGGGTGCCCCTGTTGTTGGCCACATACACCGGTTTTTTATAGATACCATAACAGCACTCGAGATGGTTTACCGGTTGAACATTGGAGGTAGATCCATTTTACCAGTAGAGGACTTGGGCATGTTCCGACTATGGTCCGAGGACAGGAATTTTTTTATACCATCTAGTAGTGTATCCGTTCGTACCAACATGATGATCGAGTACGGAAACATAATGACATATGTGGCACCACGGAGAGTTTACCAAACGTCCTGGTCAATGGTTCCAAATCTTACGTGGAAACTACCTGTGTATTTAGGATTCAGGTACTTGGTTAGATTCCATTTCAGTGAAATTGAATTTGAAAAAAATAAGAGTGGCCAAAGGGGTTGTGTTGTCTTCATAAATAACAAGATTGCTGAGATTGATGAAGGTGTTATCAAACGGAGTGGCCAAAACAGGTTTCCTATGTACAATGACTACATGGTGACCATAGAAGGAGATAGAATGGAAGGTAAGCATGATCTCATCATAGCTCTTCGGCCTTCGGCCGAAGATTAAGCATGAGTCAGAGAGTGGACAAAATGATGTATTCCTGAATGGGTTAGAGATATTCTAGTTGAGCAACCCTGACAACAATCTCGCGGGACCAAACCCCATGTCTATGGCACATTCTTCGAAATCGTGAACTTCAAAACTAGGAACATTAGTTTCTGCTTTTGGCAATGAAAATTTAGTTGCTGCAGGTGTGATACTCATACTCACTCTTGTAAATATCATTGTCTACCAATTAAATCATTGGGGAACTGACTGCGATGTAAAAGAAAAGTCATCTATCTTGAAGGATGAATTGTGCCGTCGCTTTTCACTTCCAGAGATTCAATTGGCAACCAATAATTTTGAGGATGCATGTGTGGTTGGAAATGGTGGATTTAGTAAGGTGTACAAAGGGAGTATAGACAATGGGACAAGGGTTGTTGCAATAAAGCATTTGAAATTGGAATCTGAACATGGTGCTATGAAGTTTTGGACAGAGATTAAGACGCTTTCCACGTTCCGACACGTCCATCTTGTCTCACTAATAGGTTACTGTGACGAAGGCCGCGAGATGCTTCTGGTCTATGAATACATGGCCCATGGAACTCTCGCTGATCATCTCTACAAAGTTCGTAATAGAGATGGTAACTCTCCTCTCTCTTGGGAACAAAGACTTAGAATATGTACAGGTGCTGCTCGTGGAATAGACTACCTTCATACCGGTGGGGACGGCGGTCACGACTCATACACCGAGATGTAAAGAGTTCAAACATTTGTTGGATGAAAATTGGGTAGCTAAGATATCAGATTTTGGGTTGTCCAAAATGGATACCACAAACCTATCACAAACCCATATTAGTACAGACATCAAAGGCACATTTGGTTATTTTGATCCGGGGTATGTCGTGACCCGAAGTTTGAGAAGGAAATCCGATGTTTTTGCCTTTGGTGTGGTGTTGTTTGAAGTGCTATGTGGGAGGCCAGCTGTGGATATAAGTCTTGAGGAAGAGCAACACAGTTTGGCACGATGGGCTAAGCACTGTATCCAATAGGGAATACTTGATCAGATAGTTGATACGAGCTTGAGGGAGCAGATCTCGCTGCAATGTTTGAATGCATTTGCTGAAATTGCCAATAAATGCTTGCATAATTCTCCTAGTGAGCAACCTACAATGGCTGAAGTGGTGATAAGCCTTGAGTTTGTATTGGAGCTACAGGGGTGTGGCAATTTTGATTCAAAAGAAGTGAATATTGAGATTGGTGAGGCTAGCAACAAGCACATTAGCTGGAAATTGCCCACCAGGGGTAAAAGCACGAGCAATGTGGATCAGAATATTGCTAATGCAGTAAGTCACTTGCTTAAAAGTAACAAATTGCGGAGAAGGGAGAAGAGGGACCATGCTTTCAGCCATGGACCAATGGGGGGTTGGCAGCGGGACTCACTCCCAGATAGACCGAAACATTCCCGGATTGATACTTCCCTGAAACCAAAGAAATTGGTTAGAAGGTTCTCACTCAGGGAGATTGAAGAGGCAGCTGTCGATTTCACTCACTCTCGCCTTATCAGAGAAGATATGTATTGCAAGGTGTACCTAGGCCATATTGATGACACGATGAACTGTTACTGTGCAACTGTTTACCTCAAATGTAACAAAAGAGTTTATTATTACTGAGGTCAAGATGCTGTCCAAGCTTCGACACATAACCGTAGTGCCACTGGTTGGATATTGCTATGATAGAAATCAAATGATGATGATCCTTGTGTATGATAACATGGCTCATGGGACTCTATATGATAATCTTCACTACACCGCACACAACAATTTCCTCCCTTGGAAGCGGAGGCTCAAAATCTGCATTGATGTTGCAAGAGGACTGAACTACCTTAGTACATATCACATAATCTCCAATGGTGATGTACATCCACGCAACATCCTGTTGGACATTTACGGGGTTGCGAAGGTTTTGATCCTCAGGTGTCACGGCTCAGGAAAATTGATGGGAGAGTCTGTTGTGTGCTCCTTTGGTATGCTGTTGTTTGAAGTGTTCCGTGGGGGAAAAGTATTAGACATGGAATTCGAGGACGAGAGGCAGTATAATTCATATTTGTGGATCAAAGAACACATAGGGCTTGGTGCAATTGATCAGCTCTGTTTGGAAAGACTGCGCCAGATTGCTTGAGCCTTTTCGTGTACATTGCTTACAAATGCTTGCCTCTTGAACAGCCTTCAATGCACCGTGTTTTGAGCTGGCTCGAGCTTGCACTGGAGTTGCAGGAAAGGGCTGATTCTCAAATTAATAATAATGGTGTACTGGATGATGGTGCTGAATGCTCAGTTCCATGTTAAATGAATTCAACTCAGAATAAATGTTTTGATTTGGGGGCTCTTACACCCACTAGTTCCCTTGTTGGGATTATTCTAACTGCTTCCCTAGTATTCTGTTTATTTGTTCTGTCATACCTAAAATGGTGTTCTAGTTTTAGGCCAATGTCATTTCTGGAGCTTGTAAGTGCACAAACACACTTCTTTCATTTTAGGAAATTAGATGTTGAATCAAATGCGCCTAACTTCGTAAAACTGATATCCATATCCAAATATGATGGAGAGATGGATCTATGTTAGTTGAAGTTTTCATCTCTTGATCTACATATACGATATTAATCAAAAAAAATTATTCTGCCACTCTTAAGTTCACCAATATATGTACACACAGGACACACACACACACTTATATTAGGCATAAAATCATTTTCAAAGACATTATCTAATATGTTAAATTAGCCAATGGTTGAATGTTAGGACTTAAGACAGTTGGGGCACCAAATTTAGGCTATCTGAACTTGGACATCATTCACTTAGGCTTAGTTTGGCCCCCACATGGTGCTTCTCCTTTTTTAAAGCACAATTTAATGTTAATTTATATGGTAACTATTCAACCATTGGAGGGAGCTTTTAAAAGCTCTAGTAAGGTTGCTTTTTCAATCTAGTTTAAAAAGCCACATGGGGGCCAAACTAAGCCTTACTAGATTGAACTTGTTCAGCTTCATTTTTCAAATGCACACCGGTTTCAAGCAGAAAAACACCTTATGTATACTATAGATAAACGTTGTACTCTAGTTTCATTTTGTGGACCTTTAAATTATTATTATTATTATTATTATTATTATTATTATTATTATTTTTTTTTTACATTGAAACAAGCTTCCACAAGCGGGGAAAAGACCGCACAAATATAACCCCTCCCACAAAGAGGGAACGCTCAATCAGATTGTTGATACCAGTGTGAGCCTGTGAGGGTCACCACAAAGTTTGAAAGCTTTTGTGGAAATTGGTAATATATAAATGCTTGCTTAATTAATCTTCCCAGTGAACGACCCACAATGGCTGAAATGGTGTATGGCCTTGAGAATGAATTTGGAGCGGCACGACAGAGGCAGTTTGATATAACTACTCCACTATTATATGTATGTGGGCCATACACCGCATAGGGACTGATGGAATTTTTAGATCGGATCGATCATTTGATAAATACTCCTACCTGATTGGGCAGATATCGCCAGATTGTTTGTTGGATATTGCTATCAAATGCTTTTGCATGTTTGTGCTGCTGCCTCTGATGGTGTTCTTGATGATAGCTTAATGGATTAATATCGTCTTTTCCACGTTAAAATGTGGTAAATGAGTTCCAACTTCAATATTTCCTTTAGTTTCTTGTTTCCCCTTCTAGAGTCACAAAGAGATGCTCACAAAAGAATATGACATTCCATTGTGGTGGGTCCTGCTGCCACATGGAATGCCACATCTTTTTGTGAGCATCTCTTTGTGACTTTTTTCTTTTTTTTTTTTGGTTACTCTAGCATTATTCATTTTGAATATTGTACTATGGATTGAGTTATTGATGGGTACCATAACAAATGCTGATTGAAGAATTCAGTCTAGTCTTATGCCACAAATCATCATATTATGTGCTCCTTTTTTTTTTTTTTTTTTTAATTGCCAATTCTTGATATGTGGTAAATAAAGCTTAAGGTCAAATTTTACTTTTCATCCTTCAAGTTTGGGTGGTTTAGCACTTCACACCACAAAATTTTAAATGAGATTTTTTTTGTCCCTAAAGTTTCACAACCTCAACAAATAAGTTCAATTAGCCATTTAGTGATAAATAATTTCGTCATTATAAATAAAAATGATGTTCCGTTGCCAAAAGTCTTCGAGAACCAATTGGCCCTTTAGTGATGAATAATTTCGTCATTAAAATTATAGGTTTCGTTGCAAAAAGTCTTTGGGGGACCAAATTGCAACTCATCCCAAACTTTAGAGACTAAAATGTCACATTTGAAACCTTAGGATCTGAAGTGCCAAACCATTCAAACTTGAAGAGGGAAAAGTGCAGTGTACCCAATGCTTAATTTTTGAACTTCTCTAATTTTCCATGAACTTCTTTGGCATGTTTCAGAAAATCTTAAACAAGACTATATTCAATCCATCCAACTTTTATTTGCTTCTTATTCGGTGAGTGTCTATTTCTTGCACAATAGTCCGTACCAAGTCTAATAAATTTCTTAAAGCTAATTTTATATCAAACTAAGCCTACCCTTAATTCTCACAAGACCATATAAAAGTTAGACTTAGATTTAACAGATCCTATTTTGAAATATTTTCAAACAATTTAGACTAAAAGAAATGTACTCATTACTTTTTGCAAGTGTTTAGCCTTATAAACATATCCAATTTCCCGGTTATATTAGCATTTTGCTTACAATATCATTGTAATTTTATTTTTCTCCTTGTCCAATACTTACAGAAGCATTACCAGGTCAGTAGGATTTGAATCTCTGAATCACCGACACTCCGACACGATATTGGAGTATCGATACCACAAAATCTTAAAAAGTTACATATTGACACAGTAAGAAAAGTGTCTAAGAAGTGTCGCATTCATGTATTGGTCACGCTACGACACTCGATACGTTACCTTATTTGAAGTTGAAGTATCGGTGGTTCCTAGATTTGAATACTCGAGCACAGTTGTTTGGGGGTTCAAGCAAAATTTTCAATAGCGGTTTTGAGTGTCCTTCCCAGTTTTTCTACTGAACATCCACCACATTTTTGGACTCAAATAAGTCAAAATGGTATTTGAAGATTGCAGCCAGTAACTATTCTTGTGGAGAGTTATGATTTACGTGGGTGGGATGAGAAACTAGATATACATTTCTTTCTTAGTTTTTAAGCAATTGATTGGGCAATTTATCATCTTATTGACCAATATATTTCTATCGGTGTAATTCATTCAGTGATTTTGAAGGTGGCATTGGTGTCATTTATTACGTGTTAAACTAAGGACTTAATATGGAAACTAGAGTATGAAAACTAAGGACTTATATTGTCACACCCCGATTTTTGGACAACCAAATATTTATTCCAGAGCATGTATTTAGACTAATATTCAATTTCCAAAACATCGAGAGTGACACACTCACACAGACTAATAGATAATTATTGAAAACATTATTTTATACTCATTAAATAAATATATGTGATTTTGTGTTTAAAGAAAAACTCTATTAGACGAAAAGTGTGCAGAATCGCGTTTCCTATAGACCAACGTGGACAGAATGTTCAAATTCAAAGCTACGATTTTCTAATAATTTTCTCAAGTTTCTGCAACTGTATAAATTACAAAAAACGAATTTCACATATATTTCTTAATCACCATGAATATTTCACATATGGTTTTATCAAACTAACTATTTACCTAACCCTTTCGAATACCCTAATGTCATAATCACAAAGTCACACGAAGGGAAAAGAAAATATCTAGATTACTTCAACAATAACAATGTATCCATTACAAAGATTTAACCCTAATAATTAAATTAAACATATACTAATTTAATTTACTCCCGTGTACATGTATATATACATACGTGTATATATATACACGGATACACAAAAATCTCACCTCGTTGATCAAAAATCGATACCCACGAATGCTCCTCGATTCCCCACGTGCCCACGAACCCGAGACCATTCTCCTTTCTTCTTCTTCTTCTTCTTATTCTTCTTCTTCTTCTTCTTCTTCTTCTTCTCTCTCTCTCTCTCTCTCTCTCACACACACACACACACATACACACACACATAAACTTCTGTTCTCTCTTCTTCTCTCTTTTCTTCTCTTCCTTTTTTGTTTTAATATGGGGGCTAGGGTTTTTAATATAAGTATATATGTACACTACACACACAACACATGCCAATAAAACACACATAAATATATAAATCCCGTTTTTCTTTTTATGGGCTCATAAAAGAGACTCATATGAGCCCAGAATGCAGTACAAAGTGTTAAAATGAGTAGTCCAATGGGTACCCATGACCCCGGTACTAAGTTTTAATGTTAATTACATTATTTAACACATTCGCGGGCCTGTAAACACTATATAACAAAAATACATATCAACCCTTCACTTTTTTTTTTAACAAATATAAATTAATAAAATATAACTCCCAAACTAAACGCGCTCACTCATGATTTAATTGATATGTCCACCAAACACTTAAATTTTTCAAACACATGTCTTACATATGCACACTCATATAATATTGCTAACTAAAAATAATTATTAAAATAATTATTTACACACTTAAAAATTTAGGGTTGTTACATTCTACCCTCCTTAAAGAAACTTCGTCCCGAAATTTGAATCAACGATAAATACACACGGTAGTCATCAATAAAGTTAAACACGTAATTTTAAACAAAGCATTGATTAAGTTTAACTCTCAACTATACGAGACCAAGTACGTCGAGCGACTAATCCAAACAAGGAAACCCTCATATATATACTTTATTCTCGTATAATTAATCGTCAAAAGGTAATCAACAACATAAAGTTTGATGCAAAGATTGTGAATATAAACTATACATGTAACATGCTCACATTTAATCAATGATTTAACTACATGCTTATGTTTACCTCTTACCATGTCCCGAACTCCTACTACTCAGAATACCCAATACTTACAACTCAAATGTATAGCTTCAAGATCATTCAGAACCTTTCACTATGAATAAGAATACCCGTCCAAATTAATAAGCTGTGGTAGATATAAGAAAACCTCTGGCTCAATATACACTCCCGGAAAATAATAAGGCATAGAAATTCCATGTTGAGAGATACGATAGATGCAGCAGTAGAATATCAGCCGATAATACCAGCTTCATAATAAGAAATCCAAAATACCCGTTGATAGATAAAAAATCCCAGAATACCAATAGTAATAGAATCCGCTTCAGAAAACCATAATAATCAATAGAGATGAGAAGGCTAGAAAACCAGTTGATAACATAAGAAATCCAGAAATCCAATCCTTGCCTCCAATTGCCGTACAAAATTTCTCAAGTCCATCGTATTCACCCACATAACTATTCCATAAACGAAAATAGAACTCCCCTCGATACAACCCCAATATACCAATACAAGATACATGCACTAATTACATGCAAATTTAACCATTATCCTATATGCTCATACTTGGTCTCAAAAATAACATGCAGTTAATACCAAGCAAGGAAGCAAATCAATATGTACAAGCATACGGTTCACAAACTACTACTACTAAGATATAAAGATATTATTCACATTACAAAGTACATAGCAATAAGAAACACGTAGTAGCACATACTCCCAATCCCAAAGAAATTCGCAAACCTAAAGCTCTGACAAGCCCATAAACCACGATCTGAGAATCACTTAGACTCGCTAAGCTAACCCTAAGCTCTGATACCAAACTGTCACACCCCGATTTTTGGACAACCAAATATTTATTCCAGAGCATGTATCTAGACTAATATTCAATTTCCAAAATATCGAGAGTGACACACTCACACAGACTAATAAATAATTATTGAAAATATTATTTTATACTCATTAAATAAGTATATGTGATTTTGTGTTTAAAGAAAAACTCTATTAGACGAAAAGTGTGCAGAATCGCGTTTCCTATAGACCAACGCGGACAGAATGTTCAAATTCAAAGCTACGATTTTCTAATAACTTTCTCAAGTTTCTGCAACTGTATAAATTACAAAAAACGAATTTCACATATATTTCTTAATCACCATGAATATTTCACATATGATTTTATCAAACTAACTATTTACCTAACCCTTTCGAATACCCTAATGTCATAATCACAAAGTCACACGAAGGGAAAAGAAAATATCTAGATTACTTCAACAATAACAACGTATCCATGACAAAGATTTAACCCTAATAATTAAATTAAACATATACTAATTTAATTTACTCCCGTGTACATGTATATATACATACATATATATATATATATACTCGGATACACAAAAATCTCACCTCGTTGATCAAAAATCGATACCCACGAATGCTCCGCGATTCCCCACGTGCCCACGAACCCGAGACCATTCTCCTTTCTTCTTCTTCTTCTTCTTCTTCTCTCTCTCTCTCTCTCTCACACACACACACACACATACACACACACATAAACGTCTGTTCTCTCTTCTTCTCTCTTTTCTTCTCTTCCTTTTTTGTTTTAATATGGGGGCTAGGGTTTTTAATATAAGTATATATGTACACTACACACACAACACATGCCAATAAAACACACACAAATATATAAATCCCGTTTTTCTTTTTATGGGCTCACAAAAGATACTCATATGAGCCCAAAATGCAGTACAAAGTGTTAAAATGAGTAGCCCAATGGGTACCCATGACCCCGGTACTAAGTTTTAATGTTAATTACATTATTTAACACATTCGCGGGCCTGTAAACACTATATAACAAAAATACATATCAACCCTTCACTTTTTTTTTTAACAAATATAAATTAATAAAATATAACTCCCAAACTAAACACGCTCACTCATGATTTAATTGATATGTCCACCAAACACTTAAATTTTTCAAACACATGTCTTACATAGGCACATTCATATAATATTGCTAACTAAAAATAATTATTTACACACTTAAAAATTTAGGGTTGTTACATATATGGTAATGTTGTAGGTGTTTATTTTTGTTTATTATTATTATTTTTTTTATGATTGACTCAAATAGAAGAGAATTCACTCCAAAAAAATAAAATAAAATAAAATATCAACATCAATGAAAATTAAAAACCGTATCATTACCATATGAGAGCACTAAACATTCGTTGGTTAGAAAACAAATGGAGGGTGCGGGCCATGTGAGGGGTTGAGTGGAGATTTCAATAAAAACTAGATTTAGATACATGACACTTTGGCTATGTTTGGTTTGGTTTGCAGATTCATTGAGAGAAAAGAAAAGGGAAAGAAAAACATGTAGAACAACTATTTTCTTTGGTTTTTTTTTTCCTTGTAATTTTTTCCATGCTTAAATAACATTAATAATTAAAAACGTTAAAACAATTATTGTATCATAAGAAAATATGGAAAAGTGACTCACAAAATTCTAAACATTTAATTTATTTTCTATTATGAATTGTACAAAGTAGGTGTGTGTCTACATCTTAGTTAATGCTACGTTTGAAAATTCTACACTTTTCTCCTCTTCAAGAACGTGAGCAATTTAATTACTTTGATTATGTCGGAGATTTCTGTCTATAAATTGAGCGCTTTGTGCTCAGTTTTAGACACACCGATTAGAGCTAGAGAGCCAGAGAAGAGAAAGAGAAAAAGTGAGAAAAATATTAGTGTGCTATAATACACTGATAGTTTAAATGCTTGAGTTATACCATTTCTTCAGGTAATAGTACAACTCTCCTCCGCAATGGACGTAGTCAAATTGACAAACCACCTGATATGCCCAAAATTGGCTCTCTCTCTTATGACCGAGCGGTTCAAATCAGCAGCTAGTCCATGCCCCGGGTAAATCATGCACCACTCCTCAGAAGCATCAGCCCCGAGCGGTTTAGTCTACTCATCATCCCGAGCGGTTCATCTACGACCCGGCCAGCAGGTTGGGAAAACAGCACATGCACATCCGGCCGCGGGAACAGCTCATCCGGACTCACAAGCGTGATCCCGAGAATTACGGGCATTTTCCTACTCAAGCTAGAAGACTAATGGAAAGTGCACACTATTTCCTAATCCAATTAGGAAATCCCCATAATTAATACCAATCTATATCAGTAGGATTATATTTCTTTATCCATGTATGAGTAGGTATCTTACATCTATAAAAGAGACCTCTCACCCCCCATTGAAGGGGCCGCCAACTTCTCAGTTTACACAGCACCTCTATAAAATTCACCATTATATGCATACACCCGGCCAGTATTACTGGTAGTGCCGCCCCTCTTTGTTGGCTCACCAGGCCCGCCGGTGATCAGCTAGTGAACGTGCTCAGACACACACGTGGACGTAGGTACCTTCATTAACAGGGTCGAACCACATACAAAAAATAGTCTCTCTCATTCTCTCTCTCTCTCTCCCCTAAAATTGCTCTACTTTACTCTTACCAAATTCTGGCATCATCAGTTTGGCGTCGTCTGTGGAAAACGACAAGTTTTCTCATCAACAAATCTCTTAACTGATCATCATGCCACCGAAGAAGGGTAAGAAGACGGATCAACAGTCTGACCGGGATGTTCCTTCGGCCCCGGCACTGGCTGCGGCAGTTATAACATCTGAGCAAATCACCGCAACCCTCACACAACTCCTGGAGGGCCAGCGTCAAATCCAGGAACAGATTGAAGCCCTGCTAGCTCAGCAAACCAATCCTCCAGTGGCCGGGAAACGACCCGGGAACATTGCGTACGGTCGGGAACCAATCTTGACCAGACAATGTGCCCGAGCCAACCCGTCCTGTGTTGAGGATGCCAGAGACATCAACAGTGGGCGTGCTGCCCGAGAGGAAAGGCAGGAGCATATGGCCCGGGAATCAGTCCAGGGCCACTTAGTCAAGAGCCGAGTTGTCCCTAGGCGAACGGTTACCAGGAGTCATAGCCAAGCCCGATCCCAGAGGACAGCACCCCGCCATGAAGAAGCAACTTCCACCAACCCGACTAGTTCCTCAGATACCGGTCGGGAAGAAGTGGAAGCCCGAATCAAGGACTTGTAGAAGCAGATCAACGGAGTGGACAAAAAGCTTGGTCAAAACAGTGTTCCGAATCAAGCCAATACTGAGACAGAGTCACCATTCTCCAGCCAGATTGCGAGGTTCTCCATCCCGCGCAAATTTAAGCAGTCTCGGCTAGATTCATACAACGGCTCGGGAAGCCAAGTCGACCACGTCCGGACCTACAAGGTTCAGATAGCCCTAGCCACCAACTCTGATGAATTACACTACCTAGCCTTCCCCAGCACTTTGAAAGGCCCGGCCATGCACTGGTTCTACTCCTTGGAGCCCCGATCGATCTGCAGTTTCAAACAACTCAGCAAGCAGCTCATCAACCAGTTCGCCGGTATGCATGAGCGGCAAAAGCCAGACATACAGCTAATGATGGTCAGACAACGGAATAATGAGTCCCTCAAGGAGTTCACCAACCGGTTCAACCAGCAGAAGCTTCAAATCCGCAATCTGAACGAGACAATCGCCATCATAGCCTTTTGCTCGGGAGTTCAACACACCAAGTGCGCCGCATCGTTCCACAGAAATCGACCGGTAACCTTGGTCGAACTCGCAGAGAGGGTTGGAAAATACATTGACATTGAAGAATTTCTAAAGATCAAAGACCCCGGGCAAGAAAGCAACAAGTCCTCCAGAAGTAAGCGAAAGCGAGATCAGCCTGGGGGTTCAGACAGTTCTTCCAGTTCACAGGGGTCAGAGTTCGGTAGCCCCGACACGACCCCCAGTTCATAGTGGTCTAAGTCTGGCCGCCCTGACACGACCTCCAGTTCGCATCGGTCAGGATCAAGCAGTTCCGACTTCGCCTCCAGCACAGAGAAATATGGATCCCGATGATCCTGATCCGACCGCCTGTCTCCATCGGTCTAGAAGAGCCCGACTATAGTGGTACTTGCTTGATCACCACATGAGGCTCCACCGATTGTCAGAGAGCTCATCTAAAGACCTCGGGCCTAACCCCTAGGCATGCAAAGACCTCGGGCCTAACCCCGAGGCACAAAAAAGACCTCGAGCTCTGAACTCAGGCACTAAAAAGACCTCGGGCTCCGAACCCAGGCACCAAAGACCTCGGGGTCACGCCAGAGGCACCGACTTTGCTTAGGTCCAACCGACGATGGGGGCACACCCCCTAGGTGGCTAATGATGGCAAGCTTCAAAAGACCTTGCAACCACCATGTTCCATGTCGGTTACCTACAGATCATAGCCTCTGTAAGACCCTCGTCTTAGCGAAAGCTTGGGAGACAAGATGGCGTAGTGAACTAAAGAGGTAATCACACTGGGTATTTATAGGCCTCGCGGATAACCAAGTCAAAATCTTGGACAACCCGAGCACCTACAGTACCCAGAGGCATTAACTCCACTTAGGTCCAGACCGACGATAGAGGTGACTAAAATCTCTTAGGTTGGCCGACGATAGAGGAGCAAAAGGACCCTAAAGCAACGTGATTTAGGTCGGCTCCACCAACATGGTCAAGTTCTTCTCCTAACAGTCTTGACGAAGGCTGGCCGGGCGGAAGACAACCATCCTGGGGAGTTAACATAAAAAAAGGACCCTAGAGCAATACGCTTTAGGTCGGCTTTTCCAACATAGTAAAATCCTTCTACCCACAGCCTTGACGAAGGTTTACGGGCAGAAGATAACCATCCTGGGAGCTAACTCAAGCAAAAAAGACTCCGAAGTAGGTCGAGTCTCAACTCTCGGTCACTTCCCAAGCACTCAAAGACTCCAAATTAGGTCAGGTCTCAACTCCCGGTCAGTTCCCGAGCACTTAAAGGTCCCGAGCTAGGCTGGGTCTCAACTCTCAACCAGTTCCCGAGGACTCACCAGGCTCAGAAGCCCCGAGGCAGCTTCCACAAGCACTCAGACAGTGGCAAGTAACATCAAACTGATTTCCAAACTTGCCCCGATATAGCATCTGGCCAATCTTGGAAATGGGTGGCAGCTGATACGCCCAAAATTGGCTCTCTCTTATGATCGAGCGGTTCAAATCAGCAGCTAGTCCATGCCCCGGGTAAATCATGCACCACTCCTCATAAGCATCAGCCCCGAGCAGTTTAGTCTACTCATCATCCCGAGCGGTTCATCTACGACCCGGCCAACAGGCCGGGAAAACCGCACATGCACATCCCGCCGCGGGAACAGCTCATCCGGGCCCACATGCGTGATCCCGAGCATTACGGGCAGTTTTCTACTCAAGCTAGAAGACTAATGGAAAGTGCACACTATTTCCTAATCCAATTAGGAAATCCCCATAATTAATGCCAATCTATATCAGTAGGATTATATTTCCTTATCCATGTATGAGTAGGTCTCTTACATCTATAAAAGAGACCTCTCACCCCCCATTGAAGGGGCCGCCAACTTCTCAGTCTACACAGCACCTCTATAAAATTCATATGCATATACCCGGCCGGTATTACTGGTAGTGTCGCCCCTCTTTGTTGGCTCACCGGGCCCGCCGGTGATCTGCTAGTGAACGTGCTCAGACACACACGTGGACGTAGGTACCTTCATTAACAGGGCCGAACCACATACAAAAAATAGTCTCTCTCACTCTCTCTCTCCCCTAAAATTACTCTACTTTACTCTTACCAAATTCTGGCATCATCACCACCTGAAATATTTGTGTCCTTTGTGTGATTGCATATTTGTGTGCTTGCTTTTATTACTAGTTTTATAACACATTGTCAACACGAGCCTATACCAACTGAGTTGATCATATCAAAGGGTAAAGATATTAATTTTGTTATTGATAATATATCCATACTATGTTTACTTTATATTTCTGCATATATATGTATGAACACCTGAAAAGGTTATATTCCTCCCGAAGAGGAATTTATAGCAAACTCTTAAAGAAGTTATTATAGATAGTTCTCTAAAAGAGGCCATAAGAAAATAAATAAACAGCTTGCAAAAGTTGGTTTTATACTCTTGAAGAGTTAGTCTCCTGGGAGACAATTAATAATGGACTTTTTGAAGAGTTAGTCTCTTGGGGAGACAATAAATGGACTTCTTAAAGAAGAGGTGAGAAAATTTATTACAGATAAATTAGAGACAACTCCGAAAGAAGTTAATGAAAAAAAAAGAGAAGAAAAGGAAAAACAATCACGGGCAGCCAGATTCGAACCGGAAATCACAGGAAAATTAAAGACTTAAGGTCCTTAGTTCCCACCTCTCGGGTGCTGCGTGATTGTCTAACCATTATTGAATGGAAAAAAAATTATATATATATATACATATCTCTTAAAGAGATGATAAATAAATCTATGAAAATGTAATGGAAAAAAAATTTACAAAACAATCGTGGATTGCCAGGTTCGAACCTGGGACCTGAAGGTTTAAAGTCCTCAGTCCCCACCACTCTGTTACCACACGATTGAGTAACTTTTATTAAAGTTTATAGATACATATATACGCGCGCATATTATACCCAGCTTCTATACAACCTAAGTTTTATACATATAACTATAGACATGTACGAGCTTCTCAAAGGTAAAATATATAATAGATTTAGATATCTATATATAATCAATTTCACTCTCCTTAGCTCTTATAGTAATGCTTAAATATTTTTTTATTTTATTTATCTAACACCAAATGATAATTTATCTTTTTTATATCGCAAAATTCTTAAATATAGCAAACCTCCAAGCTCTTAAATTTGTTGTCCTTGATATTTTTGGAAATAATTATTTATTTTGGGCCAAAGACATGAAGACTTATCTAATTTATGAAAATCTTGGAAAAATAATCGATGAGGTAAATGATGCATCCCCACGGGAACATGCTTAAGTCATGGTTATCATTCGATACCATTTCCATGAAGAGTTAAAATATGAGTATCTCGCAGTAGACGATCCTTCAGTGCTCTGGAAAAATTTGAAAGAAAACTATGACCACCAAAAAGATGTAATTCTTCCAAAAGCAAGATATGACTGGATAAACCTGAGGATTCAGGATTTTAAAACAATTTCTGAATATAACTCCACACTATTTAAAATTACTTATATTCTTCAATTATGTAGAGAAAAGATTACTGATGAAGGAAAATTAGAAAAAACTTATTCTACATTCCACTCCTTGACTATGCTCCTACAATAGCAGTATCGAGAGCGTAGATTTAAAAAGTATTTAGAACTGATATCGTGTCTCCTTGTGGCTGAATAAAATAATGATTTGCTGATGAAAAATCATCAACTACGTCCAACTGGTTCTAATCCATTGCCTGAAGCCAATGGAACTACATTCCCTGAAGTGAATGTAAACGTACCTCATAGACAAAGAGGTGGACATGGAGGTAGATATACAAACAGCCAAGGATGAGGTCATGGAAGGAATTACAAATGGAACCGTGGTGGTCATAACCATAAAATTGCAACACCGTACCACCAAAAGTGGAACAGAAATAAAAATGGGAAAGGTATTCAAAAACCTCCCAAGAGAAACGACGAACTCTGTTATTGGTGCGGCAAGACAGGGCCCTGGCGCGTGACTGTCGTATGCCAAAACATTTGGTTGATCTCTATCAAGCCTCCATAAAGGGAAAGGGTAAGGAGATAGAGACCCATTTTGCTGACTATGATGGTCCAGTGGATATAACCCATTTAGATATGGCCGATTTCTTCGCAGATCCCGATGAAAAATATTGATCACTTCATTGGTGATGGAAGTGTCCAAAAATGAATAATGTTATGTGTTTCTAATATAATTCTATGTTGTGCTTTATATGTTGTTATTATGTTGTATTGCGGTGTATGATCTTCTTGTGATAATAAATAATTTCTCAGTACTTATGAATCTTATTATTTGATAGATTTCAAAGATGAACAGTGAAGATATATGCCTAGTGGATAGTGCAACTACACACACAATTCTTCGAGACAAGAAATATTTCTTGAACTTAAAACTAGTTGAAGTAAATGTGAACTCAATATCGGGGACTACAATTCTTATTCAAGGATTTGGAAGGGTTAGCATTAGTTTGTCAAAAGGAACAATAATTCATTCCAATAATGCTTTATACTCTAGCAAATCTAAAAGAAATTTGCTTAGTGTCAGAGATATCCGCTTAAATGGATACCACATTGAGACCATTACTGAGAATAGTGTAGAATATCTTTGTATTACCTCTCTTGTTTCAAATAAGAAACAGGTCTTGGAGAAACTCACCACTCAAGCTTCTGGGTTATGTCAAACGACGATTGGAGCAATTGAATCAAATGCTATGATAAACCATAAGATATCAGATCCAAAAACTTTTGGACTTTAGCATGACTAACTTGGTAATTCTGGAGCAATAATGATGCGAAGAATCATTGAGGGCTCACATGGAAACCCTTTGAAGAATCAGAAGATTCTTCTGCCAAGTGACAATCCATTTACTGCTTGCTCACAAGGTAAATTAATTATCAGACCATCTCCTTCAAAGATCATTGTGGAATCTTCTACATTTCTTGAACGTGTTTAAGGAGATATATGTGGACCAATTCATCCACCATCTGGGCCATTTTATTACTTCATGGTTTTTATTGATGCATCTACTAGATGTTCACACATGTGTCTACTCTCGTCTCGTAACACTGCATTTGCGAGACTTCTGGCTCAGATATTTCGATTACAAGCACAATTTTTTGACTACACTATGAAACCTATACGTCTTGATAATGTTGTGGAGTTCACGTCCAAAGAATTTGATGACTATTACATGTCAATAGGAATTCATGTTGAACATCATGTTGCTCACGTGCATACACAGAATGGTTTAGCTAAGTCGTTTATCAAACATCTTAGTTGATTACTAGACCTTTACTTTTGAGAACAAAGCTACCTACATCTGCTTGGGGTCATGCCATATTACATGTTGCATCATTAATTTGGATTAGACCAACTTCTTATCATGAATACTCTCCTTTACAACTTGTATTGACAACCACCTAATGTTTCCCATCTACGAGTTATTAGTTGTGCTGTGTAAGTTCCTATTGCACCCCTACAATGCACAAAAATGGGTCCTCATAGACACCTTGGTGTTTATGTTGGTTTTGATTCAACATCTATAATAAGATATCTTGAACCCCTGATGGGTGATCTTTTTACTGCACGGTTTGTAGACTGTCATTTTGATGAGACTGTATTCCCATCATTAGGGGGGAGAAAACTTGAAGCCTGAAGCTCAGCATGAAATTTCTTGGAATACATTGGCAATGTCTCATCTTGATCCTCGTACCAATCAATGTGAACTTGAAGTTAAAAGGATCATTCATTTGCAAAAGGTTGCATATCAATTACCTGATGCAAAAAAAAGTGATTAAATCACATAAATCAGTTATAAACACTCCAACAAGAATTGAAGTCCCAAGAGGACAATCTGGTAGTGCAGCGGTAGATTAGTCTATGACACGATTGAAACGTGGTAGACCCAGTGGTGCAAAAGATAAGGTTCCTCGAAAGAGGAAAATAAAAGGTGGAAACTCATATAGAGATCCCAAAGAGCGTTATTGTAATAACCTGCATTTCCATTTAATTTAAAAAATTCATTTAATTTAAAATTCATGTCCATATTTAATTTATGTGTATTTGCATTGGCATATTTAAATTCAATTAGCATGGTCAGCTTTTACTTTAATTCCAGTCACTTGTTTGGAATATCTATTTTTTATCTAATTCACATTTAAAGTTTATTGGGGGCCAAACTGCAATTTTACAAAGTTAGTGATACCTGTGTGGATTTCAAAGTCTGTATTCCAAAAACGGTGAAAATAACTTCTATTGACTCAATCAGTATTTTTATGAAACCAGAAAACCATTTCTTAAGTTAAAATGAATTTTCTGTATTTTTGTGGTGACCACCGCGCCCCGAAAATACCAGTTTATGTCCAAAACTGTCCGCGCTGTGTTAGACTTCCACAGATTTTGGAAGTGACTGATTGGACAAATGCTTTATTTCTAATTATGGAAACTCATCATTGGGTAAGGTCTTGTTTGGTTAAACTTGTTTTGTGTGTGCTAAGTTAAGGCCATAAGCTTGTTTTGACAAACACATATGAATTGACCCCTATACACCTACTTGGCTCTTGGATAGCAGATGAGTTAATACTCATCTGTGTATATATCATACGTATGTGTATATGCTGTGAATTTAGAGAGTTTAAGGTTTGGTTAACTCAATTAGAGCTTGCTAAGTGAAGTTCTTAATTTTGCTTGGTCTCCAAGTTCTTGTAGCTCTATATATACACACACAACTCACAGATTTTTACACTACACATTCTGCATCATAAAACACAGAGAGAAAAGAGAGGGCCTGAGAGTTTGATTTCTGGATTATTTAGAGAGAGAAAGCTCTCCACCATAGCCTACAAGCTTGTTTTGGATTTCTTATTTGTGCTTCTTTCTCAACCAAATCTGTTAATCTTCATCAAGTGAGTATTATCAACTCACTTTGAATGTAATATATGCTTATTTACTGTTAGTATAGCTTGTTTGATAAATACACCATTGTTGATCCTACGTATGGAAGTTCATAGCTTGAAATCAAGATTTTCAAACCTTAATCTAAATTCGTTTTTAGAGATGAATATGAAAGATCTTACATCATATATGCTATGTTTAGAGTTATAGAGCCTAATTTGTTCATACCACAAAGTATATTGAAAATTAAATTTGGACATGTTTTAGTTTTTCATAAAATTGGAGAGTTATAGATTGATTCATGTTAAATTGATAATGGATTCTTAATCCTTGTGAAAAACCAAAGAGAATCATATACTATAAGGCCTAGTAACTCACAGAATGGAAATGGGTCAAAAAGACCCCTGTTTTGCTGAAACAGAACAATTCCTGCGGAGGAGATGAAGCCTCAGCTTCATCTCGCGCCACGATCGCGCGCGCGAGGAATCGCGCCGCGAGCGACCTTTCAAGCGAGCGGCCCGCGCGCGCGAGGTAGGCGTCTCCAGGCAGACGTAAGAATTTATTTATATAAATGAAAATTGGCTGGTCGCGCGAGCGAGGGTCGCGCGAGAACCCCTTCGCGCGAGCGATCCGCGCGCGCGACCTTGCTTTCCTCAGGCAGACAGAAAAGTTTATTAATAAAAGGAAAATGGGCATATCGCGCGAGCGGCCCGCGCGAGCGACCTTTTGCGCGAGCGGCCCGCGCGCGCGAGTTCTAACAGTTTCTGTTTTTGTCTGTTTTGTGTTTAAGGTCTGTTTGGTTCAACTTTTTAGTACTGTTAAGGCTCTGTTAAGGATATTTAGTTAATCAGAACTCTATTTGGTTATGTTTGAATGATTAAAACATTGTAGTATGACTCATTAATCCCCGTACGCGTGTTGTTCCTTTAATTCAGCATTTTTGTTTTCGTTTAAGTGCATACCATTCATGTGGGTCAGTGGTACATGCATAGGGGTATCAGTCTGTGTGGAAAAGAGTAATGGTAGTGTGGAAAGAGTATGAGTTTGTGTTTGTGGTCGTGGTTGTGGTTGTGGTTGAGTATGAGTTTGTGGTTGTGGTTGTGGTCGTGGTTGTGGTTGTGGTTGTGGTTGTGGTTGAGATTGTGGAGAGGGTATCTTTGAAATGCGACGGTGGCAAATATGGACACTCCCTGACGCCCATGGAAGCGTTAAAGTGTGTGAAGCCAAACTCGGACATTCCCTGGCACCCATGGTAGTGCTAAAGTGTGGCCTACGGACACTCCCTGATAACTCGAGTCTGGATACTGTGTGAGGGGTTGCCCCGGTATTTGCATGGCGGTTAGGGTATTCAAAGTGTGAGGCATTGGACACTCCCTGGTACCCCGGACCAAAGTGTGAGGCAAACTGGACACTCCCTGGCGCCCCGTTGCTAAAGTGTGGCTATCTGAGTGTTTCAAAGATACCAGGAGTAGGATAGTGGGTTGTTGTGGCTGTCGAGAGAAAAGAGTCGGCAAGATGAGTGTGGTGCATTGTTCTCATACACGGTCCCATCTGCGTAAATTTACCCTCTTTAAATAATGTTGTGAATGTTTTCTAAATGAGCTCCTTACTTCAATTATAAACTTGTGGATTTAAATGGGAATTGGAAAAAGGTAAGTTGGTATGTTTTACATTCAAAGTCATGTTTTTAATACTCACCAGCCTCTTGAAGCTGACGACGTTGATGCGTCCTGGACATTCGTGTTCAGGCTTTTCAGGTTACAATCAGGAGGAATCATACGACTATGCTAATTGAGAATGGCTGCATCTGGAATAAAGAAACTGTTTATTATATGCTTTAAGTTTATCTGTTTTAAGTTATGAATTATTTTGTTTTATAAGGATGACTGTAACAGACTCTAAGTTATTATTTTATTTTTCAAGGCGGTCTGTGCCTTAGTTGACCCCGATTCATAAGATGTAATAAGTTAGAAAATTTTTGTAAGCCTTGATTGCTTTACTCTGATTATATGTTTTGTTGTTTGACGTTTGGGACGGAATCGATCCTTCAAACTGTCGCGACCTACGGGTCCATAAAGGAAATTAAACGCTTTCCTTATTTATGCTACGTCGGGGCGTGACAGGATTTAGTGGTATCAGAGCCAGGGTATTATTTATCTCAAGATAGTTTAGCCAGGTTAGGGTTTACCAGTATAGACCCGATTCCACATTCCATTAAGTGTTACACACCCGATGATACGACAGGGAGGATAGACTCAGAACCCAAACGCCTATGATTATTCTGTTCTGACTTTAAGTAGTACCTTTTTATCAGGTATGGATCCAGCTCCCCCACTTTATGTACCAGACAGGTTTGGAGGACACTTCGTGATACCTGGGGCAGTGATCCCAGCCTTTCTCGACTTATATCAGGCGGCCGTAGAGCAGTTGGCCGTGACGACGGTAGTATCTGAGGTTTGGCACCAGGTTCACGTGGTAGGCCTATTTGACCTGACCCGTATCCGTTTTGAGCTTCGTTATTTCGCAGAGGCTCAGCGTTTGGTTTTGGTCGAGATTCTGAGGTTGGTCGATAGCGATGCTTTCTACCTTCCCCTCGAGATCCAGATCGTGCATGCCCATCTGGCTCAGTTGGAGATGCCTCCGCCGGTGGTTCCCATTGCTGAGGACGATACAAAGGTTGTTCATGTGGTCCCAGTAGGTGGGAAGATTTTAGAGGACGGCATAGGTCTAGATGATCTTGCCGCTGAGCTAGAGGCTGAGCTAGCACTTGAGCTAGCCCTGCCTGAGGAGATGGTAGATGAGGCGGATGCTCCTGTACCTGCTTCATCGTCCACCTCTCACAGCTATGACGGGGTTGGACCGTTCGTTGTTCAGCGATTTCGCCCTGTCGATTCGCTAGATCTCCTGATAGCCGCTTATGGAGATGATTGACGTTTTAGTTATGACTTGTACATATTAACCACTTTTGACTATTAGCTCTGTCTCTTTTTGCAACTGTAATTACATGCATTAGAGTGTAGGGCAATGACCCCATTTTTTGTAACATTAACTCTTGCATGCGTCCTAACCCATATAGATAGGGTAGGCATTGATCTGACCATACATGTTTTTTGTATCAACTTGACAAGAAGTGATATATATAAAATATACCCCTTTTGAATGTTGTTGTCATTTAAATTGCTTCATAGCACTGTGCATGCATGTTTCTCATTCTACTACCACTATCATGCATAGAATGGCTGGAGGAGTCAGGAGGAACAGGAACCTGATCGAGGGAGCACCCGAGGCTGCTGATCCTACAGGGATGTTTGAAGCGTTTATCAGACGGTTAGAAAGAATCGGTAATACGAATGACAACCGAAGAGACCGTCAAACGGGAGACAAGTTGCTAGAGAGATTCCGTGCTCTAAGGCCCGAACAGTTTGCGGGTACCGCGGAACCCTGGAAAGCGGAACAGTGGTTGAGACAGATGGACCGCATGTTTGAAGCTGTCCAGTGTAACGAAATGGACAAGAGGAGATTGGCTACGTTTCAGTTGACCGATGCTGCCGCAGATTGGTGGGATTCGGTCATAGCTACTATCGGGAATGGAGCTGCAACGGGAATGACGTGGACTGCGTTCAAAGGGAGATTTTTGGAGAAATACTTCCCGGCTACGGAGAGGCACAGAAGAGAGAAGGAATTCATGGATCTGACGCAAGGAACCAAGTCGGTGCAAGAGTACACCACACAGTTCGAAAGACTGTCTCGGTTCGCTCCACACCTGGTTGATACTGAAAAGAAGAAGATCCGGAAGTATAACCAAGGGCTGACACCGCAGATTCGTCGCCTGACTCTCGGCCACCTGGATAAATCATTTGAAGGACTTGTTGGTTTGGCTACTGATCTGGAAGAGGATGCTCGAGTGAACCGTAAACAATTTGAATTCCGACCGCCTCAAAGGGGTAATTTTGGGAATAGACCACCAATGAACCGTACCCATGGGCAGAAGAGGAATTTCGACGGAAGCAAGAAGACCCAGGCTATTACCTATCCGACTCAACCTCGAGTAGGCGAAGGAAGTAGTAGTGGAAAGTGTTTCAACTGTGGCAACCCTGGACATTTGGCTCGTGATTGCAAGGCACCAAGGCGTGCTACTCAGCAAGGGATAGTCTGCTTCAACTGTGGTGAACCAGGTCACATCAGCAGGTTCTGTACTGCTCCTAAGCAGGTGACTTATGGTCAACAGGGACAGACTCGCTTGAATGCTGTTATCCCTGATGCCGCTGGATATGATAGAACTGCGTACGAAGAAGGAGATTATGGAGGAGCTCAACCTGATCAGCAAGCAGTAGAAGGTACATTAACTCTGTTTAACTCCCATGTTAAAGTGTTATTTGATACGGGTGCTGCTCTTTCGTTCATATCTGTTAATACAATTCGGAGATTGGGTATTTTACCTCATCGGTTAGAGAAAGCTTTGAAGGCTACTTCGCCACTAGGAGCTGCGGTCAGATTAGGACACGTGTGCAAGGATTGTCCCTTACGGTTAGGAGACCGTGAAATCCCTGCAAGGTTAATCGTCCTATCGATGAAGGAGTTTGACATAATCCTAGGAATGGATTGGCTCTCTCAGAATCAAGTGAAGTTGGATTGTGCGAGGAAGAGAATTACATTCCCCGATAATGAGAATCAACCCTTTGATTTTCAATGTAACCCTTCGGGAGATATGTTCCTCACGAGATGTTTAGCCAACATCGAAGTCGTCAGTACAGAGGTGACAGCTTCATCTATACCTGTAGTCAAGGACTTCGAGGAAGTATTTCAAGACGTTTCTGGTTTGCCGCCCGAGAGAAGTATAGAGTTCTGTATTGAGCTTATACCGGGTACCGTACCGATCACCAAGGTTCCCTATAGAATGGCCCCCACAGAACTGTTGGAATTGAAGGAACAAGTTCAAGAGCTCGAGAACCTAGGTTTTGTACGTCCAAGTACATCGCCTTGGGGAGCACCAGTGTTATTTGTGAAGAAGAAGGACTGGACACTCAGATTGTGTATCGACTACAGAGAATTGAACCGGGTGACTATCAAGAACAAGTATCCCTTGCCTCGGATTGACGATTTGTTTGATCAACTACAAGGAGCTACGACATTTTCCAAGATAGACCTTAGGTCGGGATATCATCAGTTGAGGGTACGAAAGGAAGACATACCTAAAACTGCTTTCAGAACCCGATATGGTCATTATGAATTTCTGGTGATGCCGTTTGGAATGACGAATGCCCCGGCAGTATTCATAGATTTGATGAACAGAGTGTTCAAGCCTTATTTAGATCAGTTTGTCATCGTCTTTATTGATGATATTTTGATCTATTCTAAGTCAGGAGAAGAACACGAGCAACATCTACGGATTGCGATACAGACGCTCAAGGACCATCAGTTGTATGCCAAGTTCAGTAAGTGTGAGTTCTGGTTGCAAGAAGTGAAATTTTTGGGACACAAGGTGTCATCTCAAGGAATTGCAGTGGATTCGTCCAAGACCGATGCTGTATCAAATTGGGTTAGACCGAGCAACCCTACAGAAGTTCGGAGCTTTCTTGGACTCGCAGGCTATTACAGGAGATTCGTTGAAGGATTCTCAAAGATAGTAGCACCTTTAACCGGGTTGACGAAGAAGAATCTGAAGTTTGAATGGACAGAGAAGCATGAGCGAGCCTTTCTAGAGTTGAAAGAGAGACTCACTACCGCACCAGTACTAGCAATACCCAAGCCTGATGAGAAGTTCACTATCTTTAGTGACGCGTCATATCAAGGATTAGGGTGCGTACTTATGCAAGATGGCAGGGTGATCGCCTATGGATCCAGACAGCTGAAGCCGAATGAGTTGAACTATCCCATTCATGATTTGGAGTTGGCAGCAGTAGTCTTCGCACTCAAGATTTGGAGACACTATCTCTACGGTGAGAAGTTTGATTTATTCTCCGATCACAAGAGTTTGAAATATTTGTTCACACAGAAAGAGTTGAACATGAGACAACGCAGGTGGATGGAGTTGATCAAAGATTACGACTTCACATTAGAATACCACCCGGGTAAAGCCAATGTGGTTGCTGATGCCTTGAGTCGACAGACTCGTGAGACGATCGCCACCTTAATGGTGAGAGAGTGGCGAGCTTTGGAGACTTTGGCGGAATTCGATGTACAAAGTGCTGAAGAAGGAGAGGGACAACTTTTCGGATGTCTTATCCTACAGCCTGTTCTTATCGACCGCATTATTGAAGCTCAGAAAGAAGATGAGAAGTTTCAGACATGGTTCATGAAAATGTCAGAAAAAGACCCGACAGAATGGAAAGTGGGAGTTGATGGAGGATATCGTTGCAGAGAGAGATTGTGTGTGCCAGGTAATGAAGAGTTAAGGAAGGATATCCTGGAAGAAGCGCATAAGTCAAGATATACAGTTCACCCGGGAGGAACGAAGATGTACAAAGATTTGAAGAGAAATTTCTGGTGGGAAGGTATGAAGAAAGATGTGGCCGAATTTGTATCCAAGTGTTTGACGTGTCAGCAAGTCAAGGCCGAACATCAGAGACCGTCAGGATTGTTGCAACCGCTACCTATTCCTGGTTGGAAGTGGGAGCACATTACGATGGATTTTGTAGTGGGATTACCCCGGTCGCAGCAGAATCATGACGCTATTTGGGTAATTGTGGATCGACTGACGAAATCCGCTCACTTTATCGCTTATAGTATGACATACCCGGTAGAGAAGATGAGCCGGATGTACATACAACAAGTTGTGCGACTTCACGGTGCACCTGTGTCAATTGTATCAGACCGTGACGCACGTTTTACCTCTGGATTTTGGGAAAGTCTGCAAGAAGCTATGGGAACTTCGCTCAAGATGAGTACTGCTTTTCACCCTCAGACAGATGGGCAAACTGAGCGTGTTAATCAGATCATGGAGGATATGCTCAGGGCTTGTGTGATCGATTTTGAAGAATCTTGGGAGACACACTTGCCGTTGGTTGAATTTGCCTATAACAACAGCTATCACGCGAGTATCGGTATGGCTCCGTTCGAAGCATTGTACGGACGACCATGTCGTTCTCCATTATGTTGGGCAGAAGTTGGGGACTCAGAATTGTTGGGACCAGATTTGGTTAGAGAAACCAACGAGAAGATTACTTTGGTCAAGGAGAGGATGAGAACCGCTCAGAGCCGGTATAAGAGTTATGTTGATCGACGCCGGAAAGATTTGGAGTTTAGTGTTGGAGATCACGTGCTTCTCAAGGTTTCACCGACCCGAGGAGTAGTACGTTTTGGTCTCAAGAGAGGGAAGTTAGCTCCGCATTTTATTGGACCATTTGAGATTTTGGATCGAGTCGGAAAAGTAGCTTATCGACTGGCGCTACCACCGAAGATGTCTGGGCTTCACAACGTGTTTCACGTAAGTATGTTGAGGAAATACATATGAGACCCCTCGCACGTGGTTAGATATGACGATATTGAGACGAGTCATAACGTTTCTTACAAGGAGAGACCTGTGAAGATTCTGGATCAGAGTATCAAGAAGTTGAGGAATAAAGATATCCCGTTGGTGAAGGTTCAGTGGAATCACCATGACGAGAACGAAGCCTTGTGGGAAGTTGAAGCTGATATGAGGAAAAAGTACCCGAAGTTATTTCATGACTAGTTAGTCTTGATTTCGGGGACGAAATCCTGTTTAAGGGAGGAAGGGTGTAATAACCTGCATTTCCATTTAATTTAAAAAATTCATTTAATTTAAAATTCATGTCCATATTTAATTTATGTGTATTTGCATTGGCATATTTAAATTCAATTAGCATGGTCAGCTTTTACTTTAATTCTAGTCACTTGTTTGGAATATCTATTTTTTTTATCTAATTCACATTTAAAGTTTATTGGGGGCCAAACTGCAATTTTACAAAGTTAGTGATATCTGTGTGGATTTCAAAGTCTGTATTCCAAAAACGGTGAAAATAACTTCTATTGACTCAATCAGTATTTTTATGAAACCAGAAAACCATTTCTTAAGTTAAAATGAATTTTCTGTATTTTTGTGGTGACCACCGCGCCCCGAAAATACCAGTTTATGTCCAAAACTGTCCGCGCTGTGTTAGACTTCCACAGATTTTGGAAGTGACTGATTGGACAAATGCTTTATTTCTAATTATGGAAACTCATCATTGGGTAAGGTCTTGTTTGGTTAAACTTGTTTTGTGTGTGCTAAGTTAAGGCCATAAGCTTGTTTTGACAAACACATATGAATTGACCCCTATACACCTACTTGGCTCTTGGATAGCAGATGAGTTAATACTCATCTGTGTATATATCATACGTATGTGTATATGCTGTGAATTTAGAGAGTTTAAGGTTTGGTTAACTCAATTAGAGCTTGCTAAGTGAAGTTCTTAATTTTGCTTGGTCTCCAAGTTCTTGTAGCTCTATATATACACACACAACTCACAGATTTTTACACTACACATTCTGCATCATAAAATACAGAGAGAAAAGAGAGGGCCTGAGAGTTTGATTTCTGGATTATTTAGAGAGAGAAAGCTCTCCACCATAGCCTACAAGCTTGTTTTGGATTTCTTATTTGTGCTTCTTTCTCAACCAAATCTGTTAATCTTCATCAAGTGAGTATTATCAACTCACTTTGAATGTAATATATGCTTATTTACTGTTAGTATAGCTTGTTTGATAAATACACCATTGTTGATCCTACGTATGGAAGTTCATAGCTTGAAATCAAGATTTTCAAACCTTAATCTAAATTCGTTTTTAGAGATGAATATGAAAGATCTTACATCATATATGCTATGTTTAGAGTTATAGAGCCTAATTTGTTCATACCACAAAGTATATTGAAAATTAAATTTGGACATGTTTTAGTTTTTCATAAAATTGGAGAGTTATAGATTGATTCATGTTAAATTGATAATGGATTCTTAATTCTTGTGAAAAACCAAAGAGAATCATATACTATAAGGCCTAGTAACTCATAGAATGGAAATGGGTCAAAAAGACCCCTGTTTTGCTGAAACAGAACAGTTCCTGCGGAGAAGATGAAGCCTCAGCTTCATCTCGCGCCACGATCGCGCGGGCGAGGAATCGCGCGAGCGACCTTTCGCGCGAGCGGCCCGCGCGCGCGAGGTAGGCGTCTCCAGGCAGACGTAAGAATTTATTTATATAAATAAAAATTGGCTGGTCGCGCGAGAATCCCTTCGCGCGAGCGATCCGCGCGCGCGACCTTGCTTTCCTCAGGCAGACAGAAAAGTTTATTAATAAAAGGAAAATGGGCATATCGCGCGAGCGGCCCGCGCGAGCGACCTTTCGCGCGAGCGGCCCTCGCGCGCGAGTTCTGACAGTTTCTGTTTTTGTCTGTTTTGTGTTTAAGGTCTGTTTGGTTCAACTTTTTAGTACTGTTAAGGCTCTGTTTGGGATATTTAGTTAATCAGAACTCTATTTGGTTATGTTTGAATGATTAAAACATTGTAGTATGACTCATTAATCCCCGTACGCGTGTTGTTCCTTTAATTCAGCATTTTTGTTTTCGTTTAAGTGCATACCATTCATGTGGGTCAGTGGTACATGCATAGGGGTGTCAGTCTGTGTGGAAAAGAGTAATGGTAGTGTGGAAAGAGTATGAGTTTGTGTTTGTGGTCGTGGTTGTGGTTGTGGTTGAGTATGAGTTTGTGGTTGTGGTCGTGGTTGTGGTTGTGGTTGAGATTGTGGAGAGGGTATCTTTGAAATGCGACGGTGGCAAATATGGACACTCCCTGACGCCCATGGAAGCGTTAAAGTGTGTGAAGCCGAACTCGGACATTCCCTGGCACCCATGGTAGTGCTAAAGTGTGGCCTACGGACACTCCCTGATAACTCGAGTCTGGATACTGTGTGAGGGGTTGCCCCGGTATTTGCATGGCGGTTAGGGTATTCAAAGTGTGAGGCATTGGACACTCCCTGGTACCCCGGACCAAAGTGTGAGGCAAACTGGACACTCCCTGGCGCCCCGTTGCTAAAGTGTGGCTATCTGAGTGTTTCAAAGATACCAGGAGTAGGATAGTGGGTTGTTGTGGCTGTCGAGAGAAAAGAGTCGGCAAGATGAGTGTGGTGCATTGTTCTCATACACGGTCCCATCTGCGTAAATTTACCCTCTTTAAATAATGTTGTGAATGTTTTCTAAATGAGCTCCTTACTTCAATTATAAACTTGTGGATTTAAATGGGAATTGGAAAAAGGTAAGTTGGTATGTTTTACATTCAAAGTCATGTTTTTAATACTCACCAGCCTCTTGAAGCTGACGACGTTGATGCGTCCTGGACATTCGTGTTCAGGCTTTTCAGGTTACAATCAGGAGGAATCATACGACTATGCTAATTGAGAATGGCTGCATCTGGAATAAAGAAACTGTTTATTATATGCTTTAAGTTTATCTGTTTTAAGTTATGAATTATTTTGTTTTATAAGGATGACTGTAACAGACTCTAAGTTATTATTTTATTTTTCAAGGCGGTCTGTGCCTTAGTTGACCCCGATTCATAAGATGTAATAAGTTAGAAAATTTTTGTAAGCCTTGATTGCTTTACTCTGATTATATGTTTTGTTGTTTGACGTTTGGGACGGAATCGATCCTTCAAACTGTCGCGACCTACGGGTCCATAAAGGAAATTAAACGCTTTCCTTATTTATGCTACGTCGGGGCGTGACAGTTATAGAAATACTTGATAAATCCAATGTTGGTAAATAGAGTTCCCCTGGAGCGGAACAAGTAGCCCAAAACGAGGCACAAGTATTAAACAATAAAGAGATCTTGACAAACTATATGTCCATTAGAAATATGTGGAATCATAATGACACGGTCATTGATCACATATTTTCCTTTACAGTAGCACTAGACATCACCCAAAGTGATGAAGATCTTGAACCATAAAATGCGGAAGAATGTCGACATATAATTGATTGGCCAAATTGGAAAGAGGCCATACAAACTGAGTTAAACTCATTAGAAAAATGGAAATCGTTTTGGGCCTGTAGTCCCTACACCTGAAGATGTAAATCCCGTTGGGTACAAATGGGTATTTATACAGAAACGTAATGAGTAGAATGAGATTGTGTGATATAAGGCGAGACTTATAGCACAAGGTTTCTCATAGAGACATGGCATCGATTATGATGAAACATATTCCCCAGTAATGGATGCAATTACGTCTAGATTATTGATAAGCCTATCAATGTCTGAAGAACTTGATATGCGCTTACTGGATGTAGTTACAACATATTTGTATGGATCACTAGATAGTGATATACATATGAGGATCCCTGAAGGATTCAACATTCCCGAAGCATATAAGTCAAAACCACGATATATGTACTCCATAAAATTCAAAGATCTCTATAAGGATTAAAGCAATCCAAACGCATGTAGTACAATTGGTTGAGCGAATATCTATTGAAAGAAGGATATATATGTCTTCATCAAGAGATCAGAATCTGGTTTCGCAATCATTGTAGTATATGTTGATGATCTTAATCTTGCTGGAACTCCCGAAGAGCTCACAAGAACATATGATTATTTGAAAAGGGAATTTGAGATGAAAGATCTCGGAAAGAGAAAATTTTTATCGTAGATATACAACTCGAGCATTTCCCCGAAAGAATTCTCTTACATCAATCCTCATATACAGAGAAAGTTTAGAAACCTTCCTATATGGATAATGCTCATCCATTGAGTACTCCTAGGGTAGTCCGATCACTTGATGTAAAGAAGGATCCTTATCGTCCTCATGATGATAATGAGGTGCAACTTGATCCTAAAGTACCATATCTGAGCGCTATTGGTGCTCTCATGTATTTGGAAAATTGTACACGACTAGATATTGATTTTGCTATTAATCTGATTGCAAGATTTAGATCAGCTCTAACTCAAAGACATTGGAATGGTATCAAGCATATTTTTTTGCTATCATCGTGGTACAATTGATTTGGGACTAATTTATTCAAAAGGATCCAAATTTGTCACGCCCCGGAGCAGCAACAATAGAGAAAAATAAATTTCCTTTTTAGGTTCATAGGGAATGACTGGTGAATGTTACTAAGTGTCCACATCACATAGTACTAGTCAACTAGAAGCAACAAGAAAAATAATAATATAAAATTGAATATATTACAAAAGTCTTAACTATTACAATAACATCAGAGTCATCCACATGAACACAACAGGTCTGAAAGTAACATATGCTCAAGTACCCGTTTAACTAATAAAGTTCAACAATAAAATAAAACTAATAACTATCTAGTTCTTCAACTGGCGTAAATGTCATCGTCAGCGTAGTAGTCTCCCCTGGCATAACCATCCCCTGTAGAGACACCTTCTCTGCATACTCCTCCTCTAGGTAGTAGCTATCATCACCAGTACCATCACCTGCATTAATCATAACAGGGTAGTTTGGATGGAGAATGTCCAGGCAATAACATTCGTCAGCTTACTAAGAGTTGAGTGAATAGAAACTCGCAAGGTACCACTTATATAACATAATAACAAGTTATGAAAGTCATAAGATATAGTTCTAGTAAGTAATATCTTTTCTTTATTCAATCCCACGTTACCTGAATCCATGTTTTATTATGCAAAGCTTATAAGACACAGATCTGATTGTAATATTCCTGGTTACCTCACTGCTCTGTCTACCATGGTTGAGAATATAGAGTACATATTCTCAGTCCACCGCAGTCATGGATACAATGCTTTGAACAATGGCATATCATTCTATTGCCACAACTCAATGATGTCTACCAGTGATCCCCGATCCACCTCTCATTAAGGACATAACCCGTCCACCGCTTGTTAAGGACATAATATAGATCACCTGGCTATCTCTGAACTACTTGGTCCTGCCCACTGCTCGTTAAGGACATCTCCCGTCCACCGCTTGTTAAGGGCATAATATAACCAAGCGTCCACCCACGTACAAATTCCCAAAACTTATCAAGACCTATCTAAGTTCCATACTAATATCGACACATGACAATACCCCTGTGGCCTGACCACTCTAATTAAAATGAAACAGATAACAAACTTATTTACGAACGACATAGTGTCTAACGTCATAACATTTATCCATTATTCTCAATCGCACTTATCTTTGGTATTACATTATCCTTGATTATCCCCATAGTCGTATAATGAAAGTCCAAATCGAGAATCGAACAATCGAACCTTACATATAATAAACAAAATAAACAAACCATGTTCTGCAAAGTTCAATCGATTGAAACCATTTCAATTGATTGAGAAAAATAAGGTTTAAGCGATCGAAATCCTTTCGATCGATTGAACCCAATTCAATCGCTCGAGAGTCTTCTTCTCTAAAGGTTCTAGGTAGTGAACGTCCAGAGGTGTTAGGGCATGTTTGGGGTGCATTATTTATGTCTAAAACTTGTAAAACATCATATCAATGGTATCGAGTAAGTTTAGAACTCATCGAAACGTCGTAGGGCGCGATTGAAAATTTGTCAAGCTTGAACTCCCTCTCCAATGGCCTCCTCTCCTCTCTCTCTCTCTCTCTCTCATCGAGTATATGTATATAAAGGTATGTGTGTGTATGTATATATACATATGGATGTGTGTATATAGATATATATATATCTCTCTCTCTCTCTCTCTCAAAGCTTGGGCAACCAAACCTGACACACATAATGACCAAACATATATATAGAAGAGGGAAGAAGGGCAAGTGGCATGTCCAATGCAACTAAAGATAAGATATTCTAACATTTTCGATCGATCGAAGAGACTTCGATCGCTTGAGAGCAATTCGGCCAGTTTTGATCGATTGATACCAAGTTGATCGATTGAAAAAGGGGACACATAATAAATTCAAGTCGGCAGGGTTTCGATCGCTTGAAAGAGGTTCGATCGCTTAAACTCGAAAATTCTCGATCGCTTGAAAGAACTTCGATCGATTGAAAGTTAGATTTCAAGTATGGTCAAGGGAAGTACACAGAATCTTATATATTATTATACAATACAAAATACAGGGTATTACATCATCCACCACTTATTAAAAGATTTCGTCCTCAAAAGCGGGAGTAGTAGAGGTAAAACAAAAATGGAAACCTCTCTCGCATTTCTGACTCTAGTTCCCACGAAGCCTCTCCTTCATCATAATGCTTCTACTAAATCTTCACCAACGGAATCTCTTTATTTCTGAGCTTCTTGATCCCTTGATCTAAATTGCGAACTGGTCCTTTATTGAATTTAACGTTGTCATTGACTTCAATATCCTCAAAGTTAATCTCATGTGCCGGGTTGTGAGCACATTTTCTCAGCATACTGATGTGGAAAACGTTGTGCACTCCTGATATCTTCGGCGGCAACACAAGTTGATAAGAAACTTTTCTGACACGCTCTAAAATCTCGAACGGTTCGATGAATCGTGGTGATAGCTTGCCTCTCTTCTGATCGAATCTAATGATGCCTCGAACAGGTAAACCTTTAAGCAACACATGATCTCCAACTGTAAACTCTAAGTCTTTGCATCTCTTCAGGTTTGTGCTGTCCTTTCTCGTATGATCTAAATCTTCTCGCTAGTTTCTTATACCATTTCTGGCCTAAAAAGTTGAGTATCTCCGACTTCAGCACAACATAGCGGTGATCGACAAGGTCTTCCGTATAAAGCTTCAAATGGCACCATCCATATACTCGCATGGTAGCTATTGTAGGCGAACTCGATCAACGGTAGGTGTGTCTCATAAGAACTATCAAAATCTATAGCGTAAGCACGTAGCATGTCCTCCATCACCTGATTGACTCGTTCAGTCTGCAGATGAAAGGCTGAACTCAAGTTCAGTGTTGTTCCCATCACTGTTTGGAGACTCTTCCAAAATTCTACAATAAAGCACGAATCTCGATCTGATACGATAGAAATAGGTACACCGGGCAGTCATGCAACTTGATGTAGATACATTCTGCTCAATCATTCCACTAGATACGTCATACTGTAGGCGATAAAATGTGCTATCTTCGAGTCGATCCACAATTACCCAAATAGATTCATGGTTCTGCTGTGACTTTAGCAAACCTACCATGAAATCCATCGTTATATGCTCCTAATCCCATTGGGAAATTGGTAACAGTTGTAGAAGTCTAGGTGGTTTCCGATGTTCTGCCTTTACTTGTTTACAAGTAAGTCATTGAGCTACATACTTAGCTATTTCTCTCTTCATTCCTTTCCACCAGAAACTCCTCTTCAAGTCCTTGTACATCTTCGTACCTCCAGGATGAACTGCCATTCGTGACTTGTGTGCTTCATCCAATATTTCTTTTCAGAGATTTTCTTCATCAGGTACACAGAGTCTACCTTTACATGGCAAGGCTTCATCTTTCCCAACACTTCATACCTCTGGTTCTTTTGCTGACATCTTGGCGAACCATAACTTCAAATCTTCCATTGTCTGTTGAGCTTCTATAATACATCTGATCAAGGTTGGCTGTACCATAAGAAATCCTAGATGTTGTCCTTCCATTACTTCCACTAGCTAAAAGTTGAACTCAGCTAACACTTCCAATGCTTTTCACTCTTGTATTAGTAATGCAACGATTACCAGTCGAGGTCAATGACTCAAAGCATCCGCTATGACATTTGCCTTACCCGGATGGTATTGCAATGAAAAGTCATAGTACTTGAGTAACTCCATCCATCTTCATTGTTGCATGTTCAATTCCTTTGAGAGAACAAATACGTCAAGCTCTTATGATCGAAAAATAGATCAAACTTTTCTCTATAGAGATAGTGTCTCCAAATCTTCAATGCAAATACTATTGATGCCAATTCCAGATCATGTGTAGGATAGTTCATCTCATGTACCTTCAATTGTGTGGATCCATATTGTAGACACCTATTTAGGTTCGTCCGTTCGACAGAAGGAACCCCGCCTCAAGAACGATCTGATGACTGAAATTAGGATTTGTGGAATGTTGATTTTATAAAGCAGAACTTTGTGAAGCACCGTGGTCTCCAAGATATGACAGAATAACCTTTAGGAAGACTTAGGTATGGTAGAAAATCAAATTAGAGACAAAAACCCAATTTAGGGGAGCCTTTTTACATGAAATGACAAAAAATCGCCTTTTATCGAGCAAAATTCGGACCTCGGGGTGGGATCATGAGAACTGTAGGATTTAGGTTTCGAAAAACTTTAAATCATGCATAGCAGAAAAAATATAGTTTATAAACCTAATTGGTAGCCCAGATCTACTACTCGTTAACTCTATAGATGCGTACAAGAGAGGGGACATAATACAATACCTTAGGTCTTGAACCCAATTCTGATTCTCTTTTTTCTTGATGGTGTAGCAACCTCCATTAGGTTGTCTTCACCCTTATGACTCCTACGGATGCTTGCCAAAAAGACTAGAGTTGGTGGGAACCCTAATAGAGATGATATAGAAGGTTGGAAAAGCCCTAAATAGTTTCTGCAGCTTTTACGAATAAAAAGATGATTAAAAACATTATGTACGCCGCTGCTATATTTATAGATTCCCATAACCGACTTTACCTTCAATCGATCAAAGTGGCTTCGATCGATCGAACCTTCAATCGATTAAACAACATTTGATCAATCGAACTTGCCTTGACTTCGATCGATCGAGACTTCTTCAATCGATCGAACCTGTCTTGACATGATCTCTTGTGCCTTTCCAAGCATCCTAGCGGAGCTAAGAGTGGGACCTCCTAGGCTTTTTATTGTTGACTCATATCAGTTGTTAATTTCCATGACCAAACTCTTTGGTCAGCAAACTAACCAGCTGATCAGTTAACGTTTACTCCACTATAAAATGATAACTGAACTCCAACGCAAAAGAACATATCCGAAGCAATAACTAGACTTGTACGGTGTACTAATGTCCTTCTACCATCAGCATTCGTAAGCATATTTAGGTAGTCGGATAATTAGTTATTGTCAACCTAAATCATGATTACTTCTTATAATCCTTGAATCTCATTCACCACTCATGATTACCAAACATGTTGATAACTATTTATCAACAAGACTACAGTTCTCAGTAATCAATTTGTTAACATTCTCAAGAGAATGCTTACTCTTTATCAGAGGGTAGATTCTATCTTAATAATATATGTTCACAACCCTATGAACATGACAAACCAAGATACCCAGGTGTTGATCTTTTATAGACCTCACTGATTGGTTAGTCAAAGCAGCCATATCCATATTCTGTGTTCATAATCATCTCAAGATTGAGAACACGTACTTATACAAGTTATGAGTTCCTATTGACTGTTGGTAGCCTTAAGTGTCAATAGGAAAGCTCAGGTCCATCAATGCACTATAAGCACTAGCATATTAACTAAGAGCTAAACTCTAGTGATTGAGATTCATCACTCCATCCAATGGTAGTTAATCATGCTATAGTGTAAACCTGATGAGATATCCAGTCTCAACATCCACTGTGACAAATTCTAAGTGTCAAAGAATAGTAATTCATATCTCGCTTGTATGTATCTCATACATACATGAATTACTTACTATGATACCTAAGGATTAACAATCATCTCATAAAAGAAACATACACAATGATGAAATGTAAAGCTGATATCCATATATTAAAATGTCAATGTCTCATATATAAAGTAATGGTTTGATGGCACAAATCCAACAAACTCCCACTTGCACTCATAACCATTCAGGACTACATCTGAGACCTAGACTATCTAGATGACTATCAAAGACCTTCTGTGGCAAGGCCTTTGTAAATGGATCCGCAAGATTGTTAGTGGTGGCAATCTTGGTGACAGTCATATCTCCACATTGGACAATATCTCAAATTAAATGATATTTCCACTCTACGTGCTTTCCCTTTCCGCGTGTGGTTCCTTGGCTCCTTGGACTGAGCCACTGCACCACCATTATCGCAGTATAGCATAATAGGTAACAGCGATGCTAGTACCACCTCGAGCTCCATAAGGAACTTCTTGAGCCAAACAGCTTTCTTTGCGGCTTCACAAGCAGCCATATACTCAACTTCTATAGTTGAGTCTGCAATGCACTTCTGCTTAATGCTCCTCCAACTAACAATACTACCTCCCAAGGTGAAGAGATATCCGGATGTCGAATTTCTCGAACATTTATCTGATATAAAGTCTGAGTCAGTGTATCCCACTGGAATTAACTCACTACCACCATATATAAGCATGTAATCTTTAGTTATTCTCAAGTACTTAAGAATGTGCTTAACGGTTGTCCAGTGCTCTGGACCTAGATTCTACTGATACCTGCTAACCATGCCTACGGCAAAGCATATATCAGGTCTAGTGCATAACATCGCATACATGAGACTTCCTACTGCTGAAGCATAGGGAACTCTTGCCATGCGATTCCTCTCCTCCTGTGTCTTAGGACTGGTCCTTGGAGAACGTTAAACTATGCCTGAAAGGTAATAAACCTTTCTTCAAATTGTCCATGGGAAACCTAGTTAGCACCTTATCGGTATAACCAGCTTGAGATAATCCCATTATCTTCGGCTTGCGATCTAGAAAGAGCTTTATCCCAAGGATATAGCTCGCCTCCCTTAGATCCTTTATATCGAAAGTACCATCCAGCCAAACCTTAATCGTTGACAACGTTGCTACATCATTCCCAATTAGTAGAATGTTGTCAACATAAAGAACAAAAAAGCCACCACTTTTCCTTCACACTTCTTGTATACATAAGGCTCATCCAGATTCTGTATGAAACCAAACGACTTGATTGCTTGGTCAAAATGAATGTTCCAACTTCTAGATGCTTGCTTAAGTCCATAAATGGACTTTTGTAACTTGCATACCAAGTTAACTTTCCCACCAGCTATGAACCATTTTGGTTGCTGCATATAGATGTCCTCCTCAAGATTGCCATTGAAGAATGCAGTCTTGACGTCCATCTGCCAGATTTCATAATCTAGGCATGCAGCAATGGATAAGAGTATTCTGATGAACTTGAGCATGGCTACCGGTGAGAAGGTTCTTCATAGTCAATGCCCTCTCTATGAGTATAACCTTTCGCTACAAGCCTTGCCTTAATGGTCTCAACCTTTCCATCAGATCCTCTTTTCCTCTTATATACCCACTTACAGCCAATGGGTTCAATATTGGCCAAAAATTCTACAAGATCCCAAACCTGATTATAATCTATCGATTCCAATTCAGCCTTCATAGCTTTAACCCAATGAGCTGAGTCTACATCATCCATTGCCTCTTCGTACGTGGTAGGATCAGATTCAGATTCTATGAGACAACTTCAAAAACTTCTCCTAAGAACATGTATCTATCAGGCTGGTTGATAATCTTCCCACTACGACGAAGTACCGGTGCAGAAATGGGTAAAAGAGTGGTATTTTCTTATCTTTTATTGTTATCAACTGCGGGTAGGACTGAGGGCTCTCCATCTGTCTCTCTTAGATCTATCATTCCCTTGGTTTATGGTTCATGATATAATCATCCTCTAAGAAAATAGCATTTGTACTAACAAACACTTTCTGTTCTCTTGGATCATAAAAATACCATCCATAAGTACCCTTTGGATATCCTACAAAGTAACATACTTCCGATCTAGAATCCAACTTGCTCATCTTTTCTTTCAGCACATGTGTCGAACACCCCCATATCCGGAGATGTTGCAAAAAAGGCTTGCGCCCAATCCACATCTCCCGTGGTGTCCTGGGAACAGATTTGCTTGGTACTAAATTTAATATGTACGCAGCAGTTTCCAAAGCATAACCCTAAAGGAATAATGGCAACTCTGAATAACTCATCATCAACCTAGTCATGTCTAAAAAAGTCCAGTTCCTTCTCTCCGCTACACCATTCTGCTGAGGCGTACCAGGTGCAGTCAATTGTGACAGAATCCCATTCTGTACGAGGTGATCAATAAACTCATTAGAGAGGTACTCTCCACCTCGATTAGATCGAATAGCCTTGATATGTGTGCCCAATTGCTTCTCCACTTCAACCCTAAACTCTTTGAACTTTTCAAAGGCTTCAGACTTGTGCTGCATTAGGTACACATATCCATACCTAGAGTGGTCATCAGTAAATGTTATTAAATACTCATAACCACCCCTTGCTCCAATATTTATTGGTCCACACATCAGTATGAACTAATTCCAACAATGCATTGGTTTTATTGCCCTTTACAGAAAAGGGCCTTTTGGTCATCTTACCCTCTAGACAAGACTCACAGACTTCCATTGGTTCAAGAACCAATTCGTCTAAGACCCCTTCTTTGACTAGTCTTCCAATCCTATTTAGATTGATATGGCTAAGCCTCATATGCCAAAGCCTTGTTGGATTAGTGGAAGGTTCCTTATTTTAGATGGTACAGTTTTTACTAATTTATTAAGTTCCATATTAGAATCTTTAGAAATAATTAGAGTTATCACATACAAACCATTTGATTTAATACCAGAACACACAAAAAAACCATTTCTTTTGATCACAACTTCAGTTCCAAAAGAGAAAGAATAATTTTTATTAGAAAGTTCTGAAACTAAAATTAAATTACGTCTCATTAAAGGGACGTAAAGTACATCTGATAAAACCAAAACTTTATTTTCTAGGAATTCTAAAACTACTACTCCTATAGCAATCACAGAACGGTTGCGCTAGATCCCAGAGTTAGCATGATCTCCCCATCACTGCATTTCCTGGTTGATCTGAACCCCTGCAATGAATTACAGATATGGTTAGTCGCACTAGAATCAATGTACCAAGTGTTTGAAATATCCATTATAAAACATACTTCAATCACATGTGATTCAATCATACCTTGAACTCTTGTAGCTAAGAATTTCGGACAGTTCCTCTTCCAGTGGCCCTTCTTACCGCATTGGAAACACCTTCCTTTGCCTTGGTCACCCGCCTTCCCTTTGCCCTTACCTTTTTCCTTAAATTTTGTAATCTTTGGGACCGGTCAAACACTTGGACCACCAGTGTTAGCCTTCTTCTTCCCTTTCTTACCTTTAGGTGCAAATCGAGAAGAAGAAGAGCTTTTCTTAACGTTAAGAACGTTGACCCCAGGTTTGATCATCCCTTCCGCTTCCAAAAGAAAACTCATCAATTCAATAATATGCATACATGGGAATAAACATGGCATGAATCATTTGATTTGGATCATCCAATCTTTGGATTTAAGTTCAATTATTCATAATCAAGATATCTTTATAAACCTCAAAGCCTTAAAATATCATTTGGATCCAAATTAACAAGGTTCATCAAATCAGTCTCAAGATTTTAGAAGTTATAGAACAGAAACACAAAATTGAAAAATTCTAAAACAGTGGTTCCTATGGTTTGATTTAGATGATTCACATATAATATGCCTCTATGAGCCTAGTTTCTAAATCAAAAATAAAATCAAAGATCACATGGCTCAAACTCTGGGAATTGACCATAACAAGCTAGGGTCATCTAGATTCTATCAACTCTCCGTCCATAAATATTGCATGATTTATTAAAAATATCATATCAATCCTAGGATACTCAAATTTTTCAGAGATTTTCACAACTCATCAAAGTTCATGGGAAAAATATTTTAAAACCCAAATAATTTGATTAAGGTTCTGATCCACTCATTTTAAAAGGAGTTCACTGTTTTGGAATTCTGGACAGAAAGTGACTTGTTCAGAAAATCCATAACCAAACCATCTAGAACACATAATTGAGTCAAAGCAAAAATTTCAGTGGTAGATCTATGTGTTATGAACACATTCCAATTATTATTATTCAAATCCAATGGATTGTGATTTAATTAAAAATCCTTGATCACATATCGTCATTGAGTCACTATACCATTGATGAATTGATATTCAATAATTCAAACCAAGCTTGATCTAAAATTCTATGGAGTGAACCAAAGTCATGAAAATGGATTTAGATATATCCATTATTCGTAGATATGATCTAGATCAACTCCAATCCTCTTATAATCATAGAATTAAAGAGAATTAGAGGATCTAATCTCAAGAATTTAAATGAAATATTGGAGATTCCATGAACTCCAAGAGAAGAGCATGAGAGAGAAATGATGAAATCAATTTAAATTTGGATAATCCATGACTAGATTTTGATTGAAACATGTTTTTACATATATCATATGATCATCTAGATCCAAATCAACAACAATTCAATAGAAATTCAATCATAATTTGATTAAGTGGTGAGTGGAGAAAGGATGAGGAATAGACTTTGAAAAATGTGAAAAAGTCGTAGTGATCTACAAATTGTGATGAATTATAGAATATAAGGTTATAGATGAGAGAACTACCTCTGGAAATGCTCAGATTTACAGAGAATTTGATTGAATTGGATCAATCTTCAAGGTTCTCTTCCCTTCTCTTCTTCAAACTCTTCATCTTTTCTTGTTTTTGATTCCAAAAATATTCTTGTTAATTGGTTTTGATCTTCAAAAACTATAGTTCTCTAGCAAACTGAGTTCCTCACTTCTCTCTCTCTCTCTCTCTCTCTCTCTCTCTCTCTCTCTCTAATTCAAGTTCAATTTTCTTTCTCAACTTCACCCACCTCCTCTCTCTTTGAAGAAAGTCTATATTTATAGAATTCTTGAAGTAGGGGGTAATTTAGTGTTTTTAGGATGATCACAGCATATAAGGTGTGACTTAAGAGTGCTAAGTACGCACTAAAGAAACGGGGTCGTTTAGGATATTCTAGAAATTCAAGGAGGATTCTAGAAACATTTTATTTTTCAACACTGTGCCCAGAGCAACACTCTGCTAATTGGATGCGGTACTCGACGAGTGCTGGTTTGCTGTCCCCGAGTGCCGGCTCTTGCCTTTTCTTAGTTTTTTTTTTTTTTTTTTTCTTTTCATTTTTCTTCATTTCTTTTTATATGTTATCCTTTGAAAATCCTTATCTAATTCATTATAGCTCCCAAAATTACAAATAAAAGATCTTTGGAAAGGTTTTGAAACCTAGAATAAATTAGATTCATTCTGAAGATCTAATTTTCTTGATTCTTCATCAAATTTGTACTTTTCCTTTAGTAAAGATAATAATAGTAAAATGAGAATTTCGAGTTCTTGAATCCTTTTCCTTGGATCTAAGGATTATCCTAAACGTTCTCGTTTCTTTATCATGTGTACTCTTACTCAAAGTCATAGAATGATATTTCACTAACTTTTTGATCTTTTTGTCTTAAAAGTAGGTCGAAGAGCTTTCAGAAGTTCTTGAAGCACTCTTTGAAGACTGTAGAATTGTGTCGGACAGTATCATCACTGCATCCAAAGGTAATTCTCCCTAAGTTCGACAATTTGGTCAAAATTGGGGTGTCTACAGATATACATAGATGACTGTTGGGATATTATGTTAAAACCCATGATAGAATGGTTCATCTTCCAATATAGTCATGCATGACAGTCATTAAAATGCCCTCTTCTCTCCTCTATAAAAGACTCAAGAACTTTCCCTTGAAAGATTATCCATCAATTACAGTAAACTAGTCTTTGGGAATATTAAGAGACAGAGAGAAGAATGAGAAGCCATAAGAAAGGTTCAATTAAGGAGTTCGAATTTCAATCTCTATCAATCTCAATGGCTAACAATGGTATGTATTTCTTTCATACATGATCTCTTAAGATGTGTATTCAAGATCTTGGCATATAAAATTGTTACCGTATGATAGTTTTATCGATTAAAGTCTAACACCTAACTCAATGATAATTGCTCCAGATTTTTTTTTTCAGAATCTTTAATAGCCTAGTGAATCACTTTCAAAGCACAACAGGCACAAAATCTGTCCAAAAATCTAGCAGGTTTATTGACTTTGAGCCTTTGGTCTGGCCTCTTAAAGTTTTTTGTTTTGGCTCTTTCTTCACCCCCCCCCCCCCCCCCCTATTAACTTAACCTCCAATCTATCTCTGTATATTTATCTGCGAATTTTTCAAATTGTTTTCTATTTTCAAAAAATGTTTTTACTTTCGATCGACAGTGGAGTCTCTGTTTCTGAGTAAGGGTGCTTTCAAATCTAATTTATCTTAATCTATGACTAGTATTGCAAAAAGGTTTTCTCCCATAGAAGCTAGACTGATTTTTCTAGATCTCATCCAAATTTCATAATTTTAAAAGTAACAGAATCCCTCCATTCCATTTTTGGAATCTCATGTTTAAAGTGTGAAAATTGCACTCCGACTTAAACCTTTTATAAAATTTTTCTTTTATCTATTTTTTTTCTTTTGGGGTTTTGATTTCCATAATAAATAAAGTCAAAAGAAAAAAAAGAAAAAGATTTTTGAGAATACTAGAAAACTTTCATAAAACAAAACAAAAAATAAAGAATAAAAACAAAAAATAAAAAAAAATGTATATAAATATATATACATTTTTTTCTTTTACCGAATATGTCTAATATGTTAAGTTGATCAATAACTTTGGTGTAAGGGAAATTCGAACATCATTTTTCCACATTTCTCAAGTGGGCACTGACTCTTTCTTCCGGCATAAAAAAAATAAAAAAGACAAAAATAAAAAATATTAAAATATTAAAATATCACTTTGCATGATCTATTATGGCCAATCTACTCCATTCTCAATGTTAAAGTCTAGGACTACACCAACATAGGTTAAAGTTTATAGCTACACCGACTTTCATTAACTTATCACACTAGCACAGTCTAACATGGCCAAAATGTAATCAATTTGCATACATTCACACAAAACAAAGCCTAGAACTACGTTTGACCTGATTCTCGATTTGACATATGTAAGCAACTCCCTAGGGGTGTGGCCATAACCATTCTTTTACTCTTTTTTTTTCATTCTTGTACATTCTCATATTCTATTATCTTTCATTTATGCCCATATTACTATGAAAATCACTAAAACTGGCAATTGTGCTTGCACAAATGTTCAAGGGTACCTAACACCTTCCATTGATATAACCGAGTCCCCAGACCGGCCCATTCAAGATCTCTGGTTTCGCATGGCTAATCTAGAGTCATCGCTTTGAAAGGGCCTGACTTTTTTTCTTTCTTTTTTTTCAAAAACTAATCAAAGTTCTGACTTATGAGGTAGCTGATATATAAAAGCTAGAGATCAGGGGAGGTGAGTGATATTTCCATGGGTTCGACTTAGGTTTTCTTCTTCTATTTTTTTTATCATAACCTACGACTATTCTTCTCAAATTTGGTTTATAAATGCATTAACAATTAACAAGTGTATTATATGTTGTAGCAGTGATTGATGGTACCGTATACTACTATATTTGATATAATTGTTAAAACATTTGACAATCAAATTTGAAATTCAAATTCCAGAAGCATAATATTTCTCTAACTTACATTCTTAGATAAATAAATAAATAATACTTGCAGTTCATTTGGATTAAGAGAAATGTATCTCTTCTCTCATGTTCTCTTGTCTGGTAAGTTTAGTTAGGAGAGGAGAGAAGGTTAACAGAGAGAGTGAGGAGAAAAAATAGCCTATTTTTATTGTTAGCCTTGAATTTATTTAAGGCATTATTTTTGTTTGTTCTGATGACGACAAATCTAGTGATAATTGCATACTTTCATTGGTTCTATTTCAATCAATTATCATGTCATTTTCATTATGCTAATCTCTTGATTCATATACTTAAATGTTCTAACTTTGTTTGAGATCATGAGATAGCATATGGTGAAGTCCAAGAGTGATGGAGCTCAACAAGGATCAAGCTTGAAGACTTGAAGATTTTTCATCCTTGGTTGAAGACTAGGATTTACTTGTAAGCATCTTGGTCAATCACTTATAGGGGCTTAAGTAACTTTAGTTGGACTTTAGGATCCTTGCTCTCACACTTTAAAATACTTTCAAGGACCTAAAATATACTTAGACCACTTAATTAAATTCATTTCACAAAAGCTTTCAAGTGGCCAAGTCAAAACAAAGACCCTTGTGCAGATAGGTCATCTTTAAATCCAAACCTGATCCAATTGGTAAGGAACTAGATGTTGAGTTTTATATGGTTGGAAAGGTATTTGAATCTAGTTTCCAAATCTTCAAACAGATCGCAAAAATTCATTTTGTAGAGGGAGTTATGGCCGTTTTAGTAAAGAGGTGTCAGTCTGCCAAAAACCAGCAGAATCTAGTCGACTGAAAAATTAAGGGTCCAGTCGACTGGAGCACTATTCATCTTATCGGATTTTATAGCAGAATATCTCTTCTCTGTTATACACTTTCCAATCGACTGAACCTTCGATCCAGTCGACTGAGACGCGCTGAAACTCCTAATGGCTAGTTTTCTAACTCTCTAAAAGTTGTTTTAAATGTACCCAATCACTTCCAACGGCTATAATATTTCAAAAGTTATATATGTGGATGTTTTTAAGGGTTATAAACAAGAAGCAACATCAACAAAATCATTCAAATATCTTGTTTAATTATCATTCATGTTTGAGCCCTAGTTTGAGTGAAAAATCAATTTGCTATAGATTTTAATTGTAATTCTTGAGAGAGCAAATTGTAGTGAGCTTTTATTTGTATTATCTACTCACTAAGGAGTTATTGTGTGAGCTTTAAATTGTATTATCCACTCTAGAGAGAGAGAGAGAGTTCAATTTGTATTCAAATCATTTGTAAAGAGTGAGGGTTAGTAACCCTTGATTGCAAAGAAGAGGTTTTCTTCTTTGAGAGAGATTGGAGGCTCTTGTAACGGTTTGGTCTACACCCGTGAAGTAGATCAGAGTAAAGGAATCCTCAAGAGGTGTTCTTGAGAGGTTGAGGTAGGCCGCGGTGTGCGGATTGCCGAACCACTTGAACACTCGGTTTGTAAGTGTCTCTTCCCTTCACTCTTTACATTATTGTTTGTGATTGTGTTTAACTATGTACTAAGTTTTTAAAAGGTTTATTTTCCGCTAAAACCTTATTCACCCCCCCTCTAAGGTTTCCATTTCAGGCCAACAATTGATATCATAGCTTCGGCTCTTCTATTTTCAAAAGTTTTTGAAAAATTTGAGTTAAGATCCAAATGGAAGCCACCACTTCTCGAATCTCTTATAATGAGGGTCAATCGGGAAACAGACCACCTATTCCAACATGGTGAAGTACCCTAGTTGATCTTTTCTACTTTCAACGAGTTTCTCTTTTCTTTTCATCCAGTTCCACTAATGATATGCTTTCCAAATTTTGTATCCCATATGTGGTTAACAAGTGGTAGTGCCACCAATTCAACATCCTCCAATAAAAATCAATATTACACGTACCGAAACCATATCTGAGATATAGATTTGGAAAGCACATAACTATGCTTCCCATATCCAAATCTCAAATCCATATCTCAAATGATGTGGCAGTGAATCCCCTGTGGGGATACTGAATTTTGATTGGAGGATGTTGAGGGAACCTCATAGTAGAGCCCATTGCCATATCATTTGAGATGTGGTTTCGGAATTTGAATTTGGAAACCATAGCATTACTCCTAACATTAACTCATTCACTCCTCAGACCATCTCCAACCCTGAGGCAACCATTGCAGCAAAGGCAAAGTTGTTGTGAAAGTGGAGATATTGTTTCTCCAACGGGAGCAGCAATTGGTGAGGTAAAATTGTTGGGTTCCTCAAATCATAGCAACAATGCTACGATATGCACCCCCCATCAAATATATATATATATATATATATATCCCAATATTTTAATCAATCATGTATGAATCCTTCAATAGTTTAATCAAAAAAACTCCAACGGTCATAAAAAAAAAAGCTTCAATAGAAATCCTCACAATTACAGCCAATACCTCACAATTACAAGAAGATACCTCACAATTACAGCCAACGGTCATAAAAAAAATAGAAATCCTTCAATCTTTGTAACATTGTTTTTTTTTTTTTTAAATTACAAGAAAATACCTGACAATTACAGATCTGGTGGAAAAATATGATGAAAATCCAAAATTTGTCAAGCCAAAATCACCACCATCCGCCACTAGCACACCGCCACCGACAACCACCGCGGACAGCTCAAGGCCCACAACAATTTTTTTACAAACCCTAGCCCCAAATCCCTCTAACATACCCTCTAGGCTCCATCTTGTGTCCTAACCACCACCAGCCACTACCACCACCAGTACCACAACCACAATGCCACAAACCCCATCACCACCGCCGATCGCCACCAAACCCACCACCATCACCACGCCCAAACCCCATTACCACCCCCAATCCTAATTTCTTCAGCCACGATGTAGATCGCAGTAATCCTAGCAAATTTCAGTCGAATGATGCTCTCCTCAAGTATTGCAGATGAGAGATGAGAGGAGAGAGAAGAAATAATATTCATCTCCAAGCTAGCTGTGGAAAAAAAGATGAGATCCATTGTGAAAGAAATGATTGGGAAAGTGGTAAATAAAGGCAGAAATTATTAAGTGTGTATGAGCTCACCTGACCATTGGACTTCTAAATGAATAAAAAAAAACGGCTATAATTAAGTTCCAACGGCTAAAAATAAGTTACAACGGCTCTTAAAAAATATATATATTTTTTGTTTTTCTGTTGAAGTAAAGTAAAAACCTTATCTGCCTATAAATTAGCAATTTTCACACTAAAAGTTTTGTAGCCATCTCAAACATTTGTGCCCATATTTTACTTTCACAGTTTTTGGATCCCAATATGAATTCCAATTTTTTCACAGATGAGGGCACTCAATTTTCACAATTTCCAGACTATTCCTCACAAACTAAACTCCAACCAGGATCTAGTAGAAAAAAGCGAGGTTCCAATTTTACTGAACGAGAAGACAACCTTTTGGTATCAGCATGACTCAATATCAGTATGGATAGCATGCACGGGAACGATCAAAATAAGAACACATTCTGGGGGCGAGTTCTACATTATTTTCACCAACACAAGGATTTTGCTAGCGATCGAGACACAAGGTCACTACAACAAAGGTGGTCGAATACTCTACATGCTACTAACAAGTTTTGTGGCTGCTATTCAACAATTGAGAATGGAAATCCTAGTGGGAAGAATGAACAAGACAAGGTAAATTTATTTTTTTGTACTTCATTTTTTTCTATTTCATTTTTTTTTATTTCTTCCTCATTAATTTACATAAGTAGTTATTTTTTTATGTCCAACAATGACACTTTCAATTTATTTTTTTAGATTGCATTAGCTGGAGATTTGTATAAAGCAAGAAATGAAGGTAAAAAATTCTTGTTCCACCATTGTTGGACTAAGCTGTGACGGGAGCCAAAATGGTTGGATGAATATAGCAAGACGAACCATTCAAACCGAGGAACGAATACGAATTCATCCCCTGGCATGTCATCACCATCTACTCCTAGTACTCCAATAGACATTTCGATAGATGACTCCCCGATAACAGGATCTTTGCAAAGGCCACCAGGACGGAATGCTGAGAAGAGAAAGCAAAAAGACCGTGAGAAGAATAGTGTTGAACATCCTATTATGGTTGATATCATCAAAGATATGGTTGAAGGGCAAAAGGAAGCTAGTACTACATACCTTAATTTTATTAACGAATTGGTAGATGGAAAAAAGCAAACAGCTGAAAGAAAATTAGAGATGATGGAAAGACAAATGCAGATGCAAGCAAACAAGCAACGTATGGAGGAAGATAAGATACGTCTTGAACGGATAGCTTATGAAGAGATGATCATGCTAATGGATACCAGTGGACTGGCTCCTGATCTCCAACAATATTATAATCGACTTAAGATGAAAATTCTGCAAGGAACCTTTCGCGATGTTTGAATATGCTATGTAATTTGTACTAATTACTATAACTTTTCTATGATATTATTTAATTATGTTCTAAATTTTTGTACACTATAATAATCTGAACTACAAACTTCAATTGAAAATCAAATCATTGCATTACATAACTGGAATGAGAAACATAACACTAAACTGAAGCAAACTAGAAACAACACACTGAAATAAGAAACACAAATTCCAATTAAAGCAAACAAGCCATATAGACTAGACTATAGACTAAATCGTTCATATGAGATCCCTGAAATTGCCACAAATGCTCTACAAGATCTACTTGTAGTTGATAATGCATCCCTCTGTTTTCGATATTGCGAGTCATTCGAATGATCTGCGATAGATCCGCGGTATTCTCGGTCGATACCTCAAAATTTGTCTCAAGGACTTCATAATTGAGGTCTGGTATATAAGCACCACGTTCATCTTCAACTATCATGTTGTGCATTATAATGCATGCCTTTATAATATCACCAAGTGTTGGAATATCCCAAAAACGAGAAGGTCCACGAACGATTGCAAAACGTGCTTAGAGTACGCCAAATGCTCGCTCGACGTCCTTCCTTGCTGATTCTTGAGCTACTGCATAATTTTTCTCCTTCATTTCTCGTGGTTCAGAAATTGTTTTCACAAAAGTTGACCACTTGGGATATATGCCATCAGCCAGGTAATATCCCCTTGTGTACATATGACCATTTATTGTGTAATTTACAGGAAGAGTTCTACCTTGGATGAGATTGGTTAATAAATTAGTTCGCTCCAACACATTAATATCATTATGGGATCCAGCTACTCCAAAAAAAGCATGCCATATCCACAGATCATATGAAGCGACAACTTCAAGTATAATCGACGGATCATGGTGCCCTCCCCTTTCATACTGACCTTTTCATGCAGTTGGACAATTTTTCCATTTCCAATGCATGCAGTCGATGCTTCCCAACATGCCTGGAAATCCACGGGATCCACTTTCAGCTAGTAGACGAGTAATGTCCTCCTGGTTTGGTGATCTCAAGTACTCATCACCAAACACTTCGACCACCGCCCTAACAAACCTTCTAAGACTTTCAATTGAAGTACTTTCACCAATCCTAACATAATCATCAACAGCATCCGCTGCCACTCCATAAGCAAGCATTCTCATTGCAGCAGTTACCTTTTGGAGAGATGACATACCAAGACATCCAACTGCATCTCTTCTTTGGACAAAGTACGCATCGTGAGCCTCCACTGTAGATTGGATTCGAAGAAACAAAGGACGACTCATGCGAAATCTTCGTCGAAATTGACTAGGAGAGTACACTGAATTCTCAACAAAATAGTCATTATATAGTCTTTCATGCCCTTCCTGTCGACCACGTCGGATCGTTGTGTGGCCTTGAACAGAACCGCATCGTCTCCTTCGTTGTTCTGTATTAGTTTGTTCTTGATGCAAAGTAGCTAACAAAGTAGCTAACATCAATATCTGGGGAGTATAGTTTGGGGAAGGGGCGGGATTTCTAACTCGGAGTCTGAGTCAGATAAAAAGAACTCAGCAAAAAATTCGCCATCCATTAGCAACAATAACAAATAGAGGAATGTGGAAGAGAGGATTTAGTATATCTTCTCAAAAGTGTATGAAAATGAGAGTAACAAATGTTGAATTTATAGATAAATTGATTGTTATTTGAATTTGAAATTAAGTGGAAAAGTTAAGTAGAAACGGGAACTTTAAATTAAATTTTAGTGGAAACTTTTAAGTGGGAATTTTAAATTTGAATTTAAACGAAAGTAAATTTAAAAAAATAAATAAAATTCCTTTGTAGGGGGAAATTTAATTGAAAAACTAAAATTGTAAAAACTTCAAAATAATATTTTAAATTGTAAAATATTTAAAATTATATTTTTTTAATTAGAAAATGTCATATTACTAATAAATAATATTATAAAATCACAATGTACCATAACATGAGTAGAATACAAATAATAAATAAAGAATAAAATATATTAAAATAACAAAGGTTTGATGTAATGGTTGGAGTGACTCATCAAAATCATTCCATCAACTTTGCCTAAGACCCATCAAACCACCCATTTGATGTATCAATTGATGGTTTACCCTTGGAGATGGTCTCACAGGGCCAAACAGAATGTAAAACGCCTGCCATTTGAGGGGTCATGTGTCTTTTCACAACTAGAGCAGAGAACTTAAACAGAGTGGATATTGAGATTTGGATGATGTGGTACTGGTAACGATTGGACCAACTGCTTCTCTCTCTCTCTCTGTCTCTCTCTCTCTCTCTCTCTCTCTCTCTCTCTCTCTCTCTCTCTCTCCACCGGCGGCAGCTATTTTCGCCGGAAAATACACACATCGGAGACCCAGAAAGGTACCACTCCCAACTGCAATTGCTTCTTTACTTTCTTTCGTCTTCTTTTTTTCCCACTAATTTACATTCTTAAGCTGTTCTTTTGTAAGCATTTTTACATACTCGTCTCCGGAGTCTATGAACCGTGAAAGTTGTTGTGAATTGAACTGGGTTTGTATCATTAACTCAATTCACCAGTGACTAAATGTTTTTCAACATTTTCCATAACTTAGATGTTGTTTTTTGGTTATGTGAATTTTGATGGTTAATCACCACTTTTTTTTTTTTTTCTGATTGATTTGCGGCTGAAAAAATTACTTAACTTTGTTGTACAGTAATTAATTTTTCCTACATTTGGCCTCTTTTTTACGACTTGGGTTTCATTACATATACAATTACACTCAGGCCCAATACTTTCTTGGGGATATACTTTACCATCCATAGGATTAGATATCTCTATCACTACTATCATGCATACCAAACTATGAAATCATATTTACCCAAAAATTATGAATAGGTTTGCCTTGGAAATTCTCTCAAGGGGGCAACTCTTGATACCCTTTTAATCCAGCAGTGAACTTCATGTTAATTCAACTACTCCCTCCGTTCCAAATTAAGAGTCCTTTATTCCATTTTGGGATGTCACATTTTACTTTAACTACATACTTTTGCAAGTTTACCCTTTATTACATAAAATTCTCCCATTTTTCCTTTGATGTGGCACTGAAATTTTGAACTTAAAGAAGGGCTAATGTGAAAAGTTGAATAATTTCACAACACTCAAAAAGGGTCCTTACATAGTTGGAATTCCCAAAATGGACTCTTTGTTTGGAACAGAGGGAATATTAATTTTAGGTTACGTTGGGCCGTTGGTTTCTATTGAGTGCTTAGCATATGCACTGGGGATCTAATAACTTCATGCAGCATGAACTCCAATTTTTTTTCTTTTTAATGCTTTAGCAACACTAGATGGGGATGGATAATCATTCAGTAGCATAAGACTGGTGCTACCACAAGTATGAGACATATTCTAGTAATGGACGCTATAGTCTAATTTTGCTTGTCGTACTTTTTGTAGTATAGAACTGCTAAAAATGGCTTCATTGCAAAGCTCGCCTTCAATCCATCAGAAGTGGTTGCCAAATGGATCAACACAGGTTCAGTTTCGTTGTTTTTACTTCCTATACCTTGGTAATTTTTCAGATGTATTCATTAGTTTTATCCTCTTCCTCCTATTTATGTGTTGATGTTATACCCCAGGTAGGATCGTATAAGCATGCTCCATCACGAAGAGGTGTTTCCTTTCTTGTCAGGGCAGAGCAATTATCAGCAGCTTCAACTTACCCGCGTCAAGGTGGAATTTACTTTATGTACCCTTTTTCTGTATAGCTTTAGAGTATATGAAAATGGAATTTGTGATTGATAGAAGTTATGAATTTGGAAATTGGTATAGAGTTTTTTGTCTTTGCATTGTGTTGGGCTTTATGTTTCGGCTTGATTTGATAGGCACTTTTTGTTTAGTTGTTTAACACAGAATGTGAAGATATATATATATATATATATGCCCACTTGCAATATGATAAACTGTGATCTCCTCTATGTTTCCAAATAGTAAAGTTCCATATCTGAAATATTCATGTCTTAGATTTGGTTTCATATTTTCTTGTAAGAATTTTTTTTTCTCGCTCTGTTTTGCGTGCTCGCACATAGTGCTATGAAAACAACAAAAGTTTCCTTGTTTTCCTTCACTTTGACCTTCCAATGTCGTTGACGGAATATTATTTTCGAATCATTTTCTAACACAGATGAACCTGGGAGGCGTCAACTACTTGCTGTTGGGGCAATAATTGCCCCTTGGAGTTTACTGCCTTCCCAGACTTCAACGTCATGTATGTGGTACATATCCAATGTGTGCATGTTTTTTGTTATTATGTTTCAGAAGGCATTTAAGGCTCTGTTTGGTCATGGATTCTGTGTGGGAAGGGACAAGAAAACACTGAGAAAAACCCTTTTCGTTGTTTAGTTTAAAAGGAAAACAACGAGAAAAATGGGAAGAAAAAGAAAGTTATGGTAAAAATTATTAAATTTCTGAATTTCATCAGTCTGTTCCTTCCGCTTTTCTATATTAGTCAAATATTTTGAAAATTTATAATTTGTATTGTTATATAATTGTGGAAGAAAATACTAGGGAATTATTCCTTTCCTTTTACTTTGCCTTCTCTGAATCCACAAACCAAACGGAGCCTAAAAGCACGGGTGCCAGTTGTGCAGTCATGTGTTGGTACCTTGACTAATGGTTGCTGATATCCTAAGAGTACACCCTTGATATGATTCAGTTGCTGCAGAAAATAATAAGGGATTTCTAGGAGTCACGGACAAGAAGGACGGATATTCCTTTGTTTATCCCTTTGGATGGCAGGTCTGCATTACTACAGTTTTTCAGATTTTTTTTTCCCGCTATATAGTAATCTCTATGTTTATTCTGTGTCTAGTGCGTCTAAAGTGTCAATTGGATGGTCAGTTGCATAAATATAAGATAATTTTCTCCTAATCGTATTAATTTAGATCTTCTTTGGTTTTATTTTGTTTTTCTTTTGGGCTAGGAAGTAGTCATCGAAGGCCAAGACAAGGTATTCAAAGATGTCATTGAACCACTAGAAAGTGTGAGTGTCGTTATAATCCCTACCGCAAAACAGGACATTCGAGACATCGGGCCTCCACAAGAGGTTTGCTACATACTATCTCGTCTCCATTATGTATGACAAAGAGGGCCAATATTTTCTTCCGATTTTTTTTGTTCGTTCTAGCTTTGTTTCTATTTTTCATCTTTCTGCTCACCGTGTGGTGGCAGTTTATATTAGTTTTGCATACATCGGAACCCGGTAAGGATGCTGTAAATAATAATAAAATATTCGTTGGTCTCAGATTGCTGAAGCTTTAATCAGAAACGTTCTGGCTTCCCCTTCCCAGAAAACAAAGCTAATTGAGGCAGCAGAGGTAAGATTTTTTTGTATCTTTTTTTTTTGCTACAGCATACTGATTATCTCCAACTGAAACACTATCTATTTCTGTGGGAATAATGCTATGCTTCCCAAAAATGAATCCCAAATTTGGCTGCCAAATGGCTTATTAATAGTTGTACCACATGATGTGACCATGATCGGTGGTACCATGTCACTGCATGCAGTATGATAAAGCATTTGGATACCAAATATGGGAAAAGTAGCATTACTCTACGTGCTGCATTAATTTCTGTAATCTAAGTAATATTGTTGTGTATTTCTATGAGCATTATGACCTCCACGTTGCTCCATTGTGACCTGAAGGTCACAGGTTCGAATATGGAAACAGCCTCTCTGCTTGCAGGGGTAAGGCTGAGTACATCTCACCTCCCCAGACCCCGCAATGACGGGAGTCTCGTGCACTGGGCTGCCCTTTGTATTTCTATGAGCATTATCTGTTGTATGTCTACTGAAATGCTTCATTTCCATCCATTTTATATTTCTTTTCTTGCACAATCAGCTCCAATGAGTGTGAGCCAACTAGCAAGAACATTCTTGATAATGTGTCTCCTTCATAGGGTAAACTAATAATTAGAGGCAAAAATTTGTATGGCCACTCTTGGGAAGATCTATATGTGACCTATGATTCTGAAAAGTTGGTGTCAATGGGGTTGATTGAGAGATTTGATTTTGTAAGAGTGAAGCTGAACTGCGCAATGCCATTTTCTCTCTGTCACTGGTGTAGTTTGGCATTGCAACAGTGCCAATTTGGCATCTCTCCTCCAACCGTACATTCCAAAAATATATATATATATATATATATACACACTGAGTAATGCTATATTGCTATGCTTCCCAAATTTATATCCAAAAGTGCTTCCCAAATGATGTGGCAGTGGCTAGGAAAACAACTTCCAATCAAAATTCAACTGGTCCCACTGTATTAGATCTGCCCCACTGCCACATCATTTGGAAAGCACTTTTGGGATTAAAATTTGGGAAGCATAGCATTACTCATATATATTTAAATATGTAGTTTTTTTTGGCACAACCACTAAATTTTCTGCGTTGTTGCAGCATTTTAGCCTTGGGATTGGAGAAGTATAGCTGTGGGCATTTGTTTCTGTTGAGAAATGTTGATTCTTTGCCATATTGGCAGATATTGCAATATCTAATGCTATACACTCTGCCATATCTGTATTAGAGCCACTTTTACTTTTAAGTAATGCTATTGATTCCAATTTTGTGGCTCTCCTCTGGTTATGGTTCAGCATGATGTCGATGGGAAAGCTTATTACACAATTGAGTTCGTTGCACAGGCCCCCAACTTTACCCGCCATGCTCTTAGTACAATCTGTGTTGGCAATGGTATGAAACTCATCTGTGATATGATAATATGTTGTGTATGGTGTATGCATGTTCAAATGCTAGGTTATACCGAATATGTTATTCTATTGTTAGTTGTCTTGCACCCACGAGCCACGTATTCTTTTTATGGATAGTAGAGCAACATTTTCAATTCGACAAAGGCCATTTCACCTTACGAGGCAATCCATATTACACATAAAACTCCTTTTGAAGTTTTCATCCTGATCTTTTTATTTTCTTTTCAGTGCATAGAACCTGCTAGAATTTCTTTGAATTTTTCGATTGATCAACCATACAGAAGGAAAAAGTGGCAGACCCTAGTAGGGGCGGACTGACCAAGGGACAGAGGGAGTGGGCGGGCTCAAGCCCCCCCTAACACAAAATATGAATAAATAGGTCCAAAAAAAATATTTTGGGGGAAGCCCCCGTACACTAGCCTCTATCAAGCCCCCCTGAATTGATTTTCTAGATCCGCCCATAGACCCTAGGGATTAAAAAGTATATTCCATTTAGTGAATTCTTTGCCATCCACTCAATATGACATACATTTGATCAGTTTTTTACACTGACATTCAATCCTCAACCTGTTATTTGTTGTTTTCTCAGTTTCATATTCATCTTCATTGTCAAAATAGCCTCCAGTGATAAGATTCTCATCTTCTGAATATATCCAGAAATGTAGAAGATCTCTTTTCTCAGTTGTTCATAGTGAGCGTGTATAAAGTTTTGTATGTATGAGAATATGATTTTTCATTTGGGCGGCAATTTCGTGGCAGGAAAGTTTTACACCTTCACAACTGGGGCCAACGAGAGGAGATGGGAGAAGATGAAAGACAAATTGCACACTGTGATCGATTCCTTCAAAATTTTCAATGTTTAAAAGGGGTACCCTCATTTTGCTTCTTCCTCCCTAGTTCAATGCTCAATCTTGGCCCGTGTAACCGTGTTGAATATTTCAAAACACAATGTAACACTAGAGCTTGTTCAATCTATGTAGATAAGAGCATTTTTGCTTTGAGAAATCGAATTCATGTGCTTTTCTCTTCTTCTTTTGGTTATTGCACTAATTTAAACCTGTAAACATATAAATCCCGAGTATTCATTATTTGCATATAATGTACGCTTGAATTGTTCTGTTCCGTATTCAAAATATTGGATTAATGGCTTTGGTGATTTAGCTAATTGTCTTCATTTTAATGTCCCCTTCACAAAATAAAGCATTTTTAATGTCCTCCATTTATGTTTCTATTTGGTTTACATTCTCCTCTAGTGGTATCAATATTAGTGTCAAACAGTCAAGAGGAAGGTTTTTTCTTTGAAGTGTATTTCAACTTGTTTGACGTTTGAGTATACTATGTACTAAATATATCACCATATATGAACTTTTAAAAAAAAATTAATGCAATATTGTAGTATATAATAATATGAATCTTTCAATAATGTTGGAGCGAGCCAATTGATTTTTTTTAGGGAATTTTAATCAGAAGTCCTCTAAAATAAATTTTTTAGTATATGGTACAACCCATTTTTTTATTTTAGTGAAAAGTCTACATGTTATAAAGTTATGCGAAATTGACCTAACTTTTATAAAAAAAAATTGAACTAGTTATGTGAAATTTCATATAAAAAATAATAATAAAAAGTTATGTGAAATTTCACTTAAAAAAATAATAAAAAGTTTTTTGAAATTTCACATAATTTTTAAAACATAGGGACTTGATCCAATTAAGTTTTACTAGTCATAGAGATTTGACCCCCAAAAAAACGGATTATCCTTTAAACTTAATTAATTTAAATAAGGGACTTTTTACTAATTTTTTTATTTTTTTTTATTATAGAAAAAAATGAAAATTGTAGTCCCACTGCCACATGTTTAGGAACCAAATTTGAAATAAAGATTTAAGAACTATAGTATTAGTCATATGCAATTTATAAGTGCATTACCTACATTACATATATTTTATCAAATGGGTATAGAAATAAAAATTACAAACCGGAAGCCAAAGGGATCTAATAGCTATCGCATATATGCTGCGATTTGGCAAAGCTAGGAGAAGGCAACTCTGGCCAGACCGCAACCACCACAGTTACGGCTCCCACATACGAAGAGTATTGCCAAACGACAATCAAGATTGGGTGGTTGTTTGGGTGGAGCTAGAAATTTGGTCCGAGACAATTTTTTTTTGAGTCTTACTTATACATAATTATGTGTAGAATTGGTTTTATTCCTGACAAAAAAAGAAAGTGGGTATCTTTTTATTGTTACAAACTTAGGAAATAGTAGGACTCTTTTGATCTTGATATAGGAGACAAAAAATATTAAATAGGGAGACAAAATGTACAATTGTTTTTACACCCCTTTTCAAGATAAAAGATGTGAATTTTAGTTTTAAAATGGGGTAAAAAGCATTTTGCCCCCTTAAACTATACACGCTTTTGCAATTCACACCCCGAACTTTAAAAAGTTGTAATGCCCCTTCTGAACTATCTTTAGGGTTGCAATGTCGCCCCCGAACTTCAAAAAGTTGAAATGTCCCCCCTGAACTATCGTCTGTGTTGCAAAGTTCCCCCTGAACTATCTTTCATATTGCAATGTCAACCCTGCCATCAATTTCGTCAAGAAATGTGATGAAATTTGCTCGTGTGGGACGCACATGCTAAATTTCAAAGGCATTTATGACATTTAACTACCCCTTCTAAATTAACAATCATAAAAACTCCAACATTTTTTTGCTACACAACAAATTAACAGTTTAAAGAAAAGGACAACCTAGTGAAATTAGCTGAATTTTTATGATATTTATAATTGTTAATTTAGAAGCGAAAGGTGAAATGCTATGAAATACGGACTTTTCGAAAAGGCCGCCGCACCTGCACTTAGTGCGCACCCGTACTGGGTGCCCCGCAGATTCTTTGAGTTCTTTTGGAATGTGGCTAGGGCTTTTTTTGTAGCGTTCTTATGAAGGAAAAAAAACACAAGTTATTCGTATAATTTTGAAACCTTTGGGGGTTTAAAAGAGAAATAATAATAGCAATTATCTAGGGTATACACTAATGCACTAATAGTTATAAAATAATTTGTATGTACTATTAGATAAAATTTTATTTTTAATATTTTATCCAAGTACTCCCACCGTACCGGCACCCTTACTTTTTGGAAAATTGGCGAATCCCTCGCACCCGCACCCCGTACCTGAATCCCCGCACTGCACCGGTGCCACCTAGGTGAAATGTCATAAATGCCCTTGAGATTTGGCATGTGCGCCCCACATAAGCAAATTTCATCACATTTCTTGACAGAATGTGATGCCAAAGTTGACATTGCAATACGAAAGATAGTTCAGGGTGACTTTGCAACAGTGATGATAGTTCAAGGGGGACATTTAAACTTTTTGAAGTTCAGGGGGGACATTGCAACTTTTTAAAGTTTGGGGTGTGCATTGCAAAAGTATGTATAGTTTGAGGGGGCAAAATGTTTTTTACCCTTTAAAATGTGATGTTTGAAAATATAATCTGGGTATATATAATTGGTGTAACTTAAACATTATAGGGTGTCTTTTAAAATTCCAGGGGCCTATTTCTAAAACTCGTAAAATTCCAGGGAGGCATTTCTAAAACTCATAAAATTCTCGAACTTAACAATTTCTAAAATTCATAAAATTCTTGAGGTAAAAGTGTAGTTTTCAAAATTCCAAAAGGGGTTGGGGCCTACCCTGGTTTTCACCTCCATCCGCCCCTGGGCAGCCAAATGGCCCCCAAACTCATAGTTAACAGAACCGACTCGGGCATGATGTGAGCGGGTGGATGAGTCATTGGTCCAACCGTCGGGTTTACTGGTCGGACCGGTTATATGTATCTCATAAGAATAAAATATGATAATAATAGTAAATAAATAAAGAGTATGAAAAAAAATCATATAACATGTGCCATGTAAATCTTAAAACTACATTCCAGTTAGAGGACTAGTGGAATTCTAATATTTTCTAGGGATTTTTTTTTTCTCACCATTCAATTTTTAAAAGAAATAAGGGATCCTAAAACCTCTTGAACACATTCATTTTTTTGGTCTCTAAATATGGCATTAATGAACCGGACGGATCGATGTAAATCGGTCGGGCCGGTTTCGATATTTCATATTGAACCGCATTAATCATCCGGTCCAATTCGGGTTCAATCCTTTTCCGATCAAATTAGAAACCTAGCCCGGGTCTGCCCTAAACCACCTGGCAATGCAATTAAACTTCAGCTATTTTTTAACGATACAAAACTCTCCATTATTCAAGGAGGATCCGTAGAATTTTATGAATTGATAAAAATTTAGCACCCTCCAATACATTAAATATGTGAGGGAAAAAAAAAAATCATGAAAGTACATAGAAGATGGTTTCTTCACGATCCCATTTTATTGAACAATCTCCCAAAACAATAGCTCTAAGTGGTAAAATCACACGGAAATCTCGCTCTGAAACATAGAGCTTCACAGAAAATTCATTTTCAATGACAAGAAAGTGAATGCAACAATGCATGATTTATTTCTTCTGGTTTCCATTTTGTTTTTCATACCCCCATTCGCACTGAGCAAGCTCTTTTATGCATAGTCTAAGGTAGCCCATCAAGGTTAGAGTTCCATAACGACTTGTTCAAGTGAAAGAACATTGTGCTTATTCTAATTTTAGGTATAATTATAAATGGATAATGGTGCGGTTTGGTGCAGCTTATTATAAGCTGCAAGTCATAATTCAAAACTAAAAAGCTGAAATAAAGTTTTTGGGGATGGATTATAGATTTATAACTTATATAGTTTTTATTTAATTTATTTAAGGTCCAAAAGCCAACTTATTTGAAGCTGGGTTGGAGATACTTCTGAAAAGCTAAAATCTATAATTTGTATAGTTCAGCTACGCCAAACAGGGCCAATACATACAGTGATGGTTTAATTTTTGAAGTTGGTCCATCGAGGTTAAATTAGTCTGCCTTAAATGCTTTAATGTTGGTGATAATTCTAATCATAAGTATTGTTTTATTGTTGTCATGATAAAATCATATTAGAATGTGAAAGATATCGATTAGATATACATAATTAAGCATGTTGTAATTAAGATATGGATTTATAAATGATTAATATTAGAAGAACCAACTGATCCAGCCATATTTTAAGAGTGGAGAGTGTACGTGTGAAGCCTTCCACGCTAGCTGAAGATCATATCTTAATTTAAATCACTTGCAGGGGGGTGTGGGTTGCAATTTTGTTTATGTCTTTGGAGCAGAGAGTAGGGTGTTTGTGTGTGTTGGTTTGTATTTTTGGTTGGGGTTTGAGTTGTAATTTGTTGTTCCCTTGGGGTTTTGTATATGGTTCTGAGTGTTACTGGGTGGGGTTTTTCTTTGGGTGGTTTGGTTGGTGTTTATTTATTTGGTTGTGCTTATAGTTCGGGGGTGGTTTTGGGCCTTTTGGCAGCTGCTTTGGCCCTTTGGGTAGCAAAAGTTTTGGGGGTGTATGACAGTATGAACTTCTGTTGCCGGTTTGGCTTTCTTTATAATATTTGTCCCTTCATCATTTTTTTTATTTTAATATATATATATATATATATATATATATCACTTCTCAATTTAATTCAATCCAAATTGTTACCATCAATCAAACTACACAAATTATAATAAGCGATTAAACCTTATTATTTGAAAGAGTGATATACAAAAAATCTTATCAAAATACAACTTAAAAAAAGAATGTGGGTATTTTTTTATCTTATAAAATCATGAGGAGCAACTCACCGAACGTAAGGAGCAACTCACGAAATGACCTTGGTGAGTTGCTCCTTACGTTTGATGAGTGGTGAGTTGCTCCTTACGTTCGGTGAGTTGCTCCCGATACGTTTGGTAAGTTGCTTCTGTCATTTGGACAGTTATTCTAACCTGTATTTTTTAATATTTTTTATTCTTTATTTTTTATTTTCTAATTCGTGAAGATGAATTAGATTTCTCTTCAATTTAAATAAAGTAGGTGACTGACATCTAAATTATTAATAAATAATTAACTGATATCTAATAATCCCTAACACTAATATCAAATGGTCAAATATATATATATATATATATATACTTTACAAATATGCTAAACAAATAAAATACATGATTCCAAACTCAAATATATTGTCATAGTACATATTCTCGAAGTAAATACTACTCCATCTGTCACATATAAGAGTCTCTTTTAGGAATTCCAACTTTTTAAAGGGACAACGTTGATTTTGGTGTGATTTTCAACTTTTCAATATTGCCCTTTTTTAAATTCAAAGTTATAGTGTCACATAAAAAAAATAAAAATTAAAAAAAAAAAAGAGGGAAGAGTTGGATATAATAAAAGGCAAATTTGGAAAGTGAGTATTAAAGTACTTTGACTTTTCAAAGATGACTCTTAAAATGGGACATCAAAAAATGACACCAAAGACTCTTAATATGAGACAGAGGGAGTAACATCATAGAACAAAGCATACCAAAGTCAACAAAAAATTATTTTGTATATATATGCAAAGGGATTTTAGCAAAAAAGTACAGAGCAGTTTTGCTCACCACCCATTTTTGCTTACTTATGTTTGCATTAGGTAACATGTGTCTCATTTCATTCTCATTTTGTCCATATACAATAAACATAATTAATAGAATGAGACACGTGTCATCCAGTAAAGACATAGTCAAACAAGAGCCAAAAGGGTGAGCAAAAATCTCTCAAAAAAAGTATAAGTACAAGGGTGTATCACGAGAAAAAAAACACTTTAATCGAGCCGGGCCGATGATTTTTGCCCTCACTAGAAGGCAGAAGCTGGGTAAGTAATTATTCTAATTTGGTGATGAGAGAGAGAGAGTAATTCGTAATGTTTAGAGAAAATATTCAATACCACAATTTTTTTGATAACTTGCTATTGGAAGTCAACAAAAATGTTCATGGTTGGGATTTCGGAGAAAAGAAAGATAGATACATGTAAGCATCATATGTATGCATCGTGAAGTGATAATGACTTGGCATTGTTAGATTAAATTTTTTCTGAGTTAGTGATCAGAAATTCAAATGTAGTGAGCCTCACCCTTACCAAATGTGGTTGATTACAATTCTATGTTTTACATATATATATACTAATATATATATGTATATTTAGGCCGGCTCTTCAATTGACGTCTTTTTAGGTACTTTACTTTTTCGTCGTTAAAAGATGAACAACGCCTTCGCTAAAGATGTGGTTCACCATTAAGGACGAGTTTTTCGTCGCTAAAAGTGCACTAGAGATTCTCCTTATGTACATAAAATAGATCTTGCTCCAATCGTCAATCCGTTTATGCCATATCCTTATACTGATGATGATGATGAATCGATGTTTGATAATTTGATACTAATGAATGAAAATAAAATAGCTATAGAGGCTGCATAAGGTGATGTTTGGCAATTGTAAATGTCACGATGACAGTGATAGAATGGACGCGTGACATATATGTATATATATTGACAGAAAGCAAACAAATCTCACTTTGCAGCTTTGGAAATAAATTCATGTTTTCTTCAACTTTTGGTTTAATCTTTTGGTAATCTAGCATGCAAATGTCCCTTTTATACAAGCCTTGGTTCCAATATAAAAGTAGATTTGGTATTGGTCACAATTAGCAATCAGTAATCACCGAGGAATTCACATATGCCTCTTGGATAGATGACTTTCACAGACTACGAGCTGGTTTGGGATCTCTATAGAAATAAGAGATTTGGGACAAGGAAATAAATTCATGTTTTCTTCAACTTTCGGTTTATCTTTTGGTAATCTAGCATGCAAATATGTCACTTTTATACAAGTCTTGGTTCCAATATAAAAGTAGATTTGGTATTGGTCACAATTAGCAATCAATAATCACCTAAGACGCATTAGTGCAGCAGATTTGGTGAAGCACGCGCATTTAGTGTCTGTGGAGTGCAGACGCGGCTTTAGTGCACCATTAGTGCGTGTGAACTCTATTTGAGTTCATGGCCATTTTTAAGTGAGGCGGAGGGCAGCCAGAGTGCGCCAGATTCAAGGGAAAAAAGGGAAGAAAGGCAAAAGAAACAGGTGCGTCTTATTCGATTCCCCCCCCCCCCCCCCCCCCCCCCCCCCCCTCTCTCTCTCTCTCTCTCTCTCTCTCTCTCTCTCTCTCTCTCTCTCTCTCTGTAACGTGAAAGGCTGAAGCCCTAGACTGGTAGTATGTAGACTCTAGGGGTGGTAGTGTCGGGTCATAATCATATCGTGTCGTACTCGTGTTGTGTCATAATCGTGTCGTGTCAATAATCGTGTCATTTCTAAATGTGTCAAAAATTTAAACTCATACCTGACTTATGCAATTCTTGAGTCACCTATAAATGTAACCCACCAACCCATGTAATGAACAAGTCGTATTATGGTATATATACGTACGTAGCTCGTTTAAACTTTTTTTTTGTTTAACATGACCTATATATTTAATAGATTGACTTCATGTAATAAAAAATCAAACATAGAAGAAAAAAAAAATGAAGAGGCATCCTTCTATAAGAACACAAGTCGATCTTTCCACCAAATGTCTCGACTACCAACAATAAATGATCAATTGTTCCAAATTTAAACTAATAAGTCTCATATTACAATATCCAACTATTATAAAGGTAGGACACAACACAACCGCATACATATGCCATCAAAGTAATCTCCCAAAAATAAAGAATAAAAATAAAAAAAATGACTACTTTTTCAACTACAATACTTGTTTTTTTTTTTTTTTTAAATAATAATTATATTTCCAAAATACCCTCTATAATTGGGCTAAACGGGTTGACCCAATCCATTTATTAATCGTGTTAAATGGGTCAACCCGTTAATGACTCATACTCATATAAGCTAAATCCAAACTTGTTTAATTCGTGTCGGGTTCTTGTCATGTTGCATATCGTGTCGAAAATTGCCAACCCTAATTGACTCTTCATTTGTTTGTATTTTTTTTTAAGGAAGGCCTAGACTTATAATAAGTTTTCTTTTAAAACATTTCTTTCTTCTGTATTTATACTTTAGCCCCCAAATTATTATTTTTATGGATAAATAATTATATTGTTAAATTTGAAATAAATAAATAAATAGTAAAAGAATACTTTATATATACTAGCTACTATATAAATGTTATATAAAATACATTTTTAATATTTTATACATGTACCCCTGCCGCACTCGCACTGGTAATTTTGGAAAAATTACTGAACTCCTCGCACTGGTGCTTCCTAGGTAATCACTAACCAAGGAATCTGCATATGCCTCTTGGATAGATAACTTTCACAGACTACGAGCTCGTTTGGGATCTCTGTAGGAATAAAAGATTTTTCTAAAAAGATTTTTGTGTGAATTTCCTTTAAAAATTAAAGTCGTTTAGCCTTTTGTATTATTGTGGGAATTCGAGATTTTCTAATAATAATGTTTGGCAATTTAAGTGGAAAAAATTGATTTTCTATATAAAATAGCCAAAAATACATTTTAGACATAAATTCTAAATCACTGCAAATGACATCTGGACAATTTTGGACTGTAGTTGAGAATTTTTTGTAAAACAACGATTTTGGGCTTCAACTTTTTTTGTAAAAGCTTTAATTTGGTTCTTATAAATTAATCTCTTTTTCTTTTATCATTTTTAAAAATCTGATTTGCGAAAAAGGTATAAAAGATCAAACTCACTTTCATTCAAAACAAACTTAAGGTGAATATATATATATATATATGTACACACATATATATTGTATAACTATTCTCACGAGAATGTGTGTGCGAGAGTGAGAGAGATTGATTTGCTTTCATGAAAAAACTTCACTAGTGTGTTATTTGAACTCTAATGAAAATGAACACTAATGACAATATTTTCCAATAACCTCAATATTATAATTCAATTTGTTTTCAATACTAAATTGCCAAGTTATATTTTTCGTTTGACAATTCAATCTCTATATACATCAGGTCAAAATAATTTATACAATATAGGGGAATACCGCAATATTAGTTATAACATACTTATATAGTTAAAATTGTAAGTATATATATACAAATGAAAGAATTTTTATTATCGTGTACCATGCATGTCATCAAAATAATCATGACATTAGATATATTTTTTCTATTTAAATGTTGGAGAAGCATCCAACAAACGAATATGATGATTAATGTTTTGCATACGTAAATTGATTTTGTCACACCTGGACTGCTTAGTATTCTACACTCAAAGTTTTCAATTCAAAAATAGAGGTTAGGTTGGTAATGATGATGTGCTCATATGCTTCTTCTAGGCTTTAAACACCCTAGAGTAGAGGCATTATGAAGTTCAAAGGTTTACAAATGCTTTTGACAATGTTTATTCTAAGTTGGCCACCCAAAAATCATAGCCTCCTCATGGCCATATTGAAACTTGTGTGGGCCTCATCCGGGACTGTAGTGGTAGTCAGCTTCAAACTTTTCTTTACAAGTGTTATTAAAGAACTTTGTATTACCCTATTGCTCTCATTCTTGTTAGTATATCAGATTTCTATCTGTTCCACAAACACCTTTAAGTAATGGAGTACTGACTTTCTTATCAAAAGGATATTCACTCTAGGAACCTATATGAAAGAACTTATTCTATTTGGTTTGTTTGAGAGAGAGAAATATTTCACATTAGTAATCTTATGTTTTTTAAATTTATATTTTAAATATGATTCTTAATACATGTGATAGTGGATTCACTTAATTTTTAATGAATCGAAGATGTTAAATTGGTACCGCTATTATTGAAGGTGGTCTCACTGCCATATGTCTTGAAAACTACATTTAGGATACAACAGTTGAGAATCATAGCATTTCTCATTTTACAATGGACAACACTTCAATACATTACCTTATGTGCCTTTTTATCCTGTTTTAAAACACTATTGATCTATTTATGTGCCACATATATGCCATGTACACATACTTGTACATGTTGACTAATAACATTTCAAAATAGTATCTAAAATAATAAGGATATGTACCTTGGTGTTTTCCTTTCACAGTATAATATATGTTGTTTGGGGTAGGGGTGTAAACGGCTCGGCTCGGTCCAATTTTCAAACAAATCGATCAGTTTAAAAGAGTTTTGGTTGGATTTGATTTTTACATTGAATTAATTTTCCAAAAACCAATCAAATTGATCGATTCGTTCGGGTCTGGTAGGTTTCCTTACACCCCAAGCCTCGGTTCGGTTTTCTTTGCTCCATCATGCTATTCATTCATTAAGGCCATATGAGCAATAATGATGACTGATGAGGATGATCATGATTTGCAGCTTGGAAGACGATGGAAAAAGGACATTTCTTCTCAGCTTTCAGCTTTCAACTTTTGGCAACTTGTAACATAATTCCAATTATATGAGTAGTTTACATGTGGGATTATAAGCTGCAATTAGCAATTAGACCTTGTTTAACAACTTTTGGAATCCATAATTCAGTGGTTACGAAAGTCTAAAAGTTACAATGCAACTGTTTGTCAATCCTAGCTAAGAATACCGAGAAAGTGGTGGGAAAAGACAGATAAATTTTAGGGTTAATTACAGAAACACCCCCTGTGGTTAGGCCTTTTATCAATTACCCCCTTATACTTTAAATTTTATCACTAATACCCCTATGGTCTGGACTAATGTGAAATAGTCACTTTTTCTGTTAAAGTTAACGGAAAATGGGTAAAAATACGAAATTGCCCCTATTACATGCTAATAAGAACACCCTTATATGCTTAAATGTTTATTTAGGCATATGTGGTATACTATTATATTATTTTAATATTGTATTTGTTGTTAGAGACCATTCTGTAGTCACTTTGAGGTACATTAATGAGAGCAAATTTATTTATTTTATTTTTGATCTACCCTTGGACACACACACACACACACACACACACCCCACACAGTCTTGGCAATATATATATATATATATATTTTATCTACTCTTAGACACACAATCATGGTGATATGTTAGTTTTTTTTTTTTTTAATCTACTCTTGACCACACACACAGTGAAATCCAGTGTAGTGATGTACTAAGATCTAAAAAAAAAATTTATTCCCAAAATTTTTTGTGTGTGTGTGTCAAATTCGCTCTCACAAAGGTACTCCTAAGTGACCACATAATGATCTTGAACAACAAATGTAATATCAAAATAATATAATAATGTACCACTTATGCCTAAATAGACATTTAAGCATATAAGAGTGTTATTATTATCATGTAATAGGGGTAATTTTGTACTTTTATCAATTTTCCATTAACTTTAACGGAAAAAGTAACTGTTTCACTTTAGTCCAAATCACAGAGGGTATTAGTGATAAAATTTAAAGTACAGGGGAATATTTAATAAAAGACCTAATCACAGGGGGTGTTTCTATAATTAACCCTAAATTTCATTCAGCATCAAAGTCGTTGCTTATATAGGTAGTTTACAATATGCATGTTAATTTAAAGACTCAAACCTCTAGTATCAACAAAAAAAAAAAAAAAAGAAGACTCAAAACCCTAGTTCAACCAAAATAGGAAAAATCCCGCTTAAAATTACCAAAAGTGGTAAATTGATAAAAATTCAAGAATTATAGTCTCTAAATGATATACTTCCTCCGTCCCGTATTAAGAGTCTCTTTTGGGAATTCCAACTTATTAAGGGGACAACCTTGATTTTGGTGAGATTTTCAATTTTCCAACATTGCCCTTTTGAAATTCAAAATTATAGTGTCACATCACAAAAAAGAGAGAGAAGAGTTGGATGTAATAAAGGACAAATTTAGAAAAAGTGGATTAAAACTTTGACTTTTGAAAGAGGACTCTTAAAATGGGATATCAAAAAATGGCATCAAAGACTCTTAATATGGGACAGAAAGAGTACTAAAAGTGTCAAAATTCACAGATATCAAATCAGATTCTTAATCTAAGAGAAATTTCCAAAATAGTACTCCTAACATTTTTCCTATATAAGTGGTCAAAAAACATTTCACATATAGAGCTTGAAAATAGTTCCCCATTTGATAGCACCAGAGTGTGATGTAATGTCCAAATTACACTATCCCACATTGAATAATAGCCCTCTGTTATGAACTTATGCGTACCGCATCAAATCCACACATAAGCCTACTCCTAACAAGGCAGCTAAAATGAATACATATAAAGTATTTGTCCACAAAAAAAATTAAAAAAAAAAACTAAATAAATAAATAAATCAAAAACATATAAAGTACCGGATCTAGTTACTACTATATAGCTAGAATGGCTTCAGATAGCCATATTCTCCATTTAACTATAGATCAAATCTCTCACTCTCTCTAGCTCAATCCCATTTATCCCCTAAAAATATTCCATTTAATCTAATCCCACCAAGTATTTATTTGGTACTTCTTTTAATCTTTTTAGGCATAACATTGATAAAATAAAATTAAAAAAACAAAATAAATAAACACGAGGATCATTTAAATGATGTTGATTAGCCAAGAAGTTTCTTTTAGGCAAGTTGTTGTTGCTGATGCACAACATTAAAGAAAAATCTTAGTCACCAAGTTGGAGACAACCATATAATTATAAGAAATCTCATTGGCAGTCAAAAGAATAATCTCTCTTTGATGACTAGCTATTTTGATTTCATTAGTAGATTTCTTGCATTTGCTTTGCATCTCATACCCTAAACTCACGCAATTAAGTATAAATATATACATACATATGTATGCTTTATATATGTGATGCCCTTAGAAAATAATCCTAGCTTGAAGCTTTTCACAGCTAGAATCCATTAAAATCTGCCAATGGTATAAAAATCCATGTTCTCTAGCAGATATGATTCATCCACATCACAACTCTATTAGTAGCGAAAACATAGAAACAAGCAGGGATCCAAATTAGGTAAGACTAAGAGGGCTTGTTTGGCACCCGCTTCTGCGATTGAACTTAATTTGCACACACAAAAAAATAAAAATAAAAATAAAAATAAATTGAGCAAAAGTTACCCAATGTACCCATGATTACTTTTGCCTGGCCAGTAGCAAAATTTTTGCGATCGACTCACAATTTTCTGCAATTGAAACGTAGATATATGGCTGCTTTGTCAATAGATTCATATTTGCTTTTGAAGTTTCATAATCACTTGTAGCTATTTGATGAGGTATGTGCACCTTTTCAAAGAGAGTGGTTTGTCTGCAAAAACATGGGTACCACAGAATTTTGCTTATGTTTATAATTATAATATATATAGAGAGAGAAAGGAATATAGAGAGGGGGAAGGTATATGAGAATATGTGAAAAGAGGACATGAAGCAAGTTGCTTTAGTCTCTGCTAGAGAAAAAAACAATTGTTTGTTATTTGGATATTCAAATCCCAAAAATGAATCTTTCTTTACAGGTGGGGAAAAGGAGAGAAGCTTTTTACAGGCAAACCTTCTCCAGAGAAAATATATTCTTTGGGTAGGATTTGGATACCCAAAAAAGAGATTAGCAATATAACATTGATTGGGCTTTGGTTCTTATTCCTCAATCATTTGATGTTTATGTATTGTAGTGACCAAATCAAAAAAACAAGCAAAGAAAGAGAAATGCCTCAGCTCATAATCACAACCCTTAACTGAGGAATCTTTTTTATTAGTTTAGTAATTAAACTATATTAAAATAAATAATTTTTATAAAAAAAAAAAAAAAAAAACAATATTTTTCTTTCACATTCAAAAGGATGTTTATGCAAGGGATAAAGATGAACAAAGTATGTAGGAATAAAGATAAAGGGAAAGGAAGAGCTGAGGTATAATTTTTTTTTATAACCAATGGATAGAGATTTCAAAAATAAGGATAATAAGGGAAAATGAGTTTTTTCTGTTTTTGAAAGGGATAAGAACAACATTAGATATTGTTATTTTAGGAAACTCCTTGCCTACAAGCTTTTCTACATATATATATATATATATATATATATATATGTATATTGGCTCCTAGATTGAGTCTTTTATCAGAAAGATTGTGTTAAGCTTTTTCAATCTATATACATCTTTCAAAGTGATATATGGAATGAAGTTGATTAATGAAGTTGATTGCATATAATATATATTTTTTTTATGACATGGGAGGGAAGGTTCGAACTTTGAACGAATACAGTTGATTATATAAAGACAACATTTGATTGTTTTACATGCAGTAACTATTATAGCTAATAATGTGTTTCTTTTTATCCATTATTCATGCACATAAAATACATGCTTGTTTTGAGGACCACGTAACAGTCCTATATGGGTACCCTGCACTTTATTGAGAATGGGTCTAGTGTGTTATGGAAGCCACTATACGTATATAATTAGACTCAAGTTAGAGTTGCACACATAAGCCACTTATTCTCATTGATTATAGAATACCATCTCTTTCATGCATTGTATCCTCAATGTACTATAAAAATTATTGGTTCATCATTAACTATAAGTTACTCCATATTAAATGGTGGACAAGAAAAGGGTAACATAACTCCTTCATGGTATCGTCAATGCACTACAAAAATTATTGGTTCAAGTTATTAAGTTATTTAATCAAAGGAAAATCTTTACATGTGCCTTTAGGGCACTTGTTTACCTGAACATTTTTCTTTAAATATATATATATATATATATATATATCTTCAAACCGTTTAGGACATATATCCTTAATTTTGTGTTTTTTTTTTTTTTTTTTTTGCTTGTAAACGAGAATTCATCAATTAACATAAAAGGGCAAACATTATAAAGAAAACAAAAATAACAAGAACTAACAAAAAAAAACACACACACACACAAATAAAAATTGAGAATTTAGAGGAAGCCAAATTACCCACACAAGTTGCATGAAAGACCAACCACAGCGTCACATCACAAATAACCTTTAATTTGATACTCCCTCTGTCCCATTTAAGAGTCTTTGATAAATTTTTAATGTCTCATTTTAAGAGTCCTATTTAAAAAGTCAAAACACTTTAATGCAAACTTTCCAAATTGCCCATTATTATATATAACTCTTCCCTCACTTTTTTTTATGTAATACTATAATTTTGAATTTCAAAAAAGGCAACATTAGAAAATTGAAAATCTCACCAAAATCAGAGTTATCCCCTTAATAAGTTGGAAGTCCCAAGAGAGGCACTTAATATGAAATGGATGGAGTAGTAGACAAGAACAAGTTAAAAATGTTTAAACCGGGTATTTATGATCAAGAACAAACTCCCACTTCTATCTGATTCCTATTGAAAACCAATCATTTGTTGTTTGTTTTGATTAATTAATTAGGACAATGCTATTGTGAGAAGTTTCTTACATAAAAATGTAGATTTTAACCGTTAAATGAACATCTAGCTTTAAAATTCTTAGAATTCTGCAGAGAATCGCAAAACTAGATACTCATTCAACGGTTAAAAACCGCCTTCTCATGTGAGCAACTTCTCACAATCGCATTTCCCATTCATTAAGAGCAAGCTACTGACACTTTTAAGCCAAATTTACACTCTTATATAATCAAAAAGTAGTTTCACAAACTAAATAGAACTGGTTCATGCGGTACCAAAGGCCTCCCAATAAAGATTGCTTCACTCTCAAGATTGCTTTATTGTGAGCAACACACACAACTTGCACCTGCAATACAAACACAATACTACAGTAATTGCTTTGAATAGATGTCTGCAACATCAAAAAAATTCACAACAAACCCATCCATTCTGAAAACAAAAAAAAAAAAACCAACCCATCCATGCACCAAACCAATTCACACACAACAAGAGAGATCACCAAAGCCTTTTTTTTCCACTTGCTAGCTTCTACTGAAGAAAAAGCCAAGAAATTAAACATACATATAGAGTTTATAGTAATTGACAACTGTGACTATGTTATCTCCCCCATATAAAGTTGGGTACAAAATCTTGGGAGAGATAATAAAAGCCGAAAACATCATATATAGTAAAATACCAAGCCCATAACACACATTTCAAGAAACCCTAGCAAGAGCTTTGCAAACCAAAGGTTGTTTCATCTCCAATGACAGCTTGAGGCACTCAGACAAGTCCACACCATCACCTGACCCGACCCAATTGAACTTCTGGAGCAAAAGGGCTAACCACAGCTGAACAGTGGCTAAACCCAAAGCCTTCCCAGGACAGACCCTCCTCCCAGAACCAAATGGTGCCAACCTAAGGTCTGATCCCATAATAGCCACCTCCTCCTCCATGAACCTCTCTGGCTTAAATTCTTTCGGTTCAGACCAAACCCTCTCGTCGTGGGTTATGGCCCACATGTTCACCATGGCTGTGGTTCCTGCCGGAACAAAGTGTTCACCAACATGGGTGTCGTGTATGGCTAGCCGAGCCCACGACAAGAGTGGGCCGGGTGGGTGCATTCTCAGCGTTTCTTTGACAACAGCATGGAGGTAAGGGAGATTGGGAAGGTCCGAATCTGATACGGGTCGGGTTTTGCCGACAACTGAATCGATTTCAGATTGGGCTTTAGCTTGGATATCAGGGTGCAAGATCATTCTTGCAAGAATCCACTCTAGGAGGATTGCCACCGTATCAGTACCCCTGAAGATCATTTCCTGAAATCAAAATTAACTTTGATTTTACTTCTGATTACAAACTTTTTGGAACTAAATATTGATCTAATCAAATGAATAGAAAAAGAAAAAAAAAAGCTTTTTGCAAGCATGAACATGTACCAGTTCAACATAAAACACAAGGATACATATAACAGGATGTGAAATAAACATTCCAAGGAGAGCAAAATTTAGGGCAAATACCAGAGTCTTGGAAATAAAGAGGTACTCCCTCCAAAAAAAATCAATAATTAAAATAATAAAGAGGTATTCACTTTCTCTATATAAAGGGATACCCACAAAAAAAAAAAAAAAAGATAAAACATCTACTTCAAACAAAACTATAGAATAGTCCTAGATGAAATAAACTTGAAACAAAATAGTAGAGAAGTCTCTCTGAAATAAAAACAAACTAATATTTACTTGGAAAGTATTGAAGCTAAAAGTTGATCTTAAACTATTTATTTCTATCAAGTACAGAGAAAAATTGAAGGAAAATAAAGTTTTTGAAGGCATGAATATGATCTACAAAACGATACGAAAATGAAATTAAAAAAAAAAAAAAAGGAATAAAAACAACTTTTTATCATCAGGCAAAAGGAGAGACAATATTCCGATTCTACATATCTTTTGATACCCAAAAGGAGAAGACAGATCTATTTCAAGCATCTATACAACAGCATCAGGTGAAAAGACTAAATATACTATAAACAAAACTACAATCAAGAACAACCCACTACAACTATTGAATCACATGACTTATTAATCAAGCTAACACATATAGGAAAACATATTTTATATATATACATATATATATAACATACCAAATAGCACACATACTACTACGGAGTATTTACCAACCTACACAATCGAAGATTCAAAGAACGGAAAAGGCAAAAAAGAAAACAAGCAATCATATATGCATCAAAGTAGTTTGAAATGAGATTATGGGTAAATATACATAAGAGTTGATAAAGAAATTTATACCCACAGAACTGCAATCATATCAGAGTCAGTGAGCCTGTTCTCTTTCTCCAAATCAAGCAAGACATCAACAAAATCACCAGAACTCTCATCAGAAGAATCAAAACCACCATTATTTGCATTCTCAACCCCCCTTTTCACTCTATGTTCATCTATAATTTTCCCAACAAAAACATTGACCCTAGTTACCAACTCTCTGCATCTCTTTCTCACTCCTTGCAAATCCAACCAACCCAAAACAGGAAAATGGTCACTCCAGTTGAAAATCCCAAGTAGCTCATACCCTTCACTCACCAAACCCTCAAGCTCATTGGACCCATCTCCATTTTCACCATTTTTGAACTCATATGACCTTCCAAACACACTCATCATCACATTGTTCAAAGACCCAAAATGCAAAACCCTTTTAACCTCAACCTCTCCATTTCTCTCCATTGAATCACTGATCTCACTAACCATTTTAAGCCCAATTTTTCCCCGAAACCCAGCGAACCCGTAAATTCGTTTGGGGCTGAACAAATGGGTCGCTGAGATTCTCCTCAGATTCCTCCAATACTCACCAAACGGAGCGAAACCCATTGCTCTGTGGAAGAGAAGCTCATAAGCGGACTCTTTCACGGGCCGATCCGCGAAAGCAGAGCTGTTGAGAATGTCTTTGGCCGTCTCGGGTTGGCTCGAAATGACGAAACGGGTGAACCCAATCGAGAAACCCATTAACGGTACGGCCTTGTAGCTTTTAGCGAGCTTAGCGAGGACTCTGTGGGTCAGAGGACCAGTGAAAGCAAAGACCAGCCCGAGAAGAGGCAGACCAGAAGGTCCGGGAATGGCGGTTTTGGATTGGGCTTGGACTCGGACCTTCGAGAGAGCCCAAGCGAGGCCACCGGGTGAGAGCCAGAAAGCGAAAACGGCGACGAAGAGAACGAAACAGATGGAGAGCTCGAAGGTGAGAACTGATGGAGAGGGAGAGATGAACAGAGAGGAGTAATCCGATGACATTTTCGGGAGATTTAGAGAGAGAGAGAGAGAAGAGAGGAGAGTATTTGTGATTGGTAGTTTCAGAAACGGATGAAGACGACGAAGCAGGTTTGTATAACGGAAAGGGTGGGAGGGAGAAACCAACGGACAGAGAGAGAGAGAGAGAGAGAGAGAGAGAGTGGAGAGGTGGGCAGAAGTGAGTAGACAAGTAGCGTGAGAGTGGTGTTAAATAGGGGTTGGTGGTGTGTGGGGTCCACATTTAAAAAAAAACTTTCACTCTTATTTTACTTTACCTGGTTAATTTTAATAGGAAATTTATTATTGGATGATTTGGAACCATCATGTTTATTTTTGGGTAATAATACTTTTTCTGTTTCATATTTAAACTTATGTAGTCTATTCTAAATAATTTTTTGGTGACAACTTTTAGAAAGATATGTCTATCTCTGTCCTGTGAAGTCCAATGATCTCACAGGAGAGACTTCTCAGGAGGAGATAGACACAAGACCTCACAGGAGAGATAGACACATCTTTTTAGGGGTTGTATGAAAATTGTTACTAAAAAATTACAAAAATATATGAAAGGTAATTCTTTGGTGACAATTGACAACTTTCATACATTTTTGTAATTTTTTGGTGACAACTTTCATACGACCTCCTAATAGAAGTGTATATCTCTCACCTGTGTCACTGTGAGGTGCAGTGACATCACATGAGAGAAATAGACACATCTTTTTAGTAAAGTGTATGAAAGTTGTTAATAAAGAATTACGCATTTTAAAATTGCGTTCATATTTGAAAAGTCAATTTTAAATTTTCATCATTTTTTCCAATTTTACCATTAGTACTTCTGGTAAAAAGTCTCTCATTAGTAGGACTAAATATTGGTTACAACCGTTATAAGATTGATATGGTATCACAAACCAATCACAATTCATTATTTGTCCATTTGTCTCCCTTATTTATAGGAAAAAACTTCTCCACATAAGCATAACTTCCCAATTTATTAGAGGGGTTGTAGATAGTGACATGGTATACACATTGCAACCAATATTTATTCAGTAGGACTAAATATTAGTAGGGGTGTGAGCAGTCGTTTTCAGTCGATTTTTTTAGTTTTTTTTTGGGAAAAAAAATTGACCATAGGGCTAGTTGGTCGATTTTCGAAGCTTTCGATCGATTTTGACTTTAACATACATTTGCAAAACTGACTAGTTGATTTCAATCGGTTTTGATATCGATTTTTTACTTGCACTCTTACTTATTAGGGGCAATCTTAAAAAAAAATAAAAATTTGTTTTCTTTTGATACAATAATTATGTTAGCTTAATAAGTTAGATCCCTATGGGAGAGAGAAAGGGGAAGGGAGTAAATAGAATTGCCCCATGTGGAATCCCAGTTGTTTCAGAGTTTAGTAGAACAGTAAGATTTTTCTAAAATTGATGTTAATTTAAAATTGACAAAAAATATTACTATTTAATAATAAAAATGAGACTAACCATTAGGGTTAAATAAAATTAAGGCCAGGTTTGAGCCATCTGATTACAAAAAAAAAAAAAAAAAACATATATTAGTTAGCGTTTTAACATTACTAATTAATAGGGGCAATTTTGGAAGAAAAAAAATTGTTTACTTTTGATGCAATGATTATGTTAGCTTAATAAGTTGGATTCCCATGGGAGGGAGAGAGAAAGGGAGCAAATAGAATTGCCCCATGTGCTTAAGCTCTAACTTTACCATCAATGTTAAAAAATGGAAGTTTAATCCTTGTTGTTTCGGATATATATTTTTTTTTAAATTGGTGTTAATTTAAAATTGACCAAAAATACTACTCCTACTTAATAACAAAAATGAAGGGTAAAATATAATTACCATTAGAGTAGAGCCATCTGATTAAAAAACCATATAATGGTTAGCGTTTTAATTTTGTTTATTATGCTCATAAGTATATGGACTATGATTAAAAAACCATATAATGGTGTTATATATTTTTTTTAGTAATATTTGGGGTACAAATAAATCTCACAAATAGTTATATTTATTAGGGAAATGCTATTATGAGTAGCTTCTCATGTGAGAAGCTTCTCACAATAGCATTGCCCTATTTATTATCTATCTCTTGTTTTGGTGGCACTGTATGGTTTGGATAATTTCAGTGAATTTCACAGTACTATTCAAGAAAGAGATAGAATATGGATATAAGTATTTGTGAAATTTATTTGTACCCGTAAAATTATTATTTTTTTCACTTGGACGGATTTGCCCCTGAGTGGACTCGTTGCGAATCAACTTTGGTAATAGTCATATTTTGAATCTAAACTACGATTCTGCCACTGGCTTTGGGCCTTTGGCCACGTTTGACTGGGAAACGTATATGACCGTGTACGGAGTGGAAGACGATTTGTTGTTTTTTTGAATCTTTTGATGGACGCAGCGCAACGATGGGCCCCACGTAATCTGGAGTACATGACTACATGAGAAGAAAATCTTAGACCATCAAAGACAAACAGCAAATTACTTTACACTAACTAAGGAAAACACTTGGGTGCAGTAAGCTCAGTCATGTGTAAATTGTCTCTCACAGTTTGCATAATATTTTCACAATTATAAAAAAAAACAAAAACAGTTTTGAAAAAAATATTACTCTGTATGTAAATTGTGAGAGACATAGTTTGTACAAGACTGAGCATACTGCACCCAAGTGTTTTCCATTAACTAATTGGATGATACTCTCTAAAAATAAGGGGCAAATTACACTGACTTTCCCTAAGGTATCTGACAATTACAGGAATTTCTCTTGTATTTTCAAAAATTACACTCACCTCCCTTCTATTTTAAAATTGAATGTTATACCCTTGGACAAATCATCATAAAAAAAATTACCCACTACCTTTTAAAAATGAAAAAGAATATTAACAATTATGAAAAATAAAATAAAAATTAAAAATCGTCGACAAAATTTCAGTACATACCAAATCAAACTTTTACTAATTTTTTTTTAACAAGAAATATCAATAGTAAATTTAAAAAACATAAAAATTATCAACAAAATTATCTACTACCACTTTAAAATAAAAAGAATAATAACAATAATGATATATATATATCAACAAATTTTTTTTATAAAATGAATAGTTATATTGTTTTTTCGTCTGCTTTATATTTTTAAAATTGTGAACTTGCTCCCAACATTGTGAATGATCTGTTCCAATGAAATTTAATTAATCCACGCCTTGCACTATTACATATATTATATATATATGACTCCACTGTGCATCCTTTTTTTAAAATAAATCAGACAAAAATGCAATAAAAATATTCATTTTTTAAAAAAATTTGTTGATGTTTTATTTTATTTTTTTTATTATTGTTATTATTCTTTTCATTTTAAAGTGGTAGTAGATAATTTTGTTAATGATTTTTTATGTTTTTAAATTATTATTGATGTTCATAAATAAAAGAGTAATGCTATGTTTGCCAAATTTTTTCCCAAAAGTGTTTCTCAACACATGTGGCAGTGGACTCAGTTGATTTTTGTCACGCCCCGGAGCAGCATAAATAGAGAAAAATAAATTTCCTTTATGGGTCCATAGGGAATGACGGGTGAATAACCGCGTTGTCATCTACTCAAACCAATAAACACCACGATAGGGAGGATGCTATTCATAGAACATATCTTATTAACATAATCAGAGGCTACAGCGGAAACTATAAAAGGTATGAAAGCAACAGATGCCCAAGTACCAATTATAAAAGTCTACTAAAACTATTACAACAGCTGGCTTATAGTCTCAGGCCTATAACAATAACAACAACAGATATACAAACTAACTATATAAAGCAGCACATCTTCGTCTTCCAGCCTTCAGCTCCAAGTCTGGCAGAACTATCAGTCTTCAGTTCTCAAGACCTACAAATCCCTAGACATTGGAATGTCCAGGGCATAAACGCCATCAGCTTTGAATACAAAGCTGAGTGAGTACATTAAACAACACTCCTCACCGCTATTGTTCAGCATCTTAAAATGCGGTTAATCTCTTAACAATGGCGTCTCTCACGAACATAGCAGAGGTCTCATTAAACTATGCATTAATCAATAATAACAGAAATCATATTAAGTAATGACAAGGATAAACATCATGGTATAACATATCTCATCACGTATTCACCAAATCCATCCATGTAACCATGCAACCACCCATGCATCTACCTTTACGTCGGGACGCTGAATCCACGACTGAACATTTATCTCATCATATCCGTACTCATATTCATATCTCTATCCATCTCTGTATCCATACGTCAATCCCATCATTACAAATCTGTGTTCATTCGTCGATACCAAAATCTCATATCCGTATCCATACGTCGATACAATAATGCCAATCGGAATCACCCGACTAGGCAACAGGTCCCACAATCCCTTGATAGGGTTACCGGTCGTCTACACGGTACCACCTATCTGTAAACGATAGAACGGCACATCGGACGTCTTCAACGATGCGTATACCCTCACTGGTCGTCTACACAGCTGAGAATACATTAGAGCACTAGCCGGACGTCTTCAACGGTACACTGGACGTCTTCAACAGTGCATACGCATCACTGGACGTCTTCAACAGCGAGAGGCGCACTAGGAACTCTAACCATCCCACGTCCACCCGACTCGTCAGCCGTTGATCCCACGGATCCAAGTACACATATCTCATTATTCCATATAAATCACATATCCCATTTCTCATCATATCTTCTCATCTCTTCATATCAATATCCCATTTCTCATCAGATTCTCTTACCTCTTCACATCACTATCCCATGCATGCTGACACATGTTGTGAAATGCTCATATACTAAGTACAGGAAATACCACATGCTCTGTATTCAACATATCTACTCATTTCTGATTGTTAACATGCTGTCGTGTTCCGTTCTACTATTCAATAACATATGACAGTCCAATAATTCATCTCATATCGACAGTTAATAATAAACAGTTCATCTTGTAACATTAACATGAACATCATATAAGGCTAGCGTAGTATCATGTTGACTAAGCACATATCCAATATCACGTATGGTACAGCCATTAACAGCTTGGGTACATTACAATCAGCTCATAACATATAATAATAGATAAACAACATTCTGCTCTTACTCAATCGATTGGAAATAATGTCAATCGATTGGACTTATGTCAATCGATTGGAATCATGTCAATCGATTGGAAATAATGTCAATCGATTGGACTTATGTCAATCGATTGGAAATAATGTCAATCGATTGAACTGATGTCAATCGATTGAACTCTGTCTTCTTCCTCAAAATTGCTGGTTTTATTATAAAAACGTTGGGGTTCTCTTTCCTCCTCATGCACGTTATTATACACACATAAACATCACAAAACAAACCTCTTTGAGTGAGTTAATAAACTCACCTCTCCCGGCGGTCCGTTGACGGCGTCCCGAGCTCCGCGGCGGCGGCTATGGTGGTTGATCTCTCTCCTCTCCTTCTCGGTCTCTCTGTCTGTCTCTTCTTTCTCTCTCTGGTCTCCTCCTCCTCCTCTTCCTCTTCTTCTTCTTCTCTTCTCTACCCGAGAGTGTGTGTGTGTAGTATATATATACAATATATGTGTGTATATATATATATAAGAGAGTATGAAGCTCTCTCTCCCTCCCAAGGCTGCCAAAACTTGGCCCAAGGCCACAAATGAACGAGTATATATAAGGGTTAAGAGTGCCACACGTTCAAAGCTGAAGGAAAGAAGAAAATGTTTCTCAGGTTATGTCAATCGATTGGACTCTATGTCAATCGATTGAAGACAGATATTTGATGTCAATCGATTGAAGAAGATGGCAATCGATTGGGATGTTGACACGTCATCACTTATAGTCGGTAGAATGTCAATCGATTGGGAACATGTCAATCGATTGGTATCTGAAAAGTGTCAATCGATTGGGAAGACTAATCAATCGATTGGTATCAAAATTCACCAAAAGGGAGAGAAAGTTTATACGAGTATAGAAATGAAATACCAGGTCTTATTAATATACAAAAATACAGGGTATTACAATTTTGATTGGTTGTGATGTTAAAGTGGTTCAACTGTAGTCCCACTTCAACATCATTTGAGATGAAAATTTGGAAAGCATCTTTAAATAAAGGGAAAAATACCTGTTACCCCCTGTGGTTGTACCCATTTTCTCATAACCCCATTGTGTTTCATTTTGTAACACTTAACCCCCCTGTACTACGGACTAAAGTGAGACTGTTAACTTTTCTAACCGAAAAAAAAAAAATGACATTAATACCCCCAAGCCCCTTTACATACTCTTTAGGGAAAAATACACTTTACCCCCCTATGGTTACACCTATGTTCTCATAACCCCCGTGGTTCATTTTTGTAACACTAAACCCCCCTGTACTATTGTACTAATGACTGAAGTGGGACTGCCGTTAGAAAAGTTAACAGTCTCACTTCAGTCTGTAGTACAGGGGGGGTTAAGTGTTACAAAATGAACCACAAGGAGTTATGAGAAAATGGGTGTAACCACAGGGGGTAAAAGGTATTTTCCCCTTAAATAAATGTTCTAATATATTTCACCTACTACTTGGACAGAAAAGTTAATAGCTTAATATATAAAAAAAAAACTAAATCTTGTAAGTTAGACTAAAGATAAAACCTAAATTTGAAATTTTTATAAATTTTGTTTTTCGAGCTGCAAATTTTTACAAAGTTATGACAAAATACTATAAATCTAAATCAGTAAAATTTGCTAATGTATATATATAATATTATCTAATGCGCGCTCGCACACACACTCACAAAAATACACACACACACACACACATACACATATATAATGAGATAAGGGTAAATTAGTAATCTTATATTCAAAAAGTAGGTAGAGGGGAGGTGAGTGTTATTTTTCAAACTAGATGGGAGGTCTAAGTAATTGTCATATACCTCAAGGGAGGTCAGTGTAATTTGCCCCCCCAAAAAAAAAACTAATTGGGTGATAATTCCAATATTTTGGTATAAAAATATTTCAAAATAGGATCTAATTGAGTACAACTCTACTTTTAAATACTATATTTTACCACCTTGGGATTAGACTCATTTTCATTTTACCTTAGGCCATTTAAAAGTAGACACTTAATCCCTGTAATTTCAGACTAAAGTACAACTGTTAAGATTTCCCTCAAAACTGACAAAAATTCTAAATTGGTCAAACTTATTAATACTTAACCCCGTTTGTGAGGTTAGTTTTGAGCTTAATTCCCTATGCGCAAATAATGCTACCATTTAATCTGGTTATGTAAAGTTAATTTTTAACTCTTATTTAGTTTGGAGGGCTAATTTTGAGGTTAACTAACTATGTGGATTAATTTTGACACTTAAACTCTCCTATGTTGGGCTAATTTTAACACTTAATCCCCATATGGAGAGTTAATTTGAGCTAAATCTTAATAGTTTCACTCTAAAAATAGAGATGGGTTAAGTGTCAACTTTTAAACCACAGGGGTAAAGTGAAAATGTGTCTAACCACAATGGGGTAAAATATATTTATCATTTTTTTATCTAATTCTTGTGAGAACCAAATGTAGATTGGTTTGATAGAAAACTTGTTTTAAGAAATTTATTAGACTGGACATAGACTCTTATAACAAACTAGGTTGTCACAATAGCCAAATAAAAATTGAACATGGACTGAACCAAACCAGGTTCTATTTTAGACTTTCACATAAGACTATAAAGCATGTTTGGGAATGTCTGAAAGTGAATCATTATCAGTCCAAATCTCATTTTTTTACCTGATTAAGATATTATTATTATAGAAATATACAATTTAGTCCCTAATTATGGCCATTAATAGGAATTAATCCTAACTTGATTTGGTGTATAGAAATTAATCCTTAATTTGCAACAGAAATCAATAATTAGTCCCTATTCCTAAATGGTTAGTATAAATTCGGACCATTATACCCTTGTCAGACATATATACATAGTTGTATTGTATACATATATATATATATATATATAACACATGTGAAATTCAAATAAAGTTATATAAGGTAGTTAATAAATGGAGCGGATTGTAAGGAAATCATGGATAATGATTTTTATTCCAAAAATTATGTTGATTTGTGGTTCAAAACAATGCCTTTTTAAAATCTGTATGTAATATGTTTATAGTAGAAAATGATTTGTATGTTTTATTGATTCGAATCATAGAAATAATAGATAATTTTGTGTGGAAGATTGAAGGTTGCTGATAAAAAGGTGAGAAATTCCCACAATATAGTGCGAAATTTATAACTGTAATTCACAGTATAGTGCGAAATCATGCTGGAATTCATAATTTGAGAATTTGGTGATAATCTTGTTGGAAGAAGTGACTTAGTTGTGAGAAATTTCGTATTATATCCATTCAAAAAGTGAGATATTTGTATTACTAAGTGAGAAATTTGTTATTAGAGCATTCAAAATTGGCCATATGATTAGATGTATATATGTATATATACCACCAGCACAAATAAGGCGTGTGAATGACGGGTATGGCAAGTGTAATCCATGGAGATCATGGATAAGAGAATAAATATTGCTAAAATCAAGTAGTTTCCTTATTTTACTCAACTTTCAAATTTGTTTGCTAAAATCAAGGAATTCACTCACTCTAATAAAATGATCTGTATGTAATACGTTTATAGTATAAAATGATCTGTATATTTTATATTGATTTGAATAATAGAAATAAGATTATTTTGTGTGGAAGATTGAAGGTTTCTGATAAAAAGGTGAGAAATTCTCTTAATATAGTGCGAAATTCATACATATATATAGATATATATATATATATATAGACAGAGAGAGAGAGAGCTGTGTATATTCAAAATACTTTCAAAATCGTGGTATATTCAGTTATAGGAAACGAATTTTTAGGAGATCATGGATAAGGGGATTAATATCCCTAATATCAAGGGATTTCGGTTTAAAAGAGTAATGTGAGAATTTCTCACCTTATATATATATATATACAGCTGTGTATATTCAAAATACTTCCAAATTTGTGTTATATACAATTATGAAAAACGTATTTTTAGGAGATCATGGATAATGAGATTAATATCTCTAAAATCAACGGATAATTTTCTTAGTATTTAGTGAGAATTTCTCACTTAATATGTAAGAATATTTTCTCATTATTAAGTGAAAAACTTCTCAGTATGTTTGCATGACTTTCTTTTAAAAATAATCATAGTTGTGTTATGTATATGCGTAATGGTATTAGCAAAGGTTTTTTGTTTTCGAGTTTTTAATGCAAGGTGAGAAATTTGTGGTTATTTAGTGAGAATTTCTCACCTTTTGTTCAAATATATACACACATGCAGACCATATGTATCAGAAATTTATCACTTCTCATTAACAAAGTGAGAAGTTCTCACCAAATAACCACAAATTTGATGAGAAAATTCCACCTTTGTTCAAAAACAAAAACTTTAATCAGACGAATTCTTTGTGAAACTTCCATTCAAATATATATATATATACACACACATAAACAAATTTCTCACTATTATTCTCTTAGAGATCATGAAATTTTTCACATCACTAAAAAACTACAAACAAAACAAATACAATGTATAAAAAAATAAAAAGATTATAGAGGTTAAACGAAAGACTCGAGTTAGTGTTCTAGCCATTGCTATCATGTAGCCTTCCAATCGTTGTCGTCGAATCAAAAAATTTTTTGTGTGAAGCCAAGCCCTAATCAAAACAATAACCATTTTTCTCAAAAAAACTCCAATGTTTGAATCGAAGTTACTTGTTCCAAAGTTGTGAGAAATTTGTACCAAAATTCTTAGAATACGTAGTCGATAATGAATCAAGCTTATGTGTCAACGATCTTCATGAATCACCTATGATGGAAGGTGGTGGACATGGTGTTGCGAAGTATTCTTTCTTTCTCTCCTTCAACTTTTGTTGCTCTCTCTCTCTCTCTATATATATATATATATATAGTTAATATGAGTTTTGAATTTTAAAACCTTGATTGTGGGAAGTAAATATTATATATGTGTATAGATATATTTCTACATATAATTATATAGGGGTATTTTGGTCCTCAAAATAAATTAGGGACCTAAAATGGTTTAATTTCTAATTAGGTGTCTATATTAGGACTATATATTAAGTTACCCTTATTATAGAAATATACAATTTAGTCCCTAATTATGGCCATTAATAGGAATTAAAAAAAGTCGATTTTATGAGAAAAATTAGATAAATACGAACTCTAGTGCAAGAATATTGGCAGTCAACAAACACTAATTTGTACAACCAGTGCTCTGCTTTCAGAATAGCCTAAAAAAAATTAAAAAATTAAATAAAAAATAAAAAATCTAGTCTATTCCTCTACAATTGACTGTGACACCATTATCTCATTATTTCAAAACCAAGCCTAGACTGCAAGTTATGGCTTTCAAATTAGGTTTAAAAGTGAAGTAGCACTAGAAACCACCTTAAAAACTTTGAACCAAAATTTAGGTCATCCTCTAAACTTGAATGTGATACTACTACTATCACATAATTTCAACACCAAATTTAGAATGCAGATATGGAAACCATATTATTATCTAGTATGGTAAACAGTGGACATATAGGAACCATATTATTAGTCATCTAATAATATGATAAATGAGAAGTGGCATTCATTTGAGATATAAGTTTTTGGTTTGGTAATTAATCATGGTCAAGTTTGTTTGTTTCCTTTTTTTTTTGTTGGGTTTTTTGGTATGTAATTTAATGGCAAGAGTTGTATACAATACAAGATGATTAATGTGTTTGTGATGAAGCTATGTGTGTTTCCTTTTTCAGTTTTTTGGTTTCTTTGGTATGTAATCTAATGGCAGAATGGCCAAGTTTGTTTTTGTTTCCTTTTTTAGTTTTTTGGATTTTTTGGTATGTAATCTAATGGTAGGAGCTGTATACAATACAAGATGATTAATGTGCCTATGTGAAGCTATGTGTGTTTCCTTATTTAGTTTTTTTTAATTGGTATGTAATCTAATGGCAGGATGGTCAAGTTTGTCTGTTTCCTTTTCTATTTTTTTTTTGGGTTTTTTGGTAAGTAATCAGAAACAAATATTATTATACACGCATCTATCTATCTCTCTCCCTCTCCCTCTCCCTTTCCACACTCTCTCTCCTCCCTTTCGGCTATCTCTCTCTCTAGATTTCACACACACTCTCTCTCTCTAGATTAATTACTAAAGAAGCTTGGGATTTAACACGTGAAGATCAAGGGGATTGCTCTAGTAGCCGTTCTCGTGACCATAGCGAAGTATAAGTCATACATGGAGGCTAGTTTTCTCATATTGGAAAAACAAGGTTGAGGGCTCGTAACAATCAACGATCTACGATCCGTCGGGTTCAATTCCGCTAGGTAATGTCCTAAACCCGGCCCTATGAATGTGTGTGAGTTTATCTACATTGGTATCAAAGTCTATAGGTTGATTTGTTCGCCTATATATAGATCCATCGTATTCAAAATTCATTTTTTGGACCGTTTTTATCAAAAACAAATCTCGTGATGGGTCTACATGTAAACTTTAATATTCTTCCAAATTTTTGATATGGATCTGTTCTAATATATCATATGAGGCTACCCTCAAAGTTTCATGGTCTAATTATCTCAAACGAATGAGATATATCAAACCCAAGTTTGATAATCCGATAAATCCAAAAAAAAATCTCAACTTTGAGCCCAATTTATGGACGATTTAGACGTCCAAGTAGTCTATTTTTTGGTACAAACCTTATCAACTCCATGAGGGCTTTCCAACCGAATATCATAAGCGACTTTTCATCGAGAAACAAAGATGTGGTGAGGCCGCAAAGTGGGCACCGCACGCAACCGATGTGCAGCCAATTTTGGGTTCCTTCTTAAGGAAGAAGACCCCTTTTAGCCCACGCCCACTCTCATAGTGGAGAGTGGGGCCCACTTGCCGACCGACGGTGGTTCAATGGGCACAGATCTGGCTAGTTAGGGTCCCACATTGTGTCACGCCTCGCAGTAGCAAAAATAGAGAAAATAAATTCTTTTTTGGACTCGTAGGCCATGACAGTTGAAAGTCATCACATTATCCATAACCAAAGTCTAATCATCAAGAGTACTGAATCAAACCACGCATTGGAAAGCTCTAAGGTCGTTACATATAATCAGAGTTTAATACTAAACTATTACAAACCTTAAGTATCTGCAGAATAGTAATCAAAGAATTACAGTAACAGACGCCGATATAAACGTAAATATTACAGTCTTTAAAAGCATAAATATAAACTAAACTACGGCGAAGCTTCAGATCTTCAGCTCGTGTAGTAGTCATCTCCAGCGTAGTAGGCCTCCTCTAGCGTAGCCTCCATCATAGTAGGCCTCCTCCTCATAGTCCCTATCCATAATCCATTTATGCATCCGCTGCATATGCATCCGCTGGACTTCGATTATCTAGCGGCATAAATGCCGTCAACTACGAAAGCAGAGTGAAGGCAAATACTAACAGACTATCTATCAATATGTAGTACACATAAATAGCATCATTAAAAGGATCATCTCATCGTTCGCATACATGTATGCACCAACTCAAAATATTTCTACGGACATCGCCCCAATCTCATCCCAAACATAACATAGACTATTGGGTCCACATTAATCAGACGCATAGTCCCATACCTACGGTCTGTCAAACCTGACACACAGCCCTAACGTTCTGGCCAATCCAACCTGATATAATACGGCACGCAGCCCTAATATAATACGGCATTCTAGCCCCAAAACATTACAGCCACCAGTTCCGATACATTCTGGCCAACACGCCCAATTCACATTTCCTTTCATAACATATACCTCTTCGTCTCGGTCATGGATTAAAGTGACATATCCTTTAGCCTCTGTCGGATCTCCCATTTCAGTCTTGGACTAAGGTGATATTCATTTAATCTCTATCGAACTAAGTTCATGATGTATCCCGCTTAATCTCGGTCATGGACTAAAGTGACATATTCATGTAGCCTCTATTCGAACTTCCCGTCCCGATCATGGACTAAGGTAATTGATGTAGTCAGTATCAATATATAAAAGTATGCTTAACTTATGCTTTACTTTCAAAAGATTTGCAGTGTGGAAGTAAAGGTCGAACCCACAGAGATTGATTAACTACCGCGCTTTAATTTTAAAACCTAAATTTAGCTAATTTAAGAAAAACGGATTTTGATTTGATTTTAATTAAACTAATAACAATAAAAGTAAATCTAAATTATGAAAGCAATTAAATATTTGTTTTTATGAATATGTTTAAGGAACCTAGGATTGCAAATCCACCACTAGCTTCATAATAAGGGTATTTATGCATTACTTTAGCTTACTAAGTTGGATGATAATGGGGAATTGTAGCTACAAGCGCAATTCCTCTGTCAAGAAAATAACTATGGTTCAAGCACCAACATAATCCATCTTCGGTTAACACGAATTATCCCACACTAAACTAGGGTTGTGGTTTAATCCGTCTAATCTAGGCATGGACTATTCGGATACTTGATAGCACAATTCAATTTAAGCACCATTACATGTAAACAATCTATACAAGCACATCAAATATAGATTATTGAGCACATCACAGTCAAAATAGATCTAAGACAAGAATAGATTTTGAAAGCAATGATTTAATTCATAGAAGCACGATTTATTTATAAAAATCCTCGGAACATGTAACTGTCATCCATACATAATAAAACTAAAATAAAAACATAAATAAAACCCTATTACTTGGCTAGGGTTTCATTGAAACCCTAGATCTAGAGTCTAATTGTCCATAGAAGTGGTAGATGACAAGAGGTTGATGGAGGAGGCCATGGGAATCCTTGGTCTTCTTCTTCTTCTCCTTGCTTCCCTCCCTTCAATGGCTGAAAATATGGTTGTATATTGTGCGTATAATATTTTTCAGCCCCTAAATTGAAGTAAAATAGGGTATATACAGATTTTAGGCAAGTTTTTGGAAGCTTTCCTAACCCGAAACGCACTAAAACTGCTTTATTTAGCTTTCCAGATGTAATTAGGCAGTGTCATTTGCGTAGGAATCATCAGTATAGCAGAATACGCAACTTTGATTTTTGTACGGATCGCACGAGCGCGTAATTGGGAAGGTTGCGCGCGCGGATCGCGCGAGCGAATTCTGGGATCTCGCGCGAGCGGGTCGTGCGCGCGGTGTGGTTTTTCTTGCTTCTTTCTTCCTGCTTTTTCACCTTATTTAACCAGATCTCTTTGTTTTCTTCCAAAACCTGTCAGAAAATAGAAAACGAAGTAAAAATATACAAAAACAGGATAAAAAGGCACTAAAAAACGTATGTTAAGGCGTATAAATAGGATCTGTTCTCTCCCGATCAGTAATATTCCTTTAGCCTCTGTTGGATTAAGATGATAACATCCGCATAACCCTAAGCCTTGGTCTTGGACTAACATGACCATGACCTTAGTCTCTGTCGGATCTCTCTTGTCTCGGTCATGGACTAAGACGACATTTCGTTAGCCTCTATCGAACTCGGGCGCGGGTGCTAGCGTATTACCATTCCTACAACTATGTATCCCTCAGTCTCTCCCGTGGACTTAAGGCGATACCACCAGTATACCTTTTAGTCTCTCTCGTGGACTAAGGCGATGCCAACCGTATATCCCTTAGCATCTCTCATGGACTAGGGCAATATAGGAAATCACGACCTCACATCTGTTTCCATAATATGTATCCCTTAGCCCCTCTCGTGGACTAAGGCAATACCACAAACATATCCCTTATTCTCTCGCGTGGACTAAGGCAATATAAGCATACAATAATCCCACATTGTACGATCTTAGCGATCGCATTTCCCACACACCAACCATAAAGAGTATCGACCTCTATGGTCGATAGACCCACTACTATGCACGTCGGCTTCTCAATTCAATTAATTATATAGCCTTCCAGCAATGCATGTTAATATACAACTTAACAGTCCATCGAATATAAACAAACTTTTAGCAAACTTTCAAGTTTGATTAATTGAAGTAAGTTCGATCGATTGAGAAATGTTCGATCGATCGAGATCGGTCTGTGATCAATCGCTCGAAAGTAGTTCGATCGATTGAACGCTGGTTTTCTTCCCAACTAAACTAGACTTCCCGTGTACGTTCGGGGTCCATTCTTTCTTACTGAAACACATATATACAACCATATCTGTGCTACTAAGTGAGTATAGACACTCACTGGTAAAGACGGCGACGCCGGCGAAGCCGCGGGTGGTCTTGGGGTGTGTCCTCTCTCTCCTCTTCTCTTTCTCTTTCTCCTTCTCCTTCTTCTTCTCCTTCTCTTTCTCTACTCTTTCTACTTCTTCTTCTTCTCTCTTCTTTGAGAGTGTGTGAGGAAGTGTTTGTGAGTTGTCTATATATATATATATTTATAACTGGGTGTGTGTGTGTGTGTATGTGTATATGTATAAGTGTGTGTATATAAACTATATTTATCTCTCTAACTCTCTCAAGGTTCAGCAGCCCAAACTTACACACGAAACCGACATATATATAGGGAAGGGGAGGGTGCAGGTGGCAGAACACGTATACTGATAATTCAGAGTTCGATCGATCGAAGTGAGTTTAATCGATTGAGAACAGGTCGGTCAGGATTCGATCGATTGAGAGTAGGTCAATCGCTTGAGAATGGGGACACGTCATAAATTTAGGTCGACAGATGTTCAATCGCTTGAAGTGGGCTTGATCAATTAAAGAAGCGACAATTCGATCGATCAAAAGAGATTCGATCGATGAACTTGAAATTATAGGAAAGTAAAGATAAGTTCATAGAATCTTATTTGTATTAAAAGTAATAAAAATACAATGAAATACAGAGTATTACATCATCCTCCTCTACATAATGATTTCGTCCCCAAAATCCGAACTAAGCGTTACTAAACAAAACCGGATACTTCTCTCGCATCTCTGACTCTAGCTCCCAAGAAGCTTCTCCTTCGTCATGAAACTTCCATTGGATCTTTAGCAATGGGATTTCCTTATTCTTCAACTTCTTAACTCCTCGATCTAGAATTCGCACTGTTCCTTCATGGAACAACACATTATCATTCACCTCAATGTCTTCAAAGTTGATCTCGTGACTCGGATTGTGAGCACACTTCCTCAACATACTAATGTGAAATACGTTGTGTACTCCTGACATCTGAGACGGTAACGCGAGTCTATAGGAAACCTTTTCCACACGTTCGACGATCTCAAATGGTCCAATGAAATGCGGTGCTAGCTTTTCTCTCTTCTGTCCAAATCTGACAATTCCTCGCACCGGAGATATCTTAAGTAGCACATGATCTCCAACACTAAATTCCAGACTTCGGTGATGTTTATCCGCGTAACTCTTATGTCTACTCTACACCGTTCACATCCTTTCTTTTACGATCTGGATCTTTTCATTAGTTTCCCAAACTAATTCTGGTCCAAGCAATTGATTGTATCCAACGTCTGCCCAACACAATGGTGATCGGCACTATCTTCCATATAATGCCTCAAAGGGTGACATTCCTATGCTCGAATGGTGGCTATTGTTGTACGCAAATTCTATTAATGGTATGTGAGTCTCCCATGAGCTCTCATAATCAAGGACACAGACCCAAAGCTCGTCCTCCATCACCTGATAAACTCGTTTAGTCTGTCCATCAGCCTTTGGGTGAAAGGCGGTGCTTAAGCTTAATGAAGTCCCCAAAGCTGAGTGTAGACCCTTCTAGAACTCTATAGTATATCTCGAATCAAAGTCGGATATGATAGAGACTAGTAAACTGTATAGTTGCACGACTTGTTATAGATACATCCGGCTCAAACGTCCAACCGGGTACGACTTACTGTAAGCTATGAAATGCGCCGATTTGGTAAGTCGATCCACAACTACCCAAATAGCGTCGTGGTTTTGTTGAGACCTCGGTAATCCTACCACGAAGTCCATGGTTATATGTTCCCACTTCCATTCGGGAACTGGTAACGATTGTAGAAGTCCTGGAGGCTTCTAATGTTACACCTTCACTTGCTTACACGTAAGACATTGAGACACGTGTTCCGCAACTTATCGCTTCATTCCTTCCCACCAGAAGCTCCTCTTCAAATCTCTGTACATCTTTGTACCTCCTAGGTGGATAGACATTCGCGACTTGTGAGCTTCGTCCAGTATATCCTTTCTAAGATCACCTTCATCCGGCACACACAGTCTACCTCTACACCTGAGTGCTCCATTCGCATCAATACTCCAATTCTCCGGTTCTTTTACCCCGTTGCTTACGAACCTTTCCTGTAGTCCTTCATTCCCTCATTGAATCCTTTTGAGTGCAATAATTGGGGCATCCATAAGCATACTCTTTAAGAGCATGCACGATAAAAAAAAATTAACTTAAATAGTAATAAAAAAAGTGTTTGGTAAATCTAATTTTTTTTTCAAAAATAATGTTAAAAAAGGGACTATAAATAAAAACAAAAATAATAGCTTTCAAAAAAAGCAAAATTGATTTTGGTATCCAAATGTGCCTCCAAATACGACTGATGAGGGTTGGTTGCACCATGAGGCATCCAAAGTGTCGTCCTTTACTTGGATCTTGAATACCGAATTCAGCCAATGTTTTCAATGCTTGCCACTCTTTTACCATAAGAGAAACTACTACTATCCTCCTAGGTTTTCGACTCAACACATCGGCCACCGTGTTCACTTTTCCAGGGTGATACTGCAACGTGAAATCGTAATCTTTTAACAATTTCATCCAACATCGTTTCTTTATGTTCAACTCCCTTTGAGAGAACAAGTATCTCAGACTATTGTGGTCCGAGAACAGATCAAACTTCTCACTGTAGAGGTAATGTCTCCAAATCTTGAGAGCAAAAACAATCGCGGCTAGCTCGAGGTCATGCGTAAGATAATTCAACTCGTGAGATTTCAACTGTCGTGATCCATATGCGATTACATTCCCATCTTGCATCAAAACACATCCAAGTCTTTGGTGTAATGCGTCGCTATAAATGGTGAATTGTTCATCGCTCTTAGGTATCACCAGTACTGGCATAGTAGTCAATCTCTTCTTTAATTCCTGAAATGCGCGTTCATGCTTGCTACCCCATTCAAACTTTAAATCCTTCTTTATTAGTCCGGTAAGAAGAGCTGCAATCTTGGAGAATCCTTCCACGAATCTCCGATAGTATCCAGCCAAACCAAGAAAATTTCTAACTTCCGTTACAGTGATTGGTATATTCCAATCCAAAACTGCGTCTCTCTTTGACGAGTCTACGGCTATTCCATCTTGTGAGACAGCATGTCCTAGAAACTTGATTTTCTTCAACCAGAACTCGCACTGCTGAACTTTGCATATAGTTGGTTATCTCAGAGTGTCTGTAATGCGATCCTTACATGTTCCTCATGTTCCTCCTCGGTCTTTGAGTAGATTAGAATATCATCTATGAACACGATAATGAACTGGTCCAAGTAGGATCTAACTACTCTGTTCATTAGATCCATGAGTACTGTTGGGACATTGGTTAATCCAAGAGATATAACCAAGAATTCATAATGCCCATACCTCGTCCTGAAACCAGTCTTTGAAATATCCTCAGGTCGAACCAACAGTTTGCGACATTCGGACCGTAAATCGATCTTTGAGAAAGTCGCCGCTCCTTACAGCTGATCAAACAGATCATCGATTCTAGGGAGTGGGTACTTATTCTTAATCGTGACCTTGTTGAGTTCCCTATAGCTGATACAAAGTCGTTAAGTTTCTTCTCTCTTCTTAACCAATAGCACTGGTGCTCCCCAAGATGACGTGCTGGGTCGAACAAACTTAAGATCTTCTAATTCCTGCACTTACTTCTTTAGCTCTTGCATCTCTGTTGGTGCCATCCGATAAGGAGTCTTCGATTTTGGTAGAGTGTCGGGCATTAACTCGATACAAAAGTCAATCTCACGCTTAGGTGGCCATCCTATAATATTCTAAAACACATCCTCAAAGTCTCGGACTATAAGAATCTGTGCAACAGTGAGTTCTGAACTTGAGCTCTCGATAATTGCTAAACGGCTAGTAGGAAAAGCATCACTAGAGGGGTTGCACTGAAAATCAAAAGGTTGACTTCTCGGTACTGAAAAATGTAATCATCTTATTGGCACAATCCAACTTAGTACGATATTTCGTGAGCCAATCAAATCCTAAGATGATGTCAAATTCCTTCATTGACAAAACGATTAGAACTGCGGGAAGAATTCTCTCCTCAAGGATTAAAGCATAATCTTTACACACTTTCCCTAATTTGACGATTTACTCCCAAAGGTGATACTGTATTCAGGGCTATGTCAAGCTCCTGGGGCACTAAACCCAACAGTTTAACAATTCCGATAGCAATAAACTAAAAGCACCAATATCAAATAGAACTTTAACTCAAGTAATGAATAACGTAAGAGTACTTTCCATGTTCTGTTGTTCAACTCATCATATCCCGCATCCTCTGGGATGATCGCATTAAAACGAGCCTGACCAACTTGGCCCTGAACAGCTGGTTCATTGTATCCTCTGCGGGGTGCCTTGCAGTTCTTACTCATGTGGCCACGCTTACCACAGTTGTAGCAGACCATTTTCGGACGATTCTGCTTACTTGTAGCTCGACAGTCCTTCGCCAAATGACCAGGTTTTCCGTAGTTAAAACATCCACTGGCATTTCCTCCAACGGTGATAGGTAGTCCTTGTGGGGAAGGTGCTTGGGTTACAGCAAAACGTTTTTGGGGAAACGCGGGTTGTGACTTCCTTTCTCCAATCTAATTGCGCTTGTTCCCTTAGAACCGCATCGGCGGCCTCGATCCTTGGTTATTCCTCGGTGGGGGTCGATTCCCAAAGCATCCTTGCTCTCAACCGTTAATATCCTCATGACCGACTGCCATTCCTACCATGGCCTTGAAAGTCTGACCCTGATGATTCAGAGTCATTCGCTGTAGTAGTAGGGAAAGACCTTGGTGATACTGCATGTTCTTGTTTTCTGGGGTATCGATCATATAAAGGGACAAACGAGATAGCCATTCAAACTGTACCGTATACTCTCTCACGGTAAGATTTTCTTGCCTTAGCTTAATGAATTCTCTCTCCTTCTTATTCCTCTCCATTTGAGAAAAGTAGTTCTCCAAAAACAGCCCTTTGAATATGATCCAGGGCATTCTTCTGGCCGTGTCCTCTCCTACTATTGCCTTCTCTGATTCCCACCAATCTGCTACCTCATAAGTCAACTGAAATATCGCCAGTTGACGCATCTCAATCTCGTTACATCCCAGGGTATCAAAGATTGCTTCCATCTCTCAGAGTCATTAATCCGCTTGCCACGGCTCAGTATTCCCATCAAACTTCTCTAGATGAAAATGACGGAAATGCTCTATTATTAGATCTTTAACTGGCCTTGGAGGTGGTCCACGATTATTTCCATTGTTCACGTTAGGATTGTCAATTCATTTCATTCTCTGCACAAAGGCCTCAAACAATCCAGTCGAATTCGCAGCCTGGGGTGCTGGGGATACATCCTCAATCTGTACGGGACGATTCTGGGTAGGCATTCCTGCCATCGGTGCAGTATGATCGGGTACCTATTCAGTGTCTATCGGTTAGTCATCAATCCAGAAATAATTATAGAGAGTAATCCACAACTAAACATAATATTATAACTATTACCACATTAATAGCACGGAGAACTCCATAGGGATGATCTCCAAAACACAAACTTAGAGTCAACTCCTATCCCACGGAATCTTAAGGTTTAACTCAAGAAAATGTTGGCCAATTAGTGAATGCGACTACTAAACCTTAGCTCTGATACCAAAAATCCTATCACACCTCGCAGTAGCAAAAATAGATAAAATAAATTCTTTTTTGGACCCGTAGGCCATGACAGTTGAAAGTCACCATATTGTCCATAACCAAAGTCTGATCATCAGAGTACTGAATCAAACCACGCATTGAAAAGTTCTAAGGTCGTTACATATAATCAGAGTTTAATACTAAACTATTACAAACCTTAAGTATCTGGAGAAATGTAATCAAAGAATTACGGCAACATACGCCGATAAAAACGTGACTATTACAAAGTCTCTAAAAGCATAAACATAAACTAAACTATGGCGAAACTTTAGGTCTTCAGCTTGCATAGTAGTCATCTCTAGCGTAGCCTCTATCATAGTAGGCATCCTCCTCATAGTCCCTATCCATGAATCATCCCCTGCATACTCATAACCCTGGCCAGCTGGACGTCGAATAACCAGCGGATAAACGCCGTCAGTTACGAAAGCCGAGTGAATGCAAATACTAACAAAGTGTCCATAGATATGTCACGCCCCAGCGTAGCAAAACAAGGAAAAATTTTATTTTCATTTTGGACCCGTAGGTCATGACAGGTGAGGGATCACTTATCCTGTACTTAGCTTAACATGTACCAAAAAAATAGAGTATATAAAGCAGTAGGGAAAAATATACATCAATATTTACAAACTTAATTAATATTACATTGTCTCAAATAAAAGTATTTCTTAAGGCACAACCCGCCTTATTCAAATTAAAACATTATTCATATCCTTTATTACAACTTTTAATAAATTATAAAAGCAGCTCTGCAGACTTCTCTAGCTGGCATAAAAGCAGCTCTGCAGACTCCTCTAGCTGGCATAATCGTATAACCATGCATAGCCATCTCCTGGGCATTTTGGATATCCAGGACAAAATAAAGTCATCAGCTAATGAAAGTCGAGTGAGCATAATGAACATACAAGCAATGTATATAAAAGCACATTAACTATCTTTACATTTAGTATTTTACAGCACTATTAGTTCGTTATTCCAGTTATCGAATATAATGAACAGTTAAATCAATTATATATGACCGTGCATGAACAATGTAACCATCTCATCTTACTGACTCTTTTATCTTAACCACAACCTCTCGACTTATTCGGTTCGCCAGAATCATCCGGCACGAGGCCGTTGTTTTAGATCGGTCTACCGTATCCAAGTCAGCCTGAACACGACCTGATAGGCCTCCCGTATCCGAATCGACCTGGGCTCAATCCTTCCTAATTAATCTACCGTATTCAAGTCAGGCTAGAATAATTAAGGTGACACAAGACTCTGACTGGCCTATCGTATCCGAGTCGGCCTGGGCTTAATCCTTCCTAATTAATCTGCCGTATCCGAATCGGCCTAGAATAATTAAGGTGACACAACTCAAGACACCCTTTTTTTACTTATTTCTCACAAGATGTATATGTCGATCCAAATGACCCCTTTCCAATATGCCATCTCGACTATGCACATGTATGAATTATTCTATTTACGATTTTCTTTAACATGACAGTTTATTGTTTTTAAACTCGTGATTATCAACAAGTAAACCAATTTATCTTAATTTGATTTTAGGAAACTAGCGGCGTAAACTTCGGAGTCATATAATATTTATTACAAATTTTAGAAGATAAAAATAGCATATAAATTTAACCATAAGGTCCTTTCTCAACGACATAATTATATAAAGTAGAGGGTAAATGCTTTGACATTATTTTTAATAAAACAAGACATTAAAATATAATTCTTCCATTTTTCCATAATTTTGGAAATACCATAGGTATTTTAAAATAATTAAAATACTAGTTAAATAACCACTAATTAATTTATTAAAAACATCAAGTTCTAGTTTTATAATTTGATCAATTAAAAAACTATACAAAATGACCTCCAACATGTTAACAACAATAATATAGAATTTAATAGGGTCAATTAATAATTTTAATACTTATTTTGTGCATAGTAAACTAATATATTTATTATTTATTTACAAATTTATATGTAACTAGCAAGTATTGATCGAACTCCCAACTCTGGGGTCAAGGAACTAATCAATCAACAAACTGTTTCTAGGGGGACATGCTGGGATCCTAATTTTTCATTGTCAATTTACGGAATGAGTTTTCGTTAACATTTTTGGGGTACCGCTAATTTTGGACCTCCATGGCTACATATACATATTTATACATACTCACTTATTTTTGAACCCCACAAATTGTGTGTAATGACTTAAAGTACAATAAGAGTAGGTTCAAGAGACTCACCAGTTGCTTGTTTAGTGTGAAGAGGCTGCCGAAGAATTTTGAGAAAAATTGTAATAAAAGCTATGGCTTTGAGCTTTGGACTCCCCTTCTCTACTGTGACATTGTCCTTTCTGTATTTCTTTTCTTAAATCTCTATAATATAAATGTGATTGTGTGTGTGTGTGTGTGTGATTGAGAGTAAATGAGAGAGAGCTCTAGAGAGTGTGTATATGTTTGCTACTGAAATGTGTTTATATATAGGCAAGGTAGTAAATAAGGATTGTGGTTAAAAATACAAACACATACCTCACGAATTTCATCCATCGGAAAGTGATGATTGAAGCTTTCAATCAGTAAGAGTTTGTGGTTATAAAATCAAGTACACGCCACTCTAAATTTAAGCCATGTGAATTCACTAATCAGTGAGGTAAGCTACGCGATTAATTAACACCCGTCAATCAGTTAGTTGGGTATGGTTTGATCATTTAGTTAATTAAAATATCCCAAATAAAATCAGTAGGGACAAAAATGTAAGTGATGTGATATTACATTTTATTAATGGATTTTATCCCAAATCATAGGGTAACTTAGGGGCGCAGTCTTTAAGCACTAATGTAATATTCTTAAAATTACTAAGGGTTATAAAATTAATGACATCGTATTAAAAACTAATCACATGAGTACAAATTGTTTAAGGAAATAATATCTCTATTAAAAAATATACTGTGGTAAAATAAAATCGGCATTATATTTAAATTAAACAACATCGTTATTATTTATTTATTAAAATAATACCATAACTACAAATAGTACACACCAATAAAATAGAAAATGGCATTTTATTTATTATTAGGGACGCAAAGTCACAGGTTGCTACATCACTCCCTCCTTAATAGGGATTCCGTCCCGGAATCTAAGCTGACTAATCTTGAAACAACTCTAGATACTTAGTTCTCATTTCTGATTTCAATTCCCAAGATGCTTCATTCTCATCATGATACTTCCACTGACTTTCACTAAAGGAATGTCTTTGTTCTGCAGTTTCTTCGTACTGTGATTTAGAATACGCATAGGTCTCTCTCTCTATAGGTGACATTCTCGTGAATCTCTATGTCATTGAAGTCAATTGTGTGTGAAGGATCTCCCTTGTATTCCCTCAACATGCTAATGTGAAAGACATTATGTACTCCAGATATCTTTGGTGGCTGATCGGGAGAGAACTAATCCTAATTATATGCCTTAATTCACATTTGTTAGTACCTTTTTATCCTGTTTTTGTATATTTTTACTTTATTTTATATTTTCTGACAGGTTTTGGAAGAAATCAAGTATATCAGGCTAAACAGGGTGAAAAAGCAGAAGAAAAGAAGCTGAAAAAGTCAAGTCGCGCGCGCGACCCGCGGGCGCGAAAAACCGAGAATCGCTCGCGCGAGAACCCAGAAATCGCTCGCGCGATCCGCGCGCGCGAAGTGCCAAATGTCGCGCTCGCGCGATATGTGTAAAAACCAAAGTTGCGTATTTCAATATACTGAAGACTCCTGTGCAAACGAAACTGCTGAACGACGTCTAGACTGTAAATTACATCAGTTTCAGTCCGTTTCGGGTTGGAAAGGCTTCCAAAACTTGTTGTAATTCTATATATACCCTATTTTATCACAATTAAAGGGTTACACATTATTACACACCCATATACACACATTCTACAACCATACTTTCAGCCATTGAAGGGAGGGAAGCAAGGAGAAGAAGAAGAAGACCAAGGGTTTCCATGGCCTCCTCCATCAACCTCTTGCCATCCATCACTTCCATGGACGGCTAGATCATAGATCTAGGGTTTCAATGAAGCCCTAGGCGAGTAATAGGGTTTTATTTATGTTTTTATTTTAGTTTTATTATGTATGGATGACAGTCACGTGTTTAGAGGATTTTTATAAATAAATCGTGCTTTTAGTGATTAAATCATTACTTTCAGAATTTATTCTTGTCTTAGATCTATTTTGACTGTGATGTGCTCAACGATCTATTCTTGCTGTGCTTGTTTAGATTGTTTACATGTGATGGTGCTTTATTGATTTGTGCTATCAAGTATCCGAATAGTCCATGCCAAGGTTAGAAGGATTAGATCACAACCCTAGTTTAGTGTGGGATAATTCGTGCTAACCGAAGATGGATTATGTTGGTGCTTGAACCATGAATATCTTCTTGTCGGAGGAATTGGGTTTGTAGCTACAATTCCCCATTATCATCCAATGTAATAAGCTAAAGTAATTCATAAATATTCCTATTATGAAGCTAGTGGTGGATTTGTAATCCTAGGTTCCCTTAAACATTATTAAAAAAAAACTATTTAAATTGCTTTCATAGTTTAGATTTATTCTTATGTTCTTAGTTTAATTCAAATTAAAATCAAATCTGTTTTCTTAGTTAACTAAATTTAGGTTTTAAAATTAAGTCGCTGTAGTAAATCAATCTCTGTGGGTTCGACCTTTACTTCCACACTGCAAATCTTTTGAAAAGTAAAGAATACTTTTATATCTTGATATTGACAACATCAGTGGCAACGCGAGTTGATATGCTACTTCTCAACGCGTTCCAGTATCTCAAATGGTCCAATGAATTGAGGTGACAACTTACCTCTCTTTAGTCCAAAATGTACAACTCCTCGAATTGGTAAAACTTATAAGAGTACATGATCTCCGACAGCAAACTCTTTGTCCCTTCTATTCTTATCTGCGTAGCTCTTTTGTCTACTTTGAACGGCACGCATCATATCTTTCACAACTGTGATCTTCTCTTTGGTCTCTCTAACCAAGTATGGTCCCAACAACTCTTTGTCTCTAACCTCTGCCCAACAAAGCGGGGATTGACACGACCGTCCATACAATGCTTCAAATGGGGCCATTCCTATACTTGAATGGTAACTATTGTTGTAAGCAAATTCAATCAATAGAAGATGTGTTTCCCATGAACTCTCAAAGTCTATAACACATGCCCTGAGCATATCTTCCATACCCTGATTGGTGCATTCAGTTTTTCCGTTGGTCTATGGATGAAAAGCAGTACTTAAACTTAATAAAGTTCCCAAAGCTTCTTGAAGACTTTTCTAGAATCCTGAAGTAAACCGTGAATCTTGATCTGATATAATAGACATTGGTACTCCATGTAGTCATACAACTTGTTGAATGTACATCCTACTCATCTTCTCTACCGGGTAGGTCATACTATAAGTGATGAAGTGAGCGGACTTCGTCAAACGATCCACAATTACCCAAATAGCATAGTGGTGTTGTTGTGTCCTGGGCGATCCAACTACAAAGTCCATCGTGATGTGCTCCCATTTCCAACCTGGAACCGGTAGAGGTTGCAAAAGTCTTAAGGGTCTTTGATGTTCAGCTTTCACTTGTTGACAAGTCAAACACTTAGACACGAACTCAGCTATATCCCTTTTCATTCCTTCCCACCAAAAATTTCTCTTCAGGTCCTTATACATTTTTGTTCCTCCTGGATGAACTGTCAATCTCGACCTGTGTGCTTCTTCAAAAATATCCTTTCTTAGACTATCCGTGCTGGTCACACATAATCTATTCCTGCACCGGAGTGCCCCATCGGTCCCAATTTTCCATTCCTCTGGGTCCTTTGCTAATACTTTTTGAAACCACAGTTAATGATCAATGTCTTTATTTTGCGCTTCCAAAATACGACTGATAAGTGTCGGTTGCACTACAAGACATCCAAAGTGTTGTCCTTCACCTTCTGTAGACACTTGAACAGCAAATTCAGCTATCGTTTCCAAAGCTTTCCATTCTCTAACCATTAGAGATATAATCATCCCTCGAGGATTCCGACTTAAGGCATCTGTGACTACACTAGCTTTACCAGGGTGGTATTCTAACGTGAAGTCATAGTCCTTAATCAATTCCATCCATCGACGTTGCCTCATATTCAGGTCTTTCTGAGTAAATAAATACTTCAAACACTTGTGATCGGAGAATAAATCAAACTTCTCTCCATATAGATTGTGTCTCCAGATCTTAAGAGCAAACACTACTGCTGCCAATTCCAAATCATGAGTCAGGTAGTTTAATTCATTTGGCTTCAACTGCCTTGAACCATAAGTAATAACCTTGTCGTCTTGCATAAGTACATATCCAAATCCTTGATAGGATGCGTCATTGAAAATAGAAAACTTATCGCCATCTCTTGGTATTGTTAATACTGGTGTTGTGGTAAGTCTTTCTTTCAATTCCTGAAAAGCCTGCTCACGCTTATCATTCCATTCAAACTTCACATCTTTCTTAGTCAAGCTAGTTAGAGGGGCTGCTATTTTTTAAAATCCTTCTACGAATCTCCGATAGTAACCCGCGAGTCCAAGGAAACTTCTAACTTCTGCAGGATTGGTTGGTCGAGTCCAATTTGAAATAGCATCAGTCTTTGATGAATCTACAATAATTCCTTATTGTGAGACTACATGTCCTAGGAATTTCACCTCTTGAAGCCAAAACTCACACTTACTGAACTTCGCATATAAATGATGACTTTGAAGTATCTGTAGTGTGAGTCGTAAATGTTGTTCATGTTCTTCTGCTGTCCTTGAATAGATCAAGATATCATCAATGAAGACTATGATGAATTGATCCAAGTAAGGCATGAATACTCTATTCATCAGATCCATGAACACTGCTTGGGCATTAGTCAATCCAAACGACATTACCAGGAACTCATAGTGACCGTACCTTGTTCTGAAAGCTGTCTTTGGTACATCTTCGGGTCGTACGAGTAACTGATGGTATCCTGATCGTAGATCTACCTAGGAAAAGATCGTGGCTCCTTGCAATTGATCAAACAGATCATCTATTCGAGGTAAAGGATACTTGTTCTTGATGGTGACTTTATTCAATTGTAACACCCATACCCGAGAAAAGGGTTAATTAACATGTTAACATGCATTAATTTACATAAGTAGTGTATAAAATGGGTTAAGGAGAGGCTTGGACTCGCCCATAGAAAAGTCCCCAGTGAGGAGGGACAGGTTTGGAAGTGGGACCCAGTGAAGGGCCCGGATAAAATATAAAATAAATTGCATTTAAATGATTAGATGCATTTTATATGACTATTTGGAATATGTTTAGTTGTTTCAATATCAAACTGTTAATGTGTTAGCTTTTGATATCTACTAATTAACCCAATAAGGGCATTTTTGCAAAAAAGGTACATAATTAGTAGGTACGATAGTAACTTCACAAAATATGTGAGACCCACGTTGGGACCCATACAAAACTTAGACAAACACCCATTTAAATAATTGGAAAGTTAATAAAATGTTTGGGGATGTCATAATAATAAGTTAGAAATTATCGGGGGTGTAAATGAAAGGAAAGAAAAATGTGTTGACAACACATTGCATGTAATGCATGTGTGTGTAGACACCCCAATTTTGACCAAACGTCAAATCCAGGGATTGGTTACCTCTCAAAGACCGATGATGATGATATCCGTGACATTCGAAGATTTTCCCAAGAAATTCAAAAATCTTCAAGAAAAAATTAGAAAATGATGAAAATGATAAAGGGAGAGGATTCAGGCATTCGGGAGGAAAACCCGAACGATGAAGAACGTGTGAGAAACCCAGTCTGGTAATCCATTTTATTTTAAAGGAAGAGGGAGTTTTTTTTCTTGAAAAAAAGGAAGAACAAAATAAATAAAAAGATTTTTGAAAAAGAGAAAATACAAAAAAAGAAATAGTATATTCAAAAATATACCATGCACATGGTTGATACCATGCACATGGGGGATCTTAATGCAAATATATACATACATAAAATAAAAAATTTTTGTTTACACCAACATACTTTTGAAAAATCAAAAAGAGGGACAAAATTCAGTTATCCCCGGCACGCGGAAAACGCGGCGGCACTCCCGGAGTGCCGCGCCGGCACTCACTGTTTGCCGTCCGGCACTCAGCGAGTGCCGCCCGGCACTCAGTGAGTGCCGCCGGCACCCAGCGAGTGCCGCTGGCTGTAACAGACTGCATCTTCTCACATGTTCTAGAAGAAAACCTTGCACATGGGTTTCCACCAGAATTTACCCATCTATCCCTGGAATAATGGCCTATATAAACAAACCTTGTCTTCCATTTTGGAGAACTTGAACTTGAAAATCAAGAGATAGATATATACAAGAATCATACATATTTTGAGAGAGAGAGAAGAAGAATTTCTTGAAGAACTTGAAGAATTTGAAGAATTTTGGGAAATCTTGGAAGGTTTTCACAAGAAGTTGAAGAAATACTTGAGGTCCTAGAGGTAACCTCTTAATCCTTGATAGAATTAAGACTATTCAATCACAAGTTCATAGTTCTAGTCACATTTTCACATTTTCAAAACCTCTCTTCTTATCCCATTTCATCACACACCACCAAGAACTTGTGATTGAATCTCATGACATTTCATCAATTTGGATGTAATTAGCTTTGGGTTTAAGATAAATTTGACTTTAAAGAGTTTGTATCTTTGGTCTTCTAAGTAATCCTTGATTTTCCTTATTCCTATTTCATCAAAAAGGTGCATGAGGTCTTCCATATCTCATTGGACCTCTTTGAATTTGTTTCTTCAATTTCTAAGATCTCATGATCTATATGTAGATTAGAATGAATCTATTAGTGAGATGCAAGTCCTAATCCATGACTTGAATCTCTTCATTAAGAAATCTTATGGAATCTTTATTATATTCCAATAAGATTTGAGTAGATTTTAACTTCATTTAGACTCCAATGACCATCAAATGGTAGGAGTGGTAAGTTGAATTCAAACTTGAGTCCATAGGTTTGAGTTCTTATTTGAGGATTTTGTGAAGTTCATTTCAATACTTCATCAAGATCCATAAGTGTAGTATGCCTCATAGTCTCCAATGACCATCAAATGGTAGGAGAAAATGTGTTAATTCAAGTTTACTCCCATGGCTTGAACTAATCCTTCTCTTAGGTTTTAAGAAGTCTTTCATACTTCATCTAGAACCTATGAGCATGTATGTCTCTAACTCTAATGACCATCAAATGGTAGGAGTGATAAGTTGAATTCAAACTTGGGTCCATAGGTTTGAGTTCTTTATTTGAGGATTTTTGTGAAGTTCATTTCAATATTTCATCAAGATCCATAAGTGTAATATGCCTCATAGTCTTCAATGACCATCAAATGGTAGAAGAAGTAGTTTGGTTTGAGCCCCAACTTCATGTTCTAATAGTTGAAGCCAATCAATAAACTTGAACTAGCAAAATGAAACAGTGGGTTCATAAACTGTTTTTGATCAAGGATTTTTAGTTTGAAATCCGACCGTTGGAATCGAATGAAACCAACGGGAAAATGTTCATAACACATTGTTTTACCACTGTGATTTTTGTTTTAGCAAGATCTTGTGATTAGAAGGGTTTGATCATGGTTTTTGTGAGCTAATCATAATCTGTCCAGAGTTCTAGAATACTTTCAGAATAATAAGTCCGTTTTGAAATTAATAAATCAGAACCTTAATTAAGTTTTTGGGGTCTCAAATAATTTTTTATAAGTACCTTAATGTGTTAGGAAGGTACCCTAAAAAGATCTAAGTGTTTCTCATTTTTTTACTATTTTTAGAAAATCATACAAGATCTCTGGACAGAGAGTTGTAGAATCCTGAGTGAGGTCTAGTATTTTCAGTATTCCCGGAGATCTAACCGTTGAAACCTCAATTTTCTTTTTGGGTTAGAAACTAGACTCACAGAGGCATAACATATCCAAAAATCAGTAAGATCCAACCGTTGAAAGTATTTTATTTCCATTTTTGAACGTCGGGTCTGCTCTCTGTAAATCACAAAAAACTGCTACTGTTTTTGTCTAATCTTATTTATTTCAACTCAAATGGTCTCTTAATGTCTTGGGACTCAAACCATGTTTTGAAAAATGATAATTTAGATTAAACCCAAAGGCTTAGGGATCCAAATTAATGAATAAATTCATGTCTCATCCTTGTTCATAATCATTCATTCATTCATGTACATTGATGCTTATAGTTAGAACTAGTTCTTGGATGAAGTTGGACTTAGTTGAATTTAATTGAACATGACCTATGATTAATTACCTTTTAATATTATATCTTGTCTAAGGCATGTGTACTAACCTTTGTTTTGTAGCGCTTTGAGGTACAATTTCTCAACCCTTCTCTAGTTTAATCTATTTTATTGATTTTAATTGATTCTTCGCCCCATGTGCGACACCTTAGCTTAGGTTTTGCCTTATGTGTATATGTGTGTTAGAGACCTTTCTTAGGTTTATTTTTGCATGCATTGCACGTTTGATATTCGCGGCCGGATCCCGGGTATGTTTTCTAGTTCTCTATTGCATATCATGATGTTTGCTAGTTAAATTATGTGACTTATGAATGATATTTTACCGTTAGCAATTTTACACCATTTCCAACATGTTTGTGTTATGTATACCTATATATGTATTAATTGAGGGCATGCTTAGATTATTAATTTGATTAAAAAGGATGTTGAGTAGAGGCCTATCACGAGATAGGATGAAAGGGGGTGTTTTAATTCGTCGGGCTCCTTCCCCTTTCATTCCATAATCCCCGGACCTAGTTTATCTTTGGTTTCACAAAAGATCAGTTTGCTTTAAAATGGTTTCTTAATTTTCCTTTTAAAAATTAAGTGGCGACTCATTTGTTTTAGAAATTGATTTAAAAGAAAAGCAGTGGGTAAAGAAAACCTGCGATATCCACAATCTGGCGACTCTGCTGGGGATCGAACCCAGAATCTCTGGTTTCGCAAAAGACCAGTTTGCTTTTAAAATGGTTTCTTAATTTTTCCTTTTAAAAATTAAGTGGCGACTCTTTGAAAATTGAAAATATTTGTTTTAAAAGTGGATAAGAAAAAGGAAAACCTGCGATATCCACAGTGTGTCAAGAGGGTGAACATACTCTCAAAATTAGACAAAAAAAATAGAGAAAGAAGGAGAGGCGCCGAGAGAGGACGAGGAAGAACACGTCTCTGACATCGTTAATTCGCCGTTCGTCATCCTATTCATGAATCGAAGCCATATTCGGACTCGTGGAAGTAAGACGATCATTTCTATACCTTTCTTTTACGTTTCAATCGTCTTAATTTTGTGACCCTTTCTAATCGGTGAGATACAGTTGCCGAATACATGTAGAAAATTACACCGGAGTGAGTTTTGAGCTGGGTTTTGGTGAATTCAGCATCTCTTAGTTTAAATTGGGGTAGAAATCATAAAGGTGAGTTTTCTAACTAAAGCTTTAATGTGGGTACATGTTATGTGCTTCAATTTCTAGTTAAGAAATAATAATTCTGAATTTGGTAGTTAAATTCATGTTAAAGTTAGAATTTTCATGTTAATTTGGTGTGGAATTATCATAATTATGTGGCTATGTGCTTATATGCTAAGTGGTCAATGGATGACTGGGAAGAATGGTTCATTATGGTGGAATAAGAGAGGAGAAGAGGAAGAAATCCGCTTTAAGACGGATGCTCAAGGAATAGAAGTGGTCACGGGACCAAGGGAAAGGTCTTCGGGTCGGAGTGAACCATTCGCCCATGAATTCTGCGATTACGCATGTTTATGTGCTTAAATTGTTGCATTACACATGTTCACGGCATCTCAAGCATTTTAGTTAATTCACTAAGCGAAATGCTTAAGAAAATTGTTTTCCTATTTCTGTTGTGATACATAACTACCACCGCAGGTCCGGAGCAAGGTACGGAAAGGAGGTGAATCGAGCTTGGGAATGGGGCAAGGCATAGGATTTGTTGTATCAATTTAATCTTGTAGTATGATGTACATTATGGTGTTGGACTTGTAGTATCTAAGTTATAATGCCTATAGTTGTGGGAGTTGGAGTTAAACTTTGTGGAACCTATGTAATTCCTTTTGTTCAAACTATGAATTTTGTATGTTCATTGTGTTGGACCACTCCGGCAAGTCCGGGTGTATGTCGCAACCATTTTGGGCAAGTTTGGTTTGTAACTAAGTTAAATGTAAAGCTTTTGAACTCTGTTCTGATAAAATTCTATGTTCATACTAGTTAAACCAAGGTTTGGGCTTAAATGTCTTATTTGATTCAATCAAGCTTGGGTACAAGTGTAAAGAGTTTGAAAGTATTCCATTGTGTATTAGGAATATGTTCAAGAAGTTTTATAAGCTCTCAAAAGTGTTTTGAGTGAGTTTTAGTTCAAAAATTCATGTAAATAAGTTGAAAGTTGCTGTTGCAGAAATGGTTTTGCAGAGGGGCTTTCGACCGGTCGAAGGGACCCGTCCGACCGGTTGAAAAACCCACTGTTAGACCTCTACTTCTAAATGTTTCCATATTTTGTTTTACCTTCTAAAAGGCCAAGAGGGTACCTTTAGGGTCCCATTGACCTATAAAAACTTTTCTTTTAATTACAAAGGTTGGCAAGTATTTTTAGTGGAATTTTCTAATTGGCACAGGTTATTCTAGTGTTGTTTGGGCTCAAGCTTGCGTAATGAAGCCTCAAACTCATCTTTCTAGAGTTATTACTGATTATTACAAGTGTTGGGTTGAAACCAAGTTGTTTGCTAAGTGTTTGGAACTCTCTACCACAAGTTTCAAGGGTCTTGTTAGTTTAGATGAGATTTGTGGGTGTTAATAGCTTATTTGGTCTAACAAGGTTGAGCATGTTTGGTTGGTTGGAGTTGTGTTTGAATGTTTTTAATAGAGTTGGGAACGTCTTAGACTTGTTTCCATTTTATTTGGAAACTTTGGAGTTGATTTGTGCATGTAAAAAGAGTGCAGGGCAGAAGTTAGGTTTTTTATTATGATCCCTCTCGACCGGTCGAATGCCCCTCTGCTAGATCCCTTGTTTTGAGAAAAATAAATCTTAAAATGGTCATAACTTGGGCTAGGAAGCTTGGATTCACATGCCGTTTTTGCCGTTGGTTTTTAAATAAGAAATACTACATCTTGACATTGGAGTTGACTAAAATTTCAAAATTACCATTATACCCTCGGGGTTAATTACATGCTAATTAGCTTAATAAGGAGCTTAAAAGAGAGGTTAAACTAAGGATGTATCTTGGCATCATTATTACACGTGTCCTAATCCGCTCAAGGCGGGTTGGGGTGTGACAATTTTTGGTATCAGAGTAATAGTTTAGAGCTTATGGGACGAGAGACGTACGACGCGTAGTGTGCACACAACGACACGTAACTACATGAACATGCATACACGTTTACTTAGCATGCTTTTAATATTAATTAGCATGTTATTGAATTATTTAAAGTAACGTGTGTGTGTAATAATGTGGGTGCCAGGCATTATGTCTAGAGGTGACACCTTAAACCGAATGGAACGAGTTGAAAGAGCAATTGAGGGATTGGTTCGAGTGGCTGAAACTCATGTGGTCGAGGAAAGACCGGAACAACCGAATCCAAATCCGAGGGAGGAAACTGTTACCATCTCAAAATTTCATAAATAGAAGCCAACAATATTCCGTGGGAAAGCCGACCCAATAAAGGCAAACTTTTGGATTTCTGATATAGAGAAGATCTTCAGGGTACTACCGTGTACAGAAGAGCAGAAAGTTCTATTTGCCGCTGACACATTAAAAGATGAGGCACAATATTGGTGGCGAACTAAGATGGGCCCGAGTCATCGGACTACGTGGGATCACTTTCTGGAGATATTTAATGAACAATACTTTCCAGAATCGTTTGGGGATCAAAAGACTCAAGAATTTATGGAGTTGGTGCAAGGGGGAAAGTCAGTTTGTGAATATTCAACACAATTTACGAGTTTGGGAAGGTTTGTGGGTGATATGATAACAAGTGAAAATGTGAAAGCAAGGAAATTTGTGGTGGGGCTTCGAAGTGATATCCGGGGATGAGTGACTGTGTTCCGACCTGAGACGTTTGCTAAGGCGCTTGACATTGTCTCCATAGCTAAAAGAGACCTTGGGTATACATCGAGTATGCCTCCACTACCGAGCCAACAAAGTAAACGACCGGGATCAAGTCAGTTCAGTGGTCAAGGTAGTGCAAAGAGGCAAAGTTCGGGAGGTTTATCGGCCAGTAGTGGCAGTGGTTCCAGTGGAAATAAGCCGAGGTGTCAAACTTGTTAGAAGTTTCATTGGGGACGATGTAATCAACTTCCAAATTTGAACACGTGTAATCTTTGCCGACAACCGGGGCATATTGCAAGAAATTGTCCGAATCAGAACTTGAATATAAGAGGCCGATGTTTTATCTGTAAGGAGTTGGGACACCAAGCTAGAGATTGTCCTACCAAGCGTCAAGGAGCTTCAGGCTCAGATTCTTCCGCAGCTAGTGCCATCACACCGAGATCTACTCAGCAGCTCCCAAGGAGGGAACAGCGATAGGCGAGATCATTTCAGCTCATGCCGGGAGAGACTGCTTCTGCCGATACCGTTGTCTCAGGTATGGTTCCCATTTGCTCACACCTAGCAAATGTACTTGTTGATTCAGGATCCACACATTCGTTCATATCACACCACTTTGCTAAACATTTAGATAAACCACTAGAATTTCTAGATTATGATTTACCTATTGTGATACCATTGGGAGCTCCATTGGTTAGTTCGGGTGTGTTTAGAGGATGTGGAATAAATATAAATGGTAAGGGGTTAACCGTGGTTTTTGGGACTCCTTCTTGCCATACTATATCTTAAGTCCTGACAGTATAGATGTTTGGCAATTTTAAACAAATATAATAAGAAGTACAATTATCAAAACAAGATTCTAAAAAACATTTCTTTATATATATATATATATCTGTATGCAGTTACATCAAGTATGTCCAGTTAATGCTTCTATCTAGTCAAAAGTGAGATTTTTGAGACTATCAGTCCGATGTACAAAAATATGGGAGTCATTGCCCTATATGCACCCTAGTGCTACCTATATATGCATCAATAACAAAAGGGGGCTACCAGTCCAGTATTAACAATAGGACCAAATGGGAATGCCTAAGAGAGCCTAGCAAAGGCAACAGGCCATCGGCACTAAACTCTGGGACTACGAGTCGGGCGAACAACAACTCGGTAGATGCTATCATTGTCAGATACGGAGGGTGGGGCATCCTCCATAATAGCATCGAGCTCAACAGGTAGCTCTGCTGGTGGCTCAGGTAACTCAATGATATGAACCAGGCCTCCATCTCATCATCCTCATCTATTTCAACCTCGATCCCCTCGATCAGTAAATGAACCACTGCATCCATCTCGTCATCCTCATCATCATCAACGATGGGCTCGACGGGTAGAGGGACCACGGAAGCCAGGCTGGGGGTGGTATAACTATAGTGACTAAAAAGGCTAGAGGTGTCTGGACCATATCCATCTCGAGGGGTAAGTAGATCTGAGGGTCAAGCATCCTTCTGATCCTCTCATCAACTATCAGTCTATCTGTCCAACCCTGGTAAAGGGCCTCTAACTGAACTCACCTCAAATCTACAGCTCCCTTAACGTGAATCTCCTACCTGTAATACCCCGTATTTTCAATAAATATTTAATGCAGAGAGATTCTATATACTTTCCTTGACCATTCATGAAATTTTATCTTCGATCGATCGAAGATAGTTCGAGCGATCGAGACCCTTCAGTTCAAGCGATCGAGCCTTGTTCAAGCGATCGAAAACCCTACCGACATAAATTAAATACGTGGTCCCCACTTCAATCGATCAAACTGTTTTCAATCGATCTAACCTGACCGATCTGAGTTCGAGCGATCGAACATACTTCGATCGATCGAACGTGTAATGATTTGAATCCCAGTTTTCGCGCAGAAACGGCCACCTGCACCCCATCCTCTCCTATATATACACTGCATTCGTGTATATTGGGTGTTTGCTGACCCTTGTGAGTTGAGAGTGTGTGTGCTTGTGTGTTGATATATATTATATACACATACCTCCATATATCTATATATATATACACACACATATCTATATATATATACACTCAGCAGAGGAGACAGAAGAGAAGAAGGAGAAGAAGAAGAACAAGAAGAGGCCGAGAAAGAGAGACAGAAGAGACGAAGAGAGGAGCAGAGAGAAGTGGCCACCATTGGAGGAAGCTTGGAAGCTTTCAACCGAGCCAAACGCGCCCTTACGACTTTTGGTGAGTTCCAAACTCACTCGGTATCGTAATTATGATGTTTTACACATTCTGGACGTATAATTATAACCCAAACATCCCTTAGCACATTCTGCACGTTCACTGGCAGAATCTGTAGAAGACGAAGTTCGATCGATCGAACTGAGTTCAATCGATCGAACAGCAGAGTCCCAAATCGATCGAACTGAGTTCAACCGATCGAACATCTCTGAGTTCAATCGATCGAGAATACTTCAATCGATCGAGACTACCTTCACTTCGATCGATCGAAAAGACTTCAATCGATCGAACAGCACTTTCTTCGAGCGATCGAGATGACCTCAATCGATCGAACCTAGCAGAACATGAATGTATTCCTTTCAGTTTATAATTCATAATGCGTAGTGGTTTAATTGTTGTTTCATGTTCCTATTATGCGATATTATGGATTACGGAGGTAATGGGATACGATAACGAGATTGAGATAATATGGTGAGTAACGTAGTCGGGTTCGAAACGCTAGTAATAGTACGACGCGATAACGTAGTAAGTTTGAGATGATAATACTGGGTAGTATTGGATAAGTGAGAAATAAGTCAGTAAGAGGATTGTATGTTAAAGTTGTGTGTGTCGAGCTGATGATTCGCTCAGGTTAAATCCGATAAGTATATGTCAAGGATTTGATCAGGATCGTGAGAATTATGGGTGCACAGTACTCGCAAGCGTTCTTAAAAGCGGTGAACAGTAAGAGTTCTTAAAAGCGGTGAACAAGAGTAGTTGTGGCACACCCATGATTTATATTTACCAGAGCTGTGTATGTATCGTACTCGCAAGCGTTCTTAAAAGCGGTGAACAGTAAGAGTTCTTAAAAGCGGTGAACAAGAGTATGGGTATATTCATGGACCAGTCGTTATATGAGAACGATGTATGGGTGCTCGCAAGAGTTCTTAAAAGCGGTATAGCGGTGAACAAGAGCACTGGTATGTTGTGCTGATATAATCAGTTCGAGATAGTCAGTTGGGTATTGTGAAATCAGTCTTAGAGTGGGAGTCGATAAGAATCGATTTATGATATGTCTGAATAAAAGAATGAGGAATATATTTAGTATCACTGTCATCTATTGTTCATAACTGTAAATATGTCATTTCTATGAGACTGTGTTAGTTAGTGCTCACTCAGCTTTCAACAAGCTGATGGCCTTTATTGCCTGGACATTCCCCGTCCAGACTATCCTGTCCTTTGCAATGCAGATGACGGAACTCATGGCAATAACGTTTACCCTGAAGGGAGTTACGTAGAGAATGGCCCCACTGATGCCAGTTATGCTGACGCCTATCCGTACGCTAGCTGAAGACCTGAAGATAGATAGTAGTTATATTACTACTTTTCCTTTTACTGTTGTACTTTGTAGTTAACGGGTACTTGGGCATATGTTGTCTCCAGACCTGTTGTGATCCTGTGGACCGTACTCTGATGTTTGTAATAGATAGAACCGTGTTTATATTTCAGTTGTTTTACTGTTCCTGTTTGGACTAGTACTGTGTGGTGTGGATGTTAGTGACTTTCACTTGTCATTCCCTATGGACCCATAAAGGAAATTTATTTTTCTCTATTTATGCTACTCCGGGGCGTGACAGGGTTTTTGGTATCAGAGCACCTGGTTATATTACGATTAGGTTCTGATATTGTCATTCACTGATGGATTCCACACCATCTGGTTCTAGTATTTAAGATTTTCTTGAGATGAGATATGAGTATAAGATAAGTTCGTCTTCCTGACGATAGATAGTTTTCCTTTGCAGGATAGCATGGATCCAGAGTTTCATCAGTTTGTTACCGATGCTTATGGAGGACACGTGATCCATGGGGATACCGTGGAGCCAGCTGACCCAGAGTTTTATCATGAGCGTGTGTGCCAGATAGCTAGTAGACATTTGGAGGAGGACATGTGGAGAGCACTTTATGTGACAGAGAGGACTCACCCGACGCAGATGCGTATGGATGCTTACCATACTGCGAGGATTGGTAGAGACATTTGCCAGGAGATATTACGGTTAGTTCAGAGTAAGCCTGAGATGGATGAGATTGAGTTGAGAGCTATTGTAGCCGGTCCACCAGAGCCTGTAGTTGCACCAGCGCCAGCAACACCACCACCATCGCCGGTACCCGATGTACCAGTTCCAGAGCCTGAGCCGATTCAGGAGGATGAGGACCTGGAGCCTGAGGATGAGCATGCCGATGAGGACATAGATGGAGATGGAGAGGAGGAGCCGATAGATGACGAGGACCCAGTAGAGGATGAGCATGCAGACGATGCAGATGATGATGAGCCTGAGGATGACCCCGAGGAGCCAGAGTTCGAGCCAGAGGATCCAGTACCGGACCCAGAGGCTGTTGAGGCAGACATAGTAGTAGATGAGGATGCGCCCGATGAGGAGGTAGTTGTGCCAGAGGCACCAGTTGTGCTTCAGATACCGGCTGGACCCATTATGCATATGGCAGCTATGGCCGATATGGCAGTAGGATGGATAGCTCAGATGGTCGCACAGCCAGCAGATTTTGTTATGGGAGAGGCAGCCATAGCGGGAGCTCTTGATATAGCTGATGGATTCGCCGCAGTAGCAGTCGATGTCGCAAACCAGGCGATAGCAGACGGGATAGAGGATGATGATGCAGAGATAGTAGAGGATTGGGATATAGGAGTTGTAGTCGGAGATCTTGTTGCACCAGTTGAGGATGACCCACTCGAGGAGATGGAGATTGATTCAGAGGATGAGGCACCACCAGCAGGATCAGACGCTGACGACTTTTGAGTCAGGACCTGCAGGGCTTAGTTTTTGTTTGTTTTATCAGGACATGTTGTCCACTAGATTTTTGGGAGCTTGAGAGATAGCTATTTGACCATAGCTTGGTATAGACAGTAGTAGTTGACCTTAGTACTGTTTTAGCCTTGTCCCACGTGGTACATGGTATGGTTACTGTGTACTCCATGGTACATCTTTTGATATCTATATATATACGAGCAGTACTTTTGATATTGATTGTTGGTTGATTGATGTGTTGCTTTGTAGAACTGTTAGTTCTTGTTGCTTTTCGTTCTATCTTGGTTTCGTTTCTACGAGAAGACTTTCAGCTGATCAATATGTCTCTTGTAGGCAATACTCGTTATCATCATGGTAGGACCCTTGAGAAATCACCAAGCGCGTAATGGAGCACCTATTCCGGAAGGGATGGATCCGACGGGAATTTTCGAAGCTTTCATGCAGAGGATGGAGCATGTGGGGGATACTTATAATCACTCCACCCACCAGAGACCTTTTGCACCCCCGCCACCAAGACAGACTGGAGATAAGTTGTTAGCAAATTTTCGTGGGTTACGTCCAGAGAAGTTCGATGGACTAACAGAACCATGGAAAGCGGAACAATGGATAAGAGAAATGGAGTTGATATTTGAAGCATTGGAATGCAGCGAACAAGAGAAGCGTCGCCTTGCTACTTTTCAGCTCACTTATGCCGCCGCAGATTGGTGGGAAGCCGAGCGAGCCACTATTGGGATCGATGCTGCTAAAGCTATGCCATGGGAGACATTCAAAGGACGATTTTTGGAGAAGTATTTCCCAGAGGATGAGAGAGATCAACAGGAAAGGAACTTTCTCAATTTGGTACAAGGAGGATGGAATGTCAGGGAATATACAACACAGTTTGAGCGTCTATCCAGATTTGCTCAGCATATGATAGACACGCCACAGAAGAAGGTGAAGAGATTTCACCAAGGATTGAATCCCCATCTCAGACATATGATGGTTGGTCATCTGAATCAATCATTTGAAGAGATTGTCAGATTTGCTGCAGGTTTAGAGAAGGATGCTTGTCCAGCACAACAACCACAGATGAATCGATCACAGTCATCTAGAAGTTTTCAACAGAGGAATTTCCATAACTTGCCACCAAGGAATACTCAAGGTTGGAGACCTCAGAGTAATTTCCAAGGGAATAAGAGAACCTGGGAAGGAACCAGAAAGCCACAACAGGGCTATACTCGACCCCAACAATATCGCCAGCAAGGATCACAGCCGCAGGCACTACTGACAGCGCCGCCAAGTAATAGTGGAGGATGTTTTAATTGCGGAAAGCCAGGGCACGTTGCCAGATTCTGTACAGCCCCTAGAGTTAATCGCAGAATGGATATTGTCTGTCGGAATTGCAACAAGCCAGGGCACTTGAGCAAGGATTGTCGTGCACCACAAGGAGGATATTATGGAGCATCAATTCAAGGGATACAAGGACCTCCAGATCAGACAAGGATGAATGCTATCATTCCAAGAGAAGCAGGCTTTAACGCTGATGAGCAACAACATTTGGAAGGTACGCTTGTACTCTTTCATAGTCCAGTTAAAGTTTTATTTGATACTGGAGCCGCACGTTCATTTATTGCTGTTAAGATTGTGCGTCAATTGGGTTTAGAACCCCAGACACTTGAGTCAACACTGAATGTTGTGTCACCTTTGGGAGTGACAGTTAAGTTGAGTAAAGTGTGTAAAGATTGCCCATTGACTTTGGGAGATAGGAATTTTCCAGCAGACTTGGTAGTTCTGTCAATGTCCGAGTTCGACATTATCCTAGGAATGGATTGGTTGACTAAGTATGGTGCCAATTTGGATTGCCCTACTAAGACGATTGTTTTTCCGAGACAAGGAAGGCCGACGATTAGATTCCAGTGTCAGCCGACGAGCGATATGTTTCTTACGAGTAATTTGGCTACGATTGGGAGAACAAGTACAGAGCTCACGATGGATCAGATTCCTAGTGTGCAAGACTTTCAAGATGTATTTCAGGATATTAAAGGACTCCCACCGAAAAGAGAAATAGACTTCTGTGTGGAATTAGTACCTGGTACATTGCCGATTTCCAAGACTCCATATAGGATGGCACCAACTGAGATGTTGGAACTAAAGAAGCAAGTTCAGGAACTTGAAGACTTAGGTTTCGTTCGCCCGAGTACGTCACCTTGGGGAGCACCAGTTCTGTTTGTAAAGAAGAAGGATGGAACACTTCGACTCTGTATAGACTACAGGGAGTTGAACAAGGTTACGATCAAGAATAGATATCCACTTCCTCGGATAGACGACCTATTCGACCAGTTACAAGGATCTAGGATCTTTTCCAAGATCGATTTACGTTCAGGATACCACCAATTGTTAGTTCGACCAGAGGATGTATCGAAGACTGCATTCAGGACAAGATACGGGCATTACGAGTTTCTAGTTATGCCTTTTGGATTGACGAATGCGCCAGCAGTATTTATGGATTTAATGAATAGAGTATTCAAACCATATCTGGATCAATTCATTATAGTGTTCATCGATGATATACTGATCTACTCAAAGACGGAAGAAGATCACAAGAAGCATTTACAGATTGCCTTACAGACACTTCGAGATAGCAAGTTGTATGCAAAATTCAGCAAGTGTGAGTTTTGGCTACGGGAAGTCAAATTCTTGGGACATGTTATATCTCAGGACGGTATTTCTGTGGACTCATCTAAGATTGATGCAGTCTTAAGCTGGAATAGACCGACCAATGCGACAGAGGTCAGAAGTTTTCTTGGGTTAGCAGGATACTACAGAAGATTCGTAGAAGGATTTTCCAAGTTAGCAGGACCACTGACGAATTTAACAAGGAAGGAGACGAAGTATGAATGGACGGACAAGCATGAGGATGCATTTCAGGAGTTAAAAGAGAAATTGACTTCTGCACCGGTACTTGCGATACCTAAGAGTGGAGAAAGATATGTGATCTACAGTGACGCATCGCACCAGGGATTGGGTTGTGTACTGATGCAAGACGGGAATGTTATCGCATATGGATCAAGACAATTGAAGGTACACGAGAAGAATTATCCGACGCATGACCTGGAATTGGCAGCAATAGTGTTTGCCTTAAAGATTTGGAGACACTATCTCTATGGAGAAAAGTTTGATCTGTTTTCCGATCATAAGAGCTTGAAATATTTGTTCTCTCAAAAGGAGTTGAACATGCGACAACGAAGATGGATGGAGTTACTCAAGGACTATGACTTTTCATTGCAATACCATCCCGGTAAAGCAAATGTCGTAGCAGATGCTTTGAGTCGTAAACCTCGACTAGTGATCGCTGCATTGCTAATTCGAGAATGGAAAGCATTGGAGGTGTTAGCTGAATTCGAACTTCAGCCAGTGGTACCAATGGAAAGACAACATTTTGGATGTCTGATGGTACAACCAACTTTGATCAGCCGTATCATAGAAGCTCAACAGACAGCAGAGGATTTGAAGTTATGGTTCACCAAGATGACAGCAAAAGAACCTGAGATCTGGAGTGTTAGTACAGATGGAGCTTTACGATGTAAAGATAGACTCTGTGTACCTGACAAAGAAAATCTCCGGAAGGACATATTGGATGAAGCTCATAAATCACGGATGACGATTCATCCAGGAGGTACAAAGATGTACAAGGATTTGAAGAGAAATTTTTGGTGGGAAGGAATGAAGCGAGAAGTGGCTGAATATGTTTCTCAGTGTCTTACTTGTAAACAAGTAAAGGCAGAACATCAGAAACCACCTGGACTTCTACAGCCGTTACCAATTCCTCAATGGAAATGGGAACACATCACCATGGATTTTGTGGTAGGATTACCAAAATCGCAGCAGAATCATGACGCTATTTGGGTAATTGTGGATCGACTTACAAAGACGGCACATTTTATCGGCTACAGTATGACGTATCCAGTGGAACGATTGAGCCGAATGTATCTGCAACACATAATACTGTTACACGGAGTACCTGTTTCTATTGTATCAGATCGAGATTCGCGCTTTACTGCAGAATTTTGGAAGAGTCTCCAGACAGCGATGGGAACAACATTGAACTTGAGTTCAGCTTTTCATCCACAGACCGATGGACAGACGGAGAGAGTTAATCAAGTAATGGAGGACATGTTACGTGCTTGTGTCATTGATTTTGAGAATTCTTGGGAGACACACTTACCTTTAATCGAATTTGCTTACAACAACAGTTATCATTCGAGCATAGGAATGGCGCCGTTTGAAGCTTTGTACGGAAGACCTTGCCGATCACCGTTATGTTGGACTGAAGTCGGAGATACTCAACTTCTTGGGCCAGAGATGATACGAGAGACTAGTGAGAAGATTCAGATTGTACGTGAGAAGATGAAGACAGCTCAGACCCGACACAAGAGTTATGCTGACAAGCGACGCAAAGATTTAGAGTTTACCGTTGGAGATCATGTGCTACTCAAAGTTTCACCTGTTCGAGGCATTGTCAGATTTGGTCAGAAGAAAGGCAAATTATCGCCACGATTCATCGGACCGTTCGAGATTCTAGAGCGTGTGGGAAAAGTTGCTTATCGCCTAGCATTGCCCCCGAAGATGTCAGGAGTGCACAACGTTTTCCACATCAGTATGCTGAGGAAATGTGTTCATAACCCAGCGCACGAGATCAACTTTGAGGATATTGAAGTCAACGACAATGTTACGTTCAACGAAGGACCAATTCGCATTTTAGATCATGGAGTCAAGAAGCTCAGGAATAAGGAGATTCCATTAGTCAAGATTCAGTGGAAGCATCATGACGAAGGAGAAGCTTCATGGGAACTAGAGTCAGAGATGCGTGAGAAGTTTCCGTTTTTGTTTTAACCTTGTATGTTTCTGATTTCGAGGACGAAATCTTTTGTTGGGTGGTGGATGATGTAATACCCCGTATTTTCAATAAATATTTAATGCAGAGAGATTCTATATACTTTCCTTGACCATTCATGAAATTTTATCTTCGATCGATCGAAGATAGTTCGAGCGATCGAGACCCTTCAGTTCAAGCGATCGAGCCTTGTTCAAGCGATCGAAAACCCTACCGACATAAATTAAATACGTGGTCCCCACTTCAATCGATCAAACTGTTTTCAATCGATCTAACCTGACCGATCTGAGTTCGAGCGATCGAACATACTTCGATCGATCGAACGTGTAATGATTTGAATCCCAGTTTTCGCGCAGAAACGGCCACCTGCACCCCATCCTCTCCTATATATACACTGCATTCGTGTATATTGGGTGTTTGCTGACCCTTGTGAGTTGAGAGTGTGTGTGCTTGTGTGTTGATATATATTATATACACATACCTCCATATATCTATATATATATACACACACATATCTATATATATATACACTCAGCAGAGGAGACAGAAGAGAAGAAGGAGAAGAAGAAGAACAAGAAGAGGCCGAGAAAGAGAGACAGAAGAGACGAAGAGAGGAGCAGAGAGAAGTGGCCACCATTGGAGGAAGCTTGGAAGCTTTCAACCGAGCCAAACGCGCCCTTACGACTTTTGGTGAGTTCCAAACTCACTCGGTATCGTAATTATGATGTTTTACACATTCTGGACGTATAATTATAACCCAAACATCCCTTAGCACATTCTGCACGTTCACTGGCAGAATCTGTAGAAGACGAAGTTCGATCGATCGAACTGAGTTCAATCGATCGAACAGCAGAGTCCCAAATCGATCGAACTGAGTTCAACCGATCGAACATCTCTGAGTTCAATCGATCGAGAATACTTCAATCGATCGAGACTACCTTCACTTCGATCGATCGAAAAGACTTCAATCGATCGAACAGCACTTTCTTCGAGCGATCGAGATGACCTCAATCGATCGAACCTAGCAGAACATGAATGTATTCCTTTCAGTTTATAATTCATAATGCGTAGTGGTTTAATTGTTGTTTCATGTTCCTATTATGCGATATTATGGATTACGGAGGTAATGGGATACGATAACGAGATTGAGATAATATGGTGAGTAACGTAGTCGGGTTCGAAACGCTAGTAATAGTACGACGCGATAACGTAGTAAGTTTGAGATGATAATACTGGGTAGTATTGGATAAGTGAGAAATAAGTCAGTAAGAGGATTGTATGTTAAAGTTGTGTGTGTCGAGCTGATGATTCGCTCAGGTTAAATCCGATAAGTATATGTCAAGGATTTGATCAGGATCGTGAGAATTATGGGTGCACAGTACTCGCAAGCGTTCTTAAAAGCGGTGAACAGTAAGAGTTCTTAAAAGCGGTGAACAAGAGTAGTTGTGGCACACCCATGATTTATATTTACCAGAGCTGTGTATGTATCGTACTCGCAAGCGTTCTTAAAAGCGGTGAACAGTAAGAGTTCTTAAAAGCGGTGAACAAGAGTATGGGTATATTCATGGACCAGTCGTTATATGAGAACGATGTATGGGTGCTCGCAAGAGTTCTTAAAAGCGGTATAGCGGTGAACAAGAGCACTGGTATGTTGTGCTGATATAATCAGTTCGAGATAGTCAGTTGGGTATTGTGAAATCAGTCTTAGAGTGGGAGTCGATAAGAATCGATTTATGATATGTCTGAATAAAAGAATGAGGAATATATTTAGTATCACTGTCATCTATTGTTCATAACTGTAAATATGTCATTTCTATGAGACTGTGTTAGTTAGTGCTCACTCAGCTTTCAACAAGCTGATGGCCTTTATTGCCTGGACATTCCCCGTCCAGACTATCCTGTCCTTTGCAATGCAGATGACGGAACTCATGGCAATAACGTTTACCCTGAAGGGAGTTACGTAGAGAATGGCCCCACTGATGCCAGTTATGCTGACGCCTATCCGTACGCTAGCTGAAGACCTGAAGATAGATAGTAGTTATATTACTACTTTTCCTTTTACTGTTGTACTTTGTAGTTAACGGGTACTTGGGCATATGTTGTCTCCAGACCTGTTGTGATCCTGTGGACCGTACTCTGATGTTTGTAATAGATAGAACCGTGTTTATATTTCAGTTGTTTTACTGTTCCTGTTTGGACTAGTACTGTGTGGTGTGGATGTTAGTGACTTTCACTTGTCATTCCCTATGGACCCATAAAGGAAATTTATTTTTCTCTATTTATGCTACTCCGGGGCGTGACACTACCACATATGGTTTTCCAGTTTAACGGTGGCCTGCTATCGTATCAAAGTGAGGTACAGCTCCCAATCGAGTGGTTCTATCCCATTAGGGCCAATAACATGCCCTCCAAAATCATCTGGAACAAGATATGGGTCCATGATAATGACCTGACAAAAGTAAACTATCTTATATGAGAGCTAATCTTAATATATTTGGATGTCAGATCCTAAGTACTGAGGACACTCAACTATGCCTATCCTTTTGCTATTACAACATGTGTCTAGGATTATGCCTAAGAATACAACCAAGGCTTTGATACCAAAAATCCTATCACGCCCCAGCGTAGCAAAATAAGAAGAAAAATTTCATTTCCATTTTAGACCCGTAGGTCATGACAGGTGAGGGATCGCTTGGCATGTACTTAGCTTAACATGTACCAGAAAAATAGAGTATATAAAGCAGCAGGGAAAAATATAGATCAATATTACAAACTTAATTAAAATTACATTGTCTGAAATAAAAGATTTTCTAAGGCACAACTCGCCTTATTCAAATTAAAACATTATTCATATCCTTTATTACAACTTTTAATAAATTATAAAAGCAGCTCTGCAGACTTCTCTAGCTGGCATAATCGTATAACCCTGCATAGCCATCTCCTGTACATTTTGGATATCCAGGACAAAATAAAGTCATCAGCTAATGAAAGTCGAGTGAGCATAAGGAACATACAAGCAATGTATATAAAAGCACATTAACTATCTTTACATTTAGTATTTTATAGCATTGTTAGTCCGTTATTCCAGCCATTACATATAATGAACAGTTAAATCAATTATATAAGACCGTGCATGAACAATGTAACCATCTCATCTTACTGATTCTTTTATCTTGACCACAACCTCTCGACTTATACGGTTCACCAGAACCATCCGGCACGAGGCCGTTATTTTAGATCGGTCTACCGTATTCGAGTCAGCCTGGACATGAGCTGATTGGCCTGCCGTATCCGAATTGACCTGGGCTCAATCATTCCTAATTAATCTACCGTATCCGAGCCGGGCTGGAATAATTAAGGTGACACAAGACTCTGACTGGCCTATCGTATCCGAGTCGGCCTGGGCTCAATCCTTTCTAATTAATCTGCCGTATCCGAATCGGCCTAGAATAATTAAGGTGACACAACTCAAGACACCCTTTCTTTACTTATTTCTCACAAGATGTATATGTCGATTCAAACGACCCCTTTCCAACATGCCATCTCGACTATTCACATGTATGAATTATTCTATTTACGATTTTCTTTAACGTGGAAGTTATTGTTTTTAAACTTGTGATTATCAACAAGTAAACCAATTTATCTTAATTTGATTTTAGGAACTAACGATGTAAACTTCGGAGTCATATAATATTTATTAAAATTTTTAGAAGATAAAAATAGCATATAAATTGAACCATAAGGCCCTTTCTCAGCGACATAATTATATAAAAGTAGAGGGTACATGCTTGGACATTATTTTTAATAAAGACAAGACATCAAAATATAATTCTTCCATTTTTTCATAATTTTAGAAATAACATAGGCATTTTAAAATAATTAAAATACTAGTTAAATAACCACTATTTAGTTTATTAAAAATATCAAGTTCTAGTTTTATAATATGATAAATTATAAAACTATACAAAATGACCTCCAACATGTTAACAACAATAATATAGAATTTAATAGGGTCAATAAATAATTTTAATACTTATTTTATTCATAGTAAACTAATAAATTTATTATTTATTTACAAATTTATAAACTAGCAAGTATTGAACTCCCAACTTTGGGGTCAAGGAAATAATCAATCAACAAACTGTTTCTAGGGGGACATACTGGGATCCTAATTTTTCTTTATCAATTTACGGAATGAGTTTTCGTTAAATTTTTGGTACTGCTAATTTTGGACCTCCATGACTACATATACATATCTATACATACTCACTTATTTGTGAACCTCACGGATTGTGCGTAATGACTTAAAGTACATTAAGAGTGGGTTCAAGAGACTCACCAGTTGCTGGTTTAGCGTGAAGAGGCTGTCGAAGAATTCTGAGAAAAATCGTAATAAAAGCTATGGCTTTGAGCTTTGGACTCCCCTTCTCTACTGTGATATTATCCTTTCTGTATTTCCTTTCTTAAATCTCTATAATATAAATGTGATTGTGTGTGTGTGTGTGATTGAGAGTAAATGAGAGAGAGCTCTAGAGAGTGTGTATATGTTTGCTACTGAAATGTGTTTATATATAGGCAAGGTAGTAAATGAGGATTGTGGTTAAAAATACAAACACATACCTCACGAATTTCATCCATAGGAAAGTGATGATTGAAGCTTTCAATCAGTAAGAGTTTGTGGTTATAAAATCAAGTACACACCACTCTAAATTTAAGCCATGCGAATTCACTAATCAGTGAGGTAAGCTACACGGCTAATTGACGCCCGTCAATCAGTCAGTTGGGTATAGTTTGATCAGTTAGTTAATTAAAATGTCCCAAATAAAATCATTAGGGACAAAAATGTAAGTGATGTGATATTATATTTTATTAATGGATTTTATCCCAAATCATAGGGTAACATAGGGGCGCAGTCTTTAAGCACTAATGTAATATTCTTAAAATTACTAAGGGTTATAAAATTAATGACATTGTATTAACAACTAATCACATGGGTACAAATTATTTAAGGAAATAATATCTCTATTAAAAAATTCATTGTGGTAAAATAAAATTGGCATTATATTTAAATTAAACATCGTTATTATTTATTTATTAAAATAATATAATAACTACAAATAGTACACACCAATAAAATAGAAAATGACATTTTATTTATTATTTGGGACGCAAAAGCATAGGTTGCTACAAGATATGCAGTGTACATAAACAACATCGTTAAAAGGATCATCTCATTGTTCGTATGCATGTATGCACCAACTTAAAATATTTCTACGGACATCGTCCCAATCTCATCCCAAACATAACATAGACTCTTGGGTCCATATTAATCAGACGCGTAGTCCCATACCTACGGTCTGTCACACCTGACACACAGCCCTAACGTTCTGGCCAATCCGTCCTGATATAATATGGCACGCAGTCCTGATATAAAACGGCATTCCAACCTTAAAACATTACAGCCACCAGTCCCGACGCATTTTGGCCAACACGCCCAATTCACATTTCCTTTCATAGCATATACCTCATAGTCTCGGTCATGGATTAAAGTGACATATCCCTTAGCCTCCGTCAGATCTCCCGTCGCGGACTTGGACTAAGGTGATATTCATTTAATCTCTATCGGATTAAGTTCATGATGTATCCCTCTTAATTTCGGTCATGGACTAAATTGACATATTCCTGTGGCCTCTATTCGGACTTCCCGTCCCGGTCATGGACTAAGGTAATATTCCTTTAGCCTATGTCGGATTAAGATGATAACATCCGCATAACCCTCAGGCTCGGTCTTGGATTAACGTGACCATGCCCTTAATCTCTTTCAGATCTCTCTTGTCTCGGTCTTGGACTAAGACGACATTCCGTTAGCCTCTATCAGTCCCCAGTGCTAGACCATTACCATTCCTATAACTATGTATCCCTTAGTCTCTCCCGTGGCCGGACTTAAGGCGATACTACCAGTATATCTTTTAGTCTCTCTCATAGACTAAGGTGATGCCAACCATGTATCCTTTAGCATCTCTCATGGACTAGGGCAATATAGGTAATCACAACCTCACATCTGTTTCTATAATATGTATCCCTTAGTCTCTCCGGTGGACTAAGGCAATACAAGCATACTGTAATCCCACATTGTACGATCTCTGCGATCACAATTCCCACACACCAATCATAAATAGTATCGAACTCTGTGTTCGGTAGACCCACTACTATACACGTCGACTTTTCAATTCAATTAACAGCATTATATACTTAGTTCCACTGTTCATTGCATTAATCCCATAATCCAACGTTCAGGTTATTCCAATATAGCTTTCCAACAACGCATGTTAATATACAGCTTAACAGTCCATCGAATATAAACAAGCTAAACATTTGGAAAACTGTCAAGCTCGATCGATTGAGAAATATTAAAGTTCGATCGATTGAGAAATATTCGATTGACCGAGATCGGTTTGTGTTCAATCGTTCAAAATCAGTTCGATCGATTGTACGCTGGTTTTCTTCCCAACTAAACTAGACTTCCCGTGTACATTTGGGGTCCATTCTTTCTTCTCCAAATACATATATACAACCATATCTATGCTACTAAGTGAGTATAGACACTCACCGGTAAAGACAGTGAAGCCTGTGAGCTCGGGGTGGCCGTGGGTGGTCTCGGGGTATGTCCTCTCTCTCCTCTTTCTCTTTCTCCTTCTCCTTCTCATTCTGTCAGACCCGTTCCAAAAATTTATGGTTTCGAACATGCATTATTTGATATTTTGAAATATTAATGTTTATTAATATTGAGTTGAGGTTGACTGTGGGTCAACAGTGAAGTGTCAGTAAGGGCACGAGGAAATTGGTAATTGAGATTTTCATTGGCACGAGTAAATGACATTTATATGATTTAAATGTTATTTGACTTATCTGGTATTCTATGAATAGTGAATTATACTGTGTAGTATAATTTCTGATAGTTTCGATATTGTTATATATCATTTTGAGAACTGTGGTGAGAACGTGAGTGATACGTTAATTAAAAAGGTAGGTTGCGTAGAGATTCCACAGAATATAGTTTTCGGACGTTATTTTGGACCCAAACGAAACTTAGTCGAAAACTTTTGGAATTTATAATATTCACTCGTAAAGTTGTAAAATGAACGTGTGCGAAGTTCATGGGTTAATGAGAAGTTTTGAGAAACTTGCGGGGAGGTAAACGTAATTCCCCGAAAGTTTGCCTATATATAGATTGGGATGAGATTTCAATCTCATCCAAACACTTGCCAAATATCTAGAGAGAGGAGAGAGAAGGGAGATTTAGAGCCAATGGGCTTTGCGACGCCGATCGACGACCATTCGTCCGTCAGATTTTCTCCAGATTTCAGATTTGAACTCGTGGAGGTAAGATCTACGTTTTGATACCACTTAGGTCATGTTTGGCCAATTTTTGTAAAAATATTAATTCTAGACTTTTGGAAAAAATCAGGTAAAACTTGTAGGAACCGTCCCAAATTTGAAATCCGGCGATTAATTAGCTCCCTAGACGATCCTTCAAAGTTTGAAGAGATTTGCACGAGGTATGAATTCTAGATCTATGAAATATATGGATTTTTATGTTTTGGACATCACTTTTGATATTCTTGGATCCGGGCGAAATTCATGTATTAGTTAGGCCCGTTAATTATGCACGTGAAATTATATGAAAAGCACGTATAACTGTTTATATGAGCATATTATGTGTCTACTTGGGTCAAAGGGGAGTTTGGTGCAAATTCATCCGGGGTAAGCTCCTCGAACCTTGAGGATTGTGATTGTGATTGAAATGGAATTGAAATTGTGGTTGTGTCTGGATCGGAGGTGGGCCCAACCAGTACACGGTACCTGGTATGGAGGAAGGCCCAACCAGTGTACGAGATGCGTGGGAGAGGTGGGCCTCCTACGGCATCGACCGGATGAATGCGTACCACTCACCCTAGAGACTATTTCTATGTGTTTTAGATGCTTAAATCATGAACTGTCATATAAGCATACATTTAGAATTGTATGCTCAGCATATAGCTGAGCAGTGGAGATGTACTCCATTGCAGGTAAGAAGAAAGACAAGAAGAAGCGCGATGAGTGAGGCCGATGAACGCGGGGGAAATTACACTTGTATATGTTTTTGTTTTAAATCCTAAACTTGAGTAAGGATTTGAATATTGTAAAATGTTGTAATAGATCCTTGGATTAGTTCAGTAGTATGGAAATCTTGTAATTAAACGCCTATAGTTATGTTTTAAATGTTAAATCAGTTATGGTTGTGCTTGTTGTTGGTTTTGAGAAGCATGTGTTGTTAATTTTCATCACAGGGCTGCCAGCAAGGGAGCAGTCGACTGGATCCCGTGTGTTTGAGACACTGAAAGTGAATAGTAAGGAAAACAGTCGACTGGACCCTTTGTCAGTCGACTGAACCACTGTAGATTTTGGCTACTGCTTCTAATATTGGAAAAACAGTCGACTGCGTCCTCGGATCAGTCGACTGGGCCCCTTTGAGTAAGTTGCATTTTTGGGTTCTGCTTAACCCAGTCGACTGGACCTCTGTTGAGGATTTAGGGTTTTAGTTTCTGCCAGGCACAGTCGACTGGACCCTAGTACAGTCGACTGGGCAGTCGACTGAACCTCTGTATTTTGAAATGGATTCTTGTGAACACTTTTGATGGAACAAAACTCTTTCTAACTCTGTTTTCAACGGATTGTCCAAACTCAGAGGGTAATGTTCCCTAGGTTTTTATTACCCATGATTGTTTTAAAGTTCCTACCGCTGCGTATAGTAATATTGATGTTTGGATGAGCCTTGGTGGGGTGCCACGTGTCCTATTTCCACGCGTAGTGGGATGGGTCGTGACATTTATTGGTATCAGAGCCAGAGGTAACAAAACTTTGGGAACGTTCGACGACGAGTGGAGTGTTGAGCGATTTGCCACATGTTTTAAATTGCATTCATACTTCTTAGAGATGTTTGACGCATATGGATGTTGTTTTTACATACATGATATTGTTATTGTTGTACATGCATAATATTTATGCATTGAGAACTACAGGATTGTAATCATGGATGACCGAGAGTTATCACCCCATACCCGACGAATGAATGAAATGGCAGAGATGATGGGAAATATGGGGGAAATGATACGGAATATAGCGGAGCGACTGCCTCCCACACCCCACATCGAAGTAGAACCAATAACTGTAGTACATGCACCCGAAAATAGGGGCATGAGATCAATACCTGAACAGTTTACTCGAAAGAAACCGATGGAATTTCATGGAACTCCTGATACGACATTAGCAGAACATTGGATAATGGACATGGAGCGAATTTTCCGATCTATTCCGATGACAGATGGGGAGAAGATTGAAAATGCAAGTGATGTGCTGAGGGGAGAAGTTCAGAACTGGTGGGTAAACGTTTTAGATCAAGGAGCACCGATTACTTGGGAAGGATTTAAGGAAAAATTCAATCGCCGGTTCTTTCCGCGAGGCGCCTACAATGCAAAGAAGACAGAATTTGATAACTTGAAGCAGGGGGATATGATTGTAACGGAATATACTTCTAAATATAATGCGTTGTTGAGGTTTGGTAAAGGTTCAGTGCCTGAAGAGGAAGATAGGGCAAGAAAATTCGAAGAGGGTTTAAGGGATAATATCCGATTGAGAGTGGAGACCTACGAGCATTCGACTGTTGCAGAAGTACAGCAGACGGCACTTGTAGCCGAAAGTGGAATAGAGAGATCGAGACAAAATCATCAAGGAAAGCGAAGCCATGAGGGTGGTGACCGAAGTCAGGGTGGATCTTTTAAGAAGACATTTTCACGAGGCTCTAGTTCTGGTTTTAATGATTCCAGGAGAGTACCAAGTGATATACCGTTGTGTCCGCTTTGCAACCGACCACACACCGGTCGATGTTTTCTAACCAATTTTCAGAATAGATCTACAGGGGGAAACAGTGTGAGTTCTGCGACCCATCTGCAACTCAAGTGTTTTGAATGTGGTACCTTGGGGCACCGAGCGAAGGATTGCCCAAAGAAGCGTTCTCAACAAGGGGTAAGTTCTATGGCTTCTAGTGGCTCGAAGCCTAAGCAGTTTAGTGACGGGGGACAAAGGACGGAGCAACGTCAGGGAAGATCATTCCAGATGAACCCTGGAGACGTGGCTGCTACTAATACAGTGGTCTCAGGTATGGTGCTTGTATGTTCGCACTTAGCACGCATACTCGTTGATTCGGGATCTACGCATTCGTTTGTATCTTATAACTTTGTGGAACATTTAACTGTTAAGTCCGCGCCACTAGGATACGATTTATCCATTGTCGTGCCGCTTAGTAAACTGGTAGTGACGTCTACGATATATAAAAACTGTGAGATCAAGCGAGGTGAAAAGTTAATGACCGTAGACCTTATACCGATTGGGGTGAATCATTTTGATGTGATACTGGGAATGGATTGGTTAGCCCTTAACCATGCCACAATAGATTGTGAACGAAAAGAAGTTAATTTTCGATCACCGGTACATGGGAACTTTTGTTTTCAAGGGAGTGGGGTTATACCGCCGCCATATTTGATTTCAGCTATTCGAGGGGGAAAGTTGTTGAGAAAGGGATGTCAGGGATTTCTATGTTCAGTGACTGATGTCTCGGCGACCGAATCAATAGTAGAAGACATTCTGATAGTGCGAGAATATCCAGATGTATTTCCTGATGAGCTACCAGATGTTCTTATTGAGAGAGAGGTCGAGTTCACTATTGAGGTTATACCCGACTCAATACCCGTATCAAAGGCACCGTATAGAATGGCACCTGTAGAACTGAAAGAGCTGAAACTCCAATTACAAGAACTTCTTGACAAGGGTTTCATTCGACCAAGTATATCACCGTGGGGAGCTCCAGTGTTGTTTGTAAAGAAGAAAGATGGTTCGATGAGAATGTGTGTTGATTATCGAGAACTGAACAAGTTGACAATCAAGAACATGTATCCACTACCCAGAATTGATGACTTATTTGATCAACTTCGTGGGGCACAAGTGTTCTCCAAGATAGACCTGAGATCGGGTTACCATCAATTGAAAGTGAAGGCCGAAGATGTTGAGAAAACAGCTTTCAGAACGCATTATGGACACTATGAGCTCTTAATTATGCCATTTGGAGTTACAAACGCACCAGCCGCATTCATGGATCTGATGAATCAAGTCTTTAAGGACTATTTGGATGATTTTGTGATAGTATTCATTGACGATATCCTTGTTTATTCGCCAAGTGAGGTAACGCACGAGAATCATTTGAGATTGATACTTCAGAGACTGCGGGAAAAACAATTATTTGGTAAATTCAAGAAATGCGAATTTTGGTTATCTAGTATTACTTTTCTTGGTCACGTGATTGACAAGAATGGAGTATCAGTTGATCCTCACAAAGTAGAAGCTGTATCTAATTGGCAAAGGCCGACATCCGTATCTGAAATTCAAAGTTTCTTGGGGTTAGCGGGGTACTACCGTCGTTTTATTGAACATTTCTCAAAGATTTCTTTACCTATGACAAGGTTGATGAGGAAGGGAAGAGTCAGGAATGTGAAGACAATTTTCAAGAATTGAAAGCACGACTAACGAGGGCACCTATTCTGACAATACCATCCGGAATTGAGGGGTTTGTAATCTATAGTGATGCTTCATACAAAGGGTTGGGATGCGTGTTGATGCAAGGTGGCAAGGTGATTGCATATGCTTCGAGACAATTGAAGACGCACGAAATTAATTATCCGACTCACGATCTGCAATTGGCCGCTGTAATTCATGCATTGAAGATTTGGAGACACTACTTATACGGGGAAAAGTGTGAGATATTCACCAACCACAAGAGTTTGAAATACATTTTCACCCAACGGGACTTGAACATGAGACAGCGAAGATGGTTGGAGTTGATGAAGGATTACGATCTTTCGATTGAGTACCATTCGGGAAAAGCGAATGTAGTAGCCGATGCATTAAGCCGAAAGACGTCGAGGAATTTAGCCGACGAGCCAACACAACAAAAGGAGTTGATAAACGAGATGGAACGCTTAGAGTTGGATGTGATTCCAGGAACCAATGATGGCTTGATGATGGCGATTGTAGCACACCCAGATATTATTGAAGAGATCAAGAAAGAGCAATTTAATGATGTCTATTTGTGCAAAATGAAGGACGAGATACCTTTGGGAACATGCATTATTTGATATTTTGAAATATTAATGTTTATTAATATTGAGTTGAGGTTGACTGTGGGTCAACGGTGAAGTGTCAATAAGGACACGAGGAAATTGGTAATTGAGATTTTCATTGGCACGAGTAAATGACATTTATATGATTTAAATGTTATTTGACTTATCTGGTATTCTATGAATAGTGAATTATACCTATGTAGTATAATTTCTGATAGTTTCGATATTGTTATATATCATTTTGAGAACTGTGGTGAGAATGTGAGTGATACGTTAATTAAAAAGGTAGGTTGCGTAGAGATTCCACAGAATATAGTTTTCGGACGTTATTTTGGACCCAAACGAAACTTAGTCGAAAACTTTTGGAATTTATAATATTCACTCGTAAAGTTGTAAAATGAACGTGTGCGAAGTTCATGGGTTAATGAGAAGTTTTGAGAAACTTGCGGGGAGGTAAACGTAATTCCCCGAAAGTTTGCCTATATATAGATTGGGATGAGATTTCAATCTCATCCAAACACTTGCCAAATATCTAGAGAGAGGAGAGAGAAGGAAGATTTAGAGCCAACGGGCTTTGCGACGCCGATCGACGACCATTCGTCCGTCAGATTTTCTCCAGATTTCAGATTTGAACTCGTGGAGGTAAGATCTACGTTTTGATACCACTTAGGTCATGTTTGGCCAATTTTTGTAAAAATATTAATTCTAGACTTTTGGAAAAAATCAGGTAAAACTTGTAGGAACCGTCCCAAATTTGAAATCCGGCGATTAATTAGCTCCCTAGACGATCCTTCAAAGTTTGAAGAGATTTGCACGAGGTATGAATTCTAGATCTATGAAATATATGGATTTTCATGTTTTGGACATCACTTTTGATATTCTTGGATCCGGGCGAAATTCATGTATTAGTTAGGCCCGTTAATTATGCACGTGAAATTATATGAAAAGCACGTATAACTGTTTATATGAGCATGTTATGTGTCTACTTGGGTCAAAAGGGAGTTTGGTGCAAATTCATCCGGGGTAAGCTCCTCGAACCTTGAGGATTATGATTGTGATTGAAATGGAATTGAAATTGTGGTTGTGTCTGGATTGGAGGTGGGCCCAACCTGTACACGGTACCTGGTATGGAGGAAGGCCCAACCAGTGTACGAGATGCGTGGGAGAGGTGGGCCACCTACGGCATCGACCGGATGAATGCGTACCACTCACCCTAGAGACTATTTTTATGTGTTTTAGATGCTTAAACCATGAACTGTCATATAAGCATACATTTAGAATTGTACGCTCAACATATAGCTGAGCAGTGGAGATGTACTCCATTGCAGGTAAGAAGAAAGACAAGAAGAAGCGCGATGAGTGAGGCCGATGAACGCCGGGGAAATTACACTTGTATATGTTTTTGTTTTAAATCCTAAACTTGAGTAAGGATTTGAATATTGTAAAATATTGTAATAGATCCTTGGATTAGTTCAGTAGTATGGAAATCTTGTAATTGAACGCCTATAGTTATGTTTTAAATGTTAAATCAGTTATGGTTGTGCTTGTTGTTGGTTTTGAGAAGCATGTGTTGTTAATTTTCATCACAGGGCTGCCAGCAGGGGAGCAGTCGACTGGACCCAGGATCAGTCGACTGGATCCCGTGTGTTTATGTCACGACCCATCCCACTACGCATGGAAATAGGACACGTGGCACGCCACCAAGGCTCATCCAAACAACAATATAATTATACGCAGCGGAAAGAACTATAAAACAACCCTGAGTAATTTAAAACTTAGGGAACATTACCCTCTGAGTATATAAAATCCATTGAAATCAGAGTTATAAAAAGTTTTATTCAATCAAAAGTGTTCACAAGAATCCATTCAAAAATACAGAGATTTAGTCGACTGTCCAGTCGACTGTACTAGGGTCCAGTCGACTGTGCCTGGCAGAAACTAAACCCTAAATCCTCCACGGAGGTCCAGTCGACTGCCCAGTCGACTGCTTAGAGAAAACCAGTCGACTGCTTTTCTATTATTAGAAGCAGTAGCCAAAATCAACAGTGGTTCAGTCGACTGATGAAGGGGTTCAGTCGACTGCTTTTCTAGTATTCACTAACAGTGTCTCAAGCCCACGAGATCCAGTCGACTGACCCTGGGTCCAGTCGACTGCTCCCCTGCTGGCAGCCCTGTGATGAAAATTAACAACTCATGCTTCTCAATACCAACAACAATCACAACTATAACTGATTTCCAACATATTAAAACACAATTACAGACGTTCAATTACAAGATTACAATACTGCGAAACTAATCCATGTTTATGTTACATCATATTACAATATTCAAATCCTTACACAAGGTTTAGGACTTAAGACAAAAACATATACAAGTTGATTCCCCCGGCGTTCAACGGCCTCACTCATCACGCTTCTTCTTATCTTTCTTCTTACCTGCAATGGAGTACATCTCCACTGCTCAACTATATGCTGAGCGTACAATTCTAAATGTATGCTTATATGACAATTCATGGTTTAAGCATCTAAAACACATAGAAATAGTCTCTAGGGTGAATGGTACGCATTCATCCGGTCGATGCCGTAGGAGGCCCACCTCTCCCACGCATCTCGTACACTGGTTGGGCCTTCCTCCATACCAGGTACCGTGTACTGGTTGGGCCCACCTCCAATCCAGACACAACCACAATTTCCAATTCCAACAAGATCACAATCCTCAAGGTTCGAGGAGCTTACTCCGGATGAATTTGCACCAAACTCCCCTTTGACCCAAGTAGACACATAACATGCTCACATAAACAGTTATACGTGCTTTTATCATAATTTCACGTGCATAATTAACGGGCCTAACTAATACATGAATTTCGCCCGGATCCAAGAATATCAAAAGTGATGTCCAAAACATGAAAACCCATATATTTCATAGATCTAGAATTCATACCTCGTGCGAATCTCTTCAAACTTTGAAGGATCGTCTAGGGGGCTAAATAATCGTCGGATTTCAATTTATACGCGATTCTTACGAGTTTTACCTGATTTTTTCCCAAAAGTCTAGAATTAATATTTTTACAAAAATTGGCCAAACATGACCTAAGTGGTATCAAAACGTAGATCTTACTTTCACGAGTTCAAATCTGAAATCTGGAGAAAATCTGACGGACGAACGATCGTCGATCGGCGTCGCAAAGCCCGTTGGCAACTAAATCTCCTTTCTCTCTCCTCTCTCTAGATATTTGTGTGTTTGGATGAGATTGAAATCTCATCCTCATCTATATATAGGCAAACTTTCAGAAAATTACGTTTACCTCCCCGCAAGTTTCTCAAAACTCTAATTAACCCATGAAACTTTGCACACGTCCATTTTATGCCTTTACGAGTGAAAATTATAAATTTCAAAAGTTTTCGACTAAGTTTCGTTTGGGTCCGAAAATAACGTCCGAAAACTATATTCTGTGGAATCTCTACACAACCTACCTTTTTAATTAACGTGTCACTCACGTTCTTAGCACAGTTCTCAAAATGATATATAACAATATCGAAACTATCAGAAATTATACTACACAGGTATAATTCACTATTCACAGAATACCAGATAAGTCAAATAACATTTAAATCATATAAATGTCATTTACTCGTGCCAATGAAAATCTCAATTACCCATTTCCTCGTGCCCTTACTGACACTTCACCGTTGACCCACAGTCAACCTCAACTCAATATTAATAAACATTAATATTTCAAAATATCAAATGATGCATGTTCGAAACCATAAATTTTTGGAACGGGTGTGACAGTTTGAGACACTGAAAGTGAATAGTAAGGGAAACAGTCGACTGGACCCTTTGTCAGTCGACTGAACCACTGTAGATTTTGGCTACTGCTTCTAATATTGGAAAAACAGTCGACTGCGTCCTCGGATCAGTCGACTGGGCCCCTTTGAGTAAGTTGCATTTTTGGGTTCTGCTTAACCCAGTCGACTGGGCAGTCGACTGGACCTCTGTTGAGGATTTAGGATTTTAGTTTCTTCCAGGCACAGTCGACTGGACCCTAGTACAGTCGACTGGGCAGTCGACTGAACCTCTGTATTTTGAAATGGATTCTTGTGAACACTTTTGATGGAACAAAACTCTTTCTAACTCTGTTTTCAACGGATTGTCCAAACTCAGAGGGTAATGTTCCCTAGGTTTTAATTACCCAGGATTGTTTTAAAGTTCTTTCCGCTGCATATAGTAATATTGATGTTTGGATGAGCCTTGGTGGCGTGCCATGTGTCCTATTTCCACGCGTAGTGGGATGGGTCGTGACACATTCTCTGCTCTTTCTGTTGCTTCTCCTCCTCTCTTCTTTGAGAGTGTGTGAGGGAGTGTTTGTGAGTTGTGTGTATCTATATATATATATAACCGGGTGTGTGTGTATATATATATATGTGTGTGTGTATATATAAATTATATATATATCTATCTCTTTAACTCTCTCAAGTTCAGCAGTCCAAACACACACACAAAACCAACATATATATAGGGAGAGGGAGAGTGTAGGTGGTAGAACACGTATACTGATAATTCAGAGTTCAATCGATCGAAGTGAGTTCATCGATTGAGAACAGGTTGGTCAGGGTTCGATCGATTGAGAGCAGGTCAATCGCTTGAGAATGGGGATACGTCATAAACTCAGGTCGACAGAGGTTCGATCGCTTAAAGTGAGCTCGATCGATTGAAGAAACGAAAGTTCCATCGATCAAAAGAGGTTCGATCGATTGAACTTGAAATTATAGGAAAGTAAAGATAAGTACACTGAATCTTATTTATATTAAAAGTAATATTAAAATACAACGAAAATTCAGGGTATTACACATTGGGTCTTGGTCCCTAGTATAATTTTTAAATATTTGTTTCAGAAAATAATTTAATTATTTAGTAATTAAAATAGTTTCTATTATTTAAAAATTAGTTTTTAATTTGCTAAAAACAATTTTAATTGGTTTAAAATTCTGAAAAATCTTGAAAAATTATGTTTTTATTTTACCTATGTTAGAGCCATTGTGTGGAACCCAGAGTAATTTTAGTGGAAATTATTCCATTATTTTGGTATTTTTGAGCATATAAAATATGTAAAAGTATGTGTTTTTAATTGCTAAAAATATCTAAAATACAATATTAATTTTTTAATTAATATGTTACAGAATGTATACTTTTTGGAGGGTTGAGAAAAAGTTTAGGGATTGTCGTGCATATTTGTGGTATTTTAGAGCATTAAAACATGTTTTTGGATATTATTTTAGTTGCTTAAAATATCCAAATATGAATATTAATTTTTTTAATTTATGTGATGTGTTTAGTACACTATATTGGGCCATGTGAAACTTTAAGAAATTGCTGAATCCTTCAAACTTTTGTATTTTTAGGAATTAATGCCTTATTACTGATTTGTTTGACAATAAATCAATTTAATTTGTTAAATTCATTAAATTAATGTTTAAGACTCCCATAAATTTTGGAAATTTTTTATTTATGCTAAAAATCAGTTTTTGAACATTTCAAAATTTTCTGTGTGATTTTTGGCAAATTTAGAACTTTTTTTTATGAATTGTTTTAAATAGATTTTTGGGAATCTATACATTAATTATTTAAACTAAGTTGATTTGATTAGTTAGATCAACTTGATGTTTAATGGGCCTTTAATCTATTCTGAAATTTTTATTTATTATGGAAGATTTGGTTTTCAATATAATTAAAAAAATTCAAATGTTTTGTTTAGAGTCTATGAATTATTTAGGAGATAATTAGAAGTTTTGATAAACTCGTGGGGAGGTAAACATAATTTCGGAGAGTGTTGTCTATAAATCGAAACTTTTGATATTTTGGTCAAAAAGACAACTGTCTAAAAATATCGAGAGAGAGAGAGAGAGAGAGAGAGAGAGAGAGAGAGAAATAGGAGAATTGGTGCCACGAGCTTTACGAAGCCGATCGACGACTGTTCGTCTGTCAGTTTTTCTCAAGATTCTAGATTTGAACTCGTGGATGCATGAGCTACACTTTGATACCTCTTAGGCCATGTTTGGCAACTTTTTTCCAAAAATCAAATTTTTAGAAATTTGGGAAAAACCAGGTGAAACTCATAGGAATCACGTATAAACTAAGATCCGACGTTTATTCGAGCTTTTAATGGATCCTTCAAAGTTCTAGAAAAATTGCACGAGGTATGAATTCTAGATCTATGAATTATATGGAATTTACATGTTTTGAATATCGAGCTGATATTTTGGATCTGGGCAAAATTCATGTGTTAATTAGGCCCCTTAATTATGGACGCAAAAATGCTAGAAAAGCATATATGACTGTTTATTGTGAGTCTATTATGTGTCTATTTGGGGTCAAAGGGGAGTTTGATGCAAATTTATCCGGGGTAAGCTCCTCGAAGTTTGAGAATTGTGGTATTGTTTGTGTGGTGTCTAGTATGGAAGAAGCCCCAACCAGGACACAGTACCTGGTATGGAGGAAGGCCCAACCAGTGTACGGGGTGCATGGAAGAGGTGTGCTTTCCACGGCATCTGTTTCATTTACTGGATAGATACATACCACTCACCTTAGAGACTATTTTGATGTGTTAAGCATCAATTGTCATATAAGCATATATTTGGAATTGTACACTCAGCATATAGCTGAGCAGTGGAGCTTTACTCCATTATAGATGCTAAGAAGTGAGGAAAAGCGAGATGAGTGAGACCGAGGAACGCCGGGGAATCTCCACTTGTTCATACTTTTGTTTTCCTCCTAACTTGTAATAAGAATTTGAATTTGTGATATGATGTAATAGAATCTTGACATGGGTTGGTAGTAATGTAATCCCTCGTAAAACATTCTTGTATTTATGTTTTGATTCGTTAGAATATAGTTGTGTTAATGTGGGATTTGATTGGAGAACTATGGTTTTGAGATTGCTGTAGATTGTGCAGATCTGAGGGAGATCAATCGACTGAGTCTCTGACCCAGTCGATTGGACCCCTGTGTTACAGAGATATTCTTTCGATTTTCAATGGCTTCAGTCGACTGAAGGGTAGGAACCAGTCGACTGGTTTCTGCACGAAAACACAACATTCTGCTTAATTGAATTCCAGTCGACGGGACGGGATCAGTCGACTGAGAATTGGAGACCTCAGTCGACTGAATTGGGGCTGCTGAACTTTTATTCTTTCTGTGTTTGATTTCCAGTCGACTGAACCTCTGTTTTCAAAATCGATTCTTTTTGGTAGTGTTTCAACTGAACCAAACTTTTTCTAACTCTGATTTTAGTGGATTTGGATGAGCCTTGGTGGCATGCCATGTGTCCTATTTTCGTGCGTAGCGGGATGGGACGTGACAAATTTACTTCTAATTGTTACAATTATGAAGTTATGTTCTTAAAAATGATAGAATAATAATAATTTTTTTATCTTTGGATTGGTAACGAGAATTAAAACCTCAACCCAACCCTTCAAACATGTCAGAGATTTAAAATCTAAACCATATCACAAGTATGAAGTGTAGATTATATATATATAAAGCATATTCATTGGAAATGAAACTGCAATCATGAAAAATATGCTAAATAGTTTGCAAGGAATTGCAGGCAGTTTTCTGAAGAATACTTCCAAACTATCGTCAGAAGAATCGGGTATGTTAAAAAAAATGCTAAGTAGAATGAAAGAACGTAAAAGAAAAGCATAATGGAACAATAAGAGCATCCACAATAGGCATATGAAACTTAACCTAAATTTAAGCTAAGTTGTGGTACAAATGTCTAGACACTTGCAGTGGTGTAGTAACCAAACGACACACTTATGGCCGTTTGAGATGAAATGGCACTCTCAAAACCGTTTGGAATGAAAAATGTGCAACACACACACACACACACACGAAAAAAAAGAAGAAGAAGGAAAATGATCCAAACGGCACACACTATGCCATTTGGGAAGCACATGGCATAGTGTGCCGTGTGGTGGTGATAGTTGGTAAAACGGCACAGTGTGTGCCATGTGGTAGTGGGACGGCACATGATGTGCCGTATGGTTTGTACATTACTAAAAGGCGTACCACAAAATTAAGTTTCACTAAGTTCCACTATCCTATACATTAGTTAAACCCACACCATTGTTAATAGTTTTATGCTAATTTCTCCTACGTTGTTGTACCAATTAAGCCCATTGTTAATGCTCTAACAAGGTGAAGGGTAATTGAACAATAAAATATAACAAACGAGAAGGAGAAGTCCACTTCTGCAATTTGTTCAATTTTCTTAACCGTTGGCAAATAGAGTTACAACACTAGAAACACCCCAACTAAAAGGCTAATTATAAATGAGGTAACATTCTAGGTGAAGAGGTAAACACAAGATGATGATAAGAAAGTTATAAGGTTAAAATTAGCAGGTGGAAATTACTCAACAAAATCATGGTAACAATCGGTAATACCTTATAGTCATAGATAGCTCTTGCGAAGTTAAGGATCTCAAACCTTAAAAAGTGCATTAATAGAGGGTTTAACAATTTTTTTACAATAGTCGTTAATGGCGTTAAGGAGACAACACTGGCAGAGGGTGCCAGTGTAATGTCAGAAATTTCAGGGAAGGTTTGTAACAAAGTGTCAATCCTCAGGAGGTGTTAGTATAATTTACCCATATTTTTATTTGTTCAGTTTATGACTTTTAAATGCTAAGAATCAATAGACAAAAAGCATAATGAAAATATCCTAAAAAAAAGCATAACAAAAATAATTTTACAATTATTATGAGAAGTTTCTCACATGCACAAGCATTCCAAGTCGTTGGATTGTCCAAACGTCATTGAAATTGTGAATATATCATAATTTAATAATATTTCTACTCGCCACCTCGCGACCAAATCTTCATCCAACGTTTGTAGAGTACTTGTGACTTAGTAGTGTTTCTTCATTTTGTTATTTACTTCGTTAGAGACAAACGAACATATCTACATATATCCGCGTACAATATGATAAACGGACATATATGTAGGATGGGGCTATTCCCACCACCATTTTTGCTATTTACACCATATTTTTTTTTGTATCCAATTGTATTTTCTCTCCCTAAACCCCCAACCAAGACCCAAGTCCAACCCCTCACTCTCTCTCTACTGTCTCGGGGTTTTCTTGGATTTTTGTTCTAATCACAATCTCCAAAATTTCAGACCTCAAATTTGCAAAAATAAAAAATAAAAATTTAATCACCCACTTGACTTTTAGGGTTTTCAATGGATTTTGAAGTTATTAGCATCGTCTCTACTTTGGGTTTGGTTTTCATAATTTCTTCAATTATCTCTTTCACTTACCAAATTTGGTGAAGAAAAGGTGAGACTCACTCAGTATACTTCCAGTTCTTCAATGAGTGCACTTATGCTTACTCATTTTTTGGTTCACTATTGCTCACTCTCTTCTCTCATGGCTAATACAGTAGTATCTAGTACTTTATACCATTAATTAATTCTCATTTAATCCTGGATCCCACTGCGTTAGCCAATGAGAGAGGAGGGTCAGCAATGGTGAACGAAAAAATGAGTAAGTAAATATGTATTCTTCTTTAATATAGTCTTTGCATTTCTCAGTAGAAACATGAATGAAGATATTCATAAATACTAGTTTTGATCACTGTGAAACATTAGCCAAAATGATAATCATAAGTACTAGTTTTGATCATTGTGAAACATTGGCCAAAATGAACACATCAGAAGAAATGAGGAAGTGAACGGCAATTAGAATCGAAGAAATGCCAAAACGAATCGAACAATCGCCGGCGATTGAAAAATCAGTGAAACATTAAGTGAGAGACGAGAGAGAGGTTTGAGAATTTTTAGACAATAAATTAGAGAGACGAGAGAGAGAGGGGGGGTTAGACTTGGGATTTTTTTGGATACGAGGACAAATCCCTCCTCGGCTCCCGCTTGTCCTCTGCAACTCCAAGATTGATACCTATCATCGTTTTTCTCGAAGTAGAACGGACAAATTTCAGGCACGTGCACCGATCCCACATTATACGCACTAAATAAATTCAAGAGATAAGCAAGTGATAGGATCTAAATCCACACCAAATTGGACATTTTTTAAAGTCCATATTGATTGAACTTGGGTCTTGATTGAGGTTTGGGGATAGAAAGGGTAGTTTGGATAATTTTACCAAAAAAAAAAAACGGTGTAAAAAAAAAATAAAAAAAAAAGGGTTGGATACGTAACGTTTTGAAAGGTGGAGTGATCCGGGTGGGTGATGAGAGAAAAGGGGTGTGTCGGAATCGCAGCATAAAAAGCCTGCGCTGCGGACAAGACAGGCAGTTACGGCGCCGCCTTCCAGCACAAGGTTTCAGTGTTATTATTACCATAACGGTACGACCACGTTTCTCGTGCTTTTCTCTCTCTCTCTCTCTCTCTCTCCTTCGTCATCATTATCACTCCCTCATTTGTGGGGATGACACTAGCACGTGCATTTCTTCCTCCTCCTTCTCTCTCTCTCTCTCTCTAGCATGAAACTCTCAAAACATTTCTGTAAAACCCAATATTTAGCGTGAAAACTCTCGAAACATTAAAACCAAATATTTATTTTTAGACCCTTCATCTATCTCTATCTATGTTTAAGGCTAAAAGTATTTTTTTCTCATTATCTTTATTTCAAGGGAAATATTTAGCACACACATTTTTAGACACATTATGTTTTAAACATATGTATTTTGTGCTATTTAAAATTTTTATACTTTTTTGTGTACCATTTATATAACACAATGATATATGCATTTAAGTTAAGTGTCAAAAAAATGTGTGTCTACTCTTATTTCAATCTTTATCCTTCCAGAAAAAAAATTTACTGTAAATAACTACTCTTCTCTAATTATTACTACGTATTTGCCTCTCCATCATCTTCTTAATAATACTAGTACGGAGTAGTAATTCTAGGACTTAGATGCCAGTGGCAGATACCCAGGGCAGTGGCCACCTAGTTTTTAAAAAATTATATATATATATATATATTTATATTTTTTGGGACTGTATTTCAGTGCCATTAAAACTGTCCAATTGGTCCTGTTCTTCTCATAGGTGAACAGTAAAATTGGACAGTTTTTTAAAAACTATTTTGCAAAAACAGTTTTACTGATCAATTGTGAGGAAAACATCACCAATTGGACTGTTTTTACTCCACTGAAGTATTGTCCTGTTTTTTGATATAGGGGAGGGTGACGAGACTCGAACACCAATTCTATGCATTAGAGGGGATTTATATATGTCAAACTCTTTGCCACTTGAGCTATATCAACCTATGCAATATATATATATATATATTTATACATATATTTTAAATTTTTTTAAACTTTTTCCCCTAAAATAAGTATCGGAAATGCTAGATGCACAAAAAATATACACAACCAAATACACAACTTGTTTAAAATTGTTGGACTTCGTGCTAAAAAGTCTGTACACACAAAAAGACAAAAAAATGGGTGTACAGTTTTTTCAGCACGATGTCCAACAATTTTAAACTGGTTGTGCATTTGGTTGTGCATTTTTGTTGTGCATCTAGCATTACTCAATAAGTATATAGCCCCCCAAAAATATTAGTTAGGCTAAAAAAAAAAATTATAATAATATATTGGCCCAATTATACTTCATTATCCTAAACTCCTGGGTGACTCTAACATCTTATATACAACCATTTGGCCGAGATTCCTGAATACGCCACTGTTAGATACTTTGCAGAAGCACCACAAAAATACTTATTTATTTTTTGTTTATTAAATAATTGTAAATTTCTTCTGTATTAGCTGAAGTGTCTTTTATAGTATTTCGATTTTTCAACTATCATCGACTACCTTACAACTATTTGTGCATAGGTTGATATATATAAATCCCCTCTAATGTATAGTTCTGGTGTTTAACCTCATCCCCTCCCCGTATAAAAAAAACACTAATCTGTGTTTTTTTTTTTTCTTTCAGTTTTTAACCATTGCGTGGAGTTTAGAATTTGCTCTTGCATAGAGGTTAAATGTTATCTTATGTTAATGTATATGTAGAGTGTACGTTAATCAGTTTAGCTGTAACTTTTGAACCTCAATAATCCATGCAGACTAACTAGGCTCCGATAGACACTGGTATTTTGGTGAACTACTAAATTTTAATATGGGGTAAATAGTACTCACTCCCCCTCATTTTTATGTGTCTTTTATTTTTTTCAAGTGGGAGGTCCTAAAGCCCAGGGGTGGAACTGTGTGTTAGGTGGAGGTGCCATTGCGTTATAAATTGTTTATATTAATATACATGTATGTATACTATGCCTCATATTTTGTTGTCTGTTTGCACCCCCAAACAAAAAAATCTAATACTCCTCATATTTTGTTATTTCTAGCACTCCCAAACAAAAAAAATAAGCTACTCCCTTAGTCAGCTTAAATCATTTTCATTACTTTTTTCCAACTCTAAACTCCAATCACATGTGTTTGAGAATCATTTAGAATACAAGATTTGGGTAGAATAGCATTTTCTGTACAATTAGACCACTCATAATGATAAACTCAAACAACCCCCCTCTCCAACAACTCTCAAACAGTACAAAATAACATCACATAGTAAATTTATAGTTTTATTGATAAGAAAAAAAAGGTATACTCGTGTATAAATAGAACTAAAAAAATCGTCTCGGGGTTAGATAGCCTATGTAGTAACTCGGCACCCCCAAAAGCAAATTCCTGGATCCGCCCTTGCCTAAAGCTATTGTCTATTAACAATATTTACTATTTTTGACTACTTTTCTCAATTACCCTTATAGATAGAAAACATATCCAACAAAAAACTAAAGTGTCACTAGTTTAGTGACACTTTGTGCTTTGACATTAGCACTGTTGGAAAAATAGAAAAGATACGGCTATGAATCTGATTGAGGCGTGCAATAGTTTGCACTGTCCTTAAGAACAATTCCGCCCCTCGAAGTCAATGACTCGATGCACAAGGTCTCAGCGCTATGCTCTCCAGGGTTCAGCAATCAGTGTCTTCCAAACGTGCACTCGAATTGGAAGACTATTTGAGTGCTCAGAATTGCTCCAGAAATAATAAGGAATTTTCCCAAAATATAATTTTTGAAGATTACAGAAAAGAGAGAGGAATTTTCTATATGTAAAATGGAAGAAAGAAGGCTATTTATATTAAACAAACTGCCCAACGGTCATTTTATTAAAAACATATTTAATAGCCTCCAACGGCCATATTTTTAATACAGGAGTTAATAGCCTCCAACGGCCATATTTTTAATACAGGAGTTAATAGATTTAATAGCCTCCAACGGCCATATTTTTAATATTGGAGTTAATAGATTTAATAGTCTCCAACGGCCATATTATAATACAAGATGCTATTCACATTAATGTAAATGACTTTGTTTGCATTTTTGAAATAAAAAATCCAATGCCCAAATAAGAGGAAACCAAAAATTCCAACAATCCCCCCCTATTTCAAAATTTTAAACAACACATAAAAAGATGGAGCAAGAGAATTCAATGCATCAAAACTGGTGCCTTTAGGGCTATGAACCAGTCCCTAGGAATATAAGAAGTGACTTACAGGGATTTGGTGAAATAAAATTTCTATGAACCAGAATTCCTTAACGTAAACCAGTCATCTTATACCCACATTGATTCCTTAAAATCTGAGCAACTCTAATCGATGTAGCACCTCTAGGCCCTGCACCAGTCCTGAATTTTCATAAGTGCTCTAGAAAACTTGCCTACGTTTTCATAAAAAGCGGCCAACTTTCATACTTATATAGGTAAATCCATCAAGTATGCATTGCAATTAAACATACCATCCATTCAGTATGGACTATGGAATTCATTAAGAGTTTAACTCAACCTTTCTCATTGCAATTGCACTATACACCATAGGAACGGACAGCAAGATAATAAAATTATAGTGCATCTCAAATCAACCAATAACTTGTTATTACCCATATGAACCTATTTCTTGGATTCTCCAATTACATAGGTTGGGTTACCATCATTGTTGATTTTTGTTATAGGCATAAGCCCCATTCCTCTCGATGTTTTAGACACTAGCTTTCTCCCTAGTGATTTTTTGTTAAAGGGTCAGCCAATTCACTTCTGACCTAACAAGATAAAAAGTTATAACTTCATTATCAAACAGCTGTTTCACAATATTATTTCTTTGGCGTATATGCCTACTCTTGCCATCATAGGACTTATTCATAGCTCGGCATCTTGCCACCTGGCTATCTCCATGTAAACACATATGGAACTGGTTTATTCCGACTAGGAACATCTACTAAGAAGTTTCTAAACCACTTAACCTCATTACCACCCTTCTCAAGTACTATAAACTCATATCCCATCATTGACTTAGTTGTGCAAGTTTGCTTGAACGACTTCCAAGATACTCTACCTCCACTAAGTGTGAAAATAAATCCACTTGTTGATTTTGTCTTGAATCCGAACTCCAATTCACGTTCCTGAATTTTGAAATTACATATTTTTCTCCTCAAAAAGTTTGGCTAAAACCTAACCTTGGAAAACCAAAATTTAAATTCTTTTGAATTTAGAAGTATGCTATCCATTTTGAAAATAATTTCTTCCTTATCTTCAGGTATACAAATATTTTCCAAATTTTAATTTCTTCCTAGAGGAGAAATCCAATTTCACAATGCTAGTACTCAAATTTTGGTCTGGTAAGATTCACCAAGTAAAATATTTAGGAGTAACACACTTCAATACATTGAAGAGTATACACATATGCCTAGAGGCATTCACATAAATAAATTTCCTTCAAAAAGTTTTCATGGAAATTACTTTCATAACCATAGCCACAAATGTCTTTTGGTCACATTAGCCTGTGGAACAGACAATGAATTTGTCACCACTGAGACTAAGCTTAATTTCCCACAATACAATATACATTGCTATCATTTTATTTTGGAAAATGTTTTAATGAGTATTTCCTTTCTCATAATTCTCACTCTATTCCGAAAATTAATATTCCTTACTCATAATTTCTCCAATCTAGTGATATTGACCAAACGAAACATTAACAAGAGAATTTGAATTTTAATCTATAAAATTACATAGGAAGTCACCAAATCCTTTAAATCAAAATTAAGTGACAAGAAGACTTGGTTTCTCTTGCAATCTCTAAATATAAAAACCATACACATATATCCATATCATTATATACATTCCATTTGTCACATCCAAACATTTATTTATTTACCATAGACTTGGTGCGACCCCTATATGTATTACATCACACACTGAATTATTATGTACTATGGTGCAAAAATGAAAGTAATACCCATCATGTTTTAAAACATTACAAGTAAAGTGATTGCTGAAATCAATCAAAAAAATTTTATTCTAATTTATTAAAATAATATAGCATTACATGGCCTAGCACTACCATTGTCTCATAGGTAACTGTTTTTCATTTTAACTAAAATATACATATATAATATTATGAGGTTCATAAATGGGAGTTATTGACTTTTACATCCCACTATGAATATAAATCTTAAAAACCATCATCCAAACCAAATGACTATGTTAGTACTATATATGCATTTATCATGAAAACATGTAACTGTTCCAAATGAATGTTAATGAAATATTTTCTTTAACTTATTCATTAAAGGTTCCCAACCCACCTTATTATTATGTATCATTATCATAATCTGAAATTACCATTTGCAAACACTATATACAATTAACGAAATTGCAAATTCACTGTAAGAATAAAAGTTGCAAATTTTTGACCCAATGCGCATGGTAACATTACTGAGTTTATAGTAGAGGCATAGCAATTCAACAGTTACAATTGTTTGGTCTTTCAAGAGCTTAATGCCCATTGGCTAAAGAGATGTGAATGCTTAGATTTTAAAGGGCACATCATATCTCTTATATACACCATACATGTATATATCTATCTACGAAATAAGCCTAATTAGTACACTTTTTTTTTTCTTCGGAGATGCCATAATGCATGTCAAGTGTTCATAGCTTGCTTCCTAAAGAAAAACTATTTTTCACATAAGGTTAGTCTGGGTAAATTTTTACACAGTAGGCAATTAAAACTTTGTAATATTTCAATCAACTTTATAGCCATATCTTTTCTAAATTTTTTTTTTTTTTAAAGGACTCTATGAATGCTGGAATTGTAAATAGAATAGAAATAATTTTACCGAATCATTGAGTCATTTCACGTTGATCATAGCAGCATCCGACTTTGTTCTTAAGATTGTTGGAAAAATAGGAAGGATACGGCTATGAATCTGATTGAGACATGCAATAGTTTGCACTGTCCTTAAGAACAATTCCGCCCCTCGAAGTCAATGACTCGATGCACAAGGTCTCAGCGCTATACTCTCCAGGATTCAGCAATCGGTGTCTTCCAAACGTGCACTCGAATTGGAAGACTATTTGAGTGCTCAGAATTGCTCCAGAAATAATAAGGAATTTTTCCAAAATATAATTTTTGAAGATTACAGAAAAGAGAGAGAAATTTTCTATATGTAAAATGGAAGAAAGAAGGCTATTTATATTAGACAAACTGCCCAACGGTCATTTTATTAAAAACAGATTTAATAGCCTCCAACGGCCATATTTTTAATACAGGAGTTAATAGATTTAATAGCCTCCAACGGCCATATTTTTTATATTGGAGTTAATAAATTTAATAGTCTCCAACGGCCATATTATAATATAAGATGCTAGTCACATTAATATAAATGACTTTGTTTGTATTTTTTAAATAAAAAACTCAATGCTCAAATAAGAGGAAACCAAAAATTCCAACAAGCACTAGCCAAAACTAAAAGGTAGGGGTCTATTAGTTGTATTACTTGTATATTTACAACTCAATGACCTAGCTAGGTTTGTATTTTACAACCCCTTTCATATATAACTCAATGTTAGAGTATCTACAGTGGCGTTGAGTATAGAAGAACTTAATTAAGATAAACTTAAGTTTGGTACTTTGTAGTGGTGGGAAGTGTAGGATCAAATGAAGTTACGTAGCATAGTAAAAACTGAACTTTATACTTATGATACGAGCAAACAGTGGAGAGAGAACCATTTACGTCTGAAACGGTAAAGAGTCTTAACCGTTTAATTGTCACCAAAATCAAGCTTGATTATCTAAAACCTTCAAACGGTTAAGTGTCCACAGTTTGGTTGCCAAACGATTATCCTTTTCACTGCTTGGCTTTTAAACGCTTAACTCAACTACGTTCTGTGAGCCTGTTTGTCTGTGTATATGTTTATGCGATCTTCATCTTAATTGATAGAACTGCTTATTATGATTTGGGTATTTAGTTAATATATGAATCGATCAAACATAGAGATAATCTTGAAAAACACCCCTCATCTGTTTATTGTCAAACTGCTCTTTGAACCAAATCTGCTTATAATTAATTTTACTAAAACAAGTAGATCAATAAGCAATTTGGGCCACCAAAACTACTTAAAATTGGCAAATAAGTAATGACAAATAGCCACTGTTTGCCACTAAACTTAAGTTTTGATTAATTGTTTTATCTGAGAGCTTTCAAACGGTTAAGTACTGTTCACCGTTTGGTTGTCAACGATTATCCTTCCACCCTTTGGCTTAGAGACGCTTAACCTTAACTTGATCTGAGCAGTTTTAGGGAGACTCCGTATTTGGGACTCTCTTAATCCGAATATGCCTTAAATAATAAGAAAAACAGCTTTTAATGTACCTACCTTGCATTAAAAACTATTTTTCTTGTTATTTATGACAAATTCGGACTAAAGAAGTCCTAAATGGGAGTCTCCCTGTTTTTTCCCCTTTGACCTTCCACATCAACCCCGCCATTACACACGCCTTTGACCATTTTGCTATTGTGACAGCTGGGATAGAGAAATGATAGATGCACAACAAAAACCCACAACTAATTGCACAACCTGTTTAAAAATGTTGGACTTCGTGCTGAAAAAGCTGTACACACAAAAAGACAAAAAAAAAATGGGTGTACAGCTTTTTCAGCACGAAGTCCAACCATTTTAAACAGGTTGTGCAATTAGTTGTGGGTTTTTGTTGTGCATCTATCATTGCTCGCTGGGATATGTGCTCCCATATACAACCCTGTTGAAAATGGTCCACTTAACCGTAAATATTTTTACTCACCAAATTTTAAGTGGACCAATGTTAACTCAAGCCTCTCATTAATTAATGTAGTGAGAGTCTAACTGTATTGACCAATAAAAAACTTAAATAAACATTAGTACATTAAAAATTAGATGAGTAAAAATGCTCTCACTCAACTTTTGGTACATGAAACGGAAGAGGGTGGTTGATGTCACACAGATTGATTCTCTCATCTGATAGAGAGTGAATATTTTCTCTCTATATCTATCTATGTGTTTCTCTCTCTGAAATCTTTTAAATCTTCTGAGGGCCTGAGGCGCCGCTCATTTGTACGTAAGTGTAGTCAGTGGTCGCATCCCTCTCTCTCAAAGCCGTGAAGCATCAATTGAATTGTAGATATACAGATGGGTGTGTACATATATATCTCATTGTGGTGCAAAATGATTCTTTCCTTCTATACATGCATTAAAAGAAGATTTTTTCACCTCTGCGGCCAAGGACTTCTTCTGTACTTTTTTTTTGTTTGGCTACTAGTCTTCTTCTGTACAATTATACTAAGTAATTTTGTTGTGCAGCATACATGAGATCTTCTGTGATACAGCCATGCTTGTATGACTGTATCATACAGTCATATTTTGGTATCAACAAAAGTGTAAATTGGATTGGTAGGTTGTTTTGAAAACTGACCAATAGGGATAAATTGGTCGGTCGGTCAATTTTAACTTGTATATAGAATTCGGAAACTGACCGGTTGATTTTTTGTGCAGTCAGTTTGTGTTTTTTTTTTTAATACATTTTTGTTCACTCCAAAATTATTCACATTTGTTCACCCTCCTCTCACATTGGTTAATGCAGTGGGACGCAAGATTAAATGAGAATTAATTAATTGTGTAAAGTGTTTGACCTCACTATATTAACCAATGAGAGAAGAGAGTGAACAAAAAGTAAACAATTTTAGAGTAAACAAAACTCACTATTTTTTCTTACACTCCCAGTGTCAACATGTGTTATATACTTAGTATGTTAGAACTAAATTACAACATGTTGGCACTACAATGCAGCCATACCAATACGACTGTATCATAGAATCTTCCACCTTACATAAATCAAATAGATAGCATTTTTGCTCACTCAAAAAATAAAAATGGTTCACCAATACTCACCCAAGTATCCCATTGGCCAATGCAGTGAGACCCAGGATTAAACATCATTTGTCTAATTCTGGATTCCATTGTATTGGCCAATAAGATGCTTGGGTGAGCATTAATAAACCATTTTTTAAGTGAACAAAAATATTTTCATACCAAATACTAGTAGTTGCACAAATGAGTGATACTCACTTTGCATCAAAAATATTGGATTCCAGTTGAGGAGCTTAAGACCCTATTCGACCCCAAATGAGTGATACTCACTTTGCATCATTTTCAAAAAGTTTACCTAACATATTGTAATTACAAGTTGCACGCATCATACAAAATTTAATTCTTAGTAACATTAAGTTACAATAAATAGCACATCATATCGTTGCTTAAAAAGTGATACATAAAAGTTGGATGTATTGTGCAACTAAGTCTTTGTTTGGTTCCAAAATTTAGCGAGGAAAAAAGAAAGAAGAGAAAAGTAGTTTCCGAACAAAGAAAATGATAAGGAAAATAGAATAAGTTGAGAAAAAAATTGAACATTTGAATGTTGTAAATTATTTCCGTTTGTTATTCATATATTACAATTACATTTGGTTATCCAATATTGCTCTGACAATAATCAATTCACTCGGGCAATATCCACTATTGCTTTGGCAATATAGTGTTAGTCTTACATTTTAGAAAATTGTACAATATTTAGTGATATTTAAGCATGAAAGAAAATATGAGAGAATTTGTTTTGTTTTTTTTTTTTTTTTTTTTTCTCTCACGAAATTCATGAACCAAAGAGTCTAAAAGTAAAAAATAAGAAGAATAATGTTATAATTCTCAAAATTTGTGTCGGTTCTCAAATACATATGATAATGGGATCATTTTCTATAATGGTTGGACCACTCTAATATTTACATAATCCAATCAAAATTAAATTAACATACTATCACATACGTTTGGGAACAATTAAGATTGTAAAATTTGCATTACTCATTCACCAATTAAAATTAAGTTGATCTGTTGTCACATATGTTTTGAGAACAATTAAGATAATAGTCGGTATAAAATTTAAAAAGCATATCATTACTCTCATTTAAGAATTCTATAAAGTACTCTATACTGGTCACTGACTCACCTATATAAGGATCCCCACTGACTCACTGATCAAGAAACCAACATTTGTCAACTTCAACTACGCCGTTAAGTGCAGAAAATAAAAGGCCAATCCTAGTAAGAGTTCACGGGGTTGAAAACGACATGACAGTTCATTTATGTACATAGAAGATATAAAAATAGTAGTAGTAGGGAATAAGCTTTGCAGAGTACTGTTTCAGCCTATTTATTATGAGTCGGCAAGGAGGGGCAATAGCCAATATTGGCATTAAAGTGGTCATTAATCACTTTTTTTTTTGCTAGGAATCATTAATCACTTAATCACACCTTGCAAGGCTATTTCCTATTGGCATCACCCAGCCAGGTAAACAAATCAATGAATCTCACCTTTTTGACAAATTATTTTTGTGAGACTCTCACAACACTATGATTTCATTATTCTATCAATTCTACGTGAGTCCTTACAAGTAATAAAGAAATCAAAGTGGATGTCTGTGATGATCACGTAAAATAATTTTTTTTATCTTTTCTTTTAGGATTTTTTGGTGTGTTGATTTGAAAAAATAAAAAAAAAAAATAAAGGGAGGGGGGAGGGTTTGGAAATCCTTGAATAGGAAATGCTCATTCCAAGTATCACCTTTTAGTTGGGTTTTATGTGAATTAAGGTTTTGTTGGTTTAGTTTGGTTCAGTGGTTTAGAGAATACGTAGTTCAAAATACTTTTGTATTTGTACCATACACTTGAATTTGAGAAATGCTAGACACATATTCTGAACAACACCCCAAATCACACTCTTTGCTTTAAATGCATGTACCTTGTGCTGTTTGAATTTTTTACACTTTTCTGTGTACCACTTGCACAGCACATGGTACATACATTTAAAACAAGAGTGTGGTTTAAAGTGTGATTTGAAATGTGTGCCTAACATTATTGCTTGAATTTTATCGAACCAATTGATGTGCCAATCACAAAGCTGGTTTTTTTTTTTTTTAATCTCCCGAAACAGACCTTTAACAATTTATTTTATTCTTTTGTAATACTAGCAATTAAATTATTCAGCATATAATATGAGCTGAAGAAAAATCGAATGGAGCTACTTACATAGGTTAAAATTTTGATTTTATTATTTAATTCTCCTACTATTTCCCTCGTTCTCTTCTCATTTCACCCAAAAATAAATAAAACTGGAGTTTTGTAAAAATGCATTTCTATACAAGGTAACCCATTAGTTTTCAAATAATAGACACAATTTAAGGAATATCATACATAGCTTCAAAACAAAAAATTAGGAAAAGCACTTTCAAGAGTATAAACTCTATAATACATTCAAGTTCTACGGCTATTAGTATGTAGAATCCTCTCAATCAGTGCAAGGGTTTGACTCTCCGTAGAGGATAGTATTTGTCCGTTTATTCTTCAGTATGTTATGTGGTTCTTATTAGGCTTTGCATTGGGCTATTGTCTATGAAGCACGGACACGGACACTTCGACACGGACACGACACGATACCGCCACGCCGACACGACAAATTCTAAAAAATGAAGACACGACACGTCGGGGATACGTTTATTTTTTTAATTATATATTTTTTAATTTTAATGTTATGCTAATTCTTATGTATTATAATTATAAATAAAAACACGTTATCAAAAAGAATTTATACAAAAACACATTAAGATTATATATTCCGTAAAAAAGTACTCATTTACACAAAATTTCTGCCCAAAAAAAAGGCTTCAACTTGGGTCAAGGCAGAGTTGGATCAAGGCTTCAACTTGGGGAAAATACAAATTATGTAGCAATCCACTACTATCTTGGGACTATAATATTTTTTAACAAATAAATAAATAAAGTGTTCCTGAATTTTTATCAATTATCTAATGACCCAATGTAAAAAAAAATGTAATAATTAGTAGTTTCCACAGGATCACTTTATACCAATTAACAAAGGAAAATTAAAGCAAGCAAATACCGCAAGTCAGACGTGTCTCGTGCGTGTCCACACATGTACATTACAATCCAGACGTGTCTCATTACAAAAGTGCTTTTTAAGTTTTATATTATTAAACATTAAAAAAACTGAAAATCAAGTCAGACGTGTCTCGTGCGTGTCCACGCGTGTCTATAAAGTGTCCACCGCGTGTCGGGGTGCCAAAATACAATTATGCAAAGTAGGACACAGTTTTGAAGTGTCCGACACGTGTCGGGCAAGTGTCGGGCAAAGTGTCGCGTCCGATACGTGTCCGACACTGGTACGTTACAATTTTTGAAGTGTCGGTGCTTCATAGGAGCCTATTGTGGGGCCTTCAAGTTGAATTGGGTTAGGTGTGTGTTTGTGGTCGTGTGTCCAAGTGTAGACCCAAAAAAAAAAATTCTACCACTATAAGATTTTAGTTTTAACATTTCTCAATCATATATTCAACGTACTTGTCAAAAGAAAAAGAAAAGATAAGAAAAAGGTTTTCATTTATGCTGTTGCTTGCTTGGTCCAGGTTCAGAATAGAAATGTTGATTTAGTCTGCTGGATAAGAATAATTTATACTTTCCAATTTCGAATTCTAAATTTTTCTTCCCAATTGTGTTGCTAATTATACCATATGTTGCGATGGTGGTTGCTCAGCATGATGTGGTATAACCATCATAATTTTTTAGAATTAAATTTGAGAAGCATAACATTACTCTTTGCATAATAAACGTATATTCTCCAGCAAAAAAAAAATTCTTTAATCTTCATGATAAACTCAAATTTTCTCTTTCATGCTGGTCACAACATTCATAGCACGCTTGGGCCAAACTGTAAACTCAGATAGTTTAGGTTCACATCTCTCTTGAGTAAACCTTGACTTAACTGATATATAGGTATCTATAGACAATTGTCTGATATTTTGGATTTATCAATAGAGGCGTTCGAACCCAAATGAAGCCAAAAATGTGCGTGATTTGACACAATATAAGTTATACTCAAACCTCAACCCCACCAATGAAAACAAAACCAGGTCACCTCGGGCTAGTCCCATTCATAACTTTTTCTTCACTTGTTTCTGTTCACATATTTAGAATATAAAGCACCGCCAAATTCTCATAAGAATAACGCTATGTTACAAAATTTTACTGCTAGTCATATTGTCACAGTAAGAATTTTTAATGTCAGAGTAAAATTATTGCTAAAAATTTTAGCGACAAAAAAAAAAAGTAGAAACCTTTAATGCCAGAGCAAAAATTAGTGTTGTTAAAAGTTTTAGTGATACGTTTTTTTTTTTTTTTTTTTGCGCTAAAACTTTTAACAAAACTTTTTTGCTATGATATTAAAGGTTTCTGCTCTAGTAATAGGGGCAGCCAATTTTAATTCAAAGTCTAATTCTCAAAATGCCTTAACAGTTGTGTCACGCGTTGTGAAAGTAATTAGCGACCTCCCATGTTATTCAACTGACAAATCATTTGAAAACTAATTTGGAATTTAAATTTGGAAACCCAGCATAACCCTTCTTAGAATGTCAATAAATTGCAATCCGAAAGGGTAAGCAATTGCTTTTCAATCATGTAGAATCTCTCATAACTGTGCATAAATTGTTTCACATATTGAGGGCAGGGCTAGGTGTGATTGGATTAAAAGTCCTTTTTAATTGAATAGTCTACTGTTTGGGTACGCTTAACCACGGGGGACTAATATTCCATTTCAACTAAATAGTCCCCCATAGGACGAACTATTTAATCTCACGGAGGGTGTCATATTATTATGTCATACCCCGCAGCAGCAAAAATAGAGAAAATAAATTCCTTTTTGAACTCGTAAGCTATGATTGTTGAAAGTCATCACATTGTCCATAACCAAAATCCAATCATCAGAGTAATGAATCAAATCACGCATTGAAAAGTTCTAAGGTCGTTATATAAAATGAGAGTTCAATACTACAAAACCATGAATGTTTGCAGAAACATAAATAAAGTATTACGGCAACATATGCCGATTACAAACTTAACTATTACAGTAGTCTCTTAAAACACAAACATAAACTAAACTAGGCGAAGCTTCAGGTCTTCAGCTCGTGTAGTAGTTGTCTCCGGCATAGCCTCCATCATAGTAGGCTTCATCCTCATAGCCCCTAGTCATGTACCCCTCTCCTGTATACTCATAACCTTGGCCAGCTGGACATAGAATATCCAGCGGCATAAAATGCTATCAGCTACGGAAGCTAAGTGAATACAAACAGAGAATTGATAGATATGCAGTATATAAATAACATCATTAATGATCATATCGCCGTTCACGTTCATGAATGCACTAACTCGACATATATATCGACGGACATCGTTCCCATTGCTCCCAACATAATATGGACTCTTGGGTCCACATCTCACACATAGCTTCACATCCCATAATTACTCATCTCACACCTCGATCCATACCTTATTAACTTTAGCAGCCTCGAGATGAAGTCCCACACTCTGGCCAAAACGCCCTAGCCCAAGTAGAAAATATCTGATTCTGAAACACAATCCACTCAACTGTGTCAGGGGACCTGGTCGATTGTTTTTCACAAAATGAGGCAGTGTATTGCTCACAAAAGGCTCCAGTCGACTGGTTTCATTGCAGCAGCACAATCTGCAAAATTCCAAGTTAAAAGCTTTTATGAAATTATCCAGAGATCAAACACACACTCCAAACTCATTCTAAAGCGATCCTAACTAGATTATAACATTACCAAAACATAATTACAAAAAATCACTAACTATTACAACATCAAGAATTCATTCTAAGTTTCCAAGTTAAACATAGATTGAAAGTCATAAAATCTCTATTACAACAACTCCATTTCAAAACTATGGGGTGAACATACTCCTTCGCCTTATAATTGAATTCCCAACACCCCGTGATCACTTTCCCAATTCCTTGCCAGCATTAACACCTAAAATGGTTATTTAAATAACCATACATATTCGATTTGTTTAAGCTAACGCTTAGTGAATAAAACAACAATGCACATGAATGATAAACATGCTCGCATTCACATTCTCTGCATTTCATACTAGTCTCCGGAGTCTCACGTGTACGTTCCACACTCCTAGTCCGCGACTCCTCGCCAATAAGTAAAAGCAACTAGGTAAGACCTACATTATTTTTTTCTTCAAACGTGCGACCTTATGCCTATAATGACTCCACAAAATGGCTTGGTACCACGTTGTAACACCCGTACCCGGAACAGAAGACTAATGTGATATTAATATATATTAATTTAAGATAATTAATGCATAAGATGGTTTAAGGCGGGGTTATGAACCCACAGGTAAAAAGGTGTTCAATGCGGATATACATGAAAGTTTTGTAAAAAGCAGGACTGCTATAAATGTGGGGCCCAATGAGGGTCTAATTAAAATAATTTGTATTTTGATGTCATTATAGAGTACTTGTTTAAATGTTTACAGATATTATTATATCTTATGATAGGTTAAGGGGACCAATTTGGGTACCCATGTGAGGGCTTATTTGAATATAATTCATAATTGGTAGGTATAATAGCAACCTCATGATTTATGTGGGACCACATTTAGGACCCACACGGGACTTAGATTAAATCCATTTAGAAAAATGTGGGTAGTTAACATAATTAACACGGGGGGTTTCATAATAAAGCATAAAGAAAGTTGGTGGAGGTAAATGGGAATAAAGCAAATTTGTACCAACGCATATGCATGTAAGCATATATGTCCTATGGTTAGTAAACAAGCTGGAAATTTCAGAAAGTGGAGAGGATAAAGAGCTCTTGATTCGGTGACGGAAATCCACGTGACGTTTCTTGCCGTTTCTTCGCCGTCTGAAGTCGGATTTACGATCGGAGACCATATTTTGACTCGTGGAGGTAAGAGGATCGCACGCACGTCCTTTATTTTTAATTTTGGCAACGTTTTTACAGCAACCATTCTTAATAGATGATGTTTGATGTATCAAACTTATGTAGGATTACTACCAGTTAGAAATTGAGTTAAAATTTGGAAAGAATTGGGGGATTCTAGGCTTAATTGCGTGAAATTCGAGGAGATGAGTGTTCTAATCCCACAATTGGATGTTTAGTTATGTTCATGTGATGATTGTTGATTAATTCATGCTTATGTACATAAATGTTGATAAATTTGGAGTAAAGCATGTCAATTATGTGTAACTTGCCATGTTATATGCTTAAGTTGCTTATGTGGTTATGTGGATCAAAGAAAAGTCAAGTAGTGGTCACCATTTATAGGTCCCATATGTAAGGTATAGTAAGCCCTCAATGAGCGGGGCGTGGTGACGACCACGATGATGAAATGGTGATGCCTTCGGGGTCACAAAAGAGTGTGATACGCTATATGTGATAAAAGAGTGAGAATTTTCGGGGTGAGAAGGACTTGGGGGTGGAGGCCTAAGATACTTGACTTTTCGGAGATCAATTTTTCGATGTTTATAATGATTGTTGCATTTGCATATTGAACATTCCAATAGCATGATTAGTTCCCTCACTAAGTGAAGGCTTAAACGAAAATTTGTTTTTTGTTGTGGTTATTGAATAACCATCGCAGATGCCGAATGGAAGAATGAGAGGAAATGATCTGCGCGCGGGGTGGGCGTGAGAGATGTAAATATGTGGATATGTTCACATGCTTAGATGATCTTGGTTTTAAATGTAACTTTTGTATAATAGCATGTTTAGACAACTTGTGTTGGGAAGATCTTGTATTTTGCTAAATCCATGTTAGTGTTAGTTGTGTCCTGTAGTGAAGGTTGAACTTGCAAGTCACAAATTGTGTATATTGGGAAGAGAATTGGAGTAATAAGTTACTTTGGTTGTCAGTTGAACTTAGTTTTCCTTTGGTTGATAAACTATGCAAGCATTGGGTTAAGATGAAGATTTTGATGTAAGTCCATGATCCTAAGGAATATTTAGTGTGTTTGATCGTTGTGTTTCACTTGGGTATCTTAATTAGATGTTTGGAAGTACTTAGGAATGTTTTGAAATGAGTTTTTGATGTTCCCATATGGTTTGGTTTAGTGTGGTGATGTTTAGGTATGAAAATTTGCAGTTTTTAGCAGCAGAAAACTGCTTTGCAAAAGCCAGATCGATCCGGCCTTTTTCACGGATCGATCCGCCTCTTTATGGGGACATTATGCTAGAAAATATCTTTACGGATCGATCCGGCTTCAAAGGGTGGATCGATCTGTCCTTGTAAAATTTGACTGTCCACTTTTACGGAAACATGCATAACTCTTTCTACAAAATTTGGATTCGCGCACCATTTTTTGTGTTGGAATTGAGACTCAAATACCTATCTTTTAGTATAAATTTTGGATATACTTTAATAATGACAATTTTGCCCTTGGGGCTATTTTGTGTCAATAAGGTTGTGTTATGTGGTCTAATTCATGGTTTCTTTAGTAAATTAAGGATGATTTGGCGTGAGGGCTTTGTTACACGTGTCTTAATCCGTCCGAGGCGGATTAGGGTGTGACACACATGCTCCTTTGACCCAAATAGCAACTCAACATGCTCAACACATTGCATCGTGCTTTTGACATAATCCAAAACATTACACCGTACAATTGAGCCTACTTATCAATATAATCTTCCAATATGAACTACACAGTATATATCTATGAATTAACACATGATTTTCATACAAAACATGAATACATGTCAACAAATCATTCCAAAACACATAGTTGAATTACTCACCTCCGATTAACGCTCTTAAAATTCGATCCACAGAAAACCCGAGCACAAGGATCATGCAGAAGTCCGCCTAGTACAATTCCTATTGATTTTTTAGGAAAATTCTAGAAAATGAGTGATGTTATCAAAATCAAATTCTTATTTAACCCTGTTAAAAACGTAGTATGTTGGAAGTAGGGTGTCGAGTCCACAGGGATTGATACAAGAACAACGTTTGGGAAGTTTAGTAACTAATTATAATGCTCAAAAGAAAGGAGTAAGAAAAGATGATGAAAAGGAATAAAAATGATTTTGCGTCTTGCGGCTTTTATTTGGTTTTTGGAGGAGAAAAGGGGAAAATAAATACTAATCTAAAAAGTAATAGGTTGGGATCATTCCCCCCCATCTTGGGTCACAACAAGATAAAATGGACTAGTGTTTCAAGCACATTCTAAGGTAACACTTCATTGTGGCATGTCATCAAACACAAGGAGTGCATCTATGTGAAAGATGAAGGAAGCTTTGAGATTTTCATAGAAACGGATTTGAAGCTAACGTTTGACTATCAAGGATGCATGACAGACAAGATGAAGCCTCTATGGCTTCTAATCCGAATGATTTGTCCACTACACTAATTAATCTACTTGGTGGACAAATCACTATGAAGCCATCGAAAGATAGTATTTAAAACCCAAGAGTTTGAACAATCAAAGATGCTTGACATCAAAGATGAAGACCCCAAGTTATAAATCCCACACACAACATTTATCAAACACATGGAGTGCAAAACAAAAAGTTACATAATATTCCATATGAAATACATAGGGTAGGATTCAAAGTCTAAGCGTTGACAATCAAAAATGCAATACAAAGTAGATGAAGCCCCTAGTTTTGAATCCTACACAAATGAACCCTAGAAATGCTACCACATTAAATCCAAGAGCTCATGATCCACAACCTAAGTAATCTAACTAATAATAGAAAACATAGCATTATCCTCAAAAGAGAAGAGATAGAAAATATACCTAGCCATTAAAACTTCAATGAAATCTTCAAGTTTATACAAATGAAGAAGAAATAGAAGGGAACCCAATTGGGTTCCCAAAAATGAGAGAAGAAGAAGAATGTTGGGAGAAAAACACCAAAAGATAATATATATATATATATATAATCTATCTCTTTCTATTTATACAAAAAACACAAAAATGGAAAACTTGTAAATAAAAAGGGGGCAAAACATAGCAGCAGCGGATCGATCCCTTCTTTGGGCCGGATCGATCCGCCTTTCATCTGGGCAGTTGATATCTCTTCGAAAAGCCGTAGATCGATCCCTTCATTGGGGCAGATCGATCCATCTTGGGATTTTTCTGGCAGAATGCTCCTTCGGAATTGCGGATCGATCCGCTCAAAAGGCCGAATCGATCCGTGTATTTTGAAACTGATATCAGGCTCCTCTAAAACACACGGATCAATTCGCTCATTGGGCCAGATCGATTCGCCTTTGCTGAAGTTCTTTCCTTTCCCTTTTTATGATATAAGAACCAAACGGAGTTGGTTCTCACTTTGAACAAGTTCCCAAACACTACAAGAAAGAGATTTTTATTAGCAATAAGTGAACAACAACAAGAATAACAAAAGTACAATTTATCCATTAAATCTCCCAATATAAGTGATAATTTGTGTGCAATAAGGGTAAAAACATGAAGTTAAGAAAGCAATATTGGACACGAATCAATGAGTTTTCGGAAAACTTAGCCAAACAAGTCCTAATGGATATCAAAACGAAGCTCTTACCTCTAGGAGTTCGAATATGAAATCTGGAGAAAAACAAACGGACAGAAGTTCTTCGATTTGTGTCTTGACGTTCTAAGCCAAGAAATCCCCAATCTCATCTCTCTTGAATTTCTAATTTTAGGTTTGTAAGAAATATGTGGGCCATACGGGCACCCACATATATTGGACCGAGTCCAATGGGCCATGGCTCTTGGAGCCCTAGGGTTTGGATATTATATGTGTGTATATATATATGATATAAACACAACATATTGAGAGATCCCCTAACATCACAGTAGCCTCTCTCTCTCTCCCTACGGTTCATCTCTCTCTTGGCCATCACCAAAGGAGCCATGGGATTTAGCACGTGATACGTATGAGGACCGCTCTAGTAGTGATCTTTACGACCTAGGCGATGCATAAGAGAGTACACGGAGGCAACATGGAGCAGTAGTTCGTGGGTGAAGACGTCGGGCTCGTAACAACACCGTTCGGCGATCCGTCGGGTTATTCCGCTAGGTAAGTGACCTAAACCCGACTCGTATGCTTGTGTGCATATTATCTACATTGGTATCAGAGCCTGTAGGTGTTTGATTCGCCCGTAGATCACCCAAATCGAATCTGCCATTAAAGCTTAACCAAGCTTTTTACCGAAACTTTGAAAGAACTTGATTTTGAAGTGGGTCTAATGCTAAACTCCAATAGGGGTCCAAATTTTTTACATGGTTGTGTTCCTAATAGTCCCTATAGTCCCCGCATAAAATCTCATAACCTGATTATCTCCGATGAGGGAGATATAGCCTAACAAAGTCACTGCGATGCGCTGCAATGGCTGCTGCGCGATAGGTTATGTTTTGGAAGAGATGAAACTGTGTTTTTGGGTTGGCCCAGTCGCACCTTTTGGCGTGTGAAGCTCAAGCCCAATGCTTTCCTATTTGCACAGTGTAAGTGGGACCACTGAATTCGTGGTCATCAAATTTTTTTGGATTGGCATGATCACGTGGAGGTGGGTTGTGACTTCTGAGATACCATTATGGACTTTTACCATTTTTTTTGTTTTTTTTTCCAAAGAAGCCCCTTAACTAGTTTGAATTCTTAAAAGCTATCCTCTTGTTAATTAAAACAAATGTTTTTAAGATTAATTTTAAAATACAAAAAAATATTACTTTTGTATTTTTATTTTTCTAGTGTTTTGAACACTGTTTGGGGCAGAGAAATTTTTTTGGGTAAATTAACTTTTATTTTATATGTTTTGAAGCATATAAATATTTAATTGGTATAAAGTCCATAAAATAACATTTTTGTAATATTTTTTTCAGTGCTATATACACTGTGTGGGACCAGAAATAATTTTATGATAAATTATTTCATTGATTTTTGGTATTTTAGAGCATAAAATATGTGTTTTATATACGTTTTTAATTGCTTAAAATATCCAAAAATTACATGTTAATTTTTGAAATTAATATATAGTGTCTAGGACACTGTAAGGGACTCTAAGATAATTTTTGTGTAAATTATCATGTATTTATGGTATTTTAGAGCATAATTAATGTTTATGGACGTTTATTTAATTGCTTAAAATAGCCAAAATACATTATTAATTTTTGTAATTAATATGGGACATAAGGGACACTGTTTTAAGACCATGCAAAATTTTGTGGGACCCATAGATAATTTTTGGTAAATTATCTCAATCATATTAATATTTTAGAGCACATAATTATGTGTTTTTGTACGCATATTAAATTGCTTAAAATATTTTTATTGATTATTAATTCAAGGAATTAACACAATGTGTTTAGAACACTAGTGAAAGCTTGAGAAAATTATTTTAGTATTTTCTCGCTCTTTGGGACATATTTTAGAGCATATATATTGTGTTGAATACGCAATATTAATTGCTTAAAATATAACCAATTAAAGTTGTTAATTCTTGAATTTGATGTCTAGTGTTTTTGTACACTGATTGGAGTATTGAGAAAATTGTATGAATTATCTCATATTTGTTTTGGTATTTTAGAGCATAAAATTTATGCATATGGGCATTTATTTAATTGCTGAAAATAGCCAAAATAGATTATTAATTTTTGAAATTAATATGGGGTGTTTAGAACACCATATTAGACCACTTAAAATCCTTGAAATTTTTGTATTTTTAGGAACTTTGTTGCTTATAGTTAATTTTGTTTAACTAAATCAATTTATTTCATTAAATTGATTCAAAATGTTTTTTGGGCCTTGGTGAAATTCCGGAAATTTTTATATATAATGAAAAATTTGTTTTTCAATTAATTACACTTTCCATAAGGTTTTAAATTGATTGTTAATTTAAAGGGCCCTTAATAAATTGGTTTTAAATTATGTTTTAAGACCTAAAATTGGGTTAAAATTAATGAAAAATTCTGAATTTTTTCATTGATTTTACCTAGGTTATGGGAGCTATTCGGGCTGTGCAATAATCATTTTATTGCACATTTTATTATTTTTAGAGGCTCATTGCATTATTTGGTCACGTTTAATTACTGTTGTTTGTGATTGGTTGACCCTATGACCTCTAATTCCTCCTCCTTAAGCGGAGTGACGAATGAGTCCATTCATTTTTTGAATAAGACCACATGAGTGCTTGATGTGTGTGATTAATACAATTTAATCTGGCTTAAATGAATGGACAATAATTGACAATTTGTGGAGCTTGTGTCCTCACGATGTATGTTTAAGGCTGTTCTTGTATATGTTTATGAACAAAGCATTCCTATTTTTTATGGGCTATAAATGTAATGTGAGGATGAGTGTTTACATTTCTTGTATTGGAAAAGCCTACTTGTAAAGGGATGGTTTTCTTTGTTCATAAATCATACACTTGAATTACCTTAACATGAGCTCTAAGTTGTCAATTCGGACCCACGTGGGGGTCCATGCGCATTTTTGTTGTATGGCGCACTTTATATCTTGTGGATGATCTTAGATAGGTAATTGTACCATCTAATTGATGTTTGTTTAGAAAAATCAATTATAAAAAGTTTTTCTTAATTTACAAAATTAAGATTTGATTAATGAGCAATAGCGAATTTTTTGGTCTTAAATTGTAGAAAGGGGAAAACTCATTTGTAATTGGATTTTAAAACAAACCTTATGAAATGTGCAAATAATAATGTCAATCCCTTGCGCATGTTCTCAAATAATATTCTTCAAATTTTTTGGATTCACAAAAACAAATGTTTTCCAAACCACACTTTGTCGATCTTTATAAAAGTAACAAGTTTAAAAGGAACTAATTTTTGTAATATGGCACTGTAAAGTAACACACCGATAGAATGAGTAAGAGCTTGTGGGCTTTAGGCTTATTCTATGGTCCAACCCATTAAACCGAATAATGGGCCTCCGGCCCAATATCATTATAACCTTAATAGCCTATAATACTTGGCTCGAGAAGGATCATAGCACGCGCTTTATGATAAGCAGCATGTACCATGATCTTGTTGGGAAGTATATGTACTACCCAATAGCCAAGGTATTATGGCATCAGCTCAAATTTGTTTTCGATGACACATTCACTACTAGAATAAACATCTAGTTATGAAGTTCGGGAAAGTAAAGGAAACGTTCCAAGTGCACGATGACTGGACATCTAAGGTCGATGACAGGTATGATTCGTGATTTCAAAATACTCGGAACATCTTTACTGGCGAACTGCAGTTTCAGGCTAGGATTAGTTCTTTGTCTGATTCGCGGGTCCATAGAAAACAAATCATGATCCACAACGGAAATGTTAAATTTTTGGTTTTGACATTTTCTGACATGTTGAGCTGAGTACGGAGCGCCAAAAGGTTAGGCGAACCGTATAGCTGCACTCTTGACCTTTACTTCCATAAGAAAAAAGAAGCGCAAGGCCAGTGGGCCTAAACGCAATGGTAAGGGTAAACCCGCCTAGAGGCAGGGTAGGGCCAGCAAGTTTGCGCCCAAGGCTGACAAGGTGGAAGAGCGCAATCGAGGGCGTTTTTCAGTTCGGTGGTAATAGGATGGACATTTTTGGGTGGTAGTGTTACTAGGACATGGTTATCTAAGGATAACTGCTTAAGAATTGTTTTCATAAATTCTAGTTTTCTCTGTTAATTTATTCTGAGACATAGCATGCTAGACTTGAACGCATAGGATGTGATAGGATGACTTGATTAGCTCGAGAAGCCCTTTTGGGCCCACTCGCTAAGGTTGACCTACCTATGTGTGAGTCTTGCTTAGTTGGCAAAGTATGCCGAAAGCCTTTTAGAGAGGCTATTAGAGCTACTCAAGCATTAGAACTAGTTCACTCAGATATCTGTGGACCTATGATTGTAAAGGCACGTTATGGCGCCTCTTATTTTCTCACTTTTATAGATGATTTCGCGCGATGTGAGGATCGCGAGTGCTTATCTAATCAGTTCTGGGAATTGTGTGAGGAAAAAGGGGATACGCAGACAACTTTCTGTTCCGGAAACTCAGCAACAATATAGTGTTGCAGAAAGAAGGAATAGGACATTCCTAGATATGGCTAGGACTATGATGGCGCAAGTCAACCTCCCAAAGTTGTTTTGGGAGGATGTACTCTTGATTGCTGCCTACATACTAGAGTGCCTCTCCTCAGTCAATTCCTTCTACCCCCTTATGAGCTGTGGAAAGGCGAAAAGCTCATTTCGGAGCATTTGCGCCCGTGGAGCTCAGGAGGCTATGTTCACTATACCTCGCATAAGTGCGAGAAACTACGCTCGAGAGCTAGAAAGCATACCTATATAAGGAATTCTAATAGCTCAACAGCCTATGTTACGTATAAAGAACAAACGGGTATAGGAATGACAGAAATGGTACCACATGATATTGAAAATGACTTCCCCAGATTCGTATTACTAAGAGATATCTTGACCTCTATGAGTTGGAGGATGTTGAAGACAACATACCATCTTTAAGCGAGGGTGGGGAGATTGAGAATCCACATCCAATGATCGCTGTAAAATGGTACTAGTCTCTAGCCGAGTGGGAGTACACCGCTAGACGCTAGTGGGAGTGTACCAGATAGTGGGAGTGCACCACTAGGCACTCAAGATTCTCAGGTAGTACACTGTATGGTGATGAAGAAAAAAGTCTCTATCGCTATTTTGAAATTGAGGAAGACATTTTCATATGTGTGCAAATGTGTGCACAAGTGGATGAGGATGAGTCTGCTTCTTTTGTTGAAGCGTTTTTCTTCGTCTGTTGAAGCTGAGTGGATAGTTGCTATGCTAGATGAGATGAGTTCTATAGACGCGAATAAGGTCTGGGAGTTAGTTGACAATCCGCCTGTGCGTAAGACGATTGGAGACAAGTGTGTTTTCAAAATCTAGCGCAAGGCAGATGGTTCAATTGACAAGTATTAGGCGCGCCTTGTGGCAATAGTTTGTACCTAGAGAGGGTATAGACCATGGAAACATGTTCTCCCAAAGGGTGAGATCTGACTCCATTCGTCTTATCCTAGCAATTGTCGCATATTTAGTTTTTGAACCTTTTTAGTTGGATGTTTAAACTGTCCTTTTCTCAATGGAGAACAAGACGACGAGATAAATATGGATCATCCCATTGGTGTTGTGACCAAAGGGAATGAGCGCAAAAGTGTGCTGTCTCAAACGATCTATTTATTTTCTCAAATCGTCTAGGCAGTGGTACAATGTGTGCACATTAAATGGTCCAAGGAAAGTGTTTTAATTCTTTATATGTTGATGACGTCATTTTAGCTGGGAATGAGATGAGTTCCATTGTCGCCACTTGAGAGTGGTTGTCCTCTCAGTTTGAGATTGAGGACATGGGTGATTCCAACTATGTGTTGGAAGTTTAGACTGTGAGATATTGTTCTCAGAAGCTCCTCTGTTTGTCTCGAGGGACTTACAAGATGTAGGTTCTTGAACGTTTTCACATGAAAAACTGAAAACCCATAGACATCCCATTTTTGGGGGACTCACCTTGACCTTAGATCAATGTCTTAAGAATAATGAGAAGAGGAAACAAATGTCCAGTTTGCCATATCCGTCCGCAATAGGGAATCTGAAGTATGCTAATGTGTGTACTCGGTCAGATGTCTGCTATGCGGTTGGTTTAATTAGTCGTTGTCGTAGCAACCATGGTCCTGTCACTAGAGAGTAGTGAAGAGTATCTTGCGATATATTCGCAGGAGTACTGTGGACCTTGCCTTATGCTGTCCACGATGGAAGTATAATATGTGGTGTGCTCTGCAGTTGTAAGAGAAGCTGTTTTGGTTGAAGAGTTTTTTTGCAATGGCTAGGCTCTTTATCTCATAGTGATGAGGTTGTGCTCATCAAAGGTGATAGCACGTAAGCTTGAGCATATGCAAAAGATTTCAAAAACCATTCTAGCACGTGTCACATTTGAGATGTGGTTTGCGCAAAGGGAAGTTGTCTTGAGGCATATCTCCAATTGGGGATTTGATGTGCTTAGACATTTTATTGTGGTATTGACATTATTATTCAGGTTTTTATAAACTAATTGGTTTCCATACATATATGTTTGTTATATGAATGGAATGAATGCACATTTCTTATATGTCACCGGGCTTGAATCGACCTGCTCACACGGGTGATTCACCTTGGCGCCAAGATAGCGAACTAGGACATGCGTGTCCATGGCGCTTAGATGGCGAGCAAGATGAGACATTTGTGTTCATGGCGCTTAGATAGCTAGCTAGGACATGTGTGTCCATAGCGCTTAGAAAGCGAGCTTGAACACTTATATCTACGCAGTATAAGAACAGCGAGCTAGATATAAACCCTATTATTTCTATATGTCGCCTTAGATGGATCTAAGATGAGACCTTATACTTGGTCGAACATAGAGATATCCCACGACTCTATGTAGCCTGTTTACAGCCGAATGTGAGTTTTCAGATGGGCGCTTAGAGGAGCGACTATGCTGGGAGACTCAGGTTAGACGTTTTGTGTAACGTCTAGACTAAGATTCGTATGGCATTACTTGTTTTTCCAAACATAGAGTGACATGCCCATTTTTATGGAAGAACGCCATAGCATACATATCATACTGTATATGCTTTTGCGATCGACTGTGGAGCAGTGAATGGATTCCTCTTCATTGCTGTGTGAGCCATGTAGCATATCCAAGACATTGGTTATCCTACAAACTGGTTGCCTTCACGACTTGAGACTATGTCATGAAGAGGACGCTTGATGACAGCTACTTTAGCATGCTATCCTAGGACGACGAGACAATTCCGTTCTATGGGGCGTGTCTGGGCAAGCGGTCAAGTTAGTCGGATTGATATGTGGGCTCAGGGAAGACCATTCAATAACACACCATGTTTTTGTGACTCATTAGCAGGCCTGCGACAATCGTAATTTGTTACTGATATGTCATGAGTACATTACATTGAGGTGGTGCAGCACTTCTTTTCACCGAGGGATTGAGAATGCTGTGTCCGGTGTGGTTGAATCGTCTAAGGCATACACGAGAAGCTTTCGAGTGATGTGTCTTGCTGGTTATGGTGATGATTTGGCATTACACTCCTGTCGCTGTACTTTCTTTTCGTAAGGTCGCACGTTCTATTTCCCTGTATGAAGAGATGAGAAGTTCTGTTTCGAGAGATTGGTTTTAGTACTAGCCCTATGTGGGTGAGTGGGAGATGTAAGAAATATGTGGGCCATACGGGCACCCACATATATTGGACCGGGTCCAATGGGCCATGGCTCTTGGAGCCCTAGGGTTTGGATATTATATGTGTGTATATATATATGATATAAACACAACATATTGAGAGATCCCCTAACATCACAGTAGCCTCTCTCTCTCTCCCTACGGTTCATCTCTCTCTTGGCCATCACCAAAGGAGCCATGGGATTTAGCACGTGATACGTACGAGGACCGCTCTAGTAGTGATCTTTACGACCTAGGCGATGCATAAGAGAGTACACGGAGGCAACATGGAGCAGTTGTTCGTGGGTGAAGACGTCGGGCTCGTAACAACACCGTTCGGCGATCCGTCGGGTTATTCCGCTAGGTAAGTGACCTAAACCCGACTCGTATGCTTGTGTGCATATTATCTACAAGGTTAAACTTATGAAAATATCTCACATCTTTATATATATAGACACAACTCTCGAAAATTGTGTTTACCTCCCCGCGAGTTCTCAAAACTCCTAAGTATTCTCCGAAACTTCTTACACGCCTAATTCATTGCTTCACGAGTGAAAACTAAAGATTATAAAAGTTTTTGTTTAAATTCCGTTTGGTTGCTAAAATTCGATTTCACATGATTTTACTAAATTACTAATTAGCCTACCACCTATATAGCGTGTTAAGTCGTCCTCACCAGGATACTAAAATTAACAACATAAAGAAATTCTAAACTAGATAATAATACAGATAATGAAATACACAGGTAAACATTTATTTCCAGATAAACATTTAGGGTATTCTACAATGACCGTCTCAATCTCGGAGAGACGTCACCACATCAAAACACTCATTCTACACAGTCTTACAGGATTCTCTTATACAGACACCCAAATCAACTCGTAAGTCACAATTCACTCACACATGTGCCACAAATGCACAACACATCACATTATTATGTATGATAATGTAATGAAAAGCAACAACACGCATATGGGTGTTATACCGTCTCAATCTAGGAGAGACTTCACAACATCACAACATTCATTCCATACTATCTCAGAGGGTTCTCTTATACAAATACCCAAAAATTGACTCGTGAATTACAAATCACCCACACACGTGCTACAATACACATCACTTCGCATTATCATGCATGACAATTGAAATCAAGTACGATAAACCCGTACATGGGTATTATAGTTAAAAGGCAGCATTATCGTCACATAGGGGGTTATTTCCAAAATTAACCCATCAAAGGTGTTTAAGCGTTATTATTTTTGGCTAATTTTAAAATTTTCATCAGTATTGAGTGAAATCTTAACAGTTCACTTTAGTCCGAAACCACAGGGGGTAAGTGTCCACTTTTAAAGTATAAGGGGTAAAGTAAAAATGGGCCTTATAAAATGTAGTTAACCCTTAAAGTACCTTATTAGAGAGAGAGAGAGAGAGAGAGAGAGAGAGAGAGAGCAAACAGATCTCACCAGAGGATGCGACGACTTGGAGGAGAGGGAGATGAAGAGAAGAAGGAAAGGGCGATGGGAGACGTAGGGCACACACAAGTTTACAAGCAGTCTGTTTTAAATCTCGTCTCTCTTCTTATCGTTTTGTTTCTTTTTTCTTTTATCTACTCAATTTATTATAATGATTTTAATTCCCATCAAAACTTGTAATGGATATAGTCCGTTAGTATTGTTGTAAATGACCGTTAGCAAAATAAGAAATTTATAAATGAAAAAATATTACCAACGGAAATTTAAGATTGCTAACCGAGTTCTACTGTTATCAATTTGTAATGGTAAATTTCCGTTAGAAATCTTAAAACCTATCCATTTGAAATTTGGCTCTTTGGTGTAGTGAGGCCCTAAAGTATTTCTATGTTTTCTAAGTATTTAACCAAGCTAATTAGGTTTGACAATAATAGATGGCTCAAGTGACATCTTCTACTACCACAATTCAGATTGTATTAAAAGTAATATTGTGCTTTCCAAAGTTGAATCTTAAATTTAGTTTTTAAATATTTTATCAATTGTATCACATGTAATACCATGTGATACTATTGATCATTGTCATAACATACTATAAAACTATTAATCTATCAAATTTAGGGCGTGTAATTACGGTTTGTAGCTTTCTGCTAATGAAGTCTCACCCATTAGTGATGCAACAACCTCTTCTTTTTATTAATTTTGTAATATTTGATTTTGACAATATTTCTAATTTGATATAATAGAGAGAGAAAAGAATGACCACACCTGGAGCCTTCTTTTGTTATATTTTAATTTAATGCAAGAATCAAAATCCATAATGTTCTCCAAAAGGTGTTTTGAAGAATAATAATCTAAGTTCTTGTTGTTACTTGACTACCAATCCACTATGTAATTCGATGTTTTCCTGACTAAAGTAAAAGGTTTGTATTATTTGATATGATACTGATACATATCGAATAAATGTTATAAAAAAAAAAATTGATACTTGGAATTTTAATTAGCACTTTCATGTTTGTTTCGTTGGACAGATTTGGGGATTACTTCTCTCCTTCATTATTAAAGAGACTATTAATATCAGCCCTTCTATGAAATAAAATAAAGGTAATTCTTGGGACACACATTTCACACAATCTTCTAAAAGATGTGTCTATCTCTTTTCTGTATCACTGTGAGGTCCAGTGACATCACAAGAGAGATAGACACATCTTTTAACGAGGTTGTGTGAAAGTTGTGTCCCAAGAATTACTCATAAAATAATGGCCTATTTGGGGGACAATTTAGTTTTAAAAAAAAAAGACGAATAGATAGTCCGGTGTAAGGTGGTCGAACCAAACACTGGACTATTAAATTAAAATAGACTAATAGTCCTATCCCCTATCCGACCTTAGTCCTACAAAACAAACGAGGTTTAGTGTACGTACGTAAACCAATGTTCCTTGAGCCTGAGTATAGATTGTATAGTGTCCATCATCTGCATTGCATAGTTCCCTCTGGAGATGTCACTTATATGTTTTGGTGGTATCTTCTATGGTACATCCTAATCATTTTGGTTATATTATATTTTTCAATTTAATTGGTGTCAAAATGTAATAATATGTTCCCAAAATATTTCAAATAGGTCCCCACTATATTGCAACTTTGGAAAACCACTTTGGGTCCAAATTATAATATATATTGGGACCAAAACCATTAAGACATAACATAAAATTTTTCATGTTTGGTATGATTTGCTTTGCCAATGAAAAAATGGCCACATAATTAAAGATCAAGGAAGTTAGAAATAGCTAAAACTAGAATTATTTGGCAAATCAAATTTTGCAATACAATCATACAAAACAAAAGTGAGACAATCGCCGAAACATGTGCCAACAAAAGCCATTTTTTTTTTTTTTGATTGATCGAATTGTAAAAACAGAAGTTGTGCCAAACGGACCCTACATAATCAATTTGATGGCATATTGAAAAGCCTTTCCAAATGTGAAAAAGGATTTTGCTTTTGAACCCAGCTTATTACTTACAAACTCTCTCTCTCACTCTCTCTCTCTCTCACACACACACACTCAGAAAGAAGTTAGGACATTGAATATACCCTCACATGGATGTCTGTTCTTCTTAAGAAACTAATTAAAGACAGATGCTCCTCTTGACAACATGTAAAAACATCTGAACAGTTCCACAATGTTAACAAAGGGTACCTAATATTGGGTCATACAAAGTGTGTCCACTTTCTAAAATTGCTACTGTAGTATATTATAAGAGACAAACATATATGCATACATATATATAGGTCTATGCTGTTGAAGTATAAGTATCAAATCTTCGTGAGGAAACTTGTATTCCAGTGGATAAGCTAAAAACACACAAATGCCTCACCATGTGCAAAAAATTTCAACTAGGACAGGCATATATTCTGGTTGACCATACTTGGTCTGTCCAATTTAGGCTAAGTTTTAAGATTAGTATCAACTACTATGTTGAACATCAATACTCTTATAGTCTCTTTGTCCCCCAATCATAAGAAAACAACAATAATCTTTCTGTCCCAGTGTTTACTAATGAGCCTTCATTGTTCAATATTTGACCACAATAATATTTCTTAATTAACATGCAAATACGTTGAATGTGCATGAACTTGCTTTGTTTTGGACAATTTGGTTCTTTCCTGATTTTGTTTGGATTATCCAAAAAAAAAACAAAGGTATTCCAAAAGTCTTGTAGTTAGGTCCATTTAAAGGAATATGAAAATAGGCAAAAGAAAAGAATGTAATAAACGGACTAGGAGTTTTTGATAGGCTAAAAAACACTAATTTGTATTCTGTATTTATAATGAAGTTTCATTTTAGGCCTTACAATTTGGATTTCAACATTCTGGACTTTCAATTTATAAACTCGTTTCAATTGAGGACAATCATTAACAATGTCCAAAAAAATGACGGAATAGACCACGAATCTCAAAATAATTAAAGTATAAAAATACGTTAGTACCCTGTAATTTCACAAAAGTTCAATTTTTGAGCCCTCCATGCGCTTCATTCCATTATACTTTTTTCAACGCTGTCAATGATTGTTCTTACTTTAAACAAGTTTATAAATTAAGAGTCCAAAGTGTTACAATCGAAAACAATGGGCCCAAAGTGAAACTTCGCTATTAGTACAAGATACCGAAGTGTTTTTAGCTATTTTGATATATTTCCTCCTAAGCCTTTTCCCAATTTTTATTAAGAAAATTTGGGTTTCTTCAAAGTTACCTGAACTCTTTTTTTTTTTTTCCCCCTGGTATTTTATTACCAGTTATCCGTTAAAATCGATGAAAAATGCAATTCTCTATTGCTTTTTTTTTTTCCCATCTCACTCTCCTAATTCCAAATAGGATGGATGGACAGAGAAATTTCCAAGGTTTTTGGAGAAACAATACCTAAAACTATGAAATGTGAAGCAGTAAAGAATCAGCACAAAGTTCTCTATTTCATTATTAGCTAGCATGTTATTCATGTTGCATAATCATATATTGCATGTGACACATGAACAAGTAGAACAACTTTGTGTTTTCCTAGTCTCCAATCTTATCACCACCTTAAAGTCAAAAAAGTTGTATTCCATTCAAGTTGGGCCCCCAATGAGGTTGGCCTTTTGGGCGCCGTTTTAATTAGGTGAGGATCAAATTGTTTCCACAAGGAGTCAATGTAAAATGAGTAATATTTGGAAGAAAGAATATGGGCTGGGCCACTAATGAGGTTTGGTCTGTTGGGCCCTCTTAAGCGGTGGTCAAACTGGTTCCAAAAGTTCATGAATGATTCGAAGAAAGTTTAGGCCTCGCATGGTAACGTTTCCTGTTTTGAGTTTTCAGTTTTTTAAAAATGAAAACCAATTTTGGTTTTTTTTTTTGAAAAAAAAAAAACAAAAACTTGTTTGGTAACATTGCTGATTTTTAAATATAAAAAAAAAAAAAAAAAAAAAAAAAAAACAAAAACAAAAACAAAAACAAAAACATGAAACTCAAAACGACTTTTTGGTGTTTTCATTTTTTACTCAAAATTTGAAAACGTTTTTTAAAAACAAAAAACAAAAACGTTACCAAACGTGTTTTCAATTTTCGTTTTCTAAAAAACAAAAACAAAAAACAGAAAACGACAACGTTACCAAACGAGCCCTTATTGATCCATTTCTTTTTTTTTTGGTGTGCGTGTGTGTGTGTGTGTGTGTGTGTGTGGGGGGGGGGGGGGGGGGGGGGGAGAGGTGGCCATATAGGTCTCTATGTTGGACCATAAAGGGAGATAGATCTCTACGCTTTTTTTTTTTTTTTTTTTTAGTTTGTACCAAAGGTCCCTGTGATTTTCAGTGGACGGAAATGTCCACTTTCCTTATGTATAACAATTACACTACACATATGTCACCTCAACTCATAACTTAAGCAAATTAGTTATTTTTTTATTTTCCAAACTTTAAATTGTCATAACATCTAAATCACAAGACATTTTTTCATAAAAATTATACATTCATAATCTACAAAACAAGATCGATCAAACAAGATCCATAGTGCCTATAAAATTATTCAAAAAAATTAAAATCAACAGTGACATTACCCACGACAGTGACATTGCTCAACTACCATGGGTTTAATCTCACTGTCATTTTTTTTGTTAAACCTGTGACATTGCCCAAATGTCACTGTTTCAATGTTACTGTCATTGTTACACTGTATTATGAAGAAAAAAAAAATCAAACAATGATATTGCCTAAATGTCACTATTTTAATGTTACTGTCACTATGAAACTGCACAATGAAAAAAAATCAAATAGTGACATTCCCCAAATGTCACTATTTTTATGTTACTGTCACTATGAAACTACATAATGAAAAAAAAATCCACAACAACATTGCCCAAATGTCACTACTTTAAAGTCATTATTTGAATGTCACTGTTTTAATAAAATAAAAATAAAAACAAAAACACAATAACTCAAAACCCCTTCTCTCCTTGTTCAATCTCTCAATCTCCAAAACCTTGTGCACACCCAGTGAATCCATCTCTTCAATACTCTTGTTCAGTTGATGAATTTCAGTTTCTTTCTCAGCAATCAACATTACCTTTGCTTCTTCTAATGTTTCAATTTTATTCTGTAGATCCTTGGTTACCTCTGCTTCTCTCTCCAATCATTCAAGCAACAAATTTCTCTCCTTGTTGAGAATCTCAACCTTGGACCCCTTCTCAGAATCGCTCTTTTTCAAATCAATGACGCCTCTCTTCAATTCCAAAAGCTCGTAATTAGCATCGTCAGCTTCGGACGTGGATGAGATGAGATTGTGCTGCTGTTGCAATTTTTTGATTGGTGTCGTCGTCGAAATCGATTAAAAGCTCATCTCGACCATAGAGTATTTAAAACAGAGAATGTAACAACATGTCCACGTATGCACAAATGGGGGCAAATTTGTCATTTTGAAATGGATCTAGTACCACACAATTCAAAATCATTTGTCCTTATCCCCTTAAATCCAAACCACTTGTATTTATCTTCTATTTTCCTTCCAAAGTAGGGACTTCTATTTAAATTTTCCTTTTTTTTTTTTTTTTTTTTTTTGGGGGGGGGAGGGGGGGGGGGGGGGGTTGGAGTTATTTGTTCGTTTCATAAAACTGAAAATTAAGTGCTAAATTTAAGTATTGAAAGTTTTAAGCGATTGAGGTTGCGATATTGAAAACATTTCCAAAAGCTCATGAATGATTGGAAAAAAGTTTATTGGTCCGTTTCATAAAACTGAAAAATTAAGTGTTAACTTTTAAGCAATTGAGGTTATCATACTGAAAAGATTGTTTCAATTATTGAATTCAGTGATTATTTTCAGTAGATTGTATTCACTAAAATTTTCAACAAGTTTTTGGATTGATTTTTCAATTAAGTGGTACATTCTCAAATGCACTAAAAAATAAATATATCCTAAAAAATTTTATTTTTAACATTTAATTAGTTTATCAAATAAAACCATAAGTGAAAATGTTGTAAATGGACTAGGTCGACAATTCAAAAGGAGCTCAAGGAATAAAAAGAGATGATTCTCAAATTTATTTCTCAAGTAATGAGATAGTGGAAAAACCAACTTAATACTCTCCTTGAAAACTAAACAATGTCTCACTACCACATTTGGAATCCCAATTTGAGAACTATGGTATTACACAATTTACACCCATGGAGTATAGACTAACCCATGAAAGACTTATACCATAGCCATTTTTGTATATTAGAGCCTGTTTGGAAATTATGAAATATTATCTGATTTAGTTTGAGAAAGAACTAATCCTGGGATTATTTCAAGTCAGACATGGATCCCATTTGTAACTAAAAAGTACTTATGCAATCACAAAACTATTTAGAACTAATTCTTCTCTGAACCACATAAGAAGTTCTTATATTACCCACTAGTCGGTTATAGAAGATAGAAAACTAGATTGTAGATGATTTTGACTAATTCAATAAATCAAAGAAGGTGAATTACACTCCACCTCTCCCAAGTGGGAGGTGGAGGGTTCGAATCTCCCCAGGGGTAGTGGCCGGGAAGGGATTTTCTCCTCTTCTGGCATTGTAGAACTAGTCATGTTCCCTATTCTGTAGAGATCTATTGGACTATACCTTGCTTAGATTGTGTGTGTGGGTGTGTGAGTGTGCGTCCTCTAGATAAGAGATTAAAAAAGAAAAAGAAAAAAGGAGAGGGTGAATTACACTGACATGTTTATGATGGTTTCAAATGATACCCTCTACTTGTTTTCCTAAACTCTCTCTGGCTCGATTATCCGTCTTACAAGTCTCTCTATAATTTCATGGCCCGGTTTGGAAATGTTTAAAATAAAATCAGATTTAGAATGAAGATAAGTATTGTGTTTGTTTAATAAAAAAACAATATTTTAAAGTTAGATGTGAACTCGGAAAAAACAAAAAAAAAAAAAAAAAAATCAGCTACTAATACAAAGTAGTATATATATATAAGCTTACGGTATTTCTCTAAATAAACTCAAAAAGTTGCGATTTTTAGGCTCACTAAACAAGAAGAAAACAATTCCAATTCAACAAATATCACATGAACCTCTAGTAGGACAACATAAAGCACAAAATGGATGTAAAATGAGATTTCATTGCTTAGCATTTAACATACGTGATTTGCCCATTAATAAACATGGTTTCTACATTTTTGAGTTGCAACCTTTTCCATCATAGAAAATATACCTCCTTTTCATTTTGGGCCATTACACTCGAGAAATAAGGGCTTGTTTGGGAGTTCCTAAAATTTGATTAGGTTCAGTCTCCATCTCATTTTTTATTTGACTTGACATGAACCAAAATGATGTTAATTTAATAAGAGTAGTGTTACACTTACATCTAAATTCACACCCAACAATTTTGGCCCTTGATTCCAGTTAGGGGTGGCAATTTTTGACACGACAATCCATTTTACTGAGACAACCCGAACACGATATGACTGACAAGATTAATTTAAAATAGTTTGTATTATAGATGAATAGCACTCGAAACTAAAAATTAAATCCAAAGCACACAATCCGATTAATGACACGATTATGACATAAGAACCCGAATTGCCACCCCTAATTCCAGTAGGCCCCATATGGGTCCTACACGGGACCCACCCGAATCAAGGGTCAAGATATGTTGGATGTGGATTTAGATGTGGGTGTAATATTTTTTATTTAATAAAGAACCAACATACTAGACTAGATACGAACTACTATGCAAATAAACCACCATTCTTTGTTTTTCCAAACAGTCCCAAGGTTTCGGGGCATGCATTTTGAGCATTAAACTCTAGAAATAAGGGCTTGTCTGGGGGTTCTTAAACTCGAATCTAGTTCATTTTCCATCTCTCTTTTTATTTAATTTTAATGAGAATCAAAATTATAGTATTAATTTAGCAAAGAAACACCCACAAGAGCATCTCCAATAACAAATTCTATTCTGAGGGGCCAAAATTGTATATTGGCCTCTTGAATACTAGCACAAATGAACTCCAACAATGGGTTGTAAAATGATTTAGAATTTTAATCCTGTAATTGTGTTGATGCGTCAATGCGTCGTTATCATTGATGTATTTATGTTTGGTAATCCAATGGTCAAAGTTTTACCTCCAAATTTTACAACTCCCCTCTCTCTCCTCTCTATATTTAGCCCCCCATTCCCAAAGTTGTATTTTACAACCCCTATTCAAGTGAGAATTTTGTTTGTTGATTGGGAGGGTCCATTTAGTAATATAAGGTTTAATCCTTCATAATAGGTCAAAGGTAGAATTAGTCCATTTGACTTTTTAAAGTAAAAATTAGTCCATTGCTACCAAAAATAATTACTAATTAGTCATTTTCCCCCAAATTAGTAGATATATTTGGACTGGACTACCCCAATTAGTTAGATAAGAATATATATATATATATATGCACCGTACATATATGTATAGATTCCATATTAATGTGAAAACTGAAATTTTATACACATATTTATTGGAGATAATGTTCCCTAAATTTTAGGCACTATCATTTATTATATCAAACAACCGTTTTTGAAAGATAATGTAACAAATTTCAATTATTTATGCATATTAGATTGTCAGCTTAATTGGTGTGGAGTTTCATATAATTTTTGTGAAAAATTCTCATTTGTGATTGTCAATTGTGTTTGTTGTTGTTTTCATATTGTGTAAAATTTCTCACAAATTTCTCTTACAACTTAGTGAGTACATTAACAACATTGTATTGTGATTTTTAAAGATATCTTGTGAGAATTTCTCATTTGTTTGTCTGATAAATTTGGTTCTTGCGATGATGTGCATCGTTTGTGTGATAAATTTAGTAGCAATAATGAAACATTTCTCAGTAACAAAAATCAAAGTGTGTCTGGGTTTGGTATAGCAGCCCAAACATTCAGGGTTGTGAGAATTTCTTATTGGATTCTTCCTTGTATAGTCTAACAAATTTTGTGATAAATTCTCACGATGTTAATGATGTTAGATGTCAATAGTTCGAATCTCTTGTACTTGTGGTAAACATTAGTGAGAAATTCTCACTCATTCAGTGATCAATTCGACAGTTAGTGGTCACATTAGTGAGAAAATCTCACACTTTTTTTGTTGTTAATATTTTCATATGTTAGTGTCAATTTCGAGTATGTCTTTTGGGAATAAGATAGATTAATTTTCCTTTTTCCATTTATAAGAATTTCACACAACAAACAGGTTTTTGTCACTAGCTAGTTAAGCAAAAATTTCTCACTTAACTAAGATACAAGAGTGCACTATATATTTCACACAATAGACAGGTTTTGGTCACTAGTTAAGTGTGAATTTCTCACTTAATTAAGATACAAGAGTGTACTATATAGTTTTCTCCAAAATCTGAAATATATGACAATTTAGGATTTTTTTTAAAAATAATTTTCTTTTGTTCATACTTTAAAATTTGGTGAGAAATTTATACGTGTTGTAGACACCCCGATTTTGACCGACCGTCAAATTTAGGAGAACGTCACCTCCACGTCCAATGATGATAAGGGCCGAAAGATTCGAAGTGTTCCAAGCTCTTCAGAAAGTTCTCCAAACGCGATAAAATTTTCACAGATTGAAATACCAGGTATTTAGGAGAATTCAGGTATAAAACATCACTTTTGGAAAAAAAATCTTCGAAAATAAGTTTCTTTAAAAAAAAAAAGAGAAAAGAAAAGACCTAAAAAGGGGAAGTTCAACAAAAAAGGGCATACGGCAGTATTTGGCGGCACTCAGTGAGTGCCGAATGGCATTCAGTGAGTGCCGAACGGCAGTCACTGAGTACCGGCCCGGCATTTACCGAGTGCCGCCAACAATTTCTGACTGCCGTTTGCTTTAACAGTCCGTATTTTGTGGTACAATACGTATATGTATGCGGATAAAAACAAAAAACTGATAAAGTAAGGCTGACTAAAACGCGGCCATTAATAATTTTCCGCGGCACTTACTAAGAGCCGCGCGGCAGTCGCGGAATGCCGCCGCGGCTTTCACGGAGTGCCGCGGCGGCATCCACTGACTGCCGCAAGAGATTTTTGACTGCCGCCCTGTGCAGCAGTCTGTCTATTTTCAGGAAGTACGTATTGTACCACCAAATGAGACATTTACACCTGTCTTTTACTCCGAATTCACTGAAAATACTTGGTAATTTTGTCTATAAAAGAAGGAGGATCTTCCGTGGGAGGGGAGACATAACAACAATATACAAGGAGAATATACCATTACACTAATACATTTTTGAAAAAAAAAAGAGTTTGGAGAGCTTGAAGAAGAGTTTGGAAGATTTTCAAAGTAGAGAAGCTTTGAGGATAGCTTGGAGATGATCCTCTAACCATGAGTTATTTTCTTTCTTTCTTTCTTTTAAGTCTCTAATCTTCAAAATACTTAGTTTTCTTTGTTTCATTCTTTTTTTTGTGTGTCTTTTTTTTTACTTCCCTCTTGAAACTCTTAGAGATCTTCAATATCTCTCTTGAAAACTCTTGAGTTTGATGTCTTGAATCTCATGTAAGCTTATGCTTCACATGGGAGTCAAAGTTTGATCATCACTTCATTTTATAAGCAAATAGATGGATCCAAGTCCATATTTATAATTTGGGTCCTCTAGCTTGGTGTTTCATGGAATCCTTTCTATATTCCTTAGAGGCTCATGAGTATTAGTCATATCTTCATCTCCAATGACCATCAAATGGTAAGAGAAAGTAGTTTTGAGTCTAAGCCCATCTCCATAGTTTAGGTTCATTATCTTGAGATTTCATGAAGTCCGTTCATACTTCATTTAAAATTTACAAATATAAGGTCTTTAGCCTCCAATGACCATCAAATGGTAGGAGAAAATGGTTTAGTTTAAGTCCAACTTCATGGTTCAATAGTTGGGGTTAACAAATAAAAGTGGAACTTGACAATGAAATAGTGGATTCATAAACTGTTTTTGATCAAGGATTATTAGCTGGAAATCTAACCGTTGGAATCAAGTGAAACCAATGGAAAAATGTCAATAACACAATGTTTTACCACTGTAATTTTTGTTTTAAGGAGATTTCATGTTTAAAGTGGTTTGGTCATGAGTTTTGTAAAGTCACTACAATCTGTCCAGAGTTTCAGAACAGTAACACTCTTTTGAAATGAGTAAATCAGAACCTTAATAAAGTACTTGTGACCCAAAATAATTTTTTATAAGTAGATTAATGTGTTAGGAAGTCACCCTAAAGAGAACAAAACATTTTTGATTTTTTTGCTATTTTTAGAAAATCGTGCAAGAACTCTGGACAGAAGGTTGTAGAATACTGAGTGATATCTGGTTTTTGTCCAATTTCCGGAGATCCAACCGTTGGAACTTTGATTTCTTTTTTGGGTTAGAAACTAGACACACAGAGGCATCTTGTGTCCAAAAATCATCAAGATCAAACCACGGGAAGCATGCTTTTTATTTTCTCAAAGATCTAGTCTGCTCTCTGCAATTTTCAGAATTCTGCAATAGTTTTAACCAATCTTATGAATAATGGCTTAGATGATATTTTCATGAGTTAAGGGTCAAACCATGTTTAATTAAGCTTGAATTTAAAGTTTAAGTGATCTAAATGATTGGGTATTTCATAATCTATTCTTGTTCATGTATATATTCATCCATATGGTTTGACACTTGTAATTAGGATTTAGTTGCTTTAGATTTAATTACATTTAATAAATTTAAGCTAGAAGTCTAGGATCGTTATTTAAGATCCAACTTTATATATTGTATATCATGTGGACTAACCCTTTGTTTTGTAGCGCTATTAAGGTATGATTTCTCGAACTCCTCTTTAGTTTATCTTTATTTTATCGATTTTTCAACTTAATGTGCGACACCCAAGAAATTAGGTTTTGCTTTACTTGTATATATGGATTAGAGATTTTTTTCCTAGTTTTTTATTTAAATCGCATGCATTGCACGTTTAATATTCGCGGCTGGACCCGGGGTAAGTTCTCTTGTTCTTTATTGCATATCATATTGCTTGCTACTTGAATTACTTGGCTTTTGAATGATATTTTGTAGATTGGTAATTTTACACCATTTTGACATGATTGTGTAATGTATACATATACATACGTATTAGTTGAGGGCACATTTGAATTAATAATTCGATTAAAAGGATGTTGAGTAGAGGCCTATCGCAAGATAGGATGAGAGAGGGTGTTTTAGTCCGACGGGCTCCTTCCTATCTCATTCCATAATCCCCGGACCTAGTTAATCTCTGGTTTCTAAAAAGATCAGTTTGCTTTAAAAATAGTTTCTTAATTTTTCCTTTTAAAAATTAAGTGGCGACTCATGTTTTGTTTTTTTTGAATTTGAATTTGAAAAGGAATTTTAAAAGAAAAGCTGTGGGTAGGAAAAATGCGATATCCACACGTGTACCATGTAGAAAAAATCTTAAACAAAACCTCAATTTCTCACTGCAATGGTGAGACTTTTAAGTAACGAAATCCAAAGTTTTCACCGATACAATTTATTTGTTGAAAATTTATCTAGTTTGAAAATTCTGTAGATTTTGATCCACAAAAAAAATACAAAATTCTTACCCGTTGTACCCATCGCAGGTTTTTTTTTTTATTTTTTTTTTTATTTTTTTATTTTCAGTGTTCTTTAATGAACATAATCATTGATAGCAGTAGCGAGTTTCTTGATTATGTCTTCTCAAACCATTTTTTCTGACAAGCTTCGATCGCTTCTCGCATCTCGTTGGTAGCAATGCGACTGATTAGGGATTTTTTGTTTGTTTGGAATGCTGAGAAATTTGATTTGAAGAGATAATATCTCTTTGGATTGTGATAAATTTGATTTTTGAAAACCCATAAATCACGTCTGTCACAGCCCGATCCCACAATAGCAGAACTGGAGCCCGTGGCACGCCATCGAGGCTAAACCAATTCATTAACGTTCCCAAAAATTAGTTTTAAGAACACACGCATCGGAAAGAAAACAAAACATTTTGAAGAGTAGCAGTCCAATCGACTGCACCTCGTGCTCAGTCGACTGAATCTGGTCCAGCAGAAACTTGGTTTTTAAAACATAATCCAGTCGACTGTTTTCTCAGTCCAGTCGACTGGGACCTCAAATATTCAGTCGACTGGTACGGACCGGTCGACTGAAGTTCAGCCTGGATAAAATATCTGAATTGAATCCACGATCCAGTCGACTGTGTCGGGGACCCAGTCGACTGATCTTCTATGGAAAGATGCAGTGAATTGCTGAAAATGAGGCTCCAGTAGACTGTTTTCTCAACCAGTCGACTGGTTAATGGCAGCATCACACATTCTGCAGATTTTCTAGGTTTAAAAACTTTCCCATACAACTAGGGACCAAACACACACTTCCAAAAGCACTCCAGGGTGATCTTAACTATAGAATAACGTTACTAAAACATAATTACAACGTGTTACTATCTATTACAACATTACGAATTCGTTTTACAGTTCTAAGTTAAACATAATTCAAAAATCTATAAAGTTCTTATTACAACATTCCATATCCAAAACTACGAGCTAAACATGATAAGTCGCCTTCCAAGTGAACTCCCAAGCCCACGTGCTCACTTCTGCGATTCCTCGCCAGCATTAACACCTGAAATGGTTATTTGAATAACCACACATATTTGATTTGTTTAAGCTAACGCTTAGTGAATAAAACAACAAATGCACGTAAATAACAAACATTCTCGCATTCACATCTCTACATTTTATACTAGTCGCGGGAGACTCACGTGCACATTTCATACTCTCAATCTGCGACTCCTCACCAATAAGTCCACGCGAAAGGGTAAAACCCACGATTCTTCTCTTCAATCGTGCGATCTTAATGCCTATATTGACTCCACAAAATGGCTTAGTGACCACGTGCTCCTTCTGACCCAAATAAGCAGCTCAACATGCTCAAATACATATCACCATGCTCTCGGTAAACAAAACATTTCACCATGCTATTGGGCCTACTTATCAATATAATCGCCCAATATGAACTACACAATATATCTCTATGAATTAACACATGCTATTCAAACATAACATGAATACACGCCAAGCAATCATTCCATAATACAAAGTTGAATCACTCACCTCCGATATACGCTCTTAAAGTTCAATCCAAAGAAAACCCGTGTACAAAGAACGTGTAGAAGTCCGTCTAGTGCAGTTCCTATCGATTAGAATTTCAAATATCAACTTTTATGAAAAATTCTAGAAAATAACTTTTTGGAAAACTTAGCCAAACAGGCCCTAGTGGGTATCAAAACGAAGCCCTTACCTCAAGGAGTTTAAATATGAAATCTAGGAGAAAACAAACGGACATAAGGTCGTCGTTTGGCGTCGAGAAGCTCGAAGCAACTAAATCACCCTTTTGACCTCCTCTTGAAACTTAGGTTAGAAGCTTTGAAGAAATATCTAAAGTCATCTCTATCTATATATAAGCAACACTTCCAGAAATTGTGTTTACCTCCCCGCAAGTTTTCAAAACTCCTAATTAGTCTCTGAAACTTTCTACACAACTAATTTATAGCTTTACAAGCAAAACTTCAAAATTATAAAAGTTTCCGACTAAGTTTTGTTTGGTTGCTAAAACGCAAATTTCTACATGACTTTTTCGAAGTTGCTAATTAGCCTACCAAATTAATAGCGTGTTAATTTATCCTCACCAGGATACTAAATCTAACAACAGAAATAAATTCTAAACCAGAAATAATACAGATAGTGAAATACACAGGTAAACATTTATTTTCAGCTAAACATTTAAAGTGTTCCACAGTGACCGTCCTATACTCGGAGAGATGTCATAACAACAAAACACTCATTCACATCATCTCAGAGGGTTCTCTAACACAGACACCCAAATCGACTTGGGAGTCAAAACTCACTCTCTCAAGTGTCATAAGACACAACACATCACATTATCATGCATGACAACGTAATGAAATGCAATAACACAAATGCGGGTGCTATAATTCTCTCCTCCTTAAAAGAAGTTTGTCCCCAAGTTTACGCTGTCTCTTAGCTTGACTTCCCCCACATGCTTCCCAATACTTGTCCTTTTGTTCACAATTTCCATCTCTCCACTACGATGTTACAACTCATGAGGAAAATAAATCCTCAAGTTCGTAAGGAAAATAACTCTCCTGAATTCCGTCTATATCCACTTAAAGTGTCAAATTGAACACAGGCAACCACTCAACATTTCTTCCGAGTAAGAATATCAAGACTCAAGTAGAACACGCTCATTCTTTTCTGATAATAGATTACACCACAATGCCATACTCATTTTATCGTACCTTTTCAGAAATTGCAAACTTCAATACGCAAACTGAGAAGATGAGTCATCTCCCCTCACTTTTCTTTCTTTTTGACCTACAGTCACTTACAATCATCTTGGACCGTTTAGCAATTTCTTCTGATCCCATATTTCGAACGGAACTATCATCGAGTACGAACATCCGTACACACTACATTAATACATTGATTCTTCAACCGATTGTTGGATACCTTCATAATTCAATCTCTTATCTTTTCCAACCATAAAGCCTTTGTGTAATACTTACACGCTCAAACTTCTTTCTATTTCTCACCATATGTCAACACTTCCCTTCCAAGCTATTCCACAACGATAACCCTCGATATCCATAACTATCATTGTGTCGCCTCTGTTTCTTCCGACTTCATCAACCAACTCATCAATATATTCCCCATTCATTCAATATTCTGGATTCCAACTGTAAATCTTTACTATAACCAACCTTCCACAACTGACACCTATTTACTCTAGCAAAGCCAAAATGTTGTAACATCTTATCCTCCAATTATCCTTCCGCTTGAACAAGCCATCGATTTACAAACAAAGAAACTATAAGAATTTTAATCTAAAACTTTCACTAAAATAAATACGTTTTCTTCTTTTTATTTTTAAACAACTTCTCAAATTTCTCGTAAGCTTTTATTCTATATTATTTCACTACCACACCAACAACGTCAATCGTAACAACCACCACTGTTAACAGAACTCGATTCATCCGTTACTCAACACTCCCCGAAATTCCTTCAACCGATGCTCTTCCTTGTAACATATTCAAGATTACAATACGACCTTTGATATTCTGTCCCTCTTATCGGTGATAATTCGAATCCGTCCTAGTTATGTCCGAGCTATTTCCCCTTCTATTAAGGACCGTTACATCAATCTCAACACCTCAATTCATTTTTTTTATCTTATAACTCATGGAAATCATCTTCGACTAATCTTATCCCATTTTTCAAATTCATCCATCTAAATTAAATACCGATATAGCTATAATAGTCTCACATTCTCCAGTCATTCCCTCTACTGAAATCAACATCAAACACCACCCCTGTTCTTCTCAATTCTTTATAAGTATCTCATAACCAATTTGTTTGCATTTTTAAACAAAAGCAAAACTTTTGTTTCAAATCCACTTCCAGTAGCGATTTTGATCATTACCAAAAATATTTTAAAAGTTCGAAACTTGTGCCCTTTAGACAACAAATCTGTATTCCAGCTAACCATTTCATTCTCCATTTCCTCTTGCACCATCTCCTCACATAAACCAATCTCCATTCTCAAAATCCCCAATAGTCACTTCCTAGTCTCTTTCCCATCATTCTCATTGTTGGGTTTGTGCCCTCAAACCATTACTTTATGTATGAGACATTGACATTTTAATATATGGATATCAGCTTTACATTTCATTGTGTATGTTCATTTCATGAGATGATTGTTAATCCTTAAGTGTCATAGTAAGTAATTCGTGTGTGTATGAGATACATACAAGTGAGATATGAATTACTATTCTTTGATACTTAGAACTTGTCACAGTGGATGATGAGACTGGATATCTCATCAGGTTTACACTGTAGCATGATTGACTACCATTGGATGGAGTGATGAATCTCAATCACTAGAGTGTAACTCTCAGTTAATATGCTAGTACTTATAGTGCATTGACGGACCTGAGCTTTCTTATTGACACTCAAGACTGTCAAACAATCAATAGGAACTCATAACTTGTATAAGGTACGTGTTCTCAATCTTGAGACGATTATGAACACAGACTGTGGATATGATTGCTTTGACTTACCAATCAGTGAGGTCTATAAAAGATCAACACCTGGGTATCTTGGGTATGTCATGTTCATAGGGTTGTGAACATATATTGTCAAGACAGAATCTACTCTCTGCTTTAGAGTAAGCATTCCCTTGAGCATGTCACCAAGTTGGTTACTGAGTACTGTAGTCTTGTTGATAAGAGTTATTAACATGTTTGGTAATCATGAGAGGTGAATGGGACTCAAGGAATACAAGAAGTAATCATGATTCAGGTTGACAGTAACAGTTATCCGACTACCTGAATATGATTACGAATGCTGAAGGTAGAGAGACATTAGTACAACATACAAGTCTAGTTACGGATATGTTCTTTTGCGTTGGAGTTCAGTTATCGTTTTATAGTAGAGTAAACGTTAACTGATCAGTCGATTAATTTGCTGATCAAAGAGTTTGGTCATGGAAATTAATCAACTGATCTAAGCTAACAATAAAGAGCCTAGGAGGTCCCACTCTTAGCTCCGCCAGGATACTTGGAAAGACACTTGAGGAAGCTGTCAAGACAGGTTCGATCGATTGAAGATAGTTCGATCGATCGAAGTCATGGCAGGTTCGATCGATCGAGGATGGTTCGATCGATCGAATGTTCGATCGATCGAAGTCCTTCGATCGATAGAAGGTTAGGTCGGTTCTGGGAATCTATAAATAGGGCAGCTGCGTTATGGAAAAGCAGTTCATCGTTTTAGAACGTCAGAAGCTGCAGAAACTGTTTTAGAGCCCCAAACCTTCTTCTTCCTCTCTATTAGAGATTCCACCATCTCTAGTCTCTCCGGGAAGCATCTGCAGGAGACATAAGGGTGAAGACAACCCAGTGGAGGCTACTGCATCACCAAAGAAGAAGAAGAAAATCAGAATTGGGTTCAAGACACTAAGGTATAACTCTTGTCCCCTCTTGTGCGCATCTATGGAATTAGCGAGTAGTAGATCCTGGGCTACCATTAAGCTTTTATAACTTGACTTTTTCGCTGCGCGTTTAAACTTTTAATTTAAACCGGTTTTTCCTACACTCATTTCCTCATCAGTCCTTTTCTAACATTAATTCCAATATTCCATCGGTAACTTTCTAACAAGACATTTACCCTTAATCAAGGCCATTACAGTCTCTTCTCTGATTTGACAACTTTCTTTCACATCCATTCTTGTTCTGTATCTTTCTTCCAATTGTTGCCTTCACGACATCGTACAAAAATAAAGTTTTCATACACATTTTTTTTCTTTAAAACAAATTCATTTAACCATAATCATGATCGTAATTAAGTTCACTTACTCATCAAGTACCATCTTTCTAATTTATACATTCACGTCTTTATAAATCGCCTTTTTTTCGTCCTCCTCTCCACTGAACTTGGTAAACACATTATCGATCAACATCTTCTACTTACTACTTCGTCCATTCACTTTCTGAAATGTATTCTCAATTCAATATCCACTTACCACATCAACGCCTCAAGTGACAACACGACAATTGTCCCACTACGCACCACTCGCCTCACCTCTAACCAATCTCGTAAATTGATTAACTTCTTGTCTCACATATTCATTCCTTTGCTCTCTTCATCGTGGTAAAGGTCAAAACCCCAAATAATGTTTACATACACTTATCTCATTCTCATTCACTGCTACTCCACCAATATTAAATCTACGTTCACGTGAAACTCAGATATACTTAGGAACATCACAAGAGTCGGGTATGCACCGCACCCATCACAAGTCTCGTCTGGATTGAGTTGTTGGCTCTTGATATGAGCTCACTATCCCTGCACCCAATAGTTCTATCTATTCCACATTCAATCTAAATCTTGAAATTCACACCAAAAATTTCATACTTTAGCCTCAACCCTCTTTTCTCTACATTCATTCTGGCATCATCTTGCTTCTAAGACCACTTGACGTCGCATAACTTATCAAATCCACGATTGTATTCTCATTGCGGCTATTCCCAAACACATATCGACCACTCATTGGAAAAATTGTCTTACAACCCAGAGATAATAGATTTAGTTGAAAGATTCCTCAACATTCCACAATACTGACCATAAGATAGGTTGAAAGATTCCTCAACCGTCCACTACTCTAATACCGTATTCAACTCCCAATACTTACCGTAATATAGGTTAAGAGATTCCTCAACCATTTGATACCCACTATAATATAGGTTGAGAGATTCCTCATTCCTAAACCATTTGATACCCACTGTAATATAGGTTGAGAGATTCCTCAACCATTCCATACTTTAATACCGTAAGGTAAGTTGAGAGATTCCTCAACTATACACCATACACAAAAATATCTATATATTTACATACTTTCTGACGCTTGCTATTCAATCAATTCTGCCGTCGTCCCTAATATACTCATGTCACAATCTCATACACTTACGTCACAATTGTTAAACTAATCCCGAAAGGATAACTTCCCACAATCACTCGCACTACCTGTATACGGAAGGTACTTCTCTCAACATGTGAACCACCATCAAACTTTTTCTATTGTTTACCATCCGAATTCCATCTCCACCTCGTACTCAAAGAAAACTCATTCCCCTCGATTTTGAAAACTTGTTACGATTTAAGATTTTGAAAATCAAATGGTTACCAAGATGATATCATATATCACCTTCGGCAACTCTATAGTGTCTACGGTATACACAGTAATCTTTACCATCATCCATTCCCACTCCATCATATCTCATCCCATATCATTTATGGAACTGTTCTATTATCGTTTGGTACCAAAACTGTATTGATATATTGAACTTCAACTGGTGGAGCCTGAACATTCATCTGATCTTGTTCCCTTACGACTTGAACGAAATTTTCCACCATTTTCACTAATTGGTCCATTCACGAATGTGGTGACAAATCTCTTACCGGCTCAGTCATAATGTTATCATGTATTCTCCCAGTTGAGTACAATGCATAAAGACGATGCATGCTATGCCACAAGATATATAGGTGCACAGTTCATCACAATCAACAACATATGCTAACATGTGAGCATTTCTACAATGATAACAATATTATTGGCACAATCATACACTCCACTCGACGTCACTAATCATATAACGTCACTCGTTCACAAGGCTCTAAACCTATAGCTTTGATACCACTAAATGTCACAGAATGATCCCACAATTGCAGAACCGGAGCCCGTGGCACACCACCGAGGCTAAACCAATTCATTAACGTTCCCAAAAAATAGTTTTAAGAACACACACAACGGAAAGAAAACAAAACATTTTGAACAGCAGTAGTCCAATCGACTGCACCTCATGCCCAATCGACTGAATCTGGTCCAGCAGAAACTTGGTTTTTAAAACATAATCCAGTCGACTGTTTTCTCAGTCCAGTCGACTGGGACCTCAAATATTCAGTCGACTGGTACGGACCGGTCGACTGAAGTTCAGCCTGGATAAAATATCTGAATTGAATCCACGATCCAGTCGACTGTGTCGGGGACCCAGTCGACTGATCTTCTATGGAAAGATGCAGTGAATTGCTGAAAATGAGGCTCCAGTAGACTGTTTTCTCAACCAGTCGACTGGTTAATGGCAGCATCACACATTCTGCAGATTTTCTAGGTTTAAAAACTTTCCCATACAACTAGGGACCAAACACACACTTCCAAAAGCACTCCAGGGTGATCTTAACTATAGAATAACGTTACTAAAACATAATTACAACGTGTTACTATCTATTACAACATTACGAATTCGTTTTACAGTTCTAAGTTAAACATAATTCAAAAATCTATAAAGTTCTTATTACAACATTCCATATCCAAAACTACGAGCTAAACATGATAAGTCGCCTTCCAAGTGAACTCCCAAGCCCACGTGCTCACTTCTGCGATTCCTCGCCAGCATTAACACCTGAAATGGTTATTTGAATAACCACACATATTTGATTTGTTTAAGCTAACGCTTAGTGAATAAAACAACAAATGCACGTAAATAACAAACATTCTCGCATTCACATCTCTACATTTCATACTAGTCGCGGGAGACTCACATGCACATTCCATACTCCCAATCTGCGACTCCTCGCCAATAAGTCCACGCGAAAGGGTAAGACCCACGATTCTTCTCTTCAATCGTGGGATCTTAATGCCTCTACAAAATGGCTTAGTGACCACGTGCTCCTTCTGACCCAAATAAGCAGCTCAACATACTCAAATACATATCACCATGCTCTCGGTAAACAAAACATTTCACCATACTATTGGGCCTACTTATCAATATAATCGCCCAATATGAACTACACAATATATCTCTATGAATTAACACATGCTATTCAAACATAACATGAATACACGCCAAGAAATCATTCCATAATACAAAGTTGAATCACCCACAATATACGCTCTTAAAGTTCGATCCAAAGAAAACCCGTGTACAAAGAACGTGTAGAAGTCCATCTAGTACAGTTCCTATCGATTAGAATTTCAAATATCAACTTTTATGAAAAATTCTAGAAAAAAACTTTTCAAAAAACTTAGCCAAACAGGCCCTAGTGGGTATCAAAACGAAGCCCTTACCTCAAGGAGTTTAAATATGAAATCTAGGAGAAAACAAATGGACAGAAGGTCGTCGTTTGGCGTTCAGAAGCTCAAAGCAACCAAATCACCCTTTTGACCTCCTCTTGAAACTTAGGTTAGAAGATTTGAAGAAATATCTAAAGTCATCTCTATCTATATATAGGCAACACTTCCGAAAATTGTGTTTACCTCCCCGCAAGTTTTTAAAACTCCTAATTAGTCTGTGAAACTTTCTACACAGCTAATTTATAGCTTTACAAGCAAAACTTCAAAATTTTAAAATTTTCCGACTAAGTTCTGTTTGGTTGCTAAAACGCAAATTTCTACATGACTTTTTCGAAGTTGCTAATTAGTCTACCAAATTAATAGCGTGTTAATTTGTCCTCACCAGGATACTAAATCTAGCAACATAAATAAATTCTAAACCAGAAATAATACAAATAGTGAAATACATAGGTAAACATTTATTTTCAGCAAAACATTTAAAGTGTTCCACAGTGACCGTCCTATACTCGGAGAGACGTCACAACAACAAAACACTCATTCACATCGTCTCATAGGGTTCTCTAACACAGACACCCAAATCAACTTGTGAGTCAAAACTCACTCTCTCAGGTGTCATAAGACACAACACATCACATTATCATGCATGACAATGTAATGAAATGCAATAACATAAGTGCGGGTGTTATAATGTCGCCTTAATTGGGTAACTGACAGTAGCATGATGAGTTTGAATTTTGTTAGGATGGTGTGGGTGTATTGTAAGCGCACACAAATCTATAGCATAGGGGTATTTTGGTCAGGTAATTACTATAGGGACTAAATACTAAGTTCTATTGTAAATTGTACCTATTTCTAGAAACACTATATGTAAAGGACTACATATTAACTTACCCCTTCCAACCCTTGTTGGAGATACTCTAACGTACTAGACACGAACCACTAGGGATGGCAATTTTCTCCGCCCCGTTGGCAATCCACTCCACTCCGCTCCTAATTAGGGCCGCCCCCAAGTATTTGGAGACCCGGGACGATCTGCTAAAAGGGATCCCTTATACGTAGGTTCCCCAAGGCGATTTTTTTTGGGGTCTACTTATATATAATTGGCAATTTTTTTTAAGGTTTACTTATACATAATTGTATTAATTGGCAATTTTTTGGTGGTCTACTTATAATCTGAGTCTATTTGTGAAACTTAAATATTTTATGGTGTCTTTCAAAATTCCAGAGGGGCATATTTCTAAACTTACACTAAAAGTGTAATTTTCAAAATTCAAAGGACCTTTGCTTTTGAGTTATATATACATGTATATCAATATATATGTAGTTGATGACACTAAATTGAGCCCAAGGGAAGGCCTAAATGTAAAATACTATAAAATTTCAAAGTAAAAATGTAATTATAAAAATTTCATAGGGGATCTCAAAATTTTGTGAACTTTAGTGGCTCAAGATGGTTGCCCCCCACCCGCCCTTCGGGGCTAGCCCTGCTCCTAGTAGTAAGGAGTTGGAGTCTAATAAAACTGTAAATGAATGGAGTTGGTATGAAGAAATAAACTCTTATAAGAGTAGGAGTGGGTTTGGAAAGATCCCCTAACTCCTACTCTAACCCGATTATGTTACAAATTTACTAAACTACCCTTAGTACTATATGTAATTTACCCCTAATTTACTCCGTTGGTAATCCCCTCCACTCTAACTCTTGATTGTGTTTAATCATGCTATTTGCAACAATTTAACATTATATTGTGTTTCAAATATATTTTGTTGTGAATAGACTACTTAGTGTGATCTTTTTTATTTTTTAAAACTAATATATATATTGGTAAATGGAGTAGGAGTAAGATGGAGTGAAGTAGGAGTGGGCAAAATTAAATGGTATATGAGTTGGTATGCTTTATGACTATGAGTGGAGTGGAGTAGGAATGACCATATATAAAAGCGGAGTGGAGTAGGAGAATGATGACTCCTACTCCAGTCCGCCCCATTGCCAGTCTTACAAACCACTAAAACAAGTAAACCACCGATTCTTTACTTTTTTCAAACATGCCCTTAGGTTGCTATGTTGCACACTTGCACCCCATAAGTGGTAATTTTTCAAAGGAGTAATGTTATGCTTCTCAAATTTCTATCTCAAAAGTGCTTTTGTGGGGCCAAATAAATAACTTTCAATCAAAATTTAATTGGTCCCACTATATTATCCTTGGCCCACTGCCACATCATTTGGGAATCACTTTTGGATAGAAATTTGGAAAGCATAGCATTACTATGAAAAGATTGTAAAAGAGTAATGCTATGCTTCTTATATAATGTGGCAGTGGGACCAGGTAAAAAATCTTCAATCAAAATTCAACTGGTCTCACTATATTAAACATGGCCCTACTACCACATCATATATGCTTATATAAAGTGGAATCACAAGCCTGCCACATGGCAGCTCTGTGATTTTTCTAATTTTTTTTACTATTTTTTCTACTTTTCTTTATTAATAATACACACACACACAGATACATATGTATATATCTATATGAAAATCTCTCTTTTTCATATTATCTGTCTCTTTCCTTATCTCAAACTCTCTCTCTCTATCTCTTATCTAGTCTATCTATTCTGTTTTAATACACACACACACACACACACATATATATATATATATATATATATATATATGTATACAGTCAGACTCTAAAGAGGGCGCCCTCTCTTTATTAAAGAGAGGGCATCTGTTTTGGCTGTTGGTACGTGTTTTCATTAAGGGCAATTTAGTCATTTCACAGTTTTTAAACACGATCTGACGGTCAAAACAAAGATCCCCTCTTTCATAACAACAATGATAGGGATACACACCAAACGACACACTGTGCTTTAAATGCATGTAGCCTGTGCTATTTGAATTTTTCACACTTTTTTGTGCATCACTTACACTGCACAGAGTACATGCATTTAAAGCTGGTGTATCGTTTGGTGTGTATCCCTATCATTTTTTGCTTTAATAAAGAGAGGACATTCTCTTTAGAGAATCTTTGTCTATACATATATACAAATATCTCCAAATATATACATCATATATATATGTTATAAAGTGCAATCAAAAGCTTAATTTTTCTCAATTTATTTTTTTTTTTAATTGCATAGATAGATACTCATACTATATATGTACACTCTCTTATTTTCTTCCTAAACTTTAACTACTAATCATGTATAAGTGTGTGTGTTATGTTATTGGATAAGCTAAAACTTACCTAAACTTATTAAATTTTTACTAACCAATTATGCACTGACTTCTTTTATCGGTCTCTGGCTACTAAATTTTAGAAGTTAAGTATAATATATATAATTATAAAATAAATTTAAAAGGTAATGCTTATCTTCTTTTCAAAAATATAAATTACTTCCAAGAAGGTGGTAGTATTTGTATTTTTCTACATGAATATGATAAATATAATATAAGATAGGATTATATATGCTTCACTTCTTGAATTAGATCCATATATATATATATATATACTAGTAATGCCTGTGCATGTGGGCACGACGCAAAAAAAACCTCTGCATATAATTATGGTTCCAAACGTAATTTGCATATACAAACACCAATACCTCTGTGAGGAAACAACAGAGTTGTACATGTACATAATAACATTGAACCCAATTGTTGCAACATTAAGGAAAATGCACATATAATGACTTGTCAATTAGCTGGAGAACTCTAGGACATACTGGAAGTCTGGAACTTGCCGTCGAGGTCTAGAGCGGGGTGGTAGAGGTGAAATTTTAGTGTTTTTAGTCCTCTCACTGTCTCACATGATCAAGTCAATTCAAAGGTGTCTTTTTAAGTGTCGTTTGGTAATCAGTAATTTGAGTCTGTTTAGCATTAACTTTTTGAACATATTTTGATATATTAAAAAAGAAATTCAAATCTAGCATTTACTCACAATAAAGGGGGAAAAGAAGAAGAAGAAGAAGAAGAAGAAGAAGAAGAAGAAGAAGAAACATAAAATACTCAATAGTTTGATCCAAAACATTCGCACGTGATGGAAATAATCAAAGCAAAAATCAACCAGTGAAATCAAACTCAATCACATTTCTCTAACACATCAAAACTGACACAAAAGCACAATCATAAACTGTAGTATAAACACACAGACCCAACCAAAATGGAAATAATCCCAACAGAAATTAGAGATGAATCTTCATCCTTAAAAGGCTGTGTCTCCCTTCTGTTGATGCTTGAAAACGATGGATTAAAAAATAAAAGAAGGGGTATTTCTCTATAAGTGATTGTTGGCCCAAAAAAAAGCCATTCAAACACTGTTGTTCTTCAATAGCTTTAACTGGGATTTTGCAATCTTTAACGATGCCGAGCTGCATCAGTAATCGAATTCGAATACAATCGCCAAATTTTATCTCAAATTCTTAAAGAACCAAATCATTCAACGTAGTTCAGAGAATAAATACATACATAAAACCAATCAGTTATATGTTTCACACCAACACTGCAACAATAACCTATTTCACTCCCCCAAAAACTCATTGAACAATAATGACAAACATGCAACATTCAGTAATGTAATCACATCAACCAACGTCTAAAGGAATTCCCAAATTCAAAAAACCAAATAATCACAAAATACAGGTAAATTAAAATACCCATTCAATCGCAAATTCATAAATTCATTAGTGTTTTCTACGCTAAAGTGACCTCGATGGTTCAAAATGCAAGAAAGTAAACGAAAACTTGCAATCATTCCTTTCTTGAACCATTCATCTACAGGTCATGGTCCGTTTTAGTAATTCCCTGTCCAAAACAATTGAAGGAAAAGAAATTCCAAAATTAAAAACTAACACCGTAAGCCAAATGTAGACAGTTAATACCAAACAATTAAAGAAACAGATAAACATTAATCTAAGCATACGGGTATCTATAGAAACCGTAAAAGTGATTCATTATGAATCATTAAGATCAACAGCTTACCGGAAAGAAGGAAATATGGTGGTTTATGTAGAGCTGTACCAAATCCATTAGGTAGATTATGTAGAGCTGCACCAAATCCATTAGTATTATGTTTATCCTTTCTGAACAGTTAACATAAAGGAAAAAAGAAATAGGTGCTTGCGAAACGACCATTACAGCCTATTCTTCCACTAATCACTTCCCAAGACAATAAAATTAGCCATCTTCTCATCTTATGATTAGATTAAAATACAAACGTATTTAGTAGAAAACATCATACAAAAGAGTTGATGTTAAAATATCACCACCCCTTTAAGATCTCAATTGAATACAAATCCATGATTAGATTAAAATACAAACGTATTTAGTAGAAAACATCATACAAAAGAGTTGATGTTAAAATATCACCACCCCTTTAAGATCTCAATTGAATACAAATCCATGAGGACAACCACGAAAATTTCCCTCCACCTGCAGTTACATGAGCAGGTAAATGTATTATTAAAGCAATTAAAGCTTAGAGAAAGTGACCCAAATTAAAGCATAGACACACACACACACACACACACACACACACACACACACACACACATAGATCTAACTATGTTTGTCCTTTATGAATAGTTAACATAAAGGAAAAATAAATAGGTACTTGAGTAACGACCATTACTGTAACAACCTGCATTTCCATTTATTTTTAAATTACATTTTCAAAATTAATTTGTTATAGCATTGTCATATTTAAATGGGTATTGTTTGTTTTCTTTTTGTTTCAAATCCCCTATATTAAGACTGGTTGCTTGTTTTAATTCCTATTGAAATTCTTTTGGGGTCAAACTGCAATTTTTATAAAGTTAGCAATACCTGTGTGTATTTCAAAACTGTATTTCAAAGCGGTGAAAATAAATTCTTTTAACTCAAACTGTATTTTTATAAAACCAGAAAATCATTTCCTTAGTTAAATTGAATTTTCTGTATTTTTGTGACAACCACCGCGTCACAAAAATACCAGTTTATGTTCAAAACTGTCCGTGCCGCGTTAAACTTGCACAGTTTGTGATTTGGACGTAAAAGATTGAAATGACTATACATTACTTTCCAATTATGGAAACTAATGATTGTTTATGCCTTGTTTGGATATTGCAATTTTGTATGTGAATTCTTAGGCCACAAGTTGTTTTTCCCAAACAACTCAAGCTTGCCCCCTACTAGCCTATACTTGACCCTTGGTGTAATGGTTGAGCTGATTCATCAGTGAAGCAATGTGTATGTATAATTCAGCATGTGTTAACCTTGCTAACCTGCAGATTGTCTAAGAGATTAGTATGTTTAATTGGGTGATTAAGCCTTGGTGAAGGAACTTAGAGCCCAAGTTCTTAAGCTCTATATAACAAAGCTCTCTCACACACACACACATTCTCATACCTGGAGAAACACAGAGAGAGAAGAGAGAGATTAAGAGATTATACAGAAAATTTCTGGAGAAGTGAAGCTTCAATCCTCCATAGCCAAGTGGAGTAGAATTCTTGTATTGCTATTATTTCTCAACATAATTCTCATCTCTTCATAACAGTGAGTATTTAGAACACACTCAGAATGTAATTCATGCTTTAATTTCCTTATGCTTGCCTGATTTTGAAATATCCCTTGATGATCATACGTTTGAAATTTCATAGCTTGAAATCAAGATTTTCAAAACTTAATCTAAATCCGTTTTCAGAGTTGAATATCAAAGATTATAGTATATAGAGTATACAGTTCAAGTTATAGAGCCTAATTTGTTCATACCACAAAGTATATTGAAAATGAAGTTTTGTCATCTTTTAAAATTTCATAAAATGTGAGAGCTATAGATTGAATCATGTTAAATTGATTATGGATTCTTAATCCTTGTTGAAAAACAAAGAGAATCATATATTATAAGGCCTAATTACTCCCGAAATTGAAAATGGGTCAAAATGGACCCTTAAAACTGAAACAGAGGAATTCTGGGGGAAGAAGACGAAGCCTCAACATCAGCTCGCGCCACGATCACGCGCGCGAGAATCGCGCGAGCGACCCGTCGCGCGAGCGGCCCGCGTGCGCGAGGCGTGCGTCTCCAGGCAGACAGAAAAGTTTATATATAAAATGAAAATTAGGCATATCGCGCGAGCGGCCCGCGCGAGCGACCCGTCGCGCGAGCGGCCCGCGCGCGCGACCTCTGGCAGTTTCCAGTTTTGCTTGTTTGGTGATAAGGGACTGTTTGGGATAAAATTTATATACTGTTTGTGTACTGTTTGGGAAATTTACTAAAGCAGAATCCTTTTTGGTTATGTTTAAATGATCAAAACAATGAATTGTGACTTATCAATCCCCGTACGTACATTGTTCCTTTAATTCAGCGATTTACTTTATATTTAAGTTCATGGCATTCATGTGGGGTCAGTGGTACATGCATGTGGGTGTCAGTCAGTGTGGAAAGAGTATTGAGATTGAGATTGAGATTGTGTGGTGGACACTCCCTGGTTATGGTGTACCAAAGTGTGACGTGTCGAGATTGCGGTTGCGGTTGTGGATGAGATTACGGTGAGGGTATCTTTGAAATGCGATGGTGGCAAATATGGACACTCCCTGACACCCATGGAAGCGTTAAAGTGTGTGACGCCGAACTTGGACACTCACTGGCACCCATGGTAGTGCTAAAGTGTGGCCTACGGACACTCCCTGATACCCGAGTCTGGATACTGCGTGAGGTTGCTCCGGTATTTGCATGAAGGATTAGGTATTCAAAGTGTGAGGCAATGGACACTCCCTGGTACCCCGGACCAAAGTGTGAGGCAAACTGGACACTCCCTGGCGCCCCGTTGCTAAAGTGTGGCTATCTTAGTGTTTTCAAAGATACCAGAGTAAGATAGTGGGTGGTTGTGTCTGTCGAGAGAAAAGAGTCGGCAAGATGAGTGTGGTGCATTGTCTCATACACGATCATATGCTTTATAAATGAACGACTTTGAATATTATATTCCTCGTTGGTTTATAAATTAAATTCTCTCTATGTCAAACTATTGATTTTACAAATTGAAAATGGAAAAAGGTAAATGGGTATGTTTTACATTCAAAGTTATGTTTTTAATACTCACCAACTTCTTGAAGCTGACGACGTTGATGCGTCCTGGACATTCGTGTCCAGGCTTTTCAGGTTATAATCAGGAGAAATCATATGACTATGCTAATTGAGAACGGCTGCTTTTGGAAGGGAAACTGTTATCATCATTGCATATTCAAGTTATATGTTTTAAGTTTTAAGCTATTTGTTTCATGAGGAGGACTGTAATAGACATTAAGTTATTATTTTGTTTCAAGGCGGTCTGTGCCTTAGTTGACCCCGTATCATAAGATGTAATAAGTTAGAAAAATTTTATAAGCCTTGATTGCTCTGCTCTGATTATTATGTTTGTTGTTCGACGTTTGGGACAGAATCGATCCTTCAAACTGTCGCGACCTACGGGTCCATAAAGGAAATTAAACGCTTTCCTTATTTATGCTACGTCAGGGCGTGACAATTACAACCTTTATGAACAGTTAACATAAAGGAAAAAGAAATAGGTATTTAGTAGAAAACATCGTACATTAGACATATTTAGTAGAAAACATCGCACAGCATCACGATCATTTTTTGATTAGTTATCTCAACATCAAACTAAAAGGAAAATAAAAGTATCTAAAAGAAATAATGCATGAAGTTTCTCTCTTTTCAATGTCATTCGGTTTAATTAACTCACGTGCGAACATACGTACTAAAAAAATGCTATATTGGGGAGCTTTTTGAACGAACAGTTGCTTACATACTAAAAAGGGGGTCTAAGGTTATTTTGAAACTAATTTTGATTTAGGCAGTACCTATGAGTACCTATGAGTCCATTAGCATTCACCCAATCTATATTCATCACCCTGGTCATCATCTAGAGGATTCACAATGTCTTTGCATATAACACTACTTGGATGAGAGACTACCGTATATAGCTAACAGCTGCAAATTCTAGAAATTGAAACTTTTGAACAAAAGAAGATTCTAATCTAAACGGTAAATCAAAATTGAATATCCAACAATGGGTTGAGATAAAGTCATCAACAACCAACTACAACTCAGAATTGATGGTTTAAGGAACACCTCAAGAACACATCGTAAGACCTCTTGGTCCTGTTTCTCTTCGGATGTACCATTTACAACCAATTGGCATTTTTTTTTTAATTTACGAAAAGAGAACCACAACTGGGTAAGGTTTGTGTGAGTAGTGTATCAATATGGAAGCCAAGAAAACCCTTTCTTTTTTTTTTGGGGGGTCAAAAAATGTAAAAGTTCAAGCAGTCAAATGTAACTTAGTAGCCAATTCGGTCACTCATGCCAAAGATGAGTCATTCCCTATCTATCATCTCTCGGCTCTCTGTATTGGCAATGATTCGAACTGGGGGTACAAACATTTTATGTGGGCATATGGTCCAATCCTTTGTGAAAACCTCCCAAATTTCTAATTTCTAGATTTTAACTACATAAACAAACACATGAATCATTGTGACCCAATAGATACAGCAAGTAAAGAACAAAATAGATGTAGATAATGCAAAAAAATCATTGCCTAACCAAACCAAACCAAGCCTTGTGTCCCAATCAATTGGGGTCGGCTGTATGAATCCATTTCCTCCATTCTGCACGATCAAGAGCTATATGCTCATTTAAATTATATATATTCATATTTTGTTGCACTATATATTCCCAAGTCAGTCTAGGTCTGCCTCTCCCTCTAACTATTCCAGACACTATGATCTTATCACTCTTTCGCACAAGTGCATCTACAAGTCTTCGTTGCACATGGCCAAACAATCTAAGTCTATTCTCCCTCAACTTATCCTCAATATGTGTCACTCCTATAGTCTCTCGGATGTACTCATTTCTAATTCTATCTTTCCTAGTCTTACCACACATCCATCTTAGCATCCTCATCTCTGCTACACTCACTTTGCTAATGTGTTGTTTCTTAGTTGCCCAACACTCTGTCCCGTAGAGCATAGCTGGCCTAATAGCTGTCCTATAAAATTTTACTTTCAATTTTGCTGGTATTCTCCGGTCACATAATACTCCAGAAGCACTCCTCCACTTAAGCCAGCGCACTTTAATTCTATGGGTCACATCATCACCAATATCTCCGTCTCTACTGATCATTGAACCTAGAAAGCGAAAGTGTTCCCTTTTTGGGATCTCCTGATCTTTAATCTTCACTGCTTCGTTGTCTCTACTTCCACTGTTGCTAAAAGTACAATCCATGTATTTTGTTTTCGTCCTACTTATCTTTAGCCCCTTAGTCTCCAGTGCTTCTCTCCAAGCTTCTAGTTTAGTGTTGAGTCCCCTTTTAGTCTCATCAACCAAGACAATATCATCTGCGAACAACATACACCATGGGACCTCATCTTGAATGTGTCTAGTCAATTCATCCATAATTAGGGCGAGCAAATAAGGGCTCAAGGCCAACCCCTGGTGCAGGCCTACGGTAATTGGGAATTCGCTTGTTTCTTCGACTGGTGATCTAATTGTAGTAATCGCTTCATCATACATATTCTTCACCACGTCAATATAACCCTTGGTCACTCCTTTCTTCTCTAGTACCCACCAAATTAAATCTCTAGGCACTCTATCATAAGCTTTCTCTAAATCAATAAAAACCATATGTAGATCTTTTTTATTCTCTCTATACTTTTCCATTAGTCTTCTAAGTAAATAAATTGCTTCCATAGTTGATCTCCCAAGCATAAATCTATACTGATTTTCTGACACTGATATTGCGCCTCTTAAGTGATGCTCCATCACTCTCTCCCATAGCTTCATAGTATGGCTCATCAACTTAATACCTCTACAGTTGTTGCATTGTTGTACATCTCCTTTACTCTTATATATAGGCACTAGGATGCTCTTCCTCCACTCATCAGGCATTTTTCTAGTCATTAAAATCCTATTAAAAACTTTTGTAAGCCAAGATGCCCCCACATCTCCCAAGCATTTCCAAACCTCAATGGGGATTCCATCTGGTCCTAAGGCCTTGTTGGGTTTCATCTTCTTCAAAGTAAATTCCACTTCAAACTTCCTTATTCTCTGATAGAATCTGTATTCTCTAGTTTCATCTTAACTTCCAGTTTCTTCTTCCATTGTGTTATCCATATGTTTTTCATTCAGCAACTTCTCAAAATAGCTCTTCCACCTTTCCTTAATCTTTTCGTTATTCACTAATACCCTAGAGTCATCGCTTTTTATACACTTAACCTGATTAATGTCTCTTGTTTTCCTTTCTCTCGACTTAGCAAGCTTATAAATACATTTTTCTCCCTCTCTAGTGTCTAGTTTGGAGTAGAAGGCGTCATAGGCTTCCATTTTAGCAACTCTAACTGTCCTTTTAACCTCATTATTTACACATATATAGCTTTTGAAGTGTTCCTCACTTCTATCATTTTGCCACTTCTTAAAGCAATCCTTTTTGGTTTTTACTGCAGCTTGTACCTCTTCATTCCACCACCAAGTATCTTTAGAAGCTAACCCTCTTCCCTTCGACTCTCCGAGGACCTCCTTCGATATTCTCGTGATGCACCCTGCCATTTTATCCTACATAGTATTGCTTCCATCTTCCAAATTCCAAGGTGCTTCTGTATACATTCTCTCTTGGAATATTGCTAGTTTCTTGCCTTTAAGGTTCCACCACCTAGTTCGCGGGTTTATAGGGTCTTTTCTAGTACGACATTGTCCTTTTATATGGATATCTAAAATAGTAAGTTTATGTTGAGATGTTAAACTCTCTACTGGGATGACCTTACAATCTTTACATGCTAAGCGGTCTGCCTTTCTCACAAGGAACAAATCGATCTGGCTTCTATGAGATCCACTCTTAAAGGTTTTCAAGTGTTCTTCCCTCTTTTTGAAAAAGGTGTTTGCTACTACAAGATCATATGCTACGGAGAATTCTAAAATACTCACCACTGCCTCATTCTGATCTCCAAAACCATACCCCCCATGCACCCTCTCATATCCAGTTCTATCTTTGCCTACATGGCCATTAAAATCTCCACCTACAATTATCTTCTCTCATCTCGGTATTTCTTGCATTAAAGCGTCCAACTCATCCCAGAATTGTCTTTTAATGTGATCATCCAATCCTACTTGGGGCGCGTATGCACTAATCACATTAATTATATCCACTCCAACAACCAGTTTGATAAGCAATATTTTGTCTCCTTTCCTCGTGAAGGTCACAACTTTATCCTTGAGGTTCTTCTCAACCACGATTCTGACACCATTTCTATGCCTACCTTTCCCTGTATAGAATATCTTATACCCAGTCTTTTCTACCTCCTTAGCTTTCTCTCCAACCCACTTTGTTTCTTGTAAACATACTACATTAACCTTCCTTCTAATCATAGTGTCTACTAGTTCCATAGCTTTACCTGTTAAGGTTCCTATATTCCAAGTTCCTATATTCTGTTAAGAAATCATTGCCTACAATTTAAAATTTGCTCTGATTGCATATTTAACCAAAAGGAAATATGAAAAAGAAAAGAAATCATTGCAACTAAAAATCAAATGGTTCAAAAGATAAGTCAAATTTTCAATGGTTCATAAATAAGCCAAACCTAAATTTAGGACTACAGAATCATCATGTAATTCATGTACAGCAGTATAGGGGTAAATGAAAAAAAATTGTTACGCAAGTGTGCAATGGAGAAAAAAAAAGTGAATGGCTGAAAGTTTCTCTAGCCAAAAAGGCTTTGCTGATTTATTATATAGATACATGTCATATATATCCTTACACGCGTTCTTGATTATTGATAACTACATGAATCACTTATCCAGTTTTTCTACGTATGTAAGTTGTGACGGTACAATGGAGGAAGCACAATTGGTGTATATGTATTAACTTTTAGCAACCAAACTTGGGAGCAAATTTCAACTTTGTAACCACATAAATGTGATGTCTAGTAATTTGGTCCAAGTTTCATTCAAAACCACTCTATGGTTTCGCAACCTTCATTTAATACCATTTAGTAGTCAAATCGAACTTAAGCCTAAGTTGTTTTCTCTGATATATAGTGCAAAAGAAAAATAAAATAAAAAATTTGTTTTCAATATACCATGGAAAATAAGAGGGGAAAAGCAAATTCTTTACCTACAACAAACCAAGTGATGACCCAAAAGTCTGCACCAAAAGATAAGAGTATGGAGAGTGTTAATCTAAATGGTAAATAAAAATAACTACCCAACAATTAATTGAGATAAAGAAAAAAGTATAAAGAAAAATAAGCAAGCCAATGGATGATTGGAAACCAACCTTAAAACATTGAAGTAGTAGAGTTAGGCCTTTACTGCAGAGAACAAAAGAGCAGTAGATATTGCAGAGAAATCATTGCCTACAATTTCAAATTTCTCTCATTCCAATAAAAAAAATAAGAAAAAGGAATTAAAAGGAAAAATTGACAAAAGGAGAAATTAAAAGGAATTAGTTGTAGCACTAAATTAACTATCAACCAAATATTGGCCTAAACAAAGAGTTCAAAAAATAATTCAAAGTAGAAGAAAAAACAAAAAAACAAAATTTAATCAAAGCACAAATAAAAATCGAAACCAGAAAGCTTCAACAATAAGGTTTTAGTTCTATGGTTTAATAGTGAAATAGAGATGCTAGTGTTTATGGAGAGAGAGAGAGAGAGAGAGAGTGCCTGCGGATGAGGTGGTCGGCGCTGAAAGTGGTGGTGGTGTCCATTCTAGAATACTTGCACACAAAAAATGAGCAAAAACTTGAAACATAGCATGAAAGACACTAAATGGATTATAAAAAGATAAAAACCCCAAAATTTTCCTAGTAAAATCACTCTAAATCGATGATCTAAGATCATAAAAATAAGGGTAACTATGGTTCTACCATGCTAGGGTAAACTCACTCAACTTTTATGGACTTGTCGAACCAGATCTGAAAAGCCAAGAAAGAAAACAAAGAAAAAAAGAAAGAATTAGGGCAGAAGATGGAAGAAAAGGAGAGAGAGAGAGAAGAAGAAGAAGATGAAGAAAAAGAAGAAGAAGATGAGTACCGATAGAATGGTTTGTCGGAGCCGGCAGGTCCCAGAGGTTGGTCTATGGTAGTGGTGATGGAAGATGGAGATCGCCTGTGAGAGAGCCAGAGCAAAAATCCATGGACAAATGTACAAACCTCCAATCGGTCGGGGCTCCGGTAGACGGTGGTTTGCGGTGGCGAAAGAGGGAGAGAATAGCCTCGACGAGAGAGAGCGAGAGAAAGAGAGTGAGGAAAAAAGGGTTTCGAGCAAGAGAGAGAGTGAGAGATTCAAATTGTTTAGAGAGAGGGCGGAGAGAAAGACGTGCGAAGTGATGCGTAATGAATGCCCATCAGAAGAGAACATATAGTGTATTTATTAGAGAGGGAAGAATTATGTGAGTGAGTTGTGGACCACTTGATGAAGATCAAAGGGCTGTAATTATAGGAGCCCCTCATTCCTCATTGCTGGTTATTATAAAGATAATGGCTTGGCTTTTTAAGAAAATTAATAAAGGTAAGACTTTTATAAAAAAGATGATACCCACATTTTAACTTGAGACAAAGTTTTCGAACTACTTGCATGAAGATATATACCCACCCTGAGAAGGAAAAAAAAACTGGGTCAGAGAAACAATGAAGAATAAAAGAAGGGGCAAAAAAATTGGGTTCACCAACAATGAAAAAATGAAGGCGAACTAAACAAAACCCGAACCTGTTTTTGCTTGATCCTGAGAAATCAAGTAGAACTAAAAATCACAAATCAGAGAATTAAAAAAACATATTAAAAAAAACGAACTTGTTTTTGTTTAGGATTTGTACAGAACAATGTTTAGAAAACTAACAAAATGAAAGTTGAGGCAAATAGATTTAAAAAAAAAAGAAAAAAGAAAAAGAAAAAGAAATGAGAGTAAGAGAGAGTTCCTTCCAAATCTCTTGCGCTGGAGGGCAGAGGTTTGGCCGTGTTGGAGAGAGAGAGAGAGAGAGAGAGGGAGGGAGAGAGAGGGGGGGGGGGATTTTGTGTACCTAGGGCCTCCAAATCAGAGAACAAATGAGAGGAGGAAGAGATTCATGGAGAGAGAGAGAGAGAGAGAGAGAGAGAGAGAGAAAGAACTGTGAACCAAAGGAGAAAGAAAATGAAATTTCAAATTAAGGTAGTGTTAGACCAAAAGTGATGGAGAATTGGCATGCGTGAGGTTACTAAGGTGGGATAGGAGCGTGGGGGGCGTAGTAGAAGGGCCTGGGTTCCCAGAAAAAATAAAAAATAAATTAAGTGTTTATAGGGTATATATAGGGATATCGAATAAATGTGTGAGTGATATGTGAGTCATTTGATGACAATCAAAGGGTCTAAGTTATCCGAGCCCCTCAAAATTATTACTGGTTACATGTTTTAAGGGCTAGTACTAAGACGCAGCAATCCACTTTATCTAGTAACCGGACTCAAACCCTCAATAGGAGGTGACAGCGATGTTACTCTTGTAACCATTACTCTCTAAGTGAAAAAAAATGTAACCACCTTATCAAAACAAAAATCTAATCAAAACCTTGTTAAAAACCCAATCAAAACCACTATGGAGAGAGAGAGAGAGAGAGAGAGAGAGAGAGAGAGAGAGAGAGAGAGCGAGCGAATGTTGTGTGTGTATGTGTGAGGCTATAGCGAGATAGACGAGAATATTAGAGAGTTACTGGCGGTGAGAGGCGACGATGTTGGTGATGCAACAGGAGACGGTCCAGTTCTAAGAGAGAGAGTGTGTGTGTGCCAAGAAAAACTCTAGTTCTAAGAGAGAGACAGAGAGTGTGTGTATGTATGTGTGTGCCAAGAAAAACTCAGATATATGTGCGATCGTGTGTGTACACAGAGATAAAGAGATTGAAAGAGTTCAAGGGGCTGAGAAAGAGGGGATATCTGAAGAGATGGCGATGACGGAGGCAAGGTGGGTAGGATCTAAAAAGTAGGGTTTGCTCACAATGGGGATGAGATGAAAATCAAAATCTGAAGTAGGTGTGTGCGTGAGGGAGAGGGAGAGGGAGAGGGAGAGGAGGGAAAAAATTGAGGCGGGTGACAATCTACACTCTACAGATAGGTGGGTGCAGACGTTATAGTGGAGAGAGAGAGTGAGAGAGAGAGAGAGAGAGAGAGAGAGAGAGAGGAGGGGGATCAAACGGTCGAGAGTGTCCCAAATTAGTGGACAGTCATAATCTGTTTTAGGCCATAAAGACATTCCTTGGTTATTAAGATGAATTGTCTCATTACCGTAGACCATTGGCGTAACTTGCAAAAAACATGGATGACTACTAAACACATCTATGTGTGTTGTTCTTAAAGGATTTAATGTCTATAAGAGAGTCTCATATAAATTAAGAAATTTGTTGAGAAGAAAACTTACATTTACATCATCGAGGGCCTGTGATTTCTTTTCTGCAAGAGGAATTTTTTCCTTTGAATCACAGCTTTTGAGTCACAGTCTCACAGAACTCCAGTTAGATAGCTGCCAAAACAATCCAAAGTTAGTGACAAAAAATAAGAATTCTAAATGAGAAGGGCCTACTACCCAATTCCTATGGAAAGCCATTTTCCGAATTGGGTTTACTTCTAATCCTAGATGAGAACTCCAAAATAATATAAAAAAAATTCACCAACCATTTGTTAGGAGGGAAAGAGGAAGGATAAGGAGGACTGGGAGTTCTTATACAATTGACCTTCAAGCAACTTAATTTTCTTGCTTCCCAATATGCTAAATTTTACCAGAACAAAAGCAAGGTCTAAGAACTGCCAATAAAAAGATTAAGAAAAAAATTTGAAATGTGTAGGGATTTGGGAAGCTAAAAGATTTTAGCAATGCATTCCTAGCATGTTGATAATGGAAAGTGTTGGTGCCAAGGTCTATGATAACACTGAACAAAGTAGTTGTGGAAGTCACAAAGTTTATGATAAGCTTACCTTTTTGCAAGAAAATAAATACTGGAGGCATAAACCGGTACAACAGTTTAGACAAACACTACATAAGCTTGAAAAAATTCAATCAAAATAAAAGTCAATCACGAAACATAATTTGCAAGAACATACTCAGGCATTTCGTCAAACAACTGATAAACGAAGCCATTGATTTTTACGAAGATCCAGACACAAGCCCTAATCCTGCATAGGAGCAAATCCAAAATGCTAGGTAAAAACCACAGAAATCCGAGAGAGAGAGAGAGAGGGAGAGAGAGAGAGAGGCAGCAACCAAAGAAGCAAAGCATGAGAAAGAGAAAGAGAGGAGCTGCTAGAGTCGGTGGTGGTTCGTTATGTGTATGTATGTGTGTTAGAGACATAGGGAGACGACTGAGAGAGAGAAGGGCTGAGCCGCTATGATGAGAGAGAGAGAGAGAGAGAGCAAGAGACTGATGAGAGAGATTGGGATGCCAAAATTCAAAAATTAAAAAGTTGGGAAAGTGAGTGAGATTGAAGAGTTGTGTGAGTGAGTTGTGGGCCACTTGATCAAGATCAAAGGGCTGTAGTTATAAGTGCCCCTCGATCAAACATTGTAGGTTTTTATATAGATTTATGAGTAACTAATCTCATGTTTGTCATATTAAGGCTATTGTTCACTAAGGTCTCTGTTGGGTGACATGTGCCTCCATGTACTATCAACATAAAAACTGAAAATACGTAAGGGATACGTGAGAAAAAATGGGTAAACAAAAATTCTCTCTGATTGACCAAACCCTAAATGATCATGAAGCAGAAGCCAAATATTAGTCTTTGTTCCCTCCATAGCCCCCAACTAACTAACTCCCAAATCAATTTTCTTATCTATGTGCCTAAACACATGCTACAACAAATTGATTGCAAACTGCGAAAGGTACAATTAAATGAAATAAAGAGCCATTGGTTCTCTGTTTGAAATTTTGATAACTAAGAAAAAAGAATAGAAAAAAATGCTACAGAGGATTACGTATAATAAACATGCAGAATTCCCACTTCCCCCTCTACTCCTTATAAATTGGAGTAAAATCATTTCATGAAACCCAATTTGATGGGATTTGAATGAAGGATTGGAACGCATTATTGCATATTTTTTTCTCCAATTAAAGCTTAGTGTGTGCTTTGAGTAAGATTTGGTAATATGAATTAGTTTTCACTTAATCTAAAGAACTTTCCACCTGCAAAAACAATAAAATATATGAACGCACGTCTCATTGGTGTGACGGTCACATGAGATAATTACTTTCTCGTGATTTCAAACAAAAACACTAAAAGCATAAAAGAAAGCACATACTTGTAAGGAAGAATAATTCAGCAATACATCCTACCCACACAAATACTCCTCCAAACCACCTTCCAAAATTTCCAAAGAAATCAGAGAGAGAGAGAGAGAGAGAGAGAGAGAGAGGGGGGGGGGTAAGTGAAGAGCTCCACAGTCGGTGGGGGCTCCAGTTGGAGGTGGCGAGAGAGGGAGAGAGAACAAAAGAAAGAGAGAGGGGGAAAACAGTGGAAAGAGAGTGATAATCAAAAAGAAAAGAGGGATTCAAAATAGCACTGACTGCATGAGTGAGTTTTGGGAGAGATATAGACTTATAGTGTATTGTGGGAGAGTGAGTGTAACGCCCTGTATTTTATTATCATTAATAAATAAATATTGCATTTTATTTTCATGAGTAGTTGATTTAATTTCTCTTTGAAATTTTTATCTGGGGTCAAACTGTAATTTCCAAAATATTTTCTATGGTTTCAAAACAATATCTATATTTTTGTATAAACCGGGAATTTTATTCCTACGCTGATATTATTTTTCTGTATTTTTCTTTCTACCGTAAAATACCAGTTTTATGTTTTAAATCTGTGCCTATACCGCGTTTGGGTGTGGGAGCACGTGAGCTCAACCACACCGGAGGAATTCTTGGCCTTGCTTGGAGCCCAAAACATTGGGTTTATATATACGTTGTGTCTCTCTCTCACAAGTTCACTCACAGTCTCTCATCTCTCACTCTCTCAAATTCTCTCAATCACTCTCTTGCTCTCTCAAGATCACATAACACACACACATACAGATTATATACTATATGCATACACACATACATAGATATATAGCTATATATATCTCAAGATCAAGAGGAAGAACGGAGGAGAAATTCTTAACGACGAAATCGACGGCATAAATTCTCGGTCTCAAATTCTCTGTATAATTGCCCTCTGTGAGTATTATAAACTCACTCTCAACGTATATATATGTATAATTCAGTGTATATATGTGTGTATATGTGTATATATATAGATACACCATTGAAGCTTAAAATTGGAGTTTTGTCAAACTCAACCAAATTCAATTCCGTGAATTGATTATGGAAGATCTTTGTCCCAATAGACTACGGTTCAAATCCTACGCAATAATTCATCCATATCGCGACGTACCGTTGATTTTAAGTTTTGACACCCTCACTTTAATCGCGAATATTTAGAGATATAATCCGTATTGGTTAAAATTGATCGCGTATTCGTAATCTACGCGGAAACCGAGGAGATCCATATATTACATGTCCTGGTACGAACAGAAAACAGAAATGGGTAAAATTCAATTTGAAAACCAGAAACAGGGGAAAAACGAAGAAGATGACATACTGCAAGAACTCGCGCGCGCGACCCGCTCGCGCGGACCGTCCCTCCCCTTCGCGCGCGCGACCCGCTCGCGCGACCTGTTCTGCCCCTTCGCGCGCGTGACCCGCTCGCGCGATCCGGCCTTCCCCTTCGCTCGCGCGACCCGCGCGCGCGACATCACCTCTCCCTCGCTCGCGCGATCCGCTCGCGCGAGGTGGCCGTTTTGGGCAGTTTCTGTATTTTTGTCTAAGGGACTGTTTGGAAAATGTTTTGTGAAATTTCAAGGAACTATTTGGCAAATATACTATTTTAAAGGCTCACTGTTAGAAATTGGACTTGAAAGAATGTTTTAAGACTGAAATTTATGCTCGTACGATTATCCGGCTTTGTGATTTATTAATGGTGTTATTTATGAAACATTGACATACATATTAGGGTTGAGGTTGTGTCAACATGCATGTGTGTGAGAAAGCGTGAAAAGAGTAAAGGGTGGCGGTCTGGTGTGCGACCTCAATATCGATCGGATAGTATTCCTGGTATTGGAGGCGACAGTGTTGTGTACGACTTAGATATCGATCGGATAGTATTCCTGGTATCTAAGGCGCGCGTTTCGGATATTGATCGGATAGTATTCCTGATATCCGAAGCGATGGTGATAGTGTGGTGTACGGCTTAGATATCGATCGGATATTATTCCTGGTATCTAAAGCGCTTGTTTCGGATATTGATCGGATATTATTCCTGGTATCCGAAATGATGGTATTGAGTGTGGCTTAGATATCGATCGGATATTATTCCTGGTATCTGAAGCGATAGTTTGGTGTGCTGTTTTGGATATCGATCAGATAGTATTCCTGGTATCTGAGATAATGGTTTGGTTGTGTTTTGTTGAGAGAAAAGAGTCAGAAAGATGAGATATTACATTGTTCATGCATGGTCGCATATTTATTGCTTTCTTTATTTCCCCCGTGACTTATGTTGGAATTGGAACCTTGAATCTATTGCTTTTAAAATTAAATTGCACCGTTGTTTATATGCTTATATATATACATTGCGAGCACTTGTTTATTTTGCTCACCAGCTTTCATAAGCTGACGGCGTTGATGCGTCCTGGACTGTATGTCCAAATTTTCAGGGTCAGGAGCAGCCAGGGTATTTTGACTATGCTACTTAGAGTCAGGAGACTTTCCAGGAGGCTGCTTTATATTTCCTATGTCTTTTAATTTGAGTTTGTAATAAACTAGCTTTAGACATTTGAATAAGGCGTTTTGCGCCTAAGTTTATGACTGCTGTAATAGTTAGTAAGTTTTAATTATGGAGGTTATGTTTTGTTAGTATCCTTTGCTCTAGAAATGTTGTTAAGTTATTTGTTGCAGGGACAATTGGTCATACTCACTTGTCACGACCTACGAGTCCATAAAGGAAATTAAATGCTTTCCTGAATTATGCTACATCGGGGCGTGACAGGGAGTGCTGGTGTGAGTGAGTTGTGGACCACTTGATGAAGAATCGAAGATCAAAGGATTGGAGTTATAAGAAACTTTTTTTGTCTTCAGAATTATTATATAACATAATATAGATATACATGGAGCTATGGCCAACTGTCCCTTAAAATTAGTACAATTAACATTAGCAATACTACGTTTTAAAATCAAAATCTAATCTAATATCTCTGTCGGGTCAAAAAACTAATTTAACAAATATTTTGGGATAGAAATTTGGTAGCATAGTCATTACTCTTTGGCTTAATTACAAAATAGACCCTTGAGTTTGGTCTTTGTTTCATTTTAGTCCTTATAGTTTTATTGCGTCAATTTGGTCTTAAAGTTTTTAATAGAAGCAATTTGATTCAAATACCCCACTCTGAGAGAAAATTTGACAGAATTTACACACTATTACATTTACACTGATAAACGGGTTGGGAGATCGGTGGTGTTCCATATTTGCCCCAAAAAACTATAATAGTGCATAGCATGTGAGTATATTTTGTCAACTTTTCCCACAGAATTGAACATTTAGATCAAATTATATCTATTTAGAATTTTAGAGATCAAATTGACACAATTAAACTACAGGAACAAACTTCGGGATATGTTTTGTATTTAACCTTGATCTTTATTCTTCCCACAAAGTTACCCTCACCTTCAAGAAAGAGATATAAACTTTGATCAAGCTCTGCAACTTCTTTGTTTCAATTTTACAAAGATTTGATTTGAAACCTTCACAATGCAGAGGTTACTATCCCTCAAACTACTCTCAAGAACTCCCACCCATTTCTCTACCAACTCTTCGTCATCCTTGCAGTTAATTTACTCGGAAAACATACTTTCTTTCTCTAGAACCAACACAAATCGCCTTCACAGTTATTTTTCTCCCAATCAACCTCGCCATTTCTTCTCTCACTTTACCTCTCCTTCACATTCATGGCGGCCAAAGAACAGCTTCTTCTCGGAGAAGGTTTATGGGTTTCTCTCGAAACCAATACTTGTAAAGCAATTTCTGTCAAATGCCCTTTTGAAGAGCCTCGTAGATTGTAGAGGTGGTTTTCTCAGAGCTCAATTGCAAAGACGAAGTTTTGATTTCAACCCAGCCTTTGAATCCCACCGACGTAGCTGGTATGTATTTTTTCCTTTTTGAAATTTATTGTCCGCTTGGTTACTGAGAAAATGCCACAAAATTTTCTGAGGGTTCTATCATATGTTTGGGTTATCTATAATTTATGGTACCATTCTCAACTACAGAATGAAATGTGTAGGGTTTTATCGTATTTGGATTGAATGATCATGTGGGTTTGCTAAAGAAAATTGTAAACTGACCCATTTTGTTGTTTTTTGTTTTGTGTATTTGGTGTTTATAGCAGAATTTGAAGGATTGTTGGAAGGTAAAATTAGGGTTCTTTGTAATATTTGAATTTTATGAGTTGATTTGACTGATTCCAGAGAAGGACTACTGGCAAGTATAGAACAGTACCACAGGTGTCATTTCTTTATTAGTTTACCGGTACAATTGTTTTCCTTTTCAGTGTTTTAACGCCATTGTTGCTCCCACTGGTACCGAAAACACCTGCAACCCTTAACCAAAATACTCTCTCTCTCACCCTCACACACACACACACACACACACACACACACACTAAAAACTAACTATAATTATTTTAGACTTTATTTTAAATTTTCTTTTTTGTTGAAATATTCTGAAAGTGGTTCCATATTTTAAGAAGTTAGAATGTGATAGACTTTTTTTTTTTTTTGGACAAGGAATGTGATATGACTCATGAGCTTCTATTCTAACCTTGAGGAGTAAGTAAAGTAGGGTTGGCATTTCTTTTGCAAAGTAGTGACCATAGATATATGCACTCATCAGATTGTTATACTATTTAATTACCAAAACTCCAAGAGTTATGTTAGCTGCAAGTTCGACCGGAGATTATCAGTAATGAACTATATAATTACATGACCTAAAAGAGTTGCTATTCGTTTAGTTTTTATGCTTAGACTTCTTTAGTAACATCACTTGGTGGGAAAAAAAAAATATAGGAAACAATGAAACATGCTTTTGTAGTGTTTAGGCATGCCAGTGGAGACATTAGAACACAATGTGCATTCACTCAAGGACTTAAGTTGATATTGATCTGCTATAGCATCCTTTGGTGCATTACAGAGTTTTGTGGTAAATTTTTTATGTACAAATGATAAATGCTTTAGAGTGGGGGTGTGACATTCAGTCCTTCTCTATTATTCACACATGACACACAATGTAGATAGTTTTTAGTAGTTGTAATTTAGTGAAGATAGTTTTTAGTACTTCATGATATAGTTCGATTAGTTTTTGGTGGTATTTTCTTTGTATGGAGATATTTTAAAGTGCTTCGTGGTAAAAGTGTAGAAAGAAGAAAGAAATACATGTTTAACCATTTCCTGATTGCAATCCTTGCTAAAATGTATTGTAGGTGTTTTCTTGTGTATTGCCATAACAAATATTCACATTGGGACGAGTACTTTTTGCTCAATTCTTTCATATGCGGTTAGAACTTTATATCCAGGATTACATTTTCAGTTGAAGATACAAGGGAGTCGGAATTATAGTTGACTCTTCTAGATAAATTCTCAGTATTGTTGAGTAAATAAGTTAATTTAAGAGCTATTTGATGTCACCGGTGTACATAATCAATTCCAACATGTTGCACCCGCAATTTTACGCCTTTTGTAAATTAGAATTTCTATTTCTATTTTTGAAATTATGACTCCCGATTTTTATATTTATGGTTTTTCATATAGTGTAGTTATTACTGGTATGTTTTTATAACATTTGGATTGTTATACCGATCGTCGTCTATCGTATATATTTAATCTGGACCCGGACTGGAATATATTAATCCTGGACTGGAATATATTAATCCCGGACTAAGATATTAGACTGACCTGTATTTATTTTACGCCTGCGTTTTACGTAACTCGAGGAACACATGCATAACGGGGCTAGTCACATCACCAGACAACATCCCCCGAATCATGGAAAGAAGATCAACCACCCACATCACCTTTTCATCTACACCCAGCTATGAAGCACGGACACGGATACGCCGACACCGCCACGCTGACACGCCAAATCCTAAAAAAGGAAGACACGACACGATGGGGATACATTTATTTATTTATATTAATTTTAATGTAATGTGAAATATTATTATGTATTCTAAAAAGCATACGATTAAACAAAAACATTAAGATTACGTAATCCATAGAGCTACAAGTCAAAATATCCAAAAACAAAAACACATTAATATTAGACTTGTATTCTTGCAAATTAAACCACATAAGTCAAAACAATTTATACATTACATAATCCATAGAACTATAGTCTATAAGTCAAAATATCCAAAAATACATTAATATTCGTCTTGCATGACATTTGAGGGTCCAACCTCGACAATAGTCTTGACGATCAAATACGCAATAAAATGTATCCTTATATTCCCCTTGGCAATTGACCGCCTTTAAGAACATTGTCCTGCCTTCTGACATTGCTATGAAGTTTATAAGCGGCCTCCTTTGGGCATCCGTCCATCCATCCGTGACAAGACTTATCCCTTTGGTCTTCCATGTGTTTCTAACCGGTTCCAACAACTTGTCAACGTTTGCCCTTTCCTTCTCTGGCAAAGTTGTCCTCAACAAGTTGTATTCCGGAGGCACAAAACTTTCCATCTTGCTTTTGCAAGCACTAGTAAATGACTTCACATAATAAGGATTTCTTGCCAAGTGAAATGGAAGGCCACCTGTGTAAAACATCCTAGCAATTTCCCCTTGCAAGTCTTCTCTAGCCGCAACACTAAAAGCCTTTTTAATTGCCGAATTGCCTACAGCCTTCCTTTTGTTAGGCGGCTCATAGCTCTCTTGCCTAAAGGAAATAACCAAAGAACTTGTACCCAAAGTGGGTTGTGAGTTGCTTCATGTAGTTGGCAAAGGGACTTCCTTGGGCATAGATTGTTTCATCCTTAACTCCGCTTCATCCTGCTAGCTCTTCAAATCTTGGAATTGTTGATCGGTGATTTTAGTACGTTTACCAATTCCTTGATGTGGTATATTTAGCAAATGCGCCTTTACTGTAGAATAGGAACGTTTAAATTTACTCCTACAGAAAGTACACTCGAATGTGAATATTTCCCCCACTTCCAATGGCCTTAGCAAGTTTTACTACATGTTTCCAAAGAGGTTTATTTGGATCATCATCACCTTGGTTATCACCACAATTAACCGTAGATCCAGACAGAGGCCCTGAATTGGACGAATGAGAACTCATACCTACATAATATCCATTATTATCAAATTTAAAACATACCCACTAGGCCACTACCACTTCTTGGCACTATTATATATATATATATATATATATATTTTTTTTTTTAAGTTGTACCTAAAATTTAATCAATTAAACAATGAATTTAATTACTCATTTAGTCATTTACTTATCACGTTCAAAGAAAAAGAAACATCAATTCAATAAACAAAGAAATAGCAACAATGTCAAGTGACTCCACAGTCAATAAACAACTAAACAAGTCAAGTCATTGTCTCCAATGGACAATATATCAACATTAGCAGTGAAGCCATTATCAACAAAGAAAAAAAAATTGAAAAATCAACATCTACTAGACTACCAACTAAGAAAAATCACCAAGTAAAAAAAAAAAAAATAGGGTTGTGGTTTCCACTTTCCATGAGTTAACAAGTCAATTCTCTCAAAAATCAACAATACTGACAGACTGACAATAGTAGATCGCATGTCAACATCTACCAACAAAGAAAACCACAAAGAAAAAACCAGGGTTTGTGCGGCAAAAGCATACCTGAACCAGGCCCAGAGGGCTGTAAGTGAGACATGGTCGATTAAGAGAGGGATGGCGTTCGCCTGAGCCTCGCCTTCTGTCTCTTCTTCTTCTTCTTCTTTTTTTTTTTTTTTTTCTTTCTTTCTTAGGTTCGTGCGGGTGAGGGACCGAGGGTTTACATTTATATCAATGGAAAAGAAAAAAAAAAACGTAACTTAAGTGTCCCGTGTTTTTAGCCAAAAAAAAAAATGGTGTCCCGTACGTGTCCGAGAGTGTCCTTGGCGTGTCCAGGGGTCAAAACTCAATTACACAAACTAGGACACACATTTGAAGTGTCAAACACAAGTCGTAAGCGTGTCGGGCGCGTGTCTGTGTCTGACACTAGTACGCTTCAGTTTTTGAAGTGTCGGTGCTTCATAGACACCCAGACACATCCCTTGAATCAGGGAATGGTCATCAACCACTCCACTGGCTTCCCTTGATCTAGGGAAGTACATCTGCCACTTTGTATTTGTGTATATATGTGTGTGTGTGTGTGTATCAGACTGATAATGTAAATGCTATATGTATTTAATTACGTGGACCCGCGTATATTTTGTATATGTTATTACTGTATTTACATTCACAGTCTGCCCCGTACACAAAATACCAGTTTGCACGCATTATAGTGCAATGCACGAGGACCTAAGATGATATCATTGTACCCCCGACACATCCCATGAATCGTGGAAAAGCAACCAACCACTACCATGCTTTGACCAACCACTCCCATCACCTTTTCAACTACCCCAACCACTCCCCTCACATCACCTTCACCACTTCCACACTCCATCTCCCCTCCACCACACATTCAATATATATATATGTACACTCCTACACTCCACCCTCCCACTCTCCTCCATAAATACCCCCACTCCCCTCTCATTAGTTTGTTTAGAAAACTTAGAAGAGAAGAGTAAGAGAGAGAGAGAGAGAAGAAGAAGAAGAAGAAGAAGAAGAAGAAGAAGAAGAAGAAGAAAAGAAAAGGAAGAAGAAAAGGAGGACGACCTCCATTGTAGCTTGGAGGTCAAGCTCACCACCACCCCGCGGCCACCTTGCCACCACCACGACCACTCTGGAGTCAAGGTGAGTTCCCCTAACTCACTTGGTATAGTAGAAATTATCACACCTTAAAAAAATGCTAGAGAATATAAGATTTCAAAGTTATTGTTAGTAATATCCTACTTTTGATTTGTTATAGTGACCGATAAAGCCGTTTCATTATCACCCTCCTCCGTAACCTGAATCCATAGGTGTTCTTAATCGAAGTTGTTCTTTATTTCATAATCTATCTACCGTTAAAATTTCAGAACCTAACCCCAAACCGTTTGGGATATGACCTGAAAACAGTAGCTAAAATAAACCCAAAACAGTTTTTCTGACAGCTTGCAGTAGCTATAGTATTTTGGCCATAACTCATCACTCACAAATGCAAATCATTCCGAATTTAATGTTCTGGAAAGAAGACTTCTAGGCCTATCACTTTGAAATTTTGAGAGCTTGATGATTCATTCATCTTGTTGACTAAAAACAGATTGAAAGTAGAGAGTCCGGAATAAAAGTAGCAGTTTTTCAGATTGTCATAGTCTTAGTAAAATAAACTTTTCTCCTCACTCGGGACTTCAACTCATGCCCCGTTTGTGGCTGTTGAAAGATAACTCGAAGATCTATAATATTGTAGTTTTGAGAAATGACTTAAACTTATTTTATCTAAGGTGAAAATGGCCAGAAAGTTATATTGACATCCAAATCCGAAAGAGTATATTTGGACAATTTAGCGCGAGTTCTTCCCACCTTTTATAACTCATCAAATTAAGAATAGAACAACACATAAATATAGCTGATATGTTGTACGATGCTCGTGTAGATTGTACCACACTTCATATACCATGCTTCCGAAGTTATGTTATGGCATGCTTGAACTTGTCATACTTCTTGCTTCAATATGTTACTACTATGAATCTATTATCCATGTCCTGATTCGATGATAGTCGTGCTAGTAGCTTGTACATTCTACATGACATGATACAATTGACGTAAGAGTCAGTGTCGTGACGCAAAGTCGACGTGTACGTTAATAAGAGTAGAACTGTCGTGGGGACCAGTTCATATGCATTGTTGAGTGTGTCAACTGCGGAGGTCCAAGAGTTGAGTTGCTATGAGTTGGTAGTTATTTGGGCACGACGACCGTGAAGTGTAGTGCAACAGAAAATAATACCGATGTTATCGCTTTAGTCCACGAGAGAGGCTAAGGGATACATCTAAGGAAGTAATATCGATGATAGCGCTTCAGTTCATGACAGAGACTAAGGGATACATCCAAGGAAGTAACACCGATGTTATTGCTTTAGTCCTCGAGAGAGGCTAAGAGATACATCTAAGGAAGTAATATTGATGATATCGCTCCATGAGAGAGACTAAGGGATACATCCAAGGAAGTAACACCGATGTTATCGCTTTGCTCCACGAGAGAGGCTAAGGGATACATCTAAGGAAGTAATATCGATGATATCACTTTAGTCTATGAGAGAGATAAAGGGATACATCCAAGGAAGTAACATCGATGTTATCGCTTTAGACCACAAGAGAGGCTAAGGGATGCATCCATGGAAGTAATGCCGATGCTACCGCCTTGGTCCACGAGAGAGGCAAAGGGGTACATCATTCATAAGAATAGAATATTGTATCATGGCTGCCGCTTTGGCCCACGAGAGAGGTTAAGGGATATACCGATGCTATGGTCAAGGAAATTCGGAGTTACATTCAAAAGTAGTGGAGTGGAGTCGAATATATCGATGATGATGATGCATAGTTCACACACGGTCTCATTATAATTCATTCAACCGTCGTAACTAGTCATTGTGTAGTTTCGAATACGTATTTTATATTAGGAGTGTTCGGTTAGGACGCTCACTTAGCTTTTATTAAAAAGCTAACAGCATATTACGCCATGGACATTCCCATGTCTAGATTATACAGGATATGACTACCCAGAAGAGGACTATCAAGAAGGAGCCTTTGGAGAGTAAACCTACGAGGGGGGAGCCGATAATGATGAAGGCTACGGCTACGCCAGTTAAAGGCGCGGTTCAAGAGAGAAGACTTAGTTGCTTATTATAGATTTTTGTTCCATTTATACTAAGTTATAAATTGGCGTCACACGCCTTACTTCAACGATCTTACACTTTCTTTTGTCCTTATATATATAGATGTAAACGGTGTCAAGTGCCTTAATGTCTTGTGTTTCTTTGTTTTTTTGAGAACTACAAACTCTGATGTAATAGCTAGTAAATCTTTTGATGTAATTTTAGTTTACTCTTCTGCTTAAGCTACTATATTGTTGTCTAGTGTGTTTGTGGACAATCAATTAAGAGTAATATTTGGGACACAACCTTCATACAACTTTCATACAACCTCCCCAAAAGATGTGTCTATCTCTCTCCTGTGATGTCACTGGACCCCACAGTGACACAGGAAAGAGATAGACACATCTTTTGGGGAGGTTGTATGAAACTTGTATGAAGGTTGTGTCCCAAGTATTACCCATCAATTAATGTAACTAGTCATGGCTTACGGACCCATAAAGGAAAATTTTATTTCCTCCTAATTTCTGCTACTCCGGGGAGTGACACAACATGAAATTGGAAGGCACATTCTACTTCAAGCACTTTCCAGGTAGTCATATTCCAATATTTCCTAAATGTTGTGCCTAACTTCTCATAGAAGGTTCATAAATATAACCTATTTACTTAACCATTAGCCATGAGCTTATTGGAGAAGATTGGATCAATCTATATCTTGCTTATGCTACGTTTGTGTGTTTTCAGCCCTATTTATATGTGTGTGTGTGTGTGTGTGTGTGTGTGTTAAAAATTAAAATTGATGTGTTTCTGATTGTACCAAATGCATTAACAATAGTTTAGTTCCATTGTTCTATAAGACAATATCTGTGCCTAAGGCTTTTCTAGTTGCCTTCATAAACAAATTTTGTCTTTCTGTGTTTGTAGGCAATCATGGTTCCGAAGGCTAACACCAGATGGTGTGGTTTTGGGCCTGATAATAGTTAATGTAGGTGTTTTTATGTTATGGCGTATTGCAGATCAAAAATTCATGCTATGGAACTTTACGGTGAGTCATTAATAAAAATGATGCCATTAAATGAAAATTTCTCGTTATAATAAAATATTTTTCATACTTGTTTTGTTTTGAGCAGATTTCAGTCGACAACATTAGAAGTGGACGTGTGCACACAATGATAACTTCTGCATTCAGTCATATGGACGCCTGGCATCTTGTCTCTAACATGATTGGACTTTACTTCTTTGGGACAAATGTACGTTAATGTCTTGGGATCTCTTTTTGGCTTTGACTTCGTGTTTATATCTTACTTGCTGGTGTTTATGAATGAGTTATACTTCGGCTGGTGTTTATGAATGAATTTTACTCCAGTGTACATGGCTGCAATCCCCTTTTTGGAGCCGTTTAACAAAATGTCACATTTATAAATTAAAAAATATATATATAAATTTGCTTTTTAGAAAGGAAAAAAATAAAGAAGCAATTTAGGCTTCCTAAAAATGACTTGAAACCTTATGAGCTACCAGGGCCAAAGGGAGTTAGTTAGGTCTATATGATTGTTCAATCGGACTACAATTCAATTATATCCATGATTTCTCTACCTTAGGCCCTGTTTTAAAAATTGACAATTAGGTGCTGAAAATTTTAAGCTAAAGTGTAATAGTCAACTAGTAGATTATTTTCAATGGAAAGCATATCGCATTCAGTGATTTTTTTCAGTAGAATTTTTCTACCTAATCTTTTCATTATTTTTTGGCTACTTTTTTTCAGAATTAAGTGGTGAGCCCTTATACATTATCGCAAACACTTGAAAATAAATAAATATTGAAAATTTTCATTTTCAGCGCTTAATTGGGTTATCAAACATACTCTTTGAAATTAGATTGAAGAGACATTACTTGTGATTTTTTTTTTTTTTTTGCCTTGTAGAAATTGAAGCAGTCAACTGTGCTTTTGCAGGCATCTATTTTATTTTTTTTTTCAAAAACTTGTTTATGTATGTCATTTTAACATCTTTATTTGGGAAAAAGTGAGCTTGTATGAAAGAGGAAAAACTGAAGTACACTGCTCAAAGATATAAACAAGAAACAAAGTCATTTCAAAATTTGTTGATTACTTGATTTGGTGTTTATTCTATTGATTTCCATTTTATTTTATTTGTGTCCTTTTTCCATACCATTAATATATATATATATATATTCCTTGTTTGTTGTAGTTACATAGCTAGAGCGGCAGAGCCACTTAGAAACTAAAGTATATTTAATCATTATTTACTCTTTTGCTAATTTCAATTCATTGATCAGATTGGAAAGGTTTTTGGACCTGAATATTTGCTGAAGCTTTATCTGACGGGGGCCCTCGTTGGCTCAATCTTCTACTTGGTGCACCATGCCTTTATGGCCTCATCATCAAAGGTAATGACAATACCCTGAAAATGTTTGAAAATTTGGATCACCATTGTAAGGAAATTTTAGAGATTGTTTTAGTTAGGTTTTTTTTTCCTTGTTCGACTGTGTTGTATTATACCCTATGAAACACAGACTCATCGAAAAGGCCGCCGTACCCGCACTTAGTGCACACCCATACTGGGTGCTCCGTGGATTCTTTGAGTTCTTTTGGAGTGTAACTGGGGCTTTTTTGTAGCGTTCTTTTGAAAAAAAAACACAAATTCTTCATACAATTCTGAATACTTCGGGGTTTAAAAGATAAATAATAGAAAATAATAATTATCTAGGGTATACACTAATGCACTAATAGTTATAAAATAAGTTGTATATACTATTATCTGAAAGTATATTTTTAATATTTTTTCCAAGTATTTCCGCCATACCCTTACCCTTATTTTTTGGAAAATTGGCGAATCCTCGCACCCGCATCCCCGTACCTGAATCCCCGCACCCGCACCAGTGCTACCTAGATTATACCACCGAAAAAGGAGAGAAAGTGCAGCTCTTTATGCATTGAATTAGCATTAAGCACTTTTGTTGCTTTCGTTCAAAAAAAAAAAAAAGATGCTGGCAATCAAACTCTCATAATGAATCATCTGAGATTGTATTTCACTGGACTAATCATGCATACTATTTGAGTATACAAAAAACGTGTGCATGATTGTTCAGCTGAGTTTAGAACTTAAAATAAGCTCATGCACAGTTATGCCTCGAAACACGTATGACAATTTGGATGCCGAACTTTGAAGGAAAAAAGCATGTGATTTGTTAACTAAAATTTAAGTATCGATGGTCACACAAATTGTGTGCAAAAGTTAGAAATATCATCTTAGTAATATCAATTGCTTTGAATTTATGTGATATGTTGTTTATATCGTCGTTTCCTATTTGTCAACTGCAGAGGCCAGGCAAGTGGAATATGGACCCTTCAAGAACACCAGGATTGGTATGCTAACAAGCCTGTTACTATCAAATCCTTATTTTTTTTTCTTCCCAAGCAAACTAAGCAAGTTACAAATGCTACAATTTTTTTTACAGATGTTATCTGATTTCTGATTTTTCTTGTGGTCAATATATAGGGAGCAAGCGGGGCGGTCAATGCTATCATGCTGCTAGATATTTTCCTCTTTCCAAAAGCCACCCTGTATCTAGAATTTATCATACCCGTTCCTGCTATCTTACTGGTACATTCTGTCCCATTTAACTACTTTTAGAGGGAGATAGAATGATTATCAATAGTCATTTGGAAGTTCTTTACTAAATAGTTTGGTGAATGTCATTCTAGGGAATCTTTCTGATTGGGAAAGATATGCTGCGAATTTTAGAGGTACGATCTTCCTGTCACTCATAGTTTCTTAATTTCTCTTAAAACAACTTGATCTTGGTAATTCTAGTAATTGTAATAATGAGTCCATGCAGTGATGAGACCCCTTGGGGAAAGTTAAGAAAAGACTTCACGGCTTAGTGTAGACCCAAGTTATTAAAATATTGTGCTTTCAAGCCACTTAAACTGAGACTCAAATCTTCATGATTATATCCTTGGGAATGAAATATAGTACGAGCCTAGGAAGCATCGACACTTCAAATGGCGTGCCATATTTGCGTCAGACACGCTGGCGACGCGCCTCCGACATGTGTCGGAGACACCAAAAACATGTTTGGACGTTTTTAATTTGTTGTTGAAATCCGACACAGCATCGACACATCTCCAACACTTTCCCGGCACCATCGACACAGCTCTGACACTTTCCTGACACGGTTTGGTTTGTTTATTTTTAAAGTGAAGTCTTGAATATTGGGGCGAAAACTCTAATATGTAAAATAAGGTTACAAAGAGGGGTTTAGTTTGAAAAGTTAAAACATTTTATGATAAACAGAAGGAATACTAGAAAGTTGAAGGACTTATAATAAGTCGTGGTAGTATTGTTATTATATTTTCATGTTAAAATATTGTTGTGTGGAGGTAATTTACTTAACATCTTAGTTCTTAGTTGTCTTAAGAATATCGTTATTTTTATGTTACATGGTTATATATATATTTATAATGGATATTTTCCGTGTCGCCGCCATTTCGTGTCGTGTATGTGTCGCCGTACTCATATAGGTGCTTCTTATGTACGACAGTACGAGCAACGTCTTGATTAATGGCGGCATTAGCATAAACGTTGAGCTTGGGCTTCCTTTAATCACACTTTTCAGTTGGATTATATTTACGCTTGTCGGATTTAAAATACTTTGAACCAGATTGTGAACGTATTGGAAGCTATCAGGATTAATCTCCACTGTTTTCAATCCATTTTTATGAAAACCAGCACTATGTTAGTTTGACAAAGATCCTATTTTAAGAGTGGTTTTAAATCGGCAACAGTGTCACACACACACAAGGAAAGGGCAAACATATGTTTATGCAGAACCGGTTCATTTATGAACCATAGAACGGGTTCTGAGCCTTCCAAAACAGCCCCTTGGGGTCAGCAGAGATGGCCTTCAGTTGGTGTATAAGTATTTTTCTATGTGATTGCTTCTATAAAGTTGTAAAAACAAGTATTTTTATCTGAAAGTCCGGGCCATTGATTTGGATGGTTGAAACTCTTACCATTTTCTCGTTTCAGGGTGATAGTCAAATCTCAGGATCTGCTCACTTGGGTGGGGCTGTAGTTGCTGCCCTAGCATGGGCACGGATTAGGAGAGGACGTTTCTAAATACATAGTTGATCTACAAATGTCCGACTCTGGAATAGCTTTTGTAGTGTGAGTGCCTTCCACTTAGTTTTTACCTCTTTCGAGTAGTTATATAAATCTTTTGTCGGTGAGAATGTTCTCCCAATAGTTGTTTTTAAAGGGTAGAACTCTGAACTTCACTGCAGTGTATAATGCTCGCGAATTGGAGCCCAAAAACGTTGAAGAGTCAACTGCTGGTTTACTTTTTTAAGATTATTGTCCCTTCTTGTTTTTTTATTCGGAAGCATAGCTAGGTTGAAAGAAAGAAAAATAGATTAACTTGAGTGTCATTTGGCTTCCTTCATGATGAGAATTAGAGGAAATGAAGAAGAGTTGTATCCTTCTTAAATTGTATGGAACTATGAAATTACTATATATGGGAAATTGAGTTGGTCATTTTTTCTAATTTGTTGGTATTCAAAGATTTACCATTTAACTTGTTCAAAAAGTCTTCTTTTTAGTGGCATATGCAAGTGTTTTGATCTCAAAATTCATGCGCTGCTAGTAATTTTACTATTGATTTGTGGAATTTTCTCTGTTTAGATAGTCTTTTCTCTAAGAGAGAGACTCAACTATTTGGTCAAGACGATTGAGTGGCTATGATGATGAACCGGAGGAGGTTGAACCTTTCCAGAGTCCAATTAAGAAATGTCAAAAATCTTCAATGGATATGCATAATCGAGTTTAATCTTGGATTTTTTTGAATGTAAATGCGAGGCTTTGGGAATAGTTGCCACTTCACGACTGTAGTTAGTAGAAAGTGACTATTCTTATACTCGAGTACTCGTGTAGTTAACGGAAAGTGATTACTCTTATACTCGAGTACTCATTTTATTCGGAGCTCAAATATTTACAATTATTACCCAATCAATGACTCTACAAGCTCAAAGACATGATAGGGTCTAATTTTTGAAACACATTGTGACAAATGGATTCAATTGCATCCAATAAAGCTAGCCAGTTTTGATTCTTCATAGAATTAAGGTGGTGTTGTATACCTAGTTGGCCAACACTTATTAATAGGATTGATATTGCCAACTTGTGCCAAATATGAATGGGATGTTGAACTTCACAAGCTTGTGGAGGACCCCGAATTGCCCTAAAGTACTTAATTGACATGTGGGAATAGTTGCCATAATTAAGAAAAACATCGATACAGGCATGAGAAAGCTCATAACAATTGCGTTAAATGTTAAACTTTTACACAGTTAATCACAAGTCTACTAAAAGACTGAGGGTTGTATTTAGTAGCTGACAGCCTGTGTAGGAAGCACCAACTGACCAACACCTCGAAAAGGGCTCAGTACCCGTGTCCGACACGTATCAGACATCGACACTCGCCCGACACACCTCCAACATGTATCGTACACGGCAAATACGTGTCTTGTTTTTGTTATGCAATTTTTAGAGGTGGACACATCACCGACACACGACGGGACACTTCAAGGAACATGGAGGAAAATTCTTTTTTGAACAAAAATTTGTCTTTTGTTAGTTTTTTTTAACATGTTCAAAATCTAAACGGAGTTGATTTTGTCTAGTATTACATCACTTATCTCCTCACGTTTTCCGGACATTGGTATTTCAAGACCCTCTTTGTCCGATCTCATATCTCTCTCCCTCTCATCATTTTGTTAATATTAAACAATAACGTTCAAAAAATGTGAAGTAAATATCCTGTAGATAATATTTAAATAACATTTCTAAAAAATATAAGAAATGAACTTAAAATTAAACTAAATTTTTTTAAAAAAATTGCATATCCCCACCGTGTCATGTCATCATTTTTTAAGATTTGGCATGTCACCGTACTAGTGTCGTGTCCGTGTCTGCGTATCCGTGTCCGTGTCCGTGCTTCATAGCAGCCAATGTTAAACTTTATCATATCTTTTATAACCGTGAATCTTAAAAATATTAGTGTGAAAGGTATATAAACATAAAAAGATAAAATTCTGTGCTATAAAGTTTTTATATCCAAATGAAGAAGTGCCCACAAAAATCATAAAAAACAAGAGTACTGCTAGCTTCTCAAAAAAAAATTTCAAAAAGTATTTTCTAATATATGTGGTAGTGGGATTCTTTTCAATAATAATAGGAACACTCCAATATCAACCAATCAAAATAAACTGAACTCACTACCACACGAGGAAACACTTTTGAAAAGAAAGGATACCATTATTCAAGAAACAAAGGTTCAAGTCTTTTGCTTCATAACAAATAATTTCAACCAAAAAACACTTTCATACTCTTCTTCAAGTGCATATCACCCACTTTCAAGCTCTCTCTCTCTCTCTCTCTCTCTCTCTCAAGCTATCTTTAATTTAGTGTTCATTAATTACCATTTTCACTTTTTTAAGTTTTTTACTTACTGCCTAATTCACACCTCTGCAACTCTTCATTAAAACCTAGGCAATAAATCCCACCTCAAGACAAAAAAAATAAAAAGGCCCCCATGGGCAAATGAGCTTTCAAATATCATCCTGTTTTAGGAAATCTCACAATCAACGGCTCACAAACCTTGTGGTCCCACGTTACAGCCCAAAATCCAAGTGAGACCCACATCTTATGCTCTCTACATGCTCCGCGTGGCCAGTACTGGTGTGAGACCCACAGATCCAAACTCTCCCTATTCTCTCTTCACATTTTACATTTCCCAAAATACCCCTACATGTTTTCAGAATTTTCATCTTTACCCTCTGACACTTATTAATGGCCGTTTTTCTCTTTTCTCTTTGCATGATGAACTCAAATAGACTCCCTATACTTTAAAAACCCAATCCCCAAAAAAAATTTCAAATTAACACAAAACAAAACAACAATCCCTTCTTTGGGTCTCATTTTTCTTTCTCTTTCTCTCGAATTTTTTTTTCCTGGAAAATTTTTACCCACTTTTATTCTGGGTACCCAATACCCATTTAATCTCGAAGATGATGAGATGGGAAAAGTTGCAGATACAGATTAGAGATGGCGATGGAGGTCACGAGGTGGGTCCGGTGAGTGGGCCCGGGAAGAGGTGGGGCCACACCTGCAACGCCATTAGAGGGGGAAAGCTTCTCTATGTCTTCGGGGGTTTTGGGAAAAATAACTGTCAGACCAACCAAGTACACATCTTCGACACTGGTGGGTCTCCAACCAATTCCTAAAATTATGGGTTTCCTTGTAAAGTTTTGCTCTCAGATGTTATTCAAGCTCTGGCATTGAGATTATATGTTAAATACTTGTGTGTGTCTGTTATTACAAATTTATACCGTATATGTGTATTCGATTACTGAACATGTTTTTTTTTTTTTTTTTTGCGGGGGGGGGGGGGGGGGGGGGGGGGGGGGGGGGGTTGTTAGGCTTATAAATAGGCTTTAATTGCTGATAATTATTTTTTGTGGAAACCAACTGGATTCAGAGTAGATGCCCCATATTGGTTTTGAAAATTGTGGGGTGTTTTTTTGTTTTCATTAATTTTTATACACACTGTAGATATGTATTGTTTATATATGTACTAATGTTGTATTTAGCATGCATGTTGTATTGTTGTTTTTAAAAATGTACTCCTACTTGGTTATATTTTTTTAGTTTCTATGAGTGTGCACTATGTACTTGCATTTTCATTCGAGGGTGGTCTTGAGGTTTGTTCAATTATCAGTGGGATGTATTGCTAATTTGCTGTATGCAGTGATGCGGAGATGGAGTGAGCCGGTAATGAAAGGCGTACCACCGACACCAAGGGACAGCCACAGCTGTACCACTGTTGGAGACAATCTGTTTGTGTTTGGGGGTACAGATGGAAGGAAACCTCTCAATGATTTGCATATTTTGGATACCTGTGAGTTATTTTTTCCCTTTTTGCATTTTCCGAGATATTTATAGATTTAATCTATATTCATTATCTACGGATACAAATTTAACCCATATTGTATAGTCCTGTAAATTGTTTTCTGTAATTTGTTTTCTAACTTTTTTTATTTTGGATAAGTAAAGGTATAGTAGCTCTAAAAAGCAGCAAAGGGAGTGCATCCGTGGTGCTCCCGGTTTATACATATATATATATATATATATATTACAACTGTAACTTCATTTTCTCAGCAAAAAGAAAAACACAACCTCATGTCGCCCAAAAATCTATCGAACCCTGTAACCCACAAGAATAGGGAACTCAAAATTTGTTTGAGTGAAATAGACCGATTGGAAAAATTTCAGAAAAGGCTTAGTAAATTCTATGTATGTTTTATCTCCATTTTCTGTGAATTGTCCCTTTTTAAACCTTGGACCAGATCCTACTACAAATTTTTTTTGCTGCTGTCAAATTTCTTAGTTCTTGAATTTTTGAGGCCTTAGCTTTAGAAGCAATCTGGTGTCCCCTAAACAACAGAGAGCCCTGGGGTCGATCGTTTTATTTCAATGATGTGCATTGTGAGATTATGTTCTTTTTTTTTTGGTAGCACCATACTGCAAACCTTACATGATTACATCTATAGGTTTTTTTACCTCAAATTTCACTACATTTGTTGATGTGGGACTAATACGTAATCTTTGTTGGTTTGTTCAAACTTCAAATATCTATGTTAAGCAATTTCAGGATTCATAATAATATAATATGAAGCCAAACATTAAACATCGACCTAGTTTTTTTGTATAAACTATTATTTCACTCTCTTGTTGAATCTCTTCTTACTACTATGTTCTTGCTGATATTAGAGCTTTCCATACTCTACCTTTCTTATTGCCACATATAGAAAATCAAGTATGTTTTTGAAGGAACTTCATACTTATTTCCAATGTCGTCGGGCAGTAATGTGTCCAACGCGATGTTGGACTTGAGCATGGCTCTTCATAAGAAGTGTCCTTGCTTTATAGTTTACTTATTCATCATATCATATGAAACATTATGATGTGAGTACTTACTGTTTTTCTGTATCTAGCTTCTAACACATGGATCTCGCCGAGTTTGAGGGGCGAGGGACCTGCGGCACGGGAAGGCCATAGTGCAGCCCTTGTTGGCAAGCGACTTTTCATATTTGGTGGATGCGGCAAATCTTCAAATAATTATGATGAAGAGCATTATGATGATCTTTACATTTTGAATACTGGTAAGTTCATCTATTCATGAAATAGTCTGAGGGCCTCTATTGCAAACTATATGGAACCATTTTATTTTTGTCACAACTGCTCTCTCTCTCTCTCTCTCTCTCTCTCTCTCTCTCTCTCTCTCTCTCTCTCTCTCTCTCTCTCTCTCTCTCTCTCTCGCGCGCGCGCGCGCCAATAAATAGTGATTATGCAACACTATAAATGGCGGACTAAGAAATGAGCTAGGCACTCCTCAAGAAGAGTAAAATGATTCTTCCATCCATGGATAGATCTAACATGGGAAGCAAGGATACAAAGTCTCGTGCTCTCTTTCTAATTTCTATGCCATTACATAAGGTTTTTGTTCTCTGCCTTTGAACTGGTGACTTTTTTAATCCTCCACAGACCTTGGAAATATATATATTCACCTTTCAATCGACAGAAGAATCCTTATCATCTGTAACAAAGGTCTTTCCTTTTTCTTCTTGATAGTAACTTATGACCCACAAGGTGTGAAGGAGTCATTTACACGAACTTTTTATACGGGCTTTACATTTGCGTGCAGTCTAGCGCTTGACCCTTAGTAATTAGTTAACTTCAAGTAGTGAAGGGCTAAGCAAATGTACACACTTCATCTTCCTCCTCATTTGCAGAGACTTTTGTATGGAAACGCGCTGCAACGTCGGGCGCTCCGCCAGCTAAGCGTGATAGCCATACTTGCTCATCTTGGAAGAATAAAATAATTGTGGTTGGTGGTGAAGATGCATTTGATTACTATATGTCTGATGTTCATATCCTTGATGCAGGTATCAAGTTTATTTGAAGTGCCCACATTAAATGCTGATATATTTATCTGATATATATCTAGTGTATGCTTCATTGTAACAATTATATTGGTGTTCCTATTTTTATAGATACGCTTGTTTGGAGGAAACTGAACACTTTGGGCCAGCTATTGCCACCTCGAGCTGGGCATACTACCGTTGCCTTGGGCAAGAACTTGTTTGTCTTTGGAGGGTTCAGTGATGCTCAGAACCTTTATGATGATATACATATGATTGATGTGGGTATGTGGTCATACATATAAATATACTTCTGTATGTGCCAAGTGTATAAATACTGTTTCTATGTTGTGATGGGAGAGCTTCCATTTTTCTGGAATTTTTAAATGTTTTATATGTGAAAAGACATTAAGAATGCGGAGACGTGCCAATTCTGTAGATTAATTCTTTTCCGAGTCCTATGAGGTCATATATCAACCTAGGTGACAGATACTAGATTGTGAACCTGGTTACATTCTATTCTGTAGTGTTGTACGAAGTTTGGAAAGCATGTGATTGATCATATATATTGTGATCAACAATTGTTGGCATCAGTTATGTCTATTTGGTGAGAATCTATTCTATTATATAAAGGGAGAAGGAGGGGTACCAAGAGAAATTTTTCTATCATCAATAATTACACAAAAACCATTAAGTTTCTTTTTCTAATAAATGTATACAATGGACTAAAATGTCACAAAAATATCACAGATAAACTACTTTTAACTTCCCCTAAAATCTCTCCACTCACAAAGTGAGTGGGCCCCTACTAGTTACAATAACCACAGACACGATGTAATTACGAAAGTGGATTTGTGAGTTGTTTTGTTCTCCTCGTCTCTTTCGTAATGAAGCAAAGGTTCTTTTCAAAGGCTGAAGTATCTGCAACATCCGCACTGGTTTCTCAGGTGCGGCAGGGTGTTTGTTCTATTTTTTATTTAAAAAAACGGTCTTTAACGTAGCTTGTAAATTTTGGGGTCAATTTAAGAATGATGGGAGTTGATTACACATCAAAAGACCAGTGCTGCTTATGTAGCCTTTTTATACTTGTTATTCATGTCGTAGTTACGTTAAAAATTCAAGAGAAATATAGTGGTATAGTAGTTTATATAATTTTATAAATGTATACTCTTTTCAGAATTTTATACAACTACCGTCGCACCTACATCCTAGTTTTTTTTTTCCTTCTTTGGGATATTTGGCGAATCCCCAGCACCCGCACCGGTGCTGCCTATGTTACTTAATTAGTAATAACCCATTAATCTTTTCGACATATATAACTCGTTGAATGTATCACGTTATATGCATGGTGTGTTTTGCCAGCTAATACCATCACTTCATTCATGCAGACACTGGTATATGGACTAAGGTGGTGGCTACAGGTGAGGGGCCGTCTTCCAGATTTTCTATGGCTGGGGACTGTTTGGATCCAGAGAAGGGCGGCGTTCTTGCTTTCATAGGGGGTTGCAATAAGAACCTTGAAGCATTGGATGATATGTATTACTTGTACACAGGTTACTTACTCTTTTGCGTCATTACTTTATTAAGTCTCATAGTTAGACCCTTTTTATGCTCTGTTTGGTTTGCAGATTTAGTGAAGAAAAAGAAATGAAAAAGGAAAACAAGTTCCGTTGTGTTTTCCTCCGTGCTTAAATAACATTAAAAATAAAAATAAAAATTATCTTATTGTAAAGTAAGAATCTTAGGTAAATTGCTTATTTATGGTTTATGTCCAATGCTAGGACTTGTAAGGGAAAATGAACGAGACGATCGAAGGCTAGAAAAGTTGTCTTTGAGGAAGCAGTTGAAGTTAAAGTGCCAAGAACAACAAAACCTTGCTCCTCTTTATGATAAGGCTCTGGTCAGAATTGAGACAAACACTGGTCTTTACCAACCCATGCTTGTACCAACTTATATCCAACCAAGTAAGACTGAACATACTCTAGTCAGAATACTTTTTTCATTCTGCTATCATCAAAGATTCAAAGCATTTAACTAAAGGCCTTGCCATGGAAGTTGATTTCACATATGTGCTTTACTTTGAGATCTACTTAACTGCTTTGGTATCGTTGAATGGTTATGCCAACTCATTGTTTTGTTATAGTTTTTTTTTTTCTTAGTGTGTATAGTTTTATTGTATGGTCCCAAAAGTCTAAAACATAATCGTTTGTGTGGCCTAGATTTAGAACTGCAATTTCCTTCCTACGGCCAATTGTGGTCGTCTATTCTTAAGTAATCAATAAGTAGTATGAAACTTTGCCTCCTTTCATTTGTTGAAATGCAACTGTAAAGCTATCCGTTGTAATGGTATTTTACACATTGCAAATTAGATCTGATCTTTCTGTCTCCTAGCTGCGATCATTAGTGCTCTGCATCTTTTTTTTTCTTTTCTTTTTTTAATTTCCTTATGTTTCTTTCGGAATTCAAAACTGAGCTCAGCTATATGAACCAATTCACCCACCTCAGGCACATCAAGCAGATGTTACATGATTGCCTTTTCTATGCAAACACGGTTGAAGTTTCAGCATTATGTGAAAGATTGTTGGACCGTTTTAGGCATCCAGGAGGTATCTTATTCCTGGTTAACTTTTTCAAAGAGAAAAAATGCAATATTACTGGGTTGATTCCTTCAACATCTTTGATTCCCTGTTCAATAAGTATCCTTTTGCCCTTACATCGTTTGCCTTAAAGCAGTCTATGAAGAATCAGGGATAGAATTATGAAGATAGGACTATAAAATAAAATAAAAAAGGAGGGACTTTACTACAATCAAAACTTCATGTAAAGAGATTAAGGGTTATCATTATTCGCTTCTTAGGTTGGAGAAAATCACCAATTACGTTGTTGACTGATGCATGGGAATTTATGGCAAGTTATAGCAATTGTTGATAAGTTTTGGATGCGGAAGGAAACAATAATAGTCGAATATCTGAAAAGCAGTGGTTCTATTGCAGGCAGACAAACTGTTTATCTGAGTGAGTACCAGGCCCCTCCTGGGAAGAGGACATTTCAAGCCAAGGTTACCACAAGCTTCGCAGATGGCTATACCATTGAAACCGTTATAGACGGGAAGCCTCTTCGGGGAGTATTATTTTCCAACAAGCTAAGCTTTAACCACAAAGCTAATGATAATTCTAATAGGTGGGAATATATTTATAAACACATATATATATATATATATGCGTGTGTGGGTGTGTGTTTGTTTTGTATATTTTGTGCTATGATAGTTAAAGACAAAAGGTGTTTCAATATATCCATGTTTCTCGGTAATTCTGATTTGAATCAATGAACTCAGGAAAAGGGCAGCTGTGGAAATTGGCGGTGTTCACGGAAATGGAAATAAAACGGAAGCTAAAGCTGATGTTGATATTAAGAATTCGGAAACCTCTGATGCTTCTCACTCTCTCAAGGTTATCTCTTGTTTCTCTTTCCTAAGATGGAACAAATCTACGCAAATTTATTTATTATTATTATTATTTTTTTGTGCCTAATGAAGTATAGCTTCAAATGACACAAACAAGTATCTTGGTCTTCCTTCTTAAGTACAACTGTATGTTGTAGAGTATCCGAAAATGGTGTACTAGACCCTCGTCCTAGATTATGGTAGTTGTATTGTAACATTTTCTTTTCTGTTCACTGGTAATTGCATCCCACGTGCATGGCTTCCCTTATACAAACCTAAATCGCCCGGGTCTTGCAAGTTTAAGGGCCCATTTGGATTGCCTGTAGCATTTGCATTTAGGCTGAAGAAAAAATCATTAAAAAAAAAAAACCAATCTGCTTCCACGTTTGGGTAGAAGCACCCTTCGATGCTTCAGCTAAAATGTGCTTTTGCAGCTCTAAAGTGCTTCCTAAAATTTACCCAAGCGGTTCAATATATGCGTTTTGGTTCACAGACACACGTTTGAGCTCAAACGTGCATCTAGGATGTGATTCCAAATAGGTCCTAAGACGTAGTGCCCAAAACAGAGAGCAATAGTAGGATTGTGGGAGTGCTTAATCTGAAAATATGTTAGGTCCAGAAGGCTATAAAAGCTCCTGATCAAGTTAAGATGCATATATACATGTGCTTTGCATATCTCCAGCAGAGGGGGAGAACATGAGATTGCAATGGATGATGGGTTTTGAAGGAGAAAGAGTTTAGTTGTAACTTGGGACCTCAATTGAGAACTCCCAAGGGAAAGTAACAGTTGAAGGTGTCAAGTCTTTTTTTTCTCATCATCTGTTTATATAGCTGTATACATGTTACCTATTTAGTAAGTGACCCATTTTTGGTTTGATTTGGTTTCACCTTCCTATTCCCCAAGTTGCTTCTCTTTTTGCAACCATCAACTTTTAGGCTTTGTTGGGTTTGCGGATTTAGAAAAGAAAAAAAAAAGGAAAGAGAGAAGAAAATTGGAAGGAAAAACAAATCCCTAATGTTTTACCAAGTGTGTTTCTCCTTGTTAAATAACCTCGGAAATTAATTTTTTTAAATGTATTGAAAGACATCAGTAAAAGAGTAAGGAAGTGACTCACCAAATTCAATATATTTAAATCTGTTTTCCCGTACAAGAGGGAGGAAAGTGACCTGCCAAATTCAGTATGTTCAATTTGTTTTCCACCTGTTTTTTTCTCTTCCTTTCTATTTTCCTCGAGGTTTTCCTTACAAAATAAACCCAAAAAAAGTGTATCTTCGGGGTTTTCTATACTCTTCTGTCACTAAATCCATAAACCAAACAGAGCTTTGTATGACGTGCATATGTCTGAATCATTTAGGCAATTTTATGCATCTTCAAACAATGTTTGATTTCTTTTGTGCAATTAGAGAAGTGTGACAATGAATGCTTTCTCTATCATGTTTTTACTTTGTATTTTATCAGCAGGTCCCTGGAATCTCTGAACTGCCGAAGGCACCTAGCACAAATTTGGAAGAAAAGGAGACAAGTGAAGCTCCAAAATGCAGCAGTGAAGTCCCCAAAGACAACACACCTGCGACAGCCAGGGACACTGCCATGTTGTCCGCAGACCAAGGTACTGACAAAAAAACACTCGGTGACCTCTACATTTGACTTACTGGCAATACATTTCTATCTAGAACACATCTAAAATTCTCGATACCGTACTTGTCATATTGTTGGTTCACACCATTGTACTTTTACCCAGACTTCAAAATGTAACACAGAAGTTGTCTTGTAGATTGAGGGCTCGAAATCTTCTGGCATTTGGAAATCCAGTTATATACATTGTATCTCCCTGTGGTTAGACCTATATTTACTTTACCCCCCCTATCGTTGAAAAGCTGACACTTAACACACAACCCCACCAACACTTTAACAATTGGAACTTTGCTGTCATGGTCTTTTGTATTTATTTGAAAATCGTAGTCTAAAAGAAATAATCAGGACTGCTGTTCTAAATTCAATTTTCATGCTAGCTATGACTTAAGCCTGAGCTATCTATTTGTATCAGCGAAGTCAAGGACTTTCTCGGTTGTCGAGACTTGAGGGAAGCTCGCTCCATAATGCACTATAAAATCTGGACTGACCTGTTGTTGCAAATTTTGTGTTTTGTTATTATTTTTTAAATAGTATTTTCTACAATTAAAATATAATTATATGTTTGAGATATTATTTTTGTGGTTATTTATGAGAATTTAAATATTCATATATTATTATTATTATTATTATTATTATTATTTTTTAAGTTTTACTTTTATGATTCTTTTAATGTATTGTTATCTTTGATAAAGTAAATCAGAATTGAACCATGAGAAACTAAACAGAGAGCTAAGAGATACGCATCATAAAAATGTTTCTCCATGTGATTTGGCCAGAGCTCACTTAACTATAATCGAGGTAATAATCAGATAAAGAATTAGGGCCTATTTGGTAATGTTGTGGTTTTCTATTTTCATTTTTCTTGAAAACGCCCAATGAAAACGTGTTTGGTAATGCTATAAAAAAAACAAAAAACAAAAAAAACAAAAAACAAAAAAAAAAAACGTTTTTGGGTCATTGTTTCCATTTTTCTTTTTTTTTTTTTCTTTTCAGAAACTACAACGAAATTGGGCAGAAAACGAAAACAAAAAACAATGTGGTTTTCAGATTTCGTTTTGTAAAAAGAAAAACTAGCGTCCGTTTTTAGAATTTTGAAAACGGGAAACTAGAAACAAAACTATATGGGGCCCTTAGCTTTTCTTCAGATGCCGTGGGAAACTAAATGCTAACGATAACTGGATTGACATTTGAACGATGTTATTTCAGACCGTGTCTATTGTTCTCTACTCTTTTTGGTGGTTCTAGTACAGTACAATGAATTGGTGTATAATTTTGTGAATATGTGCCGATGATCTTGGTTTTTTTTTGGTAATATTTTTATGGTAGATTGCAGGGCAATGACTACCGAAGAACGTAATCCGATGACCAGTACTTTTCCACCACAATCAGTTTAAAGCAGAGCAGATGGTTGGAGGTGACTTTTTTAGGACATATGTCAAAGAACAAAACTAGCAATTTGTACATTTTTGTGGTCTTTTGAAGGTGATAGTAGATGCAGTTGAGAAAAGAAAGGTGATTAAAGATTTGTTCTTCCAAACTGGTGGGCATAGTTTTAAAAACCATTTATAGATTGTAAATTGGAATACTTTTTTGCTTGAAACTGCTTCAGATCAGATGTAACCGCACATTAGAGGCTTCTAATCAAAGAGTAAAGGTTTTTCTGATGGTCAAGTTATGGTGCCAAAACACTCTTTCTCGCTCACTTTTTTATGTCAAAATTCAAACAGAATGTGAAGATGCAATGTATTTCATGGCCCCTTTGTGTATATACATATGCATACACAGTGTTAAAGATTATATGTGTGTAACATGAAGAAAATATAAGTTTAATATGAGAAAAATAGCATTTGTTATGTTAAAAAAATATTATTTTTTATCTATAGTATATATTTATTACAAAATAAAACTAACACAAATTTAGAGTTTATTTCATTTTAAATAATAGAGTTACTCTTTATCTTAGGTCCAACCCGATTTTTTATTTTGGTAAAATATTTCTCAATAGAAATTTTCACATAAACTAGTCAAGTGAGAATTTTTACTTCGTATAATGTTTTGATTAAGGTTTACTAATCATAACTTCTAACCAAAATTAAAAATAAGTTGTTCTTTAAACTCAAATAATTCAGCTTAGGGTACTTTTTACCGGATTTCTAGACCTACAACGGTAGACTTGTTAAAAGTGTAAAGTTTAATAATAATAATAATTTAAGAAGAAGAAGAAGAACATGATATGAAATCATGTGAATTATTAAGAAATAAAAATAAAAAATAAACTTACTATTTCTTTTAAGGGCACCTCCCACAAATTATATATTCAAGAAGTTTAGGTTTTACTTTTTCGCTTTCTAAGCAAGGGTTGTGTTTGTTATTCAATTGATATCCCGTAAGTCTAAATCTCTCTTTATTATTCCTCCCCAACTTTTGATATTCTTCTTCTTCTTCTCCTTGCTTTTTCATTCTTTGTGAATCTCTAATCATAAACTATTCTAAGGTTTATTACAAACAAAAGAAAACCTATGTCTTGAAACCTCGCTAATCTGTAAATTCGACTCTCTGAAATTTTGATTTGTGATTAATTTAGTTTGTACATATAACTGAGAACAAAACATACATCACGAGAAATAGACTAACCCAATTGCTTGAATACGTGTTTACGTGAAACAGTGAAAGAACCATTGCAGCCACGTTTTGTTTTTATTTTATTTTATTATTTTTATTTTTAATTGTCATAATTTCAATGAATTCATGAACATGGAGTATGCTAGCATTTGATCTTCTTTTGTTTGTGTTAGAATCATAGTTTGTCTCTTCTCGTTTTGGTTCTGGGCATATAATCTTTCATATTTTGTTCTGTTTGACTTCTAATTGCTTGTATGAGCAGTTGAGATTGATCCAAAAATAAAAATAAAAATTTAATTATGCCATGTTTGCTTTTATTGTTTTATATATATATATATATATATATATATTTCCAACTTTAACTCTTTTACTCTGTTTTGCTAGTTAAGGATTATTCTACTTTGTATTAATTATTCTTTTTGACTCAATACAATGAATTCCTTAGTAGATGATGTTTGTAAATTTTTGTATTCAGCACATGCAGAAAAAAAAAAATTAAGAATAGAAGATGTTAAAAATTATTTGGTGCCTTTACTAAATATAATGGAAGACTAACGTGCAGATATCGATGTAACACCATATTTTTCCATTGATAAGGTGAATATTTTATCATTTTTAATACATTAATAATTAAATTTAGAGAGGCTTGATCTAAGGTCCCTAAGGTTGGTCCTTATTGGTTTAAAGAACAGCCCATTAACAATAACCCCCACAAGGACAAAAGTCCAAGTCCATTTTTTCACTGCAGTCCACGCCGCTAATAATTCACTTCTCAAGTCCTTTTAGAGACAAAAATGCCCCTGTTATAACATATCAGTTTCATTCTCTCTCTTTCTAAGTTCTCTCTCTCTCTCTCTCTCTCTCTCTCTCTCTAAGATCTCTTTTTCTTTCACCACTACCACCACCACCAGTCCACCTCCACTACCAACACCGCCACCACCAGCACCATCGGTCTTTGCCACCACCACCAGTCCACCACCACTACCGGTCTCTACCGCCACCACCACTACCATCACCATCGTCACCATCGACCACCACCTCCATTGCCACCTGCTACCACCACAAAAGCCACCATGATGTCGTCAGAACCACCACAGCCACCATCACAATCGTCGTGACCACCACGTCCACTGCCATCGAACAAGATCTAGATCTAGATCACCGGTCACGATCTAGATCTAGATTTATATTTTATCACCATCGCCGGAACTTGCGAGCTCCGACTACCACCACGCAAGACGACAACCACCATTCATGATCCTCGCACATCTCATTGGCATGATGAGGTTACTGCAGAATTTCCACATAACATATCCTAAGTCAAATTTGACTTAAGATGAGTAAAAGAAAACTTGTAAAGAGCCATTATAGGTTTCAGTTCTATGAATAAAAGTTTGAGATAATATTACAAATGAAAACTTGTCATAGTCCGGTCCCACAATAGCGGAACCGAAGCCCGTGTACAAAGAACGTGCAGAAGTCCGTCTAGTACAATTTCTATGGATCAAAATTCCATTTATCAACTTTTATGAAAAATTCTAGAAAATACCTTTTCAGAAAACTTAGCCAAACAAGCCCTAACATATATCAAAACGAAGCTCTTACCTCGAGGAGCTCAAATATGAAATCTGGGAGAAAATAAACTGACGGAAGGTCGTCGTTTGGCGTCGCAAAGCTTAAAGCAACTAAATCCCCCTTTGGCCTCCTTTTTGGCCTCCTCTTTTGGAATTAGGTTAGAAGTTATGAAAAACCTAAAGTCATCACTTCCTATATATAGGCAAGACTATTGGGAATTTACGTTTACCTCCCCACGAGTTTTCCAAACTCCTAATCAGTCTCTGAAACTTTCTATACAGCTTAGTCATAGCTTTACGAGTGAAACTTCGAAATTATAAATGTTTTCGACTAAGTTTCGTTTGGTCGCTAAAACGCGAATTTCTATATGACATTTCCGAAGTTGCTAATTAGCCTACCAAATTAATAGCGTGTTCATTCGTTCTCACCAGGATACTAAATCTAACAACAGAAATATATTCTAAGCCAGAAAATAATATAGATATTGCAATACACAGGTAAACATTTATTTTCAGATAAACATTTAAAATGTTCCACAGTAACCATCTCATACTCGGAGAGACGTCAAAACAATAAATCCTCAATCACAATAGTTTCAAAGGGTTCTCTAATACAGACACCCAAATCAACTCGTGAGTCAAAACTCACCCAACCATGTGCCAAAAGATACGTCACATCACATTACCATGCATGACAATGTAATGCAATTGTAATAACACAAATGCGGGTGTTATAAAACTTGGCTGATGATACAATTGTCCTTCACTAGTTAGACTTCAATGAAATAACAAGTGTTCATTTCTCTTACTTTTACTTTTCAATTGTTCTCGACTTTACTGAATTATCACTTAACACTCGTGGCCATATCCTATGATTGGTGAGGTTTATTTCAGTTAAAAAGATCCTACAAACCTTCACATTTACATGCTGGAACAAAGTTGGTAGTTTAAGTGATTTTCAGTATCCTAAGTCAAATTTCTCTTATGAAATTGGAATTGAATGAGATTTGGCAGTTCTTGATTCTTAGCCCTCATTCTTATGTGGAATTCACTGAACAAACATGACAATTTTTGTATGTGTAAAACAGTTTTTGTATCAGTCAACTTCTCGTTTCTCGGCCCTGAACACTACTTGCAACTCATTCAACATATATGGGAAGGTCTCATAACATTATAATCAGTCAATATAACGCAAAAGGTCAGATGAAATTCTTTTGCGATCATCATTGCGCGTCGCAAAGCAAAGTTATATCTTAAGTAGAATTTCACATAACATATATGAAATTCTCTCAACATTTCACCTCACAAAAGACCAAAAAACTGAGAACATTTTTTTTTATAATACAATCACCATTCAACAGAAATTCACCACAAGTTTGATCACAACTATTCATCACCACCATTGCGACCACCACGGCCGGAGCCGGAGCCGTCGCCCCCACCACCATCTCTAACTTTTCCTATCCTCCTCCCATTTGTCATTTGCTTCAAGTTATCTGAATTTTCTGGAATCTTATGTTCCATTTCAGGATTTCTGACATCCTAAGTCAAATTTTACTTAGGATATATATGAAGTCAAATTTGACTTAGGATTTTTTTTTTCCTGATTTCTGATTTCACTTAGGAGCATGTTCTTCTTCCGTAGCTCATGTGGAAAATTGAAATGTTGTAGTAAGATTGCTAGTTTGCAGATTCTGTTTGTTAAATGTGCTTACAATTATCCAATGGTGTCTCTATTTAAGCACTCCACAAAGGAAAAAATGGGTAGTGGATTTTGAGAATATTTTGAAATGATTTCTAGCATCTCTGGGGAATTTTTCGATCACCGGAAATCTTATCTTCCATTTCAGAATATCCAGCAAATCAAAAACTAGTTAAATGCTAGTTTTTGAGAATTACATATATAGAGAGAGATTAATCGTCAATTACACTATATTGTGCACACACACACACACACACACACACACAGAGATCAATTGACCACTATTTTCAATCACCAATCAACTACAAATGTTTATGCATTTTTATACATATATAATTATATATATATATATATATATAGAGAGAGAGAGAGAGAGAGAGAGAGAGAGAGAGAGAGAGAGAGAGATAAACAAAACTTCAATTACACAGTATTGTGAATTTTGTGGTGGTGGTCTGCTAAGTGATGGTTGCTAGAGATGGCAGTGGTGGTCGCCGGAGATGGCAATAGTGGTGGGCGGAGATGGTGAGGGTGGTGGTCGGAGGTGGCAGGAGTGGTGTTCGGAAGTGGCGTGGGTGGTGGTAATGGTGGTTAGGGTTTGATTAGGGTTAGAGGTTGAAGATAAGGGTATTTTGGTCTATGGACATTGGGAGGACTTATCCCCAATGTGTATTTCAAGTTGTCCTTAATCCCAATAAAGCTCCTTTTAATAACCTTTTCACCAATTTTCCCTTAAATTTAAATTATTCTTACATTGATAAGGTGAATCTTTTATCATTTTATCATTTTATCATTTTTATGGCTTATGTTAAAGAAGGCAAAGTTGAAACGATTAATTTCATATAGAAGTAGTTTCAATTGGGGTGGTCCAAGTATATTTTGCACTGATTTTTTGTTAATTGGGATGTTTTAAGTTTATTTGCAAGGGTTAAATACATTTTTCACTCTTGTAGTTTGTTACCTGTGTCAGTTTGGTCCCTGTAATTTAGAAAGTGTTACTTTAGTCCCTGTAGTTTCATAAATGTGACAAATAAGTCCAATAAGTCTTTTAATTACAAATAATTTTGTCACTGGAACTAAAAAAAAATTGTCACAAAATAGTATTTTGAGTGATTAAAATGTCGCACTTATTAAACTACATGGATTAAATAAAAATTGCTGAACTACATGGATCAAATCAATACAAAGGACAATCTAGGAGAGTGTAAAATATAGTTCAGCCTTATTTGTAAAATATAATATGTAGTACAATATAAGGTACGCTTACTAATTCAAGTAAAAGGTAAAAAATTAAGTTTTTTACTTAAAATTAGAATTAGGTATCCTAATTTAAAAATGATGTACCACTAATTGATGAAAAAGCAACTTTAAAAAAAAAAAAAAGAAAAAAAAACACAATGCCCCCAAAATTATTCACTACTTTCTCGAAGACCAAACCCTAAAAATTCACCAGTAGAGAGAGAGAGAGAGAGTTGGAGAGTACGTTGAAGGACCCAATCGGCACCCACTCGGGCGACAACGACAGAGACCCACTGCAAGACCCGACAACTGCGACGCCAAATTCGGCAACTCCAGGTGAGTAAAGTTGGAGTATTATTTTATTTTATTTTATTTCTTCCTTTTTTCTGGGAAGTTTCTAGTAGGCAAATCTGTTTCATTTGGAGAAGATGAGGTTATGCAGGTTAATCTTTTCGAATTGTTGTAGTTGCCTTGTTGGTGATGAAATTGATGCATTTGAGCGATTGGTTTGTGTGTTTAAAAGAAATTTATTTAGAAATTGATTTGTGTGATTCGCTTATACAATAGGGTTAGATTTCAAATTGGTTTATTGGGGCTTGTTGTCTTCGTCAATACGAAGACATAAGTTGAAATGCGTTTGTGGGCTTGTGTTAATAGGCTAATAGCTATTTAAATCTACCTATTGTTCTGTAAAATTCTTCTTTGCATTCCAAATGTTAAAATTGAAGTACTTTGGAAGTGAAGTTTGTGTTTTTCATTGATCAGAGTTGTAAAAAGGAGCAATTTAATCTAATGTGAAGCTGAAACTTGTGTCAGTGATGAAAAACAAACAAACAAACAAAAAAACATTGTTCTAGATATTGTTGAATTGTGTTTAAAAGGTCATGTTGGCTGTAGAAAAAATCTGGGAGTTGAGGCTCTGTTCGTCTTAGTTTAGCACTCTCTCTTTTAATGTTACCTAAGATGTTCTCTCTCTCTCTCTCACTCTCTCTCTCTCTCTCTCTCTCTCTCTCTCTCTCTCTACATTAGTGTGTCAAACAAAAGTTAGGATATGAGTATTATTTGTTCTCAGTATGATAGCTAACCAGCTCTACATATGTTTTGCAGGGGTTCCATAGAGGCTTCACTAGACGAATGTGCTTTTCCAAACAAGGTTCTATGTGGAAAGATTCCAGCACCTATGTTTATTGATATTTGGAGTTAAGTTGTGTTTGATATGTATGGTCAGGGTAGTTATCCTCCGCAGTTCGGGCAGGGGACCCACCCACCCATGCCTCCCTTCCAAAACCGGCCTCCTGCTCTTCCACCGCCACCTCCACCTCCACCTCCACCTCCACCTCTGTCGTTCCAACATGGCCCTCCAGCTCCACAACCTTCTATATTTCAACACGGTAGTCCATTTATTCCACCGCATGCTGGTCCACCTGTTGCAGTTCCAGCAAGTGGAACGATGAATGTAAGTCACTCTTACTTACCTCCGCCCCCACGCCTACCACCGCCGCCACCACCACCGCCAGTTCATGGGAGCACCTCAATGGCACATTCCTACCCAACTGCTCCGCAAAGCTCCCTGTGGGCCCAGAAAGTGCATCATGTTTCACCACAAGTCCCTCCTCTTGGTCAACCTTCCACGGGCCCAAGTCGTCCAGAAATGTTCTTTCCCTTACCACTTCATAGACTACCACCTCCTCTTCCTTTTCAAGGAACTCCACCACCACCACCACCCCCACCCACTTCCAGTTTTTTCACTCCCGCATTTGGATCTTTTGTACATATGACACTTCCAGAGTCTCGTTTTCCTCCCATAGCTCCACCACCTCCACCTCCACCTCCACCACCACCTCTACCTTCTTCTCCTCCGCCCCCTCCACCTTCTCCACCCCCGACTGCATCTCCCCCTCCTGGGAATTTGTCTTCTTCTAATACTTCTACTACGTCAGACTTGCCAGGTGGTTTCGATTCTCTTCCAAGTCCCAACGAATGTTCTGGCTTTGAAGATCCAGCTTCTGATTCTGTTGATAAAATCTTACTCACCCACGAGATCAGAAATGATGCATTTGCACGTGATGCGTATACAAATCCTGAAGATGGGATTAGCTTTGAGGTGGGTCCCCTTGCGGAAGATGGTTTATTATCCATGCTAAATGCCAAATTGGATCTTCCTCCACCTCCATCCAAGCCAGCAGAAGAAAAAGTTGTTAAAAACATAGAAGTTCTATGTCAGTTTATAGCAAAGAAAGGTCCTAATTTTGAAGATATGGCTCGTCAGAAAGAGTTTGGGAATCCGGAGTTTGAATTTTTGTTTGGTGGTGAACCAGGGAGTGAAGCTGCTGTTTCTCATGAGTATTTTGTATGGATGAAAAAGAAATGTAGTTTGGCATATGAATCATGTGGAAAGCATGAGCAAAGTGATTCACCATCAAGGCCTTCAGAAGTAGACTCTTCAGTGCAGCCTGGTAGTTTGATGGATGCGGTTGTATCTAATTCTCCTTCTGATTCTGACATGGATATGGAAGGTTAGTGCAACTGGGATGCCGAGTTCAAATTTATTTCCCCTTTTTACATTTGAGTGATGCCACTTATGTAATTATTTTCTAATCAGCGTGTTCCGTATTTCTTGAATTTGTGACCTTGGTGGTTAGAATCGATCTTCGATTCATGTTTTATACAACCCAATACGATTCACGATTCAATAAGATAACCAACTCCCGATTTTTAACTTTGAAGTTTAAAGTGGGAAATCTTTCAACGATTTGAGCCTTTGATATTGCTTGAAACTTGTGTTAAATGAGTGATGTTTTTTCCTTCTTCCAGTTTAGGCATTGGAGATGCGCTTTATGCAATTACGATATATGCATTTATACTTTTACTTGTTTTCAAAAGAAGTAACTGATACACATTACATTATGTTGACAACGATGGTTTTGACTGTTCATTTTGTGTTATTTTTTCACTTTCTTGTACGTCTCTCTACTTCTTAAAAGGATAATTGTGCCGCTTTGGGAGACGTTTCTGGAAATGACTGTTGGGGGGAAAAATGAAAGGGCGAGCTGTTTAGCCAGCCTAACTTCTATTGTATTTCCAGTCTACTCGGTCTGTAATTTATGAGCTACGAGTAACTGTGAATCTTTGGAATGCTGAAGCATTCTCTTTTCTTTGTTTTTTCTTTGGATGGATGTAGATGATATAACCCAGCCTGAAGAACTGCGTGTCCATAATTCACTTGAAGGCCCGAATCACGAGACTGTTTTGCCACCTAATGTGTTTGACATGAAAGAATTAAATCCTGTGCAGAATGCTTCAGAACATAGTCCAAGCAAGGGTTCTGAAAATTTGACTTGTTATGGGTCTTCTCCATTAGCCGAACAAGCAAAAGGTAAAGCATTGTCTCTTTATCTTTTTGTTCGTGTACGTGTTTGAGTCTTAATCTCTAGTGTTGCCTATTGAGCCGACTTGTTATCTAGAAGTGAACTCATTGTTTTTAAGTACTTTTGCTACACTTTTTGAACTTAAGGAGATAGAAATTTCAAACTGCACCCAACTGTAGTATGAATCACTTTCAAAAGCATTAGTATCGATTATATTTGACTTCTATATCAACACTACTTACTATTAGACAGCAATAGCTTTTCGGATTGTATTGTCGAGTTTGTTTGTATCTGTTTTTATTTTTTAAAATATCTGTTGAATTTTTGGTCAAATTTCACTTATTTTAGGGTGAAGATTGATATTACAGGGATAATCTCTGAGTTTTTTTGTGGAGATTTTAACAAAGATGTGTTTGGTACCCTCTAAAGAAAAGGTCCTTTCTTGATATGTTTGTGCGCAACTGTTTACGGGTTTTCCTCTTTCTCCAGTATAGTCGTTTAATGTGGTACGGTCCCAATAGATTTTAAGTTTCTTTGGATCCGCCTTTCCATGCCAAGTGGGACCAGATTCAGAAGCATTTTAAGTTGAAGACCTGATCTGTGCAAAGCCTCTATTTTACCTGGAAAGATTAATTTTACACACGAGCTACCAGCTGATATGAGGTGGAAGTTTCTGCTGCTTCTGGTTCTTCTTACTATATTGAAGCAATTTATTTCTTATATTATTGTGCACTGTGCAGTGTCACATCCTTCTGTTTTATGCTGCTTTTGTATGATAGACTTTGATGTTACTTAAGGCTCTGTTGGTTCATGGATTTGCCGGGGGAGAGGAAAGGAAAGGATAACACTTTTCTTTGTTTGGTTAATAAGGAAAATAGTGAGGGAAATAGGAAGGAGACGAGAGTGCGGTGATAAAGAAATTGAAATTTTCAATTTTTGTGAGGCTTATCCCTCCATATTTTCTTAAGTTAGAATTATATTGGGAAACTTTTCATTTTTGTGTTTTTTAAGGCTTTAAGCATGGAGTGAATCACAAGTGAAGTGGTTTTCCTTTCAATTTCCTTTTCCTTCTCTTGATCTTCAAACCAAATAGAGCCTCAGAGTTTGAGCGGCATCATGTTTTTCTTACAATTTACCATGTTGTCCCATAGATCTTTGTCTTTTCCGATTGGATTTATTTTACTGTAATCCTGCTAATCTTGAATTTTTAACTCCCAACTACTGCATTCTTTGAGATCCTATTACAGAATGACCCTCTACTCTATGTTTTTTTTCCTCATTTTCAGTGTGCATTACGTTGTAAAGGCTTGTAAATCTGTTGCGTATTTGAATAGAGCATCTTATTTATTTTCTTTCCCTCCATGTAACTGCTGGGCCTGTACTTTTTCCCAAACGATGATCACTCTGCCTTTGGCGGTCATATTTCAAAGACTCTAGCCCTTTCAGACTACTTCAAGACTATGCTTCCGATGACAGTTCGGGGAACGATGATGAGCCTTGTCTTGAAGATGTTAGCCTTATGACAGGCTCACCATCGGGCAGCAGAAATTTACATGGAGAAATTGGATCTAAATCTCAGCCAGACATAGGAACGAAGAGTATTTCAACATCTGAAACTGGGTTTGGGTCTTTTTCGGAGTCTGCAGTAGCATGTGCTCCAAGCATGCCATCCAAAGCTCTAGAATGTTCCCTGGAATCAGAAAGGATCTCCAAGGAAACTGATATATCATCTATTGCTATGGGGAAAATCGACGAACTTGTTGAAGATAACCATATTAATAAAGAATCCATCAGCAGTGCTGCGTCTAAGAAGGAAGATGTGAAAGATGCATCTAATGAGTTGAAAGTTGACGAGTTTGGGAGATTGGTCAGAGAAGGTGCTAGTGACAGTGATTCGGGTGATTCTCGCTATAAAGGGAAGCGTGCTAAGAGAGGCAGAAGTCGTAGCCGAAGTCATTCTCCTCATGATAGGAGGAGGAGGAGCCCATGGAGGAGAAAGAAGAAGCGAAGCAGATCTAGAAGGTATGCATTAAATCTGATCTATGCTTTGGACTGTGTATCTGACTGATTTTGGTGTGATTCACAATAGCTGGTTTTGTGGTTACGGTTGTTTTACTTCACTAGCTATTGACTTGTGCTCCATTTGGTACGAAATTGATTTTCATATGTTGTACATGTATCAATATTGATATAAGTTTTTATGGAGAAGAAACAAAATCGAAAGAGTGATATCGAGATAGAAACATTGCAGAGTAAGAATTATTTGCTATGGTAGTGGAGGAGCATGGGGCTCATGTCAGTCCATATGTGCAAAACACCACCTCCTACTTAAAAGTAGAAGCAAGTGATACTTCGTTTTGCGAAAAATTATAACTGCAGTACAATGCATCTTTCAAATAAATTGATAATGAAGAGTATAATGTGGTTACAGTTGGTGAGAATGCATTCTCCTATGTTGTAAATCCCATCACACCCTTGCTCTTATATTAATTTTCTACCTTTGGAAGATTGTAATACTTTCATGCTTGCTCTGTTTCAGTTGGTCTCCCAAGAAACGAAGAAGTAGGAGCAAATCTCCCACTTTTAGGCATGGGGGTGAATTTGGTGGTGATAAAATGAGACGGGATAAGGGTCAGCTTCCAGAGTGCTTGGACTTTCTTCGAGGCAGGTGCTACCGTGGAGCTTTGTGTCGCTATGTCCACCATGATTTTGATAAGAGTGATGAAATTTCGAGGCAGCATAGTATCAAAAATTCAAGGAGTTCTGATTTCCATGAAGAGGTTGAGAATGTTCCCTTCAAAAATTCGGTTCCTCGGGATGAAAACAAGAACCAAGATATGCAGTTCTTTCAGGATCCCGGCATTATTTCTGACCGTAATAGTGAATTGTTGGTTTCTGATGTGGCTCAATCTGAGAGTTCTGGACTGTTAACTACCCAAGTTCAAGAAGATCAAGATGTGGAAGAACAGCTACTGGAACCTACTGACCACCTTCCTGATATAGGAAATCAGACGGTTGATACGACTCCACATTGTCCAGTAACTGATGGTGATGTTCCGAAGTCACTCAGTGACACCTCTCATGACATACCTCAATCTAATCTCTCTGATCTCGCGCTTCAAAATACTGATCACCAACCTCGGCAGATGCTTGGATCTTCTGCTAGTCTCTCTTCTCCTGTTCCGGCATCAGAAACCTTCCAAAATCAGCTTCTGATTAGTGAATTGCATCCACATAAGATCTCTTCGGTTCCGAGTTTCGTGGGCCATCCGTTTCCATCTGAAGGCTTTCCATCTCAATCTGTGCCTCCAATTGAGTTAATTCCACCCATTCTTCCTCCTGTGAGCTTTCCACAACATTTTCCTCCTCATTCTGCTTCTGTGGAAAGTATTCCTCCCTATCAAGCTCCATTTGCCAACCCACATTCTAATTTCTCTGCAGTTCCAAACTCCTCTTGGACCTCCCTGCCCCTTGAACCGCCACGACCACCATATTTTAACAACTCTTCATTTCAACTTCAACAGAATCAGCTACCTCCAAGGAATGATTTATCTTCTCGGAATTTTGTGGGGCCCTACCCAACTGAGCTGCCTTCGTATTCTCAGGTTGAGGTTCAGCATCTTAACCACCGCCCTCCAATGCAGGAAACTCATCGGCTTCCTCTTCACATCGAAGATTTCAGACCAAACACACTCCCTATGGGCAACCCACCATTTGGAGTTCCCAGTCTTGGTGGTGAAGATCATTTCTCGAGGCGTCCTTTTCAGGGTCTGATCAATTCTACCATGTCAAGATACACGTCGGATCTTCTGGAAGGATCTAGGATTTCACACCACTACAATCCTTATGCATCTACTTTTGACCAACCACTTAGCTCCAAATTCAGCTCAAATGTTTTCAGGCAAGAAAAAGATACACCTTACAGTACTAAATATGATACTCCCTTCGGTTCTAGTCATGTTTCGGTTGATGGGCAAGGTATTGGAAGTCTTGGCTCTAGACCAGGTGGTGATCAGTATGATCCACTTTTTGACAGCATCGAGCCATCTTCGAACTCATCCAGAGACCGTGTTAAGAAGCTTGAAACCAACAATGATTCGGACCCCAGGTTAAGGCTCAGTGGATCCCATAAGCCATTGGATGTGGAAGAAAACAATAAGCAGTATGTAGAAATCGAAAATGATGAATATGGTGAGACGGCCGATGCAGAAGTTGGTGCTGTGGAAAATGAAAGCCCAGACAATTCGCTTGATGTAGGGAACGCAGCTACGGGAGAAATTGAGATTGGCAAGAGCAAGAAGAGCAAGGGTTCGAGATCGATGAAACTTTTCAAAGTCGCCCTTGCAGAATTTGTGAAGGAGGTGTTAAAGCCATCATGGCGACAAGGTAATATGAGTAAGGAGGCATTTAAGACCATTGTCAAGAAGACTGTTGATAAGGTGTCTGGAGCTATGAAAAGCCACCAAATACCCAAGTCTCAGGCAAAGATCAATCAATATATTGACTCGTCGCAGCGGAAACTGACTAAACTTGTGATGGTAAACATTCTTTTCAGTCATCATTCTGTTTTCTGTTGGCTGTCTGAACCTGAACGAGAAGAGCATCTTTTCTTCTTGGACTTAACTCTTATGCTCCGTTTGTTTGACGTAAAGGGTTTTGCACCGGAAAATATTTTTCATGTATAGTGTTTTAGGTGCAAAAAATCATTTCCTTCTTATTTTCTGGTGTTTGGTTGACACTTGAAAACTATTTTACAAGTAACAAAATAATGCACTTTTAAGCACTTTGATAAGGACGAATATAGTTGCTTAATATTAGTGTGTACGAGTATTTACAAGTGAGAATATATGTGTATATGTATATGACTTATGCTATCAAGTAATATGGGCATGTGAATAGGTTTGTATATATGCATGTATATGCACTCATAATATATATGTGTGTGTGTGTGCGTGCATATATATACACAAATATGTGTTTACATGCATTAATGCATATGTGTTGATTAATTGAACATTTGACTTTTAAGTATTAGTGTAAGTATTGTTTATATCATTTTCAGCCTTTTAAGCTACTTTCATTTTCCTGAAATTTTTTGCTAAAACATTTTACGGACAACCAAGCAACGGAAAATGCTGGAAACATTTTCTGGAAAATGTTTTACAGGAGTAGATCGAGTGTCAACATATATGTTCAAACCGCACAATTTTTGGTTGATTTTTCTCTTTGTTCTGCACATAAAGAAACAGATGTAACAAAACGTAAGTACAAGGATGCTCAGACCGACTGAATGGGTTCCTAAGTAAGTACCATGAATGGTCATAGAGCAATGACACAGTTGTGAAGGAACAACCATATGTCGGGCCAGTCCTGGAATTTTGATGATGAGAACTCATACTCAAATTATTATGTACTTTTCTGATTTTCAAACTTCCTTAAACAAATTTGAAGATAAACTTCATGATGATATATTCATTTTAGTATTCTGCATGTATTGTTGTCTATGAAATTGTAATGTATCCAAATCAAGGGGTTTATGGGACTCTTTATTATTTTATTATCATCTTTTAACAAAGTACAACTCTCACATCAGCAAGTATTCTTCAAGATAGGTTTTAGAAAGTATAAAGCTGTCTCCCGCCCTCTGTCTCAGTTTTTCTGTTTCCCGCCCTGTCTCTGTTTTTCTGTTGTGTGAATCTCTCAAACTTCTTTTTGGTGACTTGTAATATATGAAAATTAGAAGTTACGGAAAATTGCACTTTTCACCCCTAAAGTTTGGGTGTTTTTAGAGTCTATAGACCATAAAGTTTCGAAAGTGGCATTTTGGTCCCTAAAGTTTCACAACTGCAGCAAACAAGTCCAAATTAGGACAATAATTTTGTCATGAAAAGTAAAAATTTCGTTGCAAAATGTCTTCAAGGGACCAATTGGGCAGCAAATGAGTCCAATTAGCCCTTTAGTGACGAATAATTTCGTCATGAAAAGTAAAAATTTTGTTGCAAAAAGTCTTCGAGGGACCAAATTGCGACTCATCCCAAACTTTAGGGACCATAATGACACTTTTGAAACTTTAGGGTCTAAAGTGCCAAACCACCCAAAGTTTATGGGTGAAAAGTGCAATTTGCCCTCAAAGTTATGGTCTTTTTCCTACATTAAATTTCTTTTAGGCGGAAAAGGTAGTCTCCCTCCCCCTTGGGTTATTTAGTAAGGTTACTGAAATGGTTCAAGTAGTATGACTTTGAATAAGGTTGTTTTTTATTTGTTGGTTTTACAGCATAACAACATTGGTCTCACGGCATATTCTGCAGGGTTATGTTGATAAGTACGTCAAAATGTAAAAGGCATTTTGCTGGTTCCAGTTGGCAATGGTGGAAAGTTTTGATTAAACCTGTAAGTATTTGGTCTTGTCACTATATACATATATGCGTAGATAGACTAATATGTGTGTGTGTGTGTGTGTCCCCGCGCTATATCTAGTTATTCATCTTACTTTTAGGCATTAACTCTTGTTCTTTGGAGCTTTAGAACTTAAGTTTTGATGGCAGAGTCGAGGTGGGGAATCCACAGCTGGTGTTGGAAGGAAATACAAGTGTGAGATGTAGTTTGTAAAGTTAGTAGCCGCTTCTGATAAAAGTAGAATTCCAACCTCAGCAAAGCTCTGAGGAAGCTCCAAAACTTGTATGTAATACATTTCTTTGTATTCGATTTGCTATGTTTTCTTCTCTTTAAGTTGATCTTTCTTTGCTGTCGATTATCATAAAATGTTTGTCAAGTATTTCATATATGATTATTCTGTATTTTTAATATAGTCATAGCACAAGCAAATTGTTCCCATCTGGGTTATTCTTCTTTTCTTTTTCTCGTCTTTTTTTTTTTGGGTGTGTTTGGTAATTTTTGCTTCCTTGCATGTTCTATTACTCATCTCCCTCTTGCACTCATCTTTAAGGGCATTGTTAAGTCTATCATTGTATATGTTAGAAAAGCAAGCATATATGTACATTAATTCATACGATGTTTCTTGATTGAAGTAACAATTAAATGACAAGTGTCCAACATGCGGCCACTCTTATTACAAGTAGCTTACAAGCAAACACTTGAGTGACGAGCACCTACCTTATTGGAAAACCTCAAAGAATCATATTCCATATTAAGTCGAATCTATTGAAGAAACTGAGAAAATTGATTTCACCAGTACGCCTTCCATGCAGTTGTTGACTTCTCCTTATTCAAGATTGTTAAGTCACTAGTTGCTCCAAAAGCTTAAGCTCGTAGAAAATGGGCCCAACAATGTATTTCAAGCTTCAACACCCTCTGGCACGTGCCCATCTCGGACGTGGAGAGACAAATAAACTAAACAAACAGAACTCCATCATAATAGAGACAAGCAATAAAGTGCAATTGTCCCCACACCCGAGACCTCCCACAAACAAGGCTCTGATACCATGTAAGTCACCAATTGAACATGAGATGCAAGATATTGTTCTAACACATCTTGTTGGACACACACCGAGAAGCATGTCGAACACTCACAAGTTGTGAGTGAAAGTTTGTTATTTTGTCCCTTCTGTTACATGGTTGCTTTATAGTTAGGAAGAGCTTACGAACTCTTGTTATAATCTTATAGATACGAAGCACTGACACTCTATTTTGGCCATCGTATCAGTGTCGGCAGCATATCCGACACTGACACTCTCTGGACACTTGTCGGTGTTGGATACTCTAAATATCGTGTCTGAATTGTTTATTATTAATTTTCAAACGGACACCTAACCGACAGGCAAAGGACACGCACACGACACGCTAAGTTGCTATTGTTAGATAATGTTTTGTAATTTTGGGGTTAAAACTATAATTTTTCTAAATTGTTATGCATAATGGATGTTTATGAAAGTTCTTAAAATTGTCGTGGGTTTAAAATAAAAAGAAATTTTAGGATTAAAAAAGATAAAAGGAAGTACATACTGCGACGGTGCGGCCAATTCATTTGGCAAATACGTAACTTAACAACGTAAGTAACGTATGAATGTTGATGTATGATGATAAATGAAGATGTTCTTGAATTTTATTTATTGTCTCTGTTATCACTAATAATGTCATAAGTAGTCTACGTTACCCAGACTCGGGTATGGGTGTTGGGTGCGGGTGTGTATCTAGGTGTCGGACCTCCTCTAAATCCAAATCTTAGGATCCGGGGACATGTGTCTAAACGTTGGATACGGGTATGCGGACACCTTCTGAACGTATAAACATTCTATGTTTCTTAATATCAATAGTTAGAAACCTCCTTGGCCACAATTTTGAGCTTTACTTACCTTTTTCAACATCACTTGTGGAGGATTCGAGTGTCCGAATTGGGTACGGGCGTCGGACACGGGGATCGGGTACTTGGGGTTAGTAGGAGAGTCCAGGTAACATAGTAAGTAGTTGTAATTATGTGTTTTATGCAAATTTTGATTAGAAATGGTAAAATTTATGTTTAAAAAAGAAAAATCTACGTGTCCACATTCGCGTCGCTTTGTGTCCGTGTTGTGCGTTTGCGTTGGTGCACTTACAGTAGTACCACATTTTACTTTGATGATGTGAAGACATCACAAGTCCTTAAGAAACATTGATGTACTATAAGCTCTGGGTATAAAGGAGCTCTGTTGTGAAAGGCGCGCCTTCGGCGCGAGGCGCAGGCGGGCGCGAGACTAGGGCCTCACCTAAGGCTAAGCGCAGCCCCTTCAATCAGGCGCATGTGAGGCGCGCCTTTTAGGGCATTTTTGTGAGGCGCACGAGGCGATCGCCCAACAATTTAGCCAAAAAAAAAAGAAGAAGAAACAAGATGTCGCAAGTCGCAACCCAGGTATTTTTTTTTTCTCTTTCTTCTTCTTCTTCTTCTTCTTCTTCTTCTTCAGCCCAGATCTGAGACGTCTTTTTTTTTTTTTTTCTCTCTCTTTCTTCTTCTTTCTTTCTTCTTCCTCCTCCTTCAGCCCAGATCTTTTTCTCTTTTTTTTTTCTTCTTCCTCCTCCTTCGTCTTCTTTTTCTCTTCTTTCTTCCCCATCGTCTTCTTCTTCTCTCTTTTTTATTTATTTCTTTTTCTCCACTGTTGGTGGGGTTTAAAACCCTCAGTCTTTTGGCCTTTTCTTTTGTTTTTTTTTTTTCTTTTTTTTCTTTCTTTCTTTCTTTATTTTTCTCCACTGTCGGTGGGGTTCTTTTTTTTAATAGTGGTCAAACTGTCGGTGTCTTTCGGCATTTCTTTCTTTGTTATATTTTATAATATAATATATGACCTATATAATATGGTAGACAATATAATCTATATAATATATGACCTATATAATATAATCATAAAATAATATAATATATAATATGTTGTGAGACAATATAATATATAATATATATACCAGGCAGAAAATATTAAAAAATTTTAAAAAAATACTAGAAAATTTAAAAAGTACTAGAAAATTTTTAAAAAATGTCTTAATGTCTTAAACTTCAGATGGAGCACTAGGCATAAAATACTAGAAAATTAAAAAAATAATATAGAAAATACTTGTATGTGTTAAAAAAGGGCAGCCAGGTTGCTATATCATATAAAAAAAATATATGTATTTTTGCGCCTCGCTGCACCTCAAAGTGCGCCTGGCGCCTAGGCTCCAGGAGACCTTTGCGCCTCAGTGCGCCTTGCGCCTTAAATAACCTTGTAAAGTAGTAACTGATGGCAAAGCATGCTGGTCTGTATCAACCTGATGCATTGATGCGTTAGACATTGGAGACCAATTTGTCATACACTTGGGCCACATTTGGGTGCTTTGGGGTAATTGGACAATTAGTCCATCTCAATTGGATTATGCCTGAGAGTCCAGGTTTAATAAAGCCATTCCCGAGGGGATAATTAGTGGCCCAAATTCCGGACTATTTAAATTAAAATGGACTAATAGTCCCTTGCAAGTTTGATGAGCCAAACTCCGGACTATTTCAATTGAAATGGACTAATAGTCCAATCCCCCTGAATCCCGCGAAACAAATGTGGCCTTAAGTGTATAGTCACCCTTTTCATCCCGGTAGTTGAAGCCTTGGCAAAGTGTTTCAAGTGAGACCTCTACAGTTACATTGCAAGGGGGATATGTTTCCTTGTCTTAGACGGGGAAGAAGGTCAATGTTCCAACTTCCTCACATAGCGCGAAATTCCGTAGCTTTTATGGTCTTCTATGTGCATTACTTGTGGGAAGGTAATCACCATCTGTGTCATAGTTATTGTTTTGGACTTGTATTAGATAACTCTGCTCAACATTTACGCAATGTGGTTTGGACTTTCCCTTGCAGGACATTTTACTGGTTTATTTATATATTGGGTGTTTGTGCATACGATATTCCGAATTGCTATAATGCAAACCGGTTGTGCTTCTAAGTTAAAGTTACCCCAATGTTATTATGTGGTGTTTGATGAATAAACTAGATCTGATGTAATGTTGTTATGTGGTTTGTTCATTACATTCGTAAGTGATAGAAACTGTCGAAAAAAGAGGATTCAATGGAAGGAGTTACCAAAGTAATATGTATTTTTCCTTTTCAGCTGATGTGATCAGAGTTCTCCTAATTTCATTTGTGAAGGTATTTGAACAGATGAGCGGAGGGGACGAACTCAAAATCTTATAACCGTCCTAGGTATGATTTGTGCTCTGTCCCAAATCTCAGTATTTGAACGTACAAATAAATTGCCATGAGCGAGCTCTCGTGTGTGTGGTTTCTGTTCGAAATTGAGGTCACTTTCCCATTCTTTTGGGTGGGATGATATAGAATCTGTTTGAATAAGTTCTCTTGTAAAAGGACCATTGTTGTTCCTCCGCAAAAACCAGGGGAAACCATTTATATTTGGAAGATTGTCATATACTAATAGATATTACTTTGTGTGAAGCATTAAAAAAGCTTGTAGAATGAAATTTGATATTTTGGAGCTGCATGTGTGGTTTCTACTTTCTACTGGTTGTCACTACATGTTCAATACTTTTGCCCTATTTGGCAACAGTTTTTGGAGTAAATATGTGTCAACGCTATTGTTTTTTTGATGGAAAAAATTTGCCATTGTTACATTTGGCCAAAAGTTTTGTGTGTGTGTGTGTGTGTTTTTTTTTCGCGATTGAAGTGCATAAGCTGTTACCAAAAGAGGCCTTTGTAGACAGCCTTGGGGAAGCTTCTTGGTGGATTTTTTATGGTGAATGAATTTGCGTAGGGATTTTCTTTCAATAAAGAACAGGGTCTCTGTATTTGGAGTTTCAGGAACTAACTAGCACACGGTCAACTGCAAGCGTAGGTCCAAGATCCAGAATTGTAAAATCAAAATGATCCACCCCTTACTGTGATGATCATCAATCTCAATTAATGTCTCATCAGTTTAAATTATTGCTATGATGTTTCAAAATACACTTGGGACTCAAAAATGTTGAGAGAGGTGAGCTTTTATGCCCATCTGTTTGTTTGAGCGTGTTTAAAAAAGAGAGAGGAGTAATGGAAGAAGCAAAGCTGCAGAGGGTTTTGTTGTTTGGAAATTTTGGTCAAAAGCCCTCTCTAAAGTAGAATTTTTTAGTATTAGGTTCAATCTGTTTTTTTTTTTTTTTTTATTTGAAAGAAAACTTTATATGTTATAAAAATTATGCGAAATTTAGTATATAACATTGGTAAAAAAATTTAGTATATAACATTGGTAAAAAAAATGAATTAGTTATGCGAAATTCACATAATTTTTAAAACAATGAGACTTGGTCTGATTAAGTTTTAATAGTCAAGAAATTTTGAACTCTCCCCCCCCCCCCCCCCCCTCCAAAAAAAAAAAAACAAAAAAAAAAGGGTTGTGGCCTTTAAACTTAATTAATAAAAAATGAGGGATTTTTTTAATAAATTTCTATTGTTTGTTTGTTTTGTTTTGTTTTGGTTTGGTTTGGTTTTTTTCAAAAATGATAGATACAACACACTAAATGACCCACAAGGATATCTAAGCAAAAAAAACTTCTATGGGACCCACACACCCACTTCCCTCCACCTCCGCCAAACCCCCCAAATCTGTGAACCCATTTCTTCATCTTCTCTCTCTCTCTTGGCGGTCGCCAGAGCCAGCCCTCCCCAAATCCATATAGGTGTTGTATCTATCTTCCTATATGCCTCATTTCTCAAATCCCCAACAAGTAAAACCAGTTCTTGGTTTATCATAACAGCCAAATAAAAACCCTCCACTGGTGGCTAATTTAGCTGATGAAAAGTCTCAATATATCTCAATAGTTTTCAAATTTGTGTCTAAATTCTTGTACCCTTTCCTTTTAGAGAACAACCATGGTTTGACATCAACTTTACAGAGACACTAAATTTTGGCTGAGTGTAATTAAGTATGAAATTTGTCTGAATTGACTCTGATAGACACAAGTAATTGAGTTTTGAGAGGCTTTACCACTAGCCACTGGGTTTTGAAGAATCAGAAAGCTGAACACTATTTTCACCAAAACAAGAAGGGAACTCCCTCATGATACTCTGAACTTAATAGCTCTCTTTTGAACCACTTAAATGGGTATAAAATACTTGAAAATAAAGAAATAAGGGAGTGGAAATTAGATATACATATGTGGGTTATATATATACCTTAAAGATTTGAAGATGAACTTAAGAACCCAGTTTCCAAATACTATGGATTTAATCTCTAATGCTTCAAATGAAATGAGTGTTGTATATTGGAAATTTGGAAGCCATTTTCGTCACAGAGAGAGAGAGATTAGTCAACTTATAAGAGATTGTTTGGGCAGAGGTAGTGAATATGAAGAATAAATGAAAATGGCAACGTGGACCTCCGACGGCGACAGCTCGCCGGCGACGTAGCTGGCAAGGGGTCGATGGAAGGGAAGGGGGCTGGTGTTCGCAGGGGCTTGGGGTTTGCAGATTTGGGGGTGATTTTAGGGATTTGGAGGGAACTAGGTATTTGGGGTGGATGTGTGGTGTGAGACCCACAAAAGTTTTAAATTTTTTTGCTTAAATACCCCTATGGGTCATTTAGTGTGTCAAATAGTGTGTATATGTATCATTGTTGGGTTTTTTTTTTTTTTTTTTTTTTTTTTGAGGAAAAAGAGAAGCAGCAAGTAAACTATATCATTACGGAAAAACATTTTGGGGGTGTGTATTTAGTAGTGGATAGAAAGACAAGAACCAACAAAAGCTCAATGTTCTATTCTCTTTTTCCAAGCCTAGTATCAAACCAAAGACACTCTTGGAATATCAAGTAATGGTGATTTAATTGTATAGCTCTTACCTATCTTTTTGGCAAATTTTAGAATATCAAGTAATGGTGATTTAATTGTTTTTAACTTATTTTCCGATGCGTATTGTTATTTGATGCATTGGATGAACCTTGGTGGCGTGCCACGTGTCCGTTTTCGCACGTTAGCGGGATGGGTCGTGACATTGCACGCTAAATACACCACATTCACTAATAAAATTTTCATATTTTAACACTACAAGTAATGTATTTAGCAGAAAAGATAGATTATTTAGTCCCATAAAAAAAAAAAAAAAAACCAGAAAGAAAGAAAAAAAAAAAAAGAGTGTTTGGATACAGGATATTCTGATCCATGGAGTAATAAGTAGTAATCATCGTTACCATTCACGAGCACAATCACTCCAAGTCTCCAACCAACCCTTTTCTTTCATTTTCTCCAAACCGGACCCTACCCTTCTCTCTCTCTCTCTCTCTCTTCCTCAATCTGTGTTGCTTGCGTCCTTCTCTGATCAAATCAGACGCGTGTGCTTCCAAGGCGGCGAAGTTGTAATTTCCCAGGCGCCAAGGTCTCTCTTTCTCTCTCTCTCTCTCTCTCTCTACTGTCCTCGACTCTATCTTTCTCTCTCTATATAGATACATATATGCATGTACGTATATGCGTTCGATTTCGTCATATTACCACTGAAACGCTTGTTCATGGTTAATTGATTTCACTAGTTAATTGTTAACTCACCTTTTCAAATCTACATTTTTTTCATTCAAGGAAACTTTGTGGTTTGATCGGGAGATTTGGAATTTTGTATCGATACTCTAATTTTGATTATGAAAAGTTATCTTTTTGTGTGTTTGTTTACCTGGGTTCTAGATATCTATACTTCTACATTTTACTTAGAATTATGATCTTATGAAGTTGTTATACATCAAATTTCTTTTGGTATGTTTAATTGGAATTTGTTGGAGATGAACTAATGTTGTTGTGAAATTTAAACTTTAAAGTGTTCCATAATTTGAGAATTGATTGGTTATATTATTACTGAACACATATGTGATTTAACTAGAAAAGGAGGGTAGTTAGTGGATGCCCTAAAATTGTCAATGGGAAGTGGGCTTCTTTATTACTGTATTTTTTTTAAAAAAAAATTTTGTAGAAAAAGAAACCTGGGTTCACGTTTAGAGTTTGAATGTATAACTTGGTTTGATATTCTGTCATTTTATGGAATCCACGAATTTTGTAAATTTTGGATGGTGATTGGGACCTTTTGAGTTTTCAATGTTGATTCAGGAGTATGAATGAGCTATTCATATGACTTGATTCAGATGCCACCGCCAGTGTGAACTAAACTATGATTTGATGGCCGTTGGCTTTATTCGCTATTTTCTTGTGAGCCACTATTGCCAACAAAACAAACATATAGTGCTTCCATGCTTTTCAAAATACTTTTAATTGGGTTTTGTATTGTTACCTCCTGTCTCCTTTCTACATTTTCTTGCCTAATCTTTTGTTGGAAATTAAAAATTGGGCGATCTGATTTCAAACCCCGGTCAAGGTGAGAAATTGGATTTTCTGTTGATTTCAGGATGATTTTATCCCGTCTCACACTTGGTTTAAGTTGGCAGGGTTATCAGGTCCTGAAATACAGTCGGATCTGTTTTCAGCTTGTTGCTACATCCGGAAAACTCATTGTAGTTTCCCTGGCCTTTTAACTATATAAGATGATTGCAGTTTAGAGAAAATCACCAAATCAGAAGGGGAGCTAGTCATTTTTACATGGACACTTCCTAGCAGGTTGAAGTGTCTGTGACGAGCACTCTTTGCTTGGACATGCGTATTGGAGATATGTTCTGCACGCTTGGTTGGGGACATATTTACTTGTATAATAGTGCACCAATGCTCTAATTAGGTTCTTTTTAACCCAAAGTTTTTTTCGAAATGCATGGAGTGCTAAAAATACTATTTCAGATACATAAGGAAATTGTAAGTTTATGGCCGTGTGCCCGTGTCCTTTGTGTGGTACAGTTCTATCATTTTAGGAGTGCCCTCTTATGGCATGTCTACTAATCATGCGAGTATCAATTGAGACTGTTTTTTGCTTCCCAGTCAGCTTCATAAGCTCCTACAGCACCATAGTAATTGGTGATCTGCTCTTGGATGCTGTGGATGAGAGCTTTATTGGGCTCTAGGTCTGTTTTTTCACCACAATATCTGTACTGTTTGATTAATTTGAAAACAGCTATATGCTTCTCGTGCTGTGTCAGATTAAACTTCACACTCTTGAGGCGACTATAGTTTGCTTTCACATGATCTGTTTTGGTGTTAAGCTATTTGGAAACATGGGCTATCTTCTGTACAAGCAATTTTAGAAATCCACAGAAATTTCCAAGAGAAGTCTTAGTTTTTGTTGCTTGGGCATTTGGTTGATTACATGCTCCTATGTAGATGTAACTTTCGGATTACATATCTCTCATGTTAAGTGATACTCATTTTCGATTTCTGTTGATATTATTGCAGTTCCAGACCTAAAAGAATAAATAGTAAAGTACCATCTTCTCCAGCTGAATGGAGACATCAGAACAGTTGGATACCGAATCAAACAAGGATAGCAGGAAGGGGAACCTATCACTGAATGGAGATGCTAATATTTCTGGGCGAACTACAGCTCATTCCTGCAATGAAACTACTGTAGACGGAGGTATATATTTACAATGTAGCACTGAAAGCAGTTCACGGAAGAAAAGGAATAAGAGAGAGAACCAGGAGAGGAGGCAGAATCCTTCGGAAAATAATGTTATCAATCATGATCGTCCAGAGGATTTTCCGATAAAGACTGCTACTCTTGAAAGAAATTCCAATGTGGGGCATACAGTTGATGTTAACTTGGGCACTAGTTTGCAAATGGCACAATGTGATTCCGGCAGTTTGTTGCCAGGAAAGAAAAAGGGAAAGCGTCGTAAGAAGAACTCTCCCATGGATACAGACTTGCTGCCACAGTCTTCAGTCTTAATAGTAGATTCGGAAATGATAAATTACGTTGCAGAAGCAAGTTCAAATCAAAAAATGAACAAGGGGAAGGAACAGAAGGAGATGCATAACCTCGTGGAAATTAACAATGGTCATGACATTCAAGAGGGTGATGTAAGGCCTAATCTGGATAGAGTTGATATCAAGTGTCTCAAAAAAGTGGATGCTAATTCTGTTTCGGAAGTTTCAGAACAGCTCAGTAGCCCGCCAGCTTGTGTGGATACCAGTTCAACAGGAAAGAAAAAGAGGAAGCGTCATAATAAGAAGCCTAATTCCCCAGTTAGTAATGGTACACATCATAATCACCAAGAGGGTACTCCTTCACTGAAGAATACTTCCATGGAAACTGACTTACTGCCACAGCCTTCAGTCAATACACCCTTAACAATAGGTTCAGAACTGATAAATTATGATGCAGACGGAACTTCAAATCAGGAAATGAACAAGGTGAAGGTACAAAATGACACGCATAATCTCGTGGAAATCAATAATAGTCATCACATTCCAGAGGGTGGGCCTAATTCTGTTTCGGAAGTTGCAGAACAGCTCAATAGCCTGCCAGATTGTGCGGATACCAATTCAAGAGGAAAGAAAAAGGGAAAGCGTCGCAAGAAGATCACTAATGGCCCGGACGGTACTGATATGCATCATAATCACCAAGAGGGTATTCCTTCAATAATTAATACTTCCATGGAAACTGACTTACTGCCACAGCCTTCAGTCAATACACTCTTAAAAGTAGATTCGGGAATGATAAATCATGATGCAGAGGCGAGTTCAAATCAGGAAATGAACAAGGGAAAGGTACAAAATGACATGCCTACTCTCGTGGAGATCAACAGTAGTCATCACATTCCAGAGGGTGATGGAGGGCCTAATTCTGTTTCGGAAGTTGCAGAACAGCTGAATAGCCTACCAGATTGTGCGGATACCAGTTCAGGAGGAAAAAAAAAGGGGAAGCGTCTTAAGCCGAACGCTAATACCCTGGGTAGTACTGATATGCATCATAATCACCAAGAGGGTACTCCTTCAATGAAGAATACTCCCGTGGAAACAGACTTACTGCCACCGCCTTCAGTCAGTACACCCTTACAAGTAGATTTGGGAAATCATGATGCAGAAGCGAGCTCAAATCAGGAAATGAAAAAGGGGACGGAACAAAATGAGCTGCCTAATTCTGTTTTGGAAGTTGCAGAACAACTCAATAGCCTGCCAGATTGTGCGGATACCAGGTCAAGAGGAAAGAAGAAGGGAAAGTGTCGTAAGAAGAACACTAATGCCCCAGCTAGTACTGATGTGCATTATAATCACCAAGAGGGTACTCCTTCAATGAAGAATACTCCAATGGAAACAGACTTACTGCCACTGCCTTCAGTCAATACACCCTTAAGAGTAGATTCGGGAATGATAGATCATGATGCAGATGCGACATCAAATCAGGAAATGAACAAGGGAAAGGTTCAAAATGACATTCATAATCTCGTGGAGATCAATAGTAGTCGTAACATTCCAGAGGGTGATGGAGGGCCTAATTCTGTTTCGGAAGTTGCAGAACAGCTCAATTGCCTGCCAGATTGTGCAGATACCAGTTCAAATGGAAAGAAAAAGGGAAAGCGGCGTAAGAAGAACACTAATGCCCCGGGTAGTACTGATATGCATCATAATCACCAAGAGGGTACTCCTTCACTGAAGAATACTCTTGTGGAAACAGACTTACTGCCACTGCCTTCAGTCAGTACACCCTTACAAGTAGATTCGGGAAATCATGATGCAGAAGTGAGTTCAAATCAGGAAATGAACAAGGGGAAGGAACAAAATGAGCCGCATAATCTCGTGGTTATCAATAATAGTCATCACATTCCAGAGGGTGATGGAGGGCCTAATTCTGTTTTGGAAGTTGCAGAACAACTCATTAGCCTGCCAGATTGTGCGGATACCAGTTCAAGAGGAAAGAAGAAGGGAAAGTGTCGTAAGAAGAACACTAATGCCCCAGCTAGTACTGATGTGCGTTGTAATCACCAAGAGGGTACTCCTTCAATGAAGAATACTCCCATGGAAACAGACTTACGGCCACAGCCTTCAGTCAATACACCCTTAAGAGTAGATTCGGGAATGATAGATCATGATGCAGATGCGACATCAAATCAGGAAATGAACAAGGGAAAGGTTCAAAATGACATGCATAATCTCTTGGAGATCAATAGTAGTTGTAACATTCCAGAGGGTGATGGAGGGCCTAATTTTGTTTCGGAAGTTGCAGAACAGCTCAATTGCCTGCCAGATTGTGCGGATACCAGTTCAAATGGAAAGAAAAAGGGGAAGCGGCGTAAGAAGAACACTAATGCCCCGGGTAGTACTGATATGCATCATAATCACCAAGAGGGTACTCCTTCACTGAAGAATACTCCCATGCATATAGACTTACTGTCACATCCTTCAGTCAGTACACCCTTAAAAGTAGATTCGGGAATGATAAATCATGATGCAGAAGCGAGTTCAAATCAGGAAATGGACAAGGGAAAGGTACAAAATGACAAGCATAATCTCGTGGATTTCAATGATAGTCGTCACATTCCAGAGGGTGATGGAGGGCCTAATTCTGTTTCGGAAGTTGCAGAACAGCTCAATAGCCTACCAGATTGTGTGGATACCCGTTCAAAAGGAAAGAAAAAGGGAAAGAGTCGTAAGAAGAATGCTAATGCCTCGGATGGTACTGATATGCATCATAATCACCCAGTGGGTAGTGCTTCAATGAAGAATACTCCCGTGGGAATAGACTTACTGCCACAGCCTTCAGTCAATACACCCTTAAAAGTAGATTCGGAAATAATAAATTATGATGCAGAAGCGAGTTCAAATCAGGAAATGAACAAGGGGAAGGAACAAAATGAGCCGCATAATCTCGTGGAAATTAATAAGGGTCATGACATTCGAAAGGATGATGGAAGGCCTAATGTGGATATAATTGATATCAAATGTCTCAAAAACTTGGATGGTAATTCTGTTTTGGAAGTTGCAGAACAGCTCAGTAGCCTGCCAGATTGTCCGGATGCTAGTTCAAGAGCAGAACATGATACCCATGTTGAAGATGATGTTTTTGCAATTGAGGCGATGGATATGAAAACCTACAAGAGAAAGAAACGAGTCAAAAATTATAGTAATGAAAGAAGTATGCTCTCTAATGCTAAAGAAAACAATTTGGAATCTGTTGTTGAATGTTCTGGTTCCTCAGTGCTGGTTGTCAAAAACAGAGTAGGAGATAATTCTTTTGCCTGCTCGGATGAAGCACTTCCATCTTGCTGTCCAGAGAATATGTTGGAAAGAGAAGTTTTAGCAGGACAGGGCACCTCGTTGAAGGTCGTGGAATGTATTTTAGTGGAGAAGGCCTCAAGTTTGTTTTCAGAAAGTGAATCTACAGCTGAGGAAATCAATCAGAGAATGGAGATGAGAATTTCAAGGCAGACCATCAATGAAGGTAATTTTCTGAAGAATGTCTCTATAGTAGACAACCCAGGAGAAAATTTGGAACCGGATCAAAAGAGTAAGCTAAAAGTTGCCCAGAATGTGGAGGGTAATGCGTGTTCTGTGGAAGAAAATAACTGTGAACATACAGAGGTCTGCAAGCAGAAGACAATGGAGATACAGTCCAAGATGGAAGATTCGAAGTCATCTATAAAATTGGATGCAATAAAAGAAGATGGTAGCCCAGTCCTTGCCAAAGAAGACCATCCTCGACAGCCTTTGCAGCAATTGCCAGAAAGGGCTCTTACTAGCCGTTCGAGAAGAAAGCTTCTCATCCTCGATCTAAATGGGCTGCTTGTTGATATTGTTCAATATGTTCCTGATGGATTCAAAGCGGACACAATAATAGGAAGAAAAGAACGTAAGAACCAGTGAAAACGATCTTTTTACCCTCAAATACTTCTAATTTTTTTTGTTGTGCAACAGCTTAGTTCTAACTTGATTGTCACGTGCTTTATCAGTGTTTAAGAGGCCGTTCTGCGACGATTTTCTGCAGTTTTGCTTTGAGAGATTCAATGTGGGAGTTTGGTCATCGAGAACCAAGTATTCCTCGACTTTTGTCTTTTCATAATTTTCTTGTTTCTCCTCAATTTTTTTCAATTGCTATTTGATGATATATATATATTATTTTATTTCATTCCACCATTCTAATTGCAGTTAGTTATTAATTCTCTACAGGAGAAATGTGGACTCAGTTCTTGATTTTCTTATGGGAAATTCCAAGCGCAAGCTACTTTTTTGTTGGGTAAGTAATATGTATTCAGTTGTTCATATGTTGTTTCATGTCGTCTCCTTCTAGACTTGTTCTTCTTTCCCCCTTATTTCCATCCCTTTCTAACTTGTATGATGTTTCCTTGCTTATGATCAGAACTTTGTCCTAAACTGTTGTTCTTAAGATTTTTAACACATATGGTACACTTTAGGATCGAAAGATCAAGCTACACATGGTTAATTGCCTTGCTTTAGTTTTTTTATGGAGCTGCTAGCTGTGCATGGTTATTTGCCGTCCTTTTGTGATTTTTCAAACCTGCTAGCAAGGAATTTGATTTCTTCACGTCCACTTACTTATGTCAGATGATGATGACGAACACTCGAGAAAATGCTGAAAATTGATGGTTTTGATGATGAACAGTAGAGAAGAAAACTAAACTGCTAGACTTTTATTGAACATATTTTTACTCAGAATGAGTGCATGTCTTAAGTTTGTCACGCATCCTCAAATATCATTTTGAACAGGGTCTCTCAACTTAAATTTGTCATGCATCCTCTACTTAATTGTTTAGGGTCTTTGAAATGTGTTTGGATTCGGGCGCTTGAAATTTATCTTTTCTTAGTTTGTGCAATATCTTTGGACTATAGTTGCTAGTTCAAGTTGTTTACATCGGAATATGGGAGATTGCCTAGACCTGGATACCACTTGTTTAGCAACTGTTTCTTTGCAGAATTTACTAAGCTTATACATCGGACACGTGCTTGATGTGGCGCGTACACTCATTCAGTACAACTAATATGTGTGTGCTGCATCAAGAAAAAAAAAATGGTCTTGTTGAGTGTCTGGCTGCCATAAACTTTTTTTAGCCTCTCTGTTTGGTACCTGTTTAGATTGGCTCTTATGCTGGCCAGAATCTGTACATTATCTGTTATTGTTAATGTTACTAGCTTACTGTTTAAGAACCTCCCACCTATCATAAATAAAACAACTGTTTTAGAACCTCCCAGTATGGGGATTTTTTATTTGAATCACATATGATTTAACCTGTTGGTACGATATCATGAACTTTTGGGAGTTGACCAGGACCTTCGTCCTTTGTACATATCGCCTCATTTCCAGCATTTGTTATAGCGTAAGTTAGTTTTTTTTTTTTTAAAGCCTTCAAATCAGTGGGCTGGTGCTTTTTGTGTAGCTAACTACGTGACGCATGTATTGTAACACTTGTTATCTCCTGCTGTCATAATTTATTTCACCGTGGATTACCGAGTTTATAGATGTTCCGAGGAGTGAAAACCTAATATAAATACTTTAAATGTGCAAATTTTAAACTTCTACGTGATACGAACATCTGTTTCATAAGAAGGAAAACAGCACGGAAAAGAGATTAGTGGGTTTTTTTTTTCATTCAAAATTGGGAAATTTTAAGTCGTTTATATTTATAGACTTCTGCGATTCTAAGAACTTCAGATGTTAACTTGATGGTCCTTTCTCATGATAATTGGTTGTATCTAAGCAATGCAATATGAGTGGGTGTGTGGATTTATTGGCTATATTATATCAATGATGTCATTTCAACTCTTCATATACGGCAGTTCGTTTAATATCATGAAGGTGGTTTTGTACAGGATCAATCCCATTGCACTGAGACAGGTTATAATACCATTGAGAACAGGGAGAAGCCCCTGCTGTTGAAGGAACTTAGGAAATTATGGAGAAAGCATGAACCGAATCTTCCATGGGGGAGGGGAGAGTATAACGAATCAAACACACTGTTGTTGGATGATTCTCCTTATAAGGCGTTACTCAACCCTGTAAGTTCATCAGTCAACAGTCCTCTGTAACAGTCCTCTGTAATATGTTATTTGCTAGTTTCCAATTCAATCGATCACGTTATTCTGATATGTATCTTGTTTCTCTATTTATGTTTAACTTTTTGTTATTCAGCCACACACCGCAATCTTTCCTCGATCGTATGGGTACCGGGATGCAGAAGATAATTCATTAGGTGAGTACACTTAAATGTATTTTTAATTTTTCTCTTTTGGGATTTTGTGGACACCACCGTGCCATTACCACCGGTCCACCGTACTTGATGGGTTTTCCTAATATCCTTTTTAATCGGCAACAGGACCGCAAGGTGATCTTCGGGTTTATCTGGAAGGGGTAGCTTTGGCCGAGAATGTTCAACAATATATAGAGCAAAATCCATTCGGTCAACGACCCATCACAAAGAAAAATTCATCTTGGGCTTTCTATCTTAAGGTTCTCACCACTCTCTCATCCCCAACCAGCCGGTGGCACTAAAAATTTTTCAGCTTATAGTATTGGACTTCATAGAATGGCCCGATGATTAGTTCTCTTGATTCATGATCTACTCTTGCTAATCATCATGATAGTACTCTCTAATCCAACACGGTTATGGGCGTGGAAGAGTTGTAAGATCTAGTGGTGGTCTTTCACCTTGAGGTGAATCTACCTTTTGTATGAACTCCCCATTTTTTGCGTTCTAACTGCATGCATTTTACTATTTTAGGATGTTGCAGTTTTTTTTGGGAATCAATAGGTATTCTTTTGATCTGTATCAGTTGAGTTTGTAATATGTAGTGGGCCTTTTTTTGTGACATGGTTATTACTAATACAGCAGATCCTCATGTTCTCAAATGTCTGTACTGCAATAACACTAAGCAAAATAATTCTGTGCTCTCATTTTTGTCTAATGTTGGTGCCATGCCTCATTTTTTTAATTAGCTTTGTATTGGATAGGTGTGTCTTTTGGATTTTATCCTCAATTTTTGTTTGTGTTCAGTTTATTAAATTCAATGAGTTCCTCAATTCCAACATGCATTTGTGCGAGTTGTGGTTATATGTGCATTACAACAGCACAGTATTTGTTTGTATATAACTTATATCATGCGACATAATGTCGAGGACATAGTTACAACTTACAACTGTTGTGTTGTTACTTGTTACTGTCCTGTTAGGTAGATGCATAAAGCGGGCTGGATTGGGTTGGTTTACCATGTGGGCTGGACCTGACAGTATGTGTGTACGGCATAACTTGCAGCACTGCTCGTAGGCTGTTAATGGATTGGATCTAGACCCGGATCCGATCTATCGATCTGGATGTGGATTGCAATATTGAGTCCTGCACGTTCGGACCCGTTAGAAAATTTGACTACGGTCCGGATATGGATTTGTTGAATCCTATCCGATAGAGACCCGGTACAATTACTATTATCGGATCCGATCCAATAAACGGATTCGATATCTGAACCGAACAAATATGGATATAGGTTGGATAAAGGCGGATGCGATGGATTAATGAATCTACTTGACATAAATCCTAAACGAGTCGGATCTGAATTTTGTGGATCTGGTACAAATTTGATTCGTTTCCCCCAGAAAATGGGTTGGGCCGACATAGCCTATCCACTTTGTAGGCACTAGGCAAATAGCTGTGCTGGTGGTTGCGATCTTAGCTCACTCACTCACCAGGTAGAGGTGCTTGCCTTTCTGCAATGGCTCAAAATGCCCAATCAATGCCCTATGAGAACCAACTTATACTGAGAAGGAAAAGACTTGGGCATTTTTCTTTTAAGAACTTTTTCTACTGCTGTAGAGTGTGATTAACTTGACTCATGTGTATAAGTGTGTCTATGTGGCATTGGCATATGTGTGGTACACAAGTGGATCAATAGTGTCTTAAAACATGACGAAAAATAACTATAAAAAAATACTGAAGTGTTGTCGGGTTAAAAGTTGTATAGTCTTTAAACAAAAGAAAATTCATACACTTTCGATTATCCTCTCTACATGGACTCAGAATTACTCAAAGTTTTATGTCCAAATCACCATTCTGTTTACAAGTTTCCTCTGTTCACTATGCGTACACACAAACCATAGACTCAAAAATAGCTTTAGACCAGTTCATGACTTCAACTGCAATTTCAAGAAATTATCTAAATCCAAGCATGGCCACAAGGCCAAGGCTTCAATAGTGGCAAGCGTGGTAGTTGATATCTACCCTTTTAAACAAAGCTTTTCGCTATCATCGTCACTGTCACCATCCACCAACTTAACTTGTGTAGGTTGTTGGAATTGACTTCATAGCCTATGCTGTGAGCCAGTGACCCAACCACTTTGTCTATTAAATCATATTTTATGAAAGACCTCAAGTGCTTAATGTTGTCGTAAAGGGGAAAAAAAATTACCAAGGCTTTGTTTGGTTCATAGATTTCATGAGAGAAAAGAGAGAGGGGGGGAACAAGATGGAAAACTAGTTCCTTAATTTTACATAACGGATGTGACTAGTTTTCCATCGTGTTTTCCTTAATTTATTCCCCTCTTTTCCCTCATGAAATCACGAACCAAAACAAAGCCTATCATATGTCTTAAAAGAATTCATTCTTGATCAACACCAGTTGGTAAAAGAGCGCTCCATATCCCCTCCTCCTAGGCTCGACACTTATGTCCTCCCATAAGACCACTACTCCAATATTCATTCCTTAAAAAAAAAAAAGTCCTAGAGGCAGCAACTATCCTAAAGTTTAAGACCACAAAAAATGTCCTAAAGTTTAAGCATTTTTTATGTCTTTGTTTTAATGAGATGACAATCTTGTCTGTCTCGGTAGGAGAAAAAATAATTGATAATAGTGACACGTGTCATCAGGGGCGGATTTAGAAAATCAATCCAGGGGGGTTTGATGTACGGGGGTTCGCCCCCGATTTTTTGTTTTTGGACTTATTTTTACAATATATTGGACTTATTTATGTATATTTTAGACATATTTATACAAATTTTTTTGGGGTATATTTTGGACCTATTTATACATATTTTCTCTCTCTCTCTCTCTCTCTCTCTCTCTCTCTCTCTATATATATATATATATATATATATATAAATTATAATTAGCACAAAAACATAAGAGAGAGGGGGCTTAGTATACTAATTTTATAATGTCAGGGGGACTTAACTATAAAAACTTTTTTTTAGTGCCAATCTGTAATTTTCAAAAAATTTGTGGCTGCCGGGGGGGGGGGGGGGGGGGGTCTCAAACCCTTCTTCGGTCCGCCCCTGCGTGTAATGAGTCTGACATTCGTGAGACAAGAGAAAGCTAATTGCAGATTAAGGAATTGAAATTCGAGATTGAATCTCCAGAGGCCCTAACTCCAAACTGTCCTCTCGCAACTGATTTAAGACCCATTCAACCTTCATTACGCCCAATATCTTGCTTATATGCAAGGGACGAACATTCCTTCAAATCGGCCACGAGTGCATATATCGATCCCTCTAAGTTAGACACTTTGTTTGGTTCATGGATTTCGCGAGGGAAAATAAAAGGGAAAGGAAACTTAGAAAGAAACTAATTCCCTTGTGTTTTCCTTCATACTTAAATAATGTTAATAACTAAGAATATCTATCATATAATTGTAATATGTGAATAAAGGAAGGGACATGACTTACAACATTCCAAATGTTTGATTTATTTCTCAACTTATTCTATTTTCTTTCCTATTCTCCTCATCGTTTTCCTTACTAACCAAACAAAGGAAAATGTTTTCCTCTATGTTTTCCTTTCTTTTTCCTCACTAAATCCAAGAACCAAACAAAGCCTAAACAAATTAATCACTACGAGGTTAAAGATAATAGCATTTAACTATAAGTAGACAACCATATTGTATATGAAGAAGGTAAAGAGCTGACCATCTTAGCGAATACTTTTACATTAAGCGTTGCTCCTCTCTCAAAAGCTAACGGAGGAGGGACCCCACCAATTATTCAACCACAGTCATTTTCAGGGCTGAAGTCTTCAACTAGTGAAAGTAATAGTACAATTTTTTTTTAAAAAAAAAAAAAAGCATCATAACGTCTAAAATTGAATAGACCCTAAAAGAGAGAAGATAACAACCATATGGTTGCATGTGCCTAACCTCAAAGAGCAAGTTATGAAACATGCATTGCTATTTGCTATTGCCTTTTGTTATTCAAAACATATATTAAGCTTGTATTAGGTCCACAAAATACATACTGGACCCACAACCATATAATCGAGCATAAATGCCCTCATGACAGCTGGTAAAGCCCATTTATAAAGCCCAATTAACTATCACATTAAGGGTTGTTATTAACATGCATGGGTGTGTGTACAAGTCTCCCACCACGTACACCCAACTCATCAATGAAATTGGTTGATTGCTTTCTAATTTTAAATAGACTTATCATGTGCCACTGATGTGGTTAGATTCTCTTGATCTGGCAAAATTTTCAATCACTACCATTCCTAGCTAGCATTAATGATTAAACCTAGTTTTGATGATAAATTTATATAATCTATACCAATTACTTAAGTAAATAATCCAATTAATTATGTGTTATATCTATCAATACATTCCAACCAACAAGGTGATCAAGAAGATAACATTTGTCCTTGGACTAAGTGACAGGAATGATATGAAATGCCAGTGAATCTTCAAGTAGATCCAAAGATTTTATTCATTCACCACACAACACATGAATGCCAATTTGGAAATATGATAGACTGATTTAATGGAATGCACTCCTTTTAAGTTTATCAAGCTTCAAAATCAATTTGTATTTCTATATTGGGATAACAAATCAAGATACAAGCGATTTAGTTTAGCCAAAATTTTTTTTTTTTTTAAAATCCATGTGATTAGGATTTTATGAAGGTTGCGAAATATCAATTCATACGTATACATAGTATGTGTAATTGGATCCATGCTCTCCTTTAGCTGGAAATGTTTTTAAATCAAGGCTTTGTTCTATAGAATGAAAAATTAAGTATTAATTTTTTAGTGTTGAAAATTTTAGGCTGTTGAATAGTGAATACACAGACTGAGAATAGTGTTTTATTTAAAGTTTTCAGTTGGATTTTTTTTAATTAAAGTTTCGACTAATTTTAAAATTAGATATCAGCTCTGATGCATTAATTGTCCAACACTCTGAAAAAAAGAAAAGATTTAGCGCTTAATTGAGTTTTCAAATATGCCCCAAGTTGTGGATTAAGTCATACTTTATACATGTTAGTTAGAAATGATAGTTATATTAAATGAATATTTTTGTTATAGGGAAGCCGTTCTTTGCACTTAAAATCCACTTTGCTTTTTTAAGGCTATCACTATTATCAAAGCAAACTAGCTAATATGTGTATAAATCCCAATTTACCAGATAACGTGTTTGCTATGGCAATGTGGCAGCCTTCTTTCAATCCAAGTCTCTTTCAACCCAAGCCTAGACAGGCTAGACCTACAATAGTTCAATACCCTTGTCACTCTCAAGTCTCAACCTTGAATGGAAAAGAGGAAAAATTTTCTCTTCCAACTAATGGAGACTTCAACTACAAAGAACTCTCTAGCGTCTCCTTTTAATTCATGTTCACTTAATATGGGGTCCTTTTTAAGATATCTCTCTCTCTCTCTCTCTCTCACACACACACACACATGTACACACACAAAAGAACTAAAATAATGTTATGCTTAAATGTAAATCTCAAATTTCGCTCTCAAGTGCTTTAATAATATTTGCACCTCATAATATGACAGTGGTTGGTGGTACAACATATTACTGTATGTAATACAACTAATAAAATATTTAAAAATTAAATTTAAAAAATATAACATTACTTAAAAAATTATATATCAATAGTACTCCACCCCTATATGTGCCACATATATGTCATCTTAACACACTTGCAACACAGTGAACTAATTACACTTGCTCAAGAAAAAGTACTACCTCACTGATCATTTTCCAATATTATTGGTTGGATAAATTGTCAAGATGTGGAACCCTCCTAGATCAATATTAATCACACACTCAATGATTTTGTCAGTATGGCATCATGTGTGCCAATCAACCAGGAGTGATGAGTAATGTCCCTTGGAACATGGGCTTCGAATATGATTGAGATAGTTTAGTTAGCATTGCCTAATAGAGTTGGAGTATACCACATGCCATCCCTTTCACTTTATGCATGTGGTGGTCATGCATTTCTTTACTCAAATCATTCTCTCTCTCTCTCTCTCTCTCAACATAAATTATATCACCATAACCTTTTTCAATAGTTTATATATATATGTTATCCATGCAAAACACACAAGTGCATACAGCATATACATATATATATATATATGAATATGTACGTGTACATATTCTATTTTATGTATCAATGGGAGCAAATTTCTCACAGAAGAGCCTCGCGGCTCTTTCATGGACGAGTTAGAAACTGTCACGTGGATAATGAGGATAAAATAAAAGGGTAATACTTGGGGCACAAACAAACACACAACCTTTGGGACACAACCCAAATAATGTGTCTATCTCTCTCCTGTGTCACTGTGGGGTCCAGTGACATCACAAGAGAGAGATAGACACATTATTTAGGTTGTGTCCCAAAGGTTGTGGGTTTGTTTGTGTCCCAATCTTTACTCAAAATAAAAAGAGAGGACTTATAGGGTGTTTGGGATTATATATATATATAAAGAGAATCTTAGGAGTAAAATGAGATCGACCTGGATTGAATCAGACATTATGAGTAAAATAAGCTATGTATTTTTTTTTAATTATCCCAAACAACCCCTAAGATTTTTTTTTAAAAAAAAAATCCCAAACAACCACTGGCCTACATTGGGGCCGGGGGGGCCCAGGCCCCCCTTGAGATTTTGAGAATTAAAATTTTACCCTAAGTTTTTTTAGTATTTTACATTTAGGCCCCCCCTCAATTATGTTTAGACCCCCCTCAAATTATGTTTAGGCCTCCCTCAACTTGTGTTTAGGCCCTCAAAGGGGTCCAAGGTCCATTTTAGTGCTATCAACTACATATATATTGATATACAAGTATATACAACTCAAAGGAAATGCGCCTAAAATTTTAAAAATTACACTTTTAGTGTGATAATTTTATGCGTTTTAGAAATAGACCCCCTTAAAATTTTGAAAGACACTATACAATATTTACGTGTCACCGAATATACTTATATTATAAGTATATCCCCAAAAAATCACAATTATAGACAAGTAGACCCTAAAATAATTGTCAATTATGTATGAATAGACCCCAAAATTTTTTTTTCGTAGCCTAGGCCCCCCCTGGCCAAAATTCCTGGCTCCGCCCCTTCAAACAACCGCTAACTCTGGATTGAACCTGACAAGCAAGACAATTTTGGTATTCATAAGAATCAGACATAAAATGTGAATGAAATGGAAATAAGTTGGGAGTAAAATGAGACCTGGACCGAACCTAAGATTCTGTTTTTTCTTTTTCTTTTTTTTTTCTTTTTCTTTTTCTTTCCAATCTTTCTTTTTTCTTTTTTTATTACTTCATCCGTCCCATTTTTTGAGTCCACTATTTCATTTTGGGATGTCTCAAAATTATTGTCCACTTTCCTAAAATTAGTATACGATTTTTTTGCTTACTTTCCAAAACTACCCCTTCTTGAAATATATACTAAAACAAAGTTAAAAAAAAAATATTTGTTTTTAATGATTAGGGGCAATTTTGAAAAAATAGGTGTAATTTTTTTTTATCCCCTTAAAAAGTTGGATTCCCAAAATAAGACTTAAAAAATTGGACGAAAGGGATATTATTATTATTATTATTTTGCTGAGCCACTACCGGCCCAAGTCCTACCCGAAATTGAACAAAGCTAGGATAGGGTTGGCCTCTCTCTATTAGGAGCAATACTTGGGACTGGGAACACACTCAAAGATACAACTTTTGGGACTCAACACACGAGATGTGTCTATCTCTCTCCTGTGTCACTGTGGGGTCCAGTGATATCACAAGAGAGATATAGACACATCTTTTTAGTTGTGTTCAAAAAATTGTGTCTTTAGGTGTGTCCCAATCCTAACTCCTCTATTAGACCATTCTTTGACCCATCGACATCTGATTGGGTTAGGGCCGACTATCGAATATCTTAGGCCATCTCCAACGGGAGAGCCATTACCCTAGTCAAATCATATAACTGCCAAAATGGCTCGTCCATCCCCAAAATAAACACTCCAATGGACAAGCCATCAAGCTCTGTAAAATGGAGAGCCCCAAACTCACGAGCCATTATTCAGAGAGTGGAAGAGAAGAGGGAAAATAGGGCGCGACACTGTTCATGACCGTTCGTCTCCAACGGATGGATTCCAACGGCTATGAACAGTCTCTATTTTCAAATCGAAACACAAATCAAGCTATAAATTGAAATATTAAACCTACCTTGTACTCAAATCTGATCCTCCATCTCTCTTCATCAGTCTCTACACCTCTGTCTCTCTCTTTTTCTCTTCTCTGCTTCACCTCTCTCTCTGTACAACAAACGTGAAGAAGAAGTGAAGTGAAGTGGCTAGGGTATACTGTGTGTGGCTGAATGTGAATGGGGGATTAGGTTAGGTTAATTAATTTGTGGGCTTGGGTTGGGCTTTTAATTAGTGAAATGTTTAGGGTCTCTCAATTGTATATGGATTATATTATATATTATTGTAACAACCTGCATTTCCATTTAATTTAAAATTCATGTCCATATTTATTTGTAGTTGCATTGGCATATTGAAATTCAATTAGCATTGTCTGCTTTTATTTTAATTTCAGTAACATGTTTGGAATTTTAATTTCTTATCTAATTCATATTTAAATTTTATTGGGCGCCAAACTGCAATTTTACAAAATTAGTAAAACCTGTGTGGATTTCAAAGTCTGTATTTCAAAACGGTGAAAATAACTTCTATTGACTCAATCAATATTTTTATAAAACCAGAAAATCAATTCTTAAGTTAAAATGGAATTCCCGTATTTTTGTGGTGACCACCGCGCCCCGAAAATACCAGTTTATGTTCAAAACTGTCCATGTTGTGTTTAACTTCCACAGATTTTGGAAGTGACCGATTTGGACATTTGCTTTATTTCCAATTATGGCAAGTGATGATTGCCTTGTGCCTTGTTTGGGAACATACAACTTGTATGTGCAAATGTTGTGCCATAAGCTCTCATTCCCAAACACTCCTATATTGACCCCTACCTAGCTAGAATTGGCTCTTGGATTGATCTGTGGGTTAGCAACTGTGTATTATGTATATACGTCTGATTATATGCTGTTGTTAGTGAGTAGTTAGAAAACTTGTTAAAACAAATCCATTTTGTTGAGTGAATTAGAACTTACTTGGCCACCAAGTTCATAAATTATGTCTTCTATATATTTATACTAAGACTCTCATTCTGCTCACCAACAAAAATACAGAGAACTAGAGTGAGCTTGAGAGTTGATGCAGAAAATATTTTAGAGAGAGAGGGCTAATCCACCATTGTTAGGAAGCTTGGAGTATTTTCTTTTTGTGCTTATCTTTCTCAACAAACACACACATCTCCTTATCACAGTGAGTATTTTGAACTCACTCTAAATGTAATTCCATGCTTAGTTACTGATTTTGTGTATGTACAATTGAAACACTATTTCTAATTTCGTCCATGGAAGCTTGGACTTCAAAATCAAGATTTTCAAACCTTAATCTAAATCCGTTTTTAGAGATGATTATGAAAGATCTTACGTCATATATGCTATGTTTAAAGTTTTAGAGCCTAATTTGTTCATATAAGAAAGTATATAAGAAAATAAGTTTTGACACTTTTTAGTTTTTCATAAAATTGGTAAGCTATGTGTTGAATCATGAAAAATTGACTTCATATTTGAAATCCTTGTGAAAAACCAAAGAGATCCATATATTATATGTCCTATATACTCTAGAATTGCAAAATGGGTCAATAGACCCCTGAAAATCTGAAACAGGGCATTTTCCACGAAGAAGATGAAGCCTCAGCTTCATCTCGCGCCACGATCGCGCGAGCGGCCCGCACGAGCGATCTTTCGCGCGAGCGGCCCGCGCGCGCTAGGTATGCTTCCCCTGGCAGAAAGGAAAAATTATATATATATATATAAAGAAAAATTTGGCTGGTCGCGCGAGGGACACTTCGCGCGAGCGATCCGCGCGCGCGACCTTGGTTTCCACAGGCAGACAGAAAAGTATATAATAAAAGGAAATTTGGGCATATCGCGCGAGCGACACTTCGCGCGAGCGGCCCGCGCGCGCGAGGTCTGGCAGTTTCTGTTTTTGTCTGTTTTCTGTTAAGGGACTGTTTGGTCTAACTTTTAAGTACTGATAAGGCTTTGTTTGGGGAATTTAGTTGATCAGAACTCTATTTGGTTATGTTGGAATGATTAAAACATTGTAGTATGACTCATCAATCCCCGTACGCGTGTTGTTCCTTTAATTCAGCATTTTTGCTTTCGTTTAAGTGCATATCATTCATGTGGGGTCAGTGATACATGCATGGGGGTGTCAGTCTGTGTGGAAAAGAGTAATGGTCAGTGTGGAAAGAGTTAGAGTTTGAGTTGTGATTGTGGTTGTGATTGAGTTTGAGTTGTGGTTGTGGTTGAGTTGTGGTTGTAGTTGTGGTTGTGGTTGTGGAGAGGGTATCTTTGAAATGCGACGGTGGCAAATATGGACACTCCCTGACGCCCATGGAAGCGTTAAAGTGTGTGACGCCAAACTTGGACACTCACTGGCACCCATGGTAGTGCTAAAGTGTGGCCTACGGACACTCCCTGATACTTGAGTCTGGATACTGCGTGAGAGGTTGCCCCGGTATTTGCATGGCGGTTAGGGTATTCAAAGTGTGAGGCATTGGACACACCCTGGTACCCCGGACCAAAGTGTGAGGCAAACTGGACACTCACTGGCGCCCCGTTGCTAAAGTGTGGCTATCTTAGTGTTTCAAAGATACCAGGAGTAAGATAGTGGGTTGTTGTGGCTGTCGAGAGAAAAGAGTCGGCAAGATGAGTGTGGTGCATTGTCTCATTACACGAGTATCTGTTTTTATGAATGAACGACCTTTAATATATTCCTTGATGTTTTTAATGAATTCTTCCTGCGGTTTAACTATTGATTTATACAAATTGAAATATGGGAAAAGGTAAATGGGTATGTTTTACATTCAAAGTCATGTTTTTAATACTCACCGGCTTCTTGAAGCTGACGACGTTGATGCGTCCTGGACATTCGTGTTCAGGCTTTTCAGGTTATAACCAGGAGGAATCATACGACTATGCGAATTGAGAATGGCTGCTTTTGGAATAAGAGAACTGTTCATTAAATATATGATTTAAGTTTACATGTTTAAGTTTTTAACTGTTTTGTTTTAAGGATGATTGTAATAGACACTAAGTTATTGTTTTATTTTAAGGCGGTCTGTGCCTTAGTTGACCCCGTATCATAAGATGTAATAAGTTAGAAATTTTTTTGTAAGCCTTGATTGCTTTACTCTGATTATTATGTTTTGTTGTTCGACGTTTGGGACGGAATCGATCCTTCAAACTGTCGCGACCTACGGGTCCATAAAGGAAATTAAACGCTTTCCTTATTTATGCTACGTCGGGGCGTGACAATTATATACTAGTGTAGTTATTAATAAGTACTTTTTATGTTTTAGTGTTATTTATTTTTTTAGTTATTTGGCTTTTTTTAGATTTAATAAAATAATTTGGGTTTGAGTTTTTAATCAATAAGCACTTTTTTTACTATTAATTTTAATTTGTTATTGAACTAATTAGTTTGTTATTAATTTACTAACTATTATTTTAGTTAATTTTAAATCATATTATTTACTTTGATTCATTGTTTTAATTTATCATTGGTTATTTTGCAGAAGGATTCAGATTCAATTACTATTCCAATTTGTTAACCAGTGACATCCTAGCAGTGTGTGAGCAAATCGATGAAAACAATGATATTGTTCAATCTGAAAAGGCTAGCCAAGTCAGTACTACATAAAAAAAATACAACGAGCAAAAAATTCATGTCGAAAAGAGGACATTTTGCTAGTGTCTGGATGGCTTAACACAAGCAAAGATGCAGTCACAAACAACGACCAACAACTCGGCTCCTTTTGGAAGAGAATACATGATTATTTTATTGCTCATGGAGGTGGTCAATACGAACGTACCCAAACATCTCTCATGAATCGTTGGCCTGATGTTAATTCAAAATGTGCCAAGTTTGTTGGATACGTTAGTCAAGTTGAAAAAAAGGAATAAAAGTGGAGAAACTCATCCTGGGAAGGTAATAATTATATTCTTAATATAGTTGCATTACATTTCTATTATTAAATACTTTGATATAATCCAATAATGATTGTATATAGCGACGCGAGTCCTGCTGCGTCTTCTCCTGCAACTCCCTAATCAGTTAACATGGGGGACGACAATGAAAACCCCTCCTACAATGTTCGGCCAATGGGTAGAAAGGCTTCGAAGGAAAAGCTAAAGAAGAAAAATTGCAACACAAATGTTGAAGAGATGCCATTGTCTCGGGTTTTAGAAAAATATAGACAAGATAAATATGAGTTTGAAAGTGCAAAAGCAGAAAGACAAGAAAGAGCATTAGCTCAACATGATAGACAATTACAGCTTGAGGAACGACTATACGAAGAGCGCATAATACAAACGGACACAAGCGGAATGAATCTGACAATGGCTGAGTATTATAACACATTGAAGATGGAGATTTATGCAAAGAAGGGATTTAATTTCTAGTACTTGTGGAATGCAGTCAATATTATTTTACTTTTGTGGAATGTAAGAAAATTGTAGTACTTTTTAATGAATGCATTATTCTATCGATGCCTTTAATGAATACTTTATAATGGATAGATTTTCTTTTATTTTTTTGGGTTCAACAAACAACAAATTAAATTAAAAATGGAAAAAAAGGGTGTACAAATCATAAGGGGCAACACCAAATAAAAAAGCACACCAACATTAAAAAGAAACACGCCAACATTAAAAAAAAAAAAGCACACCAACATTTAAAAAAAAAAGCACACCAACATAAAAAATAAAAATAAAAAAATAAAAAAAATAAACACACCAATATAAAAAAAAGCACACCAACATCTTCCTACTCTTGACCATGTCGCTGCCGCAAGTGCTCAACAAGATCCGCTTGAAGTTGAGAATGTGTTCTTTATCTTTGATTTGGTGGTGCTTTCGAATAAATTCTGCTAGTTCCTGCCTAGTGTTGCGCAAAATTGATACAGGCGTATTTGCCTCACTTCCATCGAAGTCAACATCCTTAGCACTTCCTTCATCCTCAATGATCATGTTGTGCATTTTTATGCATGCCTTCATTATGTTTGCAAGAGTTTCTTCATCCCATAAACGTGCTGCTCCACGGACGATAGCAAAACGTGCTTCAAGCACCCCAAATGCTCGTTCTACGTCCTTCCTTGCCGACTCTTGCTCAGCAACAAAGTGTTGATTTTTTCGGCCTTGTGGACATGAAATTGTTTTCACAAGTGTTGACCAATTTGGGTATATTCCATCTGCTAGATAATAGCCCATTGTGTACTCGCTCCCATTGTAGTTGACTGGAGGAGCACGTCCTTCGGCTAGTGCAGCAAAAATAGGAGATCGCTCTAAAACGTTGATATCATTAAGTGATCTTGGCATCCCAAAAAAGGCATGCCATATCCACAAATTTTGGGAAGCCACAGCTTTCAAGATAATTGTTGAGTCATGACAATGACCAGTATACATTCCTTTCCATGCACTAGGACAATTCTTCCACTTCCAATGCATGCAATCAATGCTTCCCAACATTCCAGGGAAGCCGCGTTGTTCCCCAACTGCTAGTAATCTAGCAATGTCACTGGTGTTTGGTGCTCTTAGATACACATCACCAAAGACTGTGACAATTGTTCTCACAAACCTTCTCAGACTCTCAATTGCCGTACTTTCTCCAATCTGCACATATTCGTCCACAAAATCTGCTGGAGAGCCACATGCAAGCATTTTCAACGCGGATGTTATTTTCTAAAGAGAAGACAAGCCGTGAACACCGACATCATCTCTTCTTTTGACAAAATATGGATCACCGTGTTCCACCTCATTGACAATTCGACAAAACAAAGAACGATTCATTCGAAACCTTCGCCGGAATAGATTGCTAGGAAACACCGGATTTTCTGAGAAGTAGTCTTGATATAATCTTTCATGACACGATCAATGATAATATGGCCTGGAATAGAACTACGAAGGTGTGTATTTCGCCTTCGAGTTTCTACTAGCTCATCTTCTATCACCACATTTGCTAGTAACTCAAACTCGTCATCTGAGACATCATGGATGTCTTCCAAAATGTTAGGAAAGGGAAGCATAGTATATGAAAGAGAGAAATTGAATTGATACGGATGAAAAGTGTAGAAGGGATGGATTAAAACATAGGTGATAGGACTCATGTTTATAGACAGGTTTGGGTGAAATTTGAATTTTCAAAATTGGCGGTTAAATTTTTAATTTATATTTGAGCGGCAAAATTTGAATTTTCAAAAATTTGGCAGTTTTTTCAATATTGAATCACATTTTGGCAGTTTTTAAAATTTTGAATTAACAAATTTTGGCAGGAAATTTCAAATTTCAAATTTAGGCGGGACAACTTTTGAATTTCAATTTACCGGATTTATTTTAAAATTTGAATTTTCATTTTATTTCTAGAAGTGTTATAATTATTTGAATGAAAAATATAGAAAATACAAAACTAAAAGAAATGCCTAGTCATTATGTCTTGTCTGGTTGGAGTACATTTGATAAAATGCCTAGCCATTTTACTATTCAACAAGCAAGTTTTGGCTAGCCCTTTTGCCTTTTACCCTTGGAGTTGCTCTTATATCGATATCGACCCACTTCTTTTTACTTGCCTATTTATACTTCTTCTCTCAAATTTCGTGCATTTTAGTTCGTATTCGATTTCCTCGGCTTTGATATTGGCAACTGCATTCCGTAAAACCAAGTACACTAAACTAAGAGTAAAGATTGTGATACACTTAAAGACACAATTTTTGGGACACAATTTAAGAGATGTGTCTATATTTCTCCTGCAATGTCACTGGACCCTACAGTGACACAGGAGGGAGATAGACACATCTCTTGGGTTGTGTCCTAAAAGTTATGTCTTTGGATGTGTCCCAAGTATTACCCCTAGAATAAATAGTACTATTAGATAACAAAGAAGAAAATTTTTAGGTATAGTAAAGTATTACAGAGCAGTCTTACGTGATACCTTAGAACCAATTAGAATTTGTGAAGTAATCATTGTCAATTCTGATTGGTTACATGAATATTTGTCCCAAAGGAATGACTTTTTTTTTTTTTTTTTGAGTTATATGACTTTTTTTTTATGTGCACATAAAGATCTGAACCATTAATTTTGGTAGGTCCCATATATATAGGCACGAACTCCACTAAAATGAATGACCCAGATCTTTACGTGCACATTTTATGTGCACATAGCATTACTTTTTTTTTTTTTTTTTTCTATTCTCTTCTCCGTATAATATATTGTATCTCGTTGTTTCTATCTTTACTGACAGTATCACATGCACATTCAAACATTTTCAGACCCACCCGTATAATCAATCCACATGGAAGAGAGAAGAAAGACCATGCATAGAGAAGTTATTTAGTGAGACTTTCAAACCATATAATTGTATGACTTAGCTTTTTAAGTGTACATGACAACTATATATATGCGAATTTAGCAACATCTCATATTCAATTATTTTTAGAGCTCACGTAACTATGTGATTAAAGTGTCACAGCATATCAGCAACATCCACTTTCCCCATTCTTCTCCTCCTCCTCTCTCTCCCCTCTGCAATTTAGGATAGAATAATGATACTAAAGTTTAATAATACTATGCCAACTCTCATTCACAATTAACACAACCATCCCAAATTCCCAATTGAAACCTCTTCTTACCAGTATTTCATTTTAATAAGGAAATGGAAGGCATGGCTGCAGATAATTTCTGGTATTGGTTGCATATTGCAAATGGGTATTGGGTCCCCTCTCATATTCTTCTGTTTCTCCAAGGCATTGTTTGATTTTTTTTGTCCCCATGAAATTTGATAAGATTGCTTCCATATATTGATATAAGGTTGATTTTGCTTTCTGGGTATCTTCTATTCTTCTTGTTTTTTCTCTGATAATTGAAAAGAATAAAATCATGAGCAAATTTGTTGGAAAACCCAAAACTGGAATCTATATTATTGGAGGAAAGTTTGTAGAATTTGGATTCTAGTTACAAATAGGATATTCTGATATGGTTGATATGCAATTGGATGGAATTTGTGGTTTATTGGAGAGAATTGAGTCATGTATATGTCCAAGACAGAAGTGATTTGATTCTATGTTGATTTCAGTCTCACAAATGTATTCAATATTTATAGGGATTTAGGGTTGACCAAAGCTTCATTGTTGATTTGGGTTTTGCAAATGTTTGGGGGGGAGGGGAAATCAAGAGAGAACAGCACTAGGGTTTTGTTTCTGGTTTTGGCACCCCTTGGATTGAATTTGGTTTCATGGGTTGATAAGATTCTCAACCGGTTCACCTGAGACTATTCATGACTTCTTCACAGTTTGAACCAGAAAATCTGGTATCAGCATTGTTGAAGAGCTTAGGATTCAGATTTATGGGGATGATACACATTTAGTCAGTGTGTATATATATATATATATATGCAAAGATTCTATAGTTGCAGAAAGGGGTGAAAATGGCTGCAAAGCTTCTACATACATTGACAGATGAGAATCCAGATTTGCAAATAGGATGCATGACTGGGATCTTTCAAATCTTCGATCGCCAAAATATGATCAGCCGTAGGCGAATCAGTGGCCACAGCCCCAGGAGGCTCCTTCCTGGTAATTCTCTAATTGGGTTTTGGTTCATTTGAGATATTTTCACTTGTATTTGAGAGAGGGGTGTTCCTCAGGTAGAATTAGACTTGTATCTTTTGCCCTATCTCTTGGATTAGCAACTTTGGTACATAGCTAGGTGTGAGATCAACTCTATTTTCTCTTTAAGTTTCTGATAGTTTTTGTACTCCTAATTTTTATTGCACCAATTTTCATGTATATATGATTTTAGGATCTAATGGGTTGTTGGTTTCAAAGTATTTACATTTCTGTTAATTTCTTCAATAATGATCAATCTTGAAATCGCGATTGATGCATGGAATGCGCCATCGTTACTTCTCATGTAAACCAAACTGATGGTTTCTGCAAGACCTTTTTTTCCCCTTCAATTCTAGATTTTTTTTTTTTTTTTTGGGGTGTTTTTGTTTAAGTCTAGAGTATAATACGAGGCCTCTGGTTATGCGTTTCTAGCCACTATATTTACGTTTAATACAATATTTTCTCTTTTTTTGTAGGTGGTTCACATATTATCGGTGGCACTTCTGAAACAGATTCTTATAGCAAATACCATCAACAGACAGCAAAGGTAAGAGCCCTCCTTTCTTGGTGATACATATAATTATATTTACATAATTAAATATACATTCCGTGGTGGGTCGTTGCATTAAGGCTTTACTGGATGGAGCGTAGGCCTTGATATGCAACTATTTTCATCAACAAAGAAAAGCCCAAGTATATCACAGTTGCTGAATGATGCTTACATATAAATTTTGGTGGAAATTCTGTAAAGAAAACTAAAAAAGATGCTAATGATTGCACAATAGCAATACATGTTTTATTTGCTTGAAAACGCGTTGATTCGAAACTAAATTTGTTGAAAGTATGGCTGGGTTTTGTTATTCTCCAGACTGTGTCCACTATCCCAAATGTCAAATGTATGTTTGCTTTTGGAACCCCAAGTCCCCAATTGTTTTCAGCTCTGAATTATTATTGAACCTTAGGGGGTGTTTGGGAAGGAAAAGAACTGGTTCTGTAAATTCAAGTGTGTGAATATCCAAAGTGGAGTCCCTGCCCAGTGCCCAGTCTAATATTTTCTCTGAAAACTGGTTCTTTGTCTAACCAACATAACCTTAAATCAGATAGAAAGTGAGACTAAACTGAACCATATCCCATTTTAAGCATTCCTAAACACGCCTTTAAGTCTGTCCCTATGATTTCACAGCCTTCCTGTCATTATTTACGTGGTTAAATCATTATCAATTGCAGGAAAAGACTTCAAACAAGAATGTCAATGAGAAGCCAAGAGTCTCCACAGAATCATCCAGACCCTCTTTCTCATCTTCATCTTGTTCATCGTCGTTCTCTTCTCTTGACTGTAATAGAACGGCTCAGCCAGAACCCTCATCCTTTGATCGAATCATCTTCCCTGAAACTCCTTCAAAAGACCCATCGGTGAACCAATCAAGTGCCTCCCCACAGTTTGGGAGGCTAAGCCTCGATATTCGCGATGTGGTCAAAGACTCTATGAACAGAGAAGCACGAGCTGTGAAGCATAAAGACTCTCCTAGGCCTCTACAGGTTCCCAAATCTGTAGATGGTACTTACAGTAGTGTGGCCATAAATGGAAGGAAAAATTTGCCTGCTGATCTCAAGGAGTCTCTTAAAGCTCTTGCTAAACTTCGGGAAGCGTCTTGGTACTCTAATGAGGCTAAAGAACATTCAAGGTCGTTATACGAATCAAAAGATGGGTATTTGTTTTCAAATCCAAAGGACACTCCTCGGTTCTCTTGTGATGGAAGGGAAATAACCCATTTGTCCTTTGAATCGAGGGACACCTTTAAGTCGAACCCTATGGTTTATGAGCTACCGAGACTTTCATTGGACAGTAGAGAGGGTTCATTTCGAGGTTTTGAGTCTGATTCAAAATCAAACTTTCTCTTCAGAAACTCGCAGAAGGACAGTTCAGAACAAGCATTGGGAACTCAGGCACGGCCTCCCGGTCTTGTAGCGAAGTTGATGGGCTTGGAAGCACTGCCAAAAGCTGCTTTGGCCAGTGATAATCAGATGGGGTTGATTAAAACTTGCCCATCCTCTTCACTGTCATCCAAATCTACTGTTCCATGCAGGCCGATCGGGGTATCTAATCCCTTGAGGAATTCATGGAAAGAACCCGCTTCACCACGTTGGAAGAATCGTGATTCGGTCATGAAACCGGTGTCACGGTTTCCAATGGAACCGGCACCGTGGAAGCAGATAGATGGGACTCGGGGTTCTCAGAAGCCTGCTTTTAGGCATCTAAAAGCTCAAGTAACAAGGCCAATTAACTCGTTCCCTTCTGTATACAGTGAGATAGAGAAAAGATTGAAAGATCTTACATTCACACAATCTGGAAAGGATCTCAGAGCTCTAAAACAGATACTAGAAGCAATGCAGGCAAAGGGACTCCTGGACTCCAAGCAAGAGGAGGTAGATTCAAATTTTGGAACTCAAAGAGGCCATGAGCCAAGACATGTTAGTCCTAACCAGCGAAAGCCACAAAGCAGGGTATCCAATTCTTCGAGGACATTTGAATCACCAATTGTGACCATGAAACCTGCAACACTTGTTGAAAAATCGGGTATTCCTTCTTCTTCGGTAATACCCATAGATGGATTGTCGAGTTTCCCTAAACTCAGAAACGGTGACTCCGTGGATATCCGAAAGGGTTCAGTTAATAGACGGACAGAAAAAGATCAGATTAAAAAAACTAGCAGCTCATTGGACAAGAAAACTAGTAGTAGAAATTTGAGATCAACTCAAAGTTTGAATAGGTCTCAAGAGTTGCCCAAAGAGATCACCACAAACTCAGTGAAGAGCTTGGGATCCGTGAGCCCAAGATTGCAACAGAAGAAACTTGAACTGCAAAATCGATCTCGGCCTCCTACATCTCCATCTGATTCCATCAAATCAAGAAGGCAATCCAGCAAACAGCAAACCGAATCAAGTTCCCCGGATGGGAAACTTAGGCCAAAGTCTTCAAATTTGCAGCAAAGCAATAATGGACAAATGGGTGAGGTCAGTAGTGGAATTAAGTATTTGAGTTACCAAGAAGACGGCATTCCTATGCAGTCAGAGGGTAATATCATCTTTGGCTCAAAGATAGATGTAGAAACCACAAGTATCGATCTATCTGCCGAGATCAATGGCAGCCAGAGCCCATCCCTGAAGACCGCTAATTACTCCGTTTCAAGGTCAACTCAGAAGGTATGTGCTTTTGGTTTAGTCACTATGGGCTTGTTTGGATTCACTTCCTAAATGAATATATTAGTGTTTTCGAACTAGTTTTAGGAAAGCTCTTTAGGCCCCCAAAGCACTTTTTGGAAGAGTTGTTTCAGACCAAACGTGATGCGGGAAACAGATTGGGGTTTAAATTGTTTTTTCTTAATTCCCACTTATGCCTCAATGCAAAAGCCACTCCAATCCAAAAGGGCCCTATACAATCATTCCAATCAGTTGGTAATCTTTTTAACATTCCTTTCCAGAAATCAACTGCGAAATTGAGTGAAGGTATTCCATTGGGAGAAATTGCTACTGTGGTTCCGGAACATCCAAGTCCTGTCTCTGTTCTTGATGACACGGTTTATAGAGATGATGCCCCTTCTCCTGTGAAGCGGATACCAAGTAGTGTCAGAGGTAACATTTAATCTTTGGAAGTCTTATGGATGTGGCAACAAAGCTGGAACAATTTAAAATTGAGTGGAACACGACTCTTTTTTTTTTGTATGTATATATATAAAAACTAACCTACGTTTCTAAGTTATGCATGTGATTTTATTGCAATAGTTTAGTTTGACTGCTAGAATTCTCAATTTTTAAACTGCCCTTGTATATATATGATCATAATATGAATCAAGCATGGTTCTTGTTGTAGAGGGAATGTATAATTATCTTTAACCTGGGGGCTTGTCAATGACAGAGAATATCTATCGAGTGTAGATGCTAATATGGGACTCTCTGAAAGGCTGAATTATGGAATACTGACATGTTAGCATTTAGAAGTTGAAATCAGAGGATAAGTGTTTCACACATTTTTTTATCATCAAGTTAGAGGAAATAAAACTGCAAATAAAAGGAACAACTTTAGAAAAGTAAGTGCAGAAGTACAAAACATCAAGTATGTACACAATGTTGTCAACTTGTCAAATCGTGAATTGGTTTGCCAAAGTGTTTGAATCGTGAATCGTAAGATTCACTTTTTTAGAAAATAAATAATACTACATTTGTATATGCATATAAAACACATGTATATACATATTTTATTATGTGTGTGCCTTTTTTAGAATGTGAAGCCCAACACTTCACATACATACTTGAATGTGAATAGGAAAAAGGAACAAACATAAGGATACATGAATGGCATTATTGCTGTTTTCCTAATACAAAGTTTGGTATTGTCTAACTAGGCACATATTTATTTACACACAAGCTGAAGCTTTATATGTAGAAATTGTATCACAACTTAACAACCAGTAAACTAATATAAGTGAATAATAGAAGGGAGTGGAACACGGAAAAATAAGACACTTTTTTATTATTATTATTATTATTTTAAATTTAGCGAAACTCAAAATTTTTATGAATCGTATGAAACGTGTGAATCATGAATCATCCCTGAATTGGACGATTCAGTCCGATTCAATGCGATTTCCGATTCATATGCACGATTCGAATCGCTCGGTATGAGAATCAAATCGAATAGAATCAAATCGTATGAGTCGTTCGATTCTATAAACCATGTATGTATATATATTATTATACTATTATAGATAGCTTGATGAAGGGGAGTTTTTCGTTTAAAAAAAAAGAAGTAAATGACAATATGAAGAACTATTCTGACAGGAATATGGAGTTCACAGATACTTCATTCATTGTACTACTCAGAAGAAAAATAGAAAAAAAGAAAAAGAAAAAAAAAGGTCTCTCTTTCATAGATATGAATTGATTTTTTTTTCTTCTTTTTTTGCTTTCCCATCTCTCACTCAACTACTCATTTTAGCAGATGATGGAACTTGGAATCCTATTAACAATTCCGGTAAAGAGCAACGTGATCGAGCAGATAATCTCTCATCCAACAGCCCTGGGTCCAGCCTTACCTCTCAGATAAATCACAAGAAATTGCAGAACATTGAGAATCTGGTTCAGAAACTTAGAAGACTGAACTCAAACCACGACGAAGCTCACACAGATTATATCGCATCTCTTTGTGAGAACACAAACCCAGATGACAGATACATTTCTGAGATTTTGTTAGCTTCAGGTCTCCTCCTCAGAGACCTCGGTTCGAGCCTGATGACTTTTCAGTTCCACCCATCTGGCCATCCGATCAACCCTGAGTTATTCTTGGTCTTGGAACAGACCAAGGGAAGCTCTGAAAAAGTTGCAAATTCGAAACCCGAGAAAGAAAAATTTCACCGGAAGCTCATTTTCGATGCTGTTAATGAGATTCTTGTCAGAAAGTTGGCTTCGGTGGGGCCCTCTACGGAGATGTGGTTAAAGTTGAAGGAAGTGGCGAGAAAGACCCTGAATGGACAGAGGCTACTAAGAGAATTGTGTTCGGAGATAGAACAGCTTCAAGTGAAGAAACCGGAATGCACCTTAGAGAATGAAGATGATGGCTTGAAGAGCATCTTGTGGGATGATGTGATGAGTCTATCGGAGAGTTGGAACGATTTTCAAGGTGAGATCTCTGTGGTGGTCTTGGATATTGAAAGGTCGATATTCAAAGAGTTAGTTAATGAGATTGTCATTGGTGAGGCAGCTGGTTCGCGAGGCAAGCCAGGTAGGCAATGCAGGCGCCTCTTTGCAAAGTAGTCTCTTTCCCCTTAAATCTCATTTCTCGTCATTTAGTTATTCTGTTTCTTTTCTTTCTGCTTTATATATATATATATATATATATATATTTATTTATTTGGGCTGCAAGCATGATAGATCATGGGTAAGAATCAGATTTCCGGGGCTGGATTGTAAAGAGAATCTTTTCTCAGGTGTATTAATGGAACATACATAATTCAATGGAATCCATTAGGCAGAGTATGTTTCATCTAAATTGTGCTTCTCTGAACATTGTGTGAATGCTCTTTGTAATTGTATTTTGATCATTGAGTTGTTTCTCATAGTTTTTTGATCTAGCCATGGATCATGGTTTTTAGTCTGTTATTGTTGCTATGAATTACTGTATATTTTTAGTTCACAGTGAAGTTATTTTAATTTTCTGAAGCATATATGAAATGGACTGAATCAGATTAGTACTATCCCAAACAAGAATTTATGAAAGCAAATATGTCTAAGTAGTGAAACTACCACATGCTCAAATAATGTTTTGGACCTTGAGATTCAAAATGGGACAAGTGTGTGTGTGTGTGTGTGTGTGTGTGAGAGAGAGAGAGAGAGAGAGAGAGAGAGAGAGAGAGAACTATATTCATTTTTTCCCCTCTCGATTCTCTTTTTTGTCTGTGTGCTGTTATTATTTGAAAGCTAATCAAAATTAGCTAAAAAAAACACACAAGGACTTCATCTACCTATAATTCCAAAATCTCACAATATTGTTTGTACTTTATTATTAACAATTGTTGGGATCAAGTCAATATAGCATTTTTGTGCTAATACTTTATCATTGTGCCATATTACATTTGACATCAATGTTTGCTTACAATCAATTAAACACTAATTCTGTAAAAGAAGAAATCATTTTTGCGTGAGTCTGATTGTTACTTAGGAAAAAGTGAAGACAAATGACTCACAAAATTCAAAGTATTTAATTTTTTTTTCTCAACTTATTTTTTTTTTTTTTTTCCATTCTTATTTCCTCATCATTTTCCTTCTTAACAAAAAAAAACACATTTCCTCTATGTTTCTTTTTCTTTTCCGGCACTAATCCATGAACAGACAAAGCCTAAAAGCAAAAACTCTTCTCCGTTAAAAATGTAGATAATTGTCAATTTGTCATGGTGTGATGACTATGGAACATCATAAATTTACAGAGATAATAAAAATAGAAATAGAAATAAAAATAGAAAAAATAGAATAGAAAGAAGATTAGTAAGTGGTTTAGGCAATTAAAATTCTTGATAAAATGTCATTAAGTAGAACAAGAATATGATCATAAGACTCCCAGACACGTGTCACATCCTTATCCCTGGCAGCATAATCCAATCTTGTAACACTATTGAAAAGTTCAGAGTAAAGCTTCCTCAACAGTGGCCTCTGAATCCCAGGCTTGGACTGAATTAATGTGTAAATATCTTGTTTCAGATAAGAAGAGCACTTTCTCAGCTCCTTTTGAGCTTCTCTCCATGACTCTCTCTCCAGAATTTCCTTCACTTGTATCAAACTCTGTGCATGCCCTCTTATTCCACTCTCTGCCTCTTCCACTGTTTGGTCAGGGACTGTCATTCTCAAGTCCAATGCTGCATTTGCTGTAATTTCTTTGGATAATATGGTTTCTCTTGTTGATATTGTTGTGGTGATGAATAATATTGTTGCTACTAACCTTCTGTTGGACTGGAGGGAAAGTTGGGGTGGTTTCTTTCTGTATTGGGAGGAAGAAAGTCTTGGGAGGGAAATGGAGGAGGGAAAATTATTGGGTGGATTTGGGTTTAAGAGTAGTGTTTGTATCAATGCCATGGCCTCTCTTGGTTTTAGGAGGTTTTTAATTCACAGAGGCTTATTATGTGGGTGGAAACGCTTAAAGTTAAGATGGGCTATCATTTTATCTTCTTGATATTTTCAGATTTAGGGGGCTGTTTGGGAATGCATAAAATAGAGTCAAGTTCAGTCTCATTCTCATATTTTATTGATTTTTACGAAAATACCAGGCATAAGTTGATTTGTAAAAGAATTCGTTCTCAGGATGCTTTAAGTTAGGTACGGACTACTATAGAGTAAAAATAAAAACAGTTATACAAACGCGGAATTATTAAGAATTGTTTTTTTTTTTTTCTTAATCACTGTACAGGTTCTCAAGTTTCTTGGGAATCCATTTCCCGGGGGTTGTTTTTCTTGCTAAGAGAATGGAAGATGCTGATTGTTGCTAATCTTCTGTCGGATTGGAGGGAAATATGGGGTGGTTTCATCTTGAATTGGGAGGAAGGTCTTGGGAGGGAAAATCATTGGGTGGAATTGGTTTAAAGACCAGTCTTGATATCAATTGCCTGGCCTCTTTGGTAGAAGCCAAGGGGGTTTTTTCACAAGAGGACTATGTGGGTGCAAGAGCATGAAAGATAGGCTAACATTTATCTTCTTGATATTTTCATATATAAATACGAGGCTGTTTGTAACAACCTGCATTTCCATTTAATTTTAAATTACATTTTTATATTTAATTTGTAATTACATTGTCATATTTAATTTCATTTGGTATTGACTGCTTTATTTAATTACATTTCTCATGTTCTAAATTTTATTCCTTGAATTATTGCAAGTTAAGAATTTGTTGGGGTCAAACTGTAATTTTCATAAAATCAATAATACCCGTGTGGATTTCAAAGTCTGTATTTCAAAGACGGTGAAAATAATTTCTTTGGATTCAATCAGTATTTTTATAAAACCGGGAAATCAATTCTTACACAAAAATGAAATTTCTGTATTTTTGTGGTGAACACCGCGCCCCGAAAATACCAGTTAGTATTCAAAACTGTCCACGCTGTGTGAGCTTCCACAGATTTTGGAAGTGACTGATTTGGACAATTGCTTTATTGCCATTTATGGCAAGTGATCATTGGCTTAGGCCTTGTTTGGCAATGCTTTGTGTGTGTGTGTGTATTGTTGTGCCAAAAGCCATAATTCCCAAACACTTCTACTTTGCCCCTATTACTCTAACTTGACCCTTGGTGAATCATTGGAGTTATGCATCAGTGTATCTACGTATGTATATGGTTGTGGTTGTTTTGCACTTAGCTAATTGATAAATTAAATCAATTGTAGAGTAAGGAGGATGGTTCTTGGCCCCCAAGTTTGATACTTGTATATATACACTCACATGCTCTCTTAAACACACACACATCTGCACAATTTCAATTTAGTATTGCAGAGAGAGTTGAGAGAGATACACAATGAGTTCTTCAAAATTTTAGAGAGAGAAGAGCTCAACCACCATAGCTAGGAGCTTCACTTGGGATTGCTTAATTCTTTATCTTTCTTAACACACACTTCAAATCTATATCACAGTGAGTATTTTTAACTCACTCTTAAATGTAATTCATGCTTAGTTATTACTTGTGTGTGTGAAATTGTTAATCACCATTGTTAATTTTAACCATGGAAGCTTGAGCTTCAAGATCACCATTTTCAAAACTTAACCAAAACGAATTTTTGAGATGATTTAGGAAGATTATAGTCCCTAGTAGCTACTGTCAAAATATTAGATCTTAATTCGTCCATATGAAAAAGTATATAAGGAAATTAGTTTTGACATGTTTTGATTTTTCATGAAATTGGAGAGCTATAGTTTAAATCATGTTTAATTGATAATGGATTCTTTATCCTTGTGGAAAAACGAAGAAAACCATATACTATATGGCCTATATACTTACAGATTTGAAATGGGTCAAAATAGACCCTGTTTTGCTGAAACAGAGCAGTTTCTGCGGGGAAGATGAAGCCTCAGTAAAAACTCGCGCCACGATCGCGCGCGCGAAGATCGCGCGAGCGACCCCTAGCGCGATCCTCGTTTCCCCAGGCAGACAGAAAAGTTTATATATATATAATGAAATTTAGGCAGGTCGCGCGAGCGAGGGTCGCGCGCGCGACCTTGGCTTTTTCAGACAGACAGAAAAGTTTATATATAAAAGGAAAAATAAACATATCGCGCGAGCGGCCCGCCCGAGCGACTTATCGCGCGAGCGGCCCGCGCGCGCGACTTCTGGCAGTTTGTAGTTTTTGCTTGTGTTGTGATAAGGGACTGTTTGGGGTGAAAATTATATACTGCTTGAGTACTGTTTGGGAAAATTATTAAAACAGAATCTTAATTGGTTGTGTTTAAACGAATAGAACGTTGTATTAAGACTTTTAAAACCCCGTACGTACGTTGTGCTTTTAATTCAGTATTTTGCTTTATGTTTAAGTTCATGTCATTCATGTAGGGTCAGTGGTACATACATGTGGGTGTTAGTTAGTGTGGAAAAGAGTAATGGTTAGTGTGGAAAGAGTATGAGATTGAGATTGAGATTGTGGTTGTGGCTGTGGTTGTGGTAAAGGTTACGACGTGGGTATCTTTGAAATGCGACGGTGGCAAATACGGACACTCCCTGACGCCCATGGAAGCGTTAAAGTGTGTGACGCCGAACTTGGACACTCACTGGCACCCATGGTAGTGCTAAAGTGTGGCCTACGGACACTCCCTGATACCCGAGTCTGGATACTGCGTGAGGTTACTCCGGTATTTGCATGGCGGTTTAGGTATTCAAAGTGTGAGGCAATGGACACTCCCTGGTACCCCGGACCAAAGTGTGAGGCAAACTAGACACTCCCTGGCGCCCCGTTGCTAAAGTGTGGCTATCTTAGTGTTTCAAAGATACAGGAGTGAGATAGGGGGTTGTTGGGTTTTGTCGAGGGAAAAGAGTCGGTCAGATGAGATGGTGCATCGTCCTCATACACGGTCACATGTATGTGAATTTATCTTTTAAATAATATTGTGATTGTTTTCTAAAACGAACTATTTATCTTAAATATAAACTTGTGGATTTAAGTGGGAATTGGAAAATGGTAAATGAGTGTGTTTTACATTTAAAGTTATGTTTTTAATACTCATCAGCTTCTTGAAGCTGACGATGTTGATGCGTCCTGGACATTCGTGTTCAGACTTTTCAGGTTATGATCAGGAAGGACTTTATGACTACGCTAACTGAGAATGGCTGCCTTTGGAATGAGAAAACTGTTTATTGATTATCTGCTTTAAGTTATATGTTTTAAGTTGTGAACTGATTTGAAATAAGGATGACTGTAATAGACACTAAGTTATTGTTTTATTTTAAGGCGGTCTGTGCCTTTAGATGACCCCGTGCTGTAATATGTAATAAGTTAGAAAACTTTATAAGCCTTGATTGCTCTGCTCTGATTATTATGTTTTGTTGTTCGACGTTTGGGACGGAATCGATCCTTCAAACTGTCGCGACCTACGGGTCCATAAAGGAAATTAAACGCTTTCCATATTTATGCTACGTCGGGGCGTGACACTGTTTGGGTAGTATAAAGAATTGTTCGGTCTAAATTGGAAGTATTTTGTTTGGCATCATTTAAGCCGAAATTTTCAAATTTCTCGGGAATTCAATTCCCGGGGCTTGTTTTTGGAAGAGAAATAGATGTGGTTTTCGCTATGAAGCTTTGGAAAAAGCTCCCGACGAGGATCGAATTCACGTGCTTAGGTAGGGTATGCTTTCACTATGTTACGGATATAGATTGAATATTTCATTTCAAAATAAATCTATTTATCGAACATTTTTTGAAATTATTGATTCTACCAAGAATTTGAATTTCTTTTTTCTGTAGAAATTTGAAGAAATTTAATTTTCGTAGGTCATTTGCAATGGTAAGAATAAAAGTTCATAATCAGGTTCGAATTGACATGCATGTAGTGTCTCTGCCTAAGCAATTGGTATAAAATTCCTAAATAGTTTGAAATTTATTCTCACAACCTATCCCGCTACGTGCAGAAATAGGTCACGTAGCACGCCACCGACACTCATTCATACTAGTGGAATAACTTGAGTAGGATCCATAAAATCAGAGTTAATAAAAAGTTTTTCCAATTGAAACCACTGAAAGAAACAATCCATTTTGACGGTAGCAATCCAATCGACTGTGTCGGGGACCCAGTCGACTACTTTGGAAATTACTGAGAGTATAAAACTTCAACGACCTAATCCAGTCGACTGTGTCGGGGACTCAATCGACTGTGGTGTCCAATTCCCAGTCGACTGATAATTATCCGGTCGATTGGACGAGATCCAACGGAATTTCATGATTTTAGAACACAATCTAGTCGACTGTTTTCCAACCCCAGTCGACTGGTTTCTGAAAATTGAAGAAGATATTTGTTTTAAAAGGGTGTTCAGTCAATTGTTTTGTCAATTACTAAGTTTATCCAATTTAGTCCCAAAGTGGTCAAAAGCGTTACAACATATCTGAACATAATTACAAGAGTTTTACTATCCAGTTACAAACTACGAATCCATTCCATGATTTAAGTTAAACAACATATTTCGAGTTCCTTACAACATATATATATATATATATATATATTACAACTTGGAATAGAAACCAAAAGTATCTACAAAAGAAAACAATTTGATGATTCCCAACACCCTCACTCTTCTTGCTTCTTTTAGCCTTTCTTCTTTTCACCTGCAATGGAGTAAGTCTCCACTGCTTAGCTATATGCTAAGTGTACATTTCTAAACATATACATATTTGACAATTCATGCTTTAAACATCTAAAACATGTCAACTAGTCTCTAGGGAGAGAGACATGTATTCATTCAGTATATCGGCAAGTTTTAAATCTTAAATCGTGACGCCAATGGCTAGCCAAGGTCACTCAACCATTAAATCCAACTGCTCTGGCTAGACGGGTTCCCAAACCAAGCAAGTAGTCATTACTACTATAACTCTCAAACATCGAGAGTTGTACCCCGGCATGAACTTGTACCAAACTCCCATTTGACCCACATTGCCATTTAATTAGCATCCTCACATAGTCATGCAAACATGCTATTCATATGTACTCGTTGAATTTAATGGGCCTAAGTTAATACATGAGTTTTGTCCGGATCACAATTTCATACACAATATCTAAAATATCCCAAATCCTTAAATATCATAAGTCAAGAATTCAAACCTCGTGCAACTATTCTATAATTTCAGGGAAAGTACTAGAAGTCTGATTCTACGCTGAATCTCTGATTATAAGCGATTTCTACAAGTATTTACATGTTTTCCCAAATTCCCAAAATTATGATTTTCGTAAAACTTAGACAAACGTGGCCTAAGAGGTGTCCGAATATGAAATCTAGAGAAAAACTGACGAAAGTAAAGTCATTGATTGGCGTCGAGAAGATCGCAGAAATGAAATCCCCCCCCCCCCCCCTCTCTCTCTCTCTCTCTCTCTCTCTCTCTCTCTCTACATATTGAGTTTGAGATATTTATGAAAAATATCTTGACTCCACTATATGTAGACACAACTATCGGAAATTACGTTTACCTCTCCACGAGTTCTCAAATCTTCCAATTATCTTTCAAAACGTCTTAAACGTCTAAGTTATTAATTCACGAGTGAAAATCTATATTTCATAAAAAATTTCGTCTAAGTTCCGTTTGGGTATGAAATTACGCTCCGAAAATTATTTTCGTGAAATCTCTAAATAACCTACATTTTATGCACGTGTCACTTACGCTAAAACTATAATGTTCCAAAATGATCTTTAACAAGATCCAACTATCAGAAAACACATTTCATAGGTAAAATTACTATTCAAAAATACCATATAAGTCAAATAATATTTAATCACATAAATGTCATTTAATCATGGCAATGCCTCATGTACTACCAACTTCTCGTGTCCTCGATTGACACCCATCGTTGACTCACAGTCAACCTCATCCACCATTATTAATCAACATTAATAATTCCCAAGAAATCGTAAAACAAGAATTTTCCAGGACAGGTGTGACATTTACGCATGTACTTTTCGGTTGTACATGAGTTTTTTGTCATACACAAAAAAAAATTAATAATAATAATAATAAAATAATAATTATAATAATCTCCAAAAACTATTTATTTATCACACTAACAAACTACTCATAAAAATCAGATAAAAATGAGGGCAACCCTTTTAATGACTTCGGGATAACAACACTATAATTGAAATTAATCAAGGAAAAGCAATTGCAAGATCAATTTGAACCTAAGCAAGAAATAATCTTAAGAGGGGTTAATGTGGTTCACTGTCTAATCCTTACATGGCTCCTAGAAGGACCACAACATTCATGGTGATCAATATAAATCTCAACATTCGCTTATATCCTGGGGCAGATTCAGGAAGTTATAATTGGGGGGCCAAGATTTAATGGACTTAGTAGTGGATTTGTACGACCGGGGTTCAGGGGCAGCACCCTCAAAGCAAATTATTTTTTTTGGATCTATGTAAATATATTTTTGGGTAAGATTTTTCGCATATAATTCGCTAATCAAGGTTGATGGCTTGTTTTAATTTGCAACGCTTTAACTAATTGGGTGGGGCTAAATCGAGAAGTGGTAAGAAAATTGGTAAAGGGCTAAATTTTATTTATTTATTTTTTTATTATAGCAAGAGAAAATTTCATTAATGAATTGCAAATTACAATGAACTCAAACACTATCACGACCCATCCGACTATGCACGAAAATGGGACACATGGCATGCCACCAAGGCTCATCCAATTCCATTAATTAAAGTACAAATAGCAGCGAAAAACATAAATAAAAACTAGGGGTGTATGTCAAAACTAAACCAAACGGTCGGTTTTTTAAAAATATTCCTAAGCTAAAAAAACCACACCGACCGCCCAAAACCGACCAACAATTGAAAAAAAACGACCGAACCGACCACTTCGGTCAATTTTTAAAACGCGAAAAAATCAACAAAAATCGACCGAACTGACCGATTTACACCCCTAGTAAAAACCATGAAATTCAGAGTTATAGAAAGTTTGGCGCATTTGAAAACACTTAAAGAAACATCCTCTTTAAAAACCAGCAATATAGTCAGCTGATCAAGGTCTAGTCGACTATAAATGCAAGACATAGAGAGCTTGAAAAACCAGCAAATTGTTCAGTCGATTGTGTCGGGGACTCAATCGACTGAGATCTCAAATTCTCAGTCGACTGATTCTCCTAGTCGACGAAATCATAAATTCCCATTTTTTAAACTACAATCTAATCGACTTTGGTATACCACCAAGTCGACTGTTTCTTTCACAGAATGAAAACAACAATCCAGTCGACTGCGTCGTTGACCCAATCGACTTCTTTTCAATATAATAGAGTAGTGGCTGGTTCAAACTGGCCTCCAGTCGACTGTTTTACCTTAGATTGCAAAGTATTCTGCAGATTCCAACTATGGTTGCCCAAATTCAAATCCAATACTCACCACTATATATCAACGATTTCAAACATAATTACAGAAGTTTTACAACAGGTTATGACAATTACAGAAACATCCTCTTTAAAAACCAGGTTATAATAATTACAGAGTTTTAGAAAGTTTGGCGCATTTAAAAACACTTAAAGAAACATCCTCTTTAAAAACCAGCAATCCAGTCAACTAATCAAGGCCCGGTCGACTGAAAATGCAAGACACAAAGAGTTTGAAAAACCAGCAAATTGTCTAGTCGATTGTGTCGGGGACTAAGTCGACTGAGATCTCAAATTCTCAGTCGACTGATTTTCCCAGTCGACGAAATCAGAAATTCCCATTTTGAAACTACAATCTAATCAACTTTGGTCTACCACCAAGTCGACTGTTTCTTTCACAGAAGGAAAAACAACATTTCAACCCCACAATCCAGTTGACTGCGTTGGGGACCCAATCGACTGCTTTTCAATATAATAGAGCAGTGGCTGGTTCAAACAGGCCTCCAGTCGACTGTTTTACCTCAGATTACAAAGCATTCTGCAGATTCCAACGATGGTTGCCCAAACTCAAACCCAATACACGCCACTATATATCAACGATTTCAAACATAATTACAGAAGTTTTACAACAGGTTATAATAATTACAAATCCTCTCCAAGATTTAATTACAACACATTACGAATTCCAAAGTTCTTATTACAACATATGGAAAGAAATAAAACATAAACAAGCTAGAACGATCTTCGTCGTCCCCTCGGCCTCACTCCCCGCGTTTCTTCTTTCCTCTCTTCCTATCACCTGTAATGGAGTAAAGCTCCACTACACAGCTATATGTCAAGTGTACAATTCTAAATATATGCTTATATGACAAACCATGCTTTAAAACATCTAAACACAGCAAATAGTCTCTAGGGAGAGTGGTACGCTTCCATCTGGTAAATGAAACTAATGCCGTGGAAGGCCTTCCTCTTCCACGCACCGCATGCTCTGGTTGGGCCTTCCTCCATACCAGGCATCATGTCCTGGGCCTTCCTCCATACCAAACACAACGACTATCGATGTCACAATCCTCAAACTTCAAGGAGCTTACCCCCAGATGGAATTGCACCAAACACCCCTTTAACCCAAGTAGACACATAACATACTTTCATAAACATTTACACGTGCTTTTCTAACATATCCGCGTGCATAAATAACTGGCCTAATTAATACATGAATTTCGCCCGCATCCAAAATATCTCGTCGGATATTTAAAACATGTATATCACATATAAAACACAGATCTATAATTCATATCTCGTGCAAACGCTCTATAACTTTGAAGGATTAACTAGAGGGCCAAATAAACGTCAAAATTTTTCCATTTATACGTGATTCCTATAAGTTTTACCTGTTTTTTCCCAAAAGTCCTAGAATTAGTTTTTTTTTTAAAAACTAAACCAAACAAGGCGTAAGAGGTATCAAAATAATGCCCTTACCTCGAGGAGTTCAAGTTTAGAATTTAGATAAAAACTGACGAACGCAAAGTCGTCAATCTACGTCGTGAAGCTCGTGGCAACCAAATCTCCTTTTCTCTCCCTAAATATTTAGATATTGAGATTTATGAAGAAAATATCCTAAGTTTTCTATTTATCGGCACGACTCTCGAAAATTATGCTTACCTTCCACGAGTTCTCAAAACTTCTAATTATCTCCTGAAATGTCCTAAACGTCCATTTTATTGCTTCACAAGTGAAACTAAAAGTTATAAAAGTTACAAATATGCTTCCGTTAGAGTGATTAATGATAAGGCTGTGAAAAATGTTATTAACTTCTACAACGGGGCTATTATGAATAGCAGTCCAAATCTCGGTGAAGAAGGCTTCTTTCCACAGAAGTTTTGGGGGAGTGCATCGCAATCATGGCGGGCAACAACTCAATCACAAGCTGAATCACGATTATGGAATTTTACCTCGTACTGATGCTTGGCGGTTTGTGGATGTTGTTGGTAAACCCGATAAAGTTAAGGAATGAGAGGGGCAAATGGCGGTGCCATAGTCGGAGAAGTAGCAATCAGTGGAGAGTATAAGCAGGGAGGTCTTCTATGACTTTCTACCTTAGGAAAATGAGTGGCTAATGAGATGTACGGTGGGAACCCTGCATTGCTTCAAGCTTATATCACCATTATCAACCTAGATCCAAAGGATGAAATGCATTGCGAAGCCATTAGGAGGAGACCAAGTGTTATTGGAATTTCAAAGCAAGGATGATATGATTGAGCTTCTGCAAGATAACAGAGATTGGCTTGGAAAGTGGTTTTCGGAGGTTCATCCATGGGTCTCGCAAGATATAGGTGGAGCCAGGACGGTATGGCTACGATGCTTGGGTGTTCCACTCCAAACATGGAATGAGAGATTTTTTAGAGGTATAGCCGAACTCTAGGGGGGCTGTGTTGAAGTTGATCAATATACACTTAGCAAATCGCGTCTTGACCAGGGAAGAGTTAGAGTGTGTACCATTGAACTAACACACATTGCCCAGAACATCAAAGTGGTGATGGGCAATGAAGCTTTTACAGTTTATATCCTAGAAGAAGAGGATAAGGAGATAGGTGACGTAGAAGGAACAGAGGAGCAGATTGGGTCTCCATCTGGTGCAGGAAAGAAACCAGTTCTCTATAAGGATGAATGTTGTTGGAAAGAGACACCGGAGCATTTGGTTGAGGGTCTGCAAGGGGATGCCACTGAGTTAGCCCAGCGAGTTGCGACCGAACAGGATAGGAAGGATAAGATTTTGTTTTCCAATTCAAATTCAAACTCAAATTTGAATTTGAATTTGAATTTTTCCCAGTGCCATATGGCTCGGTCATCACCGAGGACTCATCCTGGGTCCACCAGTGGGGCCTCGTATAGTTCCAATTATAATCATGAAAGTAGGAGTCTGCAGGGGAGAATGGGCCAGGAAAAGAAGCTTATGTCTCAAGGGCCCAACAGTTGTGATCATATTATTGGGACTCATCCTGCTAAGTCCACTAGCTGGGTTGTTGATAGTCAGGGGTCGGGTTCAACCCAACCACTTATGATTGTTAAGCCTATCCTTGAGGAGCAGGAGTCCAGGCCCAAGTGTGTGGTAGGTAATTGCCTTGATCTAGAGAATAGGCCCAAGTTGTTCTCTTTGGATCAGCCCAAGTCCCTGGCGTGTAATACTTTAGTAGAGGAGGATAGGCCTCCAATAATGCGTACACTGTCACAACCTATCCTGACGAGCTCTCAGCCTCCACCCTTAAACCTAATAGTTGATCTTATTCCCAGAACCCCCCCCCCCCCCCCGATGCAGATTCTATTTCATCCCAAATGATGGGCTCTTTGGAGATCTAGAGCAAAGGGAAGAGGGATAAAGGTAAAAGGAAAATTAGTGCTTTGATGAGACACCAGAACTCCAGAAACCTTTCCATGGGTATGCTCTTGGGCAATGCGGCAGCAGCACATAGAAAAACAAAAAGGATTTAGAGAAGTAGGGGGATTATTCAGGGTGAGAAAAGCAAAGAAGGAGTATACATTGTATCACAACCAGTCAGGACATCGAGTATTGAAGAGGAATCTAGGAAGACTATCGAAGTGGGAAGGATGCTGGGAATTGACAACAGGGCTACGAAGGAAAAAATTTGGGAGAAAATCATGGTGCGAGAAACAGAAGATCGTGACAAAGTTGGGGGTGCAGCAGAGCCCTTTGAAGGGTCTTCGCTTTTTTACAGGTACGCATAGGTAGGGGGGTTGTATTTGATTTCTCAATGATGTTAATATCATGGAACATTAGAGGTCTGGGCAGAGGAGAGAAAAAACAAGCCATAAAAATTTTGATTGCAAACCAAAGACCAGGGATGTTGTTAATTCAAGAAACCAAAATTTCTGGGGTGGTTGAGACTTTCCTTAGACGTTTGGGAGGTAATTGGCTGAAACAAAGTGCTATGGTGGAAGCTGATGGGTCAGCAGGGGGGCTATTGTGTCTATGGAGTAGCTCTTTTTTTGAGGCATCTAATATTAAGATTTGTCCTAGATTTATTGTGCTCTGTGGACGTTTGGTGTCTTCGGGTTTAGAGTGTGTAATTGCAAATGTTTATGGATTTCATTCGGACGTTGAACGAAGATAAATGTGGGCTGAGCTGAGAGCCTTGATGGCCAATTGCCAGGTACCTTGGTGCCTTAGGGGTGACTTTAATGCGGTGATGGCCCAAGAAGAAAGAGAAGAATGGGAGTTTCAGAGACCATCAACCTCGAATTTTGTGAATTTTGTCAATAGTTGTGGTCTAATTGACCTTCCAATGGATGATAGGAATTTTACTTGGTCAAATAACAGATATCAGGCTCGTTTAGATAGGTTTTTGTTTCAACCTGGATGGTGCCAATGTTTTCCATCCTGTCGCCAGTGGGCTCTAAAGAAAAATATTTCGGATCATATTCCGGTTGCGATAGGAACTCAACAGATTGATTGGGGTCTAATTCCTTTTAAATTTTTTTATCATTGGGCATAATTACCGGAAGTGGTTGAGGTCATTAAAGAATTTTGGCGGCACAACCCGGTTACTGGTGAAGCTGGGGTGAGGGCATTCATGAACCTCAGAGAAACAAAGATGCAAGTCAAGGGAATCATGCAGGCTGCTCACAAGTGCTCGACTTTGGAACTAACCGTAACACAAAATAGATTAAATGAGCTGGATATTCTGTTAGAGGGGAGGACGTTGTCTTTATCATAAAGGGAGGAGAAGACTCATCTAGTATGGAAGTTGTGGCAACTACTCAGAGCGTCTGAATGTACATTGCGACAGAAATCTAAAGTCAAATGGCTCGCAGAGGGGGACAAAAACACCAAAAATTTTTATTCCGTGGTAGCTAATCGTAATCGAAGGAGTTGTCTATCAAAGAGTTGTATCGAAAATCAAGCTTTTGAAGAACAAGGTTGAAATCTGCAGCAGCCGATTTTTTCCAAAAACATTGTGATCAGGATTGGTATAGTCGTCCTCGTATGTCCATCCACGAGTTCAATTCAATTTCAGAAGCTCAAAGGGTGTCTTTGGAAGTACAGTTTACAGAATCAGAGGTTTTGGAGGTTATTAATTCTTGTGACGGGTCGAGGGCCCCGGGTCCGGATGGTTTCAATCTCAACTTCCTAAAACAATATTGGACTTCTATCAAAGGCGACATTATGGCTTTCTTGGCGGATTTCCACTCAAGTAGCAAGCTTGCAAAGGGTATAAATTCTACTTTTATTGCTTTAATACCTAAAATTTCGAATCCAGTTTCCATTGGTGATTACAGGCCGATAAGTCTGGTGGACAGTCTATACAAAATTTTGGCGAAAACTTTGGCAAATCGGTTGAAAAGGGTGATCGGCACAGTTATCGGGCCAAATCAATCGGCTTTTCTCAAAGGCAGGCAAATTGGTGACAGTATGCTGGTTGCTTCCGAAGTACTCCATTCTATCCAACAATCCGATGAGGGAGGTGGTATGTTCAAGCTTGACTTCGAAAAGGCGTACGATTTGGTCTGTTGGGAATTTATGCTCATGAACTTGGGATTTGGGAACGTATGGACCCAATGGATGTGTGACGACCAAGAGCCAATACTCCTGAGGCCAGAAGGTCAAGATGGATGAGGTGAGGTCAGGTGTGGGGGCTTGTCCTACATCGCCTGGGGTGAAGTTCCTAGACTAGTTTATAAGGAATAATCGACCCTCTACATGCAATAAGGCCTTTTAAAACCGTGAGGGAGCTAAACACGAAAGAACTCTACAGCTAAGCGTACTGCTGCCAGAGCAATATTAGGGATGGGTGACCCCTTGAGAAGTTCTTTGTGTTTAGGCCCAAAGCGGTCAATATTGTTGCTAGACGGGGAGGTGGGTTATTACAGGATGATGGAATGCTTTTCTACGGTTACAATGTCTGTTCTAATTAATGGATCTCCATCTAAAGAGTTTAACATCAAAAGGGGACTCAGGCAAGGTGATTCACTATCACCTATGCCATTCAACATTGTGGTAGACTCCTTAAGTTTGTTATTAATGAAAGCTCGGGAGGTTGGGCTGATTGAAGGAGTAAGGATAGGTTCGGGGAATTTAAGGATATCCCACTTGCAATATGCTTACGACACACTCCTTTTTTGTAACGCTGATGGGATCGAATTGATAACGAAGAAGAGAGTGCTTAGATATTTCTAGATGATCTCGGGCTTGAAGATCAATTTCTCGAAGAGTGGCATTATGGGCTGTGGTGTTGAGTTGCCAACTATTAATCTTTAGGCTGCCCAAATTAATTGTAGAGTTCTGGAACTCCCAATTAATTATCTGGGATTTCCCTTAGGCGCTAATCCCAAAAGGGTAGCCACGTGGGGGCCAATTATCAGAAAAGTAGAGAGCAAATTGGCACAATGGAAAGGCAATCTACTATCCAAAAGTGGGAGTCTTATTTTTGATTAAATCAGTGGCCTCTACCATTCCTTTATATTACTTCTCATTCTTCTTGGTCCCCAAAACAATTGGTCTTAAACTTGAAGCAATTTACCGAAAATTTTTCTGGGGCGGTAATAATGATGGTAGAAAGGTGCATTGGGTCAAATGGGAGCAAATTTGCAAACACAAATAGGAAGGGGGACTGGGCATCGGTCATGTGGTGGATAAAACAGAGGGCTTATGGCGAAATGGGTTTAGAGATTTGGGTCCACTTCATCGGCACTCTGGAAGGATGTTTTATGTCACAAGTATCCAATTAATTCGGGATCGATTCAGTGGGATGCCTTAAAGTGCAGCCATGGATCATACTTTATGCAGAATATATGTAAGCTACTTTTGAATGATGACAAATATACCAACGCCATCCGAGATGGTTTCGGTTTTTGTTTGGGTAATGGGGAAAAAATTGATTTCTGGGGTCATAAGTGGATTGGAAACTTCACATTGCGACAGTTAATCCCGAGAATATATGCCCTTGCCACACTAAACTCTGGAAGTGTGTCGCAATTTGGGTCTTAGGTAGGGGAAGCGTGGTCATGGTCAATCTCTCTGAGAAGAGGGGTTTTCGGATGGGAATGGGAACAGTGGAATACTATGTGGGAATGCCTACAACAAGTTCGCTTCCGTCGAGCCGCTGATGATCGAATGATATGGATGGGTAATCCGAAAGGATTTTTTCCTGTTAAGTCTTTTTGTAAATCAGTAGTGGGGCCATTATCGGTCCCCGAGGCACAGAGGGGAAGTGTGGTATCTCGAATTTGGAGAAGGAAAGTGTCGAATAAGGTGCAAGTGCTTGTATGGCAGGCTTTGGAAGGAAGGTTGCCCACGAAAGATAATCTATCGCGAATCGGAATGTTAGAGGAGGAGGCCAATCAGTGTCTATTCTGTCAAATCCATCGGGAGACGACAGACCATCTGTTTTTAAGGTGTGATAAAGCATGGATAATTTGGGGAAAGGTGTGTAGTTGGTGGGAGGTGTCTGTAGTGATGCCTAAGTACTCTTTATTTCAATGGTGGAACATGTGGCCAACTCTTTGTCCAAAATTGAAGTACTCAGAGGCGTGGAATTTAATGTTCTTTGCCACTGTTTGGGCGATTTGGCTGGACAGGAATAAACTATCATTCAAAGGGGGACATACATAGTGTAGACAACACTCTATACTCAGCAAATTAAAATGTATCTTGTGTGGTGGTTCAAAGTAAATGTAGATAAGCCAAACATGGCAATTTTCGATATGATGATTGATGTCAAGGAGGTGTGCTGCATGGTCTCTAATCACACAGTCCGTGCGGTAGTATTATGGACAGCTCCACCTTCTGGAAGTTTAAAACTCAATGTGGATGGTTCGGCTTTAGGAAAACCGAGACCGGCCGAAATCGGGGGCATTCTTCGGGATGAGAACGGATACATTGTGGCTTTGTTCTCGGTTCCAATTGGCGTGCAAGAGTCGAATAAAGCGGAGTTACTTGCCATTCGAGAGGGCTTACGGTTGTTCCATGAGAAAGAAAATCTTAGAGGGACTAATCTTTTGGTGGAAAGCGATTCGATAACCGATATCACATAGGTAAAGGGCGACTCGTCGATCTGTTGGAGATACCATTTTATTTTGAATGAAATCCATAACTTAATTGAGAGTGTTGAAGAACATGCGATATTCTGACTCGACCACATCAACAGAGAGGCAAACAAGGTCGCGGATAATCTGGCCAAAGGTGCAGTCCATAGGGTGTCCCCGTTTGTGGCATGGATATGAGTACACGGAATGCAGGAGAGACATATGGTTTTTGTTGTTTTAGCTGTTTTATGTGGAACATATGGGTCTGTAGATGGTATATGGTTTGGTTTTTGGGTCTCATTTTACATTGTCTTGGCTGTGGCTCCTTTTTTGAAAATCATCATTGAGGGTGGTTTCAATTGGGGAACCTTAGGGCGCAGATGAATTTTCTTTTGTGGGTCTTCTGGGGGCTTGCTTTTGGTGCATAGAGAGTTTTTGTATCGCCTCTTGGCATGTGTTTATTATACTAATGAAACAAGAAGTTGCTGTTAAAAAAAAAAAAAAAAAAAAGTTTTTGTCAAAGTTCCGTTTGGGTCCAAAATCACGTTCTGAAACCTATTTTCATGGAATCTATATAAAACTTACCTTTTATGCAACGTATTACCTGCGTTCTCATTATAACCATCAAAATGATCTAAAATAAGATCGAAACTATCATAAATTTATTCTACACATGTAAAATTACTATTCACAAAATACCAGATAATTCAAGTGATATTTAAATCACATAAATATCATTTAATCATGTCAATGCATCATGACTCCTCTGATTACCGTGTCCTCAATTGACACCTCACTGTTGACCCACGCCAACTCATTTGAATTATTAATCAACGTTAATATTCCAAATTTCAAATATGCAATTGAAATAAAAAGTTTTTCGGGACGAGTGTGACAAACACTTCCCTCAATCCTATCCAAAAAAAAAACATTCCCCTCAAAACACATGTGAAACATGACCTCAACCCATTACATTCCACCCTATCCCATAATTTATTTCTGACATAAAAATATGCCCAAATGTACAATTAGAATATATACACCAAACACAAACCCACCTCATCTCTAACAGGTGAAGGGCTAAATTTTTAAGGTGGGTTAAATTACGTACGATTGGCCAATATATATATATATATATATATTCCTTCCTTGACCACAATCTTTCACGATAAAATCAACATGAAAAGTCAAGCAAAACTTTGAAGTATCTAATGGGAAAACCTTAAATTTTTAGAATAAAATATGCATATAAATATATATATCGAAGTTTTCAAAAAGTTTGGAATGACCAAGGTTTAAATTTATAACATTATACCAAATTTGATTCTCAAATGGCTTAATAATTATACCACGTTATGTAGTGATCATAGTGATCAGTGGTATCATATGTCACCGCATGTGATATAACTAACAAAGCATTTAAGAATCAAATTTGAGATTCAAATTGAAAAATACATCATTACTATTGAAGTTTTCAAAAATTTGGAATAGTTGTTCAGAAATTGCAAAAACATTCTAAGTTTTGCAAATTTTATAGGATCAAGAGTTCTAATTTACACAATTACATATAGATATATGAAAATTTTATATATATATATACGTTTCAAAAATTTTGCAGAGACTAGCTAGGTAGCCCCAACCTGCGTCCGCCCGCGGCTTATATCCATTGAAATTGTAAAACCCACTTATATTGTCATACCATTGGAGGAAGCAAAGATATATATAATAAACATACATGCATGTATTGAAACAAGGATAAATCTAAAGGGGGACAAGGAAGGGTGACCGGCCCTAGAGTTTTTTTTTTTTTTTTAAAAAAGCTTTGATTTATATTAACATTAATTACTCGTTAACATGCTTTCAGTATATGAATTTACCCCTCTAAATTTTTTTAAAATGATTAAAGCCGCCCCCTATAAATTATTAGATTCCAGGATCTGTATAATAGTAGTACATATCTAGTTACTACCCTCGCGTGAGACTTACCCATTCTCTCTTTTATCACATGCCTATCCTTATTTTTCTTCCTATAGTGGGACCACATATATGGGTGCCTTTTCTTTGATGCCACTTTAAAGGGTACCTTGGCCCAACTTGCTACTGTGTCTTTTATATTTTTTTTCCTTGGATCTTGTGACATGTTGACACTGTTGCAATCCAATCCAGCCTCTGTCTAGTGTCTAGTATTAGTTATCTTCTTTCTTTTTCATCTCAGTAGTATTATATATAGATATATAGATAGATAGATATAGAGTCATAACCTTTTCTTGGTGTTGACACTACAAAAAAATAGGTCTTTTGTGACGGAAAAAATCCGTCACAAAAAAGGTGCAATTCCGTCACAAATAGTATTTGTGACGGAATTACACCTTTTGTGACGGATTTGTGCCCGACACAAGTTTAAGGCGTCACAAAAACTCAGTGTCGGTCAAAATCCGTCACAAAAAAGTATTTGTGACGGATTTTGTGTCGGATTTGTGTGTGACACAAAAAATAGTGTCACATATACCTATAATTTGTGACAATTTATTTGTGTCGACCCAAACCGTCACAAATAGTATTTGTGACGGATTAATGTACGACACAAATAGTAGTGTCACATTTGATTTGAGGTACTTTATTTGTGTCGACCCAAAACCGTCACAAATAGTATTTGTGACGGTTTTGGACAAATAGTATTTGTGACGGAATAAAAAGTGTTTGTGATGAAATTTTAAATATTGTGGCCACAATTATTACCAAAACCGTCACAAAATATTATTTGTGACAGAAATTTATATATTGTCACAAAAAACTATTATTTCTCCATCACAATAAATTATGCCATACTTATTTTTAAGGACAAGAACCACATAAAATTTAAAAGCATATTAATTAAAGATAAAACAAGAGACAATAAAGCATATGTTCATACATAATTGTTTCATAGCTGACATTAGTAAAAATAAAAATAAAATGATAACAATCTGAATAAAGTCATTACTTTCATAATTGATTCAATTAAAAAGGACAAATTATGCTCTAATCCTCGATCCCTTGGCACAACCTGAAACAAAAAAAGAAAATTCAATTAAAAATATAATAATGCAACCCCCCAGCAACCTAAAGAGCAAAACAAAACCAAAAATACAAATAAAAAACTATCCAAACAAACACGAACAAAAAAAAAAGGGCAAAGATTCCTAAAAAAAATCGGCAGAGTTTCCTCTGTTTCTACAACATCCGAATATTTTCATAAACCTGTGTAAATAAATTTATCACAATCTAAAATCAACATACAACTCTTTAGCACTTTTATACAATCAACATATATACAAATTTCTTCTCAAAGTTCTACCAACATGATGAGTCTAATGTTAGTTTATGCTATACAACAAATAATCGACTGGTCATAGAGCAATAGGTGGGAGTGCATATAGATGAAGTGGTCCGTAAATTATCTAGTTTTTTGGAATGCTGAGATGCATATCCTCAATGCTTCCTTGCATAACCATAAGCAAAAGACAAAGCACATGGCTGAAACGTCTGATCCCATAGCAACCTAGGAAGATGTGAATTTACTAGATTATTTAATCTAAATTTATTCCTCTTAGTTACTGTCATTATTTGCAATTCAACACGTAATCGCGCAGCTCATCACAATCCCATAATGAAATTGATTTGATGAATATCACCAAACAAACCCAAACACACATAATTGGATGAGATTAAAAATGGACAAGGTGTCAAAAAGTAGATGAAATCGATTCAAAGAACTAAAAAATGAACAAAATAGAAAGAGAGGAAAGGTCTCTGCATTCAGGTATGATAATAACAGCTTAGAAACCAGAGAAAATATCATCAAGAAGGAAAGATTAGATTGGAGATCATGTACCTTCTGAGAGATTGCATCCTTGGCTGGTTGTCAGGTGTTGGAGGTATGTGTATTGTGTTGTGCATCTGATGCATCCGATGTAGTCGACAGATTTGATCTGCTAGCCTTGAATGATCTTGATGCCATAATTTGATAACCACAATTACTTTAAACCCAAATCCTGCAGTTTATTTATTTATTTATAGAGAACCCAACGGAGGAATGGAACATTAATTAAAGCTAAGATGAGAAAAAAGGTAACAAATAATTATACCAACAGTGATCAGTGATGAGACTGGAACAAATATCTAAAGATAAAACAATGAACATATAGAAATGTGATCATCAACATGCCTAAGCAAAAGGAGTCAAAGTAGTTGACTTGAGTGGAACCAAATCAGTACTAAACATAATTTTCCATAGAGCTTTTTCTTGTAATGTAGTTTTGTTAGTAACACAAATTGTACTAATATATTCCAAATTGCTCCAACTCCATATTTAAGTACTAATCTGACACAGTTGTATACCAAGTAGAAAATTAAAGAATGAAATGCACAACAATATATTGGGTATTGGCAATCCCAGAGTCAATGTGTATATACATAAATAATCTATTAGCACCATATTGTTGGTATCAAATCAATAGTTTGGCTTGTATTTAAGTCTGTTGAGCTATATCTTTTTTTTTTTTGAAACAACAAATTTTATTAATAATCCTTTAGTGCAAGCACATGGGAGTACAGTGTAACCCAAACAATTATCACCCAATCAACCCAAGTGAACACTAAGCAAAATCCAACTCTTCCAAGCATATAAACAAACAGCTTGAATGCATGACATAACATCAAGAAGAAACCCAACTCCTAAAAAACACACATCAAAATAAAAAAAGAAAGAAAGCCAAATAGAATAATCGTGTGGAGTACATATATACCTATACATACAGTACTAACTTGTGAATCCAAACATATTCTTTACAGCATCAAAATAAATGATTGTTGAAAATTGAACCAAGCCACTATCAACATCAAGCTTTCCATAAGAATGATTGCTTTGTTGCTCAAGACATTTGTCCTCCTATTATTCAGTAATGAAAATTGACCTTTGATATACAAATAAAAAATAAAAAATAAAATCCTAAGCTCTTGAAACTGTGAAATCCTAGAAGCAAAGTGGAGGCAAATTCATAGCTGTCAAGAAGAACTCTTACCCTCTAAACTAAAAACTGATGTCTTTGGCTGACCAAAGATGCTGAAAAATCATAAAATTATCATCCATTGTTTTGGAAATTATTTTCACTTATTAGTTCTGTATAAGTTCCATGACCTCAATGTAGATGGGGAATTGATGAAGCTTAAGCTTAGCAAAGGTTCTCAAATTGTAAACTGGCATGCATATGTCATTTATAACAATTCATCCAAGTATGTTAGGGTGTTCTTTTTTTTTTCAGTAAAAACTTCCCTCTAAGTAATGTTCCCTTGGTTCTCTAAGTAAATAGTATGCTACTTTTAACAATTTGGTTTTTAAAATACACATTTTAAAATTACACATTAAAAGAGACATGTATTAGTTACCAAAGATGGAAAATGGACAACTACATTAATCAAATATAGCCCAACTAAGCTTTGTAAAACAACTCAATCCCAAGCAACTTTTCCATGTCCTTTTCTTTTTCATTCATCCAAAAACATATAAGTACAGCGCCAAGATTAAAAAAGAATGGCAAAAATACCTCCAAACAGCAAGGCCACCAAGGAACTTGGATAATAAGTTGACATAGGCGGTGGTCGGCACCGAAGACGAAGGCTCCTCATTCACAGCCCTTTCAGAAGTGACGCCAAACTGGGTACCATTACTAAAAAACGAACAAATACGAAAGATGACATTATGAGCATTTTCAATTTTGCCTCTTGAATGAAACATTGGAAAGCTGATGAGTAATGACTCAAAAAAGATATGCTTAGGTATCACCAACTTACATGTTTAGACAATCTCATATGAGGGAAATAAAAGAAAACATCACTATTTGGTTAGTAAGTTAAATCGCAAGGAAAATAAAAGGCCAAAGAAAATAAAATGAAGAAAAAAAAAAAAAACAAAATTCCGACTATTAAAAACCAAACACAGAATAAATTGGAGATCATCACTTCATTCTCTAGTTGTCAAAGAGTAATTCATAGCAGCAGTAATATGGTCCAGCTTCCCTTTTTTGGGAGAAGAGCTCTGTGCCATCATATACATATTTAGAGAGAGAGAGAGAGAGAGAGAGAGAGAGAGAGAGATGTTTTTGTAGAAATTTTAGTATGAATTTCTGCTAATTTTCCTAACAAGTTGAGTGCAATTACCAGAGTTATTAGAAGTGGATATTCTGGGGAGGGGAGACCTCATATAGACGAATCAATCATTTTCTCAAGAATTGCTTTTGGCAAACAAGTAGCCGCTGGTCACTTCCATTCTGAAGGTCAATCACCCTTGCCTCCCAACGCATCTGTGTAGCAAGCGAGCGAGCCTTCTCTATAGGCCCTATTTTGTCACAAAGAACCACCCATCCCTGCAACCAACCAATAATTTAAATGCTGGAATTGACTGATTAATTGTATGGCAAGTTAAGAACAAAAATAAAGTTTCCATCTTCTCCACATTTGGCTGGTGGAGGGGAAGGACATACAAATCTGAACAGAAAAAGATTCACCTTATAAGAGTTTTTAATATTCTTCAGGATGTTATAGGCAGATTCCTTTTCCCCCCAATGATTTTAGGAAATACTAACACTTTAAAAGACCAACAGTTGGCACTTCTAAGCAGAAGAAACCAAACACAGACATACACACACAAATTACAATTAAAGTTCGGGTAAAATGCATTTTGCACCCTTCAACCATACACCAATTTTCAGTTTGGTCCCTTATCTTTCAATTTAAGCAATTTGGTCCTTCAGAGAGTTTCAGGCCAATGACAATGTCAACCTTCCGCAAAGAGTGAAGGTAACCCGTCAAGTGGTTCCACATGGTGCAATGGTAACCTTCCACATGATGAGTTCCTTTCATTTTTAAAACGGAAGTTGACAGAAAGTGACACTGCAATTGGCCCAAATTCAAGGACCAAAATGCTACAAATAAAGACCGAGGCCTAAACTGCAAATTGGAGTAGAGTTCAATGGTGCCAAATGTATTTTAATTTATACCCTTAACAAAATTACCTCAGGCCGGAGAATACGATCCATCTCAAACAGCAAGTTCATTATACTGCAACTCTCAGAAGTAAGGTGTGAAAGGAGCCCATTTGCATGTAGTAAATCATACGTTCGGGGGTACGTGGGGAAGGGTTCACACCTGTGCCCAATTACATAGAACAGCCAAGTCAGAGCACTAACTTTGATACGTCTGGGACTGAGTCTACAGTAATATTCATTAACTGTTCATGGATGACACTTAAAGGAAAAGGCATGACCTCCAAATGATATCAAAAGGATAAATAGAAACAAGATATTCCAAAGGTAAGACACAGTGCTTTAATTTCAAACAAGAGATTCAGAATACAATATATCCAGTATGTGCATATTATATTTTCAAGGATTCAGAATACAATATACCCAGTATGTGCATATTATATTTTTAAGAATTCAGATTCGGCTCCAGAAAATAGTTAATTCACTCAAATTTAAAAGAAGTAATTTTAAGTAATTTTAAACGAGTCAGATCCGAATCAGATCGATGGTATGTCGAAAGACTACCTGGTCCGATCACAGAACGCTTTAACTCCAATTAACCTCACTCTTGTTGGCATAGTGTTTGTGAATGAACTTAATTAAAAGATAAAGCTGTCAATTCTTCTCCTAATCAGTACTATAACTTTTTCTCTTTTTTCATCAGTAAGCAAACAAATACTGAAAAATATTTCTTCTCTCTCCTCCCTGGACAAGATGTCAAAAACTGAGATCGGACAAGATGTCAAAAACTGAGATGATGATCTCCAATTTTACATGGGCTGGGTTGTGCTTAAAGTATCAGTACAGTCACTCGAATAGGCCTAACGCTGCTTATCTAGGGGGCTTCAAATTGTTCCTCCATACAGCGTTTGTGACTCACTTAAATGAATCTGGAGAAAAATCCATAGATGCAATTAAGCAAAGAAAAATTAATTAGATGCAAGCCAACTGGTTTTGGGCCTGCCCAATAGGCGCATGGTAATTGAGAGCCTAAATTTTGAAAATCTGCCCAAGATTCAAAAATGGTGTGAAAAATGAAGCATAAATCCACTAAAAAGATTAGTTCAGAAAGTTTCGATATTGTAGCTAAATGAAGAAATAAAATTGTTCCAACAAAATACCTAAGCACTTAAAACCAAAGTAACAAATAACAGACAAAGAATAAATCACTAGCTAACTTAAGAATCACAAATACAAAGATGGTATATAAAGACAAGTACATCCATATAATTTACATAATAAGCAAATGGGGGGTGATCGGAAACCCCACTAAACTGATGTCTATTTCAGATGTACAATGACAATTGTCCAAGAATTGTGTATTTTGTTTTGAGGTTGATAATCTATGTTTAGGGGTATGTTATAAAGGTATCCCTATGATTAATTTGACCAAGAAAACAAATAATATATTATGATTGATGAATAATTCCCTTTTCAAGATCATCTGAAAATTTTAAAAAAATTAAAAATAAAATCCTTCCACTTTGTGACATGTAGGCACAATTTTGTAGTGATTGCTTAAATATTGTTCTTAGTCCCTTACCTTATCAATCTAACGAATCTGTTTTAGTTTTAGGCAACATTAATACATGTAAACCCATCAATATCTAATATATATATATAGGTACACAAGAATGGGACGATTGAGTATGAGTTGTAATATATACATACATATACATATATATAAATACCTGAAAGTTGAGAATGGTGAAGACGATGAAGACGATGATGGCTCGGAGTTCACTTCAGGCCAATCCTTCGGTGGTCACATGAGAAGGCATAGAGTTGTTAGATTTCCCCAAAACAGACACACATGCTTATTCATAGATCCAATTAGATTTCCCCCAAAACATCAACGAAAAAAAAATGACAGATAGAGAGAGATTGGTTCAGGGCTACAAAGAATACATACATAGAGAGAGATTGGTACAGGGCCCCGGCGGCATCATCAGCGGCGGCATCATTGGCGGCGGCATCGGCGACCGGCGGTGGATTAAGAGAGAGAGAGAGAGAGAGAGAGGACAGCGGGCGAGAGAGAGGGCAATGCGCGGGAGTGATGAGTGAGAACTGAGGAGGGAAAATGAATTTTAGATTAGGGCTACACGTTTTTATCTCTTTTTCTTTTTCTTTTCTTTTTTTATTTTTATTTTCCCTAACCTAATATATTTGTGACGGATATGTTCATTACCGTCACGAATAAAATAAATTTGTGACGGATAGGTATTTTTCCGTCACGAAAACAAAACTATTGGTGACGGATAGGTATATTTCCGTCACGAAAACATATTATTTGTGACGGACATATTTCCGTTACAGAAACCGTCACAATAACGTTTTTTGTGACGGATTTGAGTCCGTCACAAAAAAGTTCGTCACAAAAGGCCTATTTTCTTGTAGTGTGATTATAGTACAATGAAACAATTATGTGGTCTTTTTGCTTTAGGGGTTCCCTTCTAGGGTTTTTAACTTATGCTATAAATCAGAGACACGTACACATGCAATATCAGATAGCGCAGTACATGTATATGCATATATATATATATATATGTATGTATATGTGAGTACAGATACCTCAGATTTTCTGATGGACTTCGTGTATTAAATGGAGGCGCTCAATGTTGCATGCGCGCATGAATGCAAAGGTATGTAAACAACCATGAGGGTGGGTACTAGCTGCTTAGTCTAACTTAGACTGTCTGAGGCTCGGTTTGGCAACAGTTTTTAGAATATATATAAATATATATATATATATATATATAAGTGATTACATATGGAATTTCAAAAGTTACAATAAAATTGTTTGACAAACAAATTTTCTGATTAGTTGGAAAGAAAAACGTTCAATATGTTATTAATTAGTTAAAAGCTACACAAGCAAAAGTCAATTTTATTTTATTTACTTTTTTAGCGGTTAAATTGTAGAGAAGCAAGTTGTGCCAAACGGGCTCTAGGTAGCTGTATATGCGGTTTAGATTCAAGTTCAACCAACATGGAATTATAAACATGGTTGGGATGTGTTTGGCATATGCCGATTTGCTTTAGAAGAAGCATAACTATTTATTGTTGATTTGTAATTTTGTTAAAGGTAAACCTTATAATCTTGTATGAGGTTGTACAACTTGTACTGTATCGTTTTTGATGTACGTACAATTGTACAAAAGTATATGGGACTAGAAGATGGGATGAAAGTGGCAATGAAAGTGTTGATATGCTTAATTGATAATATTGTTGTTGAGTTTTTTTTTTTTTTTTTAATGAAGACTTCGTGAAGGAAAGAAAAATATAATGTTAAGGATATGCGCGTTTGATTTGCAGATTTAGAATACTAAAAAAAAAATGAAAGAAACAATTGGGAAATGAAAATTGAAAGTTCTCAAGAGATTATGAGAGCTCATGATGAAAACAGGGACGGAATCAAAGGGGGAGGCCGGATTTTTTTGGGGGCTAAGGAAGCTATACAGAGATTTGGGAAAAGCGCTCCTGAATTTTTTTTTTAGGTCTATTTACAAATATTTGATAATAAGATTTGGTGTCAAATTGGATTTATTTAAGTACAATATTATCTTTGGGTTAATATTTATACATTTTGGTGTCCAGTTATCTATAAGGTGTACGTAGTGTCAAATTGAGTTTGGTACACACTTAATTGGCTGGGCTTAGGGGTGTCATTAGGAACAAAAATTCCAATTTCGACCGATTTCGATCCGAAAAATTCCAATTTTGGCAAATAAATATGCATTCCGAAAACTCCGAAAAAAATCGGATCGGAATCGGAATTGTTTTTAGAATTTCGAAAATTCCGAAAAATATTCCGAAATTATATTTTCCGAAACTTTTCCAAAAATATTCCGAAAATTTTCCAAACATATTCCGAAATTGTATTTTCCAAAACTTTTCCGAAAATATTCTGAAAATTGTGTTCATCCCACATCGAAAAAACATAAAAGAGGGGATGTGATGTGCTTCTATAAAAAGCCTACAAGTCTCAAGTGAAATCCCATTAAGCTTGAATTCCGAATATTCCGAAAAATTCCGAAACTGATGAAATTCCAAAAATTCCGAAAATTCCGAAATTTCGGAATCGGAAATAATTTTGGAATTTCTGAATTTTCGGAATGGAATTGAAAATGCATTTTTGGCTTCCGAAAATTTCAGAATTTTTTTCCGAACGGGGTGTTTCCGATTGTTCCGGCCGAAACACAGCCCTAGCTGGGCTAGACTACACATTTGGCCTAAAATAAACCAACTAGGCTAAGCCGTTGTTTTGTATTTCCCAAATTTGGTTCTCAAATATTTTTTCAGACGTACTAGCTAGATGTTGTGGTATTTTAGCTACCACTGATCATTGCCACATGCAATAGGTGGAACAAATTAATGTTAAAGTATTTGAAAATCAAATTTAGAAAGCATAGCATTTACTTTATCCGTAATTCTGTTTTGCGTTGTTTCATTTTGATGTTCTACGACGTCCTCGAGTCTCAAAAAAAATATGGCAAAAGGAGTACCCAAGCAGGCAGATCAACAAATAAGTGGTCCTTAATTTGATAACTAGTTATTTAAAATTAATTATGATTATTGAAAAAGTTGAGTCCGTTCAACCACTAAATTTTTACAGCTTATTCAAAAAATTAAAAAAGATGGGAAAAATAAAAGCTTATTCGAAAAATTAAAAGTTGAGGAAAAAAAAAGATTTATTTAAAAGTAGTAGCTTGAAGCTTTTTTTAAAAGTGAAATTTAGTCAGAAGTCCTCTAAAATAATTTTTTTAGTATGAAGTCCAACCAATTTTTTTATTTTATTTTAGTAAAAAAATCCATACGTTATAAAGTTGAGTGATTTTCACATTACTTTTGCGAAATATTGAACTAGTTATGTGAAATTTCACATATTTCACATAATTTTTATTATGTGAAATTTCACATACCTTTTAAAACGCGCGTAGGGAGTACTTGATCTGTTTAGTTCACTAGCCATTGAGTTTTGACTATATATATATATATATATAAAAAAAAGAAAGAGGTAATTGTCATTTAAACTTAATTAATCTAAAATCAGAGACTTTTCACTAAATTGCTTCTTCTTCTTTTTTTTTTCTTTTTTTTTTTTATATATAGAAAACCTCGACTGTACAAGGTAGATTGTATTAAATTTCTATTTTAATTCTATAATAAATCTCTTAATAAAAGATTTTTCCACATAATAGAGATCCCAAATGGGCTACTTTTATAAATAAATAAAAGCTAGTACTTGTGGTTAATCCATGATGCCTATTCTTTTTTGATACCAATCCATATGTCTATTCTAACTCTCTCTTTTTTCACTTTTGATCTGATAACTGGTTCTATCATGCATGTTGCACCCTAGATTTCAATAGCCTCAAAAAAACATCTCCAGTTGAAAGGAAATCAATTAAAAGAAAAGAATTAGAGATACTATCTTGTGGAAAGATTGGGTTTGCAATTTTGTTGACTATCCAATAAATCTTGGAATTTTAGTCTGGTCTTTTGGCCTGCTGAGTGTTGGCTTGTAATGTCCCATGCAAAATTTCTCTTCCATCTTTAAATAAAAAAAAATTTGGTTCAGTAAATAATTTTCTTATTAAGCCAAAGGGAATGGAGCAATTCATGGCAGGACTCCGGAGGTCCCAAGGACGAACCTTGGGTCACCCACCTAGTGAGAAAACGAGAAATCATCACAATAACATCATGTTGAGAATTCAGGTTTAGAAAACTAGTTTGAGTTTATAGAGTTTCCAATTCATGACCTTGGGGTTGTTTGAGTATATAATACAAGAACATGTTCTATTATTCAAAAAAAGAAAATATATATATATGTATATATATATATATATACAAAGATTCTCTAAAGAGGACCACCTCTCTTTATTAAAGAGAGGACCTCTGTTTTGGCCGTTGGATTGTGTTTAAAAACTATGAAATGACAAAACTGCCATTAATGAAAACACGATCCGACGGCCAAAATAGAGGTCCTCTCTTTAATAAAGAAAGGGCGCCCTCTTTATAGCCTGACTGTATATATATATATCAGTCAGGCTCTAAAGAGGACGCCCTCTTTTTATTAAAGAGAGGACTTCTGTTTTAACCGTCGGATCGTATTTTCATTAATGGCAGTTTTGTCATTTCACAGTTTTTAAACACAATCTGACGGTCAAAACAGAGGTCCTCTCTTTAATAAAGAGAGGTGGCCCTCTTTAGAGAATCTTTGATATATATATATATATCTAAATAGTTGATGTTTGTGCAGATTTTTTTTTTTGTTTTTGCTCATTACAAAGGAGAAGTTCGTGCTTAACATAAAAATACCTCAAGAATGGATTCTTTAGCAAACCAATTACAAAAAACTTGGTCTTATTAATTTTAGATATTCCCAGATAGACGTACATTCGTCCGTCATTTAACAACAAATTAAAGTATACCCATTCACTTTTTTTTTTTCTTTTTTTTTTTTTTTTGGCTAAGCAAAAATTTTATTAGCACATTGGCACAAGGCCAGAAGCAAGATACATCAAGGAACCTCCATAACTGTCACAATTCACAAGCAGCCTGACTAGAATCTAAAGATCACCCAAAAGTTAAAAAAAAAACACTTGGAAAAATTAAACCACAAAACAGCCCCTGATGAATCCAAAAAGACTACAGCAACACCTCTAATTCCAAAAAAAAAACCAGCATATCAACCACAAAGCTCCGAATAGCAGCCCCATTTCGAATCGAAGCAACACTGACGGCAAGCAGCAGAATTCCAGCTCAATTAGAGCCCAAAATCACCCCGTGAAACCCATTTCTGCAGCTCAAAAACAGTGAACAATGGCTAACAAAAATGACAGTCCCTGTGCAGCAATGACCCACACGCCTATCCATTTGCAAAAGTCTGAGTTCATTAGTATAAAGTTTTTGAAATCATCTAACATTCCTCATGGATCCTGAGGCAACTCCTTCTCCCAGTTTGACCTATGCTTCCAATCACGCCCATGAGGAGCAAAAAAATAGTAAACATATACAAAGAGGGCGAAAGCCTTTGCAGTATATGCAGCAATCATACCCAAGGAATGAAAATATTTGGGGGGAAACATAGAGTTAGTGCAGCAATGACGCCCAACATAGTGTTACTGCAGCAATCACACCCATTTGCTAGCACTATGTTCATGTTAGTGTAATTTTTTGGTAGCCACTGAATATATAAATATTTGGGGGGGAGTTATAGATTCCAAATGGTTGATGATCTTTTTTTTTTTTTTTTTTTTTCTTCTTTCTTCTTTTTGGATGATGGTTGCTCTTCTCCTATTTGGCCAAAATAGATCTAGTGGATATATATCATCTATCCATGCGCACCGATGCAGGAAGATCAATTTTATTGCTTTCAAGACAGAGTTGTCCTGAATGTAATCTATATCATATGAATCATATTCATGGTTGGCCAAAATTTTCTAAATGATTAGATTTTAGGCTATTCTTTTCAATACCAATCTCTAGCAGAGAGTTTATGTATATAATATTGTTATTTGGTTAGAAAGAGAAGTGACTTTGCCAAATATTTAGAACTTCCTCCCCCCCCCCACACCCCTACAAAAAAAAAAAGTAAGAGAAGAGTATAGACCAACAAAACATACAGATATATAGATATATATATATATATATATATGCTAATCTTGAGAATGTAATGCAAATATTTGGAGATGTTAAATCAATGGGAGGCAATTGAATATTACCACCAATATTTGTTTTCAAACATTGTGATCGTAGTTTTTTGGCCTAATCATTTTTATTTTAATTTTAATTTTTTTTATTTTGATAATGATCACACCGGTGGCTTGCATTTCAATTCGGTAAGCTAATTAAGCAACCCAAAATTAAGCGTTCTAACATAAGTACACTTATAAAACTTATTGATCGATGGAGAAATTGTTTTACACGATCGCACGTCTAACTTCTATTGCTTTGTTGTAATTTGCTTGTTGAGGGTTAGGTGACAGTCTCCCCTCTTTTTTTGCTGTACCAATTACGTCAGTCTTCTTTAATACATCCGTCCTCGCGCCGTCGAGGTTTTCAAAAAAATTTTACGGGATAACAGTCATATAAAATAGTTTCTCATTAAGTCATATGGATCATGGATTATATCGATGGAATGACCCACTCGACCTAATCATCACTTGTACTTCAATAATTATTTCTTGTATAGATATTGGATGGTGGAGCAAAAAAAATAGTAAACATATATAAAGAGGGCGAAAGCCTTTGTAGTATATGCAGCAATCATACCAAGGAATGAAAATATTTGGGGGGAAACATAGTGTTAGTGCAGCAATCACACCCAACATAGTGTTACTGCAGCATTAATCACACCCATTCACTATCACTATGTTCATGTTAGTGTAAGTTTTTGGTAGCCACTGAATATATAAATATTTGGGGGGGAGTTCTAGATTCCAAATGGTTGATGATCTTTTTTTTTCTTCTTCTTTCTTCTTTTTGGATGATGGTTGCTCTTCTCCTATTTGGCCAAGTTTTGATTGCAATCGAAACAAACTTGTCCGTAGATCTAGTGTATATATATCATCTATCCATGCGCACCGATGCACGAAGATCAATTTTATTGCTTTCATCTATATCATATGATTCATATTCATGGTTGGCCAAAATTTTCTAAATGATTAGACTTTAGGCTATTCTCTTCAACACCTATCTCTAGCAGAGAGTTTATGTATATAATATTGCTATTTGGTTAGTAAGAGAAATGTATAGACCAACAAAAGATACATATATACATATATATATATATATATATATATATGCAAATATATTGGAGATGTTAAATCAATGGGAGGCAATTGAATATTACCACCATTTTTTTTTTTCAAACATTGTGATCGTAGAATTTCGGCCTAATCATTTTTACTTTTATTTTAAATTATTTTTATTTTAATAATGATCACGCTGGTTGCTTGCATTTCAATTCGGTAAGCAAATTAAGCAACCCAAAAATAAGCGTTCTAACATAAGTACACTTATAAAACTTATTGATCAATGGAGAAATTGTTTTACACGATCGTCACACTTGTCTGACTTCTACTGTAATTTTACGGAATAACAGTCATATAAAATAGTTTCTCATTTAAGTCATATGGATCATGGATCGATGGAATGACCCACTCGACCTAATCATCACTTGTACTTCAATAATTATTTCTAGCTTGTATGGATATTGGATGGTGGAGTATTATAGTTAGTGCAATTATATATTTTCAGTAAATTAAAATAACATCTAGGAACATTTATCCTATGTAATATACCAACATGAAAATACAAGTTTTGGGGGATTACATAAAATTGTATTAAATAAAAGGAAGCAACAAGGTTATCGTTGTTCAGCAGTTCTATATACGTATGTTCATCATTTGTCGGTCGTCATTTGGAATGAGTAGTTTTTGTTGGGCTTTGCTATGGGTCAATGTATGACTTTAGAGTTAGATTGACGCTAGAGTGTGCGTGTGTGTATCCAGTCCGGATATCCAAATAAGTAAAAAAAAAAAAATCAAAAATATATATATAATGATAAGGGTTCTGGGTTGTGCATTTTTTTTTTTTTTTGGGAATTTTGCTAATCTAGAACAAGGCCACTTTGGAAGAGCATCATGATTCCATTTTTTGAATATGTTTATTCGCAATTACTTACCCCCAAAAAATTTGATCCTTATCTAAAATTAACAATCTGAATTAAGTATCAAGATATTGTAATCAATTTTGAAAAAGAAATAAAATAAAAATAAATAAAAATAAAAATTAAAAGGAATTGCTAATACACCACATTTAGGTCCTTTACTCGCAAATTTTTTTTATCTATTTACACTACAAGGTGATATATTTAGCAAAAAAAAAAAGTGGCATACTTAACAATTCCTCAAAAAAAAAAAAAAAAAAAAAAAAAAATACTAATTCCCTATTCCCCCAAAAGCTTATGTTAAGAAGGGAAGAATTGTGTAACTCATAAATAACGTGTGAGTTTCATAAATAAACTTTTAGAGTAACAAAATCAAGAAATTAGTTTCTTCTAGTTAGTGATATTATCGGAAAATTGGAATAAGGAAAATAGAAAAGTGGAGGTAGATAGAGGGATCTAAATTAAAGTAGGCACAAATGGTAAGAAGAAGATTTGTATAGGAGAAACAATAATAGTAATCTAACAGACAATTATGAATGTACCCTTTTTATTGTCAAATATTGAACAGCACCCGGCCATAAGAACAAGAATCCACAAATCCATGCTCATTAAATCTAAAAATTAAGGGACAAGACGTACAGACTTATTTTTTGTATTAAATTTTTTTTTTTTTTTTTGGGTAAAATAACACATTTTATTAATGAGCATGGCACTGTCACAAGGCCAAAACATAACACCCAAAAACCAACATCACAGATCACTAGCCCAGGCATTGTAGGAACAAAGAGACGCCCACACCACACTACGTCTAAACATAGAAATAAACAAAAAACAGACCCCCATTGAGAAATAAAAATAAGACCCCCATTGAGAAATAAAAATAAAAAAATGAAATGAAATATAAAATTTAAAAAAAAAAAAAAAAAAAAAAACTGACCCCCATTGTAAATAATAATATTTTTTGTATTATTTATAGGAATTAAATTATAAGAAGTATTGAAATATATGCAAATTTTGTCTGGTCAACGACTCAACATATATGCAGATTATATTGTTAACATTAATGGAATTTTAGCTTCTTACAAAAACTAACTCGTCAAGTAAATTAAGTTCACAGATGCAAGCTATATTCATATATATCATCAAAACCAAGGGAAAAAAAAAAAAACTAGCCCAAGAGTGCAATATCATGCAGCATTACCATACTTGCAAACTTTCCATTGCATATATATATATATATATATATATGTTTCATTTGCACAAAATGATATATACATACAAGAAATAGTGTCTTACTTGTATTGAAGAATCCACAAAGCCGGAGATCGAATTCCATGGAGCAATTTAGATCACTTGACCTGATTAATACCCCTATCTATAATGTGTCATTGACCCGGAAAAGGAAAACACACACACACACACACACACACACACACACACACACACACACACACACTACATACTGGTACCTAGAATTAAGTACCCTTAAAGACATTTACTCTCTATGTAGAAATGGAATTTTGTTTGGTCTATGTTGAGATAGCTATTGTACTATGTTACAACAAGCAGCATATGTACATACGGTTTAAGAACCGATGCTTCCTTTATTCGGTTGGCTCTCGTCGTTGTTTTGTGAGTGAAGGTGAAGAACTTTGGGGTTTAAGTTCAATTGAGATGGTTTCATTGTTGACATGATAGAATTTGGGAGGATAGGTTGAGAATTTGAGCTCAATAATTGAAAGTGGTTCATTTGTCTCAAGTCATTCTCCATTGGAGTGGAAATGTATGGAGGGTATGGAGGAAAAAGTGAGGGTGTTGCCAAAGGTGGACAGAAATACAATGGAGGCCCCGATGAGAGAGACAATGGAAGCGGCATAGAATGAGCATTAGTATGCAAATCTTCTGTTTGGGAGGAAAACCCATGTTCTCCAAATTGAGACAAAGATAAATTTGAAGGTTCTAAGTGATAGTAGGGGTTGTATGGCATTGGATTGTTTAGTAAGTTTGGGAATGAAGAATGGTTGGCTATGGGAAAGAAGTTTTGAGCCGAAACTTGTGAAGTGTAAGCTCCAATTCCATCTTGATTTTCTTGATCATGATCATTTGTTTTGAACCATTTGGTTTTCTCAACAATATTGGTATGATCTTTTTCTACATCTTTAGACTTGCCTCTCAAAGTGGCAATAGAGTCCCAAGCTTTTGATCTTGCCATCATTTGATCATCCCCAACACTTTGATTTATCTGCAACCCGAATCCTTTTCTAGATAACAAAGATTGATTCCCCTCTTCCTTAGTGTACGTTTGATTCGGATTGAAGAATGGAGAGAGAGAAGATTGAGGGGCGTTTGGCTCATGGAATTGAGAGAAATTTCCTTGGGGCATTTGGAGTGGTGGAAGCTTGTCGATTTCGTGCTTTGTGGCATCAAGCAACCAATCTACAACCTTGCTAGGTTGGCTAAGACCGAGCCTATCTTGGAGATCGTATAATTGGATTGCAGTTGGCACTGAAAGCCTAATCCTTCGGTCTCTCAATCCCCTAATTGTGCAAACCTTGCTATGCCTATCTTTTCCTCCAAAGGAACGTGAGACACGAACGATTCTTGGATTTTTGAACGCAGACCATTGTCTTGAGCTAGATGATGAGGCCTTAGAGAACTTGCTTTCATTGGAGCCACCTTCTTGTTTTGCCTGAAAATCTTTTTCTCTTGAACTTGGAATCATCTTAGTTCTTTCATCATTAAGCTGCAAAGTATAGATGAACCAAAAACATGAAATTGTCTTCATTTGCTAGCTTAAATTTTATCTTTCACACATGTTTTGTCTCAACTAGAGTACACTAATTATAAACATTATAGCAATGATCTTTAATTTGCAACAATTTGTTTCTTTTAATTTTAATTATCAATGGAATTTATCATTCCAAAAGAAAAATAAAATTTGTTTGCAACTTATACTTATAACACTCTTAATAAAATAAATTAAAAAAAAAACATTATGCATAAAAATACTTTCTCACTTAGATAACCATGATAAGATCGAATGATTAATTCCCATCTTCGAAGGAACTGACTTATAGTAGTTAAATAGGAATCACATAAATTTATGAGTTTTGAATTGTTCATGGGTGAGTATATATAAACAAGTTTTCTTGTGGATTACATTCATTGAATTCAATATAAAGTATCGTATTGAACAATTTTTAGGGTTACTGATTGCAGAAAACATCATTCAAATCTATACAAATTAATCAAACATACATAAAATCAGTCCATAAAAGCAGGGAGAATTCAAAGAAGATATACATGTACATGACCTCTAGCTAGTAGTACTAGAATTATAAAATCAAGAACTATGTTGCAAATGACTAGTGAAAATCTTTCAGTTTTCCATAGAACAAGTGAGATCATGAGATGAACAACTTACATTAGATGGAAAATCCATGTTTCTTGAAGCCGATCAATATATGAGTCTTGATAATAAAGCATACCCAAGGAAGGAGAGCAGCCCTCAATGATAACATAGTCCTCTTTAAAGTCTAGTCTTAAATCCAAATGAGCTGTGTAAATGGTTTCTGTTAAAATCAAATTCATATAATATAGATAGCAAGGTTTATAAACAAGTTACAATGTTGGGAGAGAAAAGAAAAAGATGCTAGAATCTTACCGCGGCATGTTGCAAGAAAGAAAAAAAAGAAGACAAAAAAAGGCCCAAAAAAAAAAAAAAAAGGTATGGCATGTTTTCGACCACGTACGCGCGTCGAACCTTTTTTTAATGTTGAAATAAAAAGAAAAAAAAATTTTGTTTCATACAAATTAAATTCTATATGCTCATACCACATACTGAACAATCAGAGACTTAATAGTGAAGTGCTTTTGGTCATCTATGGTGATATGATATGTATATGTGCATGAGTGAGATAGACAGTTAACTTCAAAGGGGACCATACAATACATATTGTAGAAAAAGAAGGTTAAAATGCTTTATTGACAATTACTAATAGCTTTATCTTTTATTTCCACATAGCATGGGGTTGAAGAGCATGCCTAGCTCAATAAAAAGAAAGCATGATGTTGAACCTTTCTTTCTTTTCTTTTCTTTTCTTTTCTTTTCTTTTTTTTTTTTTATAGAACTAATTACGTACATACATTCTAAGTCTTTTTTTCTTTTTACTTTTTTGAATATATCATACATACATTCTAATTCAAATGACCTATTTTGTGTGAAGTTTACAACAAACGTAAATTGTTCTATTTATGGAGGATTGATTTATTGATAATTTAATGTGAAATGGGTACAAATTAGAGAAAATGAATTATGAATTAGATGTGAAATTAATGGGATTTTAATAGAAATTAAAGAAAATGAATTAGATAAGTTGAAGCATGGATGGGTGTCCCAAAGATGTGGTCGATCTATGGTATTGGAGATTCATCAGTTGGATGAGATGATAAGTAGCCAGCTAGCTTATAGAGGAGGGACCAATATTATATAGGGTTCTTAATTAAAAGCTTCCACTTAGTACTCAGAAAGGACCACAAATATTTGGCAGTAAGATTTGGAGGCAGCAACTTGGCAATTTAGTTCACACTTCCTCTTTTTTTATATATATATATTTTGTTAAAAAAAAAATATGTGAACAAAAAATATATATATATATTTGTGATTCTATACATAGACAATGCCTAGCTTAATTGCATAGATTTTTTAAATTTTTTTTTGGCTAAGAGCTTGCATAGATTTCATCAGAAGATGCCGATTGCCGACAATCTGGAATTTTTCTTTTTGCCTATGAGACAACATTGAATACTATGCCAAAAGTTCATAAGAGTCTCAATCATGGAAGTACTTTCCTTCATTATATATTACTATCATGAATGGAATTCAAATACACCGAATTATATTATAATGATTTTTGGCTAATTAGAGGGTGTAAACAAAAGTTTAAGGTGAAAGAATTCACAAGATCGGCCCTACAATTCTGTGAAACAAGAATCTATGTATATAGTAGTACTTAGTCAACCACACACACAAAAAAAAATACTGAATAAAGAAGAAGAAAAAAAAAAAACTGCTTCCCAAATCATGAAAATGAGAACCATGCATGATCTTGTTATTCATACTATGTTAGAAGAGAAACAAAAAGGTTTCCATTTGCTTCTCTGATGTGTGTGTGTGTGTGTGTGTGTGTGTGTGTGTGTGAGAGAGAGAGAGAGAGAGAGAGAGAGAGAGAGAGAGAGAATTAGAAGAGAAACAAAAAGGTTTCCATTTGCTTCTCCGATGTGTGTGTGTGTGTGTGTGTGTGTGTGAGAGAGAGAGAGAGAGAGAGAGAGAGAGAGAGAGAGAGAGAGTTCTTTTCTTCTAACTTACCTTAACAACAAAAAGAAGAATATAAGAATCTGAGAAGGGTTCGAGCTGATGATCAGCTGCTTAGGGCTTTAGCAAGCTGCAGTTGCACATGTCATCAACAGATCACAATGGAATGCTTTATTCTATAAACTTGAAACTCTAAGAACTAGAAACCCTATAGCTATACACCCTAAAACCTTAATTTGCTGCTTAGTGGAACCAATTCATCATTTCTTGTATTTCCTACACACACAACTTCTATTACAGAAATGTTTGGTTCTGCGCTAAAAAAAAAACACGTGAATATGAATATTCTTCTCTCCCAGGGTCCCATTGTTTACACCCCACAAGAAAAATTTTCACCCAAAAAAAAAAAGAAGTAAAAATAGTACTAACAGATAGAGAAGAAAACCACCCATCTCTAGCTCTTTCATGATCATGAAATGGTACCAACTGCAGTTTTCTCTGTGTACGTATATATCCATAAAATTATCTAGCCTGCTTGTTCTGGGTATGTCACTAATTAAAGGTCTATTTACAGAAATGTTTGGTTCTCGCTAAAAAAACCACGTGAATAAGAATACATTTTTGCTCACCCCAAATTTGTGTATCGATATATGCTCACCACCCTTTTTCATTGACTAATGCAGTTAATTCTCATTTGAGAAACTAGAGAAGTGTCATTCACTATGTGAGTGCAAGAGATAGGAAGTGGGTTTGGGTAGTTGAGGGAAGTTATTTTTTAAAAAAATTTAGTCAATAAGAAAGGAAGGTGAGCAAAATATGAATAATTTTAGGGTGCGCAAAATTACATTCATTGGCTATAGGTCATGCACGCGCATGTACAAGGATGGGCTTAAAAGACCTAAAAATATCTCCTCCGAGTGTGTACAGGTAAAGTAGGGAAAAAAATGGAGGGCATCCCGAGGAGGGTTGAAACAGTGTGATTTAATTTTTGGGTACAACAAGCTGTAATTATTGATAATCAATTATAAATGGTCCCTAGATTTTAGACACCACTGTCTTTTGTTCAGGACAACAAAAACTCAATCGGCTAAGTGTAGTGACTTGTCTCTCTCACTCCCCTCTCTCCCCCAACAAAAAGGAAGTATCTATCTACATGACACACACACACACACACATATATATATATATATACCTGTATATATTTGTATTGGACAATCGATGAAAATGTTGCATGAAGTGCTCCAACTCTTTGGTGCAATAGAAATGTCAAAAAGATCTCTAGGCATTGCATAGTCATAAGATGATTGAATTCTTTGAGGGTATTTTGTTGGACATGATCATTAAAGGCATCCAAAATTACGGAAATTTTTTTTTTTTGAATTAAGCTTAAATTTGAAAGCTAGAGAATCCTAATTAAAAACCCGTCAATTTCTGCATAAAAATAGAAAATTCCTAGAAAGAGTTGTTAAAAGGAGCAGAAATTTCCAAAAACAGCCAAAATACATTATTTGAGTGAAGGGGCGGAGACAGGAATTTTGGTGAGGGGGCCTAGGCTATACGGGGTTCGGGAGCAGCGCCCCCGAGGCAATTTTTTGGGGTTTATTTATACATAATTGACGATTTTTTTTGGGTCTACTTGTCTATAATTGTGATTTTTTGGAGATATGCTTATAATGTAAGTCTATTCAGTGACACATAAATATTGTATAGTGTCTTTCAAAATTTTAAGGGGGCCTATTTCTAAAACGCATAAAATTATCACACTAAAAGTGTAATTTTTAAAATTTTAGGCGCATTTCCTTTGAATTGTATATACCTATATATCAATATATATGTAGTTGATAGCACTAAATTGGGTCTTGGACCCCTTTGAAGGCCTAAATATAAGTTGAGGAGGGCCTAAACATAAATTGAGGGGAGCCTAAATGTAAAAAACTAAAAAAAACTTAAGATAAAATTTTAATTCTCAAAATCTCAGAGTGGCCTGGGCCCCTCGTCCCTATGTACCTCCGCCAGTATAATTTTGAGATGTTATTGTGGAATTTGGCTGAAAAACAACTCAAACATATGCCACGACACAGCGACTACTTCTGTTCCTTGAACCATTTCGGCTCCAATTTTGGGCCTTCTGGGAATTGTTTGTCTTCCCTAGCTATATATATATATATATATATATATATTGAATGAAATCCTTTGTTGTTCAAAAACTAAGGCATTTTCGGCTTTCCCCGAAGGATCAAACTTGTATGAGAATTCTTCCTCAACTTGTTTGGCATCACTATTACTATTCCCTCGGTCCCAAATAAGTGAACTTTTTGGGAATTTCAATTATGTTTAAAGAAATTTATTTTGGTGCATGTGTTTGAAATATTTAATTTTCAATATTCCATTATTGAGTACTACTAATATGTAGTTTATTGAATATTAATATGATTTCTTGCATGGAATATTAAAAGGGTAAATTAATAATGTGACAGGTAAAACACATTGACTTGCCAAAGATGATTCTTTTTTTTTTTTTTTTTAACAGCAAGAATTATTCGCATTAAAAAGCCAAAAAGGCAAAGGTTACATGCATAGCAAAGCAGCCCAACACCATAAACACCCAAAAAGAATCCAAACCAAACCCTTCAACACCAAAAACAAGGTCAACATCAAGCACCATTACCACCCAAAGATAATTCTTAATCTGGGACATCTCAAAATAAAATTAGGGATTCTTAATTTGAGACGGATCGAGCATTAATATGTGTACATAATATATATATATATATATGTTTATGTGTGTGTATTTTTGAAAGAAAATGCTGGATGAAATGCACCAACTCTTTGTTGCAACAGAAAGATTAGAGAACCTAGGGATTGTCAAAAAGAATTTGGAAAAAACAAGAAAGGACACAAAAAAGAAACAGGCCGATCGAGTAACGCCAAATGCCTCCACTTTGCCATTGTACCAAAGGATTTGAATTCTTCCAGGTGATTAATTTCTAGATAGGACCCTCTTTATTCACGGTTTGGGTCAAATAAAACTGGTTTTTTTTTTTGTTTTACTACAAGCTTCCTACTTTTTATTTTTATTTTCAGAATTTTCAATCTGCAAATTATGTATTTCACATATTATTTTTGGCTTAACTGGCAGTCCTGAAAGCTCTGACAAATTGAACATTTGCCCTCTGAATTGGCAGGCTCGTGAATTTGAATTCCGATATGGTCTTAAATTCAAGCCATGCTCACCATCTTATCCATATGTTGTAGATCTTATAGGTTGGAGGTTAACTCTAACTTTAATTAAATTGAAACTATGGGTCGGTTTGAATTGGCTCTAGATCGATTTGTGTTTAGACAGAAGCGGAATCCTAATTATTAAAGTACCATATGAACAAATGGAAAATTAAGTATGTTTACCCATATGTTCAAGTTAAATCACATCTGCACCTGTTTTCAGCCAAAACTTGCTTCTAATTGGCTTCTAATATGTTTCTTTTTGGGTCCCAAGCTGCACATTGGGCCCAAAACGCATATGTATGGAATGTTTGAGAAGTGAATATTCTTAAGTATGGCTTATGAATTTTACTGTTGCTTTTTGTGTTTTTCCCCTGCATTTTGTGGTAGCTATTGAATTAATGTGTTATAAACGGTACCTTTAGGCTCCTTTTATATGGCCGTAATGAATGATGAAAATGGGTATCCTATTCCTATTAGTGAATTTCAAAAGTTAAAACATTCATTGCAATTTTTTTGCTATTAATTGTTTGACAAGTTGAAATGAATTGGAAAATAATTAATCTCGTGTGGCCTCCAACACGACTTGATGGCCACGATGATTTCTTCGTCATCGATCAAGGGGTTTACATGAGTCCCACTGAATACTAAACTGTGGTGGCTGTCATAGGAGTATGACAATCGCATGAGATAATTCTTTTCAGAAATTATGCCGGAGAAACATATGGCATTCCCAGTATAAATTATTCATATTCAATGATTAACGAAATTTTCAACTTCAAATCTTCCAAAATGGTGTAAACATGGTTTGTTGGTCATTGGTACAACATTTTTTTTTTTTTGAACAGCAGATTTCATTGATATAGTTAATAAAGCGATAATCATCGGTATTTACATTTTCAACGTCTAAAACCCCAAAACCAACAGACCCGGTTCCGTTATGAAACACACTCCATTTGAGAGTTTCATCAAAAGAACCTCAAAAACCACCCCAACAGAGAGAACAATAATCGTAATAAAACCCCTTGCATATCCCAATACACAAGACCAACTATTTAAAGGATTGACATGAAGCAATGCAAAAACCCATTACCATGCAGAGATAGTACCGCCCCCCATCAGCCTCATCCTCATTAGCAGTTTGCAAGACAGCAAAAACAAAAGCTGTACCGCCTCCGATCCGTGCAGAGATAGTACAAAGTGCCCCAGAATTTAGCTTTGTGTACCAGCCCTGAGCTGAATAATGAACTAGTTGTTGCTAACCGAAACTAACCGTGGATTGAAAAGAAATTCTCTCCACTTGACCCATGCACAAACTCTCTGAGGTAAAAATTAGAAAACCATACTAGATGTCCAAAATCACGCAGACTCCGAAAACCCCAAAGTCCCCAAAGTTCCCTAAGCATACAATACAAAAGACCCATGACAAGAAAAGAGAAAAACAAATCCCACAGCAGACAATACAAAAACACATGACCCGAAAAAAGAAAAACACCACCCAGCCCGAAGGAAAACACACACCAAAAAATTCACACACATCACAAAGAGATAGACGCTAACCAGACCCAATAGAAAAAAAAAAAAAAAAAAACCTCCCAACTCAAACAGAAAACGCACTCCGAAGACCCTTACCAACCAAATGCCAATCAGAAGATTGAAAAAGTTGAAAAAGCAAACTAAAAGATAGAAAGCTGAAGAAATAAACTCCCTCATTCCCAACTGCATTCAGCTTCTTAAAGCCATGCCACGAAAGGGGACACTCTATACACTCCGCCTTTGGCTAGAATATCCGCGGCGGTGTTTGCTTCTCTGTTAATGTGCTCGATCCGGAACGCCGCAATGTCTTCAATGCTGTCAATTAGGTTATGAATTTCATTCAAAATGAAATGGTATCTCCAACATTCGGACGAATCTCCCTTGATCCATGAGATAGCCGTTTTCGAGTCGCTTTCCACCAACAGGTTTGTACCTCTTAGATTAACTCTCCCACAAAACATCCTTAGGCCCTCTCGAATTGCAAGCAGTTCGGCTTTATTCGATTCTTGCACTCCAATTGGGACCGAAAAACAAGCAAGGATGTATCCTCTATCATCCCGAAATACACCCCCAATACCGGCGGGACCTGGTTTTCCTAGCGCCGAGCCATCGACATTGAGTTTTATGAAGCCAATAGGTGGAGCAGTCCAGCCAACACCCGCACGAACAGTAAGCTTTGAGACGTTGCTGCATGCCTCCTTGATATTAATCATCATATCTGAAATTGCTATATTTGACATGTCTACATTCACTTTAAACCACCACACTAGAAATAATTTAATGGAGTGTAGTGTATTGTCTTCATTATAAGTGCCTCCCTTGAAAGATATATGGTTCCTGACCTGCCAAATCGCCCAAACAGTAGCAAAAAACACTAGTTTCCACGCCTCTGTGTATTTTTTCTTCGGGCAAAGAGCTGGCCACATGTTCCACCATTGAAATAAGGAGTTAGGCAAGACTGAAGTTACCTCCCACCAGCTACAGACCTTTCCCCATATTAACCACGCTTTATCACATAATAATAACATATGATCTATCGTCTCCGGATGTGGTACAACATACCACTGCATGTGGTATAATTGATAATATTTGATAATTAAATTTGAAATTCAAGTATAGCAATATTACTCATTGTTTAAATGGGCTTTTCTTTCTATCTAAAGATAATCATAGTATTGATTCTTAAATTTTTTAAATTGGTTTGGATTGTAAGAAAAGGCATAATTTTTTCGGTTAAGTAATTAATATCATAATATGTGTGAAACTATTGGAGAAGTCTTCATTGAGTTCCATATGATGAATTACTTTGCTTCTGATGTAATCAGAGCAAAATATGAATCTGTAATGAACAAACCACATTTCTTTGTAACCTTAGTTTTTTAAGTTTCCAACAACATTTAGTTTCTTTTAAATTCTTTCTTCTTCTTTTTTTTAGTAATCGGGGTGTTCGGGCCAGTTTAAGCACACATCGACTAATCTCGAGAGGCCCTGAGTCACCGGATAAATTCTCCAGTGACCACGCTCCTTATATATGACTCAACACTAAATCTCTTGAATAGTACACCCAAAAAACTTACCACTCAGCCACAAAGGAAAGGATGTAGTTAGATTCTTTTAAATTCACCATGTTGTTGTATATAAGATAAGTGAAAAATGTAGACAATATGAAATAAGTTAAATTCTCTGAGACCAAGACTGGGGGACTAGCTAGATGCCATTGGGAAATTACTATCACCATCACAATTATCAGCCTTAGCTATCATCACAGTGACCCATTAATTAATGAGATCAGTCTGATGTATGTGTGTGTATATATATATGTGTGTGTGTGTGTGTGTGTGTGTGTGTGTGAGAGAGAGAGAGAGAGAGAGAGAGAGAGAGATCCTCCCCTAGCATGTTCCTTGGAATGAGAATAACACCATGGATTGGATAGATGCCCTATATAGGCTATATAGAATAAAAATGATAGAAGAATTAGGGGGAGAGCAAAACAAAAAGAAAAAAAGAAAAGGAAGGAGTAGATTTTAATTAAGGAAATATGTATACATGGAAAAGTCTATGATACGTTCTGGTAGTTTAGGACGTTACATCCTAGTATTTTGATGCTAAAATGTTGTATTTGAGAGCATTTTTACTCATCTAATTTGGTTCACCGTTGCTCACTCAGATCTGCACTGATTGACATGTGCCCCATTTCATTCTCATTATGTCCATGCACCATCAACTGGGTGACATAATTACTGGAATAACACACATAAATCACCCATAAAGACGTGAGTGAGCAATGATGAACCAAAATTGGGTGAACAAAAATGCTCTCGTTGTATTTCGATGTTCAAGTTTATATTGTTTGCACCAACCGGCAGACCAAGTAGCAGAAATATAATGCTTTATTGATGTCTATTGTCTATTGCCTATTGGGCCTCCAATGCCAATATTTTAATCAGATTCTGCTTCTCAGTGTGAGCGCCAAGATTTGGAGCCTCAATAGTCGTGAACTAGTATCCAACATATGTGATGATGGTTACTGGGGTCTTGGGGTCTTGGGAGCTGGAGTGTCACTATATGAGTAAACATGGTGCTCTTTGTTTTTGTTTTGAGTGGCTTTCCATGTGGTGGGCTGAGGTTTGTTTCTGGGCATTTGGGGGTAATCTGTAAATGAATTTGTAAAGTAAGGGATATAGGGTTGCTTAAGCACAGATTTTGGATGTTGTTGATATAATGTTTAGTTAGGGGTTTTTTGGGATTGACATGTAATTGCCAGAGATATTAATGAATATAAAGTTGCTGCTGTTCAAAAAAAAGTTTATATTGTATGCAAAATAATGGTTTTAACAAAATAAAGTAATTTTTTTAAAAGTCTAAGTGATTTTCAAAGTTACAACAATTGGCACCAAACTATAACATTTCGACACATGATATCAAATGCTGTAACTCAAAATGTATGATACATCATAAAATGTATGATAGAAGTTCTCTACATGTGTACATATATTAGTGTATGTATATATGAGAAATTCTACAGTGGAGCAAGGTGATTTCGCTGGTTTCGCTCCACCTGGGGCGAAACCACTGTCCATGTGTCACACATGGATTAGGGGAAATAAGAAAAAGCTGACACAATTAATGCTATGTTGGTTGGATTTTTTTTAGCACGTTTGAACCTTTCTTATCAACGTTTGTACCTTGATTAGCTTAGTTTGGACATTTCTTAACTTAGTTTGTACCTTGACAAAGGCTAAGCAAAATGAGAAAAGCTTAATGCAATTAATCCTTCTGGCACGCAATTAATACTGTCGGTTGGACTTTTCTTAGCAATGTTTGTACCTTGATTAGTTAATTAGTTTAGAATTTAGATCTTTCTTAGCTTCGTTTGTACATTTGTTATTTGCAAACAAATGTCAAGCAATTTGTTATCAAGGTTCAAACAGTTCCTTAATAAAGTCCAAATATTGCTTAATAAAGTTCAAAGAGCATAGTCCAAACGTTGCTTATAATAAAGTCCAAAATTTTGTAAAAAATGTACAAAGTAATTAACCAATGTTCAAAATCATCTTCGTCACATGTCATGCACGCAAAAATGATAGCTCAAACTTATCTAAATGCCAAAAAAATTTCCATGGGGGAAACCGGCCACTTCACCCCTTATAGAATATCCAATATATATATATACACACACATATCTATACTATTATATAATGGGAGAGGTAGGGTTGCCATACACTTTTACCTATCAATCATATTTACATTAAACGCAATAAGTTTTGTTATATAAAAATATAAATACAAAAGGACTAAAATGTCATAGAAATGTCAAAAAGTAACTGCTAAAAACCAACTAAGAAACTAACTGCCACGGTTTTCTTTTTCCCGCCAGTTGCAAAAAAGAAATGTGGAGCATTCCACAATTGTGCCTTTACCCAATTTAATTGTCTATCCCCTCTCTGTAACCCCCTTACTGTTCAAACCTCTTCATTTTTAATCTGGTAAATATATTTATGTATATGCATGTATCCATATATACATGTGAAATGTCGATTCTTTACCGAGTTTTGTTAACATAGTTTGTCTTTGGAAGAGTTTAGGAATGAAGTGCAAGAAAGAGCATTGAAGTCTGGTTTTGTAAGTGAATATCTATCACCAACATAAAATTACTATTAATTGTTCTCTAAAATTTCTCTTGGATATGGATTTTTCTAAAATTGGTTTAACATTAAAGAACTACAGTTCTAAGTTAAATTAATTTCTCTACAGTGGCCATGCATGACTTTCTCTACAGTGTACACGCAATGCGTGTGCCCGACTACTAGCAAGGCCGTCCCTAATTGGGCCAAGCGGTTGTTTGGGGTCTAAACAATAAGGGTTTGTTTGGCCTTGGAATAAGGCATTGTTTGGCCAAAATGCATGTATTATATATAAAAATATGGCCAAAATAGGGCCTAAAAAATTAGTGTCTTATATATACATGTATTACACATATAAATAGGACCAAAAAAGGGCCTAAATTTTTTTTCTTGGCCTTGGAATAAGGCCTTGTTTGGCCAAAATACATGAATTATATATCAAAATAGGGCCTAAAATATATATGACCTTATATATATATATATATATATATATGATATATAAAAATAGGACCGGAAAAGGGCCTACAAAAATACTTCTCATATTCGCTTAGAACCTCATGTGAATTTCCCAATGGCCCTGACTACTAGTATATTAGAATGGAAGAATGATCTCATTCCTGATCACCAAAAAAAAAAAGAAGGATCCAAAATTTCTCTGTTTCTTAAAATTTCTGATTCTGTCATTTTCTCTACTGAGGCAGTTACTACTCTTACATGCTGCATATGCTGGTAGCGACAGTACTGCGAGTCCCCTGGACTAGAAGAGAGAGAGAGAGAGAGAGAGAGAGAGAGAGAGAGAGCAATGATAAATGCGTGCTGCCAATAATGCAAAATATGGCAGAGAAAATGAAATGCATGTCCTTGTGGCTCCCCTGCATGCCTCTCTCTCTCTCTCATGAAGAATAGCTTGCTTATTCAAAGGTCAATTAAGGCTTGGTTGAACTATTACTAATTTGATTTATTTATGTAATCCCCTTGGTTGTCATGGCAATAGTTTTTTTGGGGTGATTAACTGATGAGGTAAATTGTGTTGAAGAAAAAAACAATCATTGCATGCAATAGTTATCAACATCATACATAAACACCAATCTCCCTATCAATCTCATTTTTATACTATTAAATTAATTAACGTAAAATAATACATTGGTTGCTTCATATATATGGTGAAGTTTGGGACATGGTGCACATGCACCTTAATACCTTATATTTACTTGGGTCCCATTTGGATTGCCATTTGCTTATTAAATAATACTATTCAAAAGTAAAATTCTTTTATATATAATAGAAACTCAAGAAAAAATAAAGAAAAATTGGTCGCAAAAGTTAGAATTTGGTATTTTATTTTTACAAGGGTTCCCAATCCATATTGTTTTCTTTTCATTTTTTTTTTCATTAAAATATCCATAGCCAAACATATCCTTAGGGAAGCAAGAGTGATAATTGGGCCTATTTAGGTAGAAGCAGAAGCCTAATCACACCTTCCACGGAAATTTTTAAAAGTCCATTAATCCCAAACAAAATATGCTTTTGAGACTCCATCTAAAATTCTTCTTAAAATTAATCCGAACATCATAATTTCTACATAATGTCTCTGAAAATCACATTATGTGACCATCACACTTTGTGATGACCCATGTGATCTCCTCATTATTAACATATATAAGTCCTACATGCATGCATGAGATTGACAAAATAATTCAATTATAGTGAGAGTCACACAAATGTGACGATCACACCATATAATTTCTGGCCAAAGAGGACTGGCCTCGATCACACACCCTTGAAAGCAACCCTATACATTGTTTGATACATATGTGACATTGCCCCGTTGCTTAGGTTGAAAGATTACAACAATTGACCAGAAACGCACGCACTGTCATGATAATATATAGTGGTCCTAAAGTTCAATGATCACTTAACAGAGAATCATTAGGGAGTTGTATATATATATATAATACTATAATTGCTTAAATTCATTGACATTTATATTAGTCATTCAATACATTCATAATTGCTTTGCGGTTATATCAACAATTAATCTTCTTCAATATTAGCTTTTAACTCGCGTGATGCGCGGATGAATGTGAAGATTCTATACGAATGTTGGTTAGTATTATTGATTTTTTAAAATTCAATGTACCGACATTGGTGCATGTTGTAGTAATTTTTTTTTTTTTTTTTTTTGCTAAAGTCCATTTTTTTTTCTTTTTTCTTTTTTTGCAGAAGAAACTACCCCTCCTTCATTTGTATATGTGTTTATACCGAGAAGTTATTCAGTGAGCCCGTCACGCCACGTCAGCATGGTGTGACCATTTAATTTTAATCACCCACTTGCCTCTTATTTATAAGGAGATTATGACAAGTGGTTAGTGGAATTTCAAATTTCAAATATGATAACCACTTGTCATGATTCCCCTAAAAGGAGGGGGCAAGTGGGTGGTTAAGATTAAATGATCACACCACATCAGCATGCTGACGTAGCGTGACGGGCTCCCTGAATAATTTCTCGTTTATACCATAAAATATAATTATACTACTATATAATAATAATAATTATTATGATTATTATTATTATTATTATTATTATTATTATGAGCTCTTTTGGCTTGCCATGGAAGTCATTTGGAAGCTTTGTTACAAGACACTTGTCATCATAGGAGGACATCAAATGTGGTTACTTAAATATCAATGGTGATGGAGATATATGGAAGTCACTTGAAGACACTTGTCATTGTAGGAGCATCTCTCACTAATTGATAGTTAACTACTTGGAAGTTGTAGGAATTTAAATTGTTAGTTAATGTAATAGGAAGGAAATGTTCAAATTCAAATAAGTAGTTATGTAATTCATCTATAAATAGATATTGTGTACTCATTGTAATTGGTCCTTGACCACACAAACAATTGCATTAATATATCTACTTTATTTTCTTTATCTATTCGGCCACCATGACCATTAGTTTAGGTAATTTAATTTAGCATAATTAGGAGTAGTGTACCTTTACATTGTTGTGTTTTGGTGTTACTTAGAATTTCTTTTAGTTTGTCTTACCAGTTACTGTTCAAAGTAGACATTTTATTTTGTTAGAAGCTTTTTATTCCTTTACATTTCAACTACTAAAGTAGAGGCTTATAGTTACTGCCTTGTCATTTCGAATTGTTCACTTCAGTGTCATTTTGAACAGTTCATACCCACACCTTCGAATAAGCTTCGAAGGCATTTCATTTGGTATTTCATTTCACACGATAAAAGTCCTTGTTAAGGCATCGAACGCCACCACAATCTCCCTGGTGAGGTGCAGTTTGGATACTTATCAAATCACATACATTGGCAACTTGCTTGCATGGCACGCTCGCACACTTATAAATTTTCCAACCAAACAATATGTCGCGCTGATATCAGTGTCAAAATTTATTTTATTTTTTTAATTATTAAAAAAAAATCCTTTTTCGAAGAAAAAAAACTTTAATTTTAAATATTTTTTTTTGTGTGGCTTACTTCAACTTTTGAAATGTCTCTAAATAATTTTTAGAGACATTTTCGTAGACTGTGTCTTAATTACTCTGTTTCAAAGACATTTCTTCCAAAATATTTATGAATTTTTCAGACAAAGACGTTTTCTAAGAAATGTATCTAAATTTTTGGTTTCAGAGACATTTCTCTAAAAAAAAGAAAAAGGAAAATTCAGAGACATTTTGTCCCGAAAATGTCTCTAAAATTTTCACTTTTAGAAACATTTTAAAAGCTAGTTGATGTCAGCCAAAAATAAATATGTTTTGGAAAAAAAAAATAATCATAAAATTGGTCGCTGGCGTCAGCCCAACAGATACAGCGGGTTTTTTTTCTCTCAAGAAACATTGAGGACCTTAAAAGGTGTTAAAAACTTTGTAGAACTATTTAATCAAATATTACTGGCCAAAGACCTAGTTAGTAATATTCTAAGAATTTTGAGGTTTTACAATTATACAGATTTATTAAGGAAAGTGCAAAGACGAAAAGATATGGAAGGTGATAGGTATTTTTTAATGTTATTACTTTTTTAAATAATTAACATGGTAAAAAATTTGAGTTGATGACACATAACTTTGTCCCAACATCTAAGAAAAGTTATTTATGTTGGGATCTGTTTGTCATATATTTTTTTTTTATAAATAAATTGCAATATTTTGGTACCAAACAATAATGTATCATAGAAGCACGAAGTTAATGCCAAAGCATGAAGATCTTAGCAATATGCTGAATACACAGCACAAACACTCCACTTGTTTCAATGTAAAATATTTTATTTTTTTTTTTTTTTTTTTTTTTTTTTTTTGGAAAACATTAACAAACGGAGGGCAAGTTCCGAATTTACATGCTAATTTCGTCAGCCCGGCCCCGGCTTCGTTTCATTGAGCTTGGGCCGGTGGACTTGAGAGGATTTACCAGGCCACGTTTTGAGTAATGAAGGCCCAGCTCTTACCCACGGGCCATGGTCCAGCTCATTTTCTTTTCTATTTTTTTTTTAACACATATGTTGGCAATTGTCTAGTTTTAAATGTATTTGTTAATAATTCCCACAAATGAATTGAAAAACTAACCCAAAAAAAAAAATGGAAATGTAAAAGAAATAAAACTGAAATAAAAAATTTATTAGATACATTGGAGAACCAATCATCATTTGATAATAAGAGACACCCAACTCAATGTATCCAATAGAAATGTCCATTGTGTTTCCAATGTTAGAATTCTACACAATCATACGGTTGAAGTGCTTCATTTCCTTGTCATACTCACCTTGTAATCAAGAATATCCCAACTCAATTCCCAAGAAATAAATTGATGATCCTTATAACCCATCGACCAAAATCATGTATCCGCAGCTGACAGTATTAAGAATAATACGTAGAATATCACAAGTTACTTTCAGATTCTTTTCTTACCAAAGTCATTTGAAATTCATTTTAGAATGTAATATTCTAATTTAAAAACCAAAGTAAGAGTAATATATATATTCATTTGAGCTTCCTAGCCTAATAATATTCTTTTAAAATCTTCCTCCATAGAATAAAAAAAAATATTTACACAACTATCATATAATCAAATTATTTTTCATTAATAACTTCTTTAAATAACAATTGAGATACCTATATTCATTAAAATCATTTTCACCAATTTTCCCCTTTTACCCAATTTGGGTCAAATCCAACTACCTCCTTTTTATCAAAATATTTTTTTTAAATACTTCTTGATTCACAATAAATCAAATTTTTTTTTTCCTTCCACCCAAAGATGATTTCAAAACATTTTCTACTCATTTAAACATATATAAGCTCACTTAATGTCATTCGAATATTTTAGAAATTTTGAATACATTATTAGTAGCTAAATCCAAAGTCTGAAGGTTTCTAATGATATACTAGGATACTTGACAATTGCTACAGTGCAGTGCAATAGTCAGATCTCGATTACTTACATATAAAGTACAAAGAAATAATAAGAATACTATTACCTGATACACATGGTAGTTGAACGGAGCTTGGAGTAGTTTGGATATCAAAGAGATATACTTATTAAATTTGTAAACCCATTTTCAAATGCAGATCTCTGATAGACAATTCTGATACCCCATATAGCCAGTCAACCTAATTAGTTATTCGTACAACACTGGTACTCGGTCTTGATCACAATCAACCATATTCTTAAGTAGAAAAGAATAATTCGTAACCGTAGTGACACCCAATCGATAGAAACACAATGGAAATGTCTGTTACTTTTACTTGACCCCAACTCTACTATTCATGCTGATACGTTGGAGAACCAATGATCATTTGATAATAAGAGACATCCCAAGATATAGAAATAAATAAATTTATGTTGAGAGATTCCTCAACAAGTCAATATAACCCAAATAGAGTTGAGAGATTCCTCAACAAGCCCTGATAACTCAAACGACTGGATAAATCCCCAAACATCATATCACCTCGACAAACCCAATATTTCACCCTCAATCCCATGAAAATATATAAGGAGCTCGATAAATACTCCCAAAGATCATTACCGAATAAATGGAGAAATAAGAGATAACAATAATACCATATCTGCTCATGATACCCATATAAACCATAAGAAATCCAGATCGAATTCCTCAAACTATAATATTTGAATACTAAAAGACCAACCGTAAATAAAGAAATCCAGATATCAAATTTCTTGGCAAAAAATAAGAAGGAATCTTCACTAATAATAATACCCGATAATATTCGGGAAGAAATCCATACCCACAATCATAACCCAATACTCAATAACCCTTTATCAAGTCAATACCCTTGATAAAATAATACCAGTCAAATCATTTCAGAAGACTAACTTAACTCTTGATTTCTGAACCCAAATTTCACAAATATTCCTAAACTCGGATTTTTCTTACTGAATTCACAATCCCCCTTTCCAAATGAATCAATTCAACACATAGGAAAACATTTCCCTTTATACTCCATTTTCCATAATGAAGCTTTAACCATCTCTCCACATATTATAATATGTAGGATGTATGCAACATGATATGCATGCTCAACAATATTTAAATCACGTGTTGTAAACATGTATGCTTCTACATGTAGCTATGTGTTATGATTATCAAATGCATACTCTTTTTTTATAATTTTTTTTTAAATTTTTTTTTTTTTACGCGTCGTATTCGTCTCTCGTCCCCAAAGGCTCTAACCTATTGCTCTAACCTATTGCTCTGATACCAAAATTTGTCACACCCCAACCCGCCCCTTGCGAGTTAGGACACGTGTAACAAAGCCAATGATTAAACAATCATTTTAACGTTCCAAAGATAAACATTTTGATTGAAATATCAGGGGTAAAGTATCTTTTATCAAACAAATTAATAAAAAGAAATAAATAGAGTTTTAAAACCGTCAAATGGTACTTGGGCAAAGTTTCCCCTATTACAGTACCATTCACCCTATTTTCATAAACTATTTTAACCCTTGTAGCATTTACTTTAAATATTCAAAAACATACTAAAAGCCCAACTAAATATATAAATATTACAACTCATTCAAACATTTATTTCTAAACATATTTAAAATCATAAATTGCAAGCTTACAACAAGTCTATTTAAATTCTCACATGTAAATATATAAACAGCTAGACCCAGCCCCGTAGTCTCGATCATTTCTCACTGTGGTATTCATCTGAACCAGTGTGGTCATTAGCCACAAAAATCGAATAAGCTTTCGCTTAGTGAGTACGTGGTGCTAATCATGCAATTGGATTATTTAATGATTCATAACACCAATTAAATATTCACAACAATAAATGGTCGCAGGCGTGTCAAGTAATCAACCACCATCGTTCTGGACCCCTGATTCCGGGCCTTTCTCACTTTTTCCGTCGCATATAGCGAAATCACACTCATTCATTTGTGACCGTAGTCAATTCGTTCATGTGGTCGTCACCACTATCCCCTTTTCTCTGAGAATTTCATCATCTCTCTGTCCCTTATATATGGGCTAACTAATGGTGATTATCACTTGAGATGCTTTGACCCAAATAAGCACATAAGCAGCTCAACATGTCAACATGGCAATTTCAACATTTTAGACATGTTAGATACAAACTAATCACATGCTTTTCTACTTAATCAATAATTAAGCATTTAAAAACATTTAATAACAAATAAATAACATTAAATATTCAATTTTGGGATTAGGACACTCACCTCTATGAATTACCAAATAAGCTTAGAAACCCCAAATTTATCTTAGATCCAGCCCAAATATGAACTTGTGGTTAATCCTACATAATTTTGGTAAATTATATGTTACCAACCCATTTGAGTTACGAAAAATCTATCGATTAAACTGAAAATAAATTATACCAAAAGGTTAGACTTACCCCCACGAATCTAAATATGGCTTCGTATCGCGATTTAGACAACGTACGGTGGAGTTATGGCATTGAGAGGGCCGAAACCCACCCTTCCTCTCTCTCTTCTCTCGCGTCTCTCTCTGGTCTTTCAGTTCTTTTTTTTTTTCTTTCTTTCTTATCTTTTGTTGTTTTTTTTTTTCAACTAATATATATATATATATAATACACATCACCGCCGCCGCCTCACATGCACACACTTTCACGTTTGTCTTTCATTTTTTTTTTAACAAGATGAGATGGGAGATACTATAGTGCATCTCACCTCATAACAGTTCGATACTATTTACACTTACACCCCCAAATATTTTTAAAATCTTATTATAAAATCTTTTAATAATTATATTAACTATCCAATATCTAAATAAGTATGTGTCTATGTCACATATATGCCCCAAACGTGGTCCCAAATATTTTATGAAGGCACTAATTAGCCTACCAATTACGCCACATATCCAATTACGCCCTCACAAGAGTATCTAAACTGGTATCATAAATAAACATGAACAATAATATAATATTAAAGCACTTAGCATTTTATCAATTGAACAATCATAAGGCATCAATATGTATTATAATGTACACATTTACATTTACATGTCTACCATTTAATCACATAAATGCAATTTACTGAATCTGGACCTCCCATGGGTCCCATTTCACATCTCTCCATCTGTGCCCTTTATCAAGCACTTATCACATTGGGGTAACTGAATCTTACCCAAATCATCACATGTAATAATTTATATTAATTAATGCATGTCAAAATAAATATTACTACCTTTTTTCGGGTATGGGTATTACAAATAATGCCAATTTCTGGACCCATTTTTTCACACCAATGATAAAACCAATTGGGGAAAGTTTTAAGACCAGCTTTTATTATTTGATCATTTATTACAAAAAGTCAAGTATGACTTTTGGTGGGATTTTTATATAAAAATGCTTTATGCCAAGCTTCTAAGTAATCCCAGTAATTATATGTTGCTCCATTTATTTTTAAAGTTCTTGCTTGAGCAGGATTAAGACCCCATTGGTGAGCAAAAAGAACTTTTATAATATAACACTTAGAATGTGTTATAGGAGACTTTTTATCAGTTGGAACCAAATGAAAATGTTCAATTTGAACAGAACCTGTTTCCAAGAGAATTGCTTCAAATGCAAATCTAGGCTTAGATTCTTGGGTCATCCAATTATGCATGGTAAGAAATCTTTCTTTAAGACCCCAAGGATGTGGATTTATTTTTTCTTCATTTGAAATATCTTCTAAAACAAGAAAAGTTTCCAAAAACTGTTTTTGTTGGAAAACCACATCTTGAATTAGAATGTCCTTGGCAGAAGGTTTCTGCTGAGGACCAGCCTTGTTTGGCTAACTGGACCCTTTATTGGGCTGGGAACCCTTTTGTGGGTTTTTTGATGGCATTTCCCTTTGTTGGGACGCCGCTGAGGAAATTGAAATCCTCCTTTATCCGGAGGCTGCATCCTGTTTTTCCTGTAAAAATTCTCTAGTTAGAAAATCTGGTAGAGAATTTTGATCTCCTTTAATATATTCAATCTGAAAATCAAAAGCAGATAAATCAGACTGCCATCTAGCAAAAATTTGCTTAGAAACAAGATTTTTAACATCCTGTTTTAAGATATGTTTAGCAGCACTGCAATCTATTCTAAGAAGAAATGCTTGATTTAGTAGGTCATCTTGAAACTTAGTGACACACTGAACAATAGAAAATATTTCTTTTTTAATTGTAGAATAATTTTTTGAAGAACCTTTCCAAACACCAGAAGTGAAACGTAATAGTTCTTCTTTATTGGTCTTTGGATTCTTTTGTTTAAGAATTCCCCCATATCCAATATTTGAAGCATCAGTTTCAACAATTTTGTCCCATTGAGGATTTGCTAATCCGAGACATGGTAATTGTTTAACTCTAAGTTTAATTCTCTGAACAGCTTTAGTGCGTTCAGATGTCCATGGTAAAGGATTCTTTTTAAGCCTTTGGTGTAAGAGAGTACAATCATGGGCAAGTTTATTATAATAATCCCCAATATAATTAAGACTTCCCAAAAACCTATGTAATTGGGTTTTTTCTTTTAATTCATTAGGGAATTTAGAAGCAAATTCAATGCTCCTATCAATAGGAATTACTTTCCCTTTATTGATGTTAAAGCCTAAGAATCTAATCTGTGTTTTGAAAAGATCCATCTTTTGGGCTGAAAGAACAAGACCATTATGTATGATAATGTCTTTTAATATTCTAAGATGTTTAAAATGCTGATCAATAGATGAAGAGAAAACTAAAATATCATCTATATAAACCAAACAGAATTCAGAAAAAGGATTAAAAATCTCATTCATAATATTTTGGAATTCTGATGGAGCATTTTTTAAACCAAATGGCATGACATTCCATTCAAAGTGTCCAAAAGGAACTGTGAAGGCTGTCTTATATCTATCTTCTTCTTTAATCTGAATTTGCCAGTATCCAGATTTTAAATCGAACTTTGAGAAGATAGAGGCATTAAAAAGCCTATCTAATAAATCTTTTTTATTTGGAATAGGATATCTAATCCATTGTAAGGCATCATTTAATGGTTTATAATTAACCACTAATCTGGATCTGCCTCTTTCTTTTTCAGCATTTTTATTGACATAAAAAGCTGTGCAACTCCAAGGTGAATAGCTTTTCCTTATGAGTTTTTTTTATCTAAAAGACCCTGTATTTCTTGTTTACAGAGTTCTAAAAATTCAGTATTCATTTGGCTAGGTCTAGCCTTAGTATGAATCTGATACCTTTCATCAAAACCATGCTTATATGGGAGAGAAACTACATGTTTCTTTCGTGTCCAAAAAGCACTAGGAATTTCACTACAGACTTTATCTTGAAATTCCTTTCTAAGCTGAATGATTTTGTTAGAAATTTTTGGCATTTTTAGTTGATGTTCAATTTGCATAATTCTAACATCATCTTGTAGAAAATCAAGGTGTCTTTCTTTTAAATCTAAAAGATTTAATTCATTAACAAACCTTGTTTCTAGTTCTTTGAGAAAAGTGTAAACCACATCAAAAATTTTAAATTTTGTATATATGCCAGTTTGGTCAACTTGTATAGGCATAATGAGTTTTAAGAAAGGAGTTCCCAAAATTACTTGCTGCTGAAGGTCTTTAACAAGTAAGAATGATGAAGGAATACAAACTCCTTCATTACAAATGTAAACATCAGAAAGTTTAAACTGAATTTTCATTCTGCTGCCACTAGCTGATGTTAAAGATTGCATAGTTTTTTCAAAATATTTAGTGGGAACTATGCCTTCTTGAATGCAGTTTAAATCTGCTCCACTATCAACCAAAGCAATAGCACTTATAGGATATTCTTCGTGAATCACCAGATTTATCCTTATGTACCATTTTTGAAATGTAATTTTATTTAAAATATACAGGTACTGATCTCCTGTCATATCTAAAGGAGTAGAGGTGTCTCCTGTTTGAGGAATATTGTCACCAATACTAATGGAAGAAGTGGATATAGTTTCTATTTTTTCTTCCATTTTAGAAAAAGCAATTTGGAGGTCTTTTATGTCAGACTTTACCAAATTTATTTCATGTTCAAGATCTGTGATAGTAATGGGTTTTTCAACTTTTTCCATTCTATCGAAAACTTCCTGAATACTAAATTGCATTCGTTTATACTCTTTTTTCTCAGGAGGCTTTCTAGTATGATCAATACATAATTGTATTACTTTTACCTTTAATTCATGATCAGCAATTTTGTCAATTATGTTTAACATTTCACTATGTTCTGCAGTAAGGACATTTAATGTAAGACCATTCATGGTAGCAATGGACTTCCAATAATCTGCTTCCTTACAGCCATTAGAACATCCATGAGAATCAGATGGTTGTTCTTCTCCTTGATCAGAATAAAAACCATCATCTTCTTCATCATAGACAGTTTCTTCTTCAGAATTTTCTGGAGAAGTATTTAATAAAATTTTACAGAGTTGAACTTTTAAGCCTTCTTCAATCTGTAATTCTGCTAATTTCTTTTGTGTAGTACATTTATTTGCTAAATGTCCTACTTTTCCACACTTTCGACAGGTCCTTGAATCTTTTGGAGCAGGACCTTTAGTTGTCCTTTTCCTAGATTGAGGAGTTTTCCTGGGAGGTGGTCTAGATCTGTTATTAGGATTAGTATTCCTTCTCCTAATATGTTGATTTTTCCTAGGATTTTGTTGCCTTTTTTTCTTAACTGGATTTATAGACATATCAAAACCCCATTGTTTGCAAAAATCTCCTAATTCTTGTTTTTCAGTAAGATTTTGTTTCTTCATCTGGTATTGTAATTTCATGTCATTACAAATACTGAGACCTACTTGTGTGCAGGCGCTCATAATCTGCCCATAATGTAATTCACTATATGGGATAGTATGACCATCATGTTGGTCTCTAAGTCTTTGTCTGACTTTTTCTGCAAATAAATGTGGAAGACCGTCAATAAATATGGCTTTCCAGAAATCATCATTTGCATCATGCCTTTCCATGACTCTACAAATAAAAACATCTTTATACCATCTATAATGGGTTAAAGAAGGACATCTAAGATTCATCAGAAGTTCTCTACTTCTTTCAGACCTTTGAGGGTGGGTACCAATGAAATGAGTAATAATGGTCTGAATCATAGTAACAATGGCATCTGGAACCATAGTAGGTTGTCCATTAACCATTTCTACTTTGACTTTATCTAATATATCAATTCTTTGTTGATAAGTGAGAAGGTTATCCCACCAACCTTTGAGGCAACCAAAGAAACCGCATGAAAGAAGAGTAGCGGTATCCTTATTAGAATTGCCACAATTAATACTCATGGAAGACCACATGAGCATTTTATGTAAAACTTCCAGAATCTGATATTCTGTGAAGCCATCTATATTCCATTCAACAACCTCTTTTCCAGTAAAGGAAGTCTGGAGTCTCCAACTACTTTCTTCAAAAAGGAGATCCTGAGGTGTTGGTCTATTATAATAATGAGGAATTGTCTCATGTTTCATGAAATTCATTTGTGGAAGAGAAATTTTGGATAAATTTTCATTCTATTTTAAGAGTAACTTGAAGAAAGGGTAACGTCCAATAGACACACACTATTTCATCAACAACAAAAAGGGGGGGAAATTTTGATATAAAGCCTCAAGGTTTTGCTTGGTTTGCAAATCAATGAGGGGAAAGAAAAGGGGAAATTGGCCAAAGACCCGTGCGTGTGGGTCGGCCTCATGTAAAACTCATGCGATTTGGGTTTTTAATAAAAAGCCCCTAGCTACTTTTCCCGTACAAAGTAAAGGCATCGTTTTTATTTTCGAATGTTTTTACCCGTGTACCTGACAAAAAATTACCAGTATAGCATTGTTTGTCAACTTTAGACAACCATAACTTACTCATTTTTTTAGCTTTTTTGGGTGATTTTTTTTTATTATTTTTTTATTTCATGTATTTGTTCGAAACATATGCTTTGGACTTGAAATGTGTTATATATATATATAAGTAATTTGGAACCTTGTTTTTTATTTTTATCTGTCAAATAGACAATATTATCTATTGACTAGCGGATAATATTGAAGTAAACAACCATAATTTTCTCATATTTTGGCATTTTTTACAATATATATTTTTTTTATATATATTTTGTGTATTTCTTCAAGATCTACGCATTTTACCAAATAAAAAAGAAAGAAAGATAAGTTGCAACCTCATTTTAAGATTTTATCTGTCTGCAAACATATAGTATTATTTGTTATCTCTCTACAGATAGATAAAAATTATATGTTTGTATTAATGACGATAACTTTCTCAATTCTTGGACTTTTTTTGGTGATTTTTTTTTATTTCATGTTTTTTTTTGGAGATCTAAGCAATTGACTTGAATTTTATTTTTATTTTTTTTTTAAAAAAAGGTCATTTGCAGCCTCATTTTTGGATTTTATCTGTCTGTAAGCAAATAATTTTTTCATTTTTTGGACTTTTTGTGTGAATTTTTTAAAAAAAAATTCATGCTTTTTTCCCCCGAAATCTATGCACCTATGGTGTCAACTTTACATAAAAATATATATATATAGTTTTGTAATATTTATGATTTATGCCCAAAAAAAAAACATATTTTTACATGTTTGTTTAATTTTAATTTTTTTCCCCCATGATTTTTATTGTCAATATTTGTCTCGTTTGATAGATTTTTTTTTTTTCTTATTCCAAACCATCAAATTTTATGAAAGAATTTCTAGGACAAAAGTTACAACAATTTGAAACTTTTTAGGCATCAAAGTGTATTTTTTTTATCAAAGCAAGGAAAATCCATAATCAACTAACAACAATGCTTGGGGCACTAACAAATTTCACTAACACTCACACTCACACTCTATCTCTCTCCTAATGGCACTTTTTTAAGTGCCATTAGGAGAGAGATAGAGTGTGAGTGTGAGTGTTAGTGAAATTTGTTAGTGGTCCAAATATTACTCATAAACAAAAGAAAAGTAGGGTGAGTTGTAGCTAGGATATGTTTGGTTTGAGGGGGCTTTGGCGGAGGCTCCCAAAGGGAAAAAAATGAAAGGAAAACTAGGTGAAAATCTATTTCCTTAATTTTTTTAGTGTTTTTCTCCGTGCTCAAGTTGTTTTATTTGAAATAAATTTGTGAACAGGGAAAGATGAAGAAAATTGATTCACAAAATTAAAAAATTAATAATAAATGAATAAAAATTGTACTCTATTTCCTTTTTTTCTTCATATTTTACTTATTTTTCCTTTTTCATTAACCTAATAACATATTTTGTACTTTGTACTTTTTTCCCACATAAAATCCATGCAGCAAACGAAGTCTAAATATTTTATTTAAACGAATTTCTTACTGTTATTAGTTTCTATGGCCCCGTTTGGCGGCATTTTTTGTAACTCATACGTGAGTATTTCCAAAAGCAACAAATAAAATTGTTTTAAAAACCAGCTTCTACGTTTCAAGAGTAATGTTTGGGGCACAAATATTTTACATAAACACTCTATCTCTCTCCCAGACCCCACAAGGCCCCTAGGAGATAGATAGACTGCTTTGTTAAAAGTGTTTATACCCCTAGTATTGCTGACGTTCCAGTGGCAGAAAGTGAGTCAACCGCATAAATTTGTAATCAACCAAAAGAAACCATGAACAACTTTTATCATAAAAGTAATTTTTTGCGATTGAATCGTAGAAGCATAAGCTATTATTAAAAAGACCCAAATTTAGAATTTTAATCAGCAAATATTCCAAAAGAATAATGCAATGCTTCTCAAATTTTGTATCTCAAATGTAATTTCCAGCAGATGTCGCAGCAAAACCACCTTCAATAAGACTAGTGCGATATTTTTCAAATTTTGTATCCTAAATGTGGTTCCTACAGTCGGATCATCTTTATATATATACTAGGTATTGCCCGTGGCTAAAGCCACTACCGAGTAGTTCTAACCATACGTACGCTCTGATAGTAATTGTCCATAGCCGTGAGGCCATGGTAGGAAAAAAAAAAAAAAGAAGAAGAAAGAAAGAAAAAAGAGGGATAATTAAACTAAGCCAAATTCATAATTAATTTTCAATGCTTGGCGATATTTTTCAAATTTTGTATCCTAAATGTGGTTCCTACAGTCAGACCGTCTTTATATATATACTAGGTATTGCCCGTGGCTAAAGCCACTACCGAGTAGTTCTAACCATATGTACGCTCTGCTAGTAATTGACCGTAGCCGTGAGGCCATGGTAGGGAAAAAAAAAAGAAGAAAAAAAAAAGAGGGATAATTAAACTAAGGCAAATTCAGAATTAATTTTCAATGCTTGAAAGTAGAATCAAACAGGAGAAAAATAACAATTCAAAGTGTTCTCTTGCATCACATTTCAAACTTGAAAAACTAAAGTTTACAATATAGTTTTTCGGTAGATGATACAATCAATAACGAACATGAAACAAAAGGTTTTAAAAAAACACTCACAGACACAGTTCCTTTCCAAGAAAACCTCCTAAAAAAGAAATTCTACTATTATCCTACAAAAGGACAGTTAATGTCACAGAGAAAATACTTCAAAGTTCCCATAATACATGTCTGCTACTTCCATTGTCCTCTGAATAACTCAACCTGATCCTAGAAAAAATATAATACCAATATGCATATGATATAAGATCTAAAAAGTCACCTCTTGGAAACCATATTGATTTGTCACGCTCACTTGTCTTGGAAACCAAGTCATATCTTTCTTGAAGGTATCCCAACCTTTCTCTTAAATTTAAGAAAACAACAAAGAAATGAAGTTAATCTTTAGAAAATTCATTTTCTAAGAGCCATGGTAACGTTGTGGTTTTTGGTTTTTGTTTTCCTTTGTTGAATTGATCACAGTCAACTCCCAATACAAAAAGTGTAAACAAAAACTGAAAATCAAAAACCACAACATTACCATGCGAGCCCCAAGTATTTTGTTCTATCCAAAAATTAACACAAACAAAATCATAATAGCCTAAACCACATTTCTTCGAAAATTGCTTCTCGTCATAGTGACCCAAACGGAATAAGCATTCAAACTAATAGGACTTTATTTATTTATGACTCTAAGGGGTTGTTTTGCAATGGCCTTGGGTAAGGGGCTGGGAAAAAAATATCTCTTACCATAACAAAACAATCTAATGATCATTTTTTATCTCCGAATTCTAACATCTGTGTGCTTGTTGTTGAGAAACACACAAAGATTAAAGTGGTAATTGTCTTGTAAATGTCCCCAAAATGGTCATGAACCTTAAAAAAAAAAAAAAAAAAAAAAAAAAAAAATTGCTGTTAGATGGTGAAATGAACACAATGATGCAATAAATCTACAAACCCACAAAGTAAATCAATCAAAACATAAACAAAAACACTAAAATAAGTTCTATAGGAATATGAGTAATTGTCAAAAATAAAAATAAAAAATTACCGTAGTGTTAAAAGATCCCAAGTAAATGTGAAAAGCAACAAAAGACAATTACTAATTGCATTTCAGCTTTGTGGAACAAATTGATGAGAGAGAGAGGTTGGGATGAGAGAAAAAAGGTGGAAATGATCGTGTGGTGGTCCGAATGGACATGGAGAGATTTTGATGAAAATAAAATTTAGGTTTCTTTTGCCATGATTCTGGTGGGTTCTAATCAGAAACATAATCAGAAACCCAAATACAAAATTCTAAAAATGAGAATCTATAGCAAGTAACTGAGTCAAGTTGATAAAGCCTTTTCGATTTGAAACCATCAACAGATTTGTGACCACAATCTCTTCTGCAAGTCATTGAAAAGGTAGAAGTAGAAGGATTGAGAAGAGATCGGTCAGATCCGATGGCGGCGGTGGTAGATTTGGTGGGTTCGGTTGGTGGGGAACCGTGGAGGATGAGAGAGAGAGAGAGAGAGAGAGAGAGAGAGAGAGAGAGAGAGAGATGGAGGAGGCTGGTGGGGTGGTGGTGGGGGGAGGCGTGGAAGAGTCCGAGAGAGAGAGAGAGAGAGAGAGAGAGAGTCAAAGAGACTGGTGGTGTGGTGTGGGGTGAGAGCAGTGGTTGCAGGGGCTACAGAAGAGAGAGATAGAGAGAGAGAGAGAGTGTGTGTGTGTGTGTGGGGTGTCCTGGAGATTAGAGAGAGAATCAGAAGATGGAAGAGAAAAAAAATAAAAGAGGCTCTTTGTTTGGAGAGTGGTGAGTCAGCAAAGAGGGGTGAGTCAGCAAAAGTCAGCCAATCACAGCTAGGTAATCATCATAGTCATAAAATTCTTTATCCTAGTCATAAACTTTTAGTGACAAACTGATCTAGAATATTATATAAATATATATATATGTGGACACGCGGAATTCCACTTCTTTTTGTTTAAAATCGTTTTAAAAGGAAAAGAAAAGGTCTATTGAAAACAGATACAGAGTCGCCACTTGGTCTTTAAGGAACCAAGAAACCTAACTTGACTCACCCAAATGGATAAAGGGCACCGGTCCTTCATAACCAAAGAACTTGGTTCGGGGTTTTGGTATAAGAGAGGAAGGAGCCTTTGTCGCGACTACAACACCCTCAACTCGCCCCGTCTCTCGACAGGTCTCAATTAGCATCCAAATAATCATCTTTTACTATGTTTGGTTCAACAATTAATACTATGATAGGTATATTACATCACATAAGAATCTTGAAATGGAAGATCAAAAGATAAGATATCATTCATAAGATCTAAGCCAAATATCACACAATGCAAAGTGAAAGATCACACAAACAAACCTAGGAAAAATCGTGTAATCATATATCAAATAGTTAAGACTTCCTAATCTAAAGGGGTACATGAATTGTTATTGAAATAAATAATCAAAGAAATCAAAATATGTTTAGCAAGCTAGTATGATGCATGTTAATCTTTGAGGAAAAGAAGACCTCTCAATCCCCGGGACGGATGAAAAAGGAAGATTAGATCGAGGGGAAACATGAACGTATGATCAAGATCATTCCTCATAATCTTATTAGATTAGGAGTTACAAAAACCCCAAATCTTGCATGAATGCAATGTATGATCCTAGAATGTGCAAAGGTTGTTGTGTGTTTGTGTACATGAATTTTCTTAAGTGACTTAGAAGTCTAAAAAGATGAATGAATGCATGGGGGAAATCATCATGGTATATGTACAAATGTAGTATGAACTACTTCCTAAGACATGAGCTAAATTGAAGTACATATAAGCATCAAATCAAAGGATGGAATTAAAAGTATACTTGCTTTGAATAGTGGACAGAACAGTGACTTGATCTTGTGGAAATTGAAAAGAGGGGTTAGGGATGTTTTTAATGCATGATTTTTTATGGAGATCTTCCTTATTGTGTCTAGAACACAATCCAAAAAGCCAATCTTTAATAACTATTACAGATTGAGAGAAATCATATGAACAATAGAGGTTACTCAGACACAGAGTTAGTTCCGTCGACTGAAATGTTGGAAACTCTTAGAAAATGAAAACAAAAGCTCTAGAGGCCCATATTATACAGAAAGTTCCCTAAGATATTGAAGTTCAAGGGAAAAATGAGTTGGGACCACCCCTTTTGGAAAAGTTTTCTGTAAAACAAGTTAAAAGTCAACCAAGCTGCTGTGGCAGTAAAGGCAGAACATCTGGAGTGAATGTTTGGGCCAAAATGGAACCCTTTCAAGTATTTTCAAGTCAAACCAAAAATCATGGGTGTTCTATAATGAGTTAGGAAGACTTTCCAAGTGGTCTTGTATCCACACATTGAGTATTGAGTTCTAGAGAAATCTTTGAACTCGGATCACTCACTGTTTTGACTCACTGTTTTGAAGATTTTGGGAAAAACTAGAGTTTTTCTTTCTTGAGATCAAAATGAGTGTGAGAAAAATAGGTTTAAAATTAAATCTAAACGCGCAGCGGAAAACAAAGTTCAAAACTTTTATTGGTAGCCTTGAATCTACTACTTATTAACTCTATAGATGCGCATAACAAGATGGAGAAGATTCTATACCTTAGGTCTTGAACCCAATTCTGATTTTTGTCCTTCTCCTTGTGTGTGCAGCAGCAACCTCTAGGAAATCTTCACCCTTATGTCTCCTCGAATGCTCCCAGAGTGGCTAGGGTTGGTGGGAACCCTAATAGTGAGAATAGGGAAGGTTTGGGAACTCTGAACAGGTTCTGCAGCAACTGGTACGTTAAAAACGATGAACTCTGATTTCTGGACGAAGCTGCCCTATTTATAGATTCCCAGAACCGACCTTACTTTCAATCGATCGAAGTGACTTCGATCGATCGAACTGTCGATCGATCGAACCTTGTTCGATCGATCGAACCTGTCTAGACTTCAATCGATCGAAACAACTTCGATCGATCGAACCAGTCTTGACAACATTCTCATTTGCCTTTCCAAGCATTCTGGCGGAGCTAAGAGTGGGACCTCCTAGGTTCTTAATTACTGGCTCCGATTAATTATTATTCCATCTAGTCAGTACTCTTGACTAAGGAATCAATAATTAATCAATTATCATTAATGCCACTATAAAATGATAATTGCACTCCAGTGCATAAGAACATAATCACACATACATAAGTGATTGCTAGACTTGTATAATATGATACGGATGTCCCTCTACCAGGCAGTATTCGTATCTATCATTGGGATGTATGTCTTAAGATACTGTCGACCCAATAGATAGTACATCTTATATTCCTCAAGTATCATTCACTACGCTTGGATTACTAAACATGTCAACAACAACACTTTGTTGACAAGGCTGGCCAGCTCTCAGTAATCACTCCTAGTGACATTCTCGAGGGAATACTTACTCTTCGTTTTATTGAAGATGGTAGAATTCCATCTTGACAATATATGTTCCTAACGTTGCATACTTGATTTACCCAAGATACCCAGGTGTTGATCTTGCAAGACCTCACTGATTGGTAAGTCAAAGCAACCAAGCATACAACTTGCGTCCATAACTGTCTCAGGATTAAGGACATGTATCCCTATACAAGTTTTGAGTTCCTATTGACGGTGACAGCGTTTAGGTGTCAATAGGTTTAACTCAGGTCCGTCAATGCACCGAGTGCACTAGCATATTAACCAAGAGTCAAAGACTCTTATGAATGAGATTCATCATTCTACCCCGTAGACGTTAATCATGCTACAGTGTATACCTGATAAGTTATCCAGACTTATCATCCACTGTGACTTATTTGAAACAACAAGGATTTGTGATTCATATCTCACATGTGTAATCACATACACAAATGAACCACATACAATGTTGTTTAAGGATTCCAGTCTAATATTCATCTCATGAACTAACATGCATAAATGCATTATGATATTCCATTGTCCAACTAACAGGTTTGAGGGCATATTCCCAACAAACTCCCACTTGCACTCATAACCATATAGCGTTAGTACTAACACTAGCATAGTCTCTGTGACTTGTCAAAATCCTTAACCCGTAAGGTTTTGCATAGGGACTGATGATCATCGACTGAAACAATCCATAGTAAAACATCTTCATGTTATACTATATCCCTAGACAAAAGACGTCACATGACATGTATCCAGTAAAGCTAATTTGAACATTGTCCAAAACACCATCACCCTGCATATATCCGCTAGTTCTTTCTCAAGCCCTAGAGAATATATACTTTATGATAGTTCAGAAAACTGAACATTCATTTGGACTGATATCTGTGAACAACCTCAACGGTATAACTGATATCCATACCTAACATCACATACAAAGTTTATCAATAGCGAAGGCTTATGATATACCGTTCATGTGATCTCTTTCATCTTGTATCCCAAGATACAAATCTTGAAAAAGCAATAGGTTATGTTCAAAGGTGAAAAACCTTTATCGAAACGTTCCACGTTGAATCTAGCCAGCAACTTTCTGATATAGAAGTTTGAGACAATCTCATTATCTTAACTTTCTGATCTTGAATGAGCAAAAATCATAAGATTATAGCTCGCCTCACCGAGATCATAAATATCAAGTATACTGTAGAAACTTAACCTTAATCATTGATGATACTACTTTAACATATCACAATGATAAAGATGTCATCAATATATGGAACCATAATCACCACCACACTTCCTTTGCGCAAGGATCCTTTCATCCACTTAAGCTACATCCACACTTTAGATGAATCCAAAGTATTTTGACCAATATGTCAAAACAGATGTCCTTATCTCTGGATGATTGCTTTAGTCCATAGACTTATGCAAATCACATACCAGAGCTTCCTTATCACAAAACTTCAATGCACCAGGGAATTTCAACAATGTTGAGAATTCTCCCACTGCAATGAAGTACCAATGTAGGAATGGATGAAGAGGTAGTAGATTTTAGTTCTAGATGATTTATAGATTGCTTTAAGATATAAATTACTTTACTCTTTTATATTATCTTTCTTTTGCAAAATTTGGTCTCCAACCAACTTTTGTTTTCTCTGGAAACACTACAAAAGTATTATACTTCTAATCTAGATTCAAAAGGCTCATCATTTCTTTACACCAAAGTGCTAGACATCCTTATCCAAAGTTACCATGAGAAAGAAGTCGCATTCTTTTCACAACTTTGGGGATGTCTATCGAAAAGATTTGCTTTTGAATAAGATCCAGTATATACATTGTAGTTCCATCGAGAAAAACAAGGAATAGTAGTAACTCTAAATAACTCATCCCATGACCCAATCATATCTAAAAGAAGATAGTTCCTTCTACCTGCTACACCATCCCGTGGAGGCGCACTAGGTGTAGACTGTCGAGAAAGAATCTCATTCTTATCTCCTTTGGACAATAAATACATTAGATAGATACTCACCATTTTGATCAAATCAAAAGGCAACGATATTCTTTTACCAATTACTCTTCATTCCAAAACTTTTGAATTTCTTCAAAATTGAGGATGAAGATGCAATAAGTAAATGTATATCAGTATCCAAAGTAGCCGAAACTACTTTTCAACTCTAATGTTTATTGCCCTACATACATGAGTATGTCCTAATTCTAATAAGTCCTTGGTCGTGTGATTTTCAAAAGAAAAGTCACCTGATCATATTAGCCTCTAAATAGGATTGACAAACAGGTAGTGGTTTCAACAACCAAAAGAGTTTTAGGATCCAATCCTTTACTCCCCATTTATCCTAATTTAGATTAATATGATCTGATCACATTTACTCTCTAAATAGGATTGACAAATAGGCAATGGTCTTAGCAACCGAAAGAGTTTAGGATCCTATCCTTTACTCCCCATTTATCCTATTTAGATTAAATATGATCTAACCTCAAAACCAAAAAGTCATAGAATTAGTTGAGGGTGCTATCCTTTTAGATGGTAAAATACCCATGAGTCATTTAAATACTACATTAGATAATATATGAGAAACAAGAGTAAATTGGTGAGATACTTGCTTGACAAGTTATTTAGATCACATAAAAGAAAGCTTTCTTTTAATCAAGAATTTCAGTACCAAAATCAAAAGAATAAATATTATTCATTAATTCAAAACTGAAATCCATCTAATAACTCCAAAGTTTTATTACAATATAAAACTATTAATCTAATAGCAACTCTTGCATCAGATCCCAAAAGGCAATCAAGATCTTCTAATCACTGCACATTCTTATTTTCCAATTCCCTGCAACAATTACAGATATAATTTAGAAAATATAGAATTAGTGCCCATAGTAGTTGAAGTATCAGTTTTTCAACTTACTTCAAAAACTAGTGAAAGGATCGTACCTTGCCTTTTGGCAGTCAAGTATTCCATACAGTTCCTTTTCCAATGCCCTCTCATGCCACAATGGAAACACTTTCCTTTTGGCACGGCACCAGCCTTTCCCTTTCCAAGTCTTGCCTTCTTCCCAACAGTTGGCTTAGGCTCACCTATCCTTGAGTCTTGCTTCTCCTTCTCTGAACTTATGCTCTTAGGCTTAGTTCCAGAAGATGAAGCCATTCCAATGTTCTGAACATTTGACTCCTCTTTGACTATATCCATCGTTGCCTCAAGAGAGCTCATCAACTCACTTGTTGAAAAAACTGTTTTACTCATTTTAAAAACCTTTTTAAATTGAGTGAATGATGAAGGCAACGAATGCAAGATTATGTCAACTTGAGTCTCACCATCAATGTCGGAACCAAGAACTTCCATTACTTTGAAATAAGTAATCATTTTAAAAACATGCTCTCTTATTGAAGTTCCTTCCAACATTCTGGTGTCCATGACTAACTCCAAGGCTCTAAGCCTTGTAGTACGGCTCAGTTCCCCAAACATCTCCTCGAGGTTCAATATTATAGCACGGGCAGTGTTCAAAGGTTGATGTTGCTGCTTCAACACATCAGACAAAGAGTCTAAGATGCTAGAGCGAGCTATACCATCAAATCTTATCCACTGCCAATATTGATCCGCAAGATCAGTTGGGGTGTCATGGTATGGAATAGGTGGACAGGGAATGGTAAGAACGTATTTACATCCATTAGCAGTTAACAATTCATCCAGTTCCAGTTTCCATTCAACGTAGTTATTTCCAATTAGCTTATTCTGGATCATGGTTATAGCAAGTGGGCTAGACATTATGAATCTGAAATACAAATAATGTAACAGAATTACAATATGGAAATCATGAATATGACAATTTATATGATACATTGAATTCCCTTAACCAACTCATTAATTGTCTTCAGGATATCAAGCCTATGAAATTAAGTCTCCGTGTGGCGATCATAACCTCATAGCCTGATTGGGAAACCCATCATGAATGTCATGCAACTCTTACAAAACAATTCATGACTCCTGAACTTTTGGTCTCTAAGTTTCTGGATAATGCTCCGTGTGGAATCCCTTACCCATAGCTTAGCTAGTGTTTACCATTAACTAGAATCCAATGACAACCGCCTCAAGTAGTGCCTCAGTGTAGTGGTCACCCTCTAACGCGTCTCATTGATTCTATCCAAAGGAAGTTCATACCTAGTAACCAATGAATAGTCTATCCTCCGTATGGAATGATCACCCATGGCTGGATGACACAGAATATACTATCCACCTTACAATGAACCGTTTATGGAAGACCGTGGGAGTTATAAAATAAGTCCCTCTCCCACTAGATTTTTATAAGAAGTTCATATCTAGTAATCAATAAGAAATACCCTCCGTATGGAATGATCACTCATAAATGAGTGACACAGAGTATTTCTCATACTTACAATGAACTAATAGGAATTTTTCAATAAAAAAAATGTTTCTTCACATTGCCCATAAACATCAAGTGTTTACTAATGTGTTGGAAAAAAGGTTTTTGAATTTCATTTTAGAAAACCTGTTTTACGTGCATGCAAGTAGTAACAATATATAAAATTCCAATCACAACTAAGCACATAAAACAAAAACTAAAATGAAATAAAAACATTCAACAATGCCTCTATCTCCCATGGCTCTATCTCCATAGAACCTCCTTCTTGGTTTGATTGCCTCCGACTCCATCTTCATGGACAACGGCTTGCTCCTCCATCTTCATGGATTTTCTAATTCTATTACATTGGTCCTATACTTCTCTCGAAGCTTACAATTTATCTAGAAATAGAAATAACAACAATAAAATAAAAGGCTAGGGAAACCGGTGCGACTTTCCTTTTCATAGGATTGAAGTCGCAGCGCCCTTTACATAAGCCTTAAATCCAAACCAACAATTAAATACAAAATTTAAAAGTCTTGGTGCCATGGGAGATAGCGGACTAAGCTTGCTGCAAAAGGGTTAGTCACACGCACAACCACGCATATATATAACAAATATATGTACCATTGGAACCCCTAATTGATTCACACAGTATATAAACTCTTTACATACTGAATTAGAACTCAAAACAGCATCACTGTTCTCTGTCACACTTCGATCGATCGAAAAAGTTAGATCGATTGAACCTTCGATCGATTGAACATAGTTCAATTGATTGAACTTTCAGTTTCACAGAATGTTTTGAAAAACTTATAGCATAAATAAAATTTTAAAGTAAATATTTTTAAAACCTTTAAATTTGTAAACTGAAAACCTGGACAAAAGAGCAGTTTCGATCGATCGACCAACATTCGATCGATCGAACAGAACCAAAGTTCGATCGATCGAAACTAGTTCGATCGCTTGAGAACAGATGATGTTCGATCGATCGAGACTACTTCGATCGATCGAACCCACCTTGCATCCAATGCAATCACAGATTTGTATTCTGCTGCATAAACACTGCAGAAACGGATCTGTGACGATGCAGTTTTGAAAACAGTCCTAAAATCAACATGCAAATCAAAACTAGTGTTCCAAAACGCATCTATAGATCCAAACAAGCGTGGCTCTGATACCAATTGTGAGAAAAACAGGTTTAAAATTAAATCTAAACGCGCAGCGGAAAACAAAGTTCAAAACTTTTATTGGTAGCCTTGAATCTACTACTTATTAACTCTATAGATGCGCATAACAAGATGGAGAAGATTCTATACCTTAGGTCTTGAACCCAATTCTGATTTTTGTCCTTCTCCTTGTGTGTGCAGCACCAACCTCTAGGAAGTCTTCACCCTTATGTCTCCTCGAATGCTCCCAGAGTGGCTAGGGTTGGTGGGAACCCTAATAGTGAGAATAGGGAAGGTTTGGGAACTCTAAACAGGTTCTGCAGCAACTGGTACGTTAAAAACGATGAACTCTGATTTCTGGACGAAGCTGCCCTATTTATAGATTCCCAGAACCGACCTTACTTTCAATCGATCGAAGTGACTTCGATCGATCGAACTGTCGATCGATCGAACCTTGTTCGATCGATCGAACCTGTCTAGACTTCAATCGATCGAAACAACTTCGATCGATCGAACCAGTCTTGACAACATTCTCATTTGCCTTTCCAAGCATTCTGGCGGAGCTAAGAGTGGGACCTCCTAGGTTCTTAATTACTGGCTCCGATTAATTATTATTCCATCTAGTCAGTACTCTTGACTAAGGAATCAATAATTAATCAATTATCATTAATGCCACTATAAAATGATAATTGCACTCCAGTGCATAAGAACATAATCACACATACATAAGTGATTGCTAGACTTGTATAATATGATACGGATGTCCCTCTACCAGGCAGTATTCGTATCTATCATTGGGATGTATGTCTTAAGATACTGTCGACCCAATAGATAGTACATCTTATATTCCTCAAGTATCATTCACTACGCTTGGATTACTAAACATGTCAACAACAACACTTTGTTGACAAGGCTGGCCAGCTCTCAGTAATCACTCCTAGTGACATTCTCGAGGGAATACTTACTCTTCGTTTTATTGAAGAGGGTAGAATTCCATCTTGACAATATATGTTCCCAACGTTGCATACTTGATTTACCCAAGATACCCAGGTGTTGATCTTGCAAGACCTCACTGATTGGTAAGTCAAAGCAACCAAGCATACAACTTGCGTCCATAACTGTCTCAGGATTAAGGACATGTATCCCTATACAAGTTTTGAGTTCCTATTGACGGTGACAGCGTTTAGGTGTCAATAGGTTTAACTCAGGTCCGTCAATGCACCGAGTGCACTAGCATATTAACCAAGAGTCAAAGACTCTTATGAATGAGATTCATCATTCTACCCCGTAGACGTTAATCATGCTACAGTGTATACCTGATAAGTTATCCAGACTTATCATCCACTGTGACTTATTTGAAACAACAAGGATTTGTGATTCATATCTCACATGTGTAATCACATACACAAATGAACCACATACAATGTTGTTTAAGGATTTCAGTCTAATATTCATCTCATGAACTAACATGCATAAATGCATTATGATATTCCATTGTCCAACTAACAGGTTTGAGGGCATATTCCCAACAATGAGGGGGTTAAAGAGGGGTTTTGAAATAGAGGTTTTGAAATAGAGGTTTTGAAAGTATATTTTCAACATCAAATAGAGATTATGACCTCTTGGAATATCAACATCAAACTCATCATCAAGAACCCCCAATATTATTGGAGAGATTCATTTTTATTTTGAATATAACTTCAAGGATACCTTTGAGGTATTGAAGTTATAATCATCATCTATTAAACATGTTTTTGAGGTCAAGAGCTACTATTCATAAGGATTCACTCACCTCAAACTTCATGTCATTATTTAGATGATGATGAACTATAAGTTAAACAAAGAAAATAAAATAAAAAATAAAAAATGAGGTGAGGGGAGATGAATATAAGCAAGAAAATAAACAATCAATAGATGATATTCAATGGTGGAACCACAAGCATTCAACCTCTCATATATGTGTGTATGTGGGTGTAGATTGCTCTCTAACTCATTGGAAACTCAAAGAAGATGAAGAAAATGAATTGAAATCTTATAAATACTAGTTTAGTTTTGATAAAACTAAATAAAAACTCACATTTGGCTTGGATTTGAAGAAGAAAATCTTTATTTCTCTCTCTATTTCTTCCTAACTCTCTATATCTCTCTTTAATGGCTTCCAAGCTCCCCTCCAGATGGAAGTAAATGGGTCTCCTTTATAGGCCAACTTGGGGAGGTATTTTGGATTTTAAAAAGTCTCTAATTGGTCCAAAATCTCGGAATAATCAAAACTATGTCGTTTTATTTGTTAAAAATCTGAATTAAAACCCAAAAATTAACCAAAAATTACAAAAAAAAAAATGATAAATCACTCAGAGTGCCGCCACGGCAGTGGGCCAATGCCGCCGCGGCAGTCAACTCCCCCGTTGACCAAAAATTGCATTTTGGCCCCCGAAACTCCCGAAATTCGCGAAACGGTCATATTTCGTCCGAAATTCACAGAAAATTCATACGAAATCCAAATTGAGATTGTGATATACCGTTGGAAAGGTATTGAGGTCTACTTTCCATAAAAAAATAGTTTAGAGTTGGGTCATTTTGGAAAGTTTTGCGGTATTCGCGATAAAATCCGAATTGATTGCATTTTTCACCTTCAGAAATTCATAACAAATTCGTTTTAGATCCAGAAATTATGTGCGATATACCGTTGGAAAGCTATTGACCTCTAGTATTTGATAAAAATATTTCAACATCGAAAAGGAGACTTTGATTTTTGGTCAAACTTGCAGTCAAATCAGTCAAACAGTGCACTTCCAAGAAATTCCGGGAAGTTCTGGGAGCCTCCAAAGACTGACGTTTCCGTCCGATTTTATTTTGAAACATATTTTAAGACTTTTCACATGATCTAGGATGATCTCGGAACTTTTGGGCGAATTTGGATGATTTTGGTCAAACATTGGTCAAACTTGGTCAAACCGGTCAACAGAGACTTTCCGGGACTTCCGGGGGTCTCTGGGAGCTTTCGATTTCAAATATTTATCTTTTAAAATACATTTTTTTTGTTTGGAACAACATCGAATGATTTCTGAGATTCTGGGCCAATCCAGAGAGTTTTGAGCTTTTAGAGGCATTTTGGTCATTTCTTTGATTTCTTGAGAGTTAGAGGCAATATCTAAAAATCCGATCTTTCTAATAATCGAGGTTTGACATGCTTGTGGCCTCCTAAATCTGTTAGCTGACAAAATGGGGTGTCTACAATATATATATATATATATATATATATATAAATTTAGTAAAAAAAAAACCCTCATTTTAAACTTATTAAGTTTAAAGGACAACCTGTTTTAGTTTTGGTCAAAAATCCATAGCTAATGAAAACTTAATCAGATTAAGTCCCTATATTTTAAATTTTTTGTGAAACTTCACATAACTAGTTCAAATGTTTACATAACTGTTATAACATGTGGTTTTTTTTACTAAAATAAAAAAACGGATTAGACCCAATACTTAAAAAGTATATTTTTCTTAGACTTTTGACTTAAATTTTAATTTATTTTTTTATTATTGGAAACTACAATTGAGAAGGATAACATTAGTGTGTAAAACAAAGTGGCTTTTTTAATGATGGATCCATTTGATAAAAGTGATAATTAAGTATTGAATTTTAGCTACTAAAAATTTAAAGTGATAAAATATGCAATATTGCATATAGTATTTTAAGTCCGGAAATAAACAACATTCAGTGATTATTTTTAGTAGAGTTTTTCACTAAGAATCCGTTTGGTTAGCTAAAACATTAAGTGCTGAAATTTTACGTGATGAAATATTAAGTTGTTAGGTGTTTGGATTAGCTGAAATATTCATCACTTTAAAAATCAAAGTGTTTGGTAAACCAGTTGGGAAAAAAAACATGATTGTTTGAAAAAAAAAAACTACTTTTTACAGCTAAATTTTTTATCTGGTTTTCTACTTGATTTGACCCAAACACTTCTATTTTACAAAAAAAATATTTGTTTTTCCTCTCAAAATCCGCAACTCATCACCCCTTTTATATTTTTCAACTAAACCAAACGAATTTTTAAAATTTTCAGTGAAATTTAACGCACTGGAAAATGATACTAAGTGATTTTCATAATTTAATTAGAATATCAAACATAGCCAATCTCAAGGCCCCCGTACAAAAAAATTTTCAATATCTATGCTCTGTCCTTCATTAGTTCATTTCTTCTCTCTGTTCGCTCATTGCCTGAATAAAAAGCACGCAGTCGCAGATCTATCTCTCTCTCTCTCTACGTCTCTCTCTCTCTCTCTCTCTAGAAGCACGATCGTCAATCACTCTGCATCAGGTGCTTCATCTCACGATTCACCTTCTTCCAAAAAAGTCTATTCGTTTTACTGCACTGTTTATTCCATTTAATTAATCAAGTTTGCTTTGATTTCCCCATGTAATCGGACTGATCAGCCTCATTTATTTTTTTTAAAGCTACTTCAGATTGATTTATCATTTTCTTTTCCTTTTTTTTCTTTTGGAGTTTGTTTTGTTTGTGGGTTGAGACTATAAACATTAGTCCTAGACTTCTAATCATTGTATGACTATGACTATATGTTTCAACTATTGGTACCACATCGATGATTAATTTGGTAGTGTTTCGATTGGATCGGCAAGCTGTTTCCATTGTTATGCTCATTTCTGTTTTTCTGGGTTTTTGTTTATCTGTTGATTCAAACCCTAGTTTTTTTAAACCCAATGGACATTGGGTTTTCCTGTATTCAATATGTTGTCTATACAGGATCTATACGTTTGCTTTTGGGTGTTTCTGCGTTCATTTTCCTTTTCTTAATGCAGTTGGGTGCTTGAGATCAGTTCCTTTAGTTGGGTTTAGTGATGGTTTTAGATTTTGAAATGGGTCTGTCTAGTGCCATATTCGGTGTCTTGGTGCCGGTTCTATCTTCAGTTCACTGTATTTTGGTTAAAATATATTAATCAAACCAATGTAAAATTCATATTTTTAGCTCTGGTTTGGGTGCTAAGACAATTGACAAAACATCCGACAAAAATATTCGGAATGTTTATGTTTTTCCCTCATTTTTTCTTCGGGAACTTAAGAGACCAATAGTAGAGATTAAAATGTAGTTTCCTAACTTCCAATCACACCATAAGGTGGTAGTGTAGGATAGCAAAATATGGATATGAAAACCTGATTAATCCAACTAGCTCTATTATTCTTGTCTAAATTCAATTTATATTGCTTCCACTCACTTGATTGTCTATTAGCGAAATATTGATATGAAAACCTGATTAATCCAACTAGCTGTATTATTCTTGTCTAAATTCAATTTATAGTACTTCCACTCACTTGATTGTCTATTAACCCCTATATTACCATTTACCTAGTCACTTCAGAGAATTTACCCTCACACTATTATCATTTGATCATGTTTTTGAATATGGACTTTATAGTTGTAATTTTGTATTAACTACTCTCTTTTACTCGGTAATTTCATTGTTTCAATTTTCAAGTGAATTATCCATGGAAGAGGAAGAGTAAAGATATTCAAAGGATTTAAAACCAGAGTACAAAATATCGTTCTTATCTGCGAGGTTTTGAAAATTGCATTTTTTTTTTCACTTATGTTGTTCTTGAGTTGCTTTGAAAATTGTGTTTCATGTGTTTGCAGACATAGCCTATTGCATTCTGCCAATGCGTAAACTTGAGTCTATTCTTTCTTAATTTCTTTTAATTTTTATTGGCCTTTTAATTTTAAACGTTGTTTTATTTTTTTGTTGCTGTTTATTAAGACTGTTGCAGCTTGGATTTATTGATTTTATTTATTGTTATTATTATTATTATTATTATTAATTTATTATTATTATTTTTTTTTTTTGTGGTTTCAATAAATAGTTTTTTTGTTTTCTCTATGAACATTTTCTTCTGTAAAGTTGTTCTTAAACTATTGTTTACTCAACTTTCTTCAGATAAATCTTATGATGTTCCCTCTCACAATTTTGAAATTGTATGTTCTTATATTATGTGGATGTTGCATTTTCACAGATGGCAATGCAGGCAGCAAATCCCGCTGCTGCTCCTCCCAGTGCCCAAGTTGTTGGCAATGCCTTTGTGGATCAGTACTACCATATCCTTCACCTATCTCCGGATTTGGTTCATAAATTTTATCTGGACTCGAGCGTGCTAAGCCGGCCAGATTCGAATGGTGTGATGACCTCAGTGACAACCATGCAAGTAAGTCATAAGAAGCAAGATTGGTTGAGCTGTACATATATGTGTATGTTGTGCATAATTGGTTAGACAGGGTGTAGAAAGAAAATTCTTTGAGTTCTCCTCTTCAAGTTCTAGGTTTCCAGAGAATGCCGTCTTTATGTCTTTATTATGATTTTACAGGTTTTTTCAACCTTTTCTAGTATTTAGTACTTTTATTGTTGTCAGGTTATTGAATCCAAAATAGTTTGATGTTTACATACCAATAATTGAATGGTGTGAGTGTGTGTGAATCTGTGATGAGATGAAAAAAAAAAGATATATAATAAATGAAAGGGGAGAAAGCATTTTGTCTAGTTTTATTTTACATTATGTATCATATTTTTTCGGAACGCCCTAATTATCATCCAATATCTTGCATATTTTAAGCCTTAGACATCCTGTTACAAGTGGGTAAAAGTGATTGCCTCTTTCCACACCTTATATGTTGACACTTTTCAGTATAGATATAGATGTAAGATTATTACAACCCAAAGATTATCAGAAAAGCAGCAAGCAAATGAAAAATGATAACTCATTGTTATGACTCAAAGATGAGTCCAAATATAAATTGTACTTTGGAAATACCTCCTATCTCTTCCCTCCCAGTAGTACATATATGACGTGTGTATATGTATATCCTGTGAAGGAAAAAAAGAAGGAAAAAGTCTATGTGATGCAGGAGGAAGCTGTAAATTTTAGACTTTCTGTTCTTGAGTCACCATTCCATTATTGTTTTACATGAAGGACTCGGTTCTACGAACCTAGTTGAAACCACATTTTTTAGCAGCAATCAGCATCTTAATTAACAGGGTGAAACTTGAAATCTCTCTCATTACCCACTACCCAGCCAATAGAAGTTCTCTCTCTCTCTCTCTCTCTCTCTCTCTCTCTCTCTCTCTCTCTCTCTCTCGCTAGTGGCTAGTTACCTCTCTTTGGTAAAACTCATCAACGACCTTTCTTTTTGGTTTGTTTTTTAATTTGTTTCAAGTGTTCATAAGAACTATTGTCCTTGTTATACTTGGTAGTGTCAAAAAAAAGTTTCATATCGCAGTGTTGTCTGATGAACAAAACCTCTGTTCTTCTTTCTCGATCAGGCAATCAATGAGAGGATTCTATCCTTGGATTACAAAAATTACAAGGCAGAGATAAAATCTGCCGATGCTCAGGAATCCTACAAGGAAGGGGTGATTGTTCTAGTAACAGGATGCTTAACTGGAAAGGACAATATCAGACGGAAATTTACACAAACCTTTTTTCTGGCCCCACAAGAAAAAGGCTACTTTGTCCTTAATGATGTCTTTAGGTATTTTGATGAAAGTGAATCGTTGGAGATTGGTTCTGGGTCGGTCAATGATGTCAATGTTAATGCTCCAACAGCTTCCTTGCCATCAGATGCGGGTCTGTCTTCTTCTTTATCCTTCTTCTTCTTCTTCTTTTTTTTCACTCCACATTTTGCATCTGCAACAATTCGTGAACCACAGCCAATAAGAGCTGGCAGGAAACACCACAAGGTCGCTCTGTTTGGTTTGTGGGTTACTGGTTTAGAGAAACAAAGAAAACATAAAGGAAAACTAGTTCCCTTGTGTTTTCCTCCGTACTTAAATAACAGAGTAAGAAATGTGACTTCCTCAATGAGTTCTTTTCTTGACCCTCATGAAATCCGTGAAGCAAGCAAAGCCTAAAGATTACAGCTGATGGTTCTATTTGTGTCCTTGATGTATGATGTCGAAGTATTCTTGCTAAACATGTTCTTGATATGGCTCTTATTTTTATTTACAGAGCTCAGTCACGCTTCCGATCATCCTGCATTAGTTCCAGGTACTACGTTTGAGGTTGAGGATCTGAATAACGGTGCAGAAGTTTGTGACCCTTCAGATAATGAGGAGGGTTGGGTTCTCGAAGAAGAGATTGTTGATGAACTCCCAACATATTCTAGTCAGAATGAAATTATTACAAGTGTCAGTGTAGATCCCTCTGCAGTCCAAGAGGAGAAGAAATCATATGCATCAATTGTGAGTTTATGCTCGATTTGGTACAACAATAACTTTTTTTTTTTGGTATTTTAGGTATCAGTATTTGATATGCTTTAGATATAGAAAGAGAGAAGAACAAAAGGGAGGTAGAGATGGAGATAGAAACATAATAGAGTGAGAGGCTATCAGTTATTTGGTATAGAAGTTGAGGAGTATGACTGCATGAGGTTCCATCAACCCCGAACTCATGCCTTCGCATGCAGAACCTCATAACCTAAAACTTGCTTTGTAGAGAATGGAATAATTGTATTCTAATCCATATTTAAACTAAGTTGAAATGAAGAGGAGACAGTAATAAGAATGGGTGTGGATGCATTCCAACAATGTCATTCCAAGCTCAACACTGGGCCGCAAAGTTATTTCCTTTGCAGGCTTTGGTCTTTTTACGCATTCTCTAACATTTATTTGCGGACACTCATATTAGGTGAAGGTAACTAAGGTTGCTAAAACATCTACTCCAGTCTATGTTCCTACCAGTAGGGTAAGACCGGTGCCCACAAATGCTGATCAACACTCGGTGGGTTCTCCTAAGCGTTCTACTGACACAGAACCATCGCGTCCTACTAGTGACAGTGCTTCAGAAAGTGTAAATGTTCGAGAGGAAGGTATAATTCTTTTACTTGGAATAAATAATTCTCAGTTTGGTAGAAAGACATTTTTTTTCGTAGTACATATATTAACATTGATGTATAATCATATAAATACAGAGAAAAAACTGAAAGAGGGGTAGATACGGAGATATAAACATTATAAAGTGGGTTATTTAGAGCAAACTCATGTGTAGCATGGAGTTTCGTCAACCTCCATGTCCTTGTTTGCAAACTTTATCTCCAACTTTAATGCAGACACAATTAAGACTTGCTTTTGTGAAAAGTAAAAGTTGTATTAGAATCAATATTTAAGATAAGTTGATAATGAAGGGGATAATGTAATTGAAATTGTTGAGACTGCATTCTGAGGTTTTCATTCCTGGCTATGCTTACTTTCAAGACACATTCCAGTGTTTGAGACCTTATGCACTGTTGCCACTCTTTTCTCATTGAGTTCTGATCCGTTTTGTTGCGGATTATGATAAAAAGATATGTGAACAGTGTATTGGAGTGAGGTTCACAAACATATCGAGTTTATCTTATTGCATTAACTTTTCTAACCTCAGAATGAATATTTAACCTTTCATTATTGTTAAAGTTGAAGGTCACTCCGTATATGTACAAAATTTGCCTCTGTCCGCGACAGATGCACTGCTGGAAGAGGAATTCAAAAAATTTGGGCCTATTAAGCGTGATGGCATTCAAGTCAGAAGTAACAAGGTTTAATTCTGCTATTGCTTTGTGCATTCTTCTCCAAGTTAGAAATTTTATCACACAATATTTACAAATCCACCTTTATCTCATGTGTCCCACAGCAAGGATTTTGTTTTGGCTTCGTTGAATTTGAGTCATTGAGTTCAATGCAGGATGCGATTAAGGTGCCAGGTTTTTTTTTTGTTTTTTCAATCTTCTAAGTTTTAACTGCTCTGTCTTGCTTCTGTCTTATCATACCTTAGTACCTTATCAGCTCTCCATCTTCTCTGAAAGAAAAAATAATTTTCTCAAAAATGGAACCTTGACCTTGCTGATCGTACTCAATCTCGTATATCTGTTGACATAATGAAAAAGGCTGAGAAACTGAATATTTGTGGGGAAATTGTAAATGCACCCATCTACATCCACATGCACGATCAGGGATGCTGGATGTACAGCTACTCAATGCAGGCATGTGATAAACTGTAGAATGAAAAATTGTGGGTGCATTTAGTATTTCCTATGCTTGTGCGATATCTTTTCTACGCTACTGCCCTTCTTGGTGGCTTATTATAGCAGGGAACCTTTTTTATTGGATCAGCTCCGTCTTTCCCAGTTTTCATATCCTAACACGAACTTGGGTTAGGGGAAGTGCAACTTTGCATCTTGTTGAGTATCTGGCTACAAGACTTGGTTGTGGAAACAATTTATCATGAGTTGTTGACAAAATGCTGTTTAAACTGAAGATTCAATATATATTGAAATTCGCTTGTTTAAATTTCAAACCTTTTGAGTGTCATTTACCTTTCAAATGAAAACGAATTGTAGTACGTCAAGCAGACTTGGTTTTGACTACCGAAAGGAATTTAAAGAGAGACAATATTTTTATCTCTAAAACTAATCCACGAGAGGAAAAAAAAAAAACAAAGGATCAACTTAAGCTCTCAGTTGCAAATCAGTATTAGTCACTTCTTCTCAGTGTTGATGAGATTAGGCAGCACTTGTTTCTGAGCCATCATCTGCAGTCATCACCGTGTGTGGATTGTGGCAGACTGACAGTGTTTGCATATGTTTGTTTACTGTTATGTGCTTGAGCAGTAAGCTTGGTTGGCAAATTTCAAGAAATCCCGATGCCTAGAAGGCATGCTGTCAGGCCGCGACGTAGTATAAATCAGGAAAGCATTTAATTTCCTTTATGGACTCGTAGGTCGTGACAAGTGAGAGTGGCCAATTGTCCCTGCAACAAATACTTAAATAACATGTCTAAAGAAAAGGTTACTAATAAACATAAAGCTCCAAAATTAAAAACTTACTAAGCTATTACATCAGTCATAGTCTTAGGCACAAACCTCCCTTATTCAAATTCTAATAACGAGTTTATTACATGTCCAAAATAAAAGACATAATAAATATAATTCAGCCCTCCTGGAAAGTCTCTTGCCTCTAACTAGCATAGTCAAAATACACTGGTTACTCCTGACTTGGAAAATCTGGACATAGAGTCCAGGGCGCATTAACAACGTCAGCTTATGCAAGCTGGTGAGCAAAATAAACATATCTAACTAGCATAGTCAAAATACACTGGTTACTCCTGACTTGGAAAATCTGGACATAGAGTCCAGGGCGCATTAACAACGTCAGCTTATGCAAGCTGGTGAACAAAATAAACATATGCTCGCCATGTATATAGAAACATATAAACAACGGTACAATTTAAACTTTAAAAGCAATAATTCAAGGTTCCAACTTCAACACAAGTCACATGGGGGTATAGTAAGCAGTAAATATGTGATCGTGTATGAACAATGTATCATCTCATCTTTCTGACTCTTTTCTCTCGACAAACTCGATTCAAACATACCATTATCTCATATACCAGGAATAATATCCGATTAGCATCCGGGTCGCACACTACACAGTCGCCTCAGATACCAAGAATAATATCCGATCGATATCTGGGTCGCACAATACGTCGTCGTCGTAGATACTAGGAATAATATTCGATCGATATCCAAGTCGCACACTACACAGTCGACTTAGATACCAGGAATAATATTCGATCGATATCTGGGTCAAACAACACATCGTCGCCTTGGATAACAGGAATAATATCCGATCGATATCCAAGTCGCACGCTACACAGTCACCTTATATACCAGGAATAATATCCGATCGATATTTGGGTCGCACAACACGTCACCGCTCTTTACTCTTTTCACGCTTTCTCACATACCATGCATGTTAACTCAACCTCGACCCTATCATGCATATCAATGTTCATGAATCGCAACATCATCTATAAATCACAAATCCGAGTATCCGAGCGAACGTGAAAACCAGTCTTGTTCATTTTTATTAATCCTTTTCTTGAATAGAAGTCTTTAAGACAATATATCTTTCAAACAGCTCTTTAAAAACTTACAAAATATTTTCCAAACATGGGTCGCGCGAGCGATAAGGTTGTTTTCGCGAAATCTATTAAAAATTCATTTCTGTCCAAAACTGCACAGGTCGCACGAGTGGGTCGCGCGCGCGAGATGGTGTAGAGACTTCTTCTTTCTCGTTTTTCCCCTGTTTTTGTTTCAAAACTGTTATTGACCCATTTTCATATTCTGTTTCAAACATATCATGTCATATATGGATTTCTTCAGTTTTTCGCGTAGATTAAGAATACGCGATCGGATTACGCTGATATGGGTTGTATCTCTCGATTTTTGCGGTTAAAGTAAGAGTGACAAAACTTTAAATCATCAATACGTCGTAAAACGGATGAATTACTCCGTAGGATTCGAACTACGCATAAATGGGACTAAGATCTTTCATTTTCAATTCACGGAATCGATTTTGGTTAACTTCTCTAAAACTCCAATTTCAAAGCTCCCATGATGTATGTATATATATATATATACACCTCCATATCTACAGAAATATACATATATAGACATGGAGAGTGAGTTTAAAATACTCACAGATGGATTTGAACAACAATTTCGGTACTGAGAGTTTCCGCCGTGAATTCCGTCCTCTATGAATTCTCTTCTCGTCTTCCTCTTGATTTTGATATATATATATATATATAACTATGTATGTGTATGTGTGTATATATATAAAATCTGAAATCGATGTGTGTGTATCTATCTTGAGAGAGTAAGAGAGAGTTGAGAGAATTTGAGAGAGTTACAGAGAGTTAGAGAGGAAAAAATGAGAGACTGTGTGAGTTTGAGAGTTATATACATATATAAATATATATATATATACTGCCCAAACTTTGGGCTCCAAGCAACGCACAGGAATCACACGGTGTGGTCGAGCTCACATGCTCCCACACCCAAGACGCAGTATAGTCGCAGCTTAAAATAAGAACTGGTATTTTACGGTTGACATAAAAATACAGAGAATCATACTATCGTAGGAAATAAATTTCGGATTGTACAAAAGTATAGTTATAGTTTCAAATCCATTTTTAAAAATTACGGTTTGACCCCAATAAATATTTATCAATAGAAATAAATAAAATATTCATTTATTAATGAAAATAAAATTACAGGGTGTTACACATGCCACCTTAAATATGTGTTTATGGGCCCTCTTTTGTTTTTCATTTCACGTCCTACTACCTTTCTAGTTGTTCACAGCTCCCATATTGTTGCTACTCTGCAAAGTTAAAACTTGAATAATAGTTTGTGACCGATGAATGATTTTTCGGACAAAAGGATCCTTAATGCACTGATTGGTTTTTTGAAGTACTTTGAGAAGAGTGAAACGCAACACTTTCAATTTTAGCTTTTATAATACAAACCAAAAACAGAATACACGTTCAACAATGATGAAAGGTTGGCCCGACAATTGAGAAATCATGGGTTAGAGTATGAGAGGAACACCTTTGTGCAAGAATGCTAAAGGTTAGGTCTGTCTCCAGCTATGAAGCACGAGTGCTTAAAAAATGGTGCTGCACATGCACTTAGTGCGTTGGGAGTGCTTTAGTGCCCCTTAGTGCTTTTGTAGTGCTTTTGTGCAGGATTTTGTTAACGTTTAATATTCATATGCTTGCTTGTGGTTTTGTTGATAGTTGAATTACATTGTTTATTATTAAGTAAGTAATTTATGTGTATTTTGTGTCTTAATTAGAAAAAAATAAGGGTAGAATAGTTTGTATATAGTATAATAGTAATATATAAATGCTATATAAAATATATTTTTGGTATATTTATATAAGTACCCCCGCCGCCTGCGCACTCTTGATTTTGAGAAAATTGTCCAACTCCCCGCACCAGCGTCGCTGTACTCGCATCCCCGCATCCGCACTGGTGCTTCCTTGGTCTCCAGTCCATTCCTTTGAGCACCTTGCATAAGTGGGACATTCATTGAGTAGTGGCCCTTTTTATGGTCTACAAGCTATCTTGAGAATTCTGTTGAACTAGGAAAGAATGGAATTCTCCTCGGACGTTTCTTGGTAGGAATCCTTATTGGCGTGGTAGCAGTTAATATGAGGTAGTTCGGGGTTGTTGCAATATATCAATTGTAAAACAATAGCTGGTAACAATGATAATCATGGTGAATGAAAAGGAAGTACAAGCAAAGAGTTGTGGTTTTGATAGATGATCATTTATTTTATGAAAGGAACTCGTTGGCTATCCTTTCCTGATTTTGGCCACTATGGTGTAGGGAAAACTTTTTTGGAGTGTATCCCCATGCGTTGTGTAGTGAAATCACGTAGAAGCACATCCTAGATGATGACTTGATCATTCTAAAAATCTCACTTCCTGCGGAGGCAAGATGTACAGTGTGAGAGCCCATTTGGATAAGCGGGGCCAACTTTAAAAAGGTGTGACTGTTTTGGTTAGCTTTTTCCGCAACTTAAAATTCTGATTATTGCTTAAAGCTATAAAAATAATAATAATAAAATAGATAGATAGAGAGAGAGAGAGAGAGAGAGAGAGAGAGAGAGAGAGAGAGAGAGAGCAGATTTTTATAAAAAAAAAAATTTATTTTTAAAAAGGCTCTAATTTGTAGCAAAAAGTGATTATTTGAAAGCTAATCTAAACGGGCTCTTAAATGTCATAAATTTCTTCTTAAAATGTGTTCCACGGTCCACTTTTAGTACTTGGAAGTCCTCTTCATCGTCAATAATTCCACAACTTATTTCAGGATCCGAACTTTCTTGTATAAACATTCTTTCTTGTGGTCATACTTTTGCTGTTGAGTTTTGCAGGAATGTATTTTTTTTTCTTGCCAATTCACCAGGCTGTGACCTGTTCATATTACTGTAACAGCTGGTTGCTCAACTTGACCTTTTCTTCTTTCTTTCTTTTTTCCTCTATCTCGTTTGCTAATGTCAAGTTATTGGATCATATGTAGATTTACTGTCCACTTTGGTTTTATGTGTAGTCAATCCTTGCTCAGAATCAGCAATTCTTACTGTTAGTTATCAATTACTCCGTAAATGATTTTGCAATCTTTTCAGGCCTCACCTATAACAATTGGTGGTCGTCCTGCTGTTGTAGAGGAAAAGAGAACCACCACACGAGGTAAGTTGCATGTTCTAAAATTTTTAGACGTTAAGGCTTTGTTTGGTTTGTGGACTTGGAGAAACAAAAGTAAAAGTAAAAGGAAAGGAAATGAAAAACAAGAAGGAAAACAAAATCCGTAGCATTTTCCTCCATGCTTAAATAGCATTTACAAACTAAAAGATTTCCAGAATGTTGTATGAACTCGAGAAGAAGAAGAGAAGTGACCGCAAGATACAAAATATTTAATTTATTTTTCACTTAGTTGTTTTACTTCCTTGCGTCCTCACTAATTTAGTTACTAACCCAAACGTAGACCGGCAGTTTCTGTAAGGAAAGTACTTTTTTTGTTTAGTAATGATGAAAATAGGAAGGAAAAGAAATTTTGGTGAGAAATAATTTTTTTTTAAAAAATTATGAATTTTGTGAGTGAATTCCCTTCCTCTTTTCACAAGTTATGGCTGTGTGCTGAAATCTTTAATTGTTAATGTATTTAAGCATAGAGGATAACACATTAGAACAAGTTTTCCTTTCCTTATTCTTTTCCTAACCAAGGCTGTATTTGGTGAGGGAAAAGAAAACAGAATATGGAGGAAAACATTTTTCTTTGTTTAGTTAATAAGGAATACTTCAAGGAGAAGGAAAAGAAAATATGGTGAAAAATAATTTTTGAACATTTTAAACTTTCCTCATTTCTTGAATTTCTATTGTATGTAGAAAATTTGAAATTCTAATGTGAATTAGGCATGGAGAAAAACATGAGAAAACAATATATTAACGGCTTTGCTCATTGTCTTTCCTATTCCTTTTCTTTCCCTAAATCCGCTAACCAAACAGAGCATAAATGTTCAAACCAAACATAGTCTTAGTGGGTTTCTTTCCTTCCCCCCACTAAAGGCATGAACCAAGCAGAGCCTAAGAATAACTATGCTAAGCTGTGAACATGTTGTACTATGCCTTAATGATAAATTGATATCCTAAAGCACCATTGCTTTGTTGCAGTTAGCAGCGGTGGGAGAGGGAGATACCCTTCAGGGAGGGGTGGGTTCCGTAATGACTACTTCAGGAGCCGTGGGAACTTTGGCGGTGGAAGGGGCGGCGGCTATTATGGAAGGAACGAGTTCAGAAACCAGGGCGAGTTTTCAGGGAGACCGAAGGGTCCTAGTTCTCGCGGTGGAGAGACTTATCAACGGGTTGATCAAAACGGAGGTGGGAGAGCTGGCCGGCAAGGTGAGATGAATAAGAGTGATGTTTCTGCATAAAGTTGGCAAGTATGATGTGAACCAACCATTCTTTGAACAGAATATTAAGGGGGTTTTTTTTTTCTCTTTTTCTTTTTCGGCCCAAAGTTTAGGTTAGATTTCATATTTTATTAGTGCAGACTCTTTGTGTATCTTTAGTTAGAGGTTACATGAGTTGGTAAGTTTTGGCCTTGGAGGTTTTTTCATACAAAAATGAAATGGATGATCATGACTCGAGTGCAAATTCTTTTTGTATAAAGAAACTCTCTCTCTCTCTCTCTCTCTCTCTCTCAAACAAAAAGAACAAATTGATCATACCCTTGCATGTTGCAGAATATACTCCAATCAAACCCAAAATGAACAGGTCCATCGGATTGTTACGGTTACCACCCACTAGTACCACCAAGCAAACTGGATCAAAGTGCCAAGTCTTGTTCTCTGACTGACAGTATACTTCTATAGAGTATATTTTTATGTACTATGGCATGTTTGGGAATACATAAAGTAGGATCACGGTTGCACACACTACCATGCAATGAAAAGTTATCTACCAAATGCTTGCATACATTGAACCAGATCATATATAGATCACATAACCAGTTCTGAGACCTCTCAAAGACCTAAGATATTTTCTTTCTTTAATATACAATAATAATCCCAGGCAGATGGATTTGAATTAATGGACAGTAGTACTTCCGAGCATAATAAGAATACATATATCTGGGTTGGCAAGTTCAGGTTGATTTTTGCAAGTTGGATACAAAATTTGATGCTGCAAAAGCAGCTGAGCCACCAACCACAGAGACCAAAGCAACCACAACTTGCAAACCAATCTCGAAAGAGGAGTCCTCAGGCACCAGATAGGCACAGAAAGGGCCTAATAGAAGTAAACCCAGGCTCAGGCTCAAGAGGGCTGATGGGGTTCCTGGGTCAGTGGCTGCTGAAAGTACTCCCAGCTCTTCAGCCTTGGAGAGGAGTCCCAGTTTCTCTATTGTAGAGAGAGAAAACCCAAACTTCTCTGCTGCTGAAAGTAGCCCTGCTTTCTCTGCTTTTGTGAGAAGTCTCAGCTCCTCCACCCTAGTTAGTAGCTTGATTTGTGGTGGGGATGGGGAGGCCTTCAAAATAAGATTCACAAACATGTGTGAGGATTATGAATAATATGTAGTATGTTTTAAGGCTCTGCTTGGTCCAAAAAACAAAGAAGGTAAATCTAGCTTCACTCGCCCATTGTGGTGTTTGGTACATTAAATTTACTAACAATGGTATTCAAAGTTACTATCGTCCTGTTTGGAGACCATAAGTGATAATGGGACTCCAAAAGCTTAAATGAAGCTTTTTGGCAAATTAGCTTCGCAGTTCAATTGCAAAAAAAAAAAAAAAAAAAAAACCCGTGAATTAATCGCAAAAATTTGCAAGTAGCCAAAAATACTTTTGGGCAGTTTTTGACACCAAAAGTAGTTTTTTTTTTTTGCTATTGAATCGCAAAAATGTACCCTAAGAGCATAGCTAAAATAGATAGCCAAAACATAAATTGCATTTCCAAGACCTATAAGCTAGCAAATTTGGATACTTGTTAGAGCATCTCCTATGGGGCTACCAAATCCACTACCAAAGTCATAAAATGATAGTTCATCAAATTTAACCCACTCCAATGCTAGGTCAAATGCTCTACCAAAAAATGACAAAGTCATTTACATTGTCAAATTTGAGAGTTCAAATGACTTTTGTCAAATGAGGGGCCCCCACGAATATTTGCAATACCAGTGGATATATTTTGTGCTTTTACTTTTATACCCTTCCAAATGTCTATAAATAAAAAACTTGAACCCAATTTTTATATTGTGCTCTCTTGTCCAATTTTATTATTTATTTTTTTCCCTTACACTGGTTGGTTGAGTGTCACCCAAGATCCAATTATTAGTAACTTGCAGTCACAAAATAATTGAATATCTCCATCTCCATGATTATGTATTTTTTTTTTTATGATTAATGAAAATGTTAAGTTCTTGTTAAATTCATTAAGCCATAGAGATTCATAGATTAACATTTAATTACAAACATGCATACTAGCATTTAGCAGTATTGTGGGTGAAAGTTGAGAATGGTGGGTGAAAGTTGACCCAAAATTTGGTAGTTTCGATGAAATCTACCATTGGAGCAGTATTGTCAAAATATAGCTTTTCGGTACTACAACAGTGTCAAATTATAACTTTGAGATGAAAAAAATAGCTTTTTGCATTGGAGATGCTCTTATCCAGTTACCCAAATTTCTATTTGGCTCTCCAAATCCTGGTCAATATTTTCTGAAATCTTAGCACAAATCTTCCATCAAAAAAAAAAAAAAACCGAGATATCATTACCTAAAAGGAGAGCAAAAAGCTAGATGTGACTATCGAGAAACACGAGGAGCTAAAATAGAGAATTGAAGTTTTTAGCTAAAATTTAAAATATTGTATTACTCATTGAAGGATGGGTTTCAGGATTTAAAATATTATACATAATCTATGGATATGTATATGTATACGTAGACATATATAGACGCAAAATAAAATTAGAAAATGGAGGAAATTGGGGAAGTACTGACCTTTCTTGAACTAACAGTTTGGGTGGCTGATGGAATAGACTTCTGCGAAGCCATTGATTTTATGAGAAGGGGTGAGAAATTTTCCAAGTGGGTTGTTCTTGATTTGGTCCTATTGGGTGCGGAATATATCAATGGTGTCCCTCTGCTGCTACAGCACCACCCTATGCCTTCCATTTTCTCTCTCTCTCTCTCTCTCTCTCTCTCTCTAGATTTCTCTTTTGTGCTTCAGACTCACTCAAATGCTCCTCTCCTCTCTCTCTCTCTCTCTCTTGAGTGATGGACAGTGAATTGGGGGGGTCATGGATTGAAGGGGAGTGAGTGGGTTGGGCATCCACGTGTCAAAGCATGATTGGCTGCTCTTATCACACATTGATGTGGGAGCTGTTTGGTTTTCTGGATACCACGTTCTATTATTTGGACTTCTTTGTACCAGCTTAAGGATGAAATCTTGTTGGAATTACTTCTGCTACGTTTGCTTCATGAATTTTAAGAAAGAGTAATGGTTGATGCACATAAAATGTGCACATAAAGATTTGAGTCATTTATTTTGGTGGAGTCTCATGTATATAGACACGGGCTCCACCGAAATAAATGGTCCATATCTTTATGTACACATTTTATATGTACATAGCATTACCCTTTAAGAAAAGGGCGAGGAAACAAAAAAAAGAGTAATGTTATGCTTTCTAAATTTCTATTTCAAAAGTGTTTCTCAAATGATGTAGCAGTGAAACCAGTTGAATTTTGACAAGAAGTTGTTTACCTAGCCCTAGTGCCACATTATTTAACAAGCATTTTTGGGATATAAATTTAGGAAGCATACCATTACTAAAAAAAAAAAAAATCTTTCTTTATCCTTGATAACTATTAGAAAATTGGTTTTTTTTTTTTTTTTTCAAATACAGTAGGGAAACAAAAAAGGGAGACTTGGTGTAAGGCCCCTAAGATTGGGCTAAGTTGGACTAAATGACAAGTCATAATCAAACACTCATACAAGGACACACTCTAAAAAAAAATTCCCTCCTAAAGTCTTCTAAAATTTAAACTATCCCTCTTAGTCCTATAAAATTTTAAATTTCATTCTAAATGGCAAAATTGCCCATGGAATCCTAAGAGACCACCACCACCATCTCTCTTCTCTCTCTAACTTTCTCTCTCCTCCATAGCCATCACCACCAACATCTCTCTCCTCCCTCTCCATAGCCACCACCACCACAACCACCACCACCATAGCCACCATCTTCTCTCCTCCTCCCTCCACCATCTTCTCTCTCCTCCCCCACCATAGCCACCACCACCACCACCACCACCTTCTCTCCTCCTCCCTCCATAGCCACCACCATCACAACCACCACCACCGGAGCAACCACCGAAGCTGTCGCCGGAGCTGGAGCCGTCGCCACTACCACCAACTCTCTTCTCTCTCTAACTTTCTCTCTCCTCACCCTCCATAGCCACCACCATCTCTTTTCTCTCTCTAACTTTCTCTCCTCCTCCCTCCATAGCCACCACCAACACAACCACCACCACCGGAGCCACTACCGGAGCAGTCCTCGTCGTCGCCGGAGCCATCACCACTACCCCAACTCTCTTCTCTCTCTAACTTTCTCTCTCCTCCCCCTCCATAGCCACCATCACCACCATCTCTCTGTCTTCCCCCTCTATTGCCACCACCACTGCCGGCCACCACCACCGCCGGCCACACAAAAATCATGGCCAAACTGATCTCAGTCATCCTAAGAGAAATTTCTCTTACGATGACTGATCTCAGTCCACCTCCACCACCGACACTTCCACCTCCACCACCACCACTACCAGTCTCTACCGCCACCATCCCTAATCCACCACCACCACCACCACCAGTCTCCACCGCCACCACCACCACCACCACCATCACCACCGTCCCATTTGAATAGAGAAATTTGTAAGACAAATTTCACTTAGGATATATCCTAAGTCAAATTTGACTTTCTGAGTGGTCATCGGAGATTGAGAGGGTGGTGGTCGCCGGAGATGGCGAGGGTGGTGGCTGAAGGTCAATCGAATGGTAGGGAGTGGTCACTAGTGGTTAGGAGTGGCGTTGTGGTGGTCAAAAAGTGCAATGGAAGTGGTCGCCGGAGATGAGGGTGGTGGTCGCCGGAGATGGCGAGGATGGTGGCCGGAGGTGGCACGGGTGGTGGTCAGAGGTGGTGTGGAGTAGTGGTAATGGTGGCTAGGGTTTGTTTAGGATTAGAGGTTGAAGGTGAGAGTATTTTTGTCTATGGACATTGGGAGGACTCATACCCAATGTGTATTTTAAGTTGTCATTGATCCCAATAAAGCCCTTCTTAATGACCTTTTAGCCAATTTTCCCAAAAAAAAAAGGGAGGAAGGAGGTTAACTCACCAAAATTAAATTTTAAATTTTTTTTTTTTTTTTGGGTTTTCTTTCACTTCATAGTTAGCTAACTAATTTTTCTCATGCTCTGTTTATGTGTGGATTTAGAGAACAAAAAGGAAAATAAGTAAAATTATTTTTCAATGTTTTCTATATATTTGCTAAAGCTTAAATAGCATGATTAAAGAATTTACAAAATTATATTACGAGTTCAAGAAAAGCATAAGCAAGTGGTTCACAAATTTAAGTTTTTTATAAAAAATAATAAAAAAAAAAAAAAAAAAATTAACTAAATTTTGCTCTTTCTTTTTTCGTACAATTTTCATTTTATTAAGTAAATTAATAAGTGTTTTTCTAAATTTTTTAAATTTTTTTCTTTTCGCTAAATCCATTAACTAAAAACATAAATATATTTTTAGTGTAAAATCCCTGATTCCCAAGTCAATTATAATTTTAGCCACAACTCATTCATTAGTACGGAGTAATACATTACTACGCCTAATCCTTTAACCAAATAATTTGATACTCCAATTTTTTGGGTCAAACTACCCTCACCGTTAACAGATCGTGGAAGCTCCAATCTTAAAGCAAATCGGCAACCGTCAAATCAACATCGCCGATGACCACTATCTCCGGCGCTAGCACCGATGTCTTCGTCACCTCCGGCTCCGGCGACGTACTACACCTCTCTCTCTCTCTCTTTTAACACTACCATCGTCCCCCATCATCTCACATTAGTGCTGCCATTGCACACCAGCCATCACCCTCTCTAGCCCTAACCCCGCACGACATTGTCACCCATACACAGCAGTCGAGGCCTCCTTCCTCATCACCGTCGCCAACTTTCAAATTTCACACAACTACTTATGTAAAATTAGAGATGAGCACTTTAGTCCAAAAAAATTGTTAAAGGAAATTTTCACTGAAATAAAATCGGGTTGGACATAAGATAGAAAAGTAATACAGAGTATATCTTTTCTTTTCTTTTCTTTTCTTTTTTTTTTTTTCTGAGAAATGCTATGATTTCCAAATTCAAATCCCAAATGATGTGGTAGTGGACCCACTGAATTTTAATTGAATGATATTGAAGTGGTCCTATGATTATTGAAGATGATCTCACTGTCACATCATTTGAAAAGTGAATTTAGAATTATGATTTGGGAAGGATTGCATTACATTACTCGTTTTTTTTCAACTACCATTCCCAAAATGGGTAATATTAGGAGCACATACACTTTACACAAATACTTACAAACATACTCTATCTCTCTCCTGAGTAGAACTGTGGGGTCCGAATAATTTCAGTGAACTCTACAATACCATGCATGAGTGAGATAAAGTATGTTTATAAATATTTGTGTAAAGTGTTTATGCCCCTAACATTGTTGTTCCCAAAATGTAAATTGTCTTTTCTTTCCGAAATCTGTATCACTCTGTATGAACCAAACGATGTGTCGGAAACATGTTTTGGGATTTCAAAGTCACAAAACTACCCTTAACTGTATTGTTGTTGTGAGTGTCAGTCAATAAAGGTTAGTGTAGTAATTACACAGATCAATTCCTATAGCTCAGATCTATGATCTCTCAGTAAACCCTCGAACTCAAAACCCTAACCCCAAAAGCAACTCATCTCTCTCTCTCTCTCTCCCTCCCTCTCTCTTCAATGGCGGACTCCATGATCTCACTGGAAAAGGCAAAGGCTTTCTGGCACACACAAGTTCACAACGAAGAGAATTGGGCTCTGAATATGGTAACCTCTACCCCCCCCCTATTTTCTTCCTCGTTTTCCCTCCTCCCTCTCTCTCTCCCAATTATGTGTATATATATATATATATATATATGGATGCTTGTGAACCTGATTATGCACGTAGTTGTATAATTTATCATATATGTCTGTTGTTCTATGTTCGTGACCTTTATGATGTATTTGGTTTCTGAGTGCAAAAAATTTTCCTTTCAGAGATTGTCCCCTTTGCTGAGTCGCTGAATTATGAGCATAGCAGTAGCTCCCAACTCCATCACCCCCCCCCCCCCCCCCCCCCCCCCCCCCCCCACCCACACACACACACACACAAAAAAAAAAAAAAAAAAAACTTCACTACAATGGGGGAAATGCAACCCCCGTGACATTTGAGTGCCAAATTTACAAACAATGGAGAGAGAGAGAGAGAGTTAGCCATTGGATTGCCAACTGAAAAAGGTGTGGTACTGTGGTGGCAAAATTTGGAGAATAAAACATTAGCCATTGGATTGCCAACTGAAAAAGGTGTTGCAATCAATACTTAAAATATTATGATTGCAACTCACTTTGCCATCTATGGTCGAAGTGCAATTATGGTAGAGAGTGGTATAAACACTATTCAAAATGCCCAAATGATATTTTGGCAACTCAAATTACGATCTCCCATTGGTAATGAATATAAGTAGATAGTCAGTCGGTGGTAGATTATCCTTAGTACCCACTAAATATAGTTTTGTTCGCCAGTTAAGGGTGAGGATGTCTATGGCAACCATGGTATAGTATTCTAACCTGAAATAAAAGCTCATTGGTCTCAGGTTGGATGCTATGATCTAGAACACCATTTTTAAAGTAGTACTTCCCAATAAGGGTTATTTGGATTTGTCTTGGTCCAGTAAGAGTGCACCACGAAGAAAGTTTGTCCAATGTCGCTTCCTTTTTGTGTTTAGTAGTTCATTGGGGTACATGGAGCCTTGGCGCAACGGTAAGGTTGCTCTATTGTGACTTGGAGGTCACGGGTTCGAATCTGGAAGCAGCCTCTCTGCTTGCAGGACATCTCACCCTTCCCAGACCCCGCAATGGCGGGAGCCTCGTGCATTGGGCTGTCCTTTTTTTTCTTCTTCTTTTTTATTTATTTTTTATTTTTTATGATGGCATTGTTTTCAGCAATTCCGTGGATAGCATATCCACAATAATTCAATTGCTGTTTTTTAGTTGGTGTGGTTTCATTATTCTACACTCCATCTATACTATGTCAGTCTTCTAACAATGACTTTTGCTTATGGTTCCAAGTAACAGTATGAGAGGCAAGGCCTTGTATGGGGCATTTGTTATGATGCGACGAAGAAATTTGACTTCCATATAAACCAAATTTCGTTGTCTACATAAAGTTGTAGATAATTGGTTCAACTTTTTTCTCTAAGAAATTCCTTTTTACAATCTTACTCTCTTTCTTAATTCTCTTGTTGAGAAATGAGACCTAGCATTGGGGATCCATCCATCTTATGTCCAAAAATTATCTAGAGGTTGTAAACGCACAAAGAGATAGGGGGGCAAGATTTAACTTTTAGAAAGTTTTTGGGGGGCGAGCGTATTAGTTTAGAGGGTCATAGTAGGTCAAAATCAGAAAAGTGCATCATGCTTTCTGTACTTTGGGGGGTCCGTGCCCCTGCCAGCCCCACTTTATAATTCTGTCCCCGTCATGAACCTTCAGTGTGATTAATTACTTGGTGTAAGAATGCCCTACTTTCCTTATGAAAGCTAGCCTAAGAAGAGGGTGTTATATTTACTCTCTCTTCTATCATGTCTATCCAAACAGGGTGAAGTGAACGATACATTCTCTTCTCTACTTTCCTCCTGTCTTCTCTTAATGAGTTTCTCTTCTCTTCTCTCCTGATCGCTCCTCTCAAACCAAACGAAGTGAAGACGCAAAACTTCATTCCGGTTAGTCTCACTTTATGGGAACCAAGGTTGTGTTGATTTGACAAAGAACTAATTTTAAGAGCCAAGAGATATATTTGGCTGGGTCATTTGCAAGGAATGAACATTCACCAAACACTTGAATGAATAGCACCGGTTCACTTATGAACCACCAAGCCGGTTCTTTAACTTCCCAAAAAGCCCTGTATTATCTTGTATGCTTTAGAAGAATGTTACTATCAGCCACTGTCAGTTTCTTCTCTCTCCAATTTGAGATTCCATGTTGTGTATTTATTAATCCAAGCATTCAGTGAATAATACAGTGTTGCCATCTTTCCGTTTACCTTTTTTCGTATTTGTTTTTTTTGCAGAAGTTGGTCCGCGCTGCAGGGCTGTTTGCCGGTTCCATTATCCTGATGCGCAATTATGGTGATCTCATGGCTATCTGAAGTTGGGTGATGGGTCTCTGCACTCACCCTGAATTTCATCTAGACTTGGAATCTGCTTTTTGGTGTCTTATTTCTCGTAATACGTTTGTCTTCTCTCAGATTGTTAGTGTCCTATATCAATTTTTGGACCAAGGCTTTAAGTGTCTTTGTGGTTACACCCTTGTGGTATTTGTTGTCCCTCGATGTGAGGGTTCGAGCCATGGTACTATCTAGCTATGCAATTTTTGGGCTCTGTTGAAGAACTATCCTTGTTTAAATTTGGGTTTTCTTGCAATGAATTAATGGCTTACTTTTAGAGGTTATATATGAAGTTTTTCTTTTGACACATGGATTTTGTTTTGGGATAACGCTTTACCTGAGTTGAGTGTGGGTTTGAGTTTGAGTGAGAGTTGTGCATGCATTTTTGTGTGAAGATAATGTAATTGTATTTGACCAACTTTAGCCATGAACTTGAAGAGGTGTTCGAGTGGGTGGACAATGAACTTATACTCTCTTCGTCATAAATTAAGAGACCCTTTCGGGAATTCTGACTGTTTAAGGAAGTTTATTTAATTGGGTTAAAATATTTTGACTTTACTTTTTTGTCTCTCTTTTAAGTTTAAAGTTTCAATGTCACATATACAAGGTAAATATGAAAAAAGCCTAATTAAAGTAAATGACTTTATACAAAAGGACTTCTTAAAATGGGACATTCATAAATGGAATAAATGACTCTTTAATTGAGATTCAGGAAATATATACAACTTAAAAGCACGTATTCAAAATTCTTGCATTAGACAATAGTAAGGGATTACGCAAAGAGGTGAGTTTGGGCTGTGTTTATTGAAGCTGTGGCCTCTGAGGTGAGTTTTGGCTGTGTTTATTTAAATTGTGACGACGAGCTGTGGCAGCATCATGTATTGTGAACATTCAACAGTACTATTGCTTTTTTCTTAGAGTAATGTTATGCTTTTCAAAGTTGAATTTCTAATTTTGGTTTTTAAATGCTTTCTCCAATGTACCAAGTGCACAGCAAACAAAAACTATAATGAGTTCTTTCCTAACTTGCAACTAGGATGCCCCAATCGGAATTTTGCTCAAGCTTGACTTTTTGTGTATCTCGAGTGGGGCTGGGTTAGAAAGTTCAAGCCCGCCTTGAACTTGAATTGGTCTTGGGAGGAGAGATTAGGTATCCCGAATAATTCAAGCTCGAGCCCTTGTGAATACAGAAATGTCATAATTACATATATTTTATCTATGCATCATGTTTAATCGTAGGATCATATTGTCTTCTCAGCAAAAATAAATCATTTTGTTGGATTTTATTGAAAAATGAAATTGGTACATAATGGTTGTTTCTAAAATCGAAACCGAAAAACGGGCTTGAGACTCTGTTGAGGGTTGTTTATCTTTTCAAGTTAGGATCGGGCTTTAGTACTAAAACTATAGACATGCTTGAACTAGGTTGCTCGAGCTCGGGCTTAGACAAACTTCACTAAAAATTAGATCAAGACTGGATATATGTTAAATTAAGGCCAAGCTGTCCAAGTTGCAACTCTATTATATTCTTTAAATGCTCTACTGAAGTGTTATTACTTCAAATAAACTTGTTTATATAAAATAATGACAATTAAAAATGAGCAAAAATCCTCGGTCGCAACTTGCGTGCACCAATGGTGGGTTGGCTGCGATTTTGGTTTGGCTACGCTGTTAACTAACCATTGGTATTGTTGAATTTTGGCAGCACCTAATGTGCAATCGATGATCACTAGTCATTAAAGATAGTACTTAAGTCATGAAACCCAAGTGTTGTACTTTCTAGAACTATACATCTAAGTCACCACACCCAAGTGTTGTAATGTTATACTTTCTAAATTAATTTTAAATTTAATTTCAAATACTTTACCAGTGATACCGCATACACTCGAATATTATACCAATGACCATTGTCACTAAATATTGAACATGTGTAGAATTAAATACGGCAATCAAGCATATTACTCTTTCTCGCAAAACAACAGAGGGGTTTGAAATTTTTAGCACAATGGAATCAAAAAGTGCCAAACACCACCGTCTCACACACACACACACAAACACTTTCATCGTCCGTTACTGATCACCGATGATCCAACAACACAACAAGTCCCATGCAAACTTTTTTGACCGTTACGCGTCACCCAGCCTTGCCACCTGTCCCATCTGGACCCACACTCAAAACAGCGCACCACCTCACCAAACTAACCCCTGACCTATGTGGCGCCTAAAAGGTTAACTGGACCTCTCTCTCTCTCTCTCTCTCTCTCTCTCTCTCTCTTTAATGTTTTCATTTATGTGATGCCCAACTGTAGCTTTTCTATGCCCAAAATATCCTTTCTTTTTTTTTGAGTAATGCTATATTTCCCAAATCTTAATTTTAAATCCCCATTTTAAGGGTCACCGGTAATAATGATGGACCACTTTAACATCATCCAATAAAAATTCAGTAGACTCATTGCTACATCATTTAGGATTATAACTTAAGAAGCATAGCACTACTCTTCTCTTTATCCAGATTTACAAATCAATCCTTTCAATGCTTTGATTTTCCAAATTTATATCCCAAATTTCAAACATATGTGGCAACAAGACCTCCTTCAGTAATGGTGGAACCATATCAACATCCTCCAATCAAATACTTTCAATGATGGTGGAATCAGGGACGGAGCTAAGAATTTGCAATTGGAAGAGAGGAGGGGGGGGGGGGGGGGGGGGGGGGGGGGGGAGCCTATTTACTAGTTAGACTAACAAACACGAACACAAAAGCCCCGAAGTGATTTTTTTTCTTAAGACCTATGTGTAATACTTTTGGGTGTATTTTTTGTATCATAATAATTAGAATTTTACTATGTAAGATTTTTTGTCGAGAGTTGGAAAGTTGGGTGTTTGTTATATTCACGGCGTATTATAATCATTTGACTTGTGCTTGATCAAAATGAGTGTTGTATTATAGCATGAACCACATTATAAAGAGTAATACTATACTTTTCAAATTTGAATCCAAAGTTGGTTTTCAAATAACATAACAATTGCCCTAAATGCTTTGACAATGATTGAACTAACAAAACATTTGGAAAAAAATTTTGAATTCATATTTTGAAAGTATAGTTATTCTTTTCTAAATGTTAATATTTTTGAGGGGCTAATACTTAAACTAATTCAAGAATTTACAAATTAGATGTGCATAATCAAATTATGAAACTATCAAAAAATTTGCATGAATTGGCCTCCTCGGCCTCCATAGGCTCTGCGGCTCTGCCATGGAGCACATCAACATCCTTAAAAAAAAAAATCAAGTAGTGCGAACCACTTATAACATATGTTTGAGAACGATTTGGGTAAAAAATTTAGGAAATCATATTACTTTTATAAAAAAAAAACCCTTAGGAAATCATATTACAACTGGTCATGAAGTGTAAAAAAAAAAGTGGCAGGGCCGTTTGAAATTTTTTCCCGGAAAATAAGAAAAGGAAGGGAAAAAAAAGTCATGAGATCATTCCTTGCCCACTGTTTAGCACGTGGCCTGTCACACCCTGTCATCCTCAGCTATATATACAAACTCTGTATCTTCTCTGTATTTTATCTAAATTTCCAATCTCTCTCTCTCTCTCTCCATTTGCGTTGTTTTTCTCTCACTAGTTTGCGTTGTGCCGGTGGCGGTGCTCGCCGGCCGTCTTTGTGACAGCTGAAGCTATCTGACACATTCGAAATCAGTTTGAGAGCTGAGAGTAAGCTTAATTGGGTCCCCATTCCCTCTCTCTCTCTCTCTCTCTCTCTCTCTCTCCATATATGTGTGTATATATATATATATAATATATGTCTATATATATTTTATTATATATGGTTATGGACCCCAGACAGGTTGTAGTCTATTCATGATATCATAAAAAATTGTGATTTTAAAAGCTCGTTGGAGGCCTTATTTATGTACTACTATTTATTTGGGTAAAGCTCACCTGAGATTGTTACTTCGCTGTCTCTCTCTGTCTCACTCTTGTTCCCTAGATTTTCCCACAAAATGGGGGTAGAATTTTTCCAAAAATGTGTCTCTCTTTGGTTTCTTACGACAAAGAGAAGCAACAACATAGAAGAATTGTGATGTATACACACACATATATATGATATATATATATATGTATATAGTTCTGATTTTATTTTCTCTTCTTGTAGTTGTAGTTGCAATGGCTGGAGCAAAGAGAGATAGGGCTACTGAATTTCTGCTTTCCTTGCGGAATAATGTAAACCCAGGAAGCATTTTGCGAAACAATGGAAACTCAATAAACTTTTTGCTGAACAATGGAAACCCAACAAGTCACATTTCTCAAATCAATGGAAACATCCCAAGTGGCAATTTGCCAAACATTAGAAACCCTAGAAGCTTTTTGCCCAACAATGGAACCCTTAGAAACTTTTTGGAAAACAATGGAAACCCAAGAGAGATTTTGGCGAACAATGAAAACCCTAGAAACATTTTGCAAATCAATGGAACCCTTAGAAACTATTTGGAAAACAGTGGAAACCCAAGAGAGTTTTTGGCAAACAATGAATTAAACCCAAGAAACATTTTGCCAAACGGTGCAAACCCAACAGCCATTTTGCAAGACAATGGAAACCCAGGAAACATTTTTTCAAACCCAATAGAGATTTTGCAAAACTATGGAAACCCAAGAGACATTTCTCAAAACAATGAAATCCCAATAAACATTTTACCAGACAATGGAAACCCAAGAGACATTTGGCCAAACAATGGAATACCAATAGACTTTTTTGAAAGATCCACACCCCAAAGCAGCAATGTGACCCAATTGATCAACTCAGAACCAGACCTCAGTCTAGGGCTGTCTTTGGGGAGTTATTGTCAAATTCCTCAAGAAAACAAGCCTATAATTCAATTTTCACCGCTCAACAGACCATTAACTCTGAATGAGAATGCTAGATCATCTTCATTGCCAGCAGAAACAGGCCAAGTGAACCACAGGGTTTGCAGGAGAGTTACCGGAAAGGCCCCGGCAGTGGCACCGCCGCCCGCCAAATTGTCGCCTTGGGTGGCTAAGTCAGCCTCCAAGAACTCCGCATTCCGTCATGCCATGGGGAAAATCATATCTGCCAACAATGCGACCCCAAGAGCAACAATGCAGGGTATATGCTTCTCTCCCACTATGATTGTTGTGATTGTTAATGTGTTTAATGAATTTTTGCTCTATTAGCATATTTGGTTCCTGTTTTAAGTTCATCGGTATGGTTTTGATTGAGGTCAGAATAATGGGAAATTTTGGCACTGCTAAATGATAAGCTGATTGCATGGTTAGGGATCAATCTCTTTGCTTCAATGATATTCTAGAATTCAGTTCTTTTTCTTAAGAACTTCTCATTTAAGTGGTTTAATTATTTTCTATGTTTACCATGTTGGAATCTGTTTCAGATTCTAAGCTTAATATATTATTGGGTCATTGATAACTTACAAGAATGAATTAAAAGGAAATAATAAGAAGTTAAAAATTGGAAACTAAACAGAATCTATCCGGAATAAATTTGCTTTCTGCATAGGTGAACAGTTTTGTTTTTCTTCATGAGTTCCCCGAATTGATGTGGGGGTTAAAAGAATGTAGGATGGAACTTGAGACAATAACTTAAATTGGAGTAGTAGTTCAGTGTGTGTGTAAGCAATACAAATTATTTATTACCAGATCTTCTCACATATCTCTTTAATTTTGAGAATGTTTTAACTAAAATTCTACTTTGTTGACATGAAAGGTAAGAGACATGCACCATTTTTATATGTATTGCCTCACAAGTTATCGTATGAAGGGTTAAATGTTATATCCATTTCATGTCTTATAGAGACAGAATGGAATTATAGACAATGCCGCGAATTGGAGAAGTCTTTTAGTGTGAGTGTACAACTAATTTATGTGCATATCTTCTTGAGCATATTTAATAGTATGTTCATCAAACATTTTACTTTGTCGGAATGAAAGGTAAGGGATGTGCATTTCTAGCATTGCATGAAAGCTAAATAATTGTACGTAAAATAGGTTCAATGATCTTTATATGGAAACTTGGATCACAAGGCAAATAAAAGAATAACCTTAAACGGAGGCTGATATTAACAACCTAGCGACAAAATGGAACTTTATCCTCATAGTCCACGCCCTCGATAAAACAAAAATATGTGAGTTAAGCCCAAATCGGTCAATGCGTGTTTTTACATGTCATCGTGAACGACAATATAAGAAATAACCTTAAACGGAGGGTGTTGTTAATGACCTATGAAACAATAGAACGTTAACCTCATAGTCAATGCCCGCGATAAAGCAAAAAAACGTGAGTTAAGCCTAAATTGGTCATTGCGTGTTTCTACGGGTTATCATCGTGACTCTACGACAAAATAGAACTTTATTCGCATACACCAATTGTAAGAAAACGGCAATACAAGAAATAATCACACGTTCGTCGCACATTTCTCATATATTATCCACGGATCACGCAATCCAACTTCCCGACAATGGGTTTTATGAAAAATGTGACATAACATGACTTTGAAGGTTTAGTCAATTGGCTTACACGCCTTTGTCGTCACTCATTTATAAATCTATTGATCTATAGTTTATGAAACATAATACTTCTAAAGAGAGTTGTAGTGTATTCTACTCCGTACCATATATTGACATACCTCGAGTACTCTATTGTACGTGTTCAATACTTCCTAAACGCATCCATGTGTTAAAACTAATCATTATGATTAAGTATAAAGACTTCTGGATACTTCTTATATACTTGTTGGGCATATGTATGATAAGTCGTATTGAGATGCGGAAATTCTTTCATATTATGGTAGAAAATTTAAAGAAAACTATAGAGCTATTAAATATTTGACTATTTTTAGAGAATAAGAATTGGGGTATGCAGAGGTGAATCTCCAAATTCAGAATGACAGAAATATTTATATTTTATAATACATAATATATAGCAATCAGTTTCTTTGAAAATCTTAAGATGAATTTATTTTCAAGAAAAAATTGGAGATATAAATTTAGCATAGACATTGATTTTTTTTTTTTTTTTTTTACTATATGGATGTGTACATACTTATATCCAAGGATCAAAATTTCCTTCTGTTTCCATCGAAACAGCTGAAACATTTCCGTTTCCTAGGTCATGGAAACGAAACAGCCATGGAATCTATAAATTCCATTGATTCCATCGAAACGACTTGGTTTCTTTTGTTTTCATCGAAACATAATTATTTCCATCGAAACAAACCTATGATTCCACATCGTTTCATTTGCTTCCAACGAAACATACTTGTTCCCATCGAGATAATCATGTGGATGTGTACTTGTCATATGAACAACCATTTTATTTTGGAGATGGCTTATTAGCTTATTATGTACTTATATATATCTTTTGCATTCTATGAAGTGTTTTGTGGATTCTGTAAAGTGTTTGACAGTAGATTGGCGACTTAATCCTCATGTATTTTCAGTTTGAACTACATATTTTTAATGTATCTCTACATATATAGATCTCTCAAAGGTTCAATTAATCAATTATTAGCTTTATACACGCATATAGTTAAGTTTGAAATTATGTTTCCCCATGTTTCTCAATGTTTCCAAATTTTCCCCCTATTTTCACATGTTTTTGAAATATTTCCGAAACGTTTCTGTTTCTGGGCAGACCGAAACAGTAGACCGAAATGAAATTTTGATCCTTTCTTATATCATGACTAACAATCCTTTGTGAATAAACATCCACACGTAAGTAGATACCATAGTGCTTGATTTGTACACATGCACACGGTAGAAAGACCATGGGCCCGACTCACCCTCAAAAGACGCCTTATGAGGGGAAGATTTCATAGGCTTATAAGAAGCATGGAAGAGGGCTATGCCCGGGTGTGGGGCAATCCAATACATCCCCGGACCACATTAACAAGGAAAGCCCAACAAGGGGAAGTAGCCCAACCCAACTCTGATACCAAATAGAAAGACACATGGGCTGTTTGACCCTCAAAAGACGCATTATGAGAGGAGGATTTCCTAGGCTTATAAGAAGCACAGGCGGGGGCTATGCCCGGGCGATGTGGGATAATCCAACACACACATATGTGCTATAGATTTTCATTGACAAATCTTCCTAGCATCCACATCTTATATTTTAAGGTATATCCCTTTGCGTTTCAATACCTTTTCGTATCTGTATCCCCATTTTTGTCCATGCTTCATACATATAGTAAATCTGTATAAATTTCTTCCTTTGGATTCTATTCAGCAGCATCTACAACGTGAAAGAAAATATTCCTCCGGTGTACAAGATTTCTATGTGCTTTGATCTGTCAAAAAAGTAAGATTTTTTATACACTTTGAAAGGAAGTGTCATTGTTATTTGAGCATAATTAGATAAACCAAATCCAACTTGTATCAAATTCGGATATGATAATTGTTAGGGTTAAAATCTATAAGGATCTATGAGAGGCGAATCGCAAGAAAGCAAAGCACACAAGAACCTTTGCACCCAAGTCTAACTTTACGTCCACAAAGTAGTTGTGAATTTCTTTATCCTTGGAGGTCTAAAGAGAAGATTGGAGAGTACATTGATAGCCGCTCTTAAAGAACATAGGACTAGGGCTATGTGTTATATGTGTGAAAATTACCATAGTACCCCTCAAAAAGTACTATCAAGCTCCACACTACCTATCATATCTACACTCCAAAACCCCCTTCCCCCATCCCTGGAAAAAAAAATAGCTCTCTAACGGAGCTACTGTTGCCTTTCCAAGTAAATACCATGCATATGTCGCTTGTTTTTCTGTTGAAATCTTGCTTGATCACCTAAATTAAAATAGGATCCAATTCAATCTTGTTTCATGCTTAAGTCTTTACTTAATTGTATGTCATGATATTTCATGTTACGGATCATAAATTGCAAGCAAGGCAAAAATAAAATAATTTTTTTTCCTACTAGGGACACAAGGATAGGATTGTGATATTTTATTTGTATGGGGGAAAGAAGGGGAGGAGGGAGGTAAATCTAATGAAAATTTAGGTAGGGTAAATAGAAAGAAGACTTTTAACATTTGGAACCAAACTAAGAATATTGAATGGCCTATCCAAAAGTTTGTACAAAAGCTTTGGAGGCTAATTTAGAAGTTAACGCTATTAGTCCACGATACAAAATTGAGGGGACTTCTCCTTTGTGTTGGGGGGAGAGGGCATTTTGGCCCCCGGTGTAACGACCTAGGCCATCATATAGTGACTATATTGTCATCTTACTCTAACCACATGAAATTCCTAAGAGGCCACTCATCCGAATTTTGTTGTATCAGTAACACATTTGTAGAGTTCCTTTGAGTTTACCTCCATCACTGCAAGGCCTTGCAAGTAGTAGGGAGTGAAGTATGATAACTTAGTGCAAGATTTTCTCTCCAGGAGGTGTGAGACAATTACTTGGACATAGGCTTGTAAACGGATCGGATTTGGACTGGATCCTCACAAATCAAATCCAGATCCGTAAACAATTCTACTATCTAGTTCCGGTCCATTTATCCATCGGATCTGCCTTATTTAATCCATATCCAGATTTGATCGGATCTGGATATTCGGATCCGTTTGTCGGATCTAAAACGACACCTTAGTTGCTTATATGTTTTCTAGTATTACCATAGAAACTATTGTTTTTATTGTTTTTCTCTATGCATACACAAAAATCAATCAATGTTTAACCCATCAGTACACTTGATTATGTAGAAAAATCCTATCTTTAAATCAAAATAATATACCACTGAAAGTAAATATGTATAATCTAGTGCATACTATATACGTTGTTCAATTTTATATGTAATGGTAATTATCTAGTATATTATATGTATATTTTTTGTGCATAGTTTATTCTTATTCGGATCCAGATCTTACACGGATCGGATACCACAAAACCATATTTAATCCGTCAACCTAACATTTTAAACGGATCCGGATATGGATATGGATATGGATCTTTAAAAAAAAAGCTCAAATCCATCAAAAAGTACTGGATCCGGATCGGATCCGGGCCAAAATCCGGTCCATTAACAGGCCTACTTGGACATGATACCACACCTCACCTCATTTATCTTGGCCTTCTTGCCTCAGGAGTCTTGGCACTTGGCTCTTGATCATAACACACCCTCCTTAAAGGGCCACACATGCTTTTGTAGGACCCGCCCTACACTTTCGGCTGGATTTCCACTAGCAACAACGTTGTCCGCTATAGGTACTTGTTTTGTCTTGCGATCCTTGCCCAATGTAATTGCGCCACGTGTCCACATTGGAGCTTTAATTCACAAAGCTAGGAAACTCATGAACGATGGCACAAAGGAGTTGGTGAATTTCATTTCATCACAGATATTTCCTCCAAGAAAGTTACATGGATGGGTTGTCCACCCATTGAGAGAAGTGTCTCACTTCTCACGGCACAAATAGACTGTGGGGCTAAAATCTATGTCTTACGTTCAACTTTGCCGCACATAGCTATTCCTGGCTTTGATGCGTGGCAAAGTTATTGGGATTCTCAGGTTTACGTGGTTCGAATGGCTTAAGGAAGAGGTTCGCCAAGGTTGCTCGCAAAGGTTATTTCGTGAGAGAACTTCCTAGGTCGGGTTGGAAATAGGCTGGTTTACTGGAGTTCTTGTGATTCGTCATGAAAGCATATTCCTTCTGTTGTCGTAGGTCCGCCTTAGGTCGACACGTGGGTATTGCCTCAAGTTAACATGTGGGTTATCAAGTACGGATTTTGATCTATGCTTTCCATGTGACCAGTGCTTCGTGGCAACGGACAAGACTTTTCATCAAGTTGTTCTACAGAATTTCTGTGCAGAGCCTCTCTCTCTAGACTTTCTATATCTAGGGTTTGAACTCCATTATTGCACCTTTGTTTCCATGAAACACTTGCCCCATTCCATCCTCTCTAGCTTGCTCTTCCTTACACCTGACCCACTTCTCGTCGAGGATCCTTGCTAAACTCTCACAAAACCTCTACTCTAGTACGAACTGGATTTCTTCCTAAAAATACACACTACATCTGCTTTAGGCCTAAACACAAGGAATTTCTAGGAAGTCACCAATCATGATACTGTTGTGGCAACAACACGCTTAACTGCAGAGTTTTTTTTTTTAGTTTAGCTCCCTCACGGAATTAAAATGCCTTGTTACAAGTACCTTATCAGCTAATCCAGGATATTCTCGCTAGATGATGTGGATAAGTGTAGGTAGTCTCCAATAGCCTGCCACATGGCAATCAACCATGTCACCATTATGGCCACGTGTTTCCAATACTACGCCTAGTCATGCATTCATCTCGAGGCACTCTAGGGGTCCCAAATGTAATTCCACCTCCAGAGACTGGCCATCTCTACCTCTTAGTGGGTTACGCCACCCTCAAGGAGCTCCGCCTTTCTAAGAGCCTTAGTGCCTATCTTCAAATGGCAATGCAAGCAATACTCCCTTTGTGGGACTTCCCAACACCCACCTGACATTTGGATCGACCACCCTTGGTCAGGAGCAGTACCTAAGGGTGATAACATCTTTTGGGATCCTCGAGAGTTCATGGTTTGGCGGCTAGAGCCAAGGGTGCCTCCCTAGCCAGACTCCTTCACAGATAAAGCTAATGTTGGTTCCAGAGAGAGAGAGAGAGAGAGACTTGACTCATCACGTGCTCCTGCCCCTTCAACCTCACAACCAATTAGAACATCCTAAGACCGCGAGACTCTAAACCTTTGACCCTGCAACCAAGTATATTGTCTTGTCCCTTCATGGTTTGCCGACCTCTTTACAACTAATGGTTGGCCTCATTGCCTCGCTGGTCCCCTATAGTCAATGTCGTCGCCTTAAGACCTGTTTATATTTGACTCTCTGCATGGTAAAAACTCACCTACCTCTAAGCTTCTCTCCCAACCCATTTAATGTCCTTCACCTTAAATAGAAGGACCTCTCTGGAGGTACCAGCTCAGCACAGTGCTAGTCCCTCCAATTGTACCCTACACCTTTCAAACCGTGGTATAAATACCCATTTCATTCAATACAAACAAACAACCACCCAATGTTTTAAAAACCGAACCATCCGGTTCAACCGGTTGGACTGTCGACTGGTCGGTTTTCCGGCTCAGATCGGTCCGGTAAACCGTTTCAGTACAAAAACCGTCCAGAACCGTCTAACCTACCGATTGAACTGGTAAACCGTTAAACAGTTCACAATTTTATGTAAACATCCTCTCTCGTCGCCGTCTTCTCACCTAGCTACTCCTCTATTACCACAAGTTACAGAACCGCAATGTCATTTCTTTCAGCCAATCTTCTTCTTCGAACTGATCTACGAAGTGCGAAATCCACCTAGTCATAGCCGCCTCACCGGCAAATCGCCACTGCCTTGAATCCCCTGCCTTCACCATCGGTGTTGCCTCGCATCGTGGACCTTCCATTTGCTCCACTCGGCGCTGCACTTATCCTTTTATTTTCATTCCCAAGCTGTTAAAGCCATCAGATTTAGGTTTTAAAGTAAAGGTCTCTTTATCCCATGTGGCCCAATTTTTTAAATTTCAGACACTTGTCACCCTCAGAATGGAACCATATGGAGTAAACGCTATATCTTGACTCTTGGGTGAAAATCTGTCTGTTGCTTGACTTTTGGGTACATCTAGTGCCTTTTATTTACATTTTCTTGGATGTTGTATTATGCAGTTAAAAAAAAAAACCAAGTAAAAAGAAAAAAGATTAAGCAATGTTATGCTTCCCAAATGGGATTCCCACACATGTGATAATGGATCAACTTAGTTTTGGTTAGATGATGTTGAAGTGGTCATACTATCACATGTGTAGGGAATCACATGATTCACATTTGGGATAAAAATAACCTTACTTAAAATAAAATAAATAAATAAAAATAGGTACTACAATTAATATTGTTATATGAAAGTATGACATTAAAATCTATATTTTTCTAATTTTGTATTGGTATTAATATTTATTTATAAATATATTTATTACATAAGTATAATATCACGGTTTGATTCTAGTTCATCCGACGGTTAAACCAATAACCCGTGACCCGGTCATTTTTCCGATTCGATGAACGGTACGGTTTTCAAAACATTGCAACCACCAAGCATTTTCTCCTCATTTTACTCCTGTTAACTGCTACAACACTTATCACTAACCAACTCCCGCAACCATCCTTAGTTTCAAAACCCCTTAGCCCTCCAACCTTCCTTAGTTTCCTCACACATCACCTACCTTAGTCTCTCCAAAACCTTTGACATTTACTGCATACTTTAACCTCCACACTAAAGGCCTTGTCCTTTACTGCTCTCTCTCTCTCTCTCTCTCTCTCTCTCTCTCCCTCTCTCTCTCTCTCTCTCTCATCTTCGAACTACCTTGGTTCTCACTCTAGCCACATTCTCTCCGCGACCCATCGCTTGTAATAATTTGTTTACTTGTTATACCTCTCTACATCTCTCATCGACATCACTAAAGAACTCACACAAGAAGTAAATGGACTTAGGGGTAGACACTGTTCGGTTTAGAAGAAATCCAATATTGAGATAGTAAGTTCTTGTATTCGTCCTCAAAGGGGGTTCTCTATTTATATACAAACTAGTGAATAGGAAAAAGGAAATAAAATCAAAGCTAATAAATGCAGATTAAATGCATATTAGAATAAAATTCGTAATGATATGTGATCCTCAAATCATGGTATCTTGACAGGATAAGATAGAATTTGATTAAACCAAAACATATCTCCAACAATCCCCCGCAAACTGAAGGTGGGAATAAACCACAGAAGTTTTGAATGATAAAGGTTACAACTAGACTGTTCATGAAAGTTGAAAAGAGTGGGACACCATCCACCAATAGGGAGCGACACTGTGAGAATGATCATCCACAATAAATCACCAAAAAAAATCCAACTGCTTGTTCAAACAAGTAACAGTGGTTGCAACAATAGACCCAAATCTTGAAGGGCTCTACCACCACCTTTCAAAGGGCTAGCCAAAGGCTGGATAAAGCCTAAATGGGGCTGGACAAGGCCTAAAGGGGACTGGCCGATGGCTTGATAGTGCCCTTGGGGCTATCGATGGCTGGACAGTGCCCTTGGGGCCTGGCCGAGGGCTGGACAATGCCCTTAGGGGCTGGCCGGAGTTTGACGGAGGTTGAACGAAAAAGTAGTAGAGGTAGAGGAGGTTTATTTGAAAATAGGGGGAAAAAGATGAACACTACTAATGAATCGACATGAAAAAAAAAAAAAAAACAAAGATAAGTAGATGACAGGGAGTCCGGCGGGTGGCCGCCGGCGAGCCGCCACCCGCCGGTGGAGCTTGAGGATCTCTGCTCTGATACCAAGAAGAAATCCAATATTAAGGTAGTAATTTCTTGTATTCGTCCTCAAAGAGGGGGGGGGGGGGGGGGGTTCTCTATTTATATACAAACTAGTGAATAGGAGAAAGGAAATAAAATCAAAGCAAATAAATGCAGATTAAATGCATATTACAATAAAATTCCTAATGATATGTGATCCTCAAATCATGGGATCTTGACAGGATAAGATAGAATTTGATTAAACCAAAACATATCTCCAACAGGTTTCAACCAAAATTTCGAACCGAACCGAAATTTTTTTCCTCTTCGGATTGGGTAAATCGAGTCATATATTCGTTCGGTTGAAAACTGAACTGTAGTTATAAATCACAATTCGGTTATCGAAACAGCTCTTCGAAACGGAACCGACCCGAACTTCCGAACTAATCAAACCAGGTCCAAAACAGATGTATTATATATATATATATATAATATTATAATAGTCACAGTCATCACGTCACTCAGTCTTGACTCTTGAGTCTCTTGACTTGAGACTTGAGACTAAACTGAATGTCTTTTGTTGAGTTTGATGAGATTGAGACGAAATACTTCATCTCTTTCACTCAATCTCTCTCTCTCACCTCAGTCCCTCACCCTCACCTTCACGATTCATGGCTTACCTCACCTAACCCTCACCATCTCTCCGCCTCGCGCTCCTTAGCGCCGCCTCTGTGAAGTCATGCCGCTGCTGCCTGCTGCGACTCATGGCCACCAACGCCGACAATCTCTAGTTGTTTTGGTTCATTTTGATTTTTGAGGATAAGATTTGTGAGATTTGATTCTTGTGTTCTTTTCGAAATTGGTTTTGAGAGATGTGGATCTAGAAAAATCGGTAGAAGTAGGGGTTCTTGCATTTCAAATTGGATTGGAGGCCGAAGAAGGGGTTTTGAGAGATGAGATTTGATTCTTGTTCCCAGGACCTTTCTCTCTCTCTCTCTCTCTCTCTCTCTCTAGCTTGTTATTTGTTAATCTATTTTTGGGAGGAATGAGAATGCCAAGGTGATTTATCCAAGTTCCTAGACCTAGAGGATTGTTGGGCCTTCTTCCTTTTGCTTTGTTTGGTGTGAAAAATAAAAATAAATAAAATAAATGCTAGGCAAATAGTGAAAACCGAATAGTGAAACCGAAATCCGAAATTTTTTCCGGCCACCGAAGGGAAATTTCGAAGTCTTATTCATTTCGGAGATCGGTATCGATTTGACCAACCCGAACCGAAATTTGAGGTTCGGTTCGGTTTAACCCGAATGCCCACCCCTAAATGGACTTGATACCCCTCCCCACTTCATCCATCTTGGCCTTCTTGCCTTGGGAGTTTTGGCTCTTGACCTTCTCTAAAATACCAAATTTGCTTGTCAAATAAGCTTTAATAGGGGCTCTGATCTAGTCCTCCTCAATCTCCTTCTAACCCTAGCCTTTCACCTCTGCTTCTTCGCCGCCAAGACCATCGTTGACATCTGTGAAGCACCGACACTCTATTTTGGCCCTTGTATCAGTATCTGACACGTATCCGACACCGACACGACCTCTGGACACGCTGAATCTTTTATTCTTTTTTCTTGATCCGACACGCTCTGGACTCCTTGACAAGGACACGTTGGCGATATGCACGGGACATGCAAGTTTGGCATTTTTATTTCTTGAAAACTGGTATGTGGGGGGTATAACTCCAAGGTTGTGAAAAAAAAAACCCTATATATATAACACTACCCTAAACATCATCTAGTCTTAACGAAAGAAAAAAAAAAAAAAAAAAAGAGACCAGCCCTTGTGTGTCTCTCTCTATCTCTTTGACACTGAACACACAACAGCTCTGGCTCCTCTCTCTCTCTCTCTCTCTCTCTCTCTCTCTCTCTCTGACCTTTGTTCGCAGTGCGAGCAGCCTCTTGCGACGAGCGGTCCAGCAGCCCTCACATGTGTAGCCCTTCGATCTATCAACTCTCCTTCTTCGTCTCTCTCAGCCACGTCCACATCTTTAATAATTTTTTTTTTCAGATATGATATGATGCTTTCTGTATGTATATATATATATTCTTTTAACTTTGTGTCACTCTTAAAGTTCGTGTTAGTTTTAAATTTGTGTTACTCTTTGGGTATCAATATACCATTTGCTAACTTCTTTGTGCAACTGTGCAAGGATTTGGTATATGTGAACTCGTTTTCTTCTTTATTTTTCTTTTTTTTTTTTCCAGTAAATTATTTACTTGTAAACTAGTAGTTTTTGTCGAGTACCTGCACATGTAACCTTTCTGTTCATGAGTTTATTACTTGTTCATTGCTATTTGTGGCTTAATTTGAAAATCATAATATTGTTGATTTATGTGCCTTTACGCCAATTTTGATTAGACAGGGCAAAATATATATTTTTAAAAAATAAAACAAAAATCATGTTCTCGAAGTATCGTATACTGCTTTTTTGAGAAATAGCATATCTGCGTATTCATGTCGTGTCGGTTCTTCTTAGGTTTCCATAGGCCATCATATCTGTCGGAGTCTATCAACGTACGTGCATTTATATTGGGGACTTTATCTATGCATTCATCTGTGGGGGGAGGGGCATGTTTTTTTGTTCAATGTATTTTGTTTTCTCGCGAAATAATAAGTACTTTAGAGAATTAAGTCATTCATCTTCTTTGTGGATTTGACTTCTAATATGCCCCCTAGATATTCCGGCAAAAATCTTATCTTTGTGCAAGAGGTCTTTTATTTTTTTTTTCTAGATCTGGTAAAATAGCTTACAACTTAACTTCTTTCCTCTTTGTATACAATTCATTATAATTAAGAATGGTGGTTTCAAATTGTTACTTTTCTCAAATGGAATTGATTTTATTTGATTCTAATTTGTAATTTTGCTCATGCTCTTTGATTTTCTTCTAGATCTGAAAGAATAAAAACTCGTGTTCATTTATGTTAATCTACAATACAGTTTATGCATGCATGTTTAATTTTTTATTGCACCTTTTTTTTTCTCTCTGTCATTTTTTACCTATTTTTTAGTTGTCTTACATCTTCTTTATTGAGACTAAGTGCAGTTACATAACTCGATGGTGAAAGCTCGAGCTCGCAAGCACGAGCATGTGGGTTTGAGTTTGAGCTTAACCACTGTGTGTAAATATAGATCAAGTTCTTGAAGTAGTCTATTGTTTCAACACGTAACAATTATGTTACCAATTCTGAGTGATAGCTTTAATTTTATCTTATGCTTCCTTTGGTACATGGACTTAGTGAGGGTATAAAAAGATTGTACAAAGTAAACTATTCTTGTTAGGAAAACTGAGAGGAAAATAGGAAGGAGAAGAAGTGAACATAATGAAAAATGAAGGAAACTTTTTTCAGAAATTTTATCTAGATTTCCAAACAATTTTTAAAAGTTTAAAATTTTGATATTATTTGAGCATGTTGGAATGTCCCACATCGCCCATTTATAGTCCCTCTGTGCTGTTTATAAGGCTTTAGTTTCCCTCTCCTTAACATCTGGGTTTTAAGGAGTTGAATGGGCTGGGCCTTACAAGTGGTATCAGAGCTTGGTTGGTCTTGTCTTCCGGCGTGTCGAGTGTCCGGCTGCTGTGGTACAGGGTATGCCGAGTGTCCGGCTCCTGTGGTTCAGGGGGTGTGTTGGAATGTCCCACATCGCCCATTTATAGTCCCTCTGTGCTGTTTATAAGGCTTTAGTTCCCCTCTCCTTAACACCTCCTTAACACCTGGGTTTTAAGGAGTTGAATGGGCTGGGCCTTACAAGAGAGCATGAGTGATCACTAGGGGAATTATTTTTTTCCCTTTTTTTTTTTTTTTTTTTGGTTCTGCTTCCTTTCCCTTTCCTTATTTGATTCAATGCACCGAACAAACTGATCACTAAATTTGTGACTTCGTTGTGATTTCCTGAGAGCTTTACGTTGCGACTTTGAGTCAGCATGTACATGCTAAAACAGGAGCTACATCTTCTCTACCACAATTTTCTGAATAAGAGATATAACCTTAAATATGAAATAGATCCTTGGTTCGTGTTCAGAAATAGTGAAACACATTATGTACCTCAAGTGCTTTTGGTATCTCTAGTAGTACTGTGGACATTAGTTTCCAAATTTTCTTTTTCAATGCATGTACTAGTTTTTTTTTTCTCCTAAATTTCACATCCTCTTTCATAGTTTTCGCTCTTTTTGTCTCTTTCGACCGTGTATTCACTAAACTGCATGTTCTAGTACAATCTGTTTTATGGAATCTTTAATTGCATTTTATTTAGCTTCAATACAGTGGTGCTTACAATAATACAAAACAATCTCGCTTTGCAGCGGTGCTACTGACAGATGTTGAAACAGTCCTAACCCACATTGTACAGTATTATCCGCTTTGACCCACTGGGCTGCAGGACTTTGGCTCTCGGGTTGCCCGTTCGGCCAAAGCAGGCAATACTGTACAATGTGGGTCAGGCTGTTACATTGCTCGGACAACGATTTTTAGCAGTCTTTCATTGAACATTTTTATGACCTAGTACTATTAACAAGGCACTTCATCTGTATACAAATCCCAAACAGGTCCGAGCAGTTCAGGAGCTAATATTCCGCCTTTGTTCCCTTCTAAGTCAATGTCGAAGGGAAAGTCAATCCACTCGGCTAATCGTTCCATCCGAGGACCCGTGATTGGCTGCAGGGTTACGAAAAACGGAATATGCGACATTTCCGCTGAAGAGGACTTGATCCGGCTCTCCAAGAGGAGTAAAAGTTCCGATGGGACCATCATTCGTAGCGTGACCGGGATGGAATTGCTTATGAGACTTATGCCCAGCGTAGCTACTCGGGGTCCCAACGGAAGGAGAACCGAGGGCTTCCTTTGCAGTTATATGAGAGGTTACATATGTATTGTGTGTGTCTGTCATGGTGACTTTCTGACGCCGACCGAGTTCGTCCGGCATGCCGGTGGGGACGACGTGGAGAACCCCATGAGGCAGATTAAGGTGTTACCCTTTTCCTTGTAAGGAGAGGTCTCCCCCATTGGGAATGTGAGTATATATGAAGATGGAAAACCAGAAACTTGAAAAACTGCTATATTAGGCTTTTGGTTTTCCTTTCTTCTAAGTTCAAGAAACTAGTGTTTCAAGTGTTTTTATCCTTGAACTCTCTCTCTCTCTCTCTCTCTCTCTCTCTCTCTCTGTATGAAAGCTTTGATCTTTTTTTCCAGTCAAGCAGTTGGGATTGAACTGAAGATCTTCTGCTATCAGTCTACTATGATGAGAGGACCATTTGTTTTGGGGATCTTCTATGATACATCCTTGTGGTTTAGGATATATTATTACACATCCCAATTTAGTGCCAAGATAACATATCGTAACTTTGAAAACCACCTTGGTTTTTAGAAGCAATGGGGTTTCATTTGGGATTTAATAACAACATTTTGAGACTCAAACAAAAGTTACAAAACATTCTGAAACCTAATTATTAACATTTTGGCACCAAATTGAGATGCATGATATATCTTAAAAGATCCCTCAAATACTGGATGATTCCAGTTGATTCTTGGCTTCTTGCTATAGTCAGCTTTTAGCATACCTGGTAAATTTCTCTTTAAAAAAAAACACCTTTTCAATGGGATGATATTCCTCTTGTGTTCAAGCCATAACTTTGACTTTTGCATACAATGAACTGGTGTACAAAACGTAGTGCCTGGTGGACAATAAGAATCGTTTGCATTCCAAAAATGGCATTCTTTTTTTATATTTACTATTAGGGTAGAGATGTCAAAATATAAACATTTTGGCACATGTAGCAATACCAAATTATAGGTTTGGCATTGAAAAAAGACATTTTGCAGTGAAAATGCTCGTAGATACAAAGAGAAGTTTTTCAGAAAGACTGACGTTAAAGGCACATTCATTTTTTAATTAGAGCACCTAATTTTAAGTTAAAAAATTTAGTTTTTTACCTTTTACTTTAATTAGCAAAGGCACCTCACTTATTTTATAGCATATTATATTTTACAAATAAACTTAAACCACCCCAACTGACAAAAATCAGTGCAAAATAAACTTGAATCATCTCCAACTGACAAAAATCAGTGCAACACAGTTCTCGACATACACAATTTAAATTCAAACCCACCTCCAAAAAAATCTGAACTCCCTCATAGCCATAGCAACTAAGGAGATCAATAGAATCAGACATCAACACTGGTATGAAAGCAATATAACCGTGAAAAATCAAGAACTTGAACTATAGCATGATATTCAGTAATACACCACCAGCTCTTGGAACCAGCACGAAGACTAAATATTAATTGTATTCTAATAACTTGAATTAGCTTAAAAGTCAGAACTGAATAGAACATAAATTAAAATTTAAAAAATTTACTAGAGAGATAAAACAAATTAATATTATGGCGATCGATCGCTCCATGCTTGCAAAGATTCAGATCCTTCTCATCACCATTTGTTTTTCTCAACATTTCTCTCAAGTATGTAAAGTACAAGATAGAACAAAACAAAACAACAAGAATAAATTTGTTTATGACACTGAAAAACAAATGTTTTTCTTGTTGTTTTGTTTTCCAGTGCCATGTATCAGTTCTATCTTGTACTATACATAGTTGAGAGAAATGTTGAGAAAAGCAAATGGTGATGAAAATGATCTAAATCTTTGCAAGCATGAAGCGATCGTCTCAACATTAATTTGTTTTAGCTCTGTAATAAAATTTTTATTTTATTTTTTTCTATTTTCTATTCAGTCCTGACTTTTAAGTTAATCATGGACGGCCCAAAGGGGGATAAAAGGGGCAACCGCATCTGGTCACCAGAGTTCATAAAATTTTGAGGGCCTCCATGAAATTTTCATAATTACATTTTTATCTTGAGATTTTTTAGTATTTTACATTTATGCCTTTCCCAAGGCCCAATTTAGTACCATCAACTATATACATTGATATAAATGTATAAAAAAACACAAAAGCAAAGGCTCCTAGAATTTTGAAAATTACACTTTTAGCATGAGAATTATTTGAGTTTTAGAAATATGTTCCTCTAGAATTTTGAAAGACACCATACAATGTTTAAGTTTCACAAATAGATTCATATTATAAGTAGACCCCCAAAAATCGTCAATGTGTATAAGTAAACCCTAAAAAATTGTCAATTCTGTATAAGTAGATCCAAAAAAAAAAATCGCATCGGGGGCGCTGCCCCCGAACCTTCGTATAAGGGCCTCCCTTTTAGTAGTTCGTCCCGGGCGTCCAAATACTCGGAACCGGCCTTAAAGTTAATTCAAGTTATTAGAATACAATAATATTTTGTCTTCGTGTGTCACACCCGTTCCAGAAATTTACGATTTTGAAAATGCATCATTTGAGATTTTGAAATTTATTAATGTTATTAATAAATTGGAGTTGAGGTTGACTGTGGGTCGACGGTAAGGTGTTAGTAAGGACACGAGAACATGGAAGTTCATATTGCATAATCATGAGTAAATGGCATTTATATGATTTAAATGTTATTTGACCTTATCTGGTATTTCTGTGAATAGTAATTATACCTGTGTAGTATAATTCTGGTAATCTTTGATATTGTTATATATCATTTCGAGAACTGTGGTGAGAACGTGAGTGATACGTTAATTAAAAAGGTAGGTTGTGTAGAGATTTCACAGAATATAGTTTCGGACGCTATTTTTGGACCCAAACGAAACCTAGTCGAAAACTTTTGAAATTTATAGTTTTCACTCGTAAAGTTATAAAGTGGACGTGTGCAAAGTTTCATGGATTAATTAGAAGTTTGAGAAACTTGCGGGGAGGTAAACGTAATTCCCCGAAAGTTTGTATATATATATATATATATGAGGATGAGATTTCATTCTCATCCAAACACTTGCCAAATATATAGAGAGAGGAGAGAGAAGGGAGATTTGGAGCCAACGGGCTTTGCGACGCCGATCGACGACCGTTCGTCCGTCAAATTTTCTCCAGATTTCAGATTTGAACTCGTGGAGGTAAGAGCTACGTTTTGATACCACTTAGGTCATGTTTGGCCAATTTTTGTAAAAATATTAATTCTAGACTTTTGGGAAAAATCAGGTAAACCTCGTAGGAATCGCGTATAATTTGAAATCCGACGATTATTTAGTCCCCTAGACGATCCTTCAAAGTTTGAAGAGATTCGCACGAGGTATGAATTCTAGATCTATGAAATATATGGATTTTCATGTTTTGGACATCACTTTTGATATTCTTGGATCCGGGCGAAATTCATGTGTTAGTTAGGCCCGTTAGTTATGCACGTGAAATTATGATAAAAGCACGTATAACTGTTTATGTGAGCATGTTATGTGTCTACTTGGGTCAAAGGGGAGTTTGGTGCAAATTCATCCGGGGTAAGCTCCTCGAACCTTGAGGATTGTGATTGTGATTGAAATGGAATTGGAATTGTGGTTGTGTCTGGATTGGAGGTGGGCCCAACCAGTACACGGTACCTGGTATGGAGGAAGGCCCAACCAGTGTACGAGATGCGTGGGAGAGGTGGGCCTCCTACGGCATCGACCGGATGAATGCGTACCACTCACCCTAGAGACTATTTCTATGTGTTTTAGATGCTTAAACCATGAACTGTCATATAAGCATACATTTAGAATTGTACGCTCAGCATATAGCTGAGCAGTGGAGATGTACTCCATTGCAGGTAAGAAGAAAGACAAGAAGAAGTGTGTTGAGTAAGGCCGATGAACGCCGGGGAGCCACGTTGTATATGTTTTTGTTTTAAATGCTAAAACTGGAGTAAGGATTTGAATATTGTAATATGTTGTAATATAAATATAGGTCTAGTTGCACAGTATTGTAATCTTGTAATTGAACGCCTATAGTTATGTTTTAATATGTTGAAAATCAGTTATGGTTGTGATTGGTGTTGGAATTAAGAAGCATGTGTTGTAAATTTTCATCACAGGGCTGCCAGCAGGGGAGCAGTCGACTGGACCCAGGTCAGTCGACTGGATCTCGTGGGTTTGAAGACACTGAAAGTGAATAGTAAGAGAAGCAGTCGACTGGATCCCTGATCAGTCGACTGAACCACTGTTGAATTTGGCTACTGCTTCTATTAATGGAAAAGCAGTCGACTGGGTCCCCATGTCAGTCGACTGGACCCCTTTTGAGTAAGTTGCATTTTGGGTTCTGCTTAACCCAGTCGACTGGGCAGTCGACTGGACTCTGTTGATGATTTAGGGTTTTAGTTTCTGCCAGGCACAGTCGACTGGACCCTAGTACAGTCGACTGGGAAGTCGACTGAACCTCTGTATTTTGAAATGGATTCTTGTGAACGTTTTCAATTGAACAAATTTCTTTTATAACTCTGATTTCAATGGATTTTATAAACTCAAAGGGTAATGTTCCCTAAGTTTTAAATACCCAGGGTCGTTTTAAAGTTCTTTCCGTTGCGTATAGATATATGACGTTTGGATGAGCCTTGGTGGCGTGCCACGTGTCCTATTTCCACGCGTAGTGGGATGGGTTGTGACATCGTGCTGGTTCCAAGAGCTGGTGGTGTATTATTGAATATCATGTTATGGTTCAAGTTCTTGATTTTTCACGCTTATATAGCTTTCATACTATTGTTGATGCTTGATTCTGTTGATCTCCTTAGTTGTTATGGCTATAAGGGAGTTTATATTTTTTTTGAAGGTGGGTTTGGATTTAAGTTGTGCATGTCGAGAACTGTGTTGTACTGATTTTTGTCAGTTGTGGGTGATTCAAGTTTATTTTGCACTGATTTTTGTCATTGGGGTGGTTTAAGTTTATTTATAAAATATAATATGTGGTAAAATAAGTGAGGTGTCCTTACTAATTAAAGTAAAAGATAAAAAAACTGATTTTTAACTTAAAACTAGGTACCCTAATTAAAAAAATGAATGTGTCTTTATCGACACCCTTTCAGAAAACATACATCTAAGTGATGCATGCACTCCGTTGTACTTGAGAGAGAATCAGTTTGCCAAACGTACATAGGGGGGCTGGGTTGGCCAGGCCAGTTAAAGACTAAACCGAGCCCAAACCAGCCTCCCATAGTGGGTTGGATTGGTTCACCCTTTCTAGCCTACCGGTCAACCTAAAAACCACCATAACCCGAGACCCAACCAGCCCAGCCCGCGAAATTTCAAGAAAAAGTTACAAATTATAAGATATAGAGTAAGGGTATGTTTGATAATCCAATTAAGTGCTGAAAATGAAAAGATTCAGCACTTGTTCTTTTTCATTGCGGTTGATAACATACCACTTAATTGAAAAAGCAGCCAAAAAATCACTGAAAACTTTAAGTGATAAATTTATTGTAACACCCGTACCCGGAGAACGGGTTAATTATTGTATTAATATGCATTAATTAGTATAATTAGTGTATAAATGGATTGAGGGGAGGCTTGGAATCGCCCATGTAAAAAGTGTTCAGAGAGGGACACTAGTTGGAAAAGTCCCCAGTGAGGTGGGACAGGTATTGAAATAGAACCCAGCGAAGGGTAAATTATTAATTTGCATTTTAAATAATTAAATGCATTTTATGTGATTACATGAATATTTGCTTACATGCTTTCATATTATATGTTAATGTATGTGTAGCATTTGGAATTAGTTTGGACACCCAAATAAGGGTAGAAATGAAAAAGATTTAAAATTAGTAGGTGTGATAGCAATTTCACAAAATATGTGGGACCCATACGGAACTTAGACAAACACTCATTAAATAATTGGGTAGTTAATGGAATGTTTGGGGGAGTTCATAATAAGAACTTAAGAAAATTCGGGGGTGTAAGTGAAAAATGGACAAAGTTGAGGTTAAAACACCTCATGCTTGTGCATGTGTAGGTGTAGAAGAGAGGGAGACTCTCATATGCTGAAATTAAAACAAAACAAAGAGGAGAGCTCGGAGAGAGAAACGGAGAAAACGTCACCGACGTCGAAGTCTCGCTGTTCCGTCGCCGCCGTTCGTCGGATTCACGAATCGAAGCCATTTTCGGACTCGTGGAGGTGAGACGAATGTTTCTATACCCTTAATTTCTATTTAAATTGCTAGATTTTGGTAGCTCATACTTAACGGTGAGACGTCGTCTACCGAATTCTTGTAGGATTCATTGTGGTGTAGGAATTGAGCTAAAATTTGGTGAAATTCAGCACACCTCTAGCTTGAATTTGGGTAAAATCTGTGAATAAGGTGAGTTTTATAGCCTAAAAATGATTTGTGTTTAATGTGTTCAAGGCTTTAAGTGAATTTAGAGATGATGATTCATGTGTAGAAACAATCATATTGTTGGGTTGTGAATTTCATATCAATTGTATGAGAATTATGTGTTGATACATGTATATGTGCTTATATGTCTATGTGGTAGTCAATGAGCATCGGGGAAATGGTTCATTATTGGGAGTAATAAGGGTGGTAAAGAGGAAGAATCTGATAAATACGGAAGTCCAAGGAATAGAAGTGGCCACGGGACCAAGGGAGGTCTTCGGGTCTGAATGAACCATATAACCGGTGACTCGGTGACTACGGTTGTGTTTTTATGTGTTAATTATAGCATTGCACATGTTAAACATACAATCATGTTTAGAATGCTCACTAAGCAAATTGCTTAAGAAAACCGTTTTCCTATTTATGTTGCAGTACATAACAACCACCGCAGGTACGAAGCAATACCCGAAGAGAAAGTGACGTGCTCGGGAAAATGGGAGAAGGGTTTTGAAACTTGTAGATATGTTTTAAACTTATGTTACAGTGTAACTAGTGGCTTGAGGTCCTCGACTTGAGGCTTGAAGTCTTGACTTGTGGATGGGAGAGATGGGGGAGATTTGAGCCTCATACTTGTGAATATCTTTTGAACTTGTAAAATGATGTAAATTTATGATTTCTTTTATGTTAATGTTTATACTTGGGTTGTTGGAAATGAATTTGGATCATAACTATGTATTTGGAAGTGAAAAGTAGAACTAATGTGTAATATCTCTTGTTTTGCTCAAATACGGTGCAAGTAATGGGTTGACTATCTCGGCAAGTCTGGATGTGTCGCTAGTGTCTAAGACATGTTTCTTTAGTGCTCATAATGCTAGTTGTATCATTGGATCCATGTCTAGCAAGTTTCATGTATTTTGGATGAGAATTGAGTTTCAAAGTTGAAAAGTTTATTTTGGATCAAAGGAAATGAGTTTATGATTGATTTTATCAAATTGTGAATGTGTTTGTGTGATCCAAGCTTGATTTAAGTTTAAAAGTGTTTGAAAATGTGTTGGATATGTTTTCTCAAAGTTTCATAAGGTTCTCATGTGAATTGATTGTGTTTTGGTAAGTTGAGAACTTGTTTGACAGCAAAACAAAATTTAGTAGCAGAATTGTGAAGGGATCGATCCGCGTTTTATGAAGGGATCGATCCGCCCTTTTAAGGGAACATTCTGTGAGAGACTCATATAAATGGATCGATTCAGCCTTTATGAAGGGATCGATCCGCCTTGTATTTTTCACAGCATGTCCGCTTTTACGGAAACGTGCATAACTTTTTCTAGAAAACTTGGATTTGCGCACCGTTTGTTGCGTTGGAACCGGGACTCAAAAATCTAACTTTTGGTATAAAAATTTTACATACTTTCTTAATGACCATTTTGCCCTTGGGGGCTGTTTTGTCACAATAGAGTTCTTTAAAGTGGTTTATTCCCATTTTCTTTCTAATTAGTGTGTGTTTTGGGTGCGGTTACTCTTGTTACACGTGTCCCAATCCGCTGGGGCGGGTTGGGGTGTGACATTTATACTGAAAATAATCATTGAATGCATTCTATTTCAGTAGTAGAAGCAATATTTTTAGTATTACAAATTCGGTCACTTAAAATTTTCAGTACTTAAAATTTAGCACTTAATTTTCAATTTTATCAAACGCACCCTAAGTTAGATTATGAACTTTATAAGTAGTCATACTTTAAAAAAAAAAATAGTCATACTTAATAAGTTATTCATTATATTAAGTCGTGAGTTTTAAACTATACTACTTATCCGAAAATCCAACCCATACCGCCAACCCAACCTAGTCCACTTGGGTCTTGCCAAGTGGGCCGGGCTAGTCCCACCTAAATAACTCTCAAATCCAGCCCGATCTGACCTGCATAGCCTGCAAACCGAGACCAGCCCGACCCACGCCGAGACCAGCCCGACCCAGGCCACATTCGCGTGAGTTTATTTTTTTCGACCCGACCCGACCCACTTTACACCTATAAATGTAGAGGGTGTGCTTTAATGCTACTGTAGTGTTTATTCCGCATACTGATGCGGTTATGTACATTCAACTTCCCAAGATCCTCCACTAGTTAAAGCCTTGTGATGTGCACTAGCCACTAAGTTTGTCGAATGTTAATTAATTTTGAGGAAATTTTTCTCTACAGTATTATTTTCCACCTAAATATGAGAAAAACGAAAATGCTAACAGAGTTGGATTTATTGTACTTTTTTTTATTAAAAATATAAATATTCTAGTGTAATCTCGAAATACTTGTTACTCATAAATAACAAAATATGTTTTTCCCTAACTAGTTAGATTTTATTAATAACATTACAGAATATTTATTAGGAATTGCTATTTTTATTTTAAAATTAAATTAATAACACTACTTCATGATACACTAGGCAATACCATGGTAAATGTTTATTTAGATACGTTGAAGACTTGTGAAGTCAAGATAAAGAATCAATCACTGTTTACAAGAAAATGGGCCCCACTCTCTCACAAGTCAAAATAAACCTCAAATATCTTGCTATTAGCTGGTTAGCTTCCCCATGCCAGCCAACCAACCAGCTACAAGTTAAACTTCTCGGTCAAGCAACCAATCAAAAAATGCCACGTTTGAACATTCTCAAATTCCCCAAATGGTCCACTGTGGTCTGTCATTTCTATAATCTCATTCAGCTGTAACTCTTATCTTATCACAGCACCAATCAAACGAATATTCTTCACATTACTCATATATCCACGGCATTAAATTGACGCATCGTTTGACGTATACAATACAGATATATACATATATATATATAATGTATATATACGTATCTAGTCATCTACATCTATATCTATATATAGTCTAAAACCCAAATCTAAGGAAGAAAAAGGAAGTAAAAAAAAGCAGTACCCAAAGAGGAGAGACAGAGACAGAGGAGGGGGTGGGGCAACGCCATGAATTCATTCTGTAACTGTAAGTATTAAACCCTGATTATGTATATTTACATATGTTTTTTGGGTTGTGGTTCTTTCTAGTTTGAAGTCTTTGAATTTGCTGGGTTATTTGTTTGCAATCTGAGTCCCTTATTGTCTCCTCTAATGGTGGTGTTTGATTTGGAATGCTGACATGACACATGATTTTGACCTATGATAAGCATATGATAAATCCACAGTTCTTTTGCATCAAATGTATATATATATAACCCATATAAACTTACATTAATTCTGTTGATTTGGTAAGTAAGGCTAATAATGAGGGTATGTGGGCTTTGCAAGTATGGAAAATTGTTTTGGATTCTTTGGCTTAAGCTTGGTTTGTGTTTTCAGTAAATTGTGTGTAGGCATTAATTGGTGATATTAGCTGATAAAATGGAGGATTTTAAGGGATAATACTACTTTATATATGAGAATTAGAATATATTCCAATTGTGGATAGATGTGCTTTTATCATGATTAGGAGCTGTGGATTTGGATACAGGTCCATGTATGCATATACATTGCCATTCTAATGTTAGAAGTTTGTTCTCTCTCTCTCTCTCTCTCTCTCTCTCTCTCTCTCTCTCTCTCTCTCTCTCTCTCTCTCTCTCTCTCTCTCTCTCTCTCTGTGTGTGTGTGTGTGTGTGTGTGTGTGTGTGTGTGTGTTTGGCAAGAAAAGACTAAATGTATCAACCCCAACTCGTTAGGATACCAAAATGTTGGGTTCGATTTGTATAGTTTGAATTCTTGAAAATTTTCAGCTGGGGTGCTTTCTACTAAAACTATTCCTTAAATTTTTGTATAGAAAGGCAATTTATGAAGACTCGTATATACACTAAGTTATTATTATTTTGAACGGAAAGGGGAAGTGTGTGTACGTATCAGAAGCTGGATCCATTCCAAATCCATTCCAAATATAGTGTTGGATTTCTTCTAATTAATTGCATATGATTTTCAAAATTTAATGTGTAGCAGTTTTGGATGGAAGGGAGTGATATAGTGGTAGATTTGTTCATTTTAAAGCCAAAAAACATCAATTTTTCTTGGAAATTTTAAATTTGATGGCGCTTTCATTTCTAATATGGAGAAGAAGTTCAAGTTTATCAATAGTTTTAACTTTCCATAACCAAATGGATGCTGCTCATGCATCACAGGACTTTTGTCATATTTAGCCGAAATTTAATTGATATATTAACCCTTCCAAACAAATATAATATCATGTATGATGTTTGTAATTTGGTATTCATCAGATGTTATGCTTGGTTAAAGTTTATTGATAAGTTAATTCCTTTATTGCATTTTTCAGGTGTAGTCCCTTTCATTTTTCTGCTACTTGTTGCTGGGTGCTATGCGAGGCCTTTCTATCCACTACCGAGCAAAACAGACTACAAGAATAGACAGCCTCTTCAGATTTTTCGCCCCTATAATATTGCACATCGAGGTTCAAATGGAGAGATTCCTGAAGAGACTGCAGCTGCATACATGGTATAGTTTTGGATTAGGGCATATTTGGCATCCTTGTATGTAATGATTGCATTTATACGTATTAACAGTACTTTTTAACTAAAAAAAATGATGAACTTGAATGGTTATATTTAGTAAAACTGTCCCCATTCAAAATTGTTGTTTAGAATTATGAATTTTAACATTACAAGAAAATTGAGACAAATGACCATGTAAGTTGAAATATGAGTTGGTCTTCATATATCTAATGGGATTATGGGATTAAGGATTAAAATACTATATTCAAATTCAAGTGACAATCAAATACAATCCTTAGGGCCTGCTTGGTTACCCCTTCAAATTGAATGGTTCCATGCAAATTTTATATAGAAGGTAAAGGCAAAATTCATCACCATGAATGAATCCATTTACAAATATGGGAGATTTCATCATATTTCTTCTTATGAGGCAATTTGTTCATATTTCTAGAATGCCAGAATTCATGATTGCAAGCCTCATTTTTGAGACGAGCATCCGTTTTCTAAATGAAACCATTCAAGCTCCTCATCTTTTTATATAAAATTGTGTACGGAATCATGAATGGAATTATTTCATTCAAGGACAACCAAACAGGCCCTTAAAAATTGGTTTTGCTTGTCTTTGGAGCTCTACATATTCTATTTTGTACATGTATTATATCAGTGGTATCTTTGAATATGGAAAATATCAATTCTTTACCACCGTTGTTTGGTAAGCTATAAGCATTATATATCTATGTTTTCAATGTTAACATGTTTGTGAAAATTGACATTCTTGCAGAGAGCCATTGAAGAGGGTGCAGACTTTATTGAAACAGATATTTTAGCATCCAAAGATGGCTATCTTATATGCTTCCATGATTGTACCCTTGATGCTACAACTGATATAGCCGAACGCAAAGAATTTGCGGATCGTAAAAGGACCTATGATGTTCAAGGGGTCAATACAACTGGCTATTTCACTGGTACGAATGATGTGAACCTCAATGTCATTTGCCTTCTGCTAGGGATAATATAATAACTCACATTATCACCCATTGAGGCCATGTTTGTGTGTCTTCAATTTATTTAAATGGATTCATTCATGAAGATGGATTTTATGTCAAAAATATTGTAGTCTATGAATAGGCTATGTGAATTCAATTGGCAACCAAACATGATATGAGCTGCTGAAAATTCCTTTTTTTAAGTTACTAGGTGCTAACTACGAAGTTCAAATTCTTGCACAAGCTCCTAATAACTTAGAACTAGTGTCATCACAAAGTAGCATTTTCGTCTTGGTTTAGGTTTTCCATGGGAATTGATATAACTGTATATTAGTTGAATCTTTTGACTATGACTGCAGTTGATTTCACACTGGTGGAACTAAAGTCACTGCGGGTGAAGCAGAGGTACCCCTTCCGGGATCAACAATATAATGGTTAGTACTCCCTTGAATTTTTAAAATCTTTGAACTTTTCTTTGCCAAAATTTTTCGTATCATAATGTGTCATAAAAGATGCACACACTGTGTACCATGTTCCAGTGGAGAAAGTATGTGGATTTCTATTTCCAATGCCGTGTGTTTGTATAAAGGCGTGCATATATTTCTCAGTGATTAAAAGAAAAGGGAAAAAAAATTACAAAAAAACAAATACAAAAAAAGAACAAAAAGAAAGAAAGGCCGCTGGTCAACATTTTTTCGTGATTTTTTTTCTTGATCAAATCACCTCTTCTATATGCAAGTCTGCTGTGAGAATAGATAATTGCATAAATCAAAAGCCATTAGCTTCATGTTTATGGTTGCATGAATCAACAAGCGGAAACTTGGTAAATACAATTATAGAGAAGTAAGGGAAAAAGAAAAAAAAAAAAAAAAAAAAAAGGGAACGTCAGCTACCTGAGCTCTGTCAGTGCTTGTATAAAGAACTGTTCTATTTCCCTACGATATAAAATAATTCCTTTTGACTTCATTTTTGATGTTCTGAGTAGGAAAATATTCAATCATTACTTTTGAAGAGTTCATTGCAATTGCTCTGGATGCAACCAGAGTTGTTGGAATATATCCGGAGATCAAAAATCCAGTACTAATCAACCAGCACGTGAGTAAATAAATTTATCCCTATTATGTTGCTCCAAAGAATGGTTTCATTAAGGCTCTGTTTGGTTTGCGCATTTAGAGATGGAAAAGAAAAACAAAAGCAAATAGGAAAACTTGTTTCCTTTTGTTTACCTCTGTGTGCCTAAATAATATTAAATTTTAAAAACTTGCAGAATGTATTTGTAAACAAGAAAAATAGGGGAGTAACTCTCAAAATTCAAAACTTTGAATATATGTGTCACCATATTTTATTTTCCTTCCTATTTTCCTCACTATTGTCCTTATTAACCAAAGTTACAGACAAAGAAAAAGTGTTTTCTTTTCCTTTCCCTCACAAAATCCAAGAACCGAACAGATAAAAACAGTGACTGTGATTTGATGTTCACAGAAATGAATCAAAGGACTACAATTTGTTATAATGTTTAATTTACTACTTTCAACAGGTGAAATGGTCAGGTGGAAAGAGATTCGAGGACAAATTTGTGGAGACACTTAAGAAGTATGGATACAAAGGTTCATACATGTCAAAAGATTGGTTGAAACAGCCTGTATTTATACAGTCTTTTGCTCCAACATCGATTGTTTACATATCGAACCTAACAGAGCTGCCCAAAATCTTCTTAATTGATGATGTGACCATACCAACTCAGGATACAAATCAGGTTTGTCTTTCTCTCTGCTTTAACTTCCTTGGATACTTCATTATCATCCTTAAATGCATATAAGTTAAGGTAGCCTATGATCGTTATTTTCTATGGTAGAAAAATGGTTATACAATCTAGAGCATAATATGTCGGATCTCTTCAGGGAATGAGAACACCCTATTCTATATACCCAAGTCTCACTTTATCTAGTTTCTATGAAAACCAGTATTGTGTTGGTTTGATAAAAACCAGTTCTTGGGGGTATTTTTAAGTCGGTCACGGACTGTATGTAACAAAAAAAAACAGTTACAGGAACACCGAACTATTTAGAATTGTTTCTTTTCCGAACAACAGAACCAGTTCTTGTATTATCCAACCAGAGTCTAAGAAAATGATCTGATGATTTACGTGTGCAGTCATACTGGGAAATCACTTCGGATGGTTACCTTGATTACATTAAGGAGTACGTGGTGGGGATTGGACCTTGGAAGGATACAGTGGTTCCTGTACTGAATAATTATTTGCAAACACCTACTGATCTTGTTGCCCGAGCACATGCCCGCGACCTACAGGTGTGTACAATCTCTCTCTCTCTCTCTCTCTCTCTCTCTCTCTATGCTGATGAGGTTAGTGGAGACAATGTCTTGTAAAAGTTGTCATCAGTATTGTATGTATAAGGGTTGTGTATGTACACATATTGTAGTAATCATACGTTGGGATTTGCTAGTTGAGGAAATCCTCGCACATGGCAACGTTCATATAGAGCAAACTGTATAGACTTTGACTTGATTTCACTGGTCATGATTTCATTTCAGGTGCACCCATACACATACCGGAACGAGAACTCATTCTTGCACTTCAACTTCAATCAAGATCCGTACAACGAATACGATTACTGGATAAACAAGATAGGAGTTGATGGACTTTTTACAGACTTTACAGGCAGTCTCCATCATTTTCAGGAATTAACATCCCCGCGCTCTCAAAATGATGAAGATGGTGCATCTGAACTATTGCAGAAGATTGCCTCATTGATCTCCAAGTATAGAAAGACATGAGATATTTTATTGCTTTTATCATTACTTCATAACATTTGAATTTTAAGTTATTTGCCAATAATGTAATTATGTTAATGGAAGGTTAGAGTAGTAGCATTACTCTTACTTGATAGTGGTGGTTTGAAAGTTAAATATATTCTTAGGGAGTTAAATGTAAATATTGTAGATTGGGTGTAAACGGTAAAGAATTTTTGTGAAAGACTGGGACCCACTAATTTTTTATTCTTTACATCCTTCAATGACTGACACTACTTGGAGGGACACGTGTCCAATTTTAACAGATCCGTAAAATTGCCGTAAGCATCAGACCGTGAGCAAAATTGCTCTCCCATGGTAAATGTTTATTTAGATGAGTAATGCTAGGGGCACTAACAACATCCACTAACAAGCACTAACACACTCTATCTCTCTCCTAGTAGTACAGCGGGGTCTACTGCGGACCCCACAGTGCCACTAGGAGAGAGATAGAGTGTGTTAGTAAATATTAGTGGATGTTGTTAGTGTCCCAAATATTACTCTATTTAGATACGTTGAAGACTTGTGAAGTCAAGATAAAGAATCAATCACCATTTACAAGAAATGGGCCCCACTCTCTCACAAGTCATAATAAACCTCAAATATCTGGAGAATGCTTCTGTGCAGTAAGCACAATTTGCACTGTGCTACTCACAGTTTGCACAGTAAAATTGTCCAGTTTTTAAAAACTGCTTTTTCAAAAGCTGTTTTACTGTGCAAATTGTGAGTAGCACAGTGCGAACAGCTCTGTGCTAACTGCACAGAATCTTTCTCCCAAATATCTAGCTCATAGCTGGTTAGCTTCCCCATGCCAGCCAACCAACCAGCTACAAGTTAAACCTTTCGGTCAAGCATCCAATCAAAAATGCCACGTTTGCACATTCTCAAATTCCCCAAACGGTCCACTGTGGTCTGTCATTTCTATAATCTCATTCAGCTGTAACTCTTATCTTATCACAGCGCCAATCAAACGAATATTCTTCACTTTACTCGTATATCCACGGCATTAAATTGACGCATCGTTTGACGTATACAATACTGATATATATATATATATATAATATATATATATATACGTATCTAGTCATCTACATCTATATATATAGACAGAGGAGGGGGGCCAACGCCATGAATTCATTCTGTAACTGTAAGTATTAAACCCTGATTATGTATATTTACATATGTTTTTTTGGGTTGTGGTTCTTTCTAGTTTGAAGTCTTTGAATTTGTTGGGTTATTTGTTTGCAATCTGAGACCCTTATTGTCTCCTCTAATGGTGGTGTTTGATTTGGAATGCTGACATGACACATGATTTTGACCAATGATAAGCATATGATAAATCCACAGTTCTTTTGCATCAAATGTATATATATATATATATATATAACCCATATAAACTTACATTAATTCTGTTGATTTGGTAAGTAAGGCTAATAATGAGGGTATGTGGGCTTTGCAAGTATGGAAAATTGTTTTGGATTCGTTGGCTTAAGCTTGGTTTGTGTTTTCAGTAAATTGTGTGTAGGCATTAATTGGTGATATTAGCTGATAAAATGGAGGATTTTAATGGATAATACTACTTTATATATGAGAATTAGAATATATTCCAATTGTGGATAGATGTGCTTTTATCATGATAAGAAGCTGTGGATTTGGATACAGGTCCATCTATGCATATACATTGCCATTCTAATGTTAGAAGTTTGTTCTCTCTCTCTCTGTGTGTGTGTTAGTTTGGCCCCCACTGGGTGCTTTTTATTTTTTAAAGCACAATTTCATATTAATTCATTTGGGAACTAGTTTATGAGCGTTGTAAAAATTGAACTTAGGGCTTTTTTGGAGGGAGCTTTTAAAAGCTCTAGTGTGTCACTTGTATAAAATTATCAAAGAACTTAGTAATAAATTTCATAAGCTCCTTTTAAAAAGCCACGTGGGGGCCAAACTAAGGCTTAGTTTGGCCCCCATGTGGCTTTTTAAAAGGAGCTTATGAAATTTACTACTAAGTGGTTTGATAATTTTGTACTAGTGACACACTACTCTTCAAAAATATATCATGAAACCAAAAAGCCACATTGAGCTTTTAAAAGCTCCATTCTAGAGCTTTTAAAAGCTCCTCCAAAAAAGCCCTAAGTTCAATTTTTACAAAGCGCATAAACTAGTTACCAAATGAATTAACATTAAATTGTGCTTTAAAAAAGGAGAAGCACCAAAAGGGGGGCCAAACTAAGCCTAAGCCTAAATGTATCAACCCCAACTCGTTAGGATACCAAAATGTTGGATTCGGTTTGTGTAGTTTGAATTCTTGAAAATTTTCAGCTGGGGTGCTTTCTACTAAAACTATTCCTTAAATTTTGGTATAGAAAGGCAATTTATGAAGACTCGTATATACACTAAGTTATTATTATTTTGAACGGAAAGGGGAAGTGTGTGTACGTATCAGAAGCTGGATCCATTCCAAATATAGTGTTGGATTTCTTCTAATTAATTGCATATGATTTTCAAAATTTAATGTGTAGCAGTTTTGGATGGAAGGGAGTGATATAGTGGTAGATTTGTTCATTTTAAAGCCAAAAAACATCAATTTTTCTTGGAAAATTTAAATTTGATGGCGCTTTCATTTCTAATATGGAGAAGAAGTTCAAGTTTATCAATAGTTTTAACTTTCCATAACCAAATGGATGCTGCTCATGCATCACAGGACTTTTGTCATATTTAGCCGAAATTTAATTGATATATTAACCCTTCCAAGCAAATATAATATCATGTATGATGTTTGTAATGTGGTATTCATCAGATGGTTATGCTTGGTTAAAGTTTATTGATAAGTTAATTCTTTTATTGCACTTTTCAGGTGTTGTCCCTTTCATTTTTCTGCTACTTGTTGCTGGGTGCTATGCGAGGCCTTTCTATCCACTACCGAGCAAAACAGACTACAAGAATAGACAGCCTCTTCAGATTTTTCGCCCCTATAATATTGCACATCGAGGCTCAAATGGAGAGATTCCTGAAGAGACTGCAGCTGCATACATGGTATAGTTTTGGATTAGGGCATATTTGGCATCCTTGTATGTAATGATTGCATTTATATGTGATATGTCTAGAAATATTCTGTAGCAAGCCAACCACCACGTGGTCAGACCAGTAGCCCGGATAATCCGGATTGGGAGCGCAGAGCCCACGCTCCCGATGCGTCCGGCTGTTATCATCCGGGATACTCGGGAGCTCGGATACGAGGTGTGGTGGGCCTCCAGGAGACGCGGCATGGATCACGCTTCCCACCGTTTCCTTACACGGCAGTGACTCTATCAGGGAAGAATCATTGGTTTCCTAAACCACTTAGGAAACTCTCCTAACATTGTATAAATCTGTTGTGATTAGATTAAGCCTCCTAATCTATGGAACTTACCATGTAAAGGTGGACTCTTGCATCTATAAAAGAGCCCACCTATCCTCCCTAGGGGGGATCCGAAGATCAATTCTCTAAGCATACAAGCACGTATTAGAGAACTCACCACCATACACGCATACACCCGGCCGGTATTACTGGGAGGGCTGCCCATCTTGACAGCTCACCAGGCCCACCAGTGATCTGCTAGTGAGAAGCGCACAGACGCAAACCGTGGACGTAGGTCACCTCATTAACGGGGCCGAACCACATACAAACCTGTTGTGGCTTTATTTTCTGTCCAAGTTACTCTTACCAATTTTCGACATCATCAGCTTGGCGCCGTCTGTGGGAAAACGACACAGTTTTCTCATCAACTAAAATCTTTGACTGATCAAGATGCCGCCAAAGAAGAGTAAGAAAATCGCCGATTCAACTGGTCAGGAGGACCTACAGATCGAGCCACGGGCTACCTCCATGACCACTGAACAGGTCACGGCGGCGCTGGAACAACTCTTGGAAGGCCAGCTCCGGACTCAACAGCAGATAGAGGCGCTCATGGCCCAGCACGAAAAGGTGGTCGGGGACCACGAGAAAGGCCCTTCGTCGGAAAAGCGGCCTGAAAAGAGCGTTCCTAGCCGAAGGCCCGCCCGGACGCATGGAAAGGCCCGGTCCGCTCCAGCGCCCCAACCAGACCAAGAACGTCATGCAGAGGAGGAACGTAGCCAGGCACCTAAGCGCTCGCAGAAAGGACCTCGGTACATTCCTCGCCGAGCGCGCCGAGTGGAGGACGCCAGGATCCTCATTGAACGGCGACGAGCGGCAAGGGGAGAAGCGTCCGGACGAAAAACCCGGGAGTCGGCCGACGATCCACCCGTTTTGAGCCGGGGGGATCTTAGGCATAGACTATCCCGAACACACAGTCGAGTGCTATCCCCGAGGTCGACACGTTTCGAGGATGAAGCCTCATCCTCTGACCCACCTACCACTCGGACGCAGAAAGGAGAACCGGGCGCACTGATGTCAAAGCCCAGGTCGAGGAGTTACAGCAGCAGATCGAGAGGCCGAACCGCAAGTCCGGTCACGACCTCACGAATACAGAAACAGAGTCGCCCTACACCATCCGGGTGACACAGTTTCCCATACCACGGAAATTCAAACCCCCGCACCTTAGCTCATACGACGGCACGGGGAGTCCGGTGGACCACATCCGCACCTATAAGGCGCAGATGGCACTGGTCACTACGACAGACGAGCTGCTGTGTCTGGCTTTCCCCAGTACCCTAAAGGGATCAGCCGCACAGTGGTTCCATGCCTTGAAGCCCCGAACGGTTGACAACTTCAAGACCCTCGGCAAACTCTTCATTAGCCAGTTTGTCGGGATGCTAGATCGATAGCAACCGGACACCCAGCTGCTAGCTGTCAAGCAGCAGAAGGGTGAATCTTTAAGGGAGTATATGGATCGTTTCAACCAGCAGAAGCTCCTGATCCGCAACCTCAACGAGACGGCCGCAATCATGGCCTTCTGCTCAGGAGTTCAACACACCAAGGTAGCCACGTCTTTTCATCGCAACCGACCGGCAACCCTGGTGGAACTCTCGGAAAGAGTTGGAAAGTATATAGATACCGAGGAGTTTTTGAAGGCAAAACGTGCCAACCAAGAGGAAGACGAATCCCAAAAAGCTAAACGCAAGCGCGAGGGATTCGAGAAGGGTCCGGGAAAGAAGCCGAAGCAAGATCAGAGAGATGCTAGAGGCCAGCCCCCAGTGGCTTTTACACCCCTTTCCCGACCTATACATGAGGTGATGGCTGCTGCAGAGGCACAGAGGTTGCTTCCACAGCCAGCTAAACTCAGAGCCCCACCCGGTAAAAGAAACCGGGAGAAGTTTTGCCGTTATCACAAGGATCACGGCCACGAAACGGAGGACTGCTTCAAATTGAAGATAGCAATCGAGAAGCTGATCGAGCAGGGGCATCTCGCCGAGTTTGTCACAACGGACAGACAACCTCGACAGGATGCCCAAGCTCCAGGTCGGCCCCCTCCACCGCTCGGCCACATTAACGTGATCTCCGGAGGAACATCTGGCGGAGGTGATTCTCAGTCGGCACGGAAGAGGAATTCCCGAGCATCCCGAGCGGATGTGTGGCAAGTCCAATCCACCGGCTCCTCACCAACTGACGTTCTGACGTTCTCATCCGACGATGTACAGGGCCTCCACTGCCCCCATGACGACCCACTAGTAGTGACGCTTTCTATAGCAAACTATATGGTCCAGAGGGTATTGGTCGATATAGGAAGTTCGTCCGACATAATGTTCACGGCGGCGTTCGACCAACTCGGGATTGCCCGGGATCGGCTCCGGCCGGTTGCCACTCCCCTGGTCGGATTCAATGGCTCCAGCACTCAATCGCTCGGTACGATCGAGCTCCCAGTCCTCATGGGGACCTACCCGCAGCAGGTTTCCGTGCTGAGTAATTTTGTGATAGTGGAGGCGCCCTCGGCCTATAACGTTATCCTCGGAAGGCCGACCCTCAACAGGGCCCGAGCAGTTGTCTCCACTTACAGCTTAACCGTGAAGTTCCCAACTTCCCAAGGACCCGGGTGTTTGCGAGGAGACCAGGTCACGGCTCGAAGTTGTTATGTTAGCTCGTTGCGCCGGGGGGCAATCACCGAAACCCTGAACGTCCAAGAAATGGACCCCCGGGACCAGAGGGATGTGATAGGACCGATGGAGGAGTTGGAGCAAATTGTGCTGAATCCAGAACACTCAGATTGCACGGTTAACATAGGCGCACTACTGGAGCCTACCTTGAAGAAGAAGCTGACAGAGTTCCTGAGGCAAAACCAGGACGTTTTTGCTTGGAGTCATGAGGACATGCCCGGGATCGATCCCCGGGTAATGTCCCATCGTCTCAATGTCAGCCCAGACTGCCGTCCAGTAAAGCAGAAGCGAAGGGGCATGGCCCCCGAGAGACAAAAAGCAGTAAGCGCGGAGGTCGAGAAGCTCCTAAAAGTTAACTCTATCCGGGAAGTCCACTACCCCGATTGGCTGGCCAATGTCGTCCTGGTCAAGAAGAGCAATGGCAAGTGGAGGATGTGTGTAGATTTCACCGACCTCAACAAGGCCTGTCCCAAGGACTGTTATCCGCTGCCCAGGATAGACCTCCTTGTCGACTCGACGGCAGGCCACTCACTCCTCTCGTTCATGGATGCCTACTCGGGGTATAATCAGATCAGCATGTACCCCGGGGACGAAGAGAAGACGGCGTTCATCACCGACCAAGGCACGTACTGTTACAGAGTTATGCCCTTCGGCCTCAAAAATGCCTGGGCTACATACCAGCGCCTGGTCAACTTCATGTTCAGAGACCTCATCGGAAAGTCCATGGAAGTGTACGTGGATGATCTCTTGGTCAAAAGCTGGGATGAACCCGATCACATTCAGCACCTGGCCGGGGCCTTCAGCATTTTGAGAAAGTTCAGGATGAGGTTGAACCCGGCCAAATGCACCTTTGGGGTCTCATCCGGGAAGTTCCTCGGTCATCTAGTCAGCAGACGGGGAATCGAAGCAAACCCCGACAAAATCCAAGCGATCATCAACATGCGGTCACCTAAATCAACAAAAGAAGTTCAGAGCCTAGCCGGACGGGTGGCCGCACTCAATAGATTCGTGTCCCGAGCTACCGATCGGTGCCTGCCGTTCTTCAAAATCCTCCGCAAGGCTTTTCAATGGTCGGAGGAATGCGAGGAGGCATTCCAGGAACTCAAGAAATACCTGGCCTCTCCTCCTCTATTGTCGACGCCTACGGCCGGAGAGGAACTGTTTCTGTACCTGGCAGTGTCACCATCAGCGGTTAGCTCGGCGCTTATTCGGGAAGAGCACGGGATACAGTTCCCAGTGTACTACACCAGCCGGGCGCTGCAAGGTGCGGAAAGCCGATACTCCCGTATCGAGAAATTAGCCTTCGCCCTAATTACCTCAGCCCGAAGGCTCCAACCGTACTTTCAGGCCCATGCCATTGTAGTACTGACCGATCAGCCTCTCCGCAAAATTCTCTCTCGGCCTGACACATCCGGGAGGCTCGTCAAGTGGGCTTTGGAATTGGAAGAGTTTGAGGTAACTTACCGACCACGGACGGCGATCAAGGGACAAGCCGTCGCGGATTTTCTGGTCGAGTTTACGTATCCAGAAGATCCGGTCGAGGAACCTGAGCCTCCAGCATTACCGCCCGGATTGCTGGCCGGCATCCCCACTTGGGTATTACATGTCGATGGCTCTTCAAACCAGCAAGGTAGTGGAGCCGGAATCATCCTGACTACCCCCGATGGCATACAACTCGAATATGCTTTAAGGTTTGGGTTTCGGGCCTCCAACAATGAGGCCGAGTACGAAGCCCTCTTGGTCGGGTTACAGTTGGCCGTCTCAATGAGCGCACAGCAGGTCCAGGGCTACAGCGACTCCCAGCTCGTGATCAATCAAGTAAACCAAGAATACGAAGCACGGGAAGATAGCATGGTCGCCTACTTGGCCCTTGTCCGGGCAATTTCCAATCAGCTCCAGGGATTCTCTATCAATCGGATACCTAGAGAGGAAAACACTCGAGCTGACAGGCTAGCTCGCCTCGCTTCGTCAGCTGAGTCAGACTTACCCGGGATAAGGATACAATTCTTACCCGAGCCGAGTGTGATCAACTCAGAAGGCATGGAGGTTGACCCGGTTACTCTGGGACCTAGTTTGATGGACCCAATCGTGACTTTCTTGACAACAGGAAGGCTGCCGGATGAAAAAGAGGAAGCAAGGCGGGTCAAGTATCGAGCGGCACGATACCATCTTCTTGACGGTGTCCTTTATAAGAGCAATACTGTACGAAATTCATGAAGGCGTGTGTGGGAACCACGTAGGGGGGCGGGCACTCTCGAGAAAGGCCCTACTACAAGGATACTACTGGCCAACCATGGCCCGAGATTCGCAGGAGTACGTTCGAAGATGTGACAAGTGCCAACGGTACTCTCCCATGATAAACCAACCGGGAGAACTTCAGACCCCGGTCCATAGTCCTTGGCCCTTCGCCCAATGGGGGATCGACATTGTTGGTCCCTTACCAACAGGAAAGGGGCAGGTTAAGTTTGCTGTGATAGCCGTCGACTACTTCACCAAGTGGGCGGAGGCCGAGCCCCTGGCAACGATAACCGAGCGAAAGATGGAACATTTTGTGGAGAGAAATATCCTTAGCAGGTTCGGTATCCCACGAGTCCTGATCAGCGACAATGGAAGATAATTTGATACACCCATCTTTAGACAGTTCTGCTCGGGCTATGGGATACTCAATCATTACTCCTCTCCCGAGCATCCACAAGCTAATGGTCAGGCCAAGGTGACCAACCGCACGATCTTACAATCGATTAAGACGAGGCTTGAAGGTGCCAAAGGCCTGTGGGCTGACGAACTCCCAGCCCTCCTGTGGGCCTACCGCACCACACCTCGGGCAGCTACGGGCGAAACCCCATTCTCCTTAACCTATGGTTTTGAGGCAGTAGTCCCCACAGAGCTCGGGCTGCCCACGTATCGGGTGGCCACCTTCAATAACCCAGCCAATGGAGAAGCCCTCAGGACAGAACTAGACCTGGTGGAAGAGAAAAGAGACCAGGCTTATCTCAAGGTGGCAGCTTACAAGCAAAGGGTCTCGCGATATTACAATAGTAAGGTGAAGCATCGTAGTTTTCAGGTCGGGGACCTCGTCCTTAAGGCAGTAAACCAGTCCACCCGAGTTCCGAGCCATGGGAAGTTGGGAGCAAACTGGGAAGGACCGTATATAGTGACTCGGGTCAACCGACCGGGAACCTACTGGTTACAAAGCATGGACGGGCACGATCTTAGTCATCCCTGGAACGTCCAACATCTCCGCAAGTATTATCAGTAGTACTATGGGATAAGTTCTTTTCGTGTAGCCCTGATTGGGCAATTATTACAGATTGTTATTTTTCAAATAAAATTGATAAAATTTGCTTCGAGAGTTTACACCGTGCGAAGAATAAAAGACCTCGGGCCTAACCCCGAGGCACCAAAAGACCTCGGGCTTAACCTCGATGCACCAAAAGACCTCGGGCCTAACCCCGAGGCATTAAAAGATCTCGGGCTTCGAACCCAGGCACTAAAAAGACCTCGGGCTCGGAACCCAGGCACTAAAAAGACCTCGGGCTCCGAACCCAGGCGTTAAAGGACCCTGCAACCACCCATGTTCCAGGTCGATTTCCTATGGTCGGTCCCCGTACGCCCCCGCCTAAACGGGAACCTCGGGGGCAAGAGGGTTCTATACCTAAATAGGAAATTAACTAAAGATGCGCCTAGGTTCAGCCGACGATGGGGCCGAACCCCTAGGTGGCCAACGATGGCTAGCTTCAAATGCTCCTGCAACCACCCATGTTCCAGGTCGATTTCCTACGGCCATTTAGTCCCGTACTCCCGCACTCCCGCCTTAGCGAAATGCTTTGGGGGGCAGGGGGCAAAGGGTAATACTAAGGATACTAAGGCCAAAACAGGGAATTACATCGCTCGACTAGGTGTTCTGTGGGTTACGGTCCTAAAGCATTTGCTAAGGCAGATGTTAGGTTGGCCAAAGCCATACGGATACTAGCAAAAGTTAAGGCACAGTACAAGGAAATTAATGGGAGGATGACCTCAGGGGCCTTTTCATTAATTAAAATAAGGAAATTAATGGGAGGATGACCTCAGGGGCCTTTTCATTAATTAAAATAAATGTACAAAGCCTGGAGGGCAGTTGTAGTGGCCTCCCCTAAAAACAAAAAAACTACAAGCAAGGAAAACAAACAACAGGAAGGAGGGACTGGGGAGTCAGTCTTCCACATTGACCACATTCTCGGTCTCCCCGGTCTGCTCCCCTGGTACAGCAAGTCCTTCGTCCCCCAAGCCTCCGCCTGGGGCGAGTTCTGTGGCCTCAGCAACGGCCGCAGGGTCTTCACCAGCTGGGGGATCTTCACCGACATCCCAGTAGTCCGAGTCAATCCCCTCGTAGGCCGAAAGGACCCATTCGGGGTGATCCCGGGCTACCCGCCGCTTCAGATCGTCATAACCTTGGAAGAAGCCGTCGTCAAACGCACCCTCCAAGGCCCCTGCAGCAGGTTTCTCGGCCGCCGCCTTTGCCCGGGCTTCGGCTGCCGCAGTCAGAGCCCGGGAAACCTCCAATTCGGCCAAAGCCGCGGCCAGGTCCGCCTGAGCCGCCCCCAGACTCAAGGCCAATGACTTCGTCTTGCTTGTCTCCACGGCTAAGGCGGCTTTCGCTACTTGCAGCTCTTTCCGCTCTTTCGAAAGGGCGGCTTCAGCAGTGTTGACCTTCTCGGCCAGAGAGGACATGACGGACTCGGATCCCGCGGCCATGCAGCCAACCTACGGCAAGAGGAGGAAAATCAGTTAGGCAATTAAAAAGGGGAGCAGGCCAATGTTTGAAGGAGGACAAAATGCTTACCAGGTGGGATATACTATACAGCCACCCTTGAAAGCCTTGGGGAGATAGCCCGGCGCATGCCTCCACCTGGCTTGGGATAAGGACGGATCTCAGCCTCTCCCGGACCTCATCAGGCCCGCCCAGGGGCAGACCTGACGGAATATCAGCCCTGGGCACGGGCTCGTCAGCAGCCGGCCTATGGGGAGCCGATGTCCCCACAGGGTCGGGACGGTTAGTCGTCCCGTGACGAATACGCCTGAGCGGGCGCTCGCCGCCCAAGGCCTCGGTGGCTGGCCTCTTCCCTTGGGCGATCGCCGCCCGAGCAGCAGTAGTGACGGTGGAGGCAGCTTGTCTCTCCCGCAGCTGGTCCAAATTGCGCTTGGGGGCCATTTCTACAGAAACCAAGATCGCACGGTCAGAAGTGCAAGGGGCAGAAGTAATGCAATTACATGGTTAACGCATAATGTAACCGGGATACTCACCAGGAATGATGGGCGTAAAGATGGGGGCCGGAACAGGCGGTTCAGGGGAATAGGTCACGATAAAATCCCCCGTTCGGGACAACACGTTCCAAACGCTGGTGGGCAGCCCTGCTAGCTTCAGGATCCTGGCCTGGCACGACTCAGGGATCTTGGGGGGTTTTGTTGAGCCCGCTGTAAACAGAGAAAAGAAATCAGTTAGCAATCCACCGGAGCCATGCAGACGAGGTCGGAAGGGAGGTCTTACCCCTTAACTCCTCAGCCCAGGACGTCCTTAGCTGGATCCCCGGAGCCATGTCGCAGAGGCGAAGGGTAGACACCTGGAAGAATTTGCCCTTCCACCCTTTGTTGTTGCTAGGGCAATTGTCGATAATTTTCCTGCCCGGACGGGCAGAGAAGGAGAAAAACCCCAATTCCCGATGCACGGGGAATGGTCGGTGGGCCCAGAGAAACTCATGGAGGGTAAGCTCATACCCGAACACTTGAGGCCACAATGATATACACTCCATCAGGAATCTCCACCCGTTGGGGGCCAACTGACCGGGAGCGATGTCGAGGAAGATCAGGATATCCCGGGCTACAAGGTGAAGCGGGAGCCGGAGACCCGCAATCAGAGCGTCCTCGAAGAGGGTAACAAACCCAGACTGATAGAGGTGCGCGCCGCCGATGTTTACGGCTAGGGCGCAACCATCGGGCAGGGAGTATCTCTCCCTGATCCGGAGAAGGTCTTCGGAGCGCAAAACAGAAGAAGTGGACTCACAAGCGAAAACTACGCGGTCAGTCCCCTCGGGCAATTCGTCGCCCGAACCCCTCGAGACGGAGGCAACGGGGGCCTCCTCGGAAGACTCACTGTCAGATAGACGAACGGGAATCCTGGCCCCACTTTGGTGATCGGACAGGGACTCAGGAAGTCGGCCCAGACTGGCACCAGGGGACCCTGACCGATGTTGTTCACTCTCTGATCTCGACGCAGAGTTGAAGCCGGAGTATTCCATTTTTGGCTCTCCGACGGGAAGGAACGGACACAAACTACGACCCGCAAATGGATCGGAAACCCCAAGCCTAATATACAGGGGGGGCAGAGTTACTAACCTGAATGGTAACGAGTAGACACTCCTCAGCACCCGATAACACTCTCTCAAAACAGCGCAAGACACACCCGCTCGGCTCAGATGAATTAGAGTTCTACCCGACTCGAAGAATGCACAGAATCTGAGGAGGAAGAAATCCCACTCCCGCTCGAACCTCACAAGATTCGTTCTCTCCAGCCTCACTCTGAAATGAAAAAGGAACGGATGCAAGAGGAAAGGAAAGCTGAAAATAGAAGATCAGAAAGGAGTGTAAGAGGCAGGGCGAGTGCTCCTTATATAAAGACCCTGAACGGCCAAGATCAGAATGGATCCAGCGGTCCAGGAGATTTCCCGCCCAAATTGTCGCTTCGGTCACGTGAAGAGTCGCCTAAAAAGACGTGCGCATTAATTGCGCGACGAGACGGTTCAGTTAGCCAGCGAACAGTTCGGTTACGGCCACGTCACCACTGTCAAGTTCTAACTTGACTAACGATTGGTTGGTTCAAAGCCGCGGTGATCCGGGCCCGAGTCGCTGCAACCCGAGCACTCTCTTGCACCGGTCGGGTACTAATTGCCAAGCGCGGTACAGAGTTAACGAACAGTTAAAGAAGCATAGTGAGAGAAAGAGGTGGCCTCGAGGACCATTTTATTGATGTGGAATGTGAACTATACAGAGGTCGGGGGCATTTTTAGTAGCTTCCCCGAAAAAAAAAAAAAAAAAAAAAAAAGAAAAGAAAAGAAAAATGTGCAAGGCCTTCAAGCCCCTTTGTCCTTCAGAGCCTTGACCTCCTCCTCCAGGGCCGCCACCTTCGCCACCAGTCCCTCTACAGTGAGCTCCAGGGCATGGAAGTCCACCCCCCGCAGGGCAGAATCCATCTGCAGTTCGTCGCCCACCTTCTCTACCTCCTGCAAACGACCTTCCAAGTTTGCGAGAGAGAAGTCCGACCAGGAGCTGGGCATGTGAAGACCGGCGGATGTTACTGGCCGGCTCCTCTTCTGTCGGGGCTGAGATTCTTCCTCAACCTCTTTCTCCTTGCCCTTTCTGGATGGGCCTGGTGGCGGGCTTACATCCTCAGATGAGGCGGAGTCACTACTGGTGGACAGAGTAACCGGCCCCCCGGGTGGGCCAGCCCTGCCAGTGGTACGCGGTCCGGTCGCCATGGAACGAGTATAGCGGCGCGAACCAGAAGCCGCGGTGGCAGGAGTCGCAGAGGAAGGACCGGCGCCCGCGCTATCCGCAGGTCTCCCAGCCAAATCAGAGAACGACAGACCAGCCTCGATAGCTCGGTCGATCGCCTCCGTGTCATCAGCAGTAGGGGCGATGCCACGTGAGGCAGCAAAGGCCTGCTTGCATAGGTCGGGGTCAAAAGCTGCAGGAGGGCAGAGAGCGGCATCTTCCAGCCAGTTGCCAGCGATCACAACCCAAGGGTACCGCTGCTAATTCTTGTTCGGGAAGTCCAGATCTTGGACCAGGTCCCTTCCCTCGGTCTTGGGACGTAAGTAAGGACCTCTGTTGTCGATGCCCAAGATATAGCACCTGGCGACGTCGACGGAGCGGAGGAACAACCCCAGTCGCTCGTTCAGCACTGATACCCCCCAAAGGAGGCGGGCGACTTTTGGGCGGCACTTGTGGAGCGGAATGCACAACCCCTGAAGCAGGTCACAGAAGGAGACCGGGAGGGGGAAGCGTAGTCCCACGATAAGCAGCAAATAGCTGCTGATGAGGACGAAGGGGAAGGTTACTTCCTCCCCCTCAACATACGGACGGACCACAACATCGTCCGGTATTCGACAATCCTCTCGGAAGGCTTTAAGCCTTCATCAGTTGACAGATCGATATGCGAGGCCATTTGAAGGAAGTTTGGAAGATGAAAACAGCAGAGAAGAAGGAGTTCGGAGTGTTTGCTCGGGCGATTTAGCTGATGATTTGTAGTAAGAAACGTGTTGAACCAGTGCTCCTTATATAGGCATCGTGAACGGCTGGGATCAGATCTGATCGGATGGCTCATGTGCTCTCCCGCCGAAACCGTCGCTTCGGGCACGTGGGGCGTCGTCTCAAAAAATGTGAGCATTGAATGCACGACGTGACTGTTCGATTGCCACCTGGACGATTCGGTTACTTCCAAACTGGCAGCTTTGGGTCCGAACCAGGCCAGTAACCAATGGACACGTGGCGTTGGGGAACCCGGTCCTGCAGGGTTACCGCTCGGTCGCTATACTAGCGGAACATTTTAAGCCGGCCCTGTGCCGATGGGGGTCCCGGTTTTTTCCCAGTCGGGGTCAGGAAGACATTCTTAATTTTCAAATCTCATCTGACAAGGCGTCATCTCAACTTTGAAAATGGGGGGCAGCTGATATGTCTAGAAATATTCTGTAGCAAGCCAACCACCACGTGGTCAGACCAGTAGCCCGGGTAATCCGGATTGGGAGTGCAGAGCCCACGCTACCGAGGCGTCCGGCTGTTATCATCTGGGATACTCGGGAGCTCAGATACGAGGTGTGGTAGGCCTCCAGGAGACGCGGCATGGATCACGTTTCCCACCGTTTCCTTACACGGCAGTGACTCTATCAGGGAAGAATCATTGGTTTCCTAAACCACTTAGGAAACTCTCCTAACATTGTATAAATCTATTGTGATTAGATTAAGCCTCCTAATCTATGGAACTTACCATGTAAAGGTGGACTCTTGCATCTATAAAAGAGCCCACCTATCCTCCCTAGGGGGGATCCGAAGATCAATTCTCTAAGCATACAAGAACTCACCACCATACACGCATACACCCGGCCGGTATTACTGGGAGGGCTGCCCATCTTGACAGCTCACCAGGCCCGCCGGTGATCTGCTAGTGAAAAGCGCACAGACGCAAACCGTGGACGTAGGTCACCTCATTAACGGGGCCGAACCACATACAAACCTGTTGTGGCTTTATTTTCTGTCCAAGTTACTCTTACCAATTTTCGGCATCATCAATATGTATTAATAGTACTTTTTAACTAAAAAAATGATGAACTTGAATGGTTATATTTAGTAAAACTGTCCCCATTCAAAATTGTTGTTTAGAATTATGAATTTTAACATTACAAGAAAATTGAGACAAATGACCATGTAAGTTGAAATATGAGTTGGTCTTCATATATCTAATGGGATTAAGGATTAAAAATACTATATTCAAATTCTAGTGACAACCAAATACAATCCTTAAAAATTGGTTTTGCTCGTCTTTGGAGCTCTACATATTCTATTTTGTACATGTATTATATCAGTAGTATCTTTGAATATGGAAAATATCAATTCTTTACCACCGTTGTTTGGTAAGCTATAAGCATTATATATCTATGTTTTCAATGTTAACATGTTTGTGAAAATTGACATTCTTGCAGAGAGCCATTGAAGAGGGTGCAGACTTTATTGAAACAGATATTTTAGCATCCAAAGATGGCTATCTTATATGCTTCCATGATTGGACCCTTGATGCTACAACTGATATAGCCGAACGCAAAGAATTTGCGGATCGTAAAAGGACCTATGATGTTCAAGGGGTCAATAAAACTAGCTATTTCACTGGTACGAATGATGTGAACCTCAATGTCATTTGCCTTCTGCTAGGGATAATATAATAACTCACATTATCACCCATTGAGGCCATGATTGTGTGTCTTCAATTTATTTAAATGGATTCATTCATGAAGATGGATTTTATGTCAAAAATATTGTAGTCTATGAATAGGCTATGTGAATTCAATTGGCAACCAAACATGATATGAGCTGCTGAAAATTCCTTTTTTTAAGTTACTAGGTGCTAACTACGAAGTTCAAATTCTTGCACAAGCTCCTAATAACTTAGTACTAGTGTCATCACAAAGTAGCATTTTCGTCTTGGTTTAAGTTTTCCATAGGAATTGATATAACTGTATATTAGTTGAATCTTTTGACTATGACTGCAGTTGATTTCACACTGGTGGAACTAAAGTCACTGCGGGTGAAGCAGAGGTACCCCTTCCGGGATCAACAATATAATGGTTAGTACTCCCTTGAATTTATAAAATCTTTGAACTTTTCTTTGCCAAAATTTTTCGAATCATAAAAGATGTACACACTGTGTACCATGTTCCAGTGGAGAAAGTATGTGGATTTCTATTTCCAATGCCGTGTGTTTGTATAAAGGCGTGCATATATTTCTCAGTGATTAAAAGAAAAGGGGAAAAAAAATTACAAAAAAACAAATACAAAAAAAGAACAAAAAGAAAGAAAGGCCGCTGGTCAACATATTTTCGTGATTTTTTTTCTTGATCAAATCACCTCTTCTACATGCAAGTCTGCTGTGAGAATAGATAATTGCACAAATCAAAAGCCATTAGCTTCATGTTTATGGTTGCATGAATCAACAAGCGGAAACTTGGTAAATACAATTATAGAGAAGTAAGGGGAAAAAAAAAAAAGGGAACGTCAGCTACCTGAGTTCTGTCAGTGCTTGTATAAAGAACTGTTCTATTTCCCTACGATATAAAATAATTCCTTTGACTTCATTTTTGATGTTCTGAGTAGGAAAATATTCAATCATTACTTTTGAAGAGTTCATTGCAATTGCTCTGGATGCAACCAGAGTTGTTGGAATATATCCGGAGATCAAATATCCAGTACTAATCAACCAGCACGTGAGTAAATAAATTTATCCCTATTATGTTGCTCCAAAGAATGATTTCATTAAGGCACTGCTTGGTTTGCGCATTTAGAGATGAAAAAGAAAAACAAAAGCAAATAGGAAAACTTGTTTCCTTTTGTTTACCTCTTTGTGCCTAAATAACATTAAATTTTAAAAACTTGCAAAATGTATTTGTAAACAAGAAAAATAGGGGAGTAACTCTCAAAATTCAAAACTTTGAATATATGTGTCACCATATTTTATTTTCCTTCCTATTTTCCTCACTATTGTCCTTATTAACCAAAGTTACAGACAAAGAAAAAGTGTTTTCTTTTCCTTTCCCTCACAAAATCCAAGAACCGAACAGATAAAAACAGTGACTGTGATTTGATGTTCACAGAAATGAATCAAAGGACTACAATTCGTTATAATTTTTAATTTACTACTTCCAACAGGTGAAATGGTCAGGTGGAAAGAGATTCGAGGACAAATTTGTGGAGACACTTAAGAAGTACGGATACAAAGGTTCATATATGTCAAAAGATTGGTTGAAACAGCCTGTATTTATACAGTCTTTTGCTCCAACATCGATTGTTTACATATCGAACCTAACAGAGCTGCCCAAAATATTCTTAATTGATGATGTGACCATACCAACTCAGGATACAAATCAGGTTTGTCTTTCTCTCTACTTTAGCTTCCTTGGATACTTCATTATCATCATTAAAAGCATATAAGTTAAAGTAGCCTATGATTGATATTTTCTATGGTAGAAAAATGGTTATGCAATTTAGAGCATAATATGTAGGGATCCTTCAGGGAATGAGAACACCCTATTCTATATACCCAAGTCTCACTTTATCTGGTTTCTATGAAAACCAGTATTGTGTTGGTTTGATAAAAACCAGTTCTTGGGGGTATTTTTAAGTCGGTCACAGACTGTATGTAACCAAAAAAAAAAAAACAGATACAGGAACACCGAACTATTTAGAATTGTTTCTTTTCCGAACAACAGAACCAGTTCTTGTATTATCCGATCAGAGTCTAAGAAAATGATCTGATGATTTACGTGTGCAGTCATACTGGGAAATCACTTCGGATGGTTACCTTGATTACATTAAGGAGTACGTGGTGGGGATTGGACCTTGGAAGGATACAGTGGTTCCTGTACTGAATAATTATTTGCAAACACCTACTGATCTTGTTGCCCGAGCACATGCCCGCGACCTACAGGTGTGTACAATCTCTCTCTCTCTCTCTCTCTCTCTCTCTCTCTCTCTCTCTCTCTCTCTCTCTCTCTCTCTCTCTCTCTCTATGCTGATGAGGTTAGTGGAGACAATGTCTTGTAAAAGTTGTCATCAGTATTGTATGTATATGGGTGTGTATATACACATATTGTAGTAATCATACATTGGGATTCGCTAGTAGAGGAAATCATCGCACATGGCAATGTTTATATAGAGCAAACTGAATAGACTTGGACTTGATTTCATTTCAGGTGCACCCATACACATACCGGAACGAGAACTCATGCTTGAACGAGAACTCATGCTTGCACTTCAACTTCAATCAAGATCCGTACAACGAATACGATTACTGGATAAACAAGATAGGTGTTGATGGACTTTTTACAGACTTTGCAGGCAGTCTCCATCATTTTCAGGAATTAACCTCCCCTCACTCTCAAAATGATGAAGCTGGTGCATCTGAACTATTGCGAAAGATTGCCTCATTGATCTCCAAGTATAGAAAGACATGAGATTTTATTGCTTTTATCATTACTTCATAACATTTGAAGTTTAAGTTATTTGCCAATAATGAAATTATGTTAATGGAAGGTTAGAGTTTCAGGCGTTCGTATTCACTAGCGAGGATAGTGAGGATCATGGTTGACGTCAACTTCATTTCTTAGGAAGTCCTAAATTCATAAAGTCTTATTATCACTTGTCAAAATACACAAAGCTCTAATTGGATGGGTGATTTTGATGATTAAATATGAGAACTTTCAGTCCAAGGTTGAATTGCCAAATGCCAAAAGATGAATTCTACATAAGAATCATTAATGGGGTGTAAGACTTTACACAATGTTTGATTCATGGATTCAACAAGGAAATAGAGTGTAGTTTTGCTCACCCCAAAATTGCTCTCATTTAATTTGTAAGTCCCACTACATTAGCCCATGAGAGAAGAGGGTGTGCAAAGGTGAGCATCTTTGAGGTGAGCAAAAATGTATTCTAAGAAATAATCTAAATTTTAAATTTTATTTTCCCCCATTTTATATGAAGTTAGACTTGGAGTTATGTATTGGAAAGTTATAAGTTTCAATTTTTTAAGTATGCAGGATAATGAGAAATCTAATTTTCCTTCCCTTTTCTTGTTCTCAAAATTCCACATACCAAACAAAGCCAAACAGTTGCACATGGACTTGGGAATTGCATATGCCTGTTGTTCAAGGTTGAAAAACAAGCTTTTGCACAAACTGAAAAGGCATCTACAAGGCCCAGGAGTAAAATTCTGACTGATAAATCAAAGAACAAATTAAATTAACACAGATGAGTTGGTCCTTGATCAAAGAGCACTAAGCACAAATTTCATTGTCACTGCATCAGGTACAATCTCTAGAATGCAATAAACCTGTACCAAGTGTCTAGTAGATGTATATTACAAGCGCTTGTGTAAGAAACAACTAATCACTTCCTAGTTAGCTTAAACATCATTCATAATCAAGCAAAAATAATATATATCCCAAGATAGATAGATGTCGCCATGACTTTCATGATTCTTCAAAACAGGGTAAACTAAGCCACTATTGAGAGACTTTCATCTTTGATATCTCGTCCAGCAACAACCTGGACTCAGCAGCAAAATCAACTGGAGCAAGGGCTCTTACTGTTATCCTCTGCCTTTTCTCGTTATTATACTCATGTGGTGTCACGCTAACTCGGAAAATATGAGGAACCCATGTAGCTTCTTTCAGTTTTAGTTGGAAAAGATTTCCTTCTCCCTCCTGAAAAGATGGAAGAAGCCGAATTAGAAAATGCTCTTTTCAAGCAAGCATCATATTATGAACTATGTTCTTTCTCCAAGGCTCCGTTTGGATTGAGAGAAATGGAGACTCATTAGAAGAAGCAAACAATGGTAAGACAAGCAAGAGTAGTGCAAAGAAAGGGGGCTCCTTTCTCTTCTCCTATCTCCAATCCTCTCAATCCCAACACAATGTAAAACAAGCAAGAGAAGGTCAAGTTTACCTCAGATTTCAGCTTATCAAGCTCATCAGCAGAGCACCCAATTATATGCTCTGCGTGTTCATTGAACACAGACAGCCAAGCTTCACCACTTGCATCAGAAACTTTCACAACCATTATATATCTGAAAATCAGTAAGACTTATTAGTATCTGTAGAATATCTTTCACAAGGTACAGTCAATACTCTAGAACTCTCTCAAAGCGCAAACCTTAAACTGCACTCATCATCATTTTTCTGACATCCTTCACACCAGAACCCAGATCCAACAGCATCTGTAACTTTCTTGTTGCATGTTTTGCAGGCACGGTACCACATAGCTTGATCAGGCTTTATGAAGCTAATATATGCTTTAAGGCTGAAAAACACAGGCTGCCAAAAAAAAAAAGAGTCCACATTGTCACAACTCAGAATTTACTTTGCAGTTAGAGAGCCAAGTGAAAATTAATTCTTATCATGTTCTGATTATCTATGGATTCTGTGATGTACATATATTATGTTGTCTTCAAGATTCCATGAAGGGCCAATGCTATGATACCTTATCCTCTCCAAGTGATGGGTTGTTAGTTATATGAGAAAGGGACACTCGGTCAGAGTACATGGACCGCGATCCATTCTTAGACATGGGGCTCACACCAGAGCCAACTGAAGCCATTGAAGTCTCTTTGCCTTCAGAATCATACCTGTCACAAAAAAAAACAGTGTAAGTTGGAACCCTCTCAAAAGATGAAGCAATTAAAAAGGTTTACCAAACAATGCCCTACCAGGATCTCAACTTTTTTGATTCGGGTGTGTCTGGATTTACCACTACAATGCTTTTGCTCAGGGATGAGCATGAAACACCTAAAAAATGACAAACAGCAAAAGTTGGAACTAACTATTTACTTCATTTTAGTGCCTAGAAAGATTCACAGTGACCCAAGAAAATCCAAGTACCTTGAAAATCTCCCACTTTTAGGGATTTTATTGCAACTATAGGAGATTTATCAGCAATATCCAGCAATTCTTGTCCAATATTTGTGGCTAGATCATTCCACAGAGACACCACAACTGTCTTCTTCCTGAAGATAGTATTTCACAGCTTGAATATTACATTACATACTAGAAAAGGAAACAATAATAGCTAATAGAAATGGATATTTACTTACGTCTCATCTGCAATAGTTATATCACGCTTTGGGATGGACTCATTGTCAATTTTCCTTCGAATGCTCATTGTAGGGGACACATTTTGAAGCACACCAATAATATCTAAAATTCAGAAAAAATATAAGACGTTACACTACAAAAGAGAAATACATAATGAAAGAAGAAGGAAGGGAGGGGGAAGAAGCATTCAAATGCTTCAAGGTAAGATACTTACCAACAAGTTCCCTTGTATTGACATATGGACCCAATTGATCAATTGGGACAAAATCAAATTTTGTATCAGGAATAAAAGTTGCCTCATTACTTGCTTCCTCTACCTCAGTGTTTTCATTCAGTGTCATTTCATAATCATTTTTTACAGTCTTAAACAGTTTGTTGGCAACTTTTAGAGTTCCCTTTGATATGTAATAAACCTTCCCCAATTCAAACTTGTCATAGAACTTCCTTGCAGCTTCATTAAACATTGTTGCTTGAATTTGTGTACCCTGCAATAAAGGACACAATTTGCTGCCTCAAAACTGAAATGGTCACTAACCTACAATGTATACTCATAGAAGACTTGCAATACTTTTTTTTATGAAAACAAGTTTTTTCTTACATCTTCATCTGTTAGTTCAACGTTGAAGACACAACCCTCTCCTCTAGCATTTTTATATGTCCTCATATTTCCTTTGCCAGTAAGCCGGACCTTGATTGTCCAATTCCCTTGGTAAGGATTCAAGGAAACAAGTGGATGAACTCTTCGTGTCATTGCCATTCTTGCAGCAGGTGCCATACTGATTTTAAGAAGATATACAACATTAATTCAGTAAACCCATTAACTTTCTTGCCCACTCATAGTGAACAAAAGTAGAGTACATTTAACATAGCTTGGTGGACTCACAAATATTGAAATGCAAATCTTTCAACAAATTAGAAATTGAAACAAACTACAGATACACATACATCATTGCAACAGATTATTCAGTCAAACAAGTAAAACTTGAGTAAATTTCTAGCATTTCATAAACTGGGTAATTGAAAATAGGAAAGAATACTTACTTCCTATTCTGCTCATGTACAATCTGAGCAGCTGATTTAGTAACCATTTCTTGCTTTGGCTTCAAGACGATGCCAGTCCCTTCCTTTTTTACACTGCTCTCTATACCCATTTCTTGCTTTGGCTTCAGTATAACACCGGCTTCTTGACTTTTCACCTCAGTCTTTATCTCTGCTTCAAGTGCAGGTGAGACCGCTTTGCATTTAGTTACAATTAAATACCTAAACCAGTTCAAAGATACATTTGAGTCAAATTTCCAAATCTTCACAGAAGTACAATTATTACAAAAATAAAATGATATTGTCGGGTTGGGTTTCAGGAATCTCACTTCTCATTTTTGGTTGGAATGTCATTGAGAGTGTAATCGAGGATGCTGATGAGACCTAAGTTCTGAATACTTCCAGAGATGACCTCAGATGACAAACTAGATTGTAAAATTGCTTTGAGCTTCATTTTACCATCACTGGCAGTAAACCTGAAAATGAACAATTTGTTAAGCGAAGTTCATGAAAAAAACTACCCCAAGTATGGGATCTAATGCACGATGTAATCATATCCTGAAGACCCATTGTTAAATCCAGATCTAAGAAAATATACAATCATGGATACATGGTAATAACATAGATCTGCATAAACTACCTCGATCAAGTGATCTGTTTGTTAGAACCAATTCCGGGAAATAATAGAACATCCCAAATACACCAATGAACTAGCAAAATGAAGTTCCCAAATTTTGAAACCCTAAGCGGCATAGAGGTAAAGCTAAATACATTTTATCTTCTTCTCGTTTCTCGGGGCAAACAAACAGATTGAAATGAAAAATTAAAGGCACAAGGCTTCAAAGTTATTCAATACTATTCGAGTTTGTGTGTGTGTGTGTGTGTGTGTGTGTGTGTGTGTGTGTGAGAGAGAGAGAGAGAGAGAACTCACATGTATCTGTTTCCGGTAGGCTTGAGATCGACGACTTGGACCACGAGTTCTGGGTTCTCCGATGAAGAGTCCGGAGATGGGTTTGACAACATGGTTGTAATGGCATCAGGGGTAATCGATTTCGCCATTATCTCTGAAACTCTCTCTCTCTCTCTGAAACTCTCTCTCTCTCTAAACCTGACTGAGAATTTAGAAGTGCGGAGTATCTGGTGAGAATGGAGAAGAAAAGGAGAGAGATATTGGCGGGCTTTTGTATTTGTGGATGTTGGCGCCAAAATTGAATCTCTTTTTTCAACGTCGGGTGGGCTTTTCATTTTTCGCGGCAATTTTCAAACTTTTCGTTTTTTTTTTTTTTGTCTGGGTTTTTTAGGTTACTGTACCTAAACAAGTTTTTAGCTTCCCGCGAACCGCAATTACCGAAAAATAAATAAATAAATATAAAAAATAAATAAATATATTGTTAAAAGTTTTGCATTTACAATGGAATACTCACTTACTCTTTGATTTTTTTAATCGAGTAATGTTACACTCACACTCAACAATTTTGGCTTTTGATGTCAGTGGACCTCATATGGGTCTCACTGTCACATGGGTTCTACACGGGGGGGACCTATAAGAATTAAGGGTCAATATGTGTTGAGTGTGAAATTTGGTGTGAGTGTAGCAATTTTGTTTTGAATTTGAGAACCCATTGTTCAAACTAGTGGGGTCAATGATTCGGTTTTCAGACAAAGTGATTGGTTTCGGCTTGGATCAATTTAGTGAATTTTTATGATCGAGTTTGATTTTACACTGGAGTCTATTTTTAAAAATATATCGACCGAGACGGTCGGTGTAGAAGGTTTGTGTTACTTCCTAGTTCAAACTGTGAAGGGGAAATTTTAGTCAAAAAGTTCTCTGGAATGCTGTTTGATTGGAAAATTTATATATGTGCGAGCGTGCCAGGCAAGCAAGTTGCCAATGTGTGTAATCCAAACTGCGCCTCACCATACAAATTGTGGTAGCGTTTGATGCCTTAACAAGGACTTCAAATATGTAAAGATGTATCTAATTAAAGCACTTTAAACTAACTAATTGATAACTACTCCTAAATAAGAACAATAAATGAATAAAGTAACACACTACTTTATTAAGTTAAAACAAACTACAATCTAACCTTGAAGATGACTTCGAAAGTATTCCACTACTAAATTTAAGTGCCTAGATAGAAATACAGTAAATGTATTGAAAGATATATGTTGATGTTGATCGATGGATCTTCTCTCGAACACAAAATCCTTCTATTTATAAACGTCGAGGCCTCTCAGCAGTCTTGTTTGAATGTTCCCTCTTCTTTTCAAACCGATAATTGCTCTTACAAGTGGCATATCCTTGGATGGACACATACTCTTTCAGTTACTCCATAATGATCAATACATGTCCCTTGGCAGTTAATTATTTTGAACAGAATGTAGCAGCGAAACTGTTCATAACTGCTCCTGCGTTATATCCAATTCAACAAACTGTCCTGCCACATCGAATCCCACGTGTCATCCTCACATTGGCTGGATATTTTTATAACTAACATTACCCCCCACGCCATTTTCCTTTTGATTCAAAAAAAGATAATGGTGATCGTGGTTAGATCATGTTGAGTAGTTGAAACCTTTTTATAACCTTCTCGTCGTAGTTAAATTGAAGATCAAACCTTCATCTATCCGCTGCATTTGCTTAATCCTTGATTCCTCAACTTTGCTTGTCACTTCGAACCTACCTTGTTAGTCATGTCTTATTCTCAATCTTCATTCAATACCAATGATCACTTCCCTTTAGACCTTCCCGAAGAAGTGATGTTGTCAACCAAACGTCCTGAAATTCCTCCTCGAACTAACTGGGAACCCCCTGAGATTCCTCTTGAACCCTTTACCTATTCGAAGTAGGGGAAGTGGCACAATATGCTAAACCGACCAAGTACCTCTTCATCAGGACAAAGTTCATCTTTGAGCTCTTCGAAATCAATCTATAATAACCAAACTTTTCCTCCTGCTTGGGAACAACCCGTTTCCCATGGTGAAGGGGTAGGATATTACAAAGGTATGAAGCTCGAAATACCAACTACAACACCTTCAATTATTCACCCAAACTTTGAATATCCTGAAGCTGAAGGGGTCATTCGAAGCAGGATAATAAAACCATACTATCCGTTTTTGAACCGTCTTTCTCGAGAACAAAACTTGTTGAATGCCTGGTTGATCTCTTCAACCAGCACTCCTGGGGAAAGGCTTCAAAGAGGTAATATCTTAATTCCTCAAGGCAGACCCCCCATCCATGCATATGTAAAGGCATCTCATGAAAATTTTTCCAATGAGCACTACCCCTCAACTTTCCTCTCTAAATGCAAACTTTTCGAGAAAGATGATAAGGAAAGAGTTCTTCTTTTTTATCATTCTGTACTAGGTTTTCCGGATACCAAAATTCAAGTGGTGGATCCTACTGAGGATATTACTGATCCTTTCTTAAAATTAGACCAATTGTGTAGGAATGGTCCCATATTCGAACATATTCCTCCTATTCCGTCACATTCTCCATGCTTGATCATCCAAGCTCAAAGGCTTCTAGTTGCCTTCTCACACCTTACATTCTCCATTTTAAGATTCAAGGGCTCGAATTAACTTTGAATGGAGTTGTCACATCCTATGCCATGAATGGAGTATTTCAACACTTGTTCAAACCCAAATGGATTTCACCCTTCGAACCTTAGCCTCTCATGTAAGATGGTATTCTCATCACCAAGAAAGTGTTCATCATTTGAACTACCTAATAGATATTTATAAAAGTTTTAAGGAAGTCCCCAATGCACTCCTTGATGAAGTTTCATAATTCAAAGAGAAATACATCTATGGTTGTGGAAGCTCTGATGAAGAAAGCAATGTTTCCCATTACTCGAATCCTGACCTCGAAGGTCGAATTGCATATCTCAAAGATGAAGCCAAAGTTATTGGCATATCTCTTCGAGGTAAGACTCCATTAGCCAAGGAACTTCGCAAAGCCTTATCCAAGATCAATTCTCGATTAAACTAGTATGAAGAACAACTCAAGGAGGCTTATCATACCCTTCGAAGTGAAGATAAATTGGCATTACAAACCAAGAACCTATGCCTCAAGATATAACTAGAAGCAGAGTATTTTGCTTACTATTGGGTCATGTTTCATAATCTTGTGACTTATGGTTTTCCCCACTTTTATAAATTATGTCTGTAGTTTGTATTTGTTCTCTTTTCTTAATTCAATGAATTATTAGAAATTCATCTTTGTCTTAACCAAACTGAAATGGTTCATTACCAACCAGTATGTCCTTTCACTCTGTATAACGGCTAAATAAGTAACCAACTATAACGGCTACTTTCTTAAATAAATGCGCTTCCTTCCAAACGTCACCAAAAGGCTATAAATAGTCAATACAAAAGAAGAAAAATCCTTCTAACTTCTACAAACTCTTCAATTCCTCCCTCTATCTCCTTTGTGCTTTATCTTCTTTGCAATCACTCTCATTTTAATCTGATGATCTTGCATCCAAAGAATGGCAACATCTGGTGATAATACTCAACTTCAGAAAATCTGTGATGACTTTGAAAAAGTCATTCGAGATGAACAAGAACAATATTCGAAAGGGCAAGAGACTTCGCTAATCAATGAGATTTTTATCCCTGTTACTTTTCCTAACCACGAATCTTCCATAGCCGTAGGTCCTTGTCTGAGCAATCCTAACCTTAAACTCTATGTCTACTATCCTAGGTTAGGACAGCAATGCTTGGCTTATCAGAAAGAAATTCCCATCCCTAGAATCGAATTAAGGTTTAGACATTGGCCCAAACCTACGAAAGAATGGCCAGAGTGGGTAGGTAGGATTTTGGAGAACAAGATAGAGGCTCTAATTGCCACGGGGATTTATCATGCCGTTAATCTTTCCAAATTCCCTATCGAAGCCAGTCCTAACCTGTTGGATAGGGCCTTATGTTTTTGGAATCCTATTTTCAACCATTTTCAACTTTGATTTGGCCCAATAGGTCCAACTGTCTTGGATATCTGTCATTTATTAGGGTTTTTATCCCATGGAGAGGACACTCATCCTTATATGGTCGAATTTGATAGTCCTCCCATAAACACTTATTCCAAGTCATTAGGATATACCAACTTCTTGACTGCTCACAGGAAGTCATCAGGGGGTGTAACAGATAAGGAGTACTATTGCTTCCTTCTTTACTGACTCTCGAAGCATCTGTTATGCACTTTTTCTCAGAGGGTTGTCCTCGAATTTTCCAATCTTGCCAGAGCTCTGACTGCTGGTCGAAGGCTAGCTTTAGCTCCCTTTGTCCTAGGATCTCTCTACAGATCCTTTTCTGATTTGTGTTTCGATCCTTTTCTTTCTACTCAAGGGGCTCCTTTCTGGATTTTGCAATTATGGCTATATGCCTACTTTCCAGAAATTCATAACTTAGGGCCTATAAAGAACACTGTTTCACATGGGGTCTTCTTTGCCCTATTGCTAAATGTTGAAAAACAGTCAAAGAGTCTCTTACCCTCTTTTTCAATATTTCAGCAATTAGGCCAAATAATCTGTTTCAGCCATTCTCTATCCTCTATAATCCTGAAGATAGGAGTCCTCTTTCCCCAAATTGGTTGTGTCAAATATTGGACAAAGCAGCAAGTGCATTTGAACTAAAAGCTACATGGGGAAGTTTTTAATCAGTAGGGATTTATTCTTTGGGAATGCTCTCAATATCAAGTCCCATGGTGAGCTCTATCACCCTAACCAGTTTTCGAGACAATTTGGGCTCACCCAATCAATCCCTTTTCCCTATTAGAAGCCAGGCCAATATATTTATGGCCTACAAGACAACCTCGAGGGTTCCAGAAATAGTGATAACTGCTGCTTTGGTAGTTTATCAAACTAAAGTTAGCAATTTAAAATTCACCTCTCTGCCAATTTATGCAAACTGCACACCTGTCTTCTCAAGTTGGTGGGAAATCTTAATGTCAGTGAAGATGGATAAGTACCAACTTCAGAAGTATATTGATTCGAAGCAAAAAGGTAAACGAATTGCCAATTCCATCTTTTTCCTTTTAGATGATGAAAATAATCCTAAATGATTGTTGTTTTGAACTTTGCAACACAGGAAAATCCATTGGCGAAGGTTCTTCACCAACAACCAGAGTTTCGAAAGCTAAGTCAAGCATTCCAATTTCCTCAAAGGCCTCAAAGGTTTTAACTCCTGCTCCACCATCACCGAAGCCAAAAAGGAAATTAATCCTCCCAGCAGAAAGCTCCCCTCTTGCATCTGAGAATGTGGAATCTGAAGATGAAGCAGACACCAGTCCAATCTCAAACCTGATTTAAAAGAAAAGGGCCAAGACAACAGTTAAACCACCTGTTGGTTCAGAGATTATCACAGAAGTCCCTATTCCAGCAATCCCTCTTTCGAAGGTGGAACCCGAACCTGAAGCGACACCAACAATTCCAGAACCATCATCTCAGAGTCCTGACATCTCATAAGTCCAGAAATCTCCTCCACTGGGCACCCAACTTCCATTACTTGAATATCAACCAATGGTAAGTCATTTAAACTTCTATGATTTTTTATCTTTCTTCATAAACAGATTCTAAATAAACGTTTATCTTTTGTTAACCAGGTCGAATCTGTTCTTGAGACTGAAGTTGGTCCTTCGAAGCCTAGCTCAAGTTCTGATCCTAAAGTTGCTCCAGCATCAGCCTCGTTTGAACCTCAGGTTGTCCCAGATGTCTCGAGTATTGAGGAATTTCACATACCTCTCCCTCCTAATCTGACTCCTGAAGAGACAAAAGACTTTAAAGAAAGTCTGAAATATGTTTTAAAGATGGGAGATGTTGCTTCAACCAATGTTCAAGAATTCTTCCAACAGATGATAGGTCGAAGCAAACCAAAAGTACCCTCGATAGACCTAGTAGTTGCTCTTGCTATATTGAGACTTTTCAGTCAAGTTTCATTTGAAATTTTCGAGGACAAAGAAGTACAAAGGGCCATGAAGATTATGTGCCAATTCATGTTAGATAGCTCTGACGTCTCTGTTCCAGACAAGGAGACCATTTCTGCAGTCATGTCAACTTTTGATTTTGATTGCTTTCTACTGGAGAAGGTCATTGAAGAAAGGAAAAAAGTGGAGGTTGACATGGAATATACTACAGAAAAGACCCTCGAGATGGATCAAACACTGGCAGAATTCGATGAAACCAGCACTGCCATTGAAAAGCTATTTGGCAAAGTAAACAAATTAAAAAAGGTGCTCGAGCTTGCAGAGACTGAATTGGCCAACTTGAAGATCAAGCAAGAAGGTGCTGAAGTAAAGCTACTGGTTTTGAAGACAGAGTTTGAATCGAAGGCTTTGAAGAATCAAGAATCAATCTCTAGACAGAAATTCATCCTTAGTCAGTCAAAACTGTACACTAGGTCTTGGGATAATTTTAGGTTAAAGGCCCAATTCATAACAAAACTGGTGTGAAAGATTGTACCAACATAAACATGTACTTTACCAAAATCTGGTTTTGTATTTAACTTTTGAATATGAATTACATATTCTTGTTTTGAATGTTATATCTTTTATTCTAAATCTCTTGCTTCCCAAATAGTGGGATAATACTGTTTAAGAAATCTACCATTGATTTTCCTTAAGTGGACATACCCATACAAGTTTTTCAAATGGTAAAATCCACCCTTAAAAACTTTGTGGATTTGGAATGGGCCTTCCCACTTAGGTGACCATTTTCCATAATTTGAATCTTTAGATCCAATAGGCAATATTGTTTTCCAAACCAAATCTCCTTCATCAAAGGTTCTTGGTTGCACTTTCTTATTATACCCCTTTGCAGTTATTCTTTTCTATATTAGTATATTATTAAGATCCTTGATTCTCTCTTCATCAATGTCTTCCAATTCAATAGCCATGGATGTTTGATAGTCATCCAAAGATAATGGTTCTGCTTCATAATTCGAAGGGAATTAACCTTTATCTCAATTGGCAACACTGCCTCATGACCAAAAGTTAAAGCATAAGGAGACACCCCTATACTTGTTCGCTTTGAAGTCCTATATGCCCATAAAACTTCTGGCAGAATCTCATGCCATATCCTTGGATTATTTTTTATGACTTTAGCCATATTTTCCTTTATGGCCTTGTTGGTGGCTTCAGCCTGACCATTAGATTGACCATAGTATGGGGTTGATTTTGACATTGTGATCCCTAATTTATTTGCAAAAGCAATCACATCCCTTTCAAATATAGAGGCATTATCAGATACAATGGTTTCAGGAATACCAAATCTATAAACTATATTCTCTAGAAATTTGATGACTGTTACCTGGGTCACAGTCTGCATAGGTTCTGCTTCTACCCATTTAGTGAAATAATATGTGGCTACAATAATGAATCCATGACCTTTCGAAGAAGGAGGACTGATTTTTCCTAACACATCCATGGCCCAACCTCTAGAAGGCCAAGGTTTTACCACATATTGAAGATCAACAGTGGTTAAATGCTTCAAAGGACCATGTTTCTGACATTCTTGACATCTTTGGAAAACTCGATACAATCTTTCAAGATTGTTGGCTAGTAAATGTTATGCCTTCGAAGTAACCACCTCATTTTAATCCAGATTGATGAGCCCCACATAATCCTTCATGAATTTGAGCTATTTCCTCAATTCCTTCGAGATTACTTAAGCATTCAAGCAACAATCTATCACTTTCCCTTTTGAACAATTTTCCATTGTACATAATGTAATTGACAGATTTTAATCTTATGCCTCGACTGGGTTTTTCAGTCAGTCCTGAGAGATAATCTATGATTGGTTTCCTCCAATCATCATGAATTTCTACATTTGAGGTATTAACAAAAGGTAATCTATCTACTAATATTGGTAATAATTTCCTATAACTAACTTGTTCCATCTCAATATCTTCAACATTTGTTCTGAATCCAGATGCCTTCTGAGCCACATCATTGGCTTATTCATTAAAACTTCTAGGAATATGCAAAAGATTCACATTATCAAATTTGGATAATAAACCCATTGTGGTGTCATAGTATATCTTCAATGTGTCACTCATACATTTGTATATCCTATTCATTTGGTTAATAACCAACTGAGAATCTCCAAAAACATCTACAAATATAGCTTTAAGATCTAACAGGGTTTCGAGACCCATTATTAGAGCTTCATATTCAACTTGATTATTGGTACATTGATTCGAATCAAGTTTATAACCATATTTGGTTTTAATCTTCTCAGGTGATTCAATAATGAATCCAATACCTGTAGCTAATTCAATTTTTGAACCATCAAACCACAATTTCCATGGACTAATGGTTATATATCCAATTTCATAATTTTCCTCTGTTTCGAAGTAGTTTGGATGATCAGCCAAAAAATCTGCTAAGGCTTGTCCTTTCACTGCCTTTTGAGGTACATAAAATAAACATAATTCTGACAAGGCCAAAATCCATTTACCAATTCGATTCCTCAGAATAGGTCGAGTCAACATATATTTGATCAAATCGAACTTAGCAATCACATAGACTTCAGTAGGAAGAAGATAATATCTTAATTTCATTATTGCAAAATATAAAGACAAACACAATTTTTCCATAAAGGAATATTTGCATTCAACAGGATTTAAAACCTACTAAGGTAATACACAGCTTGCTCTTTCCTATCATCATTATCCTGGGCTAATAAGACCCCAATTGATGCTTTGGCTGCTGAGATATATAACTTCATAGGCCTATCTTTTCTTGGAGGCATTAACACTGGTGGCTTCACCAAATAATCCTTCAAGGCTTGAAAGGCAGTCTGATGTTTATCTTCCCACTTTAACTCTTCATGATCCTTCAATTTCAACAAAGGAGAAAAGATCAAAGTTTTTCCAGCAGTATTGAAAATAAACCTTCGAATGAAATTAACTTGTCCTAGGAATCTCTGCAATTCTTTTTTGGTTGAGGGAGATTTACTTTGAATAATTGCTTGAGCTTTATTCCTATCTACTTGAATTCCCTTTTCATGCACCAAATATCCTAGAAAGTTTCCAGTGCTAACCCCAAAGGCACATTTTAATGGATTTGATTTGAGCTTGAAAAATCTCATTCTTTTAAATGCTAATTTCATATGTATGAGGTGATCATTGAATGTTTTAGATTTAACAATTATGTCATCTATATAACATTCTAAAAATGTTCCAATCATATCATGAAAAATAGCATTCATAGCCCTCTGATAAGTAGCTCCTGCATTTTTTAAACCAAAAGGCATTTTTACCCACTCGAAGGTACCTATACTCCCTGGACATCTAAATGCATTCTTATGAATGTCTTCCTCAGTAATACATATTTGATTATATCCTGAGTGACCATCCATCATAGACATTATAGTGTTTCTAGCAGATCTATCAATTAATACATCAACTATTGGCATAGGATATTCATCCTTAGGTGTGGCCAAATTAAGATTTCTATAATCAATACAAACTCTTAATTTACCATTTTTCTTTATAACTGGAACAACATTCGAAAGCCATTCAACATACCTGACAATTCTAATGAATCCTGCCTTGAGTAACCTTTCGATTCCTTCTTTAATCTTCAAAGTGACCTCTGAAGTCATCCTTCGAGGTTGCTGCTTTACTGGTTTATAACCAGCTTTGATAGGCAATTTATGTTCTACCAAACTTCTTTCGAGTCTTGGTAATTCATCATAATCCCAAGTAAAGCAATCTCGAAACTCTTTCAACAACTCGACCAATTTAAACTGATCACATTTTCCAAGTTTTACACTTAGATACATAATTCTTTTTTGTTGATCTGATCTTAAATTGATTTCTAATAGAGGATCTTGTGATATTTCTTGCATCGAATTTTCTGGCAACACATATAATTCTTCCCTGCCAACATCCTTTAATTATTGTGAATCTTCTTCAAAGATTTAATCTGACCAATTTATGGTCGAATCTTTCTCAATTCTTGATTCTAAATTTGACATCATTAACTTTTGTAAGACCAATCGAATGGTCTCTTCTATATCTTCTATTTCTATGGGTGTGTGAGCCATTAAACCACCTTGTCATCATCTAATGGTTCCAAAGAACCAAATGGCATATCAGCCAAAATATTCCAATTTTCTTCTGGGGATTCATCTCTCTGATTCTTTAAGGTCAATTGGTTTAACATTCTTCTGATATAATTGGGCTTCGATACAGGTAGAACTTGCATGAAATGGCTGAGTATCAGCCTTCACTGTTTCAATCTCACAGTTTTCCTTCACAAGCAACAATTTTTGATACATTGAAGAAGGAACACATCGATTAGCATGAATCCAATCTCTTCCTAATAAGGCATGATAAGTAGGACTAGCATCTACTATAAAGAAAGCAGTTTTGGATTTGTTCGAACCTACTATGGTTTCAATAGGTATTACTCCTTTGGTGTTTTTCTTATCACCAGTAAACCTGATATCATAATGTGGGTTTGTATCAACTTTGAATTTTGTTTATTAATCTTTTTTAAAGTATTCTGAGGGATAATGTTAATAGCAGCACCATTATCAACCAATACTTTGTTTAAAAGAATCTCATTTAAACAAACCTTTGTATATAATGGTTTAAGGTGCTTAGTCATTTCTGTGGATGGTTCTTCGAATGAATAAACAAAATTACAATCACTAAAAATGAACTCAGGAAGATTTACCTAGCTCAGAGACATCTTCAGTAGATGCTTCCATTTCCATTTCTTTATCTATTTGTTGATCTTCTGTTGCTTCGAAGATCTTCGGTAGTATGAATGTGGCAGTGTTAACTTCCATTTGCTCTAGAAATGTGCCAAACTGGATGTGTACACTTTCATTTTTGACAATCTCATCATTAAATTCCATCTCAGTGTTTCCCAAAACTCGAGATTCTACCACTGTCATTGCTTCATCCCCATCATCAATGCTCATAGCCTTCTCCAATTTCAAAACTTTGGCTTTAATGATACTTTTCTCAGATATAGTATCATTGTCAACTGCCATATTTCGATCGAACCTAGGATTAGGCCTCGAAATGTCACTAGAATCTCTTTTGATTTTATTTTTTAATTCTTGACTTCGAACCTGCATATTGGAAAACTCCTTCCACATAGTAAACTTTCTCTGAACTCTCCTTTGCTGAGTCCTATTTATCACATGAACCATCTTTTAGTCCTTTTCCTTAGGATGTTGAAGCACATACCATTTATTTTTTTTAACATGAGGAGGTTTGATCATCCTATTCTTGTTTTGAGAATCTTGTTGTTCCATCATATTTTGACTCTATCATCTTGCAAAACAACCAATTTGGCACCCCTGGCACCAATGCAGGTTCACTTGATTGTGACGTCTCACCAACTTTTGGTGATTTATTCAATGTTCCCATGTCCATCTCGGCTTGTACCACATGTGCTGGTACCAATTTTGATGGCATGAATTGAGTTTGTCTTTCTTTCTGCACCACATAATGTTTCTTTGTTGTATGAGAAAAACCTGGCTTTACATATTGCATGTTCCGTTGTCCATAGAAATCAGAAACCAACCTTCATTCGAGATGATCGCAATAATAGAGGAAGGAAGTGAGTTGCCTTGGTACACGGATGTTTGGAATTTCATTAAGAAAGGAGAATACCCCGAGGGAACTTTAGAGAAGGACAGAAAGGCAATCTGAAGGTTCTCCGCCCAATTTATGATCTATGTAGATAAGTTGTGGAAGAAGTCGTATGCCGGGTTCAATCTGGAGTGTTTATATGGAAGGGAGGCTAGGAGAATGATGGAAGAAATACACGAGGGAGTCTGTGGGCCCCACATGAATGGACATATAATGGCCAAAAAGATAATTCGACAGGGGTATTACTGGACCACTTTGGACAAAGACTACTGTGAGTACGTCAGAAGATGCCATAAGTGTCAAATCCATGCAAATCTAATACATACTCCACCTTCCTAGCTCTATAGCATGACCACACCGTGGCCCCTTTCTCTGTTTGGGGCATTGATATTATCGGTGAGATAGTTCCAAAGGCATCCAACGGACATCGATACATAATCGTGGCAATAGATTATTTCACCAAATGGGTAGAGGCATCGTCATACGCCACTTTGAAGGCCAAGGATGTGGTGAGCTTCATAGAAAAAGCTTCATAGAAAAGAACATAATTTGCAGATATGGAGTCCCAAATGAGTTCATTTCAGACCATGGTAGCCATTTCCAAGGAGAATTTATCTCACTCCTAAAAAAGTACAAGATCACCCGCCATCAGTCTTTCCCCTACAGGCCTCAAACGAACGGAGCAGTAGAAGCGGAAAATAAGAATGTTAAATCAATCTTGGGAAAATGACAGATACATACAAAGATTAGCACGATAAGTTACCATTTGCATTATGGGGATACCGCACCTCTGTAAGAACTTCCACGGGAGCTACGCCGTACTCATTAGTTTACGGGATGGAAGCCGTTCTTCCAATTGAAGTAGAAATACCTTCTTTGAGAATCTTAACAGAGTGTGAAATGACTGAGTTGGAATGGATGCGAGGGAGGAATGAGGAACTAATGTTGCTTGATGAGAAAAGGTTGGCTGCAATAAACCATACTCGGGGGTACCAAAAGAGGATAGCTCGTGCTTTCAACAAAAAGGTCCGTGACACGACTTGAAATGTGTTCTCTAAAGAGTACGTCCAAGTGTAGACGGTCGCGTTGCGTTAAAAACCGGTAAGACCGGGTCGAATCCCAAAGGACGGAATGTAAAGGCGGAAGAATCTAGATTGAATCCTAAAATAAAATAAAAGATGAATTCTTGTAGTAGGGGGGGTCTAACAGTCCTAAAAGAAATAGAAGAAACAATTTATAGTGAAGCAAAGACTTAACTAGATAAGATTAAAAACTGTGATATAAATCAAATATGAAAAAGAGTTGGGAACATGTGAATCCACAAAGTACCAGCCACTACCATGATTTTAACAAGAACGAACAGTTGGGGTTTTATCCTTAGAGTATTCCTTATTTCAAAATGATTAAGTTAAGCATTCTAGACACTAGGTATGTGTATCTTGCATATTTAGTGGTTTGTTTACCTTACTTATTTATGAAGAACTGAAATAAGTAGTTAATTAAAACCATGAACAATAACTAACAAATTGAGTATATAATACTCGAGGTGTTTGTTATGAGTGTTCATAGATTTAACTAATCGAAAGAGCTTTTATTCCAAAATCAGATTACAATTTGAACTTGAAAGATCAATTTGGACCTAGTTTCTGAAACAAAAGTTACTGAAATACAGAAAGGAATAAACCCAAGTCATAATCATATCAATCGATTGACTTAATGTCAATCGATTGACATGGAATGGCTTTCAATCGATTGACAAGTATATCAATCGATTGACTTGGAGTCTATGCCAATCGATTGGATACTGTATCCAATCGATTGGCATTGACTCTTTCACAGAATCATGGCAGAGGGCTGGGAACAATGCTTCTTCACATTATTCCCAACCAGAGTTCTACTCACGCATGTTTAGGACTGAATAAATACAAATAAACTGAAAAGTGAGATCAAACATTGGCATGGATTAAATCTATAAGCTATGAATTTCGAAATCTAATCAAAACCAAACTATAACTAAAACAGATTTACAATCAAAGTCTAAGACAATAACAACAAGAATGAACCTGAACTTAAGAATGTATTCGAAACCAAAGTATCGTCTAACTTGAACTTGCTTAAAACGAAAATGGAGGAAATTCCTACAAAAACAAAGAAATGTCAGCCAACCCTTGGCCCTCTCTACTCTCCCCTATATATAATGTCAGAAACACGAGTTAGAGGTGTCCAGGTTCATTCCATAACGGTTGGTCGTCGCCTGATTGCTGAGATCTTGCGCCATTAAAACAGACTGTTTCCAGTTTAAGTCAATCGATTGACAAAGATGTCAATCGATTGATAAAGATGTCAATCGATTGATAAATAGTTCAATCGATTGATAAGGAAAACATGTCAATCGATTGAAACTATGTCAATCGATTGGTATCAAGACTTCATCAATTTGTTTCTTGAGTTATTCCTTTCAACTTGTAATTCCCTTCAGCTTCAGAACCTGCACTCACAGAGCCAAACACAACAACATACCACGAAAAACATATCATTGTGTACAGAAGCAAATTAAGCACAATTGCAGGTAAAACTAGAGAAATGAGGTTATATCCAGTCAGTTTTTACTCCTTATCGGGCTAATATTAAGCTAATATCAGCTCTCATCAGTCCGCCCAAGGAAGCTTGCTGAGGGTGACCTGGTCCTCAAAGAACTGAAAGTGCTTCTTTATGACCCCAGAGGAAAATTCAAACCCAACTGGGTCGGGCCGTACATCATTAAGACTCTCCTCTCTGGAGGAGCGGCCTATCTCATGGACCTAGACGGGGCTGAATTCAAACAACCAATCAACCTCGATCGCCTAAAAAAATACTTTGCTTGAAACCACTTCTTTCAAAAACTCCTACCTAGATGAATTACGCTTGACCTGATTCCCTCTAGGGGATACGTAGGCAACCTGCTCGGTTCGATCATTAATAATTGCCTAAAAGACACTTTTTGCCGAGCCTTAAAAAATCGAACTACTGCGGACCTGATACCCGTTGGGGGATAAGTAGGCGGGCTCCACAAAAGCCTTCGATCCGCCAAAACCCAAAAAAAATACTAAACTAGGGGCAAACTAGCATTTGCCCCGAACCACTTCGAAGCCCCAAAACCAGGGGCAAACTTCGTTTGCTATCCGAAGAATCCAGATATTTACCTTGAACCCATCTCTGGATCTCTTGACTATCATAATGAGTACTGTAAAAAAGCAAACATAAATTCACGGCATAAAATGAGTAAAGCTTCAAGCAAGATACAAAGCAAGATAAAGAGCCAAGAAAAGACATTAAAAAGGAAAATTTTTCATAAAGGATTAATCGGAGGAGTGAACACTTTGATTAAACATGTTGGAATTGTTCCTAAAAAGCATGAAAGCACTTTTCGAAAAGGGAAATAAGAAAATCACATTCAAAAGCGTAAAAAGATGGGCAGGACTTGTCTAAAATTTTGCAAAATAAAGTTCTGTCCTGCTATTTTATTTTCGTCCACGAATGTCTACAAAGTCTGTCCCTGAACCAGGGTCTGGATTTGAATAGGGTACTCACTAGTAGGCACAATTGAAGCAGGAATCCTCCGAAAAGGAGCAGCTACCCTGTCATGCCAAGCCTCAACAAAAGCCCTCATAGTAGAGGAGCGTATGATCGAACTCCTCGTGAAATCCACAGCAATATCTTCAGTAACATCCTGAAGTAATCCGTACTGACAGACCACTCGGCTGGGAATATAGAAAGTAGTGGCATGCAAACCAGGCAAACAGATATTGGGCTTCACGGGAAGCCGCACTGCAACAGAGCGATAAGACCAATCTGGGCAAAACCAGCGAATATCACCAGGAGAGGAGTTTTTGAGTCAATTCAGCCATGCGTCATCCGAGCGGAACAAATGGTGAACCTCAATGCGATCGTAGGGAAGCGACCCACGAAGGTGTGAAGGATGCATGAATAGATCCAAGCGCTCTATGAGCCAAAGCTGCAGGACAAAAGGGGCTCCCACAGATAACATGGCCCCGGTGGCATGAGCCCGATCCAAACCTATCAAGGTTTCTCCAAGAACCAGCATGACAACACTCTTCATCTCTCGCAGACCACAAATAATGGGTATGAGAATGTCGGAAGACGACTGGAAGAGGAAGTAAGAAAGCATGGCAATCGATAATACACTACGCCAGATAATCTGATATCCGCCGTCATAAGGATCCCCCATGGGGGCATACACAGAGGAAAGTCGTTCAAAGTCAATCTACCTGTCACATATGAAAGAGTTCGTAGCATTTCGGGATATGTAGAGTAGGATGGCCAAGTCTCGAACATAGCCCGCCTGCACCGGGGGAACTATCAGATCTACAAAGGGGTCAGTGTGGAGAATAGCGCTAAACTCCTCAAATAAAGGGCAGACCTCATGGGAACCAAAGCGAAAGACATGAAGGGAGGGATCCCAGCACTGAATCACAGCTCGAAGCAAGCCTTCATTCAAAAACATTCCGCGGAAGGAGAAGAGATTGTTTAGTCTGAAACACTCAAAATTTAGCATGTCCATGTCCGAGAGGGCATCCATCCATGGGAAGAGGATTTGAGAGCTAATGAGGGCCATTTTGGGAAGAAGTGAAGAAGAGAAAAGGATGTTTTGTGGAGTATTGGGGGATGAAAGTGGTATAAATAGGATAATAAAGCTGCCTACCTACCCGCGGCAGTCAATAAAGCAGATCGGCACTCCGTGAAGTGCCGAGCGACAGTCCGTGAATGTCGTTGCGGCATTCACTGGCTGCCATTGCGGCATTCACTGACTGCCGCAGAGGCCTAACCGAGTGCCGTTCTGAGTTTTATTTTGGCCAGGGTCTGTTTGTAACATTTTCAGCCCACCTGCAAACAGAAAACTAAATAAAGAATAATAAAACGTGCGCATCATGCAGCACGTACAAGCAAGACCAGGCCATGCACATTCATTCATTCATTTATTCATTCGTCCATTCATTTCAAAATAAATAAAGGAGATAGAAGCATTCAAAGTTAAAATAAAGGGGGGACCAAGCTATGGTCCCACATACGGCAAGAGTTCAGTGAAAATAAAAGGACCAAGCTATGGTCACACATACGGTGAGCAGCAATGAAAAGCAAAAAATAATAATAATAATAAAGGTAATGCAAGTAACTATCCTACCGGCTATCCTGAAGTCGTCATAAAAAATAAGTATGTGCATATGTATATACAATCATCCAAATAAAAGTATGAGTCCTCTCCGGAAGCACTCAAAGTATAAGAAAAAAAGAGTGATCAGCCCTGGCCCCGGCCTCGAGTCTGGCGAGTGACGCATCTGAGAGGCTCCTCCTCCGACTTTGTGCCGCTCCCGCCACGACCGCCTCCTCCTCTGCCTCCACCTCTGCTGCTGCTAGTGCCCTCACCATCGCCTCTACCACGTCCAGTACCGCTACCTCCAGGGGCATCGCTAAGAGGAATGCCAAACTGCTGAAGTCACTGCTAGAGCACTCCCTCCTGCCGGGACAGAGCCCCAACCTGTTCCCTTTGGACGGAGGGAACAAATCAAATTACCAGGTTATAATAGAGTTGATTGGAAAGCTAAAAGCAAAATACAAAGGAGCATTTGTTTTTACAAGAGCTCTCATGTGAACCTCAGCAGCTGCCCGCGCCCTGTCAGCCTGAGTCAAAGGAAGAAAGATTAGAATGTCAGAATAAAACTACAGTTTTAAAACAAAAGGCAAGATTTAGAAATTACCCTCCACTTTCTGCCATAAATCCACTCTCTCATGCTGTGAGCGTAGAGCAAGCCCTCCTCTGCATAGTCCCATGGGATATGATCATACTGGAGCGGAATGGTAGGAGCACCCGCCTGATACCTGGGGACTGTAGTAGTGATCTGCTCACCGTAAGAGACCGTCCTAAGGCTCCAATCCCAAGGCGGTAAAGTCGGAGCCCGAGCTGCAGCAGGAATGGACTGCAAAAAAGAATGAATACAATAATGAGATAAACACGCATGTTTTAAAAATTGAAAGAAAGTTTGAAAAGATTGAAAGACACTCACCCGGGTCACCTCCATCAGAGGGAAGTTCCTCATTAGCTTCGCAGTACTAAAAGTTGCGTATCCCTCTGGAGACTCCACGAAACCCTGAAGAGACAATCCGGCTAGGGTAACCGTGAGCGCGAAACCCTGGAGGGTATCCATAACTCTCATGGACTCAGGCGAGGGATGTGGCACAAAGAAAGACTCGGCTGCCAATGACTGTCTGGTCACCCTCTCTCCCAGATACCACGCCCGAGCCTCTGGTCAGTCTAGCAGGATCCTCTGTGGGCTATACCCAGCCGACCCCTATATCGCCTGGGAGACCTCGGAAAGCACGTCAAGCCAGGGCTGCCATCGGACGTGCGACTCTCGTAGATTCATCAAGAAGTTCCTGAACGAGACAAAATCATGAGCCCCGGTCTTTCACCCGACCCGATCCTTCGCCCACTTCAGCCCCTGGGGCACGAAGAGGGCGTCTGCTGGCCGCGTATCAGGCGACATCATGTGCAGATACTCGTGGGACCAAATTTGCAAAAAAGAAAATAAAGAAATTATAAGTTTCAAGATTCGTAAATAGGGAAACTAAAAGAAAAATGCAAAGTTTAAAGAGATGTACCTCCCACGCTCTCCAATAGCCGCCAGTAGAGGCTGGTCGGTCCTGGGAGATGTCCCCCATGTGCTGGTACAGGATGGCTAATCTTGCACCGACCTAGTCATACTGGTATATCTGGTCCATGCGCTCCAGGGACCCCAGCAGCGTCACGGAGATTCGGTCTCCCTTGGTGCTCAACAGAGAGCACCCCAACATATACATAATGAAGCCCCGAGCCATATGTTCATCTATAAAACCCTGCCGGCCTATGAAAGTGTCAATAAACTACTTGGTCGTAACCAAGGGCTCCTCCGAGACCGCTCCGAGTAGCCCCTGCACCCTATCCCACTCGGTGACCACATCCAGATATCGTAGGAGCTCCCCGCCAAATGGGATCCCCGTGATCATGGAAAAATCCAACGGCGTCATCGTCATCTCTTCGAATGAGAAGTGGAATGTGCTAGTGGTGTCCCACCACCGCTCAGCGAGGTCATGAATCTGTCTCAAGTTGTTGGAGCTCTTCGTCAAGAGTTTGACGAAGTCCCCAAAACCTGCCGCAATAATGTAGCCCTTCACCGTCTTGTTTAGCTTTCCATACCACTGAAAGTTGTGGGCCAGGCTGCCGTGCTCTATTAGCACATCCTTCGAAAGCTGCAAAAGTTGAAAGATTCAAGATCAGTAAATGAATAAAGAAAGAAAAAGCAGTAAAAATATATATACGTGATAATAAGGAAAGAAGATGCAAGCAATGAATAGTAAAAGTGAATAAAGAGAGAAAGAGAGAATCTGGAATACTCGTAAGAATTTCACGAGCATGGCACTCATTTGCATTCATATAAAGTTTGGAAGTCATTTACGGGATAATAAAAGAGAAATGAATGATGAAAGCATTTAAAATACTAAGAGAGATTTCAAAAAAGAAAAAAAAAAGAGAGAAAAGAGTGTTCACATTCGTGAAAAATAATAGTAAAAACATGTGAAGGTTCAAAATTTAGGTTCAAAAAGTATCCAAGTCAAAACTAAAAGGTAGCGGTAGCGCTCGGAAAAATAATAGTCATTATTGGGGGATGTGCGAGATTTTGATTGGTATACATCACATTCAAAAATCTTTTGGAGAAGTTGAAAGAAAGATAATGAAATTTGCACAGATACAGGTAAAACACCCAGGAATTTGTAAGCGTAGCATACTCGTTCATATAGAGATTCGTTTGTCACGTACTCGTTAGTAAAGTTCATAAGAGGAAAGGCGAAGAATTCAAAAGATCTTTTTGAGCATTAGTTAAATGGAACGCTCAAGAGCGCTACAAACATAGCATTTGCATTAGAAATAAGGAATTTGGAGTTGTATTAATTACGCATTGCATTTATACGGCATAAGAGTTACAAGAGAAGCAAAAAGAAAGGGGCACGTTTACCTCACGCTTGAACGCGCGGGCGGATAAATGCTCGTCCGGATCACGGAGCAGGAATGTAGCGTCAGGATGAGGAGTAGCATGGTACTTGGCCTTCTTCCGACTACCAGAGCCGCTCGCCATGATCTGTCAAATAAAAAGGGAATTTGCACGTTAGATTCGTGAAAATTTTAGAAAAACAACAAAATAATGAGAATAATCTGCGTGTTGATCAAGTAGAACTAACCTGATAAGTCCTGGATAGATCAATACAAGCAAAAACATAAGAGGGAAAAATTTATGCAGAGAGATTCGGGTTAAGAGAGCTTGAGAGAATGAGTGAAAATGAAAAAGAAAAGAAACGTATAAGCGTCTGCCGCTCAAACGCGGCACTTGATATTCGTGTACGACAGTCAGTGGAGTGCCGTGCGGCACTCTCTGAATGCCGCAACGGCATTTCGTGAGTGCCGCGTGACAGTTACGGACTGTCGCAAAATTCAGCGTGTGTCGCATTTAAGGCGGTTAGCAGACCCTTTATTTCCCTCTAAAATTCAAATTGGATCCCGAAAATTGAATTTAAACCCCTAAAATTTTGCCCTCACTGTGCTTTTAACCCCGGGGATGGTTTTCAGGATCAAACTAGTCCTCGATTTCGTGAAGTTGAAATAAATTTGAGACTGTGGACTCTAATTTTGAAAATTGGAATAAATTTGAGTTTGTGGGGCTCCAATTTTGAAAATTGGAAGAAATATGAGTCTGTGGGGCTCCAAATTTTGCAAAGTGGAATAAAATTAAGTCTGTGAGGCTCCAAATTTTGAAAATTGAAATAAAATTGAGTCCGCGAGGCTCCAAATTTTGAAAATTAAAATAATTTTTGAGTCTGTTGACTTTAAAATTTGAAAATTGAAATGATTTTTGACTCATCCAAATATGATTACCCCGTTTTTCAGGGTGTAATAGATTTGCATTCTTGGTTCTCTCAACAGATTTGTGTTAACCCTCGTTCTGGGAATATAACGGATTTATATTCTCGATCCTTGTAATAGATTTACGTTGATCCTTTATTTGAGAGTATAACGGATTTGCATTCTCGGTTCTCACAACAGATTTGCGTTAACCCTCGTTCTGGGAATATAACGGATTTATATTCTCGATCCTCATAACAGATTTACGTTGATCCTTTGTTTGAGAGTGTAACGGATTTGCATTCTCGGTTCTCGCAACAGATTTGCGTTAACCCTCGTTCTGGAAATATAACAAATTTATATTCTCGATCCTTGTAACAGATTTACGTTAATCCTTTGTTTGAGAGTGTAACGGATTTGTATTCTCGGTTCTCGCAACAGATTTGCGTTAACCCTCATTCTGGGAATATAACGGATTTATATTCTCAATCCTCATAACAAATTTACGTTGATCCTTTGTTTGAGAGTGTAACAGATTTGCATTCTCGGTTCTTGCAATAGATTTGCGTTAACCCTCGTTCTGGGAATATAAAAGATTTATATTCTTGGTCCTCGTAATAGATTTACGTTGATCTTTTGTTTGAGAGTATAACGGATTTGCATTCTCGGTTCTCGCAACAAATTTGCGTTAACCCTCGTTCTGGGAATTTGGAAATGCATTTTCTCGACCCTTACAAACGAATCTTTGCATCGATCAACATTTGGTGAATCTCTTCTCGCTAAGCGCATCATGAAATATGTGTCATAAATAGATAAGACATGACATAGAGTAAGCATGGCACTTGCTTGGTCAAGTTTATTTGAAAGATACCATTACATGAACATGTGCATCACGACAGGATAAGAGCATTCATCCGTATGATTACTTGTGCTTGCGTATGCCTGACTCCTGCTCGAACTACGTCTTGGTCTGATTCCCGAGGGGATACGTAGGCAGTTCATCATAGAGCACGACCAATTGGAATTTTGTTGTGCGATGGCTTTCTTTTTACAACGCATTTTGTTTTTTACCTGAACCTAACTGTTTGGTCAAGGGTTTGTCTTCACACAGGCTTCGACGTTCACTTGTGGTTTGCGTTGCTCCACAAGCTCCTTCGAAGAGGGGCAAACTATAGACACCCCAATTTTGACCAAACGTCGAGTTAAGGGGAGTGATACCTCCAAGACCCGATGATGACAACGTCCGGCCAATCTAGGACTTCCAAAGATGATTCAAGCTCTTCAAAAGGCTCTCCAACCTAAACAAAAAAGGTAGTAAAAAAAGGAAAAGAAAAAAAGGGAAAGAGGCAGAACGACACTCAAGTTAATTTGCGGCAGTCACGGGTTGCCGCGAACTTCTGAACCGACAGTCAGTGAGAACCGTTATGGCAGTCACCAACTGCCGTTTATTTATATCAAGTGCCGCTGAAAAATGATTTCCAGAAAAGACAGCAGTCCCTGGAGTTGTCTGCAGCATTCATTGAGTGCCGCTGCGGTATTCAGTGAGTGCCGCGCCGGCAATCACTGAGTACCGTTCCGGCATTCAGCGAGTGTCGCTTCCATCTCCATTGAGTACCGCGTTTTTGTAATAGCTAGCTGTAATACAGCACATTTTGTACTACCAAAGGACAGTCCGAAGTAGGGTTTTCTGCTCTGAAATGACTGAAACACCCCTCCAAATTTATCTATAAATAGAGGATGAATATCCTCTTGCAAGGGGTGTTTTTTTTAAGGTTGGAATCTAGCTTAATCCTAGAGTATACACTCCCACTTAGTTTTAAAAAAGCTTTCTTAAATACAATTAGAAGTAGGTTTTGAGAATGTTTAAGGGGGGTATTTGAGTAGAATTAGAGTGGAAGAGCTTGATTAGCCTTTGGAAGTTCTCCAAAATCACCAAGTTGAGGATACTTTGGAGATAAAACTCTAGAATAATTAGTCTTTGTTCAAATTTAATTATAGCATGCATAGAGTTTTTTAATTTCCCTTTTCACTTGTTATGTTCATCCCTTGGGTTCATAAGGCCTTCAATGCCTTACTTGAATCTTTTGGTTTGAAATCCCTTAATTTTTTTGTAGTCTTATGATTCATGAGAGGATTAAGATTGGTACTAGAATATTTAGCTAATGGACCCAAACCTATCTTCATGGTTTGAGGTTTGTTATGACTAAGTTTCATGAAGTTCTTCCATACTTCTTTGAAATTTACAAATATGAATATCTTTAGTCTCCAATGACCATCAAATGGTAGGAGAGTTAGTTTTAGACAAGCCCAACTCCATGGCTTATTTGTCTAAGTTGATAAGAATAAGATGAACTAACTCGATGTGCAGTGAGTTCACAATCTGTTTTTGATCGTAGATTTTTAGTTAAACATCGGACCGTTGGAATCGAATGAAACTAACAGGAAAGTGTCTATAACTCAAAGTTCTACCACTGTAATTTTTGTTTTAAGAAGATTTCATGTTTAAGGTGGTTTGATCAAGGTTTTTGTGAGGCTACTACAATCTGTCCAAGAGTTTCAGAACAGTCACACTTTATTGAAATAAGCAAATCAGAACCTTAATCAAGCACTCTTGACCCAAAATAAATTTTTATAAGTAGTTTAATGTGTTAGGAAACTACCCTAAAAAGACAAAGCATTTCTAAATTTTTAACTATTTTTAGAAAATCATACAAAAGCTCTAGACGGGGAGTTGTAAGTTTCTGAGTGATGTCTAGTGTTTGTCCAATTACCAAAAATCTAACCGTTCAAACCTCGATTTTCTTTTTGGGTTAGAAACTAGACACACAGAGGCATCTTGTGTCCAAATATCATCAAGATCAAACCACGGGAAGTATGCTTTTTAGTTCTTTGAAGTTCTGATCTGCTCTCAGCAACTTTTAGAATTCTGTCACAACTTTGATAAATCTTGTAAACAATAGTCTAAATGATCTCTTTATGACCTAGGACTTAAACCATGTGTTAATAATGATTAGTTAAGCTTAAATATGGAGGCTAAATGATTCAAACCAAGGAATAATACAATAACTTATTCTTGTTCATGTAATCACTCACATTCATCCATATAGATCGGTATTAGAATTCATAATTGCGTCATTTCCTCTACATGATAGAATTAAGCTAGACGTTTAGGAACAATTATTCGGTATTATACATTCTCCCTAAGGTGTGTGGACTAACCCTTGTTTTGCAGCGCACTTGAGGTACAACTTCTCAACCCTTTTTCTAGCTTATTTAATTCTTTGATTTTTATTGATTTTATGACCTCATGCGCGACACACTAGAATTAGGATATTGCCTTATGTGAATATATGTGATTAGAGACCTTTTCTTAGGATCTTTCTATTCGTATGCATTGCACGTTTAATATTCGCTGCATGGATCCCGGGTAAGTTCTATAGTTCCCTATTTGCATATAATCTCGCTTGCTACTTGAATTATGTGATTTTTTGAATGATATTTTGCCGTTAGCAATCTTACACCCTTTTAGACATGCTTTTGTAATATATATATATACATATGTATTAGTTGAGGACACGCTTAGATTTTTCAATTTGATTAAAAGGATGTTGAGTAGAGGCCTATCGCGAGGTAGGATAAGAGAGGGTGTTTTAGTCCGTCGGACTCCTTCCTCTCTCATTCCATAATCCCCGGACCTAGTTAATTTTTTGGTTTCGCAAAAGATCAGTTAGTCTTAAAATGGTTTCTTAATTTTTCTTTTAAAAATTAAGTGGCGACTCATTTGTTTTGAATTTGAAATTTTAAAAGAAAAGCTGTGGGTAAAAGAAAGAAATTTGCGATATCCACAGTATGTCGAGGCTTGATAAATTGGTCCTCTAAATTGCCCTCTCTCCAACATTCATGATTGGCTGAAATGGAGGTTTGTAGGAAGTTCTCATCCTCTTTTGTTCGAACGGAGATTGTTTGTTTTTCCTGCCTGTTTTGGCCCCAACCCTTTCATCATAGATTTCAGCATATCTTTTTCCACAACCAATGCAAAAGTTCTTTGCATATTCCTGGTTGAAAATGGATAATTCAGGATTTTTCTATGTTATTTCTTCCAACCTTTTCATCTGGTCCTCTGACTTTGCATTTCCCTTTCCTTGATTAGAACTTCGAGGGAAATGTCATGGACATTGATAGACACCTCTTGCACTACTGGGAATAGATCTTCATCAACCCCCATCTGTTTTTTAGGGAACTTCAAATTCCCTTTTTTGACCAGATCTTGAATCCTGTCTCGAAAAAAAGTACAATTATCAGTTGAGTGAGTCCAAGAATTATGCCACTTGCAGTATTTTTTGCCTTTTAATTCATCATTAGAAGGTAATTTTGTCCCATTAGACAATTTGATAATTTTTCCTTCTAACAAATGATTAAATATTTCATCCAATTTATAGACATCGAATGAATACTTTTTGAATGATCCCTTGGATTTATATACTTCAGCAAAAACATTTTTCTTTACGAGACTTTTACATATGAAAGGTTCATTTCCTATTATTTCTGCAGCATCTATCTCATAGTTAGGATCTTTGTAATATGTCTTCAATGAATAAGCATTCCTTTCATTTTCTTCTTCTAACAAGGCCTCATACCTAGAGACTCGAGCAGTTAATTCAACAAGGTCTCTGAATTCAAATGCATCGAATTTCTTTCGAAGTCTAAATTTGAGACCATTTTGAACCAATTTGACAAATTCAAGCTCTGGTAAAATGATTTTACATTTTGTTCTAGCCCTCTTAAACCTATTAATAAATTTGGTAGCTTTTTCATCAAGTTTTTGACAGAGTCAGGCTAAATCAGCCATAGACACCTCTGGTTCTGTCTGAAAAAATTGAGTATGGAAAGATTCTTCCATTTGTGTCCAATTATGGATCGAATTAGGGGTCAAATTAATAAACCAAGTGAATGCAATATCTGTTAATGAACTAGGAAATAAACGAAGCCTAAGGTATTCATTATTTCCTGCATCAGCACACTGACTAATGAATTTTGCTATATGTTCAACTGTGGATTGACTCCCATCTCTAGCAAACATAGCAAAGGTGGGGAATTTGAATCCCCTAGGGAATTCAATACTATCAATCCAATCAGGATAAGGTTTCCTGTATACTGAAGTTTGTACCCCCTGAGCCATGGGTCCACAAACTTCATGGATTAAATTAATCATGTCATTTCTATCAACCATATTAAATGGTTGTTGATGACCTGGTTGACCCAAAGGAGGATTCATTGGTGGTATCAGAGGTGGTGGGGGAATATTATCCATCCTCCTGAGATTTTCATTCCTTCGACCCATTCCAACTCCCATAGGCTCTGGTTCGAATATAGGATTGTTATTTACTCTCCTATTTTGACCTGTTATGTTTTCTCTAGGCCTAGATTCCTCGATATTCACTGATCTATAGACATGATCTTGGCCATGTCCTATATGATTCCCTTGCATCCCTTCGAATGTTGGAGGAGTATTATTAGGGACAGGTATATAAAAGCTTTCTTGTGATTAGGCCTACAAGGAGGCCCATTTGTATAAATCATAGGATTTGGCTGAAATAAGCCATGGGTATAACCCCTTTCATTTTGTCGAACCACAGAAGGATTTCCACTTGGCACCATTGCTGGTGCAAACTGTAGCATATTGTTGTTAAGGGAAGTGATCAGAACATTAACATTCTGGATCATGTTTCCCAAATGGTCGAATATTGGTGTTAATTGATTCACCAAGTCATGTTGATTTTTTGAATCACTATTCCCATTATTTGGAATTAGATTCAAAATCTCAACTCCTACTTGTGGGTTTTCATTGTTCACATGATTCCCAGTATTGCTACTTTGAGAACCTTGGTGTGGAAAACCACCAGTTTCAGCAATATTAACACCAACATTGGCGTTATCAATAGACCTATTGCTTCGAAGGTTTCTGTTTGTCATCTTTTGACACTAGGGTCCCACCGGGCGTGCCAAAAATGTTTGGTTGGAAAATTTATATATGTGCGAGCGTGCCAGGCAAGCAAGTTGCCAATGTGTGTGATCCAAACTGCGCCTCACCAGACAAATTGTGGTAGCGTTCGATGCCTTAACAAGGACTTCAAACGTGTAAAGATGTATCTAATTAAAGCACTTTGAACTAACTAATTGATAACTACTCCTAAATAAGAACAATAAATGAATAAAGTAATAGACTACTTTATTAAGTTAAAACAAACTACAATCTAACCTTGAAGATGACTTCGAAGGTATTCCACTACTAAATTTAAGTGCCTAAATAGAAATACAGTAAATGTATTGAAAGATATATGTTGATGTTGATCGATGGATCCCCTCTCGAACACAAAATCCTTCTATTTATAAACGTTGAGGCCTCTCAGCAGTCTTGTTTGAATGTTCCCTCTTCTTTTCAAACTGGTAACTGCTCCTACACGTGGCATATCCTTGGATGGACACCTGTTCTTTCAGTTACTCCACAATGATCAATACGTGTCCCTTGGCAGTTAATTATTTTGAACAGAATGTAGCAGCGAAACTGTTCATAACTGCTCCTGCATTATATCCAATTCAACCAACTGTCCTGCCACATCGAATCCCACGTGTCATCCTCACATTGGCTGGATATTTTTATCACAAACAAATGCCCAACTCATTCTTTATTTTAGTAAAAAGTCTTTCAACGGAGAATAATTATGTGAAATTTTTTAACCTAAAGATTTAAGGATTCAATTTGATTAAATTTCATTAATAACTAATAAGGAACTTTTGACCAAAACTAAAAACGGGTTGTTTTTTTAAACTCAGTTAATCCAATGTAAGCATTTTTTTAACCTAAATTCTAAAACTGTAAAGAGTAGAGAGCATTTTTTGCTCACCCAAAACATGGTACAACAATGCTCACCCAAGCATCCTATTGGCCAATGCAGTGAGACCCAAGATTAAACAAATGCTTCCCACTGCATTGGCCAATGGGATGCTTGGGTGAGCATTGGGATACCATTTTTTTGGGTGAGCAAAAGTATTTTCTAAAGAGTAATGCTAAGAGAGCATCTCTTATGGGTAGGGCTGCATACGATCCCGGGTGCTCAACAAACCCTCACAAACATGGTTGATAAAGGCTCAACTCATTTATTAAATATGACAATCTCAAACACATATGAGCTCGGTAACACTTTCGAATAAGCTAGTTAGTAAGCTCGTGAACATGTTTGACCAATGCTAGTTAGTAAGCTAGTGAAAAAAACTCACGAATATGCTTGATAAATGGCTTATATTCGAACTTGTATATAAAATTTATTGTACTGTTCAGAGGACACATGAGATCGACTCATTTATACAAATCAATGTCAAGCTTGGCTAAAAGGTTATTGAATGGAATATAGTTTAATGAGTCAAGATTACGCTTTAGTTTTAAATCGTTTAATAAACAAGCCTAGCTAGACCTGAATCTCAATCTTGTTTAATAAACAAATAAAACTCAAACATATGTAAGTTCGGCTCGGCTTATATACACCCCTACTATGAGTATAATAAAGCCCATATGTGGGCAAAAGTTAGGTAGTTATACACTAGTTCTAAACTCCATGAAATAATATTTCTAATACAATTAGGTATAAATAATATAAATTACATGAAGTTTAAGTTTTATGAAAAGGAAAATGTGGTATGAAAATTTTAAAAAGTAGTGATTGGTGTCATCACAAACCTGTTACATTTCTGTAAGACGCTAGTTTTACTAGAAGAATTTAAAAAATAAAAATAAATAAATAAAATAAAATGACCTAATGGGATCACTAAGACTAAGTTTACAAGTGTTAATCACCGTAGTTTTTCCACATATATAAGACAAGTTTCCTATTTAAATACTATGAACACTTTCAGTTTGCTACTCTATTTATGGTTTAAGAAGTGAACTAATAACCTACCATGAACGTCTTTTTTTTCTAGTCTTATCTGGATCACAGCTGGATACATCGTACATACTCCACACTCGCACACAAACCCAACCCAATCCCACCCGACCCCACCCCACCCCACCCTACCCCACCCTACCCCACAGCCCTACAATGGCTCATTCCGACTGAATGCACAAATATGGGGGGTGTGGATACCGGCATTTGGGCCCACTTTTGTTGTTGTTTTTATTTTTATTTTTATTTTATTTTTATAAATAATTTTCAAATTCAAATTCAAAGAGTCGCCACTTAATTTTTTTTAGGAAAATTAAGAAACCATTTTTATAAGCAACCGATGGTCTGCGAAACCAGAGATTCTGGGTTCGATCCCCAGCAGAGTCGCCAGATTATGGATACCGGCATTTGGGCCCACTTTTGTTTTAAAAACAATTTCTTTCAAATTCAAATTCAAATATGAGTCGCCAATGGAATGAAAGGGGAAGGAGCCCGGCGGACTAAAACACCCCTTTCATTCTATCTCGTGATAGGCATCTACTCATCATCCTTTTTAATCGAATTATTAATCTAAGCATGCCCTCAACTAATACATATATATAAATAATACATTACACAAGCATGTTAAAAAGGGTGCAAAATAGCTAACGACAAAATATCATTCATAAGCCACGTAATTCTAATATCAAGCAATATGAAATGCAAATAGGGAACTAGAAAACATACCCGGGATCCAGCCGCGAAATAGAAACGTGCAATGCATACATATAAAATAAAATCTAAGAAAAGGTCTCTAACGCATATAAACACATAAGGCAAGAACCTAGGCTAATGTGTCACGCATGAAGTTTAAAATCAATTAAAATCAAAGAAGTAAATCAAACTAGAGAAGGAGTTGAGAAATTGTAACACTCTATATTTTTTTCTTTTTCATTAATAAATAAATACTGCATTTCATTTCCATGAATATTTGATTTAATTTCTGTTTATAACAATATCTGGGGTCAAACTGTAATTTCCATAAATACAGAAAAATATTTTCTGTGGTTTCAAAATCAATATCTATATTTTTGTATAAACCGGGAATTTAATTCCTACACTAATATGATTCCTGTATTTTTATATCAACCGTAAAATACCAGCGTCTGTTTTAATCTGCGTTTATATCGCGTCTTGGGTGTGGGAGCACGTGAGCTCAACCACACCGGGCAAAATCCGTTGATTGCTTGGAGCCCAAAACTAACAGTTTATTTATATGCTTGCAAAACTCTCACAGTCTCTAAACTCTCTCTAATTCTCTCTCAAATTTCTCTTCCTCTCTTAAAGAACAACACACACACATACAGATTACATATATATATGATATACTCCTACATACATACATAGATATATATATATATATATTCATCTCAAAATCAAGAGGAGAGACGGAGGAATTTTCAAGAACGACGGAATTAACGGCGGAATTTATCTGTCTCAAATTCTCTGTATCAAACACCTCTGTGAGTATTATAAACTCACTCCCAATGTATATATATGTGTATTGCAGTATGTATATGTATGTATATATGTATATATATGAAATCACCATTAAAGCTTAAAATTGGAGTTTTGTCAAACTCAACCAAATTCAATTCCGTGAATTGATTATGGAAGATCTTTGTCCCAATAGATTACGGTTCGAATCCTACGCAGTAATTCATCCATATCGCGACGAACGGTTGATTTAAAGTTTTGACACCCTTACTTTAATCGCGAATATTAAGAGATACAATCCGTATTAGTTAAAATTGATAGCGTATTTGTAATCTACGCAAAAAACTGAAGAGAACCATATGTTACTTGTCCTGGTACGATCAGATTCTGAAAATGGGTAAAATGCAGTTTTGAAATTGAAAACAGAGGAAAAACGAGGAAGATGATGAAACTGCAAGAACTCGCGCGCGCGACCCGCTCGCGCGAGGCTCGCTCGCGTGGCCCGCTCGCGCGAACCATTTCCCCCCCCCCCTCGCTCGCGCGGACCGCTCGCGCGACCTGTTCTGTCCCTTCGCGCGCGCGACCCGCTCGCGCGATCCGGCCTCCCCCTTCGCTCGCGCGACTCGCGCGCGCGACATCACCTCTCCCTCGCTCGCGCGATCCGCTCGCGCGAGGTGGCAGTTTTGAGCAGTTTCTGTATTTTTGTATAAAGGACTATTTGGAAAATGTTTTGGGAAATTTCAAGGAACTGTTTGGCTAATATACTGTTTTAAAGGCTCACTGTTAGAAATTAGACTTGTAAGAATGTTTAAGACCGAAATTTATGCTCGTACGATTGTCCGGTTTTGTGAATAAGTAATGGTGTTATTTATGGAACATTGACATACATATTAGGGTCGAGGTTGTGTCAACATACATGTGTGGAATAAAGCGTGAAAAGAGTAAAGGGTGGCAGTTTGGTGTGTGACCTCAATATCGATCGGATAGTATTCCTGGTATCTAAGGCGCGCGTTTCGGATATTGATCGGATAGTATTCCTGATATCCGAAGCGATGGTGATAGTGTTGTGTACGACTTAGATATCGATCGGATAGTATTCCTGGTATCTAAGGCGCGCGTTTCGGATATTGATCGGATAGTATTCCTGATATCCGAAGCGATGGTGATAGTGTTGTGTACGACTTAGATATCGATCGGATAGTATTCCTGGTATCTAAGGCGCGCGTTTCGGATATTGATCGGATAGTATTCCTGATATCCGAAGCGATGGTGATAGTGTTGTGTACGACTTAGATATCGATCGGATAGTATTCCTGGTATCTAAGGTGCGCGTTTCGGATATTGATCGGATAGTATTCCTGATATCCGGAGCGATGGTTGGTTGTGATCGGCCTAGATATCGATCGGATAGTATTCCTGGTATCTGAGGCAGTAGTGTGGTGTGTGACTTCAATACCGATCGGATAGTATTCCTGGTATTGGAGGCGATAGTGTAGCGTGTGAATTGGATGACTGAATACTTATTACTCCTGGTAGCTGAAATGATGTGTTGGTTGAATTGGATTGTTCTAAAGGAAAGAATTGGCAAAATAAGATGTTTCACAATTCATGTACAATTTCGCATTTATTTCTTACTATATTTCCCCGTGATTCATGTTGGAATTGGAACCTTGAATATATTACTGTTAAAGTTAAATGGTACCGTTGTTTATTTGCTTATATATACATTGCGAGCACTTGTTTATTTTACTCACCAGCTTTCATAAGCTGACGGCGTTGATGCGTCCTGGACTGTATGTCCAGATTTTCAGGGGCAGGAGCAGCCAGGGTACTTCAACTATGCTAGTTAGAGGCAGGGAACTTTCCAGGAGACTGCTTATTATTTTCCTATATCTTTCATTTTTGAAGTTGTAATAGACTGGAGAATAGTTTTTGAATAAGGACGTTTTGTGCCTAAGACATTGACTTATGTAATAGTTTAGTAAGTTTTAAATTTCGGAGCTTATGTTTATTAGTATCCTTTCTTTTAGAAATGTTGTTAAGTTATTTGTTTGCAGGGACAATTGGTCATACTCACTTGTCACGACCTACGAGTCCATAAAGGAAATTAAATGCTTTCCTGAATTATGCTACGTCGGGGCGTGACAGAAATTGTACCTCAAATGCGCTACAAAACAAAGATTAGTACATATGCCTTGATAAAAGATATCAAATAATCAACCCTAATCTTCTAGCTTAAATCTATCAAGCATGGAAAGAATTGACAAAATTATGAATTCCTTTTGATTAGTTGGAGCCATAGCACCTCTATAGATATACAAGTCTCAACTAGGAGCTAATTCAATGTCTATATAGAGGTGGTATAATCCCAACATGATTATAAGGAACTCACAATTAGGTTCAACTAAGGACAAAACAACATAGAGCTAAAGCCTAACTACAAGCATCTATATACATGACTGAATGCATGGGTATGAACATGAATGAGCTATGAATTATTCACTAATTTGGATCACTTAGCCTCTGAATTTACACTTAATTATCTTTATTCAAAACTTCATTTGGGTCTTAAGACATTAGGAAACCATTTAAGTCAAAATCAATAAGATTAGATAAAATAGTGATAGTTTCTTATGAATTACAGAGAGCGGACAACTTTCAAAGATAGAAAAACCATGCTTCCAAGGGTTGGATCTTAATGATTTTTGGATATGATATACCTCTGTGAGTCTAGTTTCTAACTCAAAAATAAAATCAAGGTTTGAACGGTTAGATCTCTGGGAATATGGAAAACACTAGACGTCATTCATGAATCTACGACTCTCTGTCCAGAGATCTTGTATGATTTTCTAAAAATAGTAAACAAATGAGAAATACTTAGATCTTTTTAAGATATCTTCCTAATACATTGAAATACTTATAAAAAATTATTTTGGGTCAAGAAAGATCGATTAAGGTTCTGATTTATTAATTTTAAAACGGACTTACTATTCTGAAATTTTGGACAAAGAGTTGCTTGTTTTGAAATCACAAGACCAAACCATCTTGAACATGAAATTTCATCAAAACAAAAATCACAGAGCTACTTAAATGGGTTATGAGCATCCTCCAATTGGTCTCATCCAATTCCAATGAACCATGATTTTATAAAAAAATCTTTGATCACAGTTGGTTTATGGATTCACTGCTCCTTTGTTGAATTGACGTTCATATTTCGAATCAAACTTGATCCATGATTCTAGAGAGAACTAGGATCAAGTATGATTATGATTATTGGAATAAATAATGAAACATGAAGAGATTCATAGATTTAGCCTTAATGGATTTCCATCATAGATCTCATAGCAAGAGAATCCTAAGGTCTTACTTAATCATATGAACCTTGGAATATAAACTATGAAAATCTACATATAATTCCTCTCTCAAACATATGATCCTTGAGGAATGTAGATCCATGACACCTTATTATCCTCTCAAATTAATGGTCCTTGAAGACTAAATAAGACCCAAATTTACTCAAATCTCTATGGAATATAGTATGGATTCCATAAGATCCTTAGAAGGGAGATCCAAATCATGAGCTAAGACTTGAACTCAACCAACTATGTGTAGATATGACTATGATTCACTTTAATCTCCATATAGATCATTGGATCATAGGAAACTAAAGAATCAAACTCAAAGAGACTCAATAAGATATATAAAATCTCATGAATCTTAAGAGGAAAATATAAATGAAGAATCAAAGTTTACTTAGAGGAATTGGAACACAAATTCTTCAAAACCAAACTTATTTTAAACCCAAGGCACCAATTATATCCAAATTAATGAAATACTATGAGATTCAATCACAAATTCTAAGTGGTGTGTGATGAAATGAGGTAGGAAGAGAGGTTTTGAAAATGTGTAAAAATCCTAGATCTATGAATTTGTGATTGAATTATGTAAAACAATTATAGGAATAAGGATTTAACCTCTAAATCTTCTCAGGATTTGATTGATTTGGAGAGATCCAAGCCTTACAAGCAATACTCTTCTTGTTCTTCTTCCTTGAAGCTTCAAGGTTCTTCAATGGAGATTTGAGGAATTGGGTATATTGGGTAGGATTTGTATGGGGTTTTTGGGTTTCTCTCTCTATATTTCTCTAAGAACAAACTTCATCTTCAAAATTCAGCCTCTCTTTCTAATATTCAAGTCTCATCTTTAAGGTTCAAGTCTCTCTCTCAAGATTCAAGTCTCCAACCTCTCAAAATGAGAGAAAATGGGGTTTGTATAGACTTTCATTATCTTAGGGGCTAAGATAAGGGTAGATAGGTCAATTAGAGATGATGGGAGCATGGTTTGCATGACCTAGGAGTAGTAAACACGTACACAAAAAAGGGAATCGTTTGGTGCATTCATTTGATCAAAGATTGAAAAGGATTTTTGGCTTAAAAATGCAAACCAGCCCAGGCCAGCACTCAATGAAGATGGAATGGCACTCGTTGTGTGCCGCAGCGACATTCACTGACTGCCATTCGGGCACTTTGAGTGCCGCTGCACAGCAGTTCAGCACTATTTACAATAATTCAGCACCGTAATTTCATTTCATGTCATTTAAGTAAATGTCGTATTTATTTAAGAAATTAAATGTAATTAAGGAAATACCCCCCATTTGGATTCAATAAAAATATCTAAAAAATAAAAATCCTTAAGGAAAAAAAGTCAACTCTCCCTCCGAAGGCAAAATTTCCAATTTTCTGCACAATTCTTCTCAAAGACCTTTTAATTTCTCTATGTTCCTTTCATTTAAAAATTCTTAAAAATCATTTCTAGCATAAGTGAGACTCAATGAACAATTACCGGGACTTTTCATCATGTAATTCGGAAATTTTACGATTGACCCCCCTTTTGACCCGTTGTCTTTTCACTGGGTCAACTGTTGACTTTTTCGCCGAGGACAATCTGACTCAGGTGACGGGTAGATGAGAATTTTGGTCTTTTAGGCTGAAAAGGGCGATTTTGAACCGAGATTCTTCTAGGAAGAGAGTCGGATTGCTTGTAATAGTCTTGATTCCGACGAGACATATTCATCATTGATCTCCAGAGATAAATCCCCCTAAGTTTAATAGTTCGGTCAAAATTGAGGTGTCTACAGGGGGCAAGAACTTCCCCTAAGAGGAATCGAACCCTTCACCTCTCAACTTGAGAGATTAAGGTGGTACCACTTGATCACTTGAGTCGTTGGTAACATGAACATCTGTAAGTCAAATAGTGTAGACACCCCATTTTGTCGGCTATCAGATTTAGGAGACCCATAGCTTGGTGGTTCACAATGATCGAAAAGACTCAAAAGGACTCCTGGAAGTTGGTTCTATTTCTCAAAATGCTCAGAATGACCAAAATGCCCCTGAAAGCCCAAAAGCTCCCAGATTTGGACCAAAAGTTCCAGAAACATGCTACGTCATAAGAAAAGTGATAAAATGAGTTTTTAAATAAAGTCGGATGAAATCGTCAGCTCCCAGAGACCCCCGGGAGACCCAGAGGTTCCCGGAAAGTCCCCGTTGACCAGTTTGACCAAGGTTTGACCAGGTTTGACCAAGTTTGACCAAAATCGTCCAAATTCACCGGGATCATTCTAGATCACGTGAAAAGTATTAAAATGAGTTTTAAAATAAAATCGAGCGAAAACGTCAGCTCCTGGGAGCTCCCAGAGGTTTCCAGGACTTCTCGGGAATCCCGGGTTTGACTAGTTTGACCAAAATTTGACTTTAGAACCGGAGCACTGTAACAATTTTCAAACATTTTTCATGGATACTAGAGGTCAATAGCTTTCCAATGGTATATCGCACATAATTTTTGGATTTAAAACGAGTTTATCGTGAATTTCCGAAGGCGAAAAAGGCGATCAAATCGGCTTTTATCGCAAATACCACAAAACTTTTCAAAATGACCTATCCCCAGATTATTTTTTATGAAAAAAAGACTCCATTACCTTTGCAACGGTATATCATAACCTCAATTTAGAGTTCGTATGCATTTTCTGTGAATTTCGGACAAAATAGGGCCTTTTCGCGAATACCGGAACCTCTGGGGGCCTAAACAGGATTATCCAGACGATTGAGGAGCACTGCCGCCACGGCACTCTCTTCCAGAACAGTATATTTTTGTAAATATTTTTGGGGTTCCATTTTGATTAATTAAAAACCAAAACGACGTAGTTTTATGTTTTCAGATGTTTGGAGCCAATGGGAACACTTCTAAAACCCCAAAATCACCCCAAATTGGCCTATATAAACCCCCCTTGACTTCTCATTTAGGGGGTGTCAAATGTAAGCTTTGAAAAGTTTTGGGAGAGAAAGTTATAGAGATAAGATTAGAATAGAGAGAAAAGAAGCTTTCTTCTTTGATTTTCAAAACAAAAGTGAGTTCTAAGCTTTATTTTTACTTCATTACTCCTATTTACTTCAATATTCAATACACCCAACCACCATTTTAGTGAGTATATAAGAGAGATGAAGCTTCTTCCATGTCCAATGTCATCACATATGAGTGAAACACCAAACTACAAGTTCAATACATCATGAATATCATCTATTGATTGCTATCTACTTGCTTGTTTATACAATGTTCATCTCTTCTTACCTCATTTATTTTTTATTTTCTTTATTTACTTACTAGTTCATCATCATCTAGATGATGACATGAAGTTTGATGTGAGTGAATCCTTATGGATAGTAGCTCTTAACCTCAAAAATATGTTTGATAGATGATGATCATAACTTCAATACCTCCAAGGTATCCTTGAAATTATGTTCAAATAAAAAATGAATCTTTCCAACAATCTTGGAAGTTCTTGATGATGAGTTTGATGTTGACATTTTTAAGTGGCTATAATCTTCATTGAAGTATTAAAATATGCTTTCAAAACTTCTATTTCAAAACCCCCTTCTTGAAACCCTCACTTTGATTTCAAGGGATAAACCTTGTTTTTTCCCCAAAATCTTCAAAACACTGAGTCAAAACAGTGAGTGATCTGAGTTCAAATATTTCTCTAGAACTCAATAATCAATATATGGATGCAAGGCCACTTGGAAAGTCTTTCTAACTCATTAGAGAACACCCATGATTTTTGGTTTGACTTGAAAATGGTCCATTTGGACCCAAACATTCCTTCCAGACATTCTGCCTCTGCTATCACAGCAGCTTGGTGGACTTCCAACTTCTTTTTTCAAAAAACTTTTCCAAAAGGGATGGTCCCAACTTATTTTCCCCTTAAACTTCAATGTCTTAGGAAACTTTCTGTATAAAATGGGCCTCTAGGTCATTTGTTTTCATTTTCTAAGATGTTTCAACATTTCAGTCGACAGTACGGACTCTATTTCTGAGTGACCTCCATTTTTCATATGATTTCTCTCAATCTGTAATAGTTATTAAAGTGTCACGCCCTGACGTAGCATAAATAAGGAAAGCGTTTAATTTCCTTTACGGACCCGTAGGTCGCGACAGTTTGAAGGATCGATTCCGTCCCAAACGTCGAACAACAAAACATAATAATCAGAGTAAAGCAATCAAGGCTTACAGAAATTATTCTAACTTAATAAGTATTACAACACGGGTCATCTAAAGGCACAGACCGCCTTAAAATAAAACAATAACTTAGTGTCTGTTACAGTCATCCTTATAAAACAAAACAGTTCATAACTTAAAACATATAATCAATAAACGGTTTTCTCATTCCAAAAGCAGCCATTCTTAATTAGCGTAGTCGTATGATTCCTCCTGGTAATAACCTGAAAAGCCTGAACACGAATGTCCAGGACGCATCAACGTCGTCAGCTTCAAGAAGCTGGTGAGTATTAAAAACATAACTTTGAATGTAAAACATACCCATTTACCTTTTTCCATTTTTCAATTTGTATAAATCAATAGTTAAACCGCAGGAAGAATTCATTTATAAAACAACAAGGAATATATTAAATGTCGTTCATTCATAAAAACAGATACTCGTGTAATGAGACAATGCACCACACTCATCTTGCCGACTCTTTTCTCTCGACAGCCACAATAACCCACTATCTTACTCCTGGTATCTTTGAAACACTAAGATAGCCACACTTTAGCAACGGGGCGCCAGGGAGTGTCCAGTTTGCCTCACACTTTGGTCCGGGGTACCAGAGAGTGTCCAATGCCTCACACTTTGAATACCCTAACCGCCATGCAAATACCGGGGCAACCCCTCGCACAGTATCCAGACTCGAGTATCAGGGAGTGTCCGTAGGCCACACTTTAGCACTACCATGGGTGCCAGGGAATGTCCGAGTTCGGCGTCACACACTTTAACGCTTCCATGGGCGTCAGGGAGTGTCCATATTTGCCACCGTCGCATTTCAAAGATACCCTGACCACAATCTCAACCACAACCACGACCACAACCACAACCACAACCACAACCAAAACCACAAACTCAAAGTCATACTCTTTCCACACTACCATTACTCTTTCCCACACAGACTGACACCCACATGCATGTACCACTGACCCCATATGTATGTCATGAACCTTAAACATGCGGCAATTTACTGAAATATAAATACAACATGCGTACGGGGATTAATAACTTGCAATACAATGTTTTAATCATTCAAACATAACCAATAGAGTTCTGATTAATTAAATATCCCAAACAGAACCTTAACAGTACTAAAAGGTTGAACCAAACAGTCCCTTAACAGAAAACAGACAAAAACAGAAACTGCCAGACTTCGCGCGCGCGGGCCGCTCGCGCGGAATGTCGCTCGCGCGGGCCGCTCGCGCGGGCCGCTCGCGCGATAGGCCTAATTTTCCTTTTATATATAAACTTTTCTGTCTGCCTGAAACAGCCAAGGTCGCGCGCGCGGATCGCTCACGCGAAGGGATTCTCGCGCGACCTGCCTAAATTTCACTTCATATATATAAACTCTTCTGTCTGCCTGTGGAAACGAGGATCGTGCGCGCGGGCTGCTCGCGCGGGCCGCTCGCGCGATTCTCGCGCGCGCGATCGTGGCGCGAGATGAAGCAGAGGCTTCATCTTCTTCGTGGAATTGCTCTGTTTCAGCAAAACATGGTCTAAATTGACCCATTTTCAATCTGTAAGTATATAGGTCATATAGTATATGGTTCTCTTCGGTTTTTCACAAGGATTAAGAATCCATCATCAATTTAACATGATTCAAATTATAACTCTCCAATTTTATGAAGAACTAAAACATGTCAAAACTTATTTTCTAACATACTTTCTCATGTGAATGAATTAGGCTCTAAAACTTCAAACATAGCATATATGATGTAAGATCTTTCATAATCATCTCTAAAAACGGATTTTGGTTGAGTTTGGAAAATTGTGATTTTTGAAGCTCAAGCGAAACATGGACGAATTTAGCAATGGTGCTTCAACTATACATACACAAGCTCAGTAACTAAGCATAGAATTACATTTAGAGTGAGTTAGAAATACTCACTGTGATAAGGAGATGTGTGTTTGTTGAGAAAGATAAGCACAAAAAGAAAATACTCCAAGCTTTGGTTATGGAGTTTGTAAAGTTTCTCTCTCCAGAAATTCTCTAAATTAACTCTCAGTGCTCTTTCTCTTTTCTCTCTGTGTTTTTACAGATTGTGAGAATCTCTGTGTGTTAGTGTAGTGTGTATGAGTTATATAGAAGGAGTAAGTTGATGAACTTGGAGGCCAAGAAATAATAAGGACTCACTTAGCAAGCTTAATTGAGCTAACAAATTCTTAAACCCTCTAATTAACAGCACATGTACGTATATTACTCATATATGCAGATTGTATAACTCCACAATCTCCCAAGGGCCAAGCATAGGTATGTAGGGGGGTCAATTAAGGTTGTTTGGGAATTTAGCTTTTGGTCACAACAATACACACACACATAAAGCATTGCCAAACAAGGCCTAAGCCAATGATCACTTGCCATAAATGGCAATAAAGCATGAGTCATGTCAAACTTTACGTCATTTCCAAAAACTGTGCAAGTTTAGCACAACGCGGACAGTTTTGAAAGTAAACTGATATTTTGGTGGCACGGTGTTCACCACAAAAATACAGAAAATTCATTTTAACGTAGGAAGTGATTTTCTGGTTTTATAAAAATACAGCTTGAAATAAAAGAGAACATTTCCACCGTTTTTGAAATACAGATTTGAAATTCAATATAGGTGTTGCTAAATTTCACATAATCGCAGTTTGACCCCAAAAGTAATTTCAATTATGAGATCCATCAAGAAATAAATTTCACACATAAGAAGTGAAATTAAAATAGAAGCAAACAATGTATATTTAATTTTAAATATGACAATGCAATGCACAGATTAATTAAATGAAAATGTAGGTTATTACACCCTTCCTCCCTTAAACAGGATTTTGTCCCCGAAATCAAGACTAACTAGTCCTGAAACAAATCCGGGTACTTCTTCCGCATATCAATTTCAACTTCCCACGAGGCTTCATTCTCGTCATGGTGATTCCACTGAACCTTCACCAATGGAATATCCTTATTCCTCAACTTCTTGATACTCTGATCCAGAATCTTCACAGGTCTCTCCTTGTAAGAAACGTTATGGCTCGTCTCAATATCGTCATAACTAACCACGTGTGAGGGGTCTCGTATGTACTTTCTCAGCATACTCACATGAAATACATTGTGAACCCCAGACATCTTCGGTGGTAGCGCCAGCCGATAGGCTACTCTCCCGACACGTTCCAAAATCTCGAACGATCCGATGAAACGCGGAGCTAACTTCCCTCTCTTGAGGCCGAAGCGTACTACTCCTCGGGTTGGTGAAACCTTAAGGAGCACGTGATCTCCAACACTGAATTCCAAATCTTTCCGGTGTCGATCGACATAACTCTTATACCGGCTCTGAGCGGTTCTCATTCTTTCCTTGACCAAAGAAATCTTCTCGTTGGTTTCTCTAACCAAGTCTGGTCCCAACAATTATGTATCCCCAACTTCTGCCCAACACAAAGGGGAACGACATGGTCGTCCGTACAATGCTTCGAATGGAGCCATACCGATACTCGTGTGATAGTTGTTGTTATAAGCAAATTCAACCAACGGCAAGTGCGTCTCCCAAGATTCTTCAAAATTGATAACACAAGCCCTGAGCATATCTTCCATTATCTGATTAACACGCTCAGTTTGTCCATCTGTCTGAGGGTGAAAAGCAGTGCTCATCTTGAGCGAGGTTCCCATAGCTTCTTGCAGACTCTCCCAAAATCCAGAGGTAAAACGTGCGTCACGGTCTGACACTATCGACACAGGTGCACCGTGAAGTCGCACAACTTGTTGTATGTACATTCGGCTCATCCTCTCTACCGGGTATGTCATACTATAAGCAATGAAATGAGCTGACTTCGTCAATCGATCCACGATTACCCAAATAGCGTCATGATTCTGTTGCGATCGAGGCAATCCTACTACAAAATCCATCGTAATGTGCTCCCACTTCCAACCAGGAATAGGCAGTGGTTGCAACAATCCTGACGGTCTCTGATGTTCAGCTTTGACTTGCTGACATGTCAAACACTTGGATACAAATTCGGCCACGTCCTTCTTCATACCTTCCCACCAGAAATTTCTCTTCAAATCTTTGTACATCTTAGTTCCTCCCGGGTGAACTGTATACCTTGATTTATGTGCTTCTTCCAGGATATCCTTCCTTAACTCTCCATCACCTGGCACACATAATCTATTTCTACACCGATATCCTCCATCGACTCCCACTTTCCATTCTGTCGGGTCTTTCTCTGACATCTTCACGAACCAGGCTTGAAACTTCTCATCTTCTTTCTGAGCTCCAATAATACGGTCGATAAGAACAGGCTGTAGGATAAGACATCCGAACAATTGTCCTTTTCCTTCTTCAGCACTCTGTACATCGAACTCCGCCAAAGTCTCCAAAGCTCGCCACTCTCTAACCATTAAGGTGGCGATCGTCTCACGAGTCTGTCAACTCAAGGCATCAGCAACCACATTAGCTTTACCGGGGTGGTATTCCAATGTGAAGTCGTAATCTTTGATCAACTCCATCCATCTGCGCTGCCTCATGTTCAATTCTTTCTGTGTGAACAAGTATTTTAGGCTCTTGTGATCGGAGAATAAATCAAACTTCTCACCGTAGAGATAGTGTCTCCAAATCTTGAGTGCAAATACCACTGCCGCCAACTCCAAATCATGAATAGGATAGTTCAACTCATTCGGCTTCAGCTGTCTGGATCCATAGGCAATTACTCTGCCATCTTGCATAAGTACGCACCCGAACCCTTGATATGATGCGTCACTAAAGATAGTGAACTTTTCATCAGGCTTGGGTATTGCTAGTACCGGCGCGGTAGTGAGTCTCTCTTTCAATTCTAGAAAGGCTCGCTCATGCTTCTCTGTCCACTCGAACTTCAGATTCTTCTTCGTCAATCCAGTCAATGGTGCGGCTATTTTAGAGAATCCCTCAACAAATCTCCTATAATAGCATGCGAGTCCAAGAAAACTTCGAACTTCTGTAGGGTTGCTCAGTCTGACCCAGTTGGACACAACATTCTAGATGCACTCCAAATTCTTTGATTTGATGCTTATATGCACTCCAAATTAGTTCATATCTTAGGAAGTAGTTCACACTACATTTGTACATATCCCATGATGATTTCATTCATCCATTCATGCATATTTTAGACTTCTAAGTCATTCTAGGAGTTCATGAACACAAAGCACACTACAACCTTGGCACATTCTAGATACATACATTGCATCCATGCAAAGATTTGGGGCTTTTGTGACTCCTAATCTGAGAAGATTATAAGGAATGATCATGATCACACGTTCATGCTTACCCTCGATCTAATCCTCCTTTCTCATCCATCCCGGGGATTGAGAGATCTTCTTTTCTCAAAGAATAACATGCATCATACTAGCTTGCTAAGCATATTTTGATTTCTTTGTTTATTTGTTTCAAGAACAATTCATGTTCCCTTAGATTAGAAAAACTTAATTACTTGATACATGATTAGACGATTTTTTCTAGGTTCATTTGTGTGATCTTTCACTTTACATTGTATGATATTCGACTTAGATCTTATGAATGATATCTTATCTTTTGATCTTCCAATTTCAAGATTCTTATGCAATGTAATATACTTATCATAAATATTAATTATCGAACCAAACATAGTAGAAGATGATTATTTGGATACTAATTGAGGCCCGTCGAAAGACGGCGCGAGTTGAGGGTGTTTTAGTCGCGACAAAGGCTCCTTCCTCTCTCGTACCAAAACCCCGAGCCAAGTTCTTTGGTTATGAAGGGCCCGTGCCCTTTATCCGTTTGGGTGAGTCAAAATTAGGTTTCTTGGTTCCTTAAAGACCAAGTGGTGACTCTGTATCTGTTTTCAACAGACCCTTCCTTTTCTTTCTTTGATCCAAATCAATTTCAAACAAGTTTCAAAACAAAAGAGGTGGAACGCCGCGTCCACAATCTGGCGACTCCACTGGGGATTTTTTATTTAAAAAAACAAAATAATACAGAGGTTTGACTCATAAGAAGCATCCTTAAAATCATCTTTTTACTGTGTCTGGTTCACCGCATTGCACTTTGCATTTTCCCCCTTCGATTGTGTCTGAAACGCGGCACTGACATTGTTCAAGTCTTGCTGTGCCAGGGCACAAGTCACCGTTGATACTGTACCTTCCAAGGTATATCAAAAAGAGTAAACACTTCCGTACCGTCTCTCTGACAGTATATTGGAACTCTCGTCAACGGACCCTCTTTGACTAAACCCAGCCTTTGCATATAGATTCTTGTAGAACCCTTTCATAGGACTGTTCATTTATCTTTTCAGATAGGACAATATGATATAACTATTGTATGCCCTGATGGGATTACCTGAGCGGTGTAGACGCTTAGGTGGCATAGAACAGAACCTCTTTCTTATGATCCCCAAGGCAATCACTCACATGTGATCACATTGAGTTGACCTGCCTAGGCACCATGACAAGGATGTCTGCTCCATGCTCACAAAGATATACACCGCAAACCTTGTTTATCGGTCCTAAGATATAAGAGTATGAAAACCTGCTAGACAGTATGATCACTATCACCGCACATTAACTAGTTCTTCCCAGAAACTCTGTCCAGATATCCCATATATAACCCATTTCTCCCAGAAACTCTGTCCAGATATCCCAGATATAACCCATTTCTCCCAGAAACTCTGTCCAGATATTCCAGATATAACCATACTAACCCGTTTCTCCCAGAAACTCTGTCCAGATATCCCAGATATAACCATACTAACCCGTTTCTCCCAGAAACTCTGTCCAAATCAACCGAAAATGTCCAGTCTCTCCTAAAAGACTTCATAAAAACATGAAAACCCCTATTATCCCTTGGTGATCGTACTAGAAAGTAAAGTTGGCATACTCTATATGGTTAGGACCTTATTTGCTTAACTGATATCTGTTAGAAATAGGAACATCATATAGATTAGGACTTACATCCGCATGCTTGTCTCATTTGCATACACCATTCCCATCAATCTGCACGCACTGTCTCGAGTCAGTCCATGTTTGTTGACACCACTGTCTTTGTCTGTCTAAAGTCATCACTGTCAAAATCTGACCTAGTCCTCTCAAAATCTGTCTGGTCAGTATAGATTCTCAAGGTCAGCAGCTGGGATCCTTGTCGTGGGTCAGGAGTTCAGACAATAGTCTGGTCAGAACCAGTCCGACAACTTACTTCAGTATGAATCAAGAAGAGTTGGAAAACAAGGTTACCGAGTTGGGAGCAACCATAAGCCAGCAGTCCGATAGCCTAGCCCAAGTTCTGAAGTTCATGGAAGAATTGAAGTAGCAGAGGCCGCAACCTCCACCTGGGTTTCCACCACCGGGGTTTGAACCGCCCCCACATGAGAATAATGGGGAGGAAGATTGGCTTCAAGGGGTCCCACCGTTTGCATATGAGAAGAAGCTCCAAGAGAAAATGGATAAGGTTGACAAGTTAGAAAGTGTACTGAGGAAAAGCAAAGGGGTTGACGATTACATGCTAGACCTGGAAGGCCTCTTTGAGCCTGTTAAGCTGAAACTGCCAGAGAACTTCAAGATGCCTGCCATCGACCGTTTTGACGGAACTGGGAATCCAAAAAGTCATGTGAAGCTATGTATGAGTATCATCCAGTCCATGGGTTGTACCCACGAGCACATTGCGATGTTGTTCCCGCAAACTCTTGCAAAGTTTGCACTATCATGGTTCCTAACCTTGGAAGCCTCCAAAACCGGGCATGGGAAGACATCGTTCGAGTCTTCGTCGATCATTACTCCTACAATCAAGAGCTGGATGTCACTATCAGGGATTTGGAAACTACTCGACAGAACAGCAATGAATCCTTCGCTGCATTTCTGAGCAGATGGAGGAATAAAGTGGCCCAAATGACCCACCGACCGATTGAAAAGGAACAGGTAAGGATGCTTATCCGGAATCTGCAGCCGCTCTACCATAAGAAATTGTTTTACCAGTCCATCTTTACTTTCGAAGAGCTGTTTGAAGTTGGAACTCGAATTGAAGATGCTATCAGGGAAGAAAAGATCAAGAAGGAAGAGCCTTCGAGTCAGTCAAAAAGGCCCAACTACTCACGCAATCCTCCGGATGTCAATGCCCTTAGCAGTCAACCTATGGCTTACCCTCCTAGGCCATACCAACCTCCCAACCAAGCTAACTCCTCCAATCGCTCTTTCCCTAGGAAGCCTCCTCGCAACTTTGGAAAACTAGAAATCCCACTCTCTTCAGCCTTAGATCACCTCCTAAAAAAAGGCCACCTCCAATTACTCCAGCCCCGAAATACCCCGCTCCTGCCAAATTATGACATGTCCAAAAGATGCACCTACCACCAAGCCCCTGTCCACAACACCAATGATTGCATACGCCTCCGCCATGATATCCAAGACCTCATTGACCAAAATGTCATCGAGCCACCACCAAAGCAGCCCCATGTCACTCAAAATCCCCTACGAAACCACCAAAACATCAGCCTCATTGAGTCCAACCATGTACCTTTCAACCCTGCTACCTATATCACCCCATTAGGTCAACCTTTACCCTTCATTGACATCCCGGAATCTGTGGGAATTTATATGATTGACAGAGGGGATGACGAGTGGCAGCAACAGCTGGCTGACGAACAAGACCTATTCTTCCTAGAAGAACATGATCTAGGGGTAGTGGACCTCAAATGGTACAATCCCAACAATGAGAGAGATGCTTCTATCTGAAGAGAGCCGGAAAAACCATTTGTGGGAACAGATTGCAACTGGTTCAAATAAGATGGGACTGTAGTAGGGCCCACCCCTGCTGAGATTGATTATTTGACTAGGTCAGGCCGTCATTATCAGCCTCCGCAGCCTACCACCGAAGCAACTGAAAAAAGTCCGGTTAAAGACAAGGGAATAGGAAAAATGGACGAGGTCATCGAGGAAGACAACGAGTTGATAAAGCAGTTGAAGAAAACCCAAGCACATCTCTCAATGTGGGACATCATGGTAACATCCTACAAGCATAGGCAAGTTGTGTTGAATGCCTTCGCTGGAATAGAAGTCCCCATCGACACTGCACCGGAGGACATGGTGGCTTTCTTGGGCGCACTTACCCCTGACCCAATCATTACATTCTCTGATGAAGACGTGCCACTAGAGGGATCTGCGCATAACAAAGCATTGTACATCACTGTCGGATGTAAGGGATAGCAGGTGCCATTTTGTCTGGTCGATACATGTTCTGCCTTAAATGTTTGTGCCCTAAGGACTGCCACCGCCTTGGGGGTCGATGTCCTTGACATCACACCATCTGTGCAATCCGTGAGGGCCTACGATAACACCAAGAGGAATGTGATGGGAACTGTTTCTCTACAAATCCGGGTAGGATCATTGGTAAGCACTAAAGTCTTTCAAGTCATGGACATATCTGCCTCATTTAATTTGTTGATCGAAAGGCCCTGGCTGCATGTCAACAAAGCTGTATCATCCACCGTGCATCAAATGATCAAGTACATTCATGAGAAGGAGGTGAAAATCATCCTTGGCAATAGTTGGGGTAATGAAGCTTTCCCAAACTACGCTCCCATCTTCGAAATCCAAATACCTGAGCTAGAAGAAGGAGAAATCAGGGGATTCTTCATGGAAGAAGTCCACACGATCAATGATGAAGACAGATTCCCCGAGATCTGTTAGGGATATATACTAAAAGCCATGCTTTATGTAGTTGTTTTATTATTCATTTAATAAAATCAGTTAATCCATATTTTTTTATGAGAATCTGTGTGGGCAATGTTTGTATTATATTATTTATTTAATATTATGCACGTGTGTCTCTCATTCTATATAGTAGGTGGTTTGGTGTGTAGAGTTCGGCTTACACACGGAAGATCAAGCCATAAGATATTATAGAATGTAAGATTTTGGTTTACAGTCTTAGATGGGATTGGACACACCATCGGTAGGACTGCATCATGGTGTTGTAGTAGGTTTGTCTTGACTACGGAAAACGGTATAGTTTCAACTCACTATGCTGGTACACTTTGTGTATTAAACGGGACTGACTTGGGGTAATTATCTTTATACTGACTTATAAGATAATTAATACCTCATGGCTATTATGAGTGCTTATGCTCTAAATCCTAAGTTAATTTGTAGACACATACATTTGATATTTACACTTTGATCCTTAAAAGGGTGAGATCCTTAAATGGGTCAATATCTCATTGGATTGGGTGGCAATATTAATTGTGTGGTGGATATTAATTAATGATGGAATCCATGTCTCAATTTTGGGATTGATGATATCCCCTTGAGAAAGCTTATAAGTTTTGATTATGTCAAACCCTGCAGGTGGATTTTGTATCCGACATATCAGATAAGTTAAGCAGAGGATCTCAAGGAATTTTAAGAAATTAATTAAATATGATTGTCAGTAATTATATTTAATTAATGGATATCTGTAATCTTAACATGGGGAGATAATAAGCATTTAATAACATGGAGCTCGAAATATATTTTTGAGATAAGGGTAGGAGTGCAATTATAATTCTTTAGTGGTATGAATTATAATTTATGGAAATAGGAATCTGATTCAGTTCGAATTAGGGTTTCCTAATTCCATAAGGAAGCCTATTCCTTATTGACTTCTTATGGTCCCTATCGTAGCCTATATATATGCTGCCTTGGCTCTTCTCTCAGGTTGCATGATTTCACATTCTAAGCTTTCCTTGACCTCCTAGCTTTCTTCTAGAAGGGTTTCCACCAAACCCTAGTCTCTGTGAGCATTCAAGAGACATAGGAGTGAAGATCGCTAGCGTCGGACAACGCTCACTAAAAGAGCTTCGGACTGCTCGATACTGATCGAAAGTTGCTGAATGTTTTACACAACGTTCCTGACGTCGAGATGGAGCTGCTGTTAAAAATTCAAGTAAATCGGAGATCGTTTAGTTCTCCTGGCGAACACAGTTTCCTAACAGTGGTATCAAAGCAAAGTTGATTCTGCGTATGGGTTGGACGCAACCATGTTGTCCAATAAAACAGATCTTATGCATGTTTTGATGGATGGATAGAACGTAGAACTGTGCTAACTCTTGTTTTGCAGCGTTCTTATTCCACTATTATGGTCACTGATTTTGTGTGATTGGATCCCACGATGGTTTTATCCGTGGTTAATTTTGCTGTTTTAATATAGCATGTGAACTCCTTTATGGAGGCATAGAATTTGTGTGTATTGGATCCCACGCTTGATTGATGTGTGTTTAATTTACTGCAAAGAAATAGCATGTGAACTCCTTTATGGAGGCATAGGGTTTGTGTAATATATCTCAAGTAAATCCGTGAAGACATTTTACAAGCAGTTTCAGATAGCAATCTGGAGGCAATTTCTGAAGGCTGTTTCAGAAAATAGTTCTGGAAGGCAGTTGCTGATGGTAAATCGGATTTAGCTTCCGGGGCGCTGCCCCGGAAACCCGCGAGCTGATCGGGCAGCTCAACCCCCATTGCGTAGTGGCGACATAGAGCTAATCGGGTTCAATAAAGATTTCTTCACAAGAGTTGCAGCTTGACCATAATAGTGGGATTCCTATTTTATTGTGGTTTCCTTATTTATGTGTGATTGAATGATTATTATTGTTTCATGTTTAATGAATAGGACAACATGGATAATTGTTCCTAGACCTATTTTAGATGTCTAGCTGCATGTTTAATTTATATTAATTTAAAATGATGGACAACTACATGTGTATTTAGAAATAAAACTAATTCCATAATTTGAAAACATAAGTACTTATTTTCTAAAATCATGAGAATAGAATAATTTTATTATCTACACATGTGGGTTTCACAAGTAAGGATGAATTAATCCTTGTCAAGTATTCCATTATTTTTTATTAATTAAATTAAAAGTTTTTTTAAAAAATTATAACCCTCAATTTTTTTTAAAAATTCTAAGTGGGAGAGGGAATTTATTAAGTATAAATCCCATGGTCTCCATCACTGGTTTGTAGATGATATGATTAATTTTGTGTGATGGCTCTAGTGTCATCCTCCCTATCGGATGTAGTTGATCATGGAATCATCAGTACAAACTTCTTTAAAAGAATGTTTTGGGTGATTGTTGGTGTGGGTCACCTCTCCATCAGAGGTGTTCCTCATGGAACTCTTGACCTAGAATTAAGTGATGGTATACACTTAGCTATAAATAATAATATCCTCTCCATCTGAGTCACTGTTATTATTTATAGGACCAAAGCAAGTAGCAGTTTAATTTTATTAGGCAAAGTACATTGCTTGGATAGTAAAATTAAAAGGCAATTGTCTATCTGAACAAATGATGGATAGTATATGGCTTCCCATCGAGTCATACTATTCGCGGTGCATCAGGTTGCTGGCGGATTCCTTTCAAATATGGTAGAGGGAACCAATATTTTCAACTCGAATCCATAGTAATTTTTGCCCAAACGTAATTATTTATGTTATGTGATTCTCAGGCTTTTAAATGGGTACTTTCAATCCACTTGCTGTTATACTTAAAGAAAACAAACTTACTGGACCAAACTATATAGACTGGAAAAAGAATTTGGATATTGTGTTAACTGCTGAAAAGTACAAGTTTGTGCTTACTCAATAATGTCCTGAGCAACCTGGTGAGGGGGCAACCGCTGAGGAAACCCAGGCTCACAAGAAATGGGTCAAGGCTGATGAGATGGCGCGGTGTTACATTTTGGCATCCATGTCAAATGTGCTGCAACATCAGCATCATTCAATGGCCAGCGCCTATGACATGATGGAGAGCCTTCGAGAGATGTTCGGGGATCAAAGTCGTGCTGCTAGGCAGGTTGCCATGAAAGACTTGATGAACACAACCATGGCTGAGGGGACGCCTGTAAGGGATCATGTTCTTAAGATGATATCTCTTCTTAATGAACTAGAGATCCTTGGAGCTACAATCGACGGGAAAACCCAGGTCGATATCGTACTCCAGTCACTGCCAGAGTCTTTTAAGCAATTCCGCCTCAATTACAACATGAATAAATTTAAATATACTTTGGCGGAGCTTCTTAAAGAACTCCAGGCAGTTGAGGGTCTCAACAGAAAGTTAGGGAGTGCTCTTGTGTTTGAGAAAGGTTCTGCTTCAAAGCCGAAAGGCAAGAAGAAAATGAAAAAGGTTCAAAAGAAGGTCGCGGGTCCTCCGCCAATCCAAAGGCCACGAGGACAACCGGGAAAGCCTAAAGGCAAATGTTTTGTTTGCAAGCAGCCAGGACACTGGAAGAAACAATGTCCAGTTTATCTCGCCAGACAGAACAATCAAGGTAAATCTCATTTACTAGTTGTTGAATCGTGTTTAGCGGTCCGATCTACCGGTACCTGGTGTGTAGATACGGGAGCCACTGATCATGTATGCAATTCTTTGTAGAGGTTCCAGGGAACCAGGCAGCCCAGTGATGGAGAGATTTATCTATATATGGGAAATGCTACGAGAGTAGCAGCAGTTGCAGTATGAGATCTACATCTTAGTTTTGGTAGAGATAGGATTTTAATATTAAGAAATTGCTTTTATGTACCTTCTATTAGAAGGAATTTAGTTTCAGTTTCTAGTTTAGTAAATAATGGATATTCAGTTCATTTTAATAAAGTAGTAGTTATTAAATAAAATAAACGTTTTATTTGTTCTGGTCAATTGGTGGATGATCTTTATATTATAAATCCTATCTCTCCTATACTGCAACTTAATGAATTGAATAACATAAATAGTTTGCCATTTAATAGAAAAGAACCTTCGAGGATGAACCAAACGCATCTTTGGCACTTACGCCTTGGTCATATTAATTTGAAAAGGATTCAAAGACTGGTTCAAAATGGGTCATTAGGCTCATTGGAAGTGGAGGCACTTCCAGTTTGTGAATCCTGCTTGGAAGGTAAAATGACCAAGAGGCCATTCTCGGCCAAGGGCTATAGAGCAAAAGAGCCGTTGGAACTGGTTCACTCTGATTTATGTGGTCCTATGACTGTCCAAGCAAGAGGGGGATTTGAGTACTTTGTCACTTTCATCGATGATTACTCAAGGTATGGGTACATTTATTTGATGCAGCGTAAGTCTGAATGCTTTAAGAAATTCAAAGACTTCAAGGCTGAAACGGAGAAGCGTCTAGGTAAATGTATCAAGACACTACAATCTGATCGTGGTGGAGAGTACCTCTTGGGAGAGTTTAGGGAATACTTATTGGAGCAATGGATTACATCCCAATTGTCTGCACCCCGTATGCCTCAGCAGAACGGTGTAGCAGAAAGAAGGAATAGGACTCTCATGGATATGGTAAGATCTATGATGAGTTACTCGGATTTACCAATTTCCTTTTGGGGACACGCATTAGAGACAGCTGCATACATTCAAAACTTGGTACCATCTAAGTCAGTACCTACTACTCCTACGGAATTGTGGACTGGGCGAAAGCCTAGTCTGCGGCATATTCGGATATGGGGTAGTCCAGCACATGTGCTGAAAGGGAACGCAGAAAAGTTGGAATCAAGAACAGAAGTATGTTTCTTTGTTGGGTATCCAAGAGGAACTAAAGGTAGTCTGTTTTATAGTCCTAAGGATCAGAAGGTTATTGTTAGCACCAATGCCACATTCTTAGAAGAGGACTATGTTATGGACCACAAGCCCAGAAGCCGTATTATTCTAGAGGAAATGAGAGGAGAGACACCGAGACATACTTCTTCGATACCAACGGTACGAGAAGAAACACCACAAGAAAGAGTTATCGATATTCCATTACCACGTCGTAGTGGGAGGATTATCGAAACTTGTGTAGATCCCGAACCAACCATTAACACGCACGTTCCTGAACCAGTACAACGTGTAGATAATGGTGTATTAAGTTCAGAATCTTCATAACGAAATATCAGTGATACACAGACACGGGTTGTGCCTCGTCGTAGTGGGAGGGTTATTATTCAACCTGACCGGTATATGTTCTTGGGAGAGTCTTATGACTGGGTCCCTGATGAATAAGGTACCGACCCCTGTAACTACAATGAAGCACTCCAAGATAAAGATGCAGATCTTTGGCAAAAGGCTATGAAATCTGAAATAGAGTCTATATACTCCAATCAAGTCTGGGATCTTGTAGAACCACCCAATGAAATAAAACCCATTGGATGTAAGTGGATCTATAAGAAGAAGAGAGGAGCAGACGGTAAGGTGGAAACCTTTAAAGCACGGCTTGTTGCGAAAGGGTTCACTCAAAAAGAGGGAATCGATTATGAGGAAACCTTTTCGCCGGTGGCCATGCTAAAGTCTATCCGGATTCTCTTATCCATTGCTGCACATTTCGATTATGAAATTTGGCAAATGGATGTCAAGACAGCATTTCTAAATGGGAATCTTGACGAGTGCATCTATATGATGCAACCAGGCGGGTTCATTGCGAAGGGCCAAGAACATATGTTGTGCAAGCTTAAGAAGTCCATTTATGGACTTAAGCAGGCATCTAGGTCTTGGAATATCCGCTTTGATCAAGCAATCAAGTCTTTTGGTTTTGATCAATGTACGGATGAATCTTGTGTGTACAAGAAACATGATGGAAGAGTGGTGGTGTTCTTAGTACTATATGTGGATGATATCTTGCTAATCGGAAACGATGTGGGGGTATTATCTTCTGTAAGGGTATGGTTGTCCAGCCAATTCGATATTGTCACAGCCCGGTCCCACAATAGCGGAACCGGAGCCCGTGGCACGCCACCGAGGCTAACCAATTCATTAACGTTCCCAAAATTTAGGTTTGAAGAACACACGCAGCGGAATAAAACAACACATTTTTGAAAACTAGCAGTCCAGTCGACTGATCCTCAGACCCAGTCGACTGATCCTGGTCCAGCAGAAAGTTGGGTTTTAAAACACCATTCAGTCGACTGCTTTCTATACCCAGTCGACTGGGGCTTCAAATTTTCAGTCGACTGATACGGTCCGGTCGACTGAAGTCTGGCCTGAACAAAAAAAACTAAATTGAAAACATGATCCAGTCGACTGTGTCGGGGACCCAGTCGACTGATCCTCTATGAAACAATGCAGAGAGTTACTGAAAACAGAGGCTCCAGTCGACTGTTTCCTCAACCAGTCGACTGATTTATGGCAGCAGCACATTCTGCAGAGTTTTCTAAGTTTAAAAGCTTTTGAATTCGAACGACGATCAAACACACACTTCCAAAAGTAATCCAAAGCAATCCTAACTGTATTAACATATTACCAAAGCACAGTTACAACATGTTACTAACTATTACAACGTTTTAGATTCGTTCTAACATACTAAGTTAAACATAACTAAAACCATAAGAATTCTTATTACAACATTTCCTATTGTCTCAAAACTACAAGATTAACGTTCAAGTTGCCTTCTATAAGAACTCCCAACCCACGTGCACACTTCTGCGATTCCTCGCCAGCATTTACACCTGAAATGGTTATTTCAATAACCACACATATTTCAATTTGTTTAAGCTAAAGCTTAGTGAATAAATCAACATATGTACATGAATGATAAACATGTCTGCATTCACATCTCTACATTTCATACTAGTCGCCGGAGCCTCACGTGCCCGTCCATACTCCCAATCCGCGACTCCTCGCCAATAAGTCCACGCGAAAGGGTAAGACCCACGATTCTACAAACAATCGTGCGACCTTAATGCCTATATCGGCTCCACAAAATGGCACGGTGACCACGTGCTCCTTCTGACCCAAATAAGCAACTTAACATGCTCAAATACATATCACCATACTCGCGGTAATCAAAACATATCACCGTGCTATTGAGCCTACTTATCAATATAAATGCCCAATATGAACTATACAATATATCTCTAAGAATTAATACATGCTATTCACACAAAACACGAATACATGTCAAGAAATCATTCCAAAGACATAGTTGAATCACTCACCTCCAAATAACGCTCCTATAATTCAATCTGAAGAAAACCCGTGCACAAAGAACGTGCAGAAGTCCGTCTAGCAAAATTCCTATGGATCAGAATTCCATTTATCAACTTTTATGAAAAATTCTAGAAAATAACTTTTCGAAAAACTTAGCCAAACAGGCCCTAATAGGTATCAAAATGAAGCTATTACCTCGAGGAGCTCGAATATGAAATCTGGGAGAAACCAGACTGACGGAAGGTCGTCGTTTGGCGTCGCAAAGCTCTAAGCTCCCAAAATCTCCCTATGGCCTCCTTTCTTGAACTTAGGTTAAGATTTACAAAAATCTAAAGATCCATCTCTATCTAATATAGACAACATTCTCGGGGAATTACGTTTACCTCTCCACGAGTTTTCCAAACTCCTAATCAGTCTCTAAAACTTTCTATACAGCTTATTCATAGCTTTACGAGTGAAACCTCAAAATTATAAAAGTTTCCGACTAAGTTTCGTTTGGTCGCTAAAACGCGAATTTCTATATGACGTTTCCGAAGTTGCTAATTAGCTTACCAAATTAATAGCGTGTTAATTCGTCCTCACCAGGATACTAAATCTAACATCAGAAATATATTCTAAGCCAGAAAATAATACAGATATTGAAGTACACAGGTAAACATTTATTTTCAGATAAACATTTAAAGTGTTCTACAGTGACCGTCTCATACTCGGAGAGACTTCACAAACAATAAATCCTCAATCACAATAGTTTCAAAGGGTTCTCTAATACAGACACCCAAATCAACTCGTGAGTCAAAACTCACCCAAACATGTGTCATAAGACACGCCACATCACATTATCATGCATGACAATGTAATGCAAATGCAATAACACAATGTGGGTGTTATAATACTCTCCCCCTTAAAAGAAGTTTGTCCCCAAACTTATACCTCATGTCTCGAAAAGGTGTGGATACTGAGTACGCATCTCATCTTTTATCTCCCATGTCATTTCTTCCGTAGTTTGGCTACGCCATAACACTTTCACTTTGGGTATTACTTTGTTCCGTAAGACTTGATCCTTCCGATCCAAGATCTCTACCGGATACGCGACATACGTTAAATCACTCTGAATCTCATTCGATGTCGGAGTCATCACTTGGTCTCTATCTTCCACTAACTGTTTGCGTAACAACGATACATGAAACACGTTATGAACTTGAGCATACTCGCTCGGCAAGTTCAAACGATAAGCTACGGGTCCAACTCTCCCAATGATCTCAAAAGGTTCTACAAACCTCGGGTTGAGTTTCCCGTATCTACCAAATCTGGTTATTCCCTTTGAAGGTGACACCTTCAAATACACTAAGTCTCCTACATCGAATTTCAACGGCCGTATGCGCTTGTCGGCATAACTCTTATACCTACTCTGGGCTGTCAGTAATCGTTGTCTAATCACCTTTATCTTATCCGTCGTCTCTTGTACAATTTTTGGCCCTTCAATCTTTCTTTCTCCGACTTCTGTCCAACTAATTGGTGAACGACATATACGACCATATAAAGCTTCATAAGGAGCCATCCCAATACTCGACTGAAAACTGTTGTTATATGCGAACTCAATTAACGGTAGGTGGTCTTCCCAATCACCCTGAAAATCAAGTACACATAAACGAAGCATGTCTTCCAAAATCTGGATTACTCTTTCTGATTGACCATCGGTCTGGGGATGAAAAGCTGTACTAAAGTACAATTTGGTACCCATTGCTTCTTGCAAGGCTCTCCAAAACTTTGATGTAAAACTACTATCCCTATCCGAAACGATAGAAACTGGGATACCATGTAGTCTCACAATTTCGCGAATATACAACTTAGCTAACGTCATCGGCTTAGTCGTTCGAAGCGGTAGGAAGTGCGACGACTTCGTCAAACGATCAACAATCACCCAAATAATAGTGTTCGATCTCTTCGATCTCGGAAACCCACTAACAAAATCCATTGTTATGTGCTCCCATTTCCACTCGGCTACCGGTAACGGTTGTAACAATCCCGAAGGTACTTGGCGTTCGGCCTTTACTTGTTGACAACTAGTACAATGTGAAACATAGCGTGCTATTTCCCTCTTCATTCCCGGCCACCAATAAACATGTCTCAAGTCTCTATACATCTTAGTGCTTCCCGGATGAACGGTATACTTCGTGTTGTGTGCTTCCTTTAGGATGTTCCATTTCAACTCTTTCTCACTAGGTACACAAATTCTACCCCTCAATCTCAACACATTGTTCTCAAACGTGAATCCCGGTTGTTTTCCCATTGGAATCTCATCACAAATCTTCTTCAAAGCCACGTCTTGAAGTTGTTTCTTTGTGATCTCGTGAATCAAGAGTGGTTGTGCCACCATCGTCGACATCAAGCCACTTTCAATCCTCGGTATCACTTCAAGCTCCAAATTCTCCATATCTCGTATCAGTTCTTTCTGAGAAGTCAAATCTGATGCGGTATTGGTTGGTACTTTGCGACTAAGAGCATCGGCGACAACATTCGCCTTGCCCGGATGATACTGAATTGACAAGTCATAGATCTTCATCAACTCTAACCATCTCCTTTGCCTCATATTCAAATCTCGTTGTGTAAACAAGTACTTCAAACTCTTGTGATCCGTATAGATCTCACATTTCTCTTCGTATAGATAATGACGCCAAATCTTCAATGCAAAAATCACGGCGGCCAATTCTAGATCATGTGTTGGATAATTCTTCTCGTGCGGTCTAAGTTGTCTTGATGCATACGCAATAACTTTATCACCTTGCATAAGAACGCAACCTAAACCTCTATATGATGCATCACTGTAAATAATAAATCCTTCAGTCCCTGACGGAACGGCTAATATTGGTGCTTTCACTAGTCGACCCTTCAACTCTTGGAAACTTTCTTCACATTCTGGACTCCAAACAAAAGTAATATCTTTCCTCATTAACTGCGTCATCAGCATTGCTATACGCGAAAAGTCTTTTACAAATCTCCGATAATACCCAGCTAATCCTAGGAAACTTCTGATGTCTGTCACATTCGTTGGTCTCACCCAGTTGGTAACTGCTTCTATCTTCTGAGGGTCTACAGAAATTCCTTTAGCTGATACAATATGTCCAAGAAAAGCTATCTCGGTCGACCAAAACTCACACTTCTTCAATTTGCCGAATAATCTCTTTTCACGCAATCGTTGTAAAGCTAATCGCAAACGATACTCGTGATCTTCTACGCTTTTGGAGTAGATTAGGATGTCATCTATGAACACGATAACGAACTCATCTAAATAATCCTTGAAAACACGGTTCATCAAGTCCATGAAAGCAGCTGGTGCATTAGTCACTCCAAACGGCATAACCAAAAATTCAAAGTGACCATATCGAGTTCTGAAAGTTGTCTTCTCAACATCTTCTTCTTTGACTTCCAACTGATGGTAACCGGATCTCAAGTCGATCTTCAAAAATACCTGAGCCCCTTGTAACTGATCAAACAAGTCATCTATTCGCGACAATGGATACTTGTTCTTGACTGTCAACTTATTCAACTCTCGGTAGTCGATGCACATACGCATTGTTCCATCTTTCTTCCTCACAAACAAGACTGGAGCTCCCCACGGTGAAACACTCGGTCGGATAAAACCCTTCTCCAACAGTTCTTCTAACTGAACTTTCAATTCTTTCAACTCTATCGGTGCCATTCGGTACGGTGCTTTGGATACCGGTTGTGACCCTGGTACTACTTCTATTGTGAACTCAAGCTCTCTTTCAATCAATACGTCGGGTAACTCATCGGGAAAAACATCTAGAAATTCTTGAACTACTGAGATGTCTTCTATTAGTGGTCCAAGAACTCGCGTGTCGATAATTGAACATAAGACACCCGAACAACCCTTCTTCAACATCTTACTTGCTTGAATCGCCGATATCAAGGACGGCGGTACGATCACTCCCTTACCCTGAAAAGTAAACTCCTCTCGTCCTGACGAATAGAAACTAACCCGTTTCTGTTCACAATCAATTTTGGCTTGATTAACCGACAACCAATCCATACCCAAGATAACATCAAAGTAATTCACCGTCAACGGAATCAAATCAACGCTCAAGACTTTATCACCTATCTTGATTTCACATGACTTGAATATCGAAGAAGTAACTAGCGGTTCACTACTAGGCAATGACACACACAAGTCATATCCTAGCGGTTCTGACTTAACAGTTAAATGCTTAACAAAATCACGTGATACAAATGAATGCGTTGAACCAGAATTCATAAGTAAACGTGCAGGATACGAACAAGTAGGAAGAATACCTGATACAACGGTATCATCCGTATTCCCCGGCCTGAGCTGGAAGTATCGTCCTTGTTGTTGTGCGACTCCTTTCCCTTTATCTACTCGAGGTTCTACCCTTGATCCACTTGGCACACTCGATGCCCCGGTACTCATTCCCGGTTGTCTTTTACTTGGGCAATTCTTCGCTATATGCCTCGGTTGGCCACACTCAAAACATTTCCCTCTTATCTCTGGGTTATAGCTCTTGGCGTTCGAGGTTGCGTTTGGTGTAGTCGAATTTGCGTTCAAAGGACAATTTCTAGACACATGCCCCAATTGTTTACAAATATAGCAAGTGATCAATTTATAGCAGGTTCCTCTGTGTCGCAGGTTACATGTTGGGCACAACGGTCTCGGGTCTCCAACAAACACACTTCCTCCTTGACTACCCATATTCGATCCTGAACCTTGCGTGAACGGTTTCTTCGCATTCCCTTGGCTCTTGCCCCTATTGTCATTGAGTCTCTTTCCTTGTTGTCCTTGTCGATATCTGTCGACACTTTTCTCAGCAATACGGGCAGCTTCCTCAACGAGAGAAACGGTCGGGTGTTGCAACATGTCCACACGGCCACGGATATTCTCTCTAAGCCCTTCCTCAAACTTACGAGCTTTATCCCTATCAGTCGGAACGGAAGTTTTCCCAAATCGTAACAAGGCATTGAAACGAGAAACATACTCACCTACGGTCATATATCCCTGAACCAAACTCGCAAACTCTTGACGTTTCTGAGTATAAGCAGATTGCGGAAAGAAACGTTTGTTGAATCCCTCTTTAAATGCTTCCCACGTGGTCGGCTTCCCTTGTTCAAGTACGTTGTTCCACCAGTCCAAGGCTTCACCCATCAACGTATCGGATGCGCATAAAATTTTCTCCTCATCGGTACATATTACCTGACGGAAATGTCTTTCCATGTCCATCATCCAATGATCGGCCAAGTCTATGTCAACTTGCCTATGATACAACGTCGGTTTTTGCTTATAAAACTGTTCCACGATTGTGTGTTCAGGTCGCGGTGCCGATGGTGCATTGACATAACAAATTTCCACTTGTGGAGGCTGAACGTTCATCTGTTCTCTTTCACTTACCGCTTGTATGAAATTTCCCACCATATTCACTATTTGGTCCATCCGCGAATGCGGTGACAATTCTCTTGGCATATCCGCCATAATGTTTCAAATATTCCCCTGTTGAGTACAATGCATAATGACCATGCATGCTATGTCACAATATAGATATATGTGCACAGTTCATCACACTCAACAAATGCTAACACATGAAGCATTTCTACAATGATAATAATTATCTTCACAATTACACACTCCACTCGACGTCACTCAGCATATATATAACGTCACTCGTTCCCAAGGCTCTAAACTTATGCTCTGATACCACTAAATGTCATAGCCCGGTCCCACAATAGCGGAACCGGAGCCCGTGGCACGCCACCGAGGCTAAACCAATTCATTAACGTTCCCAAAATTTAGGTTTGAAGAACACACGCAGCGGAATAAAACAACACATTTTTGAAAACTAGCAGTCCAGTCGACTGATCCTCAGACCCAATCGACTGATCCTGGTCCAGCAGAAAGTTGGGTTTTAAAACACCATTCAGTCGACTGCTTTCTATACCCAGTCGACTGGGGCTTCAAATTTTCAGTCGACTGATACGGTCCGGTCGACTGAAGTCTGGCCTGAACAAAAAAAACTAAATTGAAAACATGATCCAGTCGACTGATCCTCTATGAAACAATGCAGAGAGTTACTGAAAACAGAGGCTCCAGTCGACTGTTTCCTCAACCAGTCGACTGATTTATGGCAGCAGCACATTCTGCAGAGTTTTCTAAGTTTAAAAGCTTTTGAATTCGAACGGCGATCAAACACACACTTCCAAAAGTAATCCAAAGCAATCCTAACTGTATTAACATATTACCAAAGCACAGTTACAACATGTTACTAACTATTACAACATTTTAGATTCGTTCTAACATACTAAGTTAAACATAACTAAAACCATAAGAATTCTTATTACAACATTTCCTATTGTCTCAAAACTACAAGATTAACGTTCAAGTTGCCTTCTATAAGAACTCCCAACCCACGTGCTCACTTCTGCGATTCCTCGCCAGCATTTACACCTGAAATGGTTATTTCAATAACCACACATATTTCAATTTGTTTAAGCTAAAGCTTAGTGAATAAATCAACATATGTACATGAATGATAAACATGTCCGCATTCACATCTCTACATTTCATACTAGTCGCCGGAGCCTCACGTGCCCGTCCATACTCCCAATCCGCGACTCCTCGCCAATAAGTCCACGCGAAAGGGTAAGACCCACGATTCTACAAACAATCGTGCGACCTTAATGCCTATATCGGCTCCACAAAATGGCACGGTGACCACGTGCTCCTTCTGACCCAAATAAGCAACTTAACATGCTCAAATACATATCACCATACTCGCGGTAATCAAAACATATCACCGTGCTATTGAGCCTACTTATCAATATAAATGCCCAATATGAACTACACAATATATCTCTAAGAATCAATACATGCTATTCACACAAAACATGAATACATGTCAAGAAATCATTCCAAAGACATAGTTGAATCACTCACCTCCAAATAACGCTCCTATAATTCAATCTGAAGAAAACCCGTGCACAAAGAACGTGCAGAAGTCCGTCTAGCAAAATTCCTATGGATCAGAATTCCATTTATCAACTTTTATGAAAAATTCTAGAAAATAACTTTTCGAAAAACTTAGCCAAACAGGCCCTAATAGGTATCAAAATGAAGCTATTACCTCGAGGAGCTCGAATATGAAATCTGGGAGAAACCAGACTGACGGAAGGTCGTCGTTTGGCGTCGCAAAGCTCTAAGCTCCCAAAATCTCCCTATGGCCTCCTTTCTTGAACTTAGGTTAAGATTTACAAAAATCTAAAGATCCATCTCTATCTATATATAGGCAACATTCTCGGGGAATTACGTTTACCTCTCCACGAGTTTTCCAAACTCCTAATCAGTCTCTGAAACTTTCTATACAGCTTATTCATAGCTTTACGAGTGAAACCTCAAAATTATAAAGTTTCCAACTAAGTTTCGTTTGGTCGCTAAAATGCAAATTTCTATATGACGTTTCCGAAGTTGCTAATTAGCCTACCAAATTAATAGCGTGTTAATTCGTCCTCACCAGGATACTAAATCTAACATCAGAAATATATTCTAAGCCATAAAATAATACAGATATTGAAGTACACAGGTAAACATTTATTTTCAGATAAACATTTAAAGTGTTCTACAGTGACCGTCTCATACTCGGAGAGACTTCACAAACAATAAATCCTCAATCACAATAGTTTCAAAGGGTTCTCTAATACAGACACCCAAATCAACTCGTGAGTCAAAACTCACCCAAACATGTGTCATAAGACACGCCACATCACATTATCATGCATGACAATGTAATGCAAATGCAATAACACAACGTGGGTGTTATAGATATGAAGGACTTGGGAGAAGCCGGTCACATCCTAGGGATCAAGCTTATGCGAGATCGCAAGAATAGGATGTTGGGCTTGTCACAAGGCACTTATATTGACAATATTCTTGCAAGGTTTAGCATGCAAGATTCCAAGAAGGGATTCTTTCCCTTCAGACACGGAATTACTCTAACTAAGGATCAGTGTCCTAAGACACCTGATGAGATAGAGAAGATGAAGGCAGTTCCTTATGCCTCGGCAGTAGGAAGCCTAATGTATGCTATGCTATATACTAGACCTGACATCTGCTTTGCTGTTGGCATGGTTAGTAGATATCAATCTAATCCAGGGCAAGAACATTGGACTGCGGTGAAAAATATTCTCAAGTACCTGAAAAGGACTCGAGACTATATGTTAGTTTACCAAGCAGACAGTCTTGTACCCATTGGATACACAGATTCTGATTTCATGTTAGATAGGGATTCCAGAAAGTCTACCTCAGGATATGTGTTTACCCCAGGAGGTGGAGCCATTACTTGGAGGAGTATCAAGCAGTCATGTATTGCTGATTCCACCATGGAAGTCGAGTATGTGGCTGCTTCGGAAGCCGCTAAGGAGGCCGTTTGGCTCAGAAACTTCCTTATGGATCTAAGAGTAGTACCTACGGTACAATCGGCTATTACCCTTTATTGCGATAATAGCGGAGCGGTTGCTAACTCAAAGGAACCAAGGGCCCATAAGAAGGGAAAACACATTGAGCGTAAGTATCACCTGATACGAGAGATCGTGCAAAGAGGTGATGTTGAAGTGACCAAGATAGCATCAGCAAATAACCTGGCAGATCCTTTCACCAAGAGCTTACCGGCCAAGATTTTTGACAGTCATGTAGATGGGATAGGAGTGAGGTGTGTCGCATCATGGCTTTGAGTCTAAGTGGGAGATTGTTAGGGATATATACTAAAAGCCATGCTTTATGTAGTTGTTTTATTATTCATTTAATAAAATCAGTTAATCCATATTTTTTATGAGAATCTGTGTGGGCAATGTTTGTATTATATTATTTATTTAATATTATGCATGTGTGTCTGTCATTCTATATAGTAGGTGGTTTGGTGTGTAGAGTTCGGCTTACACACGGAAGATCAGGCCATCAGATATTATAGAATGTAAGATTTTAGTTTACAGTCTTAGATGGGATTGGACACACCATCGGTAGGACTGCAGCATGGTGTTGTAGTAGGTTTGTCTTGACTACGAAAAACGGTATAGTTTCAACTCACTATGCTGGTACACTTTGTGTATTAAACGAGATTGACTTGGGGTAATTATCTTTATACTGACTTATAAGATAATTAATACCTCATGGCTATTATGAGTGCTTATGCTCTAAATCCTAAGTTAATTTGTAGACACATACATTTGATATTTACACTTTGATCCTTAAAAGGGTGAGATCCTTAAATGAGTCAATATCTCATTGGATTGGGTGGCAATATTAATTGTGTGGTGGATATTAATTAATGATGAAATCCATGTCTCAATTTTGGGATTGATGATATCCCCTTGAGAAAGCTTATAAGTTTTGATTATGTCAAACCCTGCAGGTGGATTTTGTATCCGACATATCAGATAAGTTAAGCAGAGGATCTCAAGGAATTTTAAGAAATTAATTAAATATGATTGTCAGTAATTATATTTAATTAATGGATATCTGTAATCTTAACATGGGGAGATAATAAGCATTTAATAACATGGAGCTCGAAATATATTTTTGAGATAAGGGTAGGAGTGCAATTATAATTCTTTAGTGGTATGAATTATAATTTATGGAAATAGGAATCTGATTCAGTTCGAATTAGGGTTTCCTAATTCCATAAGGAAGCCTATTCCTTATTGACTTCTTATGGTCCCTATCGTAGCCTATATATATGCTGCCTTCGCTCTTCTCTCAAGTTGCATGATTTCACATTCTAAGCTTTCCTTAACCTCCTAGCTTTCTTCTAGAAGGGTTTCCACCAAACCCTAGTCTCTGTGAGCATTCAAGAGACATAGGAGTGAAGATCGCTAGCGTCGGACAACGCTCACTAAAAGAGCTTCGGACTGCTCGATACTGATCGAAAGTTGCTGAATTTTTTACACAACGTTCCTGACGTCGAGACAGAGCTGCTGTTAAAAATTCAAGTAAATCGGAGATCGTTTAGTTCTCCTGACAAACACAGTTTCCTAACAAGATCCACTCTGCAGTTGTCAACATTGTCCACAAAATGAACTACTTCCCTGGAATGGGATTGGGCCGACGCTAGCAAGGAATTCGGGAGTTCCCTCAGATCAAAGGGCAACAAGGCACTTTTGGGTTGGGGTACAAGCCCACTGAAGAAGATGTCGAGCTACAGAGGTCATGAAAGAAAAGGGTAAAGGGTCTCCTACCATACCGCAAAACCTTGAATGGGCAATTCATCAAAGAAGGGGATGATTTCCCCTACTTTGGGTTCCCAGAACCCTGGATCCATCAAGCCAATGGAAGAAGGCACCCCGAGCTTGAAATCTTCGCTGACTGTGAAAGGCCCCCCTATCAAGATCCGTTCTATCCCGAACAAATTGTGAAGACCCCGGGGGAAGACTGGTTGAATTACCTAAACACTGAAGCCATCAAGAAAATGTGGGTAGAATTTGCTGAAGAGAAGGAAGAAAAGAGGGCCAAGAGCCAAGATGATCAGATCAAGCCAACTGAGGAGGGTCTGAGCAACCAGGCTGTAGAGTCATCTGTCTGTGTCTCCCTATCCCCTATTCCCCCAGAGTCTGTACTGCCAACTATCGAGTCTGTACCGGAGTCGGCTGCTGTAAGCCCATCACTGTCCAATGTAATCACTTCACCTGTCATGAATGAAATGAAAGACGATTCTGCTTACTCCTCTGTGTCTAATACTTGTGAATGCACAGATCCCTCTGAGGATCTCCTAATCAAACTTAAGCAACTAATTGAAAAACCACCTGCTTATGAAATAATCGAAGATACTTTATCTGTTAACCTAGATGAAACAGGTAATCCACAAATTGTGCAAATTGGCTCAACTCTTAATAAAAAAGAAAAAGAAAAATTAACTCTCTTGCTAAAAGAATTCAAAGATGTTTTTGCTTGGTCTTACGAGGACATGCCTGGGGTCGATCCCGACATTGTCCAACATCATATTCTCCTCCTCCCCAATTCTAAACATGTCAAGCAGAAACTGAGGCGCATGAGGCCAGGATGGGCACTCAAGGTTAAAGAAGAAGTGGAGAAGTAATTCAAGGCAGGGTTCATCATTGTCACCGAGTATCCGGAATGGGTTGCCAATATCGTGCCAGTCCCCAAGAAAGATGGAAAAGTTCGTGTGTGCGTCGACTTTCGTGATCTAAACAAAGATAGTCCCAATGATGACTTCCCGCTTCCCCACATTGATGTCTTGGTGGATAATACCGCTGGACATGAGCTACTTTCATTCATGGATGGCTTTTCGGGGTACAATCAGATTCTAATGGTGCCAGAAGATCGGGAAAAAAATGACATTCACCACCCCTTGGGGAACCTACTGTTATAGAGTAATGCCTTTCAGACTCAAGAATGCTAGGGCAACCTACCAAAGAGCTACCACCACTCTGCTGCATGACATGATTCACAAGGAAGTAGAAGTGTACGTAGATGACATGATCGTGAAGTCCAGGGACAGAGAAGGACACCTGGTAGCGCTGGAAAAGTTTTTTGAAAGGTTGCGCAAATACAAGATGAGGTTGAATCCAAAGAAATGCACTTTCGGTGTGACCTTCGGTAAACTCCTGGGTTTTCTCATCACACAAAGGGGGATAGAGGTGGATCCCTCTAAGATCAAGGCAATCCTAGAAATGACACCACCACAGAATGAAAAAGAAGTGAGGGGGTTTCTTGAAAGAATCCAATTTATCAGCCGCTTCATTTCCAAGCTCACAACTACATGCGATCCTTTGTTTCGATTGTTGAGAAAAGGGGAAAAGTTCCAATGGGATGACCAATGCCAAGCCGCTTTCGACAAAATAAAAGCCTACCTTCAAAATCCGCCTATCCTCTCACCGCCTACTCCTCATAAGCCCCTATTCCTTTACCTATCTGTCTCCGAAAATGCCATGGGTTGCATGCTAGCCCAAGAAGGAGAAGAAAGCCACTCCGAGAAAGCCATATACTACCTCAGCAAGAGGATGACTGGGTATGAGCTCAACTACCCTACCCTCGAAAAAACATGTTGGGACTTGGTTTGGTGCACTCGCCGACTGAGGCACTATATGCTGGCCTTCCCAGTTGTGCTCATATCCCGCATGGATCCTCTAAAATACCTCCTCGAAAAACCCGCCCTAACCGGTCGTATATCCCGTTGGTTACTTCTACTATCCGAATTCGATATCAAGTATGTTATAAGCAAATCGGTAAAAGGGAGAACCGTAGCTGAGCATCTCGCAGAGCATGCCGTTGACTCCGAAGAAAGTGGGGACTTTCCATTTCCGGACGAAAATATCATGGAAATCAAGGAAGAACAGTGGAAGTTGTACTTTGATGGAGCAGCCAACATGAAAGGATACGGAGTAGGAATGATTCTAGTGTCACCTATTGGGGACCACACTCCGTTGGCAGTCAAGCTCAATTATAACTCCACCAACAACACTGCTGAATACGAAGCATTCATTCTGGGGATGGAGGCAGCAATAGAGCAGAAAGTTCAGAAGTTGGATGTCTTCGTGGATTCAAACCTCATTATATCACAAGCTAGGGGAGAATGGAAAGTAAAAGAAGAAAGGTTGAAGCCCTATCATGATCATCTCGACCAACTCAACATCACATTCCTCTACTTGCCCAGGGAAGAGAACCAGCTAGCAGATTCATTGGCTACCTTAGCCTCCATGATCAAGATTCCTGTGGGAGTCAGGATGATGCCTTTGGTAATTGAGCAAAGGTACTAGCCTTCGTTCAACATAATCGCCACAATCGAAGAAGAAGAGAATGGAACACCATGGTATCAGGATGTCTGGGATTTCATAGAAAATGTGATGTACCCCCAAGAATCTACCGAGAAAGACAGAAGGGCAATTCAAAGATTCGTAGCATAATTCATCATTTGCGGTGGGAAATTGTTGAAGAAAGGGTACAACGGTCACAACCTGACTTGCTTGTTTGGAAAAAGCTCCAGAAGAATGATGGAGGAAATACACGAGGGGGGAATGCGGTTTGCACATGAACGGTCACATGCTGGCCAAGAAAATTATAAGGCAAGGGTACTACTAGACAACATTGGAGAAGATTGTTGCGAATACGTAAGAAGGTGTCACAAGTGCCAGATCCATGCAAACATGATGCATGTACCACCATCCCTTCTATACAGCATGACCTCACCTTGGCCATTCTCAACCTGGGGAATCGATATCATCGGTGAAGTCGTTCCAAAAGCCTCAAATGGAAATCGGTACATTCTGGTGGCTATAGACTACTTCACAAAATGGGTAGAAGCCGCATCCTACACCAAGTTGGGGGCCAAGGAAGTGGCCAAATTCATCAAGAGAAATCTCATCTGCCGTTATGGAGTCCCCCATGAGATTATTTTGGACAACAGGAGTCATTTCAAAGCGGAAGTCAGGGATCTGTTCGAGGAATACAAAATCACTTATTACAAGTCATCACCGTACAGACCACAAACTAATGGGGCAGTCGAAGCTGCAAATAAGAATGTCAAGGCTATACTGCAGAAATCAGCCAATACCTACAAAGACTGGCATGAAAAGCTACCGTTCGCACTTTGGGGGTACAGAACATCGATAAGGACGTCCACGGGAGCAACTCATTACTCGCTAGTATATGGAATGGAAGCAGTACTTTCAGTCGAGATAGAACTACCGTCCCTACGTGTGAAGGCAGATTGGTTGAGGGAAAGGTACGAAGAATTGGCTCAGATAGATGAAAAGCGCCTAGCGGCAGTCGACCACGTCCGAATCTATCAAAAGAGGATAGCCCGCGCTTTCAACAAAAGGGTTCATCCGAGGAAGATTGTCAAGGGTGACCTTGTCCTTAAGGAATTGCGAGCCCCGATCTTTGATCCACGAGGAAAGTTCAAGCCCAAATGGGTCGGCCCTTATATTGTCAAAACTATCATTTCCGGAGGAACAACCTACCTCATGGACCTTGATGGCGTTGAATTCAAATAACCAATCAACTTGGATCGCCTCAAAAAGTACTATGCTTGACCATTCCCTAACCGATTTCTTTCAGACTTTGGCCTGAACTACGCTCGACCTGATTCCCACTCGGGGATACGTAGGCAACCACATCGGTTTGAAAGCTCCACCCACAAAAATAGCCCAATTTCTTTTGAGCTTTGGCCCGAACTACGTTGGACCTGATCCCCGTTCGGGGGTACGTAGGCAGACTTTAAAAAAAAAAAAAAAAGGAAAGAAGGATGGCTCGCTAGGTTGAAAATCCGAAAGGACGCCTAGGCAAAAGTTAGAGTTAAATCCAAAGTGAGCAATAACAAAAGAGAGAAAAGAGCTCGCTGGGTCACCTAACTGGTGCCTAGGCAAAATTATGAGCATTTGAGAGAATAAAGTCGCGGTTCTTACCATAACCCAGGAAATCACCTTCCACACTAGGGGCAAACTTCGGCCACCCGCCTCGTTTGCCTAAACCTCTTCTAAACTAGGGGCAAACGTCAGTCATCTACCTCGTTTGCCTCACAATCATACATATCCCAAACTAGGGGCAAACTTCGGTCACCCGCCTCGTTTGCCTCTAATCGTCCTAGCATGCCCAAATAAGTACCAAAAGCAAACATCTAATCAAAATCATATTACAAGTGTTTTTAGAAAACCAAATACATAAAACAGGGTTCTCCAAGTAACCAAGGTTCACCGATAAACAAACTTCGAATATTACATAAGCAGGGATAAATGAAAATACAAAAAGTTCTTTCAGAAAGCAATCACGAATATCAAAGACACTTGGAGGAAAGAAGCAGAATCAGTCAAGACTAGTTTTATTTGGTGTCTTTTATTTCTTCAAAAGTCTCTAGAAATAGGCCCTTGCTCGACTGGCCCAGCCCCTGATGAAAGCAGCAATAGTAGTGGCTCTAACTCTGGAAGCAAAGACCCTCTCAGTAAATCCCCGGGGAACCTCTTGAACTTGCCCGTACTGTCTGGCTAATTGACGAGGATGATAGAAGGAGGTTTCTCTCAGACCCATCAACCACACTCTCTGGAAATCTCCGAGACTAGTGGTCATAGCATAAAGGCCCCAACGCCTCACGATCTAGCAAATGTCAGCCTCAGATAAAGCATCCATCATGCCCACCCAATCGGCAGAAGTATAATGAGGATGAAGCACAGCTCTGCAAAAATAAACTGGCGGCACATTACCTGCCCATAACTGGAGACGCTCGTAGAGCCAAGCCTGGAACACCAAAGGCGCCCCAGAAAGTAGAAGCGTTCCTTGATTGGAAGCGCGATCCAAACCGTTCAGGGTTTCAGCCAGAACCATGGCCATGGGATTCCTGCTAAGTTTCAGCCCAAGGCACACGTGCACCAAGTCAATAGAAGCGCTCGAGAACAGAAAGTACGAAGTCATGCACAATATCAGAGCGGCCCCGTGGGTAGCATCATATACGCTAGGATTCCCAGGACTAGCATACTGGGCAATGATGGAAGCAATGTCGAGAACCTCACCTTGAATTAGCCGGCGGGAAATAGTAATAGAACAATTCAGATATTCAGCCAAGCCTCGCGTAGGACTGAGGGTATCAGCAGAAGGGAGAATCAGGTCAGAATCAGAATCATAGCCAAGGATAGCACAGAACTCCTCAAACAGGGGGCATATCTCCAGGCCATTGAAATTGAAGACATGGTTCACCGAGTCCCAGTGGACAATAGCAGCACGCATGAACTCAGCATTCAAAGCCATCTGGCCGTAGCTAAAAAGGTTGATCCGTTCCACACCATCAGTCATGTTCAGCCAAGCTGTAAGTTGAGCGGGATCATACAAAGCCATATTTTTTGTCGCAGTTCTAGCAAAATTTAAAATTTTGGCAGCACCTCCCCGTTTCACGGACTATCCCACCTGTAAGGCAAACACACTATCGCAAGGCTGCTCATCGCAGTAACATCAACAATCACAGAATCACAAGTGCACAGATATGTATATCGTCACACAATTACCAAATAAAAGCAAGCACACAACTGCGCCTTCAAACCGGAAGCTATCCGGCCTAAAAGGCAAAACATCATAATACTCTGTCAAAGGTCACAAACCATCCCATACATCATCCTACACGTTGGCTTAAACACTGTCCGAATAGTCACATCACTAGTACAACCCAATCGAAAACATGAAATGGAGATAAAACAAAATCCCCGCTTAGGAGGCCTCAGTCCTCCTCTTCTTCATCCTCTGTCGGACTACCCGGAGTGTATGTCGGCGATGGCCTCCTCTTACCAACTCTGCACCTCGGTCCAGTCCTCGAAGAGCCAGCCCACCCCCACGCTACTGCACACACAAATAAAATGAAGGCAATCAGTAGGGAAATAATGAAAAGTACAAAAACAGAGTCGAGTCAGAAACTTACCAAGGACGCTATCTGATTGGTGGCAAACTACTACATACCATCCATCTGTCAAGGGCAAAATCAGGATTAGAACCTCATAAACTTAAGGAGCGCAAAATTAGAGACATACCCGATGGTCTCGCGAGAGAACCAAAGACCGTAAGCTAGCCGCCAAAGCGTGGCCCTCCTCAGTATAACTCCAGGGGACGTTGAGGACGCCTGCTGGCTGGGTAGGATATCCACATGTGACCCGTGGCACCTCCATAACCTGGGAGGAGACATTTGCACCCAAAATGTTAACGGTCCAATCCCAAGGAGGGATAGGATCGGAAACTGGGGGAACCTGTCTCCTGTACATCTTGCGTAGCTGTAGGCACAAAATAAGTTAGGAAAAAGATGAGTCAAAAACATAGGCAACGGATAGAGACAAAAACGTAAAAGAAAATCACCTCCAAGAGTGGGAAGTTGGGCATCAGAAAGCGGCCACGGTAAGTCTCATAGCCGGTCTCAGAGAGAAAGTGATCCCAAACATCGGTACCAGCGAAGGCCGCCAGCAAAGCATCACCAGAAAGGTCACTAGCATCCATCACAGGAGGATCATGAGGGACACGATACCTTGAACCGCCAACCACCTGCCGGGACACTCGCTCGCCGAGGAACCATTGCCTGCTCTCGGTACTCTCCATCAAAAGCCAGCAAGAGGAAAGAGGTTTGACCGTCTGTATCTCCTCTGGGGCAGCATAGGCGACGCGCTCCCAAGACGTCCAATCAACACTAGCAGTCGTCAACCCGGTCAAGAAGTTTTTGAGCAAAATAATCCGGTGAGCCCCGCTCTTTACCCCGACAACATCCCTCCGCCATCTTAAGCCTCGTGGGAACAGAGGCACAGGAGCCATGGCGTCCTCGTCTTCACCTGATTCATCCGCAGGGGAAGGAGCTAACATCTTCAGGTACTCAAAGCTCCAAAGCTACACAGATAAAGGAGAAAATCAGAAAGAGTACAGAAATCGAAAAACCAAAAGATAAAAGAAGATACAGTACATACCTCCCAAGCTCGCCAAAATCCCCCTGTCGATTTAACATCGCCCCGGGAAACCTCACCCATGTGCTTGTAAAGGTGGGCCAAAGCAACACCGCCCCATTCATAAGAAGGGATCTCGCCAATAGTCGCCAGGCAAGAAAGAAGCCTCATGCTCACCCGGTCATTCCGTGTCGCGAAGATCAAACAACCAAGGACATACAGAAGATACACCCTCAAAAGCTGAGAATTATTCAGGTTGTGATTCCCTCTGCCGTAGGCCCGGTAAAGCTAGCCATAAGAAAACTAGTGCCTCTCCAGATTAGGGGGAACAGCCCCAATCAACATCTCGACAGCCTCAAGGTCAATCTCATAGAAGTAGTCCAGAATCAGGCATTTTCCGCCAACCCTCAAGCCGGTAATCATAGAGAAGTCAAAGGGCGTCATGGTCATCTCACCAAACGGCAGGTGGAAAGTATTGGTGGTGTCCCACCATCTCTCAGCCAGAGCATAAAAATGTGCCAGATCATTGCTGCTTTTTGAAACTAGACGGACAAAGCCGCTAAACCCGGCATTGTCTACCATCCTCTTAACGATAGGCGAGAGTTGAGTATACCACAGAAAAGCATGAGCGAGGCTACCGTGGCCCTTCAATGTCACTTCTAGCACCTGCACACAACAAAGACAACAACAATGATGCACAAAATCACTATTCACGACCCGAGGTCCAAATTCACAAAATCAACATTTGAGCACAAATCGGACTTCTAACGATCTCTAGGTGCACACTACGGCTCACAAAACTAGCATAATACATGAAAATAGTCCTAAAATGTTGAAAGTTTCACATACCAATCTCGCTAGAGCCGCGACCGAAAGATGATGTTGGGGGTCCTGTAGAATCAAGTCTGGGGTTTTCATCTCGGCTTTCATTCGTTCCTTGGCCTTCTTGGACGGTCTCCTCGAGCTCGAAGCCATGGATCTACAAACAAAATGGAAGTCAAAGTTAAACTTTCTTCTTGAAAATTTGAGCAAACCAAAACACCAATCAAAATTCCAACCACGAGGAAAGATTACTCACCTGAACGCGCACAAGCTGCGTTTTGACGGATTTTGGCTCCGAAAACACCCCAAAATGGCCAAGAATGAGCTTGGAAAGCTAAAAAAATTGAGTTATACACAAATGGAGTCCGGCCACCCAGTGCCGCCGTGGCACTAGCCAACTGCCGCCGCGGCAGTGGCTCAGTGCCGTCGTGGCACTGTTACCCGCGGGTCCCACTTCGCTCCGTTTTGCTCCGTTTTGCCCTATTTTGACCCGTTTTGGCCTTTTTCAGCCCATTTCTGGCCCCGATTAGCCCCGATGGCCCATTTCGGTCAAGATTTATGGGATTTTACCCCCAACAGTCCAAAAGTTGTTAGGGCTACCTCCAGTAGGTAGAAATTGAGAAAAATCGACTCCCGAAGATCCGAATCTGCTGCTTCGGGACGATCATCACAAATTTTGATCAAGCACGAGAGTTTTGATAACGAATCCTGGATTTTGGTCGATGCACCAAAGAAAGAGAAAAGAGATTCTCCGAGAACCCTACATCATTCCCCGAGAACAGAAACCGAAAGATACCAGCTCCCGAAGGCCTCGATCGGCCCTCTTGGATTGAGCGCCAAAAGATTTGATCAACCGTGAGAGATTTAGAGATGGGTCCTGGTTCCCAATCAAGAGAAAAGAGATTCTCCGAGAACCCTACATCATCCCCCGAGGACAGAAACAGAAAGATACCAGCTCCCGGAGGCCTCGATCGACCCTCTTGGATTGAGCGTCGAAAGATTTGATCAACCGTGAGAGATTCAGAGATGGGTCCTGGTTCCCGATCAAGAGAAAAGAGATTCTCCGAGAACCCTACATCATCCCCTGAGGACAGAAACTGAAAGATACCAGCTCCCGGAGGCCCTGACCGGCCCTCTTGGATTGAGCGCCGAAAGATTTGATCAACCGTGAGAGATTCAGAGATGGGTCCTGGTTCTCGATCAAGAAAAGAGAGATTCTCTGAGAACCCTACATCATCCCCTGAGGACAGAAACGAAAAGATACTAGCTCCCGGAGGTCCCAACCGACCCTCTTGGATTGAGCGCCGAAAGATTTGATCAACCGTGAGAGATTCAGAGATGGGTCCTGGTTCCCAATCAAGAAAGGAGAGATTCTCCGAGAACCCTACATCATCCCCTGAGGACAGAAATGGAAAGATACCAGCTCCCAGAGGCCCCGACCGGCCCTCTTGGATTGAGCGCCGAAAGATTTGATCAACCATGAGAGATTCAGAGATGGGTCCTGGTTCCCGATCAAGAGAAAAGAGATTCCCCGAGAACCCTATATCATCCCCTGAGGACAGAAACGGAAAGATACCAGCTCCCGGAGGCCCCGATCAGCCCTCTTGGATTGAGCGCCGAAAGATTTGATCAACCGTGAGAGATTCAGAGATGGGTCCTGGTTCCCGATCAAGAAAAGAGAGATTCTCCGAGAACCCCACATCATCCCCCAAGGACAGATACGGAAAGATACTAGCTCCCACTACCCTCAACAGAAAGTAACAAAAGAGGAACCGACTCCCAAAAATCGGCCGTCAAGAACAATCAGAACATCGCCCGCATCCAGATCACCTGATCATCAAGAGTTTTTCTCATCTGTCCATTTTCATAGCTTTATCACAAGATCTCTCGGTCACCTTTGGCTGTCGTCTTCTAAAAAAAAGCTCATCTGATCTATCTCACTCATTTATAAAGCACACTTCCCAAGTTCCAGAAGTTTTCCCCTAGACCCAGAGTCTTCTAAACCTTGATGTCCTCATCCGAGTCATCCATATCACAGTTACCAGCACAACACCTGCCCACTCAGAGTGGCACACCCCACAGCACCTGCTCATACTAGGGTCGTAATATTAGACACAATAGGACTCATGACATAATTCATATAACATCCATGCATTGCATATCATCCTCATAGCATACCATATGTCTGTCTCGTTGTGCATGAGTGATTTATTCCTTTGTGCCCTGAACTACGTCCTGGTCTGATTCCCCTTAGGATACGTAGGCAGCTCACGAAGAGCACGACCAGCACTAGGCCTCAACATCATTGCATCTTTTGCAATGCTTTTTTATCCTAAATCTATAGCCTCCAAAAAAGTCCTGTCTCTTTAAAGCTTTGGCACTCGCTTGCGACATGCGTTGCCTCGCAAGTTCATGCCAAAGAGGGGAAAACTGTAGACACCCCATTTTATTGGCTATCAGATTTAGGAGACCCATAGCTTGGTGGTTCACAATGATCGAAAAGACTCAAGAGGAATCCTGGAAGTTGGTTCTATTTCTCAAAATGTTCAGAATGACCAAAATGCCCCTGAAAGCCCAAAAGCTCCCAGATTTGGACCAAAAGTTTTGAAAACATGCTACGTCACAATAAAAGTGATAAAATGAGTTTTTAAGTAAAGTCGGATGAAATCGTCAGCTCCTAGAGACCCCCGGGAGACCCGGAGGTTCCCGGAAATTCCCCGTTGACCAGTTTGACCAAGGTTTGACCAAGTTTGACCGAAATCGTCCAAATTCTCCGGGATCATTCTAGATCACGTGGAAAGTATTAAAATGAGTTTTAAAATAAAATCGAGCGAAAACGTCAGCTCCTGGGAGCACCCAGAGGTTTCCAGGATTTCTCGGGAATCCCGGGTTTGACTAGTTTGACCAAAATTTGACTTTAGAACCGGAGCACCGTAACAATTTTTAAACATTTTTCATGGATACTAGAGTTCAATAGCTTTCCAATGGTATATCGCACATAATTTTTGGATTTAAAACGAGTTTATTGTAAATTTCCGAAGGCGAAAAAGGCGATCAAATCGGCTTTTATCGCAAATACCGCAAAACTTTTCAAAACGACCTATCCCCGGATTATTTTTTATGAAAAAAAGACTCTATTAACTTTCCAACGGTATATTATAACCTCAATTTGGAGTTCGTATGCATTTTTTGTGAATTTCGGACAAAATAGGGCCTTTTCGCGAATACCGGAACCTCTGGGGGCCTAAACAGGATTATCCAGACGATTGAGGAGCAGTGTCGCCGCGACACTGGCCCACTGCCGCCGCGGAACAGGCGCAGTGCCGCCGCGACACTCTCATCCAGAACAGTATGTTTTTGCAAATATTTTTGGGGTTCTATTTTGATTAATTAAAAACCAAAACGACGTAGTTCTATGTTTTCAGATGTTTGGAGCCAATGGGAACACTTCTAAAACCCCAAAACCACCCCAAATTGGCCTATATAAACCCCCCTTGACTTCTCATTTAGGGGGTGTCAAATGTAAGCTTTGAAAAGTTTTGGGAGAGAAAGTTGTAGAGATAAGGTTAGAATAGAGAGAAAAGAAGCTTTCTTCTTTGATTTTCAAAACAAAAGTGAGTTCTAAACTTTGTTTTTACTTCATTACTCCTATTTATTTCAATATTCAATACACCCAACCACCATTTTAGTGAGCATTTAAGAGAGAGGAAGCTTCTTCCATGTCCAATGTCATCACATATGAGTGAAACACCAAACTACAAGTTCAATACATCATGAATATCATCTATTGATTGCTATCTACTTGCTTGTTTATACAATGTTCATCTCTTCTTACCTCATTTCGTTTTTATTTTCTTTCTTTATTTACTTACTAGTTCATCATCATCTAGACGATGACATAAAGTTTGAGGTGAGTGAATCCTTATGGATAGTAGCTCTTAACCTCAAAAACATGTTTGATAGATGATGATCATAACTTCAATACTGTAACACCCGCTCCCGCGATTAATTGTTAATCATGATTTAGGCATGCATTAGCATAATTAATTGGTGTTTATTAACACATGTTTAAGTGAGTTTTAACTCACTAGTTGACTGGGGGTGTCCAAATTGGGAACCCAATGTTGGCCAATGGGGCAATCCCAAATTGGGATATGAGTTGATAAAGTTCCATTGTGATGGGACAAAGATGGTGGAATCACCCTTATGTGCTTAAATGTTTATTAAGGCATATGTGAGATATTTATATGTTGTTTAGAATATATTGTTTATTATTAGAGACCATTTGTGTGGTCATTTGGGAATTCCTTGGTGAGGACGAAATGAGCACGTTACATAATTAGTAGGCTAATTAGCAACTTCATAAAATTATGTGGGACCCCTTATGGGACCCATGTGAAACATAGACAAATACCTACTTAAGTTTGGAGGACTAAATAGTTAGTCATAAAACTAGTTAGGGGTGAAATTGCAAATAACCAGAAAATTGGTGGGTTTTATAATAAAAAGATAAAACCATATATGAGCTGGGAATTAAGAGGAGATCCATATCTCTTCTTCTTCAAATTTCAGTCGGTTAGAGAGGAAAGTAGACGAGGGTTTCGTCGGAACTTCTCGGCAATGATTGACGGCGCGTCCGACACCCAATTTCAATTCCGAGACTGGATTTGGACTCGTAGAGGCAAGTTCTACGTTTTGGTACTGATTTTATTGAGTATAATCGTCGTAATTTTTGAGACCCAATTTGGAGCGGTAATCCGTAGTTGGTCGAATTCATGTAGGATTTTAACCGGAGTAGATTTGGGCTTCAATTTCATAATTAGGAACGAATTGCTAGGAGGTGAGTGGTTTCAATCTTGTTTTTTGGATGAGAATCATGGTTATGTTCTTTGAATGTTGATAACATGCCTATTTAGCTTAATTACATATGCTTAGCTATGATTTTGTGAAAAGCACGGTGATATGTTTATGTGAGCATGTTTAGTTGCCTATTTGGGTCAAAGGAAAGCTCGTATGAATCCGCCATGAGATTGTTCCGTGGTGACAACCACTTGTTACCGACAATGGCATTAGACCGCACGTGGGTGGCGTGGGTCATTGGCTTGTGCCGTGGACTATTGGGGGAGTCGCGGACTTGCGGGTAGTGGATGAGGAAATACTTGCTTATCCGAAGATCAATTTATTTGTTGATGATGAGAGCTGATATTAGCTCGATAAGGAGTAAAAACTGACTGGATTTAACCCCATTTCCCTAGTGTTACCTGCACTTGTGTTTTAATTCATTTCTTTACACAATGATGTATTTTTCGTGGTATGTTGTTGTGTTTAGCTCTTTGAATGCAGGTTCTGAAGTTAAAATGAATAACAAGTTGAAAGGAATAACTCAAGAAACAAATTGATGAAGTCTTGATACCAATCGATTGACATAATATCAATCGATTGACATGTTTTCTTTACCAATCGATTGAACTCTTTATCAATCGATTGACATATTAATCAATCGATTGACATCTTTGTCAATCGATTAAATTAAACTGGAAACAGTCTGTTTTAATGGCGCAAGATTCCAGCAATCAAGACGACGACCAGCCGTTATGGAATGAACCTGGACACCTTTAGCTCGTGATTTCAACATTATATATAGAGGAGAGTGAAGAGGGGAAGGGGTTAGCTCATTTTGTATTTGTTTTGTAGGATTTTCCATGTTTTTCTAAGATTAAAAACAAAGCTCAAGTTGGAGATTTATTTTGTATTTCCGAATCCAGTTGGAAGTTCAGGTCAATTTACATTCTTGTTATGCTGCTTTTGTAGTTGTGAGATACTTTGGTTTGATTTGAATTTGATTTTTGTAAGTTCTTGTTTTTAAAGTTTAATCCATGCTTATTGGTTATAATTTCCTTCAAAATACTTCTGTTTATATTAGATTAAACATGTTTGAGTAGACTCTGGTTGGGAATAATGTGAAGAAACATTGTTCCCAGCCCTCTACCATGATTTTGTGAAAGAGTCAATGTCAATCGATTGAATACAGAATTCAATCGATTGACATTGATTCCAAGTCAATCGATTGATATACTTGTCAATCGATTGAAAGTCATTTCTTATCAATCGATTGACATACTGTCAATCGATTGACATACTGTCAATCGATTGGTATGTTTATGACTTGGGTTTACTCCTTTTTGTATTCCAGTAACTTTTGTTTCAGAAACTAAGTCCAATTCGATCTTTCTAGTTCAAATTGTAATCTGATTTTGAAATAAGAGTTCTTTTGATTAATTAACTCAGTGAACACTCATAACAAACACATTAAATATTTCATACTCAATTTGTTAGTTATTGTTCATGGCTTTAATTAAATTTTTTTTATTTCAGTCCTTCATAAATAAGTTAGGTAAACAAACCACTAAGTATGCAAGATTTACATACTTAGTGTCTAGAATGCTTAACTTAATCATTTTTCAAAATAAGGAATACTCTAAGGACAAAACCCCAGCTGTTCGTTTTTGTTAAATCATGGTAGTGGCTGGTACTTTGTGGACTCACATATTCCCAACTCTTTTTCATATTTAATTTCATATCACAGTTTTAAATTCTATCTAGTTAAGTTATTGATTCACTTTATCTTGTTTCTTTTATTTAATCTATAGAACTGTTAGCAACCCCCACCTCAAAGAAATCACCTTTTATTTCATTTTAGGATTCAATTTAGAGTTTTCTGCCTTTATCTTCCGTCCTTTGGGATTCGACCCGGTCTTACCGATTTTAACGCGACGCGACCGTCTACACTTGGACGTACTCTTCTGAGAACACATTTCAAGTCGTGTCAGTTGAGTTGAATATAAACATGATATGTCATTCGTGTGCTTGATTGATATCTCTCACTAAGCATATAGCTTATATATTGTAGTGGTTATTGAATAACCATTGTAGGTGAGCATGACGGCGAGAATCCGGGGAGATGAGCTTGGGGTTCGTGGAGTCGAGGAAGCTTGTAAATGTTGTAGTTTCATGTATATAGTTGTTTTTGAGTTAAACTTATAGTTTTGGTGCAAAACTTGTGGTTTGTAATAGTTAACTTGAGTTTATGTTAAAACTTGGAGAGATATGTTAGTTTTGGTTTAATCGCTCCAAGACTTGTGTAAATTTGGTAATTGAAGCTTAGAATGTTTTTGGTATCTTCCATGCCTTGATAATGTAGTTTTGGGCATGTTTGAATGAAAATTTGGTTTAAAAATATGTTTTGGTTGATCATGATAGCATTGGGAGTATTTGGGAGAGATTTGGGAGAGATTTGGGGAGTTTGTGGGAGAGATTGTAGTTCATATCTTGTTTATTGTATATGAACATGTTAGAGTCCCTTGGGAATGTTTAGAAATGATTTTGAAATATTTTTGTAAGTTTCCAAGAGGTTTGGTTTGATGTTGGTGATGTTTGGGCATGTTTAGCAGAGTTTTTGACAGTAAAAATGACTTATGAAGAGCCCGGATCAATTCGGGTTAAAGAAGGGATCGATCCGGCCTTTTTCGGGGGCATTCTGATAGCAAAATCTCCAAATGGATCGATCCGGCTTTTGGAGCGAATCGATCCGCTCACAATTTTGGCTGCACTGTTGACCTTTACGAAAACGGACATAACTCTCTCTAGAAAACTCGGATTTGCGCACCGTTTTTGCGTTGGAACCGGGACTCAAAAACCTATCTTTTGGTATAAAATTTGCTATACCTTATTAATGACCATTTTGCCCTTGGACTTGTTTTGTCTAACTCAAAGGTTGATTTGAGCGTGTTTTTCCTCCTTTTCACTTGTAACTTGATGTTTGAAGGCCTTGGTGGCGTGCCACGTGTCTTGGGTTCACATGTGTGGATCCGGGGCGTGACATTTAGTGGTATTAGAGCAATAAGCTTAGAAACTTTGGGACGAGAGACGGCGACTTGAGCATAACGTGTAGATATTGAGCACGTAGATGCATTACATGTATGCATATGATTATTGTTGCTATATTATGATTGCTTAATCATTTATATCATATGAAATATAGCATAGCATGCCTAGTATTTATGCATAATTGACTGGCAGGCAAGAATTTGGGGAAATGGACCAAAACCGAGAACTTGATGCAAGAATGGATCGTTTAGTGGACTTGGTAACTAATTTTGTGGGTGTCGTAGGTGATCGAGTGCCACTAGTAAATGAAAGGTATGCGAATCCAAATCCTGAACCAAGGGTGGACCGGGTTACGATTGAGCAATTCTATAAGAGGAAACCGACTACGTTTGATGGGGGTCCGGATCCGATGACAGCTATTTATTGGGTATCGGATATGGAACGAATATTTCGTGCTATCGAATGTACCGAGGAACAAAAGATTACGTTTTCCACTGATACTCTAAAAGAAGGTGCCCAGAATTGGTGGGTAAATTTACTTGAGCAAGGTAGGCCGACCACTTGGGATAAGTTTGTGGAAGAATTCTATAAACGATATTTCCCTCGAGCAGCTAAAGCACAGAAGCGTCGGGAATTCATGAATCTCCAACAAGGAGATATGACGGTGAACGAATACATCTCCAAGTATAGTGAATTGCTTCGATTTGCAAAGGATACGGTGATAACCGAGGAAGACAAAGCTCGAAAGTTTGAAGAAGGGTTGAGGGATAACATCCAATGCAGGGTGGATACTCATGAATTTGGAACTGTGGCTCAAGTCCAGAATGTAGCTCTCATAGCCGAACGAGATATTAACAAATATAAGCAAGGGCAACAAGGAAAGCGACAAGGTGAAGATAAAGGGAAGGGGCAAGGCTTCTTCAAGAAACCATTTTCAAGAGGGCCTGGGTCAGGTTCAGGTAGTCAAAGTGGATGTTCATTTTCTGAGGGGGCTCGACCGTTGTGTCCTACGTGTAATCGACGACATGGGGGAGTTTGTTACTTGCTCAGCACGTGCAACATTTGTAAGCAAGTGGGGCATATATCCAAGAATTGTCCGCAAGCTAGATCACGACCACTGAGCTTTGTGAGCTCAATTCTGGATATGAGGGGTAAATGCTTTGATTGTGGGCAGCCGGGACATTTTTCCAAGGATTGTCCAAAGAAGCGACAACAAGGGGCAAGTTCTATGGCATCCAGCGGGGCAAGATCAGGACCACCCGGTGATAAAGGAAAAGGTGTGGAACAGAGGCAAGCGAAATCTTTTCAACTTGCACCGGGAAATGTGTCAGCTACCGACTCCGTGGTGTCAGGTATACTTCATATCTATTCACATCCAGCACGAATTTTGATAGATTCAGGGTCAACACACTCATTTGTTTCACATGAATTTGTCAAACATTTGGATAGCATGTCGGAATCCTTAGGGTATGATTTATTTGTATCATTACCCCTAAGTAAACCATTGGTGACCTCTTCAGTGTTCAAAGCATGTAAAATCAGAGTAGGTGATAAAGTATTGACTGTTGATTTGATTCCATTAACCATCAACTACTTTGACGTAATCTTGGACATGGATTGGTTGTCTATAAATCAGGCTACAATTGATTGTGAACAGAAAAGGGTTAATTTCCAATTACCAGGACAAAAAGAGTTTACCTTCCAAGGGGTTGGTATAGTAGCGCCACCATATATGATATCAGTAATTCAGGCTGGAAAGTTGTTGAAAAAGGGTTGTCAAGGATTCCTATGTAGTGTAATTGATACACGTGTCACGGGGACTCGGGTTGAGGATATTTTGATAGTACGGGAGTTTCCAGATGTATTTCCTGAGGATTTACCAGACGTGCTGATCTAGCGGGAGATTGAGTTTACTATTGAAGTAGTACCTGGATCACAACCAGTATCGAAGACATCGTACAGAATGGCACCCGTGGAACTGAAAGAGCTAAAGAACCAGTTACAAGAGTTGCTTGACAAGGGATTCATTCGACCTAGTGTTTCACCATGGGGAGCACCAGTTTTATTTGTCAAGAAGAAAAACAGAACCATGCGTATGTGTATTGATTATCGGGAGCTGAACAAGTTGACCATTAAAAACAAGTATCCATTACCGAGGATTGATGATTTGTTCGATCAGCTTCAAGGAGCACAAGTTGTCTCAAAGATCGATTTGAGATCGGGCTACCATCAACTGAAAGTTAAGGAAGAGGATGTGGAAAAGACGGCGTTCAGGACTCGATACAGACATTATGAGTTTATGGTCATGCCATTTGGAGTTACCAATGCGCCCGCAGCTTTTATGGATTTGATGAACTGGGTATTCAAGGAATACTTAGATGAATTTGTAATTGTCTTCATTGATGATATTTTAGTCTATTCTAAAAGTGTTGAGGATCACGAGAAGCATTTACGATTGGTGTTGCAACGGCTTCGCGAGAAGAAATTATTTGGTAAATTAAAGAAATGTGAGTTTTAGCTTATGGAGATAGCATTTTTGGGACATGTGATTTCTAAAGAAGGTGTTTCAGTGGACCCGCAGAAAATTGAAACAATAGCCAATTGGAACCCACCGAAAAATGTGTCAGAAGTTCGAAGTTTCTTGGGTTTGGCCGGGTATTACCGAAGATTTGTAGAAAACTTCTCAAGAATTGCGATGCCTATGACTCAGCTAATGAGAAAAGATGTTCCTTTTGTTTGGAGTTCTGAATGTGAGGAAAGTTTCAAGGAATTGAAGACTAGATACTGACTATTCCGTCGGGGACTGAGGGATTTGTTGTATTCAGCGATGCTTCGCATCAAGGTTTAGGATGTGTTCTAATGCAGAATGGCAAAGTAATTGCATATGCTTCATGGCAACTGAGACCACACGAAACCAATTACCCAACACATGACTTAGAATTGGCAGCGGTGATCTTTGCCTTGAAGATTTGGAGACATTATCTATACGGGGAACGATGTAAAATTTACACAGAACACAAGAGCTTGAAGTATATATTCACTCAGAGAGACTTAAATATGAGACAGAGACGGTGGTTGGAGTTGATGAAAGATTACGATTTGTCGATTCAATATCACCCGGGAAAGGCCAACGTGGTGGCCGATGCATTGAGTCGAAAGGCAACCGGTAACTTAGCTTATGTTGTGACTTCTCAAGATAAGCTGATTCGTGAAATGGAGCAATTGAAACTTGAAGTAATTTCAAGAACTGAGGGAACTTTGATGGCGACTATTATAGCACAACCAACACTTGTGGATGAGATTAGAATGAAACAGCTTCAAGACCTAAACTTGAGGAAGATTTGTGACGGAATACCTGAGGGTAAACAATCGGATTTTACTTATATGGATTGTGTATTGAAATATAGAAATCGAATTTGTGTACCCGACGTTAATGGGATTAAAGAGACGATTCTAGAAGAGGCGCACAACACCAAATATTCCATTCATCCGGGAAGTACTAAAATGTATCGTGATCTACGAGAGAACTATTGGTGGTTTGGAATGAAGCGAGAAATAGCCGAATACGTGGCAAAGTGTTTGGTGTGTCAACGGGTAAAAGCGGAACATCAAAGATCAGCGGGATTATTACAACCATTGCCAGTACCGGAATGGAAATGGGAAAACATCACGATGGATTTTGTAGCAGGTTTACCAAAATCTAGAAGATCAAATAATAGTATTTGGGTAATCGTTGACCGATTAACCAAGTCTGTGCATTTTCTACCCATTAAGACTAATGATCCGATGAAGTTAGCAGAGTTATATGTTCAGGAAATTGTAAGGCTTCATGGAGTTCCAGTGTCTATTATCTCGGATAGGGATAGTAGATTACATCAAGATTTTGGAAGGGTTTACAAGAAGCTATGGGCACAAAGTTGAATTTTAGCACAGCTTTCCATCCGCAGACTGACGGACAATCAGAACGGGTAATTCAGATATTGGAAGATATGCTTAGATTATGTGTTCTTGATTTCAAAGGTGATTGGGAACAACACTTGTCATTGGTTGAATTTACTTATAATAATAGTTTTCAATCCAGTATTGGGATGGCACCTTTTGAGGCTTTATATGGGCGTAGATGTCGTTCGCCGATTTGTTGGGCTGAGGTAGGAGAACAAAAACTATTGGGACCTGAGATAGTTCAGCAGACCACCGAGAAAGTTAAGGTGATACAGCAACGATTGCAAACAGCTCAAAGTCGTTACAAGAGTTACGCAGATTTGAAAAGGAGACTAATAGAGTTTGAAGTGGGTGATTGCGTGTTTCTAAAGGTGTCACCGACCAAAGGGATTGTGAGGTTTGGAAAATGTGGAAAACTGAATCCGAGGTACGTTGGACCATTTGAGATTATTGGAAGAGTTGGACCAGTAGCATATCGGTTAGAGCTACCACAAGAAATGGAGAATGTGCATAATGTATTCCACGTATCAATGTTGCGATGTTGTGTGTCAGATTCACGTCATGTCATTATGCCAGAACCGTTATAAATTAGGGAAGACTTGACTTACATAGAACATCCAATGACAATTCTCGATGCAAAAGTTCAAGTTCTGAGGACCAAGACTATTCCATTGGTTATGGTTTTGTGGCGGAATCACTCTGTTGAAGAGGCTACATGGGAACGGGAGGATGAGATGCGTGAGAAGTACCCATTCCTATTCGAATCTTGAGGTACTTTAAGTTTGGAGACAAACTTCTTTTGAGGAGGGGAGAGATGTAACACTCGCTCCCGCGATTAATTGTTAATCATGATTTAGGAATGAATTAGCATAATTAATTGGTGTTTATTAACACATGTTTAAGTGAGTTTTAACTCACTAGTTGATTGTGGGTGTCCAAATTGGGAACCCAATGTTGGCCAATGGGGCAGTCCCAAATTGGGACATGAGTTGAGAAAGTTCCATTGTGATGGGACAAAAAACTACAACGCCTACAAGATCGCTGCGATTTACAGGAACAAGCCGTTGATTGTCTTTCGCCGCCTTCTCCAAATCGGCAATACGCTTGGTAAATGGTTCGCTCTACGTTACATCGATAGCGTCGCAGAGCGATCAGAACAGATGTTCAAGGTTAAAGGCTTGTTTGGATTTGCATTTTACTTCAATTGTTTGTTTTGTAATCAAAGTTAGATAAACCACACACATTCAATTATATATACACACACATACACCGGTATGTTGCATAGTAGAGCTTAGGTTTACCAAACTAAGCTTACTGACTACTTTTGATCACATCTAACATAATTTTTAAATTTTGGATTTACACTTCACTTCAATTGCTTCTCATGTAATTAACTTATAAACCACACATTGATATATGTATACACACACACACACGTGTGTGTGTTTGTGGGAATGTATGTATGGATGTGAACTTCTTGTCCTGTTGCTTGATTGCAGGTTAGAGCTAAGGAGCTGCGGAAGATATTGGTACAACTTGGACCAGTATGTATTGATTCATCTTTGGCATTTAGGATCCTATTAGGTAGTCCATAGAAGTGGATTATTGGATTTTGAAAGTGTGGTTGAAAGGGAATTTTGGTGGAGTGCTACTGGCAACAATAGTACTTAACGGGAATAGGGCTATTCCCTCTGGCTTATGCAGTTGTTGAAAGTGAAGGAAAAGATAGTTGGTCATTCTTTCTACAACATTTACACACTACTGTTGTTGTGGATCACTCGAGGCCTATCACTTTCATGTTTGACCAAAAGGTAAGTAATGGAGTCACTCAAGGCCTATACTTTTATTTGCTTAATTTCTATTCCACTTATTTTAATGTTGTTTATCATTGTAGGGTCTCAATATTGCAATTGCAAAAATTTTCCCAAATGCCAAACATCGTCGTTGTTGCCAACATTTGTTTGCCAACTTCAAAGGTAAGTTTGTTGGATTGATGTTGAAGAAGTACTTTTGGAAAGCTGGTAGGGCATACAATGAATTAAATTTCAAAGAAGCAACATAGAACTTGAATGGAATTTCACATAAACCTGACACTTGGTTGATGAAAAATCCAGTGACAACATGGTCTTGGCATGCATTTGAGGATAGTCTAGAATGACCATATTACAAATAATATAGTAAAGTCATTCAACAGATGGCTTGACGAGCTTAGGTTGAAACCAATTCTTTTGCTAGAAGAGGGTATTAGGACAAAGTTAATGGGAAAGTTGCAAGTGAGGTACCAAAAGGGACTTAAGTTGGAAAGTCGAATCACAAAAAGAATACGAAAGAAGTTGAACAAAATGGTAAAAGAATCAAGGGGTTGCAAAGTTATTTTTGCAGGGGAGGAAGAATATGAGATAACTGATGGGCTTAGGAAAAGATTTGTTGTTGATCTGAGGATAAAATAATGTGTATGTAGAGCATGGCAAGTGTCTGGGCTTCCTTGTGAGCATGCAGCTGCTGCAATAAGTTACAAGAGGTTTGACATTGAGGACTTTTGTGATCCTTATTTCTCGAAGGACATGTATCTAAAGGCTTATCAAGGGATGATCCATCCTATGTTGGATCAAAGGATGTGGGTTCCTGATAACACTATCCTATACAACCACCAAAACGTAGAAGGTTGCCAGGAAGGCCTAGAAGAACTAGGCAAAGGGAGCATGCTGAACCAGCAAGAGAGAGTCAAGGGACTAAAAGATTCTTGACAGTAAGGTGTGCAATCTGTTGTCATTTTGGGCATAACAAAAAGACCTACCAGAGAGCCCCTGTTGGAGGCAACAACAATGTAATCTCCATTATATTTTAGAGCTTCTTGGTACATGTTATTAGTTCATTACATTTTAATCGAATATTTTGCATTTAATTTACAGGGACATGGACAACAAGGATCACAAAGGAAGGAAGTTGAGGCAAACAACCAGCAAAGCTCTGAAGTGTCTGGCTTCACTGTTAGTAATGATGTAATAGCTGGAATTAGAGTCCGCGGAACTAGGGCCTGAGGAATTGACAACAGAAGAGGATCTACATCTGCAGGGAGTACTCAGTCAAACGAGGGTCCAACTACAACAAGTAGCACTCAACTGATATTGAATGAAGGTATCGTGCAGGGACCACACATAGTTAAGTGGTTTGGATCTGCTCAAGGGACACCTAACTAAGATTGCATGCTTTGCCTCTCTTTTTTGGGGTTGAAAAAACATGTTAACGTTGTTTGATGGCTATGTCATGTTTAACTTTGATATTTTGGCTATGTTTATGTGGCTGCTGTTTGGCAATGCTTTTTTGGATCCATTGTGATCAAAGCTTGGATATTTTGGCTATGTATATAGTATATGTTTGGTACTGTTTTTTTTGGATCCGTTGTGATCAAACCTTGAATATTTTGGCTATGTATATATTATATGTTTGGCAATGTTTCTTTGGATCCGTTGTGATCACACCATGGGTATTTTGGCTATGTTTATGGTTGCTGGATGGCTTCTATTTTTTTTTGGAACTTATTTGTGTGCTATTGCCTCTGTTTGGCTATGTTCTATGATTGTTGGCTATGTGTTTGTGCATATTGGTCATATTGGCTATCTTTGAAATTGTCTTTGGCTCTCTTTAACTTTGTTTTGGCTCTGTTTATGCAAATTGTGTTTTGGCTCAACATTTTTCCACTTCAAAATGCCCATTTCAACAACTTTCCACTACAAAATACCCATTACATAATACCCATTTCAACATTTTTCCATTACAAAAAAACCCATTACATAACTGATACCACCCAGTTCAAAAACACGAATCTTCATTTCAAAACATGAAACATCCCATTACAAACCTACCTATTCAACCCATATACCTAACCTACAAAACAACGTCACTTTAGTAACACAAAACCCAATGCAATTACAACTGCACAACATGACATCACAATGCTTGCACCTATAAGCAAATTCATCATCTCCACCTTGGTTTTGAGTTGATGTATGTCATCTACGACTTGTCTCCCAATATGAATCATAGGTGCTTGCTGGGCCTCGGCATTGCGATTGTTCGTTGCTTGGATTATCATCAATGTTGAAGAGATTACAGAGGATTGTAGCTTACACCAATTGAAGAATTTGCATGTTCCGTTGGGACAGACGAAATACAATTTCACTTTATTATTTTATTCATTTGACTCTGTAATTTTTACCGTGCATCTCTGTTCACAATTGCAAACCTTGTTTCTATACCTCTACTCTCCCAAATCTCCCAAATTCGTACCATCATTGCTTGAAAATTGCGCATCCATATCCACAGCTACATAAACCAAAAATCAGCAAAACACTCATACAATATAGACAAAGAGAAGTATATAATAGAGACAGAGATGAAGGGAGGGAGAGGAGATATATACATACACACACACACACATAGAGAGAGATAGAGAGAGAGCTTTGCCGTTCGTTGAGTGAGGATGAGTGATGCTTTCAGGCTTCAACTTGGCTGGTTGTGAGAGAGAGAGAGAACAAAATATCACCCTAATTTATATACATATATAGATACATCCATGTATGATATAAATTGTTTATATTGGACTGTTTTGGCAACTTGGTGAGGGTATTTTGGGAAGAACAACCCCATTAGTTGTTGACATAAGCAGGCAGAGTGAATAGTCTTAACAATTTGTTAACGGGGGGAGAATTGTTACCTAATCCCTAACCTCAGGGGAGGTTATAGTAATTCCTAAAACCCCAGGGGAGGTTCGTGTAATTACCCCTAAACTCATGGGAGGTAAGAGTAATTATTCCTAACAAATTTGAAACTTTACTAACTATTTGACAGCAAACCAACTGGTCTGTTTTCAAAATGCATGTAGAAGCTAAAACGGTCGAACCCCTAAAAAATGACCGACTGGTCGATTTTCCAATCTTAGTGTTTAGTAAAAAAAATTTTCCAGTATTTCATGATTAATGTTGATCTCGGTTGATAGATCTTAATTTGTTGATTTCAAAACATCAAATTTTACGGGAAAAAGACTTGTAGAACAAAAGTTATAGCAATTTGAAGTTGTTTAGGCATAAAAAAGACACAATGAGTTAAAGAAAAGTAACATGAATTTTAACTTTGAAGAATTTTATTTGAGAGGACTATGGCCGAAGCTCCCTTCATATTAAGTTTAAACATGCTCTTTTTCATTTCATTATTTTTTTTTGGCAGTGCCCATGACCGCAGTGCCCATGACCATGTGCAATTCTAATATACACACACCTTTTAAGATTGGAAAGGTAAAAAAAAAAATATAAAATGTACAGTGGAATATTCAAAGATGGTGGTGTAAAAAAAAAACAAAAAAGAAAAGAAAAGAAAGAAAGAATATTCAAAGATGTTATTTCAACCAAGACATAAACTCCAAAGGTTATTTTAATTCGTTAAAAGAAACGGATTTTGACAGGCAAAGAACTCCAAATTATTTTCAATCTTGTCCACCAACTCCAAACATACACAAACACACTTAGATATACGATAAAACCAACAATGGTATTTCGATCTGCAAACATTAAAAGCTCGGATGGTAACGTAGTTGTTTTTTAGTTTTCAATTTTTGTTTTTATTTTTGTATTGATGTCTGACTCTAATTCAATACACACACAAAAAAAAACTACGTTACCATGTAAGCCCTTAGCCTGTACATTTTTTTTTCTTATCCCTTTCAAATTAAATTTACCAAATTCAGAATTCATGGGTTGACTGAAAAGAGTTATCAATTGTGCAGCACAATATTTTTTCCCTTGGGGTTTCATAATATGGAGGAGTAGGGATAATTAAAATTCAGTCTACTTTATGTAGAGTATTTAAAAGTCAGTCAAATGCTTTATTGAAAATAAAAGGAAGTTTATCTAAAATTACTAAATTAGAAATACATTAACTTTTTGTCTAATATGCCTAAAACACCCCTCCCTCTTTGGTCTTTCTCTCTCTCCTCACATGGCCACCACCACCACCACCACCACCGGCAACCACCTCCGCCAGCCGCCGCCACCACCACCACCACCACCACCACCACCGCCACCGCCACCGCCACCACCACCTGTCTGGTTTTTTTTTCTCTCTATATATATATATATATCTATGATATGGCCACCACCACCCCTACCTCTATCTATCTCTTATCTCTCTTCTTACCACCACCACAAGTCACCTCCCTCATCCACCACCGCAATTGCAGGAAAAAAAAGAAAGAGAAAGAGTTAAAGTTTTTGGAGCAACTGTCCAAACCGAAGGAGCAACGCACCAAACGTAAGGAGCAACTCAACAAACGTATCGGGAGCAACTCACCAAGCGTAAGGAGCAACTCACCAAACGTATCGGGAGCAACCCACCAAACGTAAGGAGCAGCTCACCAAATATATCAGGAGCAACTCACCAAACGTGTTGCTCCTTACCACCACCGACAGCTGCCATCACCACCGGGCCACCACCAATATCACCACCACCACCACCCCAACTTCTTTATCTCTTCTCTATCTTTAATCTCATCTCTCTCTTCTCACAACCACCTCCACCACCACCACCAAACCCAAACCCAAACCCCAACCTCTCTGTATCTCTCATCTCTCTTCTCAACACCACCACCACCACCACCACCACGGACCATCTTCCTCATCCACCATCGCCATTGCAGAAAAGAATAAATAAAAAAGTTACAGGTTGGAGCAACTGTCTAAACGGAAGGAGCAACTGTCCAAACGTTTCGGGAGCAACTCACTAAACGTAAGGAGCAACACGTTTGGTGATTTGCTCATTCTGTTTGGTGAGTTGCTCCTGATACGCTTGGTGAGTTGCTCCTTCCATTTAGACAGTTGCTCCAAAAACCTGCAACTCTTTTTTTTTTTTTTTTGCAGTGGCGGCGGTGGGTGAAGGAGGTGACCCGTGATGGTGGTGGTGGTGAGAACATAGATAAGAGATACAGAGAGCTTGGGGTGGTGGTGGCCAAATGTTAGATATGTATATATACTCATGTATATATATATAGAGAGAGAGAGAGAGGGGTTGGGGTTTGAGTTTGGGTTTGGTTTGGTGGTGGTGGTGGTGGTGGCTGTGAGAAGAGAGAGAGAAAGAGAAGAGATAGAGAGGTTGGGGTGGTGGTGATAGTAGTGGTGGTGGTGGTGGCCTTTTGGTGGCGGCGGTGACCAGTGGTGGTGGCGGCGGTGGCCAGTGGTCGTGATGGCGGTGGTCGGTGGTGGTGGTGGTGGTAGCCATGTGAGGAGAGAGAGAAGAGACAAGGAGGGGTATTTTAGATATTTTACACTAAAGTTGATGCATTTCTAATTTACAAAAAGTACTAAACTGACTTTTAAATACTCTACATAAAATAGACTGAATTTTAATTATCCCGCATTGTCAATATCACTTTCCAAGGGCAAGGCACCTACTGTACCTCACACGTTAGAAGTCAAAGATTACCAAATTAACTTCGTAAACACGCTATAAGTGGATTTAATATTGCAATTTGTCCTTTGAAACAAATGTTAAGAGTACACATAAAATATAAAACAAATTGTTAATTTGTTATAAATCAAAGAGGTTAATTTCTAGATATACTTAGTCAAATAAGCGTTGGAATAAAGAATATGGCTTAAAAAAAACAATTTAATCTGTAAGGGAAGTCCATGGTAACCCCATGATATAATTTATTTTATAAAAAAGGAAAAAAATCATATTTTTTATTTGTTAAGGACTCAAAATGCTTTTTTAAACAATTTTCAATTTGTTATGTCCTTATTATAGGTTAGGTAATGAGAACTTTAAAGTTTAAAGAAATGGTATCCCTTAGCACAGTGTGTTTCATACAAGTATAGTTTTAAGAAGTATTAAATTTATTTTATTGATAAAAATAAATGCTTTTACCAAAGTGCCTATCAAACGGATTTGTGTAAACTAATTAAGCACTAATTAATACATGAGTAATGCTACAGTCATTGAATTTGTGCATTGAAAAATTATGGTCGTTTATTTCGATGGACCCCATACACTTTGACATGGAGCCACCGAAATGAATAATCACGATTTTTCGGTGCACAAATTTGATGACTATACCATTACTTTAAAAACATAGGAAAGAATAGCAATTACAAAAGGACACCAAACACAACCACCTTACATTCATGGACAAATAACAACACAATATCCACTAATATGAAGATAAGTACAAAAGGAGTTATGGCTTTTAGAATAGAGTCAACAAAACCGAAAATTCTCAACCTTCCTAATACCCAAAAATAATAATGCTAGGGGCACTAACCAACAATGCTTGGGATAGAGTAATATTTGGGACACTAACAAATTCCACTAACACTCACTCCTACACTCTATCTCTCTCCTAGTGGCATTGTAGGGTCCACTGCGGACCCCACAGTGCCATTAGAAGAGAAATAAAACGTGAATGTGAGTGATAGTAAAATTTATTAGTGTCCCAAATATTACTCTACCCACAAATATGCTCTTATAGGAACACAAAACCTTTCCTACACAAAATAGGAAATTGTATTGCCTCATTGCCCTAACGTCTTATGGACCGTTAAGACGGAGACAGTTTGAACAGTTTTCCAAACCTACTGGATCGGAAAATGTCAAAACCGTACTGTCCGAATGGTTGTGCACAGAACTGGTGGGAAACAAGATATTTGCAACATAAATTACAGTCACATTTAAAATAAAATAATTTTGTATACTCTAATAAAATAAGAAAAATTTAGTGGGAAATCTCATTCTACCAATGTTTGTTATAATAGACCCACCAATTGGTATTTCCCAATGAGAGACCCTATAATTGTGAATGTTGTTAGAGATTAGTCCACAATCCCCAATTATAGATAGTTTTAGTGACTTTTTTACCCCTATACATATACACAGGCATCAATGTTCTAAAAATCGCTAGGCGCTAGTCGGGCGGCGGAGGGGGGCCTAGCGCCTAGGGGCCTAGGCGGACGCCTAGGCGGGGCCTAGGCGGATTTGTTTTTTAAATAAAATTAATTATATAATAGATATATATACGAGTTATGTGGTGTTAATTAAAAACAATTATAGATTTGTGGTTCAAATAATAGATATATGTATATATATATAAAGATTATGTGGTGTTTTTTGGAAATAAGTAAAGATTATTAGAAGGCTTTAATATTTAAAAAACTATTAGGGATCTCTCCATAATTAACTTAAACTTTAAGTGTATATATATACTAATGTTAGGGTTTTTTTTCTGAAGAGTTAGACCCAAACAAGACTCTCTAGCATTCTCACCCTAGCCCGCCTAGCACCGCCTAGGCCCCGCCTAGCCCGCTTAGCTCCGCCTAGGCCCCGCCTAGAGGCCGACTAATCCACTGGCCGATTTTCTCAAACGCCTAGGGAAAATCTCGGCGGCCGGGCACCGCCTAGCGCCTAGGCGGCCGCCTAGGCCGATTTTTAGAACACTGACAGGCATACATATATAGAAATATATATATATATATGGTAATAACTCTATTTTAAAGATCCCATTGATTTGCATATCAAATATATGGAAATAAAATCCCATAACTTTAGCCTTGTATATTATGGGTCTTTTTGAATATTTCTAACACCATTTTTTATGTGGGTATCCCATTTTTGTATGTCTACCAATAATCATTGATCACATAACATATTAATCTGTTACTATGCACCATACATTTATGCGAGTATTTTACACTGCAACTAGTTCGTTTCACACTGCAATTGGTTCATTAGTGTGAAATTTTACACTGCAACTGGTTTGTTTTTACATTGCAACTAGTTCATTAGTGTGAAATTTTATACTACAATTGGTCAAACTCAATCCCATAAATCTTGCATATATTTTGGGAAGTTACCAAACTTATTTTATACTGCAATTGGTCAAACTCAATCCCATAAATCTTGCATATATTTTGGGAAGTTACCAAACTTAATCCCATAAATGTTGCATATATTTTGAGAAGTTACTAAATGCCATGATTGTATGGCTTTATAGGTTAGATTCTGTTTAATATTACACGGATCTTTTTTAATTTTGCATTTTCACCATTCTTGGATGATCTAACAGTCATTCATCAATATCACCCAAAAATAAAAAATAAAAATAGTGTTAAATTTCACACTAAATTTGTTAAATTTCACACTCATATTCGAGTTACGTTATTCAACAAATGGAACACTGTCTTATCACAAATTCATTTGCACATTCATTTTACACTAACTGCAAGATATCATAATTTTTCTTCACATAGTATACAATTTCGCATCACATCATGTGAACGAAGAACATTAGTGTTAAATTTTACACAAATTTTACACTATAACATTTTGAACCACAATCTTTGAACTACAACATAATATACATTTTCACATCAAAACTTTTTGAAGCAAGAATATTAGTGTTAAATTTTACAATACAACCTTTTGAACCACAATATAGTATACATTTTCACTTCACAACCTTTGAAACAAGAACACTAGTGTTAAATTTAACACTGTCTTATCACTATAAACAAGTCTACAAATGAATCCATCTGACAGTAGCTTTTCATTTCATACCTCTGCCTCCGCCGCCGCCGCCGCCATCACCAACAATCGTCGCCACCAACAGCCACCACCTTTCCTACGGAGGACAACACCTCCACAAGAACCCACAACATCACTTCTCGATTTCATCAACAGTATCGCCGAAAAATCTGCCAGAGACAAAAAGTTATGTCGACGACATTAGAGTATATAAGAACAAATCAAACAAAACTAAATATGAATTAATAACCCCAATCGAATTGAATCATGCGCCATGGATCATGTAATAAAACGTAGAGAGAGAGAGAGAGAGAGAGAGAGAGAGAGAGAGAGAGAGAATACATGGAGAGACTCGGCGTGATCACCCAAGCTTCGGTATACGGGGTTAGTTTTAGATCCACCTGTCACGCCCCGACGTAGCATAAATAAGGAAAGCGTTTAATTTCCTTTATAGACCCGTAGGTCGCGACAGTTTGAAGGTTCGATTTCGTCCCAAACGTCAAACAACAAAACTTAATAATCAGAGTAAAGCAATCAAGGCTTACAAAAATTTTCTATCTTATTACATCTTATAAACCGAGGTCAACTAAGGCACTCTGCCTTGAAAAATAAAATAATATCTTAGAGTCTGTTACAGTCATCCTTAAAACAAAACAGTTCATAACTCAAAACAGATAAACTTAAAACATATAATAAATAGTTTCTTGTCCCAACAACAGCCATTCTTAATTAGCATAATCGTAGGATTCCTCCTGATTGTAACCTGAAAAGCCTGAACACGAATGTCCAGGACGCATCAACGTCGTCAGCTTCAAGAAGCTGGTGAGTATTAAAAACATAACTTTGAATGTAAAACATACCAACTTACTTTTGTCCAATTCAAGATTAAATCCACAAGTTTATAATTATGATTAAAGAGCTCGTTTAGAAAAAACATCCACAACATTATTTAAAGAGGGTAAATTTACACAGATGGGACCGTGTATGAGAAACAATGCACCACACTCATCTTGCCGACTCTTTTCTCTCGACAGCCACAACAACCCACTATCCTACTCCTGGTATCTTTGAAACACTCAGATAGCCACACTTTAGCAACGGGGCGCCAGGGAGTGTCCAGCTTGCCTCACACTTTGGTCCGGGGTACCAGGGAGTGTCCAATGCCTCACACTTTGAATACCCTAACCGCCATGCAAATACCGGGGCGACCCCTCACACAGTATCCAGACTCGAGTTATCAGGGAGTGTCCGTAGGCCACACTTTAGCACTACCATGGGTGCCAGGGAGTGTCCGAGTTCGGCTTCACACACTTTAACCCTTCCATGGGCGTCAGGGAGTGTCCATATTTGCCACCGTCGCATTTCAAAGATACCCTCTTCCACAAACTCTACCACAACCACAACCACAACCACGACCACAAACTCAAACTCATACTCTTACCACACTACTAATACTCTTTTCCACACAGACTGACACCCCTATGCATGTACCACTGACCCACATGAATGGTATGCACTTAAACAAAAATGCTGAATTAAGGAACAACACGCGTACGGGAATTAATGAGTCATACTACAATGTTTTAATCATTTAAAAATAACCAAATAGAGTTCTGATCAACTAAATTCCCAAACAGAGCCTTAACAGTATATAAATTTCATCCAAACAGTCCCTTAACAGAAAAACAGACAAAAACAGAAACTGCAATACCTCGCGCGCGCGGGCCGCTCGCGCGAAGGGTCGCTCGCGCGGGCCGCTCGCGCGATAAGCCCATTTTCCTTATATTAATAAACTTTTCTGTCTGCCTGAGGAAAGCAAGGTCGCGCGCGCGGATCGCTCGCGCGAAGGGGTTCTCGCGCGACCAGCCAATTTTCAAATATATATATATATATATAAACTCTTACGTCTGCCTGGGGAAGCCTACCTCGCGCGCGCGGGTCGCTCGCGCGAGGGGTTGCTCGCGCGGGCCGCTCGCGCGATTCTCGCGCGCGCGATCGTGGCGCGAGATGAAGCTGAGGCTTCATCTTCTTCGTCAGATTACTCTGTTTCAGCAGTTCAGGGTCTAAAATGACCCATTTTCAGATCCAATACTTCATAGGTCGTGTAATATATGATTCTCTTTAGTTTTTCACAAGGATTTCGAATATGAAGTCAATTTTACAAGATTCAACACATAGCTTACCAATTTTATGAAAAACTAAAAAGTGTCAAAACTAATTTTCTTATATACTTTCTTATGTGAACAAATTAAGCTCTAAAACTTTGGGTATAGTATATATGACATGTAATCTATCATATTCATCTAACAAAACAGGTTTTGGTTGAGTTTGGAAAATCTCCATTTTTCAAGACATGAACTTCAACGTACAAACATCAATGGTGATTTACAACATTAACAATTACACAGCAATTAATATGAAATTACATTCTTAGTGAGTTTAGAATACTCACAGAGATTAAGAGCAAAGATGTTGTTGAGAAAGAAATAAGAGATAAGAAGATTCCAACTCAAGCTTTCAAGCTATGGAGGTTAAGAGCCCTCTCTATGAAATTCTGAAATTCTCTGTGTAAACTTTCTCTCTCAAACTCTCTGTGAAAATGATGTGCAGAATGTGTGTGTTTAGAGGGAGTGTATGTGTGAGTATATAAAGAAGACCAATCTTGGCCACCAAGTTCAACCTTGAAGACTCCACATTAGATTTCAAGTACTAGTTTTTCCCATTCAATCCTAAATGAACTACAAAATCACAGGTGTGTGTGTGTGTGATACACTTACGTATACATATATACACCCTCAGATTGTGAAGAGACACATAGGGTGGTAGGGGTCAAATGCAAGTTGTTTGAGAAAATGGAACTTATGGCCTAACAATACACACACACATAAAGCATTGCCAAATAAGGCCTAAGTCAATGATCACTTGCCATAAATGGCAATAAAGTAAATGTCCAAATCAGTCACTTCCAAAATCTGTGGAAGTTTAGCATGGCGCGGACAGTTTTGGACATAAACTGGTATTTTCGGGGCGCGGTGGTCACCACAAAAATACAGGAATTTCATTTTAACGTAAGAATTGATTTTCTGGTTTTATAAAAATACTGATTGAGTCAATAGAAGTTACTTTCACCGTTTTGAAATACAGATTTTGAAATCCACACAGGTATTACTAACTTTTGTAAAATTGCAGTTTGGCCCCCAATATAATTTAAATGTGAATTAGATAAGACATTAATATTTCAAACAAGTGACTGGAATTAAAATAAAAGCAGACCATGCTAATAGAATTTAAATATGTCAATGCAAATACACATAAATTAAATATGGGCATGACTTTTAAATTAAATGGAAATGCAGGTTATTACACCACCGGCGTAACCAACGGTCGTCCTTACAACTCCGGGCAAGCATCCAAAAACCGCTTCTGATCTCCAAAAGCTACCGAGGGTGAAAATGCAGTTTTCAGAGGCTGATTTGACGAATCTCTCGGCAATTCAGAGACCCGATCGGTGAATCTGATGCTGAGACCTCCGTCCGCCATTAAAATGTTGGCGATAACATAGCATAGAAGACGATTGAGAAGGACATTCCTCTCCGAGAGCTTCATTCTTCTCAGGAGAGAGAGAGAGAGAGAGAGAGAGAGAGAGAGAGAGAGAGAGAGAGTAAAATGGATATAAAATGTGATTTATTCTCATTTAGGTATTTGGGTTTGAATTTTGAAAACCCCCAAAATCTTGGGGTTATTTATTGCAGTGTTGAATGGGAAATGAAAATGGTAGTTTGGTCCGGATTTGTGGTGTGGACTTGAGAGTAAATTGTTTTATAGGTTGAACCTATTGAAAGAAGCTTAGAGTAAAATGGACATTATACTAATTAACTCATAAAATAATTATACCATGATTAAAATTTAAAAAAGATAACACGAAGTTTGTTTACAATTCTCATTAAGAATCTAAGATCCCAAAAAACACCACCACCCGATGTTATCAAAGTATCATTATTTTCAGTTTCAGTTACTAACATTAAGTTGCATTATGAGGCCATATTACAACCACTACTTGTATTATTTTAATTTCTTGACTCCGTTTTAGATATAGCACGATTGTGAGCTTTCAAACAATTATTTGCACTAAAAATTGATTTTTTCGGGCGGGGGAAAGAGAGGATAAACATCATATATCTCTCCTGAGGTTTGGCCTTAAAACACATATACCTCCCCTCGTTTCAAGAATTTCACTTACCTCCCTTATTTTTTAATTTCAGTATCAGGTTCCCCCTTCCATTTAACAAATTGTTAGGAAATTTAAGGGAATCTAACACTAAAATTCAAAAATAAGGGAGGTAAGTGCGATTCCTGAAACGTGAGGGGAGGTTTTTTTTTTTTTTTTTTCAATTTCACTTCCAGTGTTTATTTTTGAAGTGTTTGATTATCGCGTTCGTTTTTCTTTTTTAAAACCTAAAACCGAAAACGTGTTTAAAAGTGACAATAAAATTGGTCCAGAAAATAAAAACAATCAAATGGTTCAGTTTTTTTTTTTCCCGCTATCATAAAAAAAAAAACAAAAATTAATTTCCTTTTTCATAGGTTAACAAAATAAAACTAAAAACCGCGACGTTATTTGGGAGAAAATACTCATTATAACAGTGATACCACATTATTCGTGTAGCTTACTAATACATTTGGGTGTGTTGCTGATATGTAAGGATGCCTTCCCTAGTTTTAGAAGGCACAAATGTTCAATTAATGAGATTTTATTGATTTGTTACACCACGTCATAAAAACAACCAAATTTTTTTTTTGTCCTTCGCGACTTCGGGATCCCCGCCAGTGTTTTAGACGATTTACCAATTACTGTTTTATTGGAGTAGAATAGGGGGCAAACCGGGCACATGTACTGACCCCACAAATAGGATTGTTCAAGAAAAATCGCGGGCCGAACCAACCGACCGAACTGACCAAACCGAGACTATTTGGTCGATTTTAAAAAATATAGTCATTGAAGGAAACTGAACCGAGCTATTCGATCGGTTTAAAAAACCAATCGATGCACACCCCTACCCACAATACACGCACCAGGTAAGTCATGGAGGTGAGTGGGCGGTAGGACTAGAATCTACATCAAGCTCTGAATATAGTTCATCCAGCTTCTTGAAATTCGTCCTTCAAATCCACTCACACGACCTTTGAGGGTTCAAACCCTTAACCTCCATTTTGAGAGGTCAAGAGCTCTAGCCAACTCGACTAGCCAAGTTGATTCATCAAAATAACTGTAACAACAAATATTTTATCCTTACAAGGATTGCTTCCACGAGTATTAGGTTTTTAGAAGATTGCAATAAATTTTTTTGTACTATGAAATTTAAAAGTTAGTGTACTACTTTTTTAAAATTTAAAAAGTATCAATAATAATTAAAAAATTAAAAAATAATCAACAAAATTAAAAAATATCAACTCTTAAATAGTCATTATGTGTTTTAGTCTTCTTTATATTTTCAATAATGTAAATTTGCCCCAAAACGTCGTGATGATTGCTTCCAATCTTGTAAAGAGTTGTACCCGACTTTAAAACGAGTTGCTTCCTTTGCATCCTAAAGAATTGCTCCCAACGTTTAAAAAAATTGCTCATAATCTTTTATTTTGAAAAAAACAATAAATTAACTTTTAAATTCTATACAAATAGTGGACTGAAAGTTTAATTATCCCTTTTTAGAATGATTTGGTCGGTACACAAATTGTATAGTCAAAGTCATGCATTTAATAGTCCAAAAAAAAAAAAAAAAAAAAGGGTCATGCATTTGATTGGTAATCATAATACATAACGTATACAACTGTATAGGTGACCGTTCTGCCCTCCCGCGAAGTCAATAGTCAAAACCACGACGAGAGAGATAGAGAGAGATCGAGAGAGATTTTTTTCTCAGAGAAATTGCAAGGAAGAAGCTTTTCACATAAAACAACTTTCGCAATTTGATTCTCTCTCTGATTCTCTCTCTTGCAAGGAAGCTTTTCACATAAACATTTTCCAAACCCAAGAAGCTTCAGCTTCACTTCTCTCCATCTCCTTCTCCACAGTTTGATTATCTCTCTCGTTTGAAAAATCCTAGATTTTCCCATACTTCTTTCCCTCCATTCTCGGATAGTTTTCCACCCACAAATCATTTTGTTCTCCAACATTCGACATTTTTCTCACTGTTACCAAATTACTCACTTGCACATTTTCCAACAGTTTCAAGAAATTCATCTGTTTTAAGGTTTAGGTAATATCCATTTCATGAATTCACTGTTGGTTGTGTTTTTTCTGTAATAACTGTAAGCTAAGTAGTTTTGTTTTGGTGATTGGCTGTTGAGAGTAGATTAATATGAGCTCTACTTTTTGCTAGTTTTGTTAATCATGTATGTGTTTAGTATTTGATTAGATTAAGGTCATTGTTTAGTCATCTGGGTTGTGTGCAGTACTTCACAATTTTTAGCCTTTGATTCATTTTCACCACTAGAGAGTGATGAGTACATATCAAGAAAACTGAAAGCTAGGGATTAAGAGAGAGAGAGAGAGAGAGAGAGAGAGAGAGAGTTGTGGGTATTGTGAATTGTTTTGAGTTTGATGTCCTGGTCATGTCTAATTCGATATATTTAGATTTTCATTTCCCTATCTCTCGACATAAGGTATTCATGTAATTATTCATTAGCTTAGGTTAGGGATGAGAACTTTTTACTTCTCCTAATTGAGAACTTTTGAGCTTGTTGACTCCATGGCCCATAGCTATTTCATCCTGAATTTCCGGGGATAGATACATACATACATATATATACACGCATATAGGTCTATATACATAGCTTGGGACCCTTTTTCGGAAATGGAGGACGACAGCGAATCTGCGAACCCAACCAACGATGGAGAGCAGCGTACAATTGCTGCAACTCAGCCTTTCATACGGGCATTGTTGCACCTGAGGGATGATATGAGAAAAGCTCTCGCTGATCTTGACACCCACTTATCCACAATGACTGGGTTTCAAGACAGTAGAGCAGGGTTGCTGAGAGAGATCGAAGACCAGCTCAAAGATGCTAAACGAAAGATAACGATCTGGCAATCGAACCGGTCGATGATCTGGGATTCGGGTCCTCAGGAGTCTTCAGAGTATTTACAAGCTGTCGATGAGGTTCGGATGTTGACAGAGAGTTTGGGACGCTTGATCGTGAACAAAAATGGGAGAGAGAACGAACTTCATAACCGAGCTCATGGTGTTCTGCAACTAGCGATGGAAAGGCTCGAGGAAGAGCTAATACACATACTTCAATCTTTTGATCCCCAAAGCATATTTTCGCAATCTTATGAAATGGGTCTTTTCTCTGATGAATCGATAGTTTTAAATGAGGACGATCAAGTTGAGAATTGTGTTATAGATTTGGTTCATCCTGATGTAATGTCCGATATCAAATCTATCGCAAATGTAATGTTCGCCTCAAACTATGATCAGGAATTTATTCAAATTTTCACTAGTTTCTGGAAAGAAACACTAGATGAATATTTGATCATGTGTAAGATGGAAATTCTCAGTATTGAGGAGGTCTTGAAAATGGATTGGAATGAGTTGGACAGCAGGATCAGGAGATGGTGCAGAGCAATCAAGACTATAATTCGATTCTATCTTCCAAGTGAAAAACGGGTTTTTGATCAAATCTTGGGAGGATTCGGATCTGTAAGTTCAAATTCTTTCGTAGACGCCTCAAATGATTCAATGTTTCGTCTCTTGAATTTTGGTGAAGCCATAGTAATAGGACCAAATCCCCCAGAAAGGCTTCTTCGCTTGATCAAGATGTACGAGGTTCTAGACGATCTTCTTCAAGATATAGATGCGATGTACTCAGAAGAGGTCGGTTCTTTCATTAGGATTGAGTTTCACTCTCTTCTAAGCAAATTAGGAGATTCTGCTAGAGTAACATTCCTGGAATTTGGGAATCACATCGCATTGAAGACATCAAAAGACCCGTTTCCTAATGGTGGTATTCCGCAGATCACGAAATATGTAATGAATTACTTCAGTACCCTTCCCGGATATGAAAAAACCCTCAATTTTCTTCTTGGAGTACGCAGCGGTGAGGGCTTGGATCCGTCTTCCTGTTGTTCTTGTCCAATGGCTTGCCAGCTTCGGTCAGTGGCGAGCATTCTAGAAACCAACCTACAAGATAGATCCAAACTATACAAAGATGATTCTTTGAGTCATATTTTCATGATGAACAACATTCATTACATGGCTGAAAAGGTCAAGAACTCCGAACTGCGGAGATTTTTTGGGGATGAATGGATTAAAATTCATATCGGGAAATTTAAGCAGCACGAGACAAGCTATGAGAGAGCCACTTGGAGTCCGGTCTTGACTTTCCTTCGGGACGATGGGAATTCGGGGAAAAGAATTCTTAGGGAGAGGTGTAAGAATTTTGGTATTGCGTTTGAGGAGATATACAAGAGCCAAACAGGGTGGTCTATACCGGATGTTCAGCTTCGTGACGATGTGCAAATTTCAACTACCCAGAGAGTAATTCTTGCGTATCGAGACTTTATGGGGAGAAATTCAAATTCTACTAAAGAGAAGTATATGAAGTACACCGAAGATGAACTGGTGAATTTAATCTTGCATTTCTTTGAGGGGTTGTCGAGATCATTGAATAGCATTCGCAGGAAGTGAGAACCCGAGTTTCGAAATTCCTGCGGCTTCATGCTTTTCAGATCCTAGTAGTTTCATGGCTGTAATTTGTAAATCCTAGTATTTTCATGGTTGTAATTTTGTAAGATTGTTGGACATGTCTTTGTATTTTTCTTAGGACTGTGGTCTCAAAAGTTAGGCTGCACCGCTGTAGGTTAAACCTGTAATTTCAAATTTTATGGTAGCAACTTGTACCATAGGCACAATTTTTTCTTTTTAGTTGCCTCTTCTTTCTTAAAACCTGGCAGTCTCCTAATAGACTACAGGTTTATCTCAGATATCTCTCCGTCTCCCTCTCTATCTATCAATCTATCTATCTATCTATCTCTCTATATACATAAATGAACGCGCGCCCGTGTGTAGCTGTTAACTCTCCTGATCCTGTGCGGTCAATAGGTGCTAGATGTAGGATCCTAAAAGACACCACTTTCCACGTTCTCTGAGACTTCCGATTCCAGTCATTTTTCTAAATAACCTCATGTTTAGCAAGTATAGCTGCAAAGATGGTGAGGCTAAGTGCAGAGTGCTACAGTAGTTTTTGTTGTGTGACTGATTGTAGCAGGAAAGCAATCATCTTTACGAGGTACAACGAGAAAATAGTAATAAAGAATATATGGATGAAATAGCACCACGAGGACTTACAATTTTGCCACTATTGCTTTAAGGCTTTGTTTGGTTTATGGATTCATTGAAGGAAAAGGAAACGGAAAGGAAAACTAGTTTCCTTGTGTATTCCTCCATGCTCAAATAACATTAAAAGTTAAAAATTTACAAAACATCATTGTAACTTAAGAAAAAGGGAGGAAAGCGACTCACGAAATTCAAAAAATTTAATTTATTCCCACTAAATTTTCATTTCTTTCCTATTTTCCCCACTATTTTCTTTGGTAACCAAACAATGAAAACGCTCTCCATTCCATTTTCCTTTCTTTTCCATTGAATTTCAAATTTCCTGTACTACCAATTCTCTGCTCCACAACCTATGGCATGCTTGTCCCAAACTTGCATCCTTTTGCGCATACTGAAAAAGAACTCTTATCCTAAACTAAACCCAGCTTAATCATTTTGAAAATATTCAGAAATGATGGTATCATGGTACAATTAAGTTCCCAATTGCTCCAAAAGCTTAATCAGTTAGAGAATGGGGACAAAGACTTGAACTCAAGACATCCCAATACCAAGTGCTTTAATACTACGTCAAGTCACCATTTGTTCCAAAAGCTTAAGCTACTAGAGAACGAACAATGTTTGTCAAACTTTTCAGAAGTCACATAAAACCCATGCTTTTGTAATAATTACTTCGTATTTATTATGTTCATTCTAACACATCCATTTTTTTTTCCAGATAAATAGAACTCTCCAGTCACCGCATCATGTTATTGTTTAAAAGTTAAGGTCTAAATACCTTCTTTAATATTCCACATCGTCTCCAATACCCACTCTACTATTGGAAGTGGCTTCCTTTACCTCTTTTTTCCCCCTACTTTTTCTTCAAATACATTTTTGCTCAACCCAAAATTGCTCACCTTTGCTCACCCTCTTCTCCCATTGGCTAATGCAGTGGGACCCAAAATTAAATGAGAATTAATTAATGGTGTAAAGTACTGGGGTCCACTGCATTAGCCAAGGAGAAAAGAGGGTGAGCAAAAGGTGAGCAATTTTGGTGTGAGCAAAACTGCCTATTTTTCTCCCTGTGTGTGTGTGTGTGTGTGTGTGTGTGGCCGATATTCACCATATATCACACAATTGTTCTTCCACAAACACCTTTAACTCTTCTCTCTCTAAGTTACACTCTGTCAGAGTTCTTTGGCTACTTAATTAAAGAACCAGTGACCTCAATAATCCTTGCAAGGAAAATTAACAGTCCGTATCAATTATATCCACAAGGAAGTTGGTAATAGCTTCACATTTCTGAACGCAGCTCAAAATGATCAAAGTAATCTATAAATATAAGAACACTCCATCGATGAAACTCGAAGTTGCAATGGAAGCGTATGAATTCCATCACTACCAATAAAAAATTACATTTCTAAAACATCAAGAGGTTCACAGAACATTGCATAATAAAAACTTCAAGTAACAGCCGGGTCAAAAAATAAAACAACACACCTAGCATGATCGAGAATGGAAGAGCAGGCAAAGCTTTCTGATAAAGCGCAAGGAGCATTAGAGTAATACCAAGACCAGCTATGATCGCAAGATAACATGCATACACGGTCATATAATCATACATCGCCGCCCTCCCAACCAAAACACTGTAGAAGATGAAGTCACCGAGCCCCAACTTGATTGCACCGGATGATCCCAACCCGATTCCTTCAAGCGCCATATTTTCTCTCTCCTCTTGTGAATTCCCTCGAACAACTATTCTTGGTCCAATCAACGGTTCAGAAAGCTCATAATTTCCTCCGGAAACTCTCCCCTCTTCAACATCAACCAAATTTCTCCCACTTTCACCATTTTCAACAGCTAGAAGTGTTACAAGATTTGAATTCAAACCCATATCAGAATTTCCATTCAAATTGGAATCCGACCTAGAGTTTGCATTTTCATTCGAATCAGAACCACTTTGCCTATTTTCTCTCCACAACCTCCTCCGAACTACACCATCACTTGGATCCAAATCATGAATAACCGGCCGAGCCTCATAAACCAAAGCTGGGATATCTTCATCTCTTGATATTGCAAGCTCAACCAAGAGCCTTAATGGCCCGACGGGCAACAGAACCGCGGCTAGATCATACAGTGCCAATGCAACCAATAGTACCCAAGTAGTCCATTCAGGCAAAAGAGTAAACCAATAGGCGGTTAAAACCCCAATCACAACCAAATAAGCTTGTGTTACCAAAATGGCCATTTTTGACATAAACACAGCTATCACACCAACAATAGCAAAATTGTACAAAACCAGCAAAAATGTGAAACAATCAATAGGAAAGCTGAAAACTTGGATCAAGAAAAGAGCAATTTCACCACCCATGAATCCCAAAACAAGAAAAGCAGAGAAACCCATGTAGTATTTCAAGAACTTGGTGCATCTGAGATAGAAAAGGAGGACCAAAAGGAAGGTAACAAGAGTGACAACAGTAACAAACACAAGGGAGTTCAAAAGGGCACCTTTGAATTTGTCCCAAAATGAGTCCGAGCTGTTCTCGGAGTAAGCTACGGTGGCTATGGTGGCGATTGAGGAGGAAGATGAAGAGTCACTGTTGAGGATTGAGACCAGAATGACCACCAAGAACATGCAAATTGAGACTGGTGCTACAATTCTGATGATTTCTTCACCAAGTGATTCGAGAACGCTCGTGGGTCTTCTATTTTGGTCCATTTCAGTTCAATCTCCAGAACAATTTCAGGATTACTGCTGGTGATTTCTGTTTTGGGGTTAGTGGGTGTTTTGAAATTTGTGTGAATTTGGGGATGTCTTGAGTCCCTTGACCTATGGGTGAACCAATAAGGGTATGGTACAAAGTTTTCCAAGGGATGTTTCGGAGAAATTTATTGACCGTCAGATTGGGAGATGGGGACACTTAGCACTGAGTCACCTGTTTGGTTCGATTAATTTAGGATTTGGATCCATGGGTTGCTGTCGTAATAGTTAGGGCTCGCTTATGTTTTTTGGTTTTTAATTTTTGTTTTCATTTTTACCTTAGCCTTTCTTGGCAGCAAATCACAGTTTATCTTTCTTTCTTTTCTTTTTGCCCCCTGTAAAAGTGAGGTGGGAGAAAATGAAACAACTTTCGTACATTTTCTTGGGTAATTCTTGGGACACAACTTTCATACAACTTTTACACAACCTCCAAAAAGATGTTTCTATCTCTCTCCTGTGTCACTATGAGTCCAGTGACATCACAAGAGAGAGATCGACACATCTTTTAAGAAAGTTGTGTGAAAGTTGTATAAAAGTTGTATTCTAAGAATTACTTTATTTTCTTAGGTGTGGTTTGTTAGATTTTCATCCAAAAAATTGTATGGAAGTCATGTCCAAGAGAAAAAATATGGTATGCTGTTAGGAGCACCTCAATGGCGGCCGACGATCCAGGCACATTAAATTTTTAGGAAGAGAAATTAAATGAATAGAAAAGATTGTCATAACGTTCCAAGAAGTTAACGACATTGATTTTATAAAGTCACAACATGTTGGAACATTCTTGTAAAGTTTTTGGAACAAGTTACTACATTTTAACACAAAATTAGAATGCATAATACACCGAAAATCCACTAAAAAATATTTCATCAAAGATTCCGTATACAAGCGAAGCCCAAAAGTCTAATTTATAGCTTCGGCTTGATTACAAAATATATTCCTGAAGTTTGGTTACAGACTCATTTAGTGCCTATAAATTCAATTGCATTTGGTTCATGTAATTTTTAATTTGAAACAATTTGGTGCAAACATGATTTGGTGCAAACATGCCATTATTTGGGGGGGAGGGTCGTTTGTGATTAGATCCGGTGATCTTTCATCAAATTTGACTCTAGTGAGGCCAATTGCAGTCACAATGTTTTCTTGGGTGATATATGATGTTGGTTCTTTTTTTTTTTTGCTTAAAAAGGCAATATCATTGAACAGAAAAAGAAGGAACATCACTTGCCTGATCCTCTTGAGGAATTTCTTCCAGAACAGTGGGAGGAAATTTATCAATCGGAACAGGCCCAAAGAAATTACAAGAAATCGCCCATTGGGCAAGGTTGTGGGCTACAAAATTAGCCAATCTAGGAACGTGAACAACATTCCAAAAAACAAAAGAAGAGGAAAGAATATCTTTTCCTTCCATAATCAAGAGATCAATGGACCATTCCGGGATAGTTGTGGTGTCAACCAAAGAACTACACACCGTAAGAGAGTCACCTTCAAAGATGATGTTGTCCCAGTTCCTTTCACGAGCCAACCTTATAGCGAATAAGGCAGCGTTGGCCTCCGCTAAAAGAGGAGACATAGCAGGGGCTGCATATGTGGCTGCAAACAAGATCTTTGAGTCATCCCGAGCAATGCAAGCGAGAGCCACCAGATTGTGTCTCACTGCAGCGTCAAAATTAATCTTTATCCACCCTGGTAGTGGAGGCTTCCAAGGAGGGGCTTTTTTCGGAAAGGAGTACCCCTCATGACAATGAACCTTGAGGTGATCCTCAATCAGAGCAAAGGAGTGAGAGATCCACTCTTGGAAATTAAAGCAATAGTTCTCAAAGAGAACCTTGTTTCGAAGGATCCAAGTCTGGTGCATGAACAGGACGGCGGTTGTGGTAAAAGCCAAATTCTCATGGGCAGGGATCAGCAGATGGGTCGAAGGTTTGAGGACCGCCTTTATCCATGCTTTGATGCCCCTAGCCGAAAAATCAGTCAGATCCAAAGGCCATTTAGAAGTTCGCCATAGCACTTTGGAGACAGGGCACTCCAGAAAAAGATGAACATAACTCTCCAACTGGTGAGAACAAAGGGGGCAAGAGAGCTCATGAACGTACATGCGGGATGCGAGTATATCCTTTGAAGGGAGAGCCTTTGCTAAAATTTTCCATAAGAACAACTTGTGTCTCTCATGGATTTTTGCCTTCCAAAGACCTTTCCAGATGGTGTCAATTGGACTGGAGAAAAAATGGGACAGGGTAGAGAGATATGCCGATTTAACCGAGAAGACCCCCTGTTTGTGTGGCAGCCAAGCAAGCTTATCTTGGGCCCTTCTAGTGGGCAGGCTTATTGCACCAATAGCTTCAGCAGATTCAGGGGTAAACACCTCGCGAAGGAGATGGAAATTCCAACTTTCGCCATTTTCGCCATTTGTAAGATCACGGACATAAGCAAAATTTGGCTTGAGAGGAAGGGAACATTGGGGCTTGAAATTTGGGAGGGAGGGAACCCAAGGATCATCCCACACTCTTGTGGAATCACCTTTGCCGATCAGGATACAAGAACCTTTGCTAAGGAGGGACTGAGTTTTTTGGATACTTTGCCACACCCAGGACGAGTTTTGTTTAATTGGCCAGTCAAAGTTGTTTGGATTTTTCAGGTATTTAGCTTTCAAAATATGGACCCACGGTTTACAACTAAGATTCAAAAGCTGCCAACCAAGCTTGGATAACAGAGCCAAATTAAATTCCCTCATTCGACGAAAACCAAGGCCTCCAACACACTTTGGTGAACAGATACTGTCCCACGCTTTCAAACACAATTTTTTCTTTCCGTCCTCATGGCCCCACCAAAAACGACAGAGCATTGAGTCAATCTTTGAACACAGAGAAGTCGGGAGAAGGAAAGAGGACATAGAGTACATTGGAATAGCTTGGGCCACCGAATTTATCAGAGTCCCCCTGCCGGCTTGAGAGAGAATGCGAGCTTTCCAACCTTGGATTCTAAGTTTTATTTTTGTACACACCTCCTCAAACGCAAGCTTCTTTGACCCCATTGCAAAAAGAGGAAGACCCAAATATTTTGAGTTCCATGGAGCTTTTTTAAGGCCAGTTTCACGAATGATTGAGCTAGCAACATCTGGGCACAAGTTCTTGCTGAAAAGAATCTTTGTCTTGATTTGGTTTACTTTCTGGCCTGACCACTTCTCATACTTGGAGACACAATCCAAAATGGTCTTTGCAGCATCCGGGGTAGCCTGGCTAAAAACCTCAGATCATCGGCAAAGAGGAGATGGTTGATCGCGGGGCTGCATCTACTAGCTTTGATGCCTCTCAAATTTCCTAAAGCCGACTCCTTGTTGAGGATTCTGGAAAGGACATCAGAGCAGAGGATAAATAGGAAAGGGGAGAGAGGATCCCCTTGCCGGAGACCTCTCTAGGGCACAAAAAAACCTGAAGGATGCCCATTTAAAAGAACAGAGAAAGACACCGTTGAGATACATTGTTTGATCCAGTTACACCACATATCACAAAACCCAAGACATTTTAGTACCGAGATAAGAAAGTCCCATTCAATGCGGTCATAAGCTTTCTCCATATCAAATTTTATGGCCATTAAACCCCCCTTCCCCTTTTTTGTCTTCATAGTATGGATAAGTTCATAGGCAACAATACTATTGTCTTGGATGAGCCTCCCAGGAACAAAGGCAGATTGTAGTGGACAAATGATTTTCTCGAGAAGGGGTTTAATACGATTTGCCAAGATTTTGGAAATGGTTTTGTAAATCACATTACACAAACTGATAGGGCGGAACTGATTTGTGGTAGACGGGCTTGCCACTTTTGGGATGAGGGCAATGTTGGTGTGATTTAAATTTTTTAGGAGAAACCCCCCCTGGAAGAAGCCTATGACAGTGGCAATCACATCGGCTTTTACAATGGACCAAAAAGATTTGTAAAAGATTGAAGACATACCGTCAGGACCCGGAGCCTTCGTGGATCCAATTTGGAACAGAGCAGCTTTAATTTCTGTTTCCCCAGGGATGGAGCAAAGGTCCGCGTTCTCCTCCCTGCTAATAATGGAAGGAAGAAGCCCCTCCAAGCCACCAGGGATCAAAGGCCTAGAGGATTTGAACGTGGATTCAAACTTTGAGATGAAGGCATTGGAGATGACATCTTGATCCTCCGACCAGGTGTTGTTATCCAAAAGAAGAGACTCAATAGCATTTCTGCGTCTTCGGATAATAGTTGAGACGTGAAAGAAGCGGGTGTTTCTATCCCCTTCCTTTAGCCATTGGATTCGGGATTTTTGCCTCCACAGGATCTCTTCCCTCTTTAAATTTTCCTCCAGTTCCCTTTTGACACTTTTAATACTATCCAAAATATCCGGTGAAGGGTCCTGAGATTGAAGTTCCTCCAGCAGGACCCTCTCCTTCCTGATATTGACTTGAACCTTCCCAAAGTGGGTTTTGTTCCATACCTTAAGAGCTCTTTTAACTGCTCTTAATTTTTGACAGAGGCGAAAAGCCGGTGAACCATGAGTCGGGGTGTTTCTCCATATATTATCGATGACGATCGCACACCCTTCATCTCGAATCCACATAGCCTCAAACTTAAAGGAGCGAGGCTTCCCACATCTTTCTCCATAAGTGTTGAGGAGAATTGGGGCATGATCGGAATCCGTTATCGGGATATGCCGAACTGTAGCTTTTGGAAAAAGGAGCCTCCATTCCAAATTTGCAATTCCTCTGTCAAGACGCTGTCGTATATTTTTTGGGTATTCTCTGCCATTATCCCACGTAAACTTATTCCCCACAAAACCAAGATCCACCAAGTCATGATTTTGCAGGAACCCCAAAAGGCCCCCATTTGAGGAACATGCAAAGGGTCTGCCACCCCTTTTCTCCGATTGATCGAGGACGCAGTTGAGGTCACCCAGCAAGGCCCAAGGCCCAGTGGCAGCATTAGCCAAAGAATCCAAACGGTGCCAAAAAGCTTCCTTCTTTGACCAGTATGGAGGCCCATACACCGCAGTGAGAACCCACGGCTTATGGGAGAGATCAGAGAAGAAGGAAGCAGAGATTAAGTTGTCATCAAAAACAGAAGTGACGATATCCACACCATTCTGCCAAGCAAAACAGAGCCCTCCCGCTGTTTTTGAAGCGGGGATGAGAGAGAAGTTTGGATACCCTAAGCGAACCATACAATTAGCCATTTTACCAGACTGAACCTTTGTTTCCGATAAGAAGAGACAATCCGGATTGTGCTCCCTTATCAACGCCCTAAGGGACCTTTCTGCCGCAGCTCGGGCTAAGCCACGACAGTTCCATGAGAGGATCTTCATTGGCCGAGAGGGGGCATCCCGCCCTCCTCTTCGGCAATCAAGCAAGCCTTTGAATCAACTGAAGAAGACAACTGCACAGATTGACTATCTTCTCCATTTAAGAGGGTACTCATCCTCTTTCCGTCCTCACAGTTCACCCCACTAGCAACTGAAATTGGGGTTTTAAAAAGTCTGAACCTTCTGTTCTTCCACTTATCATCAATGGGACTGGTACAGACATTTTCAGAGCTGGGGTTGATCTGGGAAGAGGACTCCTCAAGGAGAGGCTGATGGGTTATGAAAGGGCCTTTGGATTTTTTATATAGAGGATGATGGAGGGAGGGGGATGGGTTTCTTTTATTTCTATTTGGGCCTGAGAATGGGCTGGGTATTTGTTGGGGGGAGATGGTAGATTGAATATCCGAAGCATCAAAGCTGAGGGGGGCAATATGAGATGGGCTCAAGAGGGAAGGGGGATGGGAAACAGTGAGGGGAATGGTAGTTTTTGGGCCTGGGCTTTGAGTCCCACGCAGCTGTGGAATAACATAGGTCTTTGTATGGAAAGGTTTAGGCCAAGATGATGGGCTTGTACAGGGTATTGGTAACTGGACGGTCAGAGGCTGGTTATGAAATTTGGAAGGATCATCCCCATTTGAAACATTCAGCAGGCAATCTTTAAACAAAATAAGATTTCTTGGGGAAGTGGAGATGTCAGAAGTAGCCGCATCGGCGGGTAGACTACAGTTAGAAAACATAGGGTCTACTGTCAGAGAGGTGATGTGCACTTGGTCTTTCCCATTATTACTTTCTTTGGGACCTGAGAAATGAGGTTTGTCAGGCACAGTCCCACATGGCCGTCCGTCGGAACATCCTTTGCCACTCCGGCGCCAGGAAGATTCACCGGATTTGTTGTCATGCCTTCGACTAAATTCTGAGCTATTCACTCGCAGCCAGTCACCGAAAGCAAGGGCCCCTTGTTTGGGATTAGAATCCTCTAAAAGCTTCCTGGGTCGATCAAAGCTACAGTGGTATTCTGTATGGCTTAATCTTCCGCATAAAAAACAAAAATCGGAGAGACGTTCGTATTTGTATTGGATCCAAACCTCGGGTAACCCTTTTCTTTTCCAGAGGAAACCAGTCTTAAGGGGGGCTTCAACATTGATTTCCACTTTTATCCTCATGACCTTGGTCCAAACTGGCAGAGACCCTCCGGCAAGATCTATCTCCAACACTTTTCCTATCTTTTCCCCAATTGTTTTTGCATTTACTGCAGATATGTGGGTGGGGGGGAGGCCATGGATCTGGGTCCATAGAAATGAAAGATTTAGGTTTAGTTCGTTGAGCACTAGACCCGGAGTCCATGGCTTCAAAACCATGTGGTGACCCATGATAGACCATGGTGCAAGATTAAACACTCGATTGCGATCTCTGGGGGTGTCAAAGGCAAAAAGGAAAATATTTGGCTTGATCTCTGAAATGTTAAGGGCTCCAGTGGGGTTCCATGCCTTGTGAATGATAATTTTTGCCACGTGAAGTTTTATAATCCTTTCTGCAATGATTTTTCCCACGAGAGGGAGATTTTCGATATTTGTGGCTTCCACGTTTTCCTCCAGCTCAAAAGACTCCGTCTCACAGGATAGAGCAGAAGTTTTGGTAATGATCTGTGTTAAAACACTTGTCAGGTCCTCCATAATAATAAAGACAATAACAGTGGGTGGGTGGGAAGGGGGGGACCACTACACCGAGGGAGTAAAGGCACTGAGAGGGAGAGTTGGGCGAGAAGGATGATGGTTCCACAGAAAAAAGAGGCAAGAGAGAATAGGGACTAAATGCCAAATGCCAAAGAAAGAGGGACCAGAAGGAAAAAAAGGCAAAGAAATGAGATGGAGATGACCAGGTAAGAGAAAAACCTTCACCGGAGAAAGGACAGGTCGGGAACGAACGCTACCCGGAGCGTTGAAGACTTTATATGATGTTGGTTCTATTGGCAGCTTTTTCACTCAACAACTTAGACCATCTCCAACCTTGAGGCAACTATTGCAGCAAAAGCAAAGTTGCTGCAAAATGTGATAAAACCTTGCTCCAACAGGCACAACAACTGTTGCAGTAAAGTTGCTGGGTTGCCCAAATGGCAGCAAAGTTGCTGCGATTAACCCATGCCATCAAATCTTATTTTGCAATATTTTAATGAAAGATAGCACAATTCTTGAAAAATTTATATTTGAATTTAAGCGAAAGTAAATTTTAAAATTCCTTTGTAGGGGGGAAATTTAAGTTTGAAATTTATTCGAAAACTAAAATTGTAAAAAATTCAAAATAATATTTTAAATTGTAAAATATTTTAAATAATATTATAGTTTTTTAATTAGAAAATGTCACATATTGCCAATAAACAATACTATAAAATCACAAAGTACAATAATATGGGTAGAATACAAATAATAGATAAAAGAATAAAAATATATTAAAATAACAAAAGTTTGATGTAAGGGTTGGAGTGACTCATCAAAACCAACACAACAACTTTGCCTAAGACCCATCAAAGTACCAATTTGCCTTATCAATTGATGGTTTGCCTTTGGAGATGGTCTTAGACTTGGGCTACGGCACAGTCAATCAGATTGAGGATTTAAAAAATGGGGCATTTACCAAAAAGGAACTCAGTACACCATTTATTAAGTTAAAGTACAAATTAGTGAGTGACTTAACAAAAAGGACAAAAAATTGACAGCTGGTGCTCGCACGGTATAAGTGGGTGCACCATAGAATTTTCTATGCACAATTTCTCAACCGATCAAAGCTCCCACGCACCACACGCGCGCCCCACGCGCGCGCCTTCATTTGTAGGCTGCTCGCACCGTGCGAGCATTGTATCGTATTATTTTCAATTTCGAAAAATGTTTTTAAATTTTAAACATCCATAACTTTTGACCTACATCTCTATTTTTCGCAAATTTTATACCGTTGGAATCGTGTCGACGAGAGCTACAAAACTAGTACCATTGTTGATATGTTTTGAGAAAAAAAAATTTCATGTTTTTACATACATGAATAATAAGTGAAATTTTACTTGATATACATAAAATATTAAGTGAAATTTCACTTAAAATATCAAGTGAAATTTCACTGAATACATAAAAAATATTAAATGAAATTTCATATTTTTGCATACATGAATAATAAGTGAAATTTCACTGAATACATGAAAAATATGAAAAGCTCTCCCCAAAAAAATCCTAAGTTCGATTTTTGCAAAGCTCATAAACTAGTTACCAAATGAATTAACATGAAATTGTGCTTTAAAAAAGGAGAAGCACCAAAATGGGGGCCAAACTAAGCCTTAATGAGGTAGCAATGACTTTATTGCTATTCGTCTTTTTTAATTTTTTTTTATATCAAAACATATAAATTTGGCATACATAAATATTAAGTGAAAATTCACTGAACCTGTACATGCCTTTTTCCTGAAAAACTTGAAGTTAAACTTAACATTTGTGTACTCGTTCAGTAGATTTCACTTAGTAGGTCAAGTGAAAATTCACCAACTATTCCAAAAGTTGCTAGAAGTAACTCTGTATAGTTTAAGATCTAATTTGATACTTACTTTGTTAAAAAATCGCTCAAGTGTCAATTTAAGTAAAATTTCACTTAATATTCATGTACAAGTTCAGTGAAATTTCACTTAATATTCATATATGCCAAGTGAAATTTCACTCTCTTTTTTTCCCTTTTATATTAAACAATGCATATTTCGTTTAAAAAAAAAAATCAAATTTCACAAATTAATTATAAAACATAGTTTTTCAACCCAAACAAATACAAAATTCTTGTGAAATTTCACTAAAACTCTCCTTAAAAACAAAGTGAAAATTCGATTTTTTTTTTCCTCACAACATATCAACTTGGCATATGTGAATATTACGTGAAAAATCAATAACTCATACACGCATATTATGTGAAAAATCTATTAAGTTCATCTAGAACATGGTATGTAAAAATAAGAGTTTTTTTTTTCTTTTGCTCAAAAGGTATCAACAATGGTACTAGTTTTGTAGCTCTCGTCGACACGGTTCCAACGGTATAAAATTTGTAAAAAACAGAGTTGTAGATCAAAAGTTATGAAGGTTTAAAGTTTAAAAAAACATTTTCGAAATGGATATCATATGGTACAGCCACTCACACGGTGTGAGTGGCTGAAACCAAGGACGCGCGCGTGAGGGAGGGGCGATGGTCACATGGGATTTTCTATGATACGTGCATTTATACTGTATGAGCACTGACAAGATTCCTTTTATCCTTTTTAGAAAATGGTCAAATCTTTTGGAGTTTAAACTTATGAGGATTACTTGTAGGGATTTTTCAACAATTATTTATTAAAAAATTTATAGTGCAACTCAGAGGTTTGTTGAGCTTATTTTTTCATGTTTTATTTTTTCTTCTGGTGCTTGTTGTACTAGTCATTTTGGAATCTACTGTTTTTATGTTTCTCTTGTTACAAATAAATAAATTTTTTTAAAAAAGGGCCTCGACAGCAATATATTTTATTTTTTCATTTTCTGAAAAATTAATAATAATTAAAAAAAAAATTATGTGATCTGTCAAGCACCACGCAACCGCTGTCGATGATTCACAGTCGTCTGGACCACTTTATTTCTATTTAAAACTTTAGAAACAAAATCACTGCAATTGAAATTTCAATGATTAAATAGAGTTATATTTTTTAAGAGAAATGTTATTCATACTTCGTAGAACACATAGTAGTACCATGTAATTCTCATTTCGAAATTAAGCCCATATATCTCCACGAAGCGTCCACCGTCAAAGACCACCTCTCATCCAACGGATCCTACCGCCTCAAAGAAGATCTAACGGACCACATCCATTTGAGCCCTCCATATATCAGCCACTCTCAGAAAAACCCTGCTGATAAAAACAAAACTTTCTAGGGTTTTAGGTCTCATCAGAGCAAGAGTAGCGAGAAGGTACTCGTCAATTCCCTCTACCAAAACCCTAATCTCAGGGTTTTGCTTGCGATCTTCTGCATCGATTTGTACCTGTATATACATATATGATTCTGTATGTATAAATGTATACATATGACATACGTATATACGATTGTTTTTTCTTATTTTTAGTGCTGGATTTTGTATTCAGATCAAAGTGGTTGTTTTTGTTGGTTATCAATGTAGTATGTATCGATTTAAGAAGCTGATGATTGATCATTATAGTGTACGAAGCTTAGTGGGTTGCTCACTTGCTCGTGCTCGATTTCTTGTCAAACCCATATGGATTTTATGTTTCTCTGTTTCACGATATATATTTTCCATTTGGTTAGAGCATCTACAGCAGAGCAGTGCTCTTTATTGTATCTAATCATTTTGATTTACTATATTTTCTTGAGACTTGTGCCATATGACATGATGGAAGATTTAAAGGTTGAGATTTGGAGATATAACACAGAGAGTCATTCCTCGCTAGACAAATCTGTCCGGTCAAAAAGATAAATGTTTACTTCTGTTTAGTTATTTTGTTTGAAAAGTTAAAATAGTTAGTTTGCTGGAGATGCTCTTAGTCATTTATGCCTGTTTTTCTGTAGAGAGCACTTGTATATACTCATCCAAATTTATCTACTGCCTAATACTGTCAGACTGAACTTTTGGGTCCAGAAAATGAGTAGGAGAGGAAAGACTGGAGATTTATTTATTTATTTATTATTTTTTAAATTCTGCTTTTTACTGGTTGCAAAAGAAAAATGACCTGAAAGTGAAATTTCTTTTGAATAAAAAAAAAATGAAATGGAAATATGGGGTAAGGTAGCTGAATCCAAAAAGAATTGTTGTGTGCTGATTTTTCGCTGATTGTCTTTTAAGAACCCACTGCAATGCTAAGAGTAGGGCATTGATCCCATATTTGATTTTTAGTTATCTTAGAAGGACGTGAAAGAAAACCTGTTGTATGAATTTGGGTTTGATTTGTTCATAGCTCTCTTGTTTCACACTCTGATTTTTATCACTAGTTGGATGTGTTGCAGAGTATTACTTTATTGAATAAGATTATACTTTTGAATTATTATTTTTTGGTTCTTATGCAATATAAAAGTTTCACGCCGGCATGTGATCTGAAATTTTTGGCCTTTCATTATTATTTTTTCTTTGATCACTATAAATTTAGATTGCGAATGTGTAGTATGTGTGTGTGTTTTTTGTTTTTTTAGTTATTTTTTTTGGTCTTAATCAGATTATATCCTTGCAAATCTGACAACAGAAACTTGCTGTTTTTTTAAAAATATTTTAGGTTAAAACAATGGCTTTCTTTAGTAAAGCCGGGAGTATTCTAAGGCAGACTGTGAGTAAGCAGATCAGCTCAGAAATTTCGGCATCCAATCCATCTATCTTCCAGATAATAAGATGCATGTCATCTTCAAAACTATTTATTGGAGGTGCACAAGCTTCCCTTTTGAAGTAGCAAGTAGTTGTATTTTTTTTAAATCAACGTGTTAATTTAACTTTAACATTGCAGGACTCTCATATAGCACAGATGAGACAGGTCTGAGAGAAGCCTTCAACAAGTATGGAGAAGTTGTCGATGGTATGTATTACTAGATTAAAGCTTGAGTGTGGCCAAAAGGAATCAAATGGTGCTTGAAGTTTTATTATAGTTGGTTGGCGAGTTCCATTGAAGAATACAAGTAGTAATTCAATGCATTGAATTCAAGTGTGAAGATCAAGAATGAATATTTTTTTTTGGTGTGCGTTTGTTGCGTCCACAAATTGAATGGACATTATGGGTTTGAGCTTGAAATAAGTCGTAAAAAAAGGGTATATGTGGTGGTGCACCTGCCCGTCACTGTGTTTGTGGAATCAGATTTTTCTAATGGATACATTGTATTTTTGGGTCTTATTCTCATGGGCTTCAGTTGTGAGCTTGTGCATGTCAGCTTGTTTTCATCTGTACAGTCATTTTCCCCCCTGTTTTACATGTGACGGTATACTTGAATGTAGTTCTCCAAGTGTAATTTGATACAGTATGACAGTTTTGTTCATAAGAGGAGCAAAACCAACTGTTTTCAGAATTTATGTTGACCAGTTATACTTCTCTTGCAGCGAGGGTAATTGTCGACCGGGAAACTGGTAGGTCTAGAGGTTTTGGCTTTATCACTTACACCAGCAGTGAGGAGGCTTCCTCAGCTATCCAGGCCTTGGATGGGCAGGTATTTTCACAGTTTTATTTCTTCTTGGTAATTTCCCAGCACAACTAATGATTGTAATGTGGTGGTACAAGAAATAACCAGTTTGCTAATTGCTGTCAATGATATGTACTTGATACCTGATAATACAATATTATGCTTCTTGATAAAGAAAATGAGAAATTTTGATGTGAACAATTTATAGGAGAATTATTGAATTGCTGGTCTTATGGGATGAGCAATTTTCTTCTTGCACTAATAATGGACCTGAGACTGTTATACAAAAAAAAATAATGGACCTGAGACAAAAATGCTATTGAAATGAATGCCATCGCTTTTTCATGGAATTTTGTTTAATCCTAGTGAGCACTTTTAGGTAGGAACTTTAATCTAAAGGTTGTTTTCTTGAATGCTTCTTCAGGATCTTCAGGGCCGTGTGGTAAGGGTGAATTATGCAAACGATAGGCCGCGAAATCCTGGTTTTGGAGATGGAGGATATGGAGGTGGAGGCGGAGGCTACGGCGGCGGCGGCTATGGAGGCGGCGATGGCGGATATGGTGGTGGTGGTGGTGGTGGAGGATATGGTGGCAATGGTTATGGTGGCAACAACTATGGGAGTGGTGGCGGTGGCTATGGTGGAAGTGGAGGCAGCTACACCAGTGCTGGTGGCGGCAATAATTTCGTAAGCAGTGATGCCGGCGCTGGTAGCAGTTTTCCGAATACTGGTTATGATGGAAGTACAGGATTGGGGTCTAGTGGCGCTAGTCAATTTGGTAGCAGTGGTGGCATCAACATGGCTGATGATCCTCCGCTAGAAGGGAATTACAAGGACGACGATGATGATGAGCCCGATAACTATGCCAACAGAAGGGCCTGAAATATTATCTAATAGAATTTGAACTTGATATTTGAGAGTATGGGAAGGAGCAGAAAGTTGAAGTTTTTGCTTACTTTTCAGTTCACAAACAGATTGTTACCCTTTCTTGCCCTTTTGTTATTGTCTAGTGATGAACTATTAGTGTAATGAATGCTGGATTTGGATATGTAAGCTCAACATTGATGCAATTTTCATTTTCAGTATCTTTAATTGGAAGTTTTATGATGTGGCCATTCAAGTGAAAAAATGTAATCTCATGCCTACTTTTTACTACTTTCTCTTTGACTGAAGATGATTTCTTTTGTCAGCAATTCTAGTTGTAAATCTGTGCTAGTTGGAACTTTGGAAACTTGAAAACATTGTGTTATCTTTGATATAAATTTCTTAGTTCTTTACTAACTCAACCTGCTTTTTCTTTTTTCTTTTTTTCCTTTTCTTAGGTTTATGCCTCGTGTCTTACTTTTCTGATTCTCTCTCTGGATAAATGTGTGCATGTACGTATTACTGGGTTCCACTTCTTCTGGGCAAGAATTTTGGTCGCTTCTCAATGGTTTTTTGAGAACCTAGTCTGGTTTTGCACTTTGGCAGGACTACTAATTTACTAAATGCAAAAGTGGGGTGCTGCAATTTCAACTAGTGGCATTCAGAAAATTAGATGCCAATTGTTGGGTTATCCCTAAAAATAAAATCATTACATTAGATTAGATACCGAAAAAGTGTAACCACCAAATTGCTTCACATTGCAGGGTTTACTAATTCAGCTTAGAATTGCCGACTATTTCTTAGTTACTGAATTACTATTCTGCTTAGAATTGCCGACTATTTCTTGGTTCCTGAATTACTAGCACCTGATCAACTCTTCAATTTGGGGTAGAAAAATTTGAGTACGCAAAAAACTAGAAAAGAAATAAGAATATGGATTGATATGAAAAAAAAAAATCTTTTTTTTTTTTTGGGACCAAAAATAATATTCTTATATTGCAAAACCTCTTCGTTTTCTTTATCTCGATTCATCCAGTGAAAATAGCAACCTTTGAGCATTTAAAACTGCAGGAGAACCTTTCTTGGTTCTCTCCACAATGTGCTTTATCAACAACTTCTCAATCTCATCATCACCACACTCCTTTTCATCTCCACTTCCAGCAGCAGCATCTGATAAAACCTGCTCTTCAAATGTTCTTCGATTAATGACCATACGGTGTGGCATGTAATGACTATTATCATCAATCGGACACGAGTTTTCCTGATGGTTCCTTTCACTACATCTTGATTGTAAATCTTCTTCCGACTCATTTCTCTTCATAAAATCTTCGTAAGCCTCATTGTACGAATCTAATACTTCCCTTGATAAATTGATTACCATAGGCTGGCCAAATGGGCTTTGTTCTATAGCAATTGGACTTCCATGGATAGAAGAAGATCCAACTTCACTGCTTGAGAACTCCCTCCATGGATTCATATGCTCAGACTCCATGAACTGAACCTTCTTCTGGCTGTTTTGAAGAGCTATCTCGAGCTCCTTAACACGCTCTTCTAGTCTTAATTGAACAAGCTCGTGTAAACGCAAGCTCAGCTCTCGCGGAGAGACTGCATAGTTAGCAGAGCTGGGGGTGGAGGTGCCACTTCCATCTTGGTCTGCGTAAGCTTGGGCAGCTACTTGCTGACCGAACATGCTGGCTCTCAGTTCTCTGTTTGATCTGAACTCTGGGTCATGCTGCAGAGATTTTAAGCTACATTAGAGCTCATAAAGCAAACAATTTAATGGACTAATTCTACACCGATGAAAGACGTGGACTACTTATCCAACCGAGTTCAATAAAATTTTGATGGTTTCCGAACAACTTAAATTTTGTTATACTTACACAAATTTTCATGAGTATGCTGTAGTCTTGTACATATGGGTGAACTATGTGTAGTCTTGTAGATTTAGATCAGAAAATTTTGAATCTGTAGCGCACACTATCCTAGCTGCATTTAAAAAAAAAAAATTTAATGTTTACTTGGAAAGTAATAAAAACTTCGCAACTTTTTAATAGTAGATGGTCAAGAGTCTGTTTTAATTGGAATAAAAAGAGAGGTAACTGTGCCAAAAATATAAAATTTTGCATCTTGTTCAATTAACTTAGATCAGAGTGAACCATATGTTCTAGGTGACTGTTAAATAGAGGTTGGTTGAACATCGTTGACTCTTTAATGCCCAATCTACCTTTACAGGGTGACACAACTTGTCTCATCCAACCAAGTCATCTTTGGTCTCTTTCTCAAGTCCAATCATAAGAAGTTGCATTTGGAAGTTTACCATAATCTCTTCTCCACTTAAGCTGAAATGGTTCATGGTGATATACTGAGATTTAATATGCTAGAGGACTCGATAACGATACTGATTCGGCACCTAGACATACTAAATAGAGAAATAACCTAATCTTCACAAGACTGTCAAGACCATGTTGCGGGCCTGACTTGGACATATCATACAATGATCATGAACGGAACAAACAAGAAATACATATGATAATCATCTACTTGTATGTTAAAGGTATCCCCAAAATACATATAAAGATGAAGAGAGGAGATATATTAAAGGAATTGAATGTCCACCATGAGGTATTATAAGTAGAAACAAAGCCAACCATTATCTTTAAGGCTTTGTTTCGTTCATGGATTTCGTGAGGGAAATGAGAAGGGAAAGGAAAAGAAGGAAAACTAGTTCCTTTTACCTTACGCTTGGGACTAGTTTTCCATTTTGTTTTCCTTTCCCCTCTCTTTTCCCTCACGAAATCCATGAACCAAACAAAGCCTAAACGATTTGAATTGCTAGAACGAATAGAATTGCTTACCTCCTCAAGATCAGACAACCTTTGTTCCAAACTAGAAGACTTCATATTTAGTTCCAACCTCTCTAGTTCAGCTTCAAGTTCTGCTTCAATTTGACTCATAGAATCAGAATGGTCCTCCGCTTTCTGATCATGCGATCCTTTACCGTCAAATCTTTTTCTCAATTCATCCATTTTTTGTTCGGAGGATAATGTAAGTGATGCCTTGGTGTAATAAGAATTCTCACGTTTATCTTGCGATTCAGAATCCTCAATAGCAAATGTATGTGATGCCTTGGTGTAATAAGAATTCTCATGTGTATCTTGTGATTCGGAATCCTCAATAGCAAGTTCTTTCACATTTAATGAATCTTTCATCTCAAGTTCCTCTTGTAGGTCTTGTACCAAGTTATCGGTCTGCTTCAACAACTCATTCAGTTTGTCGACTTCCCGTTTATTTGCTAAGAAAGAAGATATTATGCCTAAAGAGATTCCGAGACAGAAAAGAAGTGCCCCGTGGGATGATCCTGATCAACATTACAATAATAATTAGAAAAATAGTCGTGCAATTATGAGTTAAGACATGTGAGAACATGATAACTCAGAAAGCTATTTCACCCAGGCTTGTATGGTTCGTGGATTAGTGAGGGAAAAGAAAAGAAAGCATTGAGGAGAACACTTGTGTTTTTTTCTTTGGTTAACAAGGTAGACAGGGAAACATTGGAATGAAATGAAATATACAAGAGGTTAAAAAGTTTAATGTTTAATGATATTTAAGCATTGCTTTCCTTTCTTTTTCCTCTTCCTTCAGAAATCAGCAAACCAAACAGAGCCCAAAGGTTTACACATGTTATTGCAAGCATGGAATGTAATTGTGATGTGAGAATTTCATAATTATCCTATACATCAGTGCCCAGGGTTAGAATTCAAATCGTAAGGCTTGGGTTAACAAGCTACACAGTACACATGAGAGGTTCGAGTATGAGAACAACCACTTGTGCAAAAACATGGAAGGTTAGGCCTATAGGCTATCTCCAATATAACCCTCCCCACCACGCTGCGTACACACCACCACCACCACCATCACGTGGTAATTCTTTTTATAGTTCCAATTTATGTTTACAACACAAAATACAAAATGACCAGGGCAAGCATATACCGTGCACAAGTACATTACAACGAGAGATGAAGAAGACTCCATCTATAAGTCACTAAGCAAGCATTCAATTGCAGAAAGGCTTTCCCCTTCTACTTACAATATGGTGCCTACACTCTGCTAAGGGAAATGTTAAAATCTTTTTTAAGTGTTAATAAGTTTCAGCACAGACGATAAACCCTAAAGAAACAAAACCTGAAATATTCTGTTTCCTTGGCTTCTAAAAATATTGGAAAAGACAACCCAATGGGAAAATATTGTTATTCAGGTTCTCATTTTCATATAGTTATTATCTTCTGCACTGTTGAATGAAAATTTAATCAACAGCAACACAAATGTATCTCTCAATTTTATCCTATTTATTTTAATGTTAAAAAACCATTTAAATAAAAGCAGGAAAGAGAAGAAACAGTAAAAACTTCCCACATAGGCTTCTTTGATGCAACAAGTTGCCTCATTCAACTATAGCAACTTAACCAAGTAAAAACTACTGGGAAACGAAGATAATTACAGTAGTGAAGAAACATAATAGTGCTCCAACAATTAAAAGTTGAAGTGAAGTTATAAAGAGTTATATGTAAAGTTCTTCCACATTCTGTAATGCAGAAAAGAAAGTCCATGCAGAGATAACAAAAATACCAGGTTGTGAATGCAAATGTTTCCCATTAGCCATTTTGTGGGAACTGTTCAATGTTCCATTCCTTCCCTTCCCCTTCGCCAATCTAATTTTCACGCCCCTCAGGAGCTCTAAAGACCCAACTTTTGGTAGTGGGGGAACCCCAAAGACAGTCTCACTCCCTGCTGAAAAGTTTCGCTTTTGCAGCTTATTTTCCTCCGTTCCAATCTGTACTTTGAAAGAATCACTTTTCTCTCTGCTGATTATTTTCCTTCCGCCTGTCACGAGAAATGGCCTCACGGTGGGTGCAGACGGTGATGGAACAGAACGCAATACATACTCTTCCATCTCAGCATGATCCTTGTATAATTGAGCCATGAGGCAACTTTCTAAAGAACTTAGAGGTTTAATTAATTGCATATTCGTTCTTCTACTTTTAAGAAAGCTTCTCTTCCTTGCAGAAACATAAGAAGTGTTCATTTCCCCTATAGAACTCTCATCTGCGTCACCACTTACTCTTGTTTCTTCCAAATCCCCTTCAAGGTCTTTGTTTCCCATTAAATCAGGAGATAAACTCGATACGGAAAGGACATTGCTATCCTCGTAGTTATCCATAGTCACTGGTGTCCCACCATCAACATCACAACTAGAAGTCACTTCCTCAGAAACATCTTCGCCTAGTCCGTTTATCCGTGCCAAACAGCGGAGGGGACAACTTTTTTCACGATGGTGCCGAATCAAAGGCGAGTGTTTGGATTTCAATGATTTGGAACCTAAGGAAGGTGAATGCGGTAAATTTTCCCTACTAATCGAAGGGTTTTGCCAGTGTTTGGCTATATACCCAGCACCAGCAGCTGCTACAACAACCCAGAAATCCATTCTTACTCTCCCTTCCACAATATGAACACTAACCAAATTCCACAATACAAATTTTCCTCTCTGTTTCAACTCTCATCATGAAAAAACGAAAGCCATATGTTTCCATAATCCAAAACCCCAGAACCAAACAAGCTTTAAATCTCTGGGTAACAGATAAATACAAAAGAACATATGAATAATAAATGTGACCTCAACACAATCAAGCGCACCACTTTTCAAGAATTCAAATCTCTGGTTTCAAAAACCCTAAAACAAACAGTCTTAAAAATCCGCAACTACGAAACAAAACCTCAACAACCCAAGCACCAAAAATGCTCTATTTCTTAAGAGTAATAAATAGGAACAAAACCCCTAATCCCAGGAAAATTTGTGTACTAACAATCAATATTAAGCAACACAATATGAATATGAACCAAAAACTGTTCAATTACCTGCCTATTACAATCCAATGCTAGAGACAGATATGGCTAGAAAATCAGAATAACAGTACCAAACACAGACCTTCCTTAATCTGTAAACTTACAGGCAATCAAACCCTTACCAGCCACAACCACCACCCAATAGGACAAGCAAGGAGGTGGATATATATAATACATTATAAATCTAAGCTATACCTAATACCCATTTGAGAGCACCTTTGATACTGCAAAATCCATCAATATAGAGACCCCGTTTTCGTTCAAAAGCTCCTTCGAAAAACAAACAGCAACAACCCAAAATGCGTAGTAGTAAGCTAAATCTAAACAAAACCCAAATCAAGCAAACCTCTAAACTTCAAAACCCATCAATGAAAAACGATCCATTTCCGCGAAAACCTACCACTATAGTTGCAGTTGGTGAGCTACGAGAAAAGGAAGAGAGAGAGAGAGAGAGAGAGAGAGAGGATGAGAAAATGGTTACTTACTGTTGAAATCCCTATTTAGAAAAAGATCTCTTTACAGGTTAATGAGAGAGGTGATACAAATCCAAGGGACCCAATATTCCAAGGTGATGTGCGTTCTTGTTGATTTGGTCCCCTCGGAATCATAACATCCTCTGCTCTGTTATCTACACACAGAAGCCTACAAGCTTTCATTTTTTATGCTATAAATTTATTTATTTATTTATTTTTGCATTGTAGTACTGTAATATCTTGTGTATTCTAATAAGTTCATTTGTTTCTTTAACACTATGTTTGGGAGTTCCAAAATTGAGAGAAAAGAAAAGAAAATGAGAGAAAATACCTCACTTTCTCTAGCTTTCTCTCGTTTGGGAGTTTTAGTAGTGAGAGAAAAGGAGGGAAAAGGAGAGAAAAGAAGAGAAAACTAACCCCCACTTTCTCTCAATATATTTCTCACCAAATTGGGAAGAAAAGGAGAGAAAAGAAAGTGGGCATTAATGAATCTTTCTTAATACCCACAATACCCTTTCATTTGGTTTTACCTAATTTTAATTCCATTTAGGTCCCAGGCCTCTATAATACACAACATACATGTATTTTGTCTCTTAAAAAAAATAATTAACGTAACCTCACAAAAACTATCATCTACGGCCATGATTTTCTCTCACATCTCCATTAACGATTGAGTGTCTCTCTTCTCTATTACTTGAAGTTCTTGATGGGTAGAATGATATCTTTCTTCTCTTTCTTTTCTTTTCTTCTCAACTTGCAAACAAGAGGAAAGAAAGCAACTTTCTCTTCTTTCCTAAACTCCCAAATAAGATGAAAGAAACTACCATCCTTTCTCTTCTCTTCTTTTCTCTCCCAAACTCCCAAACATAGTGTAAGTTCTAGTTGTCAAATGTAACCAAAATAAATAAATAAATAAATAATAGTAACCAAAAAAAAAAAAAAACCTAATGTTAGAGACATTTCTATGTGTTTTTGAATAATATCATCTACTTCTTTTATTTTCAAAACTTCGTATCACTGAACTTCTTTTTATTGACGGAATTTCATAAGAGGTTAGTGATATTAGAGCATCCACAGCAGGTATAGTAAACTTAAGGCTCATGTTTGGTAAGTTTAGTGTACAGATGAAATACACTCGCAATGGGTATTTGTTCAAACGGCAAAGGGAGAGCCGTGTGTGATATCAAACTGCACATATTATGCCGTACATTGTACCGTGCGTGATGTCACACGGCTTCACATGTGCCGTTTAAGAAATTTTTTTCCATATGTACTATACCGTCCTATACCTACGCTACAATATAATATGTCGTGTTGCACTTACAATCTGCTATGGTAGATAATACCATACTATACAAGGTTATTATATGATATACCATGACCTTTTTGGACACAACTTTACACGGCACACGTTGTGCCGTGTGATATCGCACGGCTCATATAATGCCGCTTGGACATTACACGGCACAATGTGTGTCGTTTGGCTCCTCATGGTTCTTATTGTGCCGTCAATCTTGTACAATAGCTGAACTTAGCGGTACATTAAACTTAAGTTTCCTTAAGTTTCAGTGTTTTACGCTGTTGTACCATCAACCCATTACAAGCGTCCCACATCCAAACTATGCTTAAGTTTGTTGTATACTCAACCTACTGTGGATGCTCTTATGACATATTTTAAGAGAGGTCAGTAACATTTACCGAACATTTCATTAACTTTCGTCTGTTAACAAAAGGGAGGTCAATGATACGAAATTTTGAAAATAAGGCAGGGGAAGATACTAATCAAAATCCGAGGGAGGTCTATGACATTAGATCATACCTCAGGAGAGATCAATAATATTTTATCCAACAAAATAATAGTGTATCTATCCTGTCTGTTTTTTTTTCATTACAAGAGTACTGACTATGAAATTGTTGTTTAGGATTAATTAATGGATGCAATGGGATAAAGATATCACTATTGTAAAGTATTAATACACCTAAATATTTTGCTTATTTGTGGTAATGTTTAAAATAGGAGCATGTGTTGCGTATGAGTTGGTGAACACGTTGATTTATGAGAACATGTCCACTAAAATCACCGTGATAACGAATATGTTCTTGGTTTTTAGACTTTAAACTCCCATTGTTTGTATTTTTTTTTAAACCTTGGGTATAAAATAAAGTTCTTCATCTTTATTTCAAAAATAAGAAAAAACACAACATGGTAGCTATTTAATTGGTATTCCTCCAAATAATAACATTTTTCACTAGCACTTCAATTAGTTATTCTTGTAAAGCAACCATAGTTATATTAGTCTATTAATTGTTCTTCCTTTTACAACTTCACTTTTTGAATTGAGATTTTATATTGGGACAATAGGATATGCCTTCCGGTCAAACACCGAACTGCCAATTTAATTGACATGAAAAGAGAAAAAAAATAAAAATAAAAATAAATAAAATTTGGTGCTAAATTATAACATTGGTTGTAAAATTACATGTGGAATTGTATCAATGTGGGTAATTCTTCGGTATTATAATTGAGAATATTTCAGAAATTCAGAGTAATACAAGAATTGCGAATAAATTTATCAATTATTGTATTATTTGAGATATTAAGAGTTTGGGGCACCCTGGTCAATTTGGTAAACTTTACAAGTTGTATATCATTATTGGGGCATTGCACATGTAAAAAGGGCTTCAAAAGGTCAACTTTATTTCCTTTGTTCACTTTCTTTTGGTTCCGTTTGACGAATTATTGAGTGACATAGTTGTAACATCTCATCATGCTGACCTGGTGTAATGCATTAATAATATGAGTTCATGTGACTCATATTCTTAGTTATTAATTTTAAGCAATATATCATTTCCTCAAGTCCCACTGCTTGTCGTGCATCCCCTGTTTTAGGTTCACATAATCCTATCTGATTAGAGTATCACATCATGTCAATATAATAACATAGTATGACGGTCTAAAAAACCCAATTCTATAAAAGCAAGTATTGTTGCAAACAATTACACCATATGCTTATACAATTATATATTATTCTTCACAAAATTTTATAGGGTTAACTAATATAATATCCATTCTAGTGTAAGATTGTTACAATAGATCCAACCCAAGAAAGATCTTAATCCCAGGTCCACACTAGAATTTTTGGGACCGAAATACCCTTCGCACTAACACATAATATTTCCCCCTTTCAAACACCAGTATTTAAAACCTCCATTATTCTTGGGTGACATTCAATTTTTCCCCAATCAAGCCAACGTTTTAGGGTTTTAAAATTCAAAAACCCAACAGATTTTTGGTGCAAAAACATAATAGAAGATCAAAATACACACTAGCAGGGGCGGACTCAGGATTTTTGGTCAGGGGGGGCCTAGCCTATATAGGGGTTCGGGGTCAGCGCCCCTGAGACGAATTTTTTTGAGTCTGCCTATACATAATTATGTGTAAAATGGCAAAATCACATATAGAATTGGTTTAACACCCATAATTTGGGATAAATCATGTAATTTTAGGGGCCTACATAAACATGAAAAATATTACATGCTATTATAGAATTTTCAAAAGTACAGAGGGCCTGTGTCTAAAACTTGTAAAATATTACATGTAAGTTTAGAATTTTCAGAAGTTCAAGGGGGGCTGTGTGAAATTTAAGAGGACCTATTTATAAAATCTATAAACTATTATATACAATGTTTTAATTTCCAAGAATTCAGGGGGGGCCTGTGCCACCCCTGAAAACTATGTTGGTCCGCCAGTGCACACTAGTTCTTCAAAATTTGAAACTAGTTCATCAGACCCCATTACGACCACATGCTGTTCAGATTGATTGCGGCTTTGATTTTGGGATCGCAATTTTTGTACAATCTGTTCTTCACGAAGAGAAGAAATTGCGATTAGCGGTGGCAGTGACTTCGACGAAGAATGTAGATCAAAGCACCACCATAACAACAACCACCGCCATTGACAGAGAATGTAGATCGAAGGACAGTGGCGGCGGAAATCTCCCAAATCACCACCTCACGACGTCGCCGCCGCAAATCTCCCAAATTCCACCGTCCAGCGAAGCTCGGCCTCACTCCGCCGGTTTCCAAGGAGATTTAGGAGGTCGGCGCCGCACTGGAGATCCAGATCGAGATCGGTAAGTCGGAGAACTGAGTGGTATTCTCCGATCAGTTTTCGAGCAGTAAGAGCAGGGCGACGAGTGGTGTCACCGCCGATACGGTGACGTTAGGCGGCGGTGGATTGTCGAAGGTGTCACATCTAGGTTGGGGACGGTGGTACACGCTAAGAGAGCTTGAGGCGACCACGAATTACTTGACTGATGAGAATGTGATCGGTGAAGGTGGTTACGGTATTGTGTATAGCGGTGTATTGGCAGACAATACTCGAGTGGCTGTGAAGAATTTGTTGAATAACAGGTATCAAAAGACCTATGAACAAGTGGCTATGAATTTCGCACCAAAAGTTTTGGTGGTAAATTTAACAAGTGTACTTACATTTTATTGTACAATATCACACCCACGTTCTTGTGATAGAGATTGTGGTGATAATTTTTCATTTTTTGGTAGTGTTAAATTAAATATTGATGTTCTTGGCTCAAAAGATGGTAGTTTGAAATTGTATATGTGATGAGTGTAGAAGATGGATCACAATGAATTGATGTTTGTTTTTCTTTGAATTTAACAAGTGTACTTTGTTTTTAGTATACAATTTCACACCCACATCCTTGTGTTTAGAGGTTGTGGTGACAATTTTTCATTTTCTGGTAGTGTTAAATTTTGATACTGATGTTCTTGGCTCAAAAGCTTGTAGTTTGAAATTGTATATGTGATGAGTGTAGAAAATGGATAACCAATTATAGTGTAAAATGAACTAGTTGCAGTGTAAAATTTCATACTAATGAACCAGTTGCAGTATAAAATGAACCAGTTATAGTTTGAAATTTCACACTAATAATACAACAAAAAAATGCTTCCAAAAATGTAACATATATCATGGGATTTTATTTCCATATATTAGATATGAGATATGATAACAGATTTATTTATAAAACAACTATGTACATGAATGTGTGTGCGTGTATGTGTAGGCATGTGTGTATACCCTAATGGGATAAGAATTACCGAAAATTAAATTAAATTCTTAATTGTATTGCCATATATAACTGAATGTATCTATATATCAATATATATATATATATATATGTATATCTATAACCACATGGGTAAAATGGTCCAAAAAATTACCTCAATTTGGGGATTTCACTATTTTTAGACCTATTATCAATATCTTTTTTTAGTTAGGTATATTTCAACAATCTTGAGTAAGGAGGGATTTATGGCTAGTTTTCTAAAGTTTATATTACTTTAAAACATTTTTTTTTTTGAGGGAGTACTTTCAAACATTTTGGTTGTTGATAATATGAAAGGCCTACCTTACATACCAACTTTCTTCACCAACCAGTACATGACATGATGGGTCAGTAGATTAAGAGAGTTAAAAAGCTGGTCAACTTAACATCAAAGGAACCAGATCATGTACAGTTAAACCAATTTAGATCAGCTAAAAACAAATATTAAAAAAAAAAAAGAAGAAGAAGAAAAAGAGTGATACCATATGATAGAGAGGTTGAGTTGGTATGCCAAATTTTAGATCTTTTCGTTTTTTTGCGTAACAATGGCAACAATTTTCCATAATGGGAAAACTACCAAAAAAAAAAAAGATGGTACAGGTAGACCTGGTAGACCTTCAAAAACTATATTTCCAACTGACTAATATTGGCACTGATATAGTCATAATTTTATCTGGTCTGCTAATCTTTTTGAAAGATCTTCCAACTTGATATAAAAAATTTTATTATAGGGGTACGTTTGGAATGACAACTTCAAAATGCATTCTTTTTCAACTATAATTACATAATCATTTTCATTAGCAACTTATTTCAAAGAAGCATTCTTATACAGTTTTTTTTTTTTTTTCACAAAACCAAATCTTAATAGTTATTGTTTTCAAGTAGGAGATGGTGTTTTACACACGAATACATGAGTTGAGACTTGAGAGTGATGAAATCTCATACTCCTCAACTTCGATAGCAAATTAATCTCACTCTTTAACCTTTTTTTATCTCCATCTATACCTCTTTTTTTTCCCCCTCTTTCTATAAATAAATTGTACCAATATTGGTACATAAACTCTTAGAAAAAAGTCACTTTCATACTAAACGGAGCATGTTACATATATATAATTTGTGTCAAACATGTGTAGCACAAGTTATCAAATACAAATATGCATTCTATATTTCTATACTCATGAATGCCCAGAATACCAGTCCTTAGGTCCCTAAATCCAGAATACCAGTCCTTTGGTCCCTTATCAACTATGGATGAAGTAATCTTGATAGTTTACAAGTTACAACAAATATTCCAATCATGGTAAGCACATATATATTACCTAATGAGTAGTGATAGGCTTCCCAAGTTTTTCATCCCAAATACTTGTGGCAATAGGACCACCTTCCCTTCAACATCCACCAATCAAACATATATTCGGAAAGCATTTGAGATGCAAAATTTGAGAAACATATCATTACTCTTACCTAATATACATAAACACAATAAAGTCCTTCAAACATGTACTATAAGTTTTTGAGTTCCGCAAATATAAAGAGTTTGGTTTGCACAGCACTTGATGATAAAAAGAGGAGAGCAGAATCAAAAGAATGTAAAGCAGCAATAGGAGTACCTACTAAATTGGAATCAGAGACCTTTTAAAGAAACAATCGTTTCAGAATATATCTTTAAGCTAAGCTAAACATGAAGATGATAATGTAATTACAGTTGTCAGAAATGCATTTTAAAGATGTCATTCCTAACAACTTCTATACAAGGCATCCTAATTTAAGAATTTTTGCTAATTCCACCCTCAATTAATTTCGGCAAAAATGTTGGTCATGACCAAGAAATGCACCGAAACCTCAATTTGGCTTCCTTGAGAATTCAAAAAGGAGATCAGTCAGTTAATGCTCCATTTGGTTCACGGGTTTAGTGAAGGAAAAGAAGAATGGTAGGAAGAGCTCCATAGGCTTTGTTTGGTTTGCGGATTTATTGACGGAAAAGGAAAGGGAAAGGGATAGTAAAACTAGTTCCCTTGTGTTTTTCTCCATGATCATATATATAACATCAAAAAATTTGGAAGTTTCAAAATACAAGTGTAACTTAAGGGAGGTAACTGACTCACATAATTGATAATTTTCAAGTTATTTCTCACTATCTTCTCTTTTCACTCCTATTTTCCTTGCTCTTTCCTTATTATAACCAAACAAAGGAAAACATTTTCCTTGGTGCTTTCCTTTCTTTTCCCACAGTAAATCCATAACCCAAACATAGCCCTAGTATTTTCTCCCAACATTAAATATAATATAAAAAATGGAAAATCAAGAAAAAGGAAAGAGGTGACATCTAAATCAAAAGTATCTCCCTCTGACTTCCGTCCTACCTTATTTTCCTCTCTAATTTCCTCCCAGATTTCCTTGGTAACCAAACAAGGAAAAGTGATTCCATTTATGACTTTTCTTTTTTTCCCCCATTCCTTCCAAGTCCATGAACCAGATGAAGCACAAGAGGTGCAGAAAGAAATATGCCCCTAATATACACCAATAATACAATTGCCAACAGACAAGCCTACAGTAAATCACACCACTTGCCAAATAGATTTGAGTGTTTCAGATTGATCAGAAACGGGGCAAGGGCAAAACAAAAAGTATATGAAACCACAAAGAAAAAGAAAAAAAAAAAAAAAAAAAAAAAAAAAAAAAAGGAGAGATTGAGCGAGAATGAAACTGCAAATTATGTACATGCCTTATCACAAAACAGTGGTGAATCAATTGTTCCAACATACATAAGAAAACAAAGAGGAACCAGGAAGAGTGTACCTTCATGTTTCTGCTCCTGATACAGTCACAAACACATATTTTTCTCAAATGTGCTAATCCTCTTCATTCTTGGTTTTGGTTGATCATAGCCCGGAAAAAACTGAAAAATACGAAGCACTTTTTTTCCCCCCTGTTTCTCTTCGACAAAATTTCACCAGTTAAAGTTCAGAGAGTGAGGGAAATGCAAAACTAGAGAAAAACAAATACATCATTTAACATTAAAAAACCCCACAAAGATTGCAGTAGAAAAGCAACCTTTGACAATATTTATTTATACTATACGAGTTTGTACATTTTTTTTTACTGAAATGAAAGTTTGTAATATTTTGCACTAAATAAAAAATTACAATATAATGATAATGGAAAAGTACACAAAGAACATGAGGGTGCTCTAGGCAGCCAACAAAATAATAGTAAAAACCAAAAATGAAGACAGAAATGACATAGAAGAGTACAAACTACTCCAAGGAATTTATCAAGTCTCTAAAATTGAAAACCAGCCAATCAGCTTTTGCTGCAACGGCCTCTCGAAGTTGAACTCCACCATAGCAAATGAACAAGTCGGCCCCACCTGGTTGACGAGCCTATATGGGATAAAGGTAAAAAACTTCATTGTCTAATACAGAAAATAGGTTGCCATGAAAATGACATTGTTTAGCAGAAAACAATAAAAAATAAAAAATAAAAAATAAAAAAGAAAAAAATAAAAGAAAAAAAGGAAAGAAAAGAGAGGTAAAGGAAAGAAAACCACATGACAATCAAAACTAGTTCGGTCCACAGTCTGTCAAGTACGTTGCATTTTCCCACTAAGGCTCCATTGGGGTTTGTGGATTTAGAGAGAAAAGTAAAAGGAAAGGAAAAAGAGATAAAAGCCTATTTCGCTGGCGTTTTCCCGTATGCTTTCCTTCATGCCTAAATAATTTTTGAAATTAAAACTTCTCGAAATCTAATAGAAAATCAAGAATAGATGAAGTGGGGTGACTCACGAAATTCAAATTTTAATTTTACCTTCAACTTATTTTCCTTCCCCTCTTACTTTCCTTATTGTTTTCCTTAAAATATCACAAACAAAAGGTTTTGCTTATCTTTTCTTTTCTGTCACTAAAACCATGAAACAAATAGAGCATAAGATATTCTGAGTTCATGAAATACTTGTAGTGCTAACCAAAAAAAGAAATACTTTTTGTGTCAAATCATGGCAAATAAATTTTGGAACTACTTCTCTAAATATGCCAACAAATGAAACCATAAAATAAGGTTATCATTAGTTCCTAAATGAAGATCAGAAGTCAATTTTAAGAAGATGGGTTCAAATCTTCCTACCTCAAGATCAGTTGCACCATCCCCAATCATGACTAACCCCCTGTATCCATGAGCCTGAAAAGTGTAAATCATATTATAACAGTGAAAGATTTTTATTTCTTCAAAATTATACAAGAAACGGAAGGCTCTAAACCAACCTTTCTTATCTGTTGAACTGCAGTGGCTTTCCCTCCACTCCTTGAAGTAGGCTCATTAACATCAAACCCAATGAACTCCCCAGAATTTCCAAATAGAAGATTATTGGCAAAAATGTTTTCAGGCGGTATACCTAGAATTGAAGCAACAGGCTTCAAAGGAATTGATCTGGTTAGAAATTTTAAAGAGTTTTCAAAGCCCGTTTGGTGTTGCTGTGGGAATAAAAGATTCTTCCTTTAATAGATTTTTGATAAAGCAGCAAATTACCGCTTCTGATTTAAGTTATTTTTTTGGCAAAACTGTGAAAAATGTTTTGCAAAATGGACTCAAATCTCTCAATAATCCCAAATAAGTATTTGTTGGTCCCGAACAGACTCTCGATAACTCAAATGGAAACATAAGAATTTCTATAGAAGTTTTAAATGAACACAAATATTATACTGAGTCCCATGACAATGACATTTTATCCAACGAATAACATATGAAACAAAGGGGAAAAAACTGGGCATTTTAAGCGAGTGGGTGTCACAAATTTGAGCAAAACATAACTGTATCATTATTAATCCTTTTTTTAACAAATCACACAGGAGATCTCACTTTAGCATGCAGTGATCAGTCAACTGCTCATTAGTTGTGTTCGTTTTCTCTTCCTCTATGCCTTTTGAATATAAAATACAAATTTATTTTGGTCATGCACATCATTTTCTGTTCTCTACCAGGTTGCTGATTGCAAAGCTCACATATGTTGTCATGTGGATGAAGATAGGATCAATGACATCTGAGGCACAGCAATATCTCGCTAGTATTTTATATAAAGAAAACTATCATGCATTTAGCATATCAGAATGTATCACTTAGTTCTATTACAATTACAAAGCTCTTCCCCATAACCACTGTCATCAAGTATAAAAACTCTGCTATATTTACAGAGTTAAGCAAAACATCTAAGGTAGACACATGTGTTACGACTAAATGCTAATGAAAGGCCTTTCGCTTATTGTACTTCAACACTATTAGTATGAGCACTAAACGCTTATCATAGATGCATTATATGGATTCTCATTCAGCAAATTTGAAAGATTCAACATGCCATAAATAACCGTTAAATGTTTCTGAAACATACGTTGATCATTTGTCGAAATCCTCCAGAGATCAGATAAACAGTGGTATTCTTAGTCTTCAGCTTCTTGACTAATTCATCTATTCCAGGAGAAATCCTGCAATTGAGAGATTGCGAATGGATAACAGCCATCAAAACTAGACTAAAATGGATACTAAAATCTTGGCAGTCATTGTGTTTCTGAGAGAGAGAGTTTTCAGTTTTCGCCTTGGATCTGTCCAATTTGATGTTGGAAAAGAGTTTTCAAGGGCAAGATTGTATTTTACACTACCCTTTATTGTAGATCCTCAATCTTTTAATCTTGAGAAGAGTTCTTGTAATCTACCTTTCATCTTTCATACTTGGTGGATTTTCTCCGATGTGCCCTTTGGTGTTTCCCTACTTGAAAGGGATTTCCACATTTAATTTGGTTTCTTCATTGTGCGTGCTTGCCATTTTCTAATGCATATGTGTATTTTTTTGCTGGATATTACTTGTTGCTTTCATAATTTGCCAAAGGCGTTGTTTCTCAATATGTCTACGGGTAAATGGGATATCTATATAGACAGTATGGATCTAAAAGTTGAGCATATCCATCTTATTTCACAAATAATGTTGAATGAGTACCTAGTACTTTCAAGTAACTTAAGAGAAGTAAACAGACTCATACTTTGGGGGTCTCTTCTCAAGGAAATCCTGGACTTGAGATAGGGAAGGGTTGAATAGAGACAATCTTGCAGCCAAGGCCTCCTCAAAAGGGACAGAACCACTCATTGCCCTACAGAATATCAGATGTGAAAATTATGATACACCGACTGAATTAACAACTAAATAATAAACTGAAAGGGCACCAAACCTTGCCGTCCACTCTGCAACAGCTATTCCAGCTCCACAATATTCTGCAAGTTCATCAATGCCCTCATCTAGGCACACTGTGCTATCCACATCGAAGCATACAGCCTCTGCGTTGCGCCAAACCTCAAGCACCTCTACAAATGTAATAATAAGCGAACTATTTGTTGAACCCTTTATATGTACATATACATATACATATACATATATATATTATATATATATATATAATTGGAGACTGTATGAGTGTATGACAACGTTGCACTACAATATTGATCAACAACTGTAACGTAAAATTCAGCCTTCCAAAACTATCTATAACGCATCATACCATCCTTCTGATTCAATGAGAAATACACTAAACCTATATTATACAGAAACAATAAGCAAACAACTTGTTGAGTTTTTAAACATACATCTATCTAGAGTAATAGAATACGACTAATAAAGGGGGTCTGCCCATGTACAAAGTATGTAAAAACAGCACAATAATAAACAAGTAAATAAATGACTTTTTTAATCTAAAGTTTCTATCATACAAAGCACATCGATAACTTCAAAAGAAATTGTTTGAACTGTTGAATTTTACCTTTCGACGGCAAAGTGTTATCGAGGCGGCTCACTTCGGAGGATTCCAGTGGTTGAACTGAAGCAGCTACGGAATTGAATGATTTGGGATGTTTCATCATCCCAATTGGACTTATACACACTCTTTTCACAACTCGGGAGTCAAATGTAGGAATATAGGGAGATTGATGCCGCATAGAATAACCACGAATCGGGTTGACTCGTACACTCATCAATGCTTCCATCAAATTATCTGCTATACCTGTTATGGGGGAAAAAAAAAAAAAAAAACTAAATCTTACAATCAGAATTGCAATGTAAATCAGTTCAACAGCATCAATCACATCGAAACATGATTGCTTCAAGTAGACACAATGTTCTAAAATTTGCTAGGCGGTAGGCGGGCGGTGGAGGGGGGCCGAGCGCCTAGGAGCATAGGCTGGCGGAAAATTAATTTTTAAAACAAAATTAATAATATAGAGACAACAAAACTCACATTATCAACAAACTAGATTTCTAATTCATATCATCAAACCGACGGAAACTTTTCGGCGGTATCGTAGTTGACCGAAAAGAAACCCCCCCACCAGGAATCACGAAATTCCAGTGCTGCTTCGCAGGAAATGAAGTCTCGTTTCGGTGGGGTGTGTGTTTCGTCCCCAATGTTTCCTAAACATGTTCAGAGAGAGAGAGAGAGAGAGAGAGAAGACCCCATCCCATGCGAAAACAACTGAAAAGTAAGTGGGTGTTTCAAATTTCAATCAATTTTCGAATCAATCAAAAAATGCAAAAATGAAAAATTGGGGAAAACCAGAGAGAGAGAGAGAGAGAGAGAGAGAGAGAGATTGATTCTCTGAAAAAAAGAAATGATGAAATTGATTTTGAGGGTCTTTGGTTATAAATCACTTACCTGGTTGAGGAGTCTCTTCTCCAACACTCTTCGTCCGATCTGGACTAGGGTTTCCCTTTGCACTCAGTCACTCTTTTTCTTCTTGGCCTTTTCGCCTGAGATGAAAAGTTAAAAATGTTTGAATTTTGGGGCAATTAGTGATAAATCTAAAATACAGAAAATATGGTGGTTTAAGTATAACTAGGAAAAGTGTTTAGAATTAGGTTCACACCTTAGTCTTTTGACAAAACTACCCTCAACATTGCTCTACACAAACAGTGTTAAAGTTCCTGCACCTCCGGCGACCTCGCCTGAGCTCCGACGACCACTATCATGGCATCGCCTGAGCTCCGGCGACCTCGCCTGAGCTCGTCTGACCTCCGGCGAGCACCACCACCACCATACCAAACCCCCAGCGACCACCACCACCACCGGCCACACGGACCTCTGCAGTTCACCATCAACGCCACACTAAACCTCTCTCAATCTCTTCACAACCAAACCACCATAGCAACATAAAATGATCATAAAACAAGTTTCTGGAAGTTAATTCATCATATCACTGAAAAAAAGTTGTGAAATTTATGAAAAAAGTTGTGAAATTTATCAACAAAAAGTTGTGAAATTTCACAGAGTTCGTGAAATTTCACGAAACCACCACTACCACATCAGACCCCTGCCAATCATCACAACGACCTCACATGATCGATCTCTTCACAACCAAACCACCACATCTACATGAAATGATAAAAAAAAATGTTTTTGAAATTTAATTTCTCATACCAATACCGAAAAAGTAGTAAAATTTTCAAAAAAAAAAAGTTGTGAAATTTCACAAAGTTTGTGAAATTTCACAAAAAAAAAAAAGTCCGAGAAAATGATACAAATCTCACCAGAATTGGTTGTGCGACCGCGCGATTTGGTTCGTGATTATGGTGGTGAAGTCCGAGAAAATGAGAGAGACAGAGGAGATCGTAGTGGTCTTCTGTATGAGAAAATGTTTCTTGATATATTAAGTTGTATTACACAAAATATTGATGAAATGCACAGGTTGAAGGATGAAAGTTTAGCTGAAGAGATACAAACACAATTACAAGATGGAAAATATCTTATTGTTTTGGACTACGTATGGGTGACAAAGGCTTGGGATGATCTCAAAGTTGCTTTCCCCAACAACACCAACGGAAGCAGAGTCATGTAGACAATGTGATGGAACGCGTCTATCAATAACGGTAATTGCTGGCCTTATCAAAAAGAGAGAGACAGAGGAGGTCGTAGTGGCCGGAGCTGCGATGGAGGTGGCCGGAGCTGCGATGAAGATGGTCGGAGCTGCAATCGCCTCTCTCTCTCTCTCTCTTTCTCTCTCTCTCTCTCTGTCTCTAACTGGAAATGAATGATAGGGGTATATTGGTCAACACTAGAAGTAGTTGAGTTTATCCCCAACAACTTCCACCAAATATATCCTTATCCCCAAATATTTTTTCCTTATCTATTATAACCAAATATTTCTCCTAATTTGGTATTTAGTACCAAATTTCTATTGAATTTCAATCGTTTATTTTTATTTCCAATCATTTGTAACTCTTTAACACTAGTGGGGTGCCACTCACTTTGTGAGTGCAAATTTTGAATTTTTTTTTAAAGAATTTTTTTTTTCCCTTCTTTGAATCACTTTTTGGGCAGTTTTTTTCTACAGCAGTTTTTTTTTTAAATTATGAACAGGCAGTTTTTTATTTTTAAATTCTGAACAGTTTTTTTTTTTTTTAATAATTACTTTATTTTACCCCTACTATTGTATTTGTTAGTATAAAATTTTATGATATAATTGTAATTATGCGTCATAGACTTCATTTTTATGGTACCTTGCTTCTCCCTTTCTATAGTAGTATAGATATGTCCATAATAGAAGTATATTAATGGCCATATTTAGGGATTAAATTGTATATTTTTATTAATTAGGGTAATTTAATATATAGTCTTAATATATGCATCTAATAATAAATATGCCTCCTTTTCAAATGAATCTAGAAATAGATCATTATAGTATTTTAAGGACAAAATTGCCCCCGTATATATATATATATACTAGTAATAACCCGTGCCCGTGGGCACGGAGCGAAAAAAAAAAAAAAGAAATTCAATAGTTCAAAAGTTTAAATCTTTTGCATAAAATTGTCCATGTAATTCAAGCCTATGTGATATTTAAGTGAAGACATTAGTTCCACGGGCATAATAATATATTTTCAATTCATTGATTTTGATTATATTTTCAATTCATTGATTTTGATTTTGAAATTAATCTGAGATATGGTTGGAATTTTTACAACAGATTCATAGATATCAGAACAAAGACAAAAATGTGATAAGAATTTTACAACTCAAAAAACTGCAAAGATTCAATTCATTAAAGACTCTCTTGATCTTTAACAAATAACCGGAAAAAATAGAAAAAAAATGATATAAGACTATAACAACAACAAAATATGAATTCCAAAACTGATTAATTGAAGTCTACAGAAGTAGAAGCACTCTCTTAATCATATTCCAAGCAGATTTATGCAACTAACAAAATTACAGTGGCTGCCAACTTCAAGATATGTTTAAAAAGATCTAAACTTATACCAAAATGAGTACTGTAACATTAAATTCATTCATTAAAACTACATCAACATATACAAAAATGAGTACTTTTTTTTTTCTTTTGTAATGATAGTAGGGTATCGAAAAGGATAATTTCATAAAGAGGGGAATTGTACTATTAGCTGTTTAAGTGTATCCAACGACTGATTATCCAGTCAAAGAGGGGAATTGTATTATTAGTTTAATTATTCTGGAGGCTAATTAATTAATTTTTTGATTAAATTTTGATTTAAAAAAAAAAACCATAGTAATAATCCGTGCATAGCATGGGTCAACGCTAGTCGTGACAAAATGTGAGTGTGAATTGTTTAAAAGGACTGCAAAAATAACATTAGGGTAGGACCATGGGCCTAATTCTTAATTATTCTGGAGGCTAATTAATTATTTTTTTGATTAAATTTTGATTTAAAAAAAAAACAAACTAATAATCCCGTGCATAGCACGGGTCAAAAGGACTGCAAAAATAATCACAAATTACATAATTATAGCAATTATTCAATCGGATCCATACAAAATAGAGATGATGGGTCAACAATTAGGCCTAGACGCGGAGGCACACGCGTTGCGTGTGCAATGCAATATTCTATGCTATTGTCTCCTAAACTTACAACTAATAAAGTAAGATTTCAAACATATATGGCTTAATCGAACATTCATTTTGGTGTCTCTGTTTTAATTTGTTAGTGCAAACCCAGGAAGTAAACATGAGAAATATATATGTATGAATGCACACCCAAATATTAGACATGATGAAAGTAGATTTCAGTACAAAAAGTAGAAGGTATATCACTGAGTTACCTCTTGAACCTCCATACCTTCAGTTCCAAAGGTTCTAGTAATAACCCGTGCCCATGGGCACGAAGCGGAAAAAAAAAAAAGAAAAGAAAAAGAATAAAAGAAATTCAATATTTCAAAAGATCTAACAATATATTCCAAACGATATATTTTCAAATCCATGTGAAGACATTGGTTTCGCGGACACAAAGAAAAAAAAAATTTACATTCATATTTTTTTTTATCACAACATCCTTATTATTTTGATGTTGAAATAAAGTTGTCCTCCAAATTAAATACGTACATCGCCAGAATAGAGCCTTCCTACTACAAAAATCAGTACAAAATAGTAGCATTTAAACATCAATTTTCAGTATAGATGGCATATTAAAAACATAGTCACAGCCAAAAAAAAAAAAAAACAAAAAAAAAACAACTACCATTTCTTTGGTAAGCACATATTGTACATATTGCCAGTTTGCATCAGATTACCATCAACAGAACACGAAATATAACTTATTGATTGGCCTATACATATACATATACATATACATACACATTTAATTGAAAAACTCACTCTCTAATGAATGAATCACCCTTCTCACAAAGTTCAACAATCTTAGCTTTTGGCTTGCACTCCGACAAAACTAATTGCAAACTACAGAAAAAAAAAATAGAATCTAAAAGCCCCTCAATTTTTATCTTAAGCTACACACAGTCCAACACATATTTCATTGTATTTACACATTAAAATATATAAAGCGAGAAGGCACAAAAAAAAGAGTTACAGAGGAGGGATGAAAACCCAAAAAAAATAAATAAATGATTTTTAGAGTGCAAATCAACCTTTTGGTTTAAGGTTTCTTTTCAAAATTCCAATGAAACTGTGTGTTGATGTTAGTTCATGACCACTAAGCAAAACAAAAGTTGAATAATTAACCTTATGTCAAAAAGAAGTCCACGTACACCACTTTACACCGTCACAAAGATTGACATTGTACGAAATCCAATTAGGTTCAATATGTGAGAGAGATAGAGAGATAGAGAAGAAATAGACTTACATGGATTGAAGGTTCCACTCACGCTGAGAGAGAGAGAGAGACAACATACGCGATAGCAAACTGAGAGAGAGACAGTGTGGAGAGATTTTTGGGAGACGTGGTAAACCCAGTTGGAGTGGTTACGCATAGATAGTATTCTGAACGTGTGAGATGGAATGTGACAGTTTTTGATACTGAGGTGATCTGGTGATGTAGTGGGTTAACAATATTTGGTGGACAAACAATCCGACGGTTTGAAATATCCAAACCTGTCTCAACGGTCAAGATTAAAAATTATTTAATTTGGAGGGCTCCACACCGCCCTTCCTTATTATATAGATATCCACATAAAATCTGGGTTTCAAATTCAAATCAGAAAATTTTTCACTTTTAACACGCTTCTCACTTTTTATACGGTCCATTTTTTAAGGTAACTTAAGAGCCGGACTGTCTATATATATTACATGGTCCGTTTTTTTAAGGTAACTTAAGAGCCGGACTGTCTATATATATATATAGAGAGAGAGAGAGAGAAAATCTGCTAGAGAGAGAAAGATGAAGATAAAGAAGGAGAAAGAAGAGAGAGAGGGTCGCAGCCCCTCCACCGCCATCGGCGACCACCCACCACATTCCTCCTCCTCCCCTCTCTACCTCCCTTTACTTAAATCAACATGCACCACCATCTACGGCCACCCCTCTCCGTCGGTGACCACTCTGTGGACAAATTACTCACTAGTTCGTGAGAAAAAAAAAATCAAAATATCTCACATGAATTGAATCGTTTTAGGCGCGAAAAATTCGATCTCATCTTTGTTCTCGGAAATGCGAGTGAAAAGTAAGGTTTCAAATTTGTAGCCCATTATCAATAAAATCAACCGATCGCGAGACGATATAGAAGACGATCACTCCGAAATGGCTCATGGATTTGATGCATTCATCGATGGTTGTGCTATAGATTTACTCACTTCCATGAATTTGTATATACAGTCCGAACTGTGTAAAAAGCAAAAAATTCTCACAAAAATGTGTGAATTCATCATTTTTTGAAAAATTTCACTTTTGAAATTGCTTTAGGTCCGGTTTTTAAGGTCCGCTTAAGATCCAGACCGTTTGTATACATACATATAGTATTGATGAGGATCTCCTTATTGTATAGGCTGTAAGAAATTCCTCACTTGTTATGTACATGAAGTTAGTGAGAAATTTCTCACCTTTATAGGTTGTAATAAATTGCTCATTTGTTATGTAGTGAAATTAGTGAAAAATTTCTCACTTATATAGGTTGTAAAAAATTACTTCCTCATTGTATATAGATTAAATTAGTGAGAATTTTTTTCACTTGTATAGACTATAATCAATAGATAATGTGTTATATAAATGAAATTAGTGAGAAATTTCTCACAAAAAAATGAGAAATTCTCACATCACTTTGTTAAACCGAAAATCCCTTGATCATAGGGATATTAATTTCATTATCCATGATCTCCTAAAAATACGTTTCCCAAAACTGCATATAACACAATTTTGGAAGTTTTTTGAATATACAAAGTAGTATAAACAGAGAGAGAGAGAGAGAGAGAGAGAGAGAGAGAGAGAAATTATCACATTACTCTGTTAAATCCGAAATCCATTGATTTTAGGGATATTAATTCAGTGATAAATTGCTTTAAAGCATATTGAAAATCAATAAAAACTAGTGAGAAGTTTCTTGCAGTTTGATTTATGCTTCTTATATTTTGTTATAGAAAATTTGATTTACTACGATTATGCTTTGCCACATCGTATGTAGATTATATTAGTGATAAATTTCTCACTTGCATAGACTGGAATCAATAGATCATATGTTATGTAAATGAAGTTAGTGAGAAATTTTGCACAAAAAAGTGAGAAATTCTCACATCATTCTGTTAAATCGAAAATCCCAAATTTTAGGAATATTAATTCTCTTATACATGATCTCCTAAAAATACGTTTCCCAAAACTGCATATAACACAATTTTGGAAGTTTTCGGAATATACAAAGGAAATTTTTTTTTGAGAAATTCTCACATTACACTATTAATAACCGAAATCCCTTGATTTTTGGGATATTAATTCCCTTATCCATTATTTCCTAAAAACATGTTTTCCATAACTGTATATATATTGTGTATATATATGTATGTCAAGGGTATAATGGTCCGGATTTATACTAACCATTTAAGAATAGGGACTAATTATTGATTTCTATTGCAAATCAAGGATTAATTTCTATACACCAAATCAAGTCAGGATCAATTGCTATTAATGGCCATATTTAGGGACCAAATTGTATATTTCTATTAATTATTTATGTATCTTTTATTAATTGGTTTATTTATTTATATTAAAATATTTTAATTTATGAGAACATAATGAATGGTGTTGCGATAACAGGAGATGAATTCTGCTCAAATACCATTTTACCCATCGTACAAGTTGATAGCATTCTTTTACTTTATTTTCCTCATAAAATTCAAGAACAAAACATAGTCTAAATTGAACATTTCTCCATTCTACTCCAGAGAAAAACTTGATTTTAGGTAGTAGCACTAAATCGTATTGCCTTACTAGCAATGTTTTGAATACCGGACCGTTCATCAAATCGGAAAATTGGCCGGGGCACGGGTTAGAGGTTCAACTGTCGAGTGAACCGTAATCAACCCGTGATGTCATAATTATGTAATATTTAATTATTTATATTTATATATAAGTTTTAATCAGTAAATATGAACAAAAAAATACAAAAATATGCAAAAACTCAATTTATATTTTCACGCTTTCCTATCATAAGTATAAATTATTAAGAGATTCATAGTATCAAAAAAATGTAGGGGAAAAAAATCTTTTGTAGGCATAAAAACAGTTTTGAGCGATTTTTGTAAAAACGGTTTTGAACGGTTCCCACTAGTTCTGGGCTATTTTTGTATTACCCGTACCCGAAAAAAAGTAGTAATATTAAATTTTCATGTATTAATTAGTGTGATTAATTGCATGTGATGATTTGGGTGAGTTTCAGTTACCTCGATGTGATAAGTGCTTGATAAATGGCACAGTTTAATAGATATGACGTGGGACCCACGGGAGGTTCAGATTGAATAAATTGTATTTAGTTGCATTAATATGATTAAATGAATATTTGTTAAATTATTTTTAATATTTTATTGTTAATTATGACCTTTTATGGTACTAGTTTGGGTATCCGTGTGAGAGCAAATAGGGATATGGTTTGTAACTAATAGGTTAATTAGCAACTTAATAAAATATTTGGGACAATTTTTGAGACCCATTCGTGACATAAACACATACTTATTTAGATAATTGAATAGTTAATATAACTATTAGAGGATTTTATAATAAAACTTTAAAAAATTGTGGGAATGTAATCATAATATAGTGGAATTTGGTTAGGAGAGTCAAGGGGTTGACACCTCACCCTTGTGACTCAATAACTTCCATAGTTAAAAAAAAAAAAAATAAGAGAGGAGTTACTTAGAAGAGAGACGCAGAGAGCTTAGGAGAAAAAAAAAAAGAAAAAAAAAAAGAAAACCTCCATGTTGTCGCAATTGTCACAGTAGCTCCGCCGTACGAACTCTATTTTGCGAATCGAAATCATATTCGGACTCGTGGAGGTGAGATGATTATTTCTATGTTTTTCTTTTTTAATTTTGGTAATGTTTTTTCGCGACCCATTTTAAGGGGTGGTATATATATGTGATATATATGTAGGGATATCATTAGAATCATTAGGAGCTAGTTTTACGAAAAGAAATTTGGAAATTCTAGGCTTATTTTGAACTTATTTGTGAGGTGAGTGTTCTAATCCCAAAATTGAATATTTAATATCTTTTAATTGTTGTTAAATGCTTAAAATACTTAATTTATGATTAAGTAGAAAAGTATGTGATTATTTATTATTTAACGTGTCTGAAATGTTGAAATTGCCATATTGACATATTGAGCTGCTTATGTGCTTATTTGGATAAAAGGGTGTCACGCCCCGGATCCACACATGTGAACCCAAGACACGTGGCACGCCACCAAGGCCTTCAAACAACAAGTCTATTATATATATATAAAGGCTGAGGCAAAAACTGCTTCTACAGCTTGCCACATCAGCAAGTTCTCTTTCAAGCATTTATCCTACGTGGCAACACAAACGTACGTTCTCTCTCTCTCAAACCCAAAAGACTATTGCACTCTCTTTCTCAAACTATGTGCCTCTCTCTCTCTCTCAAACAGTCAAACTCACCGTCTCCTCCTCTCCCAATCAATCAAACGACCCCTTATGGGTTTTCTTCCTTTTAATTGCAGTGAGATGGAATGTGAAGGTTTGGATTCAAGATCGGTTCATGGTGGGTCTGGGAAGAAATCTTGGTTAGGGTTAGATGTGGAGTCTTTGTCTCCTAAATCTATGGTTAACAAGATGAATGGGGAAGAAAAGAGGTCAGGTTCTAAGAAAAGGTCAAAATCGATTGAGGTTGATTTTGATTCGGATGATGATGAGCCGATAGGGTCTTTGTTGAAATTGAAAAGCAAAAGAAACCCGAAAAAGGTTAAGGTGGGATTGGATGGAGGTGGGATTGGATGGAGGTGCTGATGAGGGCAAAGAGGTTGAGGTAAGCAAATGGTCTGGTTTGCTAGCTAGGTGCCAACGCCATCTCCGGTCACCTACAAGGTGATTCCCTCAGGTTGTTCTATCTCTCTCTCTCTCTCTCCATCTGTCTCTGTAATCTCTTGGTCTTTATTTGTTGTTGATACTGTCACGCCCCGGAGTAGCATAAATAGAGAAAAATAAATTTCCTTTATGGGTCCATAGGGAATGACAAGTGAAAGTCACTGATAATCCACACCACACAGTACTAGTCCAAACAGGAACAGTAAAACAACTGAAATATAAACACGGTTCTATCTATTACAAACATCAGAGTACGGTCCACAGGATCACAACAGGTCTGGAGACAACATATGCCCAAGTACCCGTTAACTACAAAGTACAACAGTAAAAGGAAAAGTAGTAATATAACTACTATCTATCTTCAGGTCTTCAGCTAGCGTACGGATAGGCGTCAGCATAACTGGCATCAGTGGGGCCATCCTCGGCGTAACTCCCTTCAGGATAATAGTTATTGCTATGAGTTCCGTCATCTGCACTGTAAAGGACAGGGTAGTCTGGACGGGGAATGTCCAGGCAATAAAGGCCGTCAGCTTGTTGAAAGCTGAGTGAGCACTAACTAACACAGTCTCATAGAAATGACATAATTACCATTATGAACAATATACGACCGTGATACTAAATATATCCCTTACTCGTTTATTCAGACATATCATTAATCGATTATTATCGACTCCCACTCTAAGACTGATTCCACAATACCCAACTGACTATCTCGAACTGATTATATCAGCACAACATACCAGTGCTCTTGTTCACCGCTATACCGCTTTTAAGAACTCTTGCGAGCACCCATACATCGTTCTCATATAACGACTGGTCCATGGATATACCCATACTCTTGTTCACCGCTTTTAAGAACTCTTACTGTTCACCGCTTTTAAGAACGCTTGCGAGTACGATACATACACAGCTCTGGTAATTCAAATCATGGGCGTGCCACATCTACTCTTGTTCACCGCTTTTAAGAACTCTTACTGTTCACCGCTTTTAAGAACGCTTGCGAGTACTGTGCACCCATAATTCTCACGATCCTGATCAAATCCTTGACATACACTTATCGGATTTAACCTGAGCGAATCATCAGCTCGACACACACAACTTTGAACATACAATTCCTCTTACTGACTCATTTCTCACTTATCCAATACTACCCAATATTATCATCTCAAACTTACTACGTTATCGCGTCGTACTATTACTAGCGTTCCGAACCCGACTACGTTACTCACCATGTTATCTCAATCTCATTATCGTATCCCATTACCTCCGTAATCCATAATATCGCATAATAGGAACATGAAACAACAATTAAACAACTACGCACTATGCATTATAAACTGAAAGGAATACATTCATGTTCTGCTAGGTTCGATCGATTGAGGTCATCTCGATCGCTCGAAGAAAGTGTTGTTCGATCGATTGAAGTCTTCTCGATTGATTGAACTCAGGGATGTTCGATCGGTTGAACTCAGTTCGATCGATTGGGGCTCTGATGTTCGATCGCTCGAACTCAGTTCGATCGGTCGAACTTCGTCTTCTACAGATTCTGCCAGTGAACGTGCAGAATGTGCTAAGGGGTGTTTGGGTTATAATTAATACGCCCAGAATATGTAAAACATCATAATTACGTTACCGAGTGAGTTTGGAACTCACCAAAAGTCGTAAGGGCGCGTTTGGGTAAGCTTTAGCTCCGAAGCTTTAATGGCGGCCTCTTTCTCTCTCTGCTCCTCTCTTCGTCTCTTCTGTCTCTCTTTCTCTGCCTCTTCTTGTTCTTCTTCTTCTCCTTCTTCTTCTTCTTCTTGTCCCGGATATATATATATATATATATATGTATATGTATGTGTGTGTATAATTGTGTATATATATATAAACATACACAAACTCACAACTCTCTCAACTCTCTAAAACTCTCACAAACTCAGTAAACACACAACATACACGAATGCAGTGTATATATAAAGAAATGGGAGTGCAGGTGGCAGCATTTGCGCAAAACTGGTATTCTGATATTTCTATTCTCGATCGATCGAAGGATTCTCGATCGATCGAACTCAGATCGGTCAGTTAGATCGATTGAAAAAAGTTTGATCGATTGAAGTGGGGACCACGTATTTAATTTATGTCGGTAGGGTTTTCGATCGCTCGAAAAGGGTTCGATCGCTTGAACTGAAGGGTCTCGATCGCTCGAACTAGCTTCGATCGATCGAAGATTGAATTTCATGAATGGTCAAGGAAAGTATATAGAATCTCTCTGCATTAAATATTTATTGAAAATACGGGGTATTACATCATCCACCACCCAACAAAAGATTTCGTCCTCGAAATCGAAAACATACAAAGTTAAAACAAAAACGGAAACTTCTCACGCATCTCTGACTCTAGCTCCCACGAAGCTTCTCCTTCATCATGATGCTTCCACTGAATCTTGACTAATGGAATCTCCTTATTCCTGAGCTTCTTGACTCCACGATCTAAAATGCGAACTGGTCCTTCGTTGAACGTAACATTGTCGTTGACTTCAATATCCTCAAAGTTGATTTCGTGCGCTGGGTTATGAATACATTTCCTCAGCATACTGATGTGGAAAACGTTGTGCACTCCTGACATCTTCGGGGGCAATGCTAGGCGATAAGCAACTTTTCCCACACGCTCTAGAATCTCGAACGGTCCGATGAATCGTGGCGATAATTTGCCCCTCTTCTGACCAAATCTGACGATGCCTCGTACAGGTGAAACCTTGAGTAGCACATGATCTCCAACGGCAAACTCTAAATCTTTGCGTCGCTTGTCAGCATAGCTTTTGTGTCGGGTCTGAGCTGTCTTCCTCTTCTCACGTACAATCTGAATCTTCTCACTAGTCTCTCGTATCATCTCTGGCCCAAGAAGTTGAGTATCTCCGACTTCAGTCCAACATAGCGGTGATCGGCAAGGTCTTCCGTACAAAGCTTCGAACGGCGCCATTCCTATGCTCGAATGATAACTGTTGTTGTATGCGAATTCTATCAAAGGTAAGTGTGTCTCCCAAGAATTCTCAAAATCAATGACACAAGCACGTAACATGTCCTCCATTACTTGATTAACTCTCTCCGTCTGTCCATCGGTCTGTGGATGAAAAGCTGAACTCAAGTTCAAAGTTGTTCCCATTGCTGTCTGAAGACTCTTCCAAAATTCTGCAGTAAAGCGCGAATCTCGATCTGATACGATAGAAACAGGTACTCCGTGTAACCGTACTATATGTTGCAGATACATTCGGCTCAATCGCTCCACTGGATACGTCATACTGTAGGCGATAAAATGTGCTGTCTTCGTAAGTCGATCCACAATTACCCAAATAGCGTCATGATTCTGCTGCGATTTTGGTAATCCGACCACAAAATCCATGGTGATGTGTTCCCATTTCCATTGAGGAATTGGTAACGGCTGTAGAAATCCAGGTGGTTTCTGATGTTCTGCCTTTACTTGTTTACAAGTAAGACACTGAGAAACATATTCAGCCACTTCTCGCTTCATTCCTTCCCACCAAAAATTTCTCTTCAAGTCCTTGTACATCTTTGTACTTCCTGGATGAATCGTCATCCGTGATTTATGAGCTTCATCCAATATGTCCTTCCGGAGATTTTCTTTGTCAGGTACACAGAGTCTACCTTTACATCGTAAAGCTCCATCTGTACTAACACTCCAGATCTCAGGTTCTTTTGCTGTCATCTTGGTGAACCATAACTTCAAATCCTCTGCTGTCTGTTGAGCTTCTATGATACGGCTGATCAAAGTTGGTTGTACCATCAGACATCCAAAATGTTGTCTTTCCATTGGCTCCACTGGCTGAAGATCAAATTCGGCTAAAACTTCTAATGCTCTCCATTCTCTAATTAGTAATGCAGCGATCACTAATCGAGGTTTACGTCTCAAAGCATCTGCTACGACATTTGCTTTACCTGGATGGTATTGCAGTGAAAAGTCATAGTCCTTGAGTAACTCCATCCATCTTCGTTGTCGCATGTTCAACTCCTTTTGAGAGAACAAATATTTCAAGCTCTTATGATCGGAAAACAGATCGAACTTTTCTCCATAGAGATAGTGTCTCCAAATCTTTAAGGCAAACACTATTGCTGCCAATTCCAGGTCATGCGTCGGATAATTCTTCTCGTGTACCTTCAATTGTCTTGATCCATATGCGATAACATTCCCGTCTTGCATCAGTACACAACCCAATCCCTGGTGCGATGCGTCACTGTAGATCACATATCTTTCTCCACTCTTAGGTATCGCAAGTACCGGTGCAGAAGTCAATTTCTCTTTTAACTCCTGAAATGCACCCTCATGCTTGTCCGTCCATTCATACTTCGTCTCCTTCCTTGTTAAATTTGTTAGTGGTCCTGCTAACTTGGAAAATCCCTCTACAAATCTTCTGTAATATCCTGCTAATCCAAGAAAACTTCTGACTTCTGTCGCATTGGTCGGTCTATTCCAGCTTAAGACTGCATCAATCTTAGATGAGTCCACAGAAATACCGTCCTGAGATATAACATGTCCCAAGAATTTGACTTCTCGTAGCCAAAACTCACACTTGCTGTATTTTGCATACAACTTGTTATCTCGAAGGGTCTGCAAGGCAATCTGTAAATGCTCCTCGTGATCTTCTTCCGTCTTTGAGTAGATTAGTATATCATCAATGAACACTATAATGAATTGATCCAGATATGGTCTGAATACTCTATTCATTAAATCCATAAATACTGCTGGCGCATTCGTCAATCCAAAAGGCATAACTAGAAACTCGTAATGCCCGTATCTTGTCCTGAATGCAGTCTTTGATACATCCTCTGGTCGAACTAACAATTGGTGGTATCCTGAACGTAAATCGATCTTGGAAAAGATCCTAGATCCTTGTAACTGGTCGAATAGGTCGTCTATCCGAGGAAGTGGATATCTATTCTTGATCGTAACCTTGTTCAACTCCCTGTAGTCTATACAGAGTCGAAGTGTTCCATCCTTCTTCTTTACAAACAGAACTGGTGCTCCCCAAGGTGACGTACTCGGGCGAACGAAACCTAAGTCTTCAAGCTCTTGAACTTGCTTCTTTAGTTCTAACATCTCAGTTGGTGCCATCCTATATGGAGTCTTGGAAATCGGCAATGTACCAGGTACTAATTCCACACAGAAGTCTATTTCTCTTTTCGGTGGGAGTCCTTTAATATCCTGAAATACATCTTGAAAGTCTTGCACACTAGGAATCTGATCCATCGTGAGCTCTGTACTTGTACTCCCAATCGTAGCCAAACTACTCGTAAGAAACATCTCGCTCGTCGGCTGACACTGAAATCTAATCGTCGGCCTTCCTTGTCTCGGAAATACAATCGTCTTAGTAGGGCAATCCAAATTGGCACTATACTTAGTCAACCAATCCATTCCTAGGATAATGTCGAACTCTGACATTGACAGAACTACCAAGTCTGCTGGAAAATTCCTATCTCCCAAAGTCAAAGGGCAATCTTTACACACTTTACTCAACTTAACTGTCACTCCCAATGGTGATACAGCATTCAGTGTTGACTCAAGTGTCTGGGGTTCTAAACCCAATTGACGCACAATCTTAACAGCAATAAATGAACGTGCGGCTCCAGTATCAAATAAAGCTTTAACTGGACTATGAAAGAGTACAAGCGTACCTTCCAAATGTTGCTGCTCATCAGCGTTAAAGCCTGCTTCTCCTGGAATGATAGCATTTATCCTTGTCTGATCTGGAGGTCCTTGTATCCCTTGAATTGGTGCTCCATAGTATCCTCCTTGTGGTGCACGGCAATCCTTGCTTAGATGTCCCGGCTTGTTGCAATTTCGACAGACAATATCCATTCTGCGATTAACTCTAGGGGCTGTACAGAATCTGGCAACGTGCCCTGGCTTTCCGCAATTAAAACATCCTCCGCTATTGCTTGGCGGTGCTGTCAGTAGTGCCTGCGGCTGTGATCCTTGCTGGCGATATTGCTGGGGTCGAGTATAGCTCTGTGGTGGCTTTCTGGTTCCTTCCCAGTTTCTCTTATTCCCTTGAAAATTCCCCTGTGGTCTCCAACCTTGAGTATTCCTTGGTGGCAAGTTATGGAAATTCCTATGTTGAAAACTTCTAGATGACTGAGATCGATTCATCTGTGGTTGTTGTGCTGGATAAGCATCCTTCTCTAATCCTGCTGCAAATCTGACAATCTCTTCAAATGATTGATTCAGATGACCAACCATCATATGTCTGAGATGGGGATTCAATCCTTGGTGAAATCTCTTCACCTTCTTCTGTGGTGTGTCTATCATATGCTGAGCAAATCTGGATAGACGCTCAAACTGTGTTGTATATTCCCTGACATTCCATCCTCCTTGTACCAAATTGAGAAAGTTCCTTTCCTGTTGATCTCTCTCATCCTCTGGGAAATACTTCTCCAAAAATCGTCCTTTGAATGTTTCCCATGGCATAGCTTTAGCAGCATCGATCCCAATAGTGGCTCGCTCGGCTTCCCACCAATCTGCGGCGGCATAAGTGAGCTGAAAAGTAGCAAGGCGACGCTTCTCTTGTTCGCTGCATTCCAATGCTTCAAATATCAACTCCATTTCTCTTATCCATTGTTCCGCTTTCCATGGTTCTGTTAGTCCATCGAACTTCTCTGGACGTAACCCACGAAAATTTGCTAACAACTTATCTCCAGTCTGTCTTGGTGGCGGGGGTGCAAAAGGTCTCTGGTGGGTGGAGTGATTATAAGTATCCCCCACATGCTCCATCCTCTGCATGAAGGCTTCGAAAATTCCCGTCGGATCCATCCCTTCCGGAATAGGTGCTCCATTACGTGCTTGGTGATTTCTCAAGGGTCCTACCATGATGATAACGAGTATTGCCTACAAGAGACATATTGATCAGCTGAAAGTCTTCTCGTAGAAACGAAACCAAGATAGAACGAAAAGCAACAAGAACTAACAGTTCTACAAAGCAACACATCAATCAACCAACAATCAATATCAAAAGTACTGCTCGTATAAATATAGATATCAAAAGATGTACCATGGAGTACACAGTAACCATACCATGTACCACGTGGGACAAGGCTAAAACAGTACTAAGGTCAACTACTAATACTACTGCTAACATCTATACAAAGCTATGGTCAAATAGCTATCTCTCAAGCTCCCAAAAATCTAGTGGACAACATGTCCTGATAAAACAAACAAAAACTAAGCCCTGCAGGTCCTGACTCAAAAGTCGTCAGCGTCTGATCCTGCTGGTGGTGCCTCATCCTCTGAATCAATCTCCATCTCCTCGAGTGGGTCATCCTCAACTGGTGCAACAAGATCTCCGACTACAACTCCTATATCCCAATCCTCTACTATCTCTGCATCATCATCCTCTATCCCGTCTGCTATCGCCTGGTTGGCGACATCGACTGCTACTGCGGCGAATCCATCGGCTATATCAAGAGCTCCCGCTATGGCTGCCTCTCCCATAACAAAATCTGCTGGCTGTGCGACCATCTGAGCTATCCATCCTACTGCCATATCGGCCATAGCTGCCATATGCATAATGGGTCCAGCTGGTATCTGAAGCACAACTGGTGCCTCTGGCACAACTACCTCCTCATCGGGCGCATCCTCATCTACTACTATGTCTGCCTCAACAGCCTCTGGGTCTGGTACTGGATCCTCTGGCTCAAACTCTGGCTCCTCGGGGTCATCCTCAGGCTCATCATCATCTGCATCGTCTGCATGCTCATCCTCTACTGGGTCCTCGTCATCTATCGGCTCCTCCTCTCCATCTCCATCTATGTCCTCATCCTCCTGAATCGGCTCAGGCTCTGGAACTGGTACATCGGGTACCGGCGATGGTGGTGGTGTTGCTGGCGCTGGTGCAACTACAGGCTCTGGTGGACCGGCTACAATAGCTCTCAACTCAATCTCATCCATCTCAGGCTTACTCTGAACTAACCGTAATATCTCCTGGCAAATGTCTCTACCAATCCTCGCAGTATGGTAAGCATCCATACGCATCTGTGTCGGGTGAGTCCTCTCTGTCACATAAAGTGCTCTCCACATGTCCTCCTCCAAATGTCTACTAGCTATCTGGCACACACGCTCTCGATAAAACTCTGGGTCAGCTGGCTCCACGGTATCCCCATGGATCACGTGTCCTCCATAAGCATCGGTAACAAACTGATGAAACTCTGGATCCATGCTATCCTGCAAAGGAAACTATCTATCGTCAGGAAGACGAACTTATCTTATACTCATATCTCATCTCAAAAATCTTAAATACTAGAACCAGATGGTGTGGAATCCATCAGTGAACGACCATATCAGAACCTAACCGTAATATAACCAGGTGCTCTGATACCAAAAACCCTGTCACGCCCCGGAGTAGCATAAATAGAGAAAAATAAATTTCCTTTATGGGTCCATAGGGAATGACAAGTGAAAGTCACTGATAATCCACACCACACAGTACTAGTCCAAACAGGAACAGTAAAACAACTGAAATATAAACACGGTTCTATCTATTACAAACATCAGAGTACGGTCCACAGGATCACAACAGGTCTGGAGACAACATATGCCCAAGTACCCGTTAACTACAAAGTACAACAGTAAAAGGAAAAGTAGTAATATAACTACTATCTATCTTCAGGTCTTCAGCTAGCGTACGGATAGGCGTCAGCATAACTGGCATCAGTGGGGCCATCCTCGGCGTAACTCCCTTCAGGATAATAGTTATTGCTATGAGTTCCGTCATCTGCACTGTAAAGGACAGGGTAGTCTGGACGGGGAATGTCCAGGCAATAAAGGCCGTCAGCTTGTTGAAAGCTGAGTGAGCACTAACTAACACAGTCTCATAGAAATGACATAATTACCATTATGAACAATATACGACCGTGATACTAAATATATCCCTTACTCGTTTATTCAGACATATCATTAATCGATTATTATCGACTCCCACTCTAAGACTGATTCCACAATACCCAACTGACTATCTCGAACTGATTATATCAGCACAACATACCAGTGCTCTTGTTCACCGCTATACCGCTTTTAAGAACTCTTGCGAGCACCCATACATCGTTCTCATATAACGACTGGTCCATGGATATACCCATACTCTTGTTCACCGCTTTTAAGAACTCTTACTGTTCACCGCTTTTAAGAACGCTTGCGAGTACGATACATACACAGCTCTGGTAATTCAAATCATGGGCGTGCCACATCTACTCTTGTTCACCGCTTTTAAGAACTCTTACTGTTCACCGCTTTTAAGAACGCTTGCGAGTACTGTGCACCCATAATTCTCACGATCCTGATCAAATCCTTGACATACACTTATCGGATTTAACCTGAGCGAATCATCAGCTCGACACACACAACTTTGAACATACAATTCCTCTTACTGACTCATTTCTCACTTATCCAATACTACCCAATATTATCATCTCAAACTTACTACGTTATCGCGTCGTACTATTACTAGCGTTCCGAACCCGACTACGTTACTCACCATGTTATCTCAATCTCATTATCGTATCCCATTACCTCCGTAATCCATAATATCGCATAATAGGAACATGAAACAACAATTAAACAACTACGCACTATGCATTATAAACTGAAAGGAATACATTCATGTTCTGCTAGGTTCGATCGATTGAGGTCATCTCGATCGCTCGAAGAAAGTGTTGTTCGATCGATTGAAGTCTTCTCGATTGATTGAACTCAGGGATGTTCGATCGGTTGAACTCAGTTCGATCGATTGGGGCTCTGATGTTCGATCGCTCGAACTCAGTTCGATCGGTCGAACTTCGTCTTCTACAGATTCTGCCAGTGAACGTGCAGAATGTGCTAAGGGGTGTTTGGGTTATAATTAATACGCCCAGAATATGTAAAACATCATAATTACGTTACCGAGTGAGTTTGGAACTCACCAAAAGTCGTAAGGGCGCGTTTGGGTAAGCTTTAGCTCCGAAGCTTTAATGGCGGCCTCTTTCTCTCTCTGCTCCTCTCTTCGTCTCTTCTGTCTCTCTTTCTCTGCCTCTTCTTGTTCTTCTTCTTCTCCTTCTTCTTCTTCTTCTTGTCCCGGATATATATATATATATATATATGTATATGTATGTGTGTGTATAATTGTGTATATATATATAAACATACACAAACTCACAACTCTCTCAACTCTCTAAAACTCTCACAAACTCAGTAAACACACAACATACACGAATGCAGTGTATATATAAAGAAATGGGAGTGCAGGTGGCAGCATTTGCGCAAAACTGGTATTCTGATATTTCTATTCTCGATCGATCGAAGGATTCTCGATCGATCGAACTCAGATCGGTCAGTTAGATCGATTGAAAAAAGTTTGATCGATTGAAGTGGGGACCACGTATTTAATTTATGTCGGTAGGGTTTTCGATCGCTCGAAAAGGGTTCGATCGCTTGAACTGAAGGGTCTCGATCGCTCGAACTAGCTTCGATCGATCGAAGATTGAATTTCATGAATGGTCAAGGAAAGTATATAGAATCTCTCTGCATTAAATATTTATTGAAAATACGGGGTATTACATCATCCACCACCCAACAAAAGATTTCGTCCTCGAAATCGAAAACATACAAAGTTAAAACAAAAACGGAAACTTCTCACGCATCTCTGACTCTAGCTCCCACGAAGCTTCTCCTTCATCATGATGCTTCCACTGAATCTTGACTAATGGAATCTCCTTATTCCTGAGCTTCTTGACTCCACGATCTAAAATGCGAACTGGTCCTTCGTTGAACGTAACATTGTCGTTGACTTCAATATCCTCAAAGTTGATTTCGTGCGCTGGGTTATGAATACATTTCCTCAGCATACTGATGTGGAAAACGTTGTGCACTCCTGACATCTTCGGGGGCAATGCTAGGCGATAAGCAACTTTTCCCACACGCTCTAGAATCTCGAACGGTCCGATGAATCGTGGCGATAATTTGCCCCTCTTCTGACCAAATCTGACGATGCCTCGTACAGGTGAAACCTTGAGTAGCACATGATCTCCAACGGCAAACTCTAAATCTTTGCGTCGCTTGTCAGCATAGCTTTTGTGTCGGGTCTGAGCTGTCTTCCTCTTCTCACGTACAATCTGAATCTTCTCACTAGTCTCTCGTATCATCTCTGGCCCAAGAAGTTGAGTATCTCCGACTTCAGTCCAACATAGCGGTGATCGGCAAGGTCTTCCGTACAAAGCTTCGAACGGCGCCATTCCTATGCTCGAATGATAACTGTTGTTGTATGCGAATTCTATCAAAGGTAAGTGTGTCTCCCAAGAATTCTCAAAATCAATGACACAAGCACGTAACATGTCCTCCATTACTTGATTAACTCTCTCCGTCTGTCCATCGGTCTGTGGATGAAAAGCTGAACTCAAGTTCAAAGTTGTTCCCATTGCTGTCTGAAGACTCTTCCAAAATTCTGCAGTAAAGCGCGAATCTCGATCTGATACGATAGAAACAGGTACTCCGTGTAACCGTACTATATGTTGCAGATACATTCGGCTCAATCGCTCCACTGGATACGTCATACTGTAGGCGATAAAATGTGCTGTCTTCGTAAGTCGATCCACAATTACCCAAATAGCGTCATGATTCTGCTGCGATTTTGGTAATCCGACCACAAAATCCATGGTGATGTGTTCCCATTTCCATTGAGGAATTGGTAACGGCTGTAGAAATCCAGGTGGTTTCTGATGTTCTGCCTTTACTTGTTTACAAGTAAGACACTGAGAAACATATTCAGCCACTTCTCGCTTCATTCCTTCCCACCAAAAATTTCTCTTCAAGTCCTTGTACATCTTTGTACTTCCTGGATGAATCGTCATCCGTGATTTATGAGCTTCATCCAATATGTCCTTCCGGAGATTTTCTTTGTCAGGTACACAGAGTCTACCTTTACATCGTAAAGCTCCATCTGTACTAACACTCCAGATCTCAGGTTCTTTTGCTGTCATCTTGGTGAACCATAACTTCAAATCCTCTGCTGTCTGTTGAGCTTCTATGATACGGCTGATCAAAGTTGGTTGTACCATCAGACATCCAAAATGTTGTCTTTCCATTGGCTCCACTGGCTGAAGATCAAATTCGGCTAAAACTTCTAATGCTCTCCATTCTCTAATTAGTAATGCAGCGATCACTAATCGAGGTTTACGGCTCAAAGCATCTGCTACGACATTTGCTTTACCTGGATGGTATTGCAGTGAAAAGTCATAGTCCTTGAGTAACTCCATCCATCTTCGTTGTCGCATGTTCAACTCCTTTTGAGAGAACAAATATTTCAAGCTCTTATGATCGGAAAACAGATCGAACTTTTCTCCATAGAGATAGTGTCTCCAAATCTTTAAGGCAAACACTATTGCTGCCAATTCCAGGTCATGCGTCGGATAATTCTTCTCGTGTACCTTCAATTGTCTTGATCCATATGCGATAACATTCCCGTCTTGCATCAGTACACAACCCAATCCCTGGTGCGATGCGTCACTGTAGATCACATATCTTTCTCCACTCTTAGGTATCGCAAGTACCGGTGCAGAAGTCAATTTCTCTTTTAACTCCTGAAATGCACCCTCATGCTTGTCCGTCCATTCATACTTCGTCTCCTTCCTTGTTAAATTTGTTAGTGGTCCTGCTAACTTGGAAAATCCCTCTACAAATCTTCTGTAATATCCTGCTAATCCAAGAAAACTTCTGACTTCTGTCGCATTGGTCGGTCTATTCCAGCTTAAGACTGCATCAATCTTAGATGAGTCCACAGAAATACCGTCCTGAGATATAACATGTCCCAAGAATTTGACTTCTCGTAGCCAAAACTCACACTTGCTGTATTTTGCATACAACTTGTTATCTCGAAGGGTCTGCAAGGCAATCTGTAAATGCTCCTCGTGATCTTCTTCCGTCTTTGAGTAGATTAGTATATCATCAATGAACACTATAATGAATTGATCCAGATATGGTCTGAATACTCTATTCATTAAATCCATAAATACTGCTGGCGCATTCGTCAATCCAAAAGGCATAACTAGAAACTCGTAATGCCCGTATCTTGTCCTGAATGCAGTCTTTGATACATCCTCTGGTCGAACTAACAATTGGTGGTATCCTGAACGTAAATCGATCTTGGAAAAGATCCTAGATCCTTGTAACTGGTCGAATAGGTCGTCTATCCGAGGAAGTGGATATCTATTCTTGATCGTAACCTTGTTCAACTCCCTGTAGTCTATACAGAGTCGAAGTGTTCCATCCTTCTTCTTTACAAACAGAACTGGTGCTCCCCAAGGTGACGTACTCGGGCGAACGAAACCTAAGTCTTCAAGCTCTTGAACTTGCTTCTTTAGTTCTAACATCTCAGTTGGTGCCATCCTATATGGAGTCTTGGAAATCGGCAATGTACCAGGTACTAATTCCACACAGAAGTCTATTTCTCTTTTCGGTGGGAGTCCTTTAATATCCTGAAATACATCTTGAAAGTCTTGCACACTAGGAATCTGATCCATCGTGAGCTCTGTACTTGTACTCCCAATCGTAGCCAAACTACTCGTAAGAAACATCTCGCTCGTCGGCTGACACTGAAATCTAATCGTCGGCCTTCCTTGTCTCGGAAATACAATCGTCTTAGTAGGGCAATCCAAATTGGCACTATACTTAGTCAACCAATCCATTCCTAGGATAATGTCGAACTCTGACATTGACAGAACTACCAAGTCTGCTGGAAAATTCCTATCTCCCAAAGTCAAAGGGCAATCTTTACACACTTTACTCAACTTAACTGTCACTCCCAATGGTGATACAGCATTCAGTGTTGACTCAAGTGTCTGGGGTTCTAAACCCAATTGACGCACAATCTTAACAGCAATAAATGAACGTGCGGCTCCAGTATCAAATAAAGCTTTAACTGGACTATGAAAGAGTACAAGCGTACCTTCCAAATGTTGCTGCTCATCAGCGTTAAAGCCTGCTTCTCCTGGAATGATAGCATTTATCCTTGTCTGATCTGGAGGTCCTTGTATCCCTTGAATTGGTGCTCCATAGTATCCTCCTTGTGGTGCACGGCAATCCTTGCTTAGATGTCCCGGCTTGTTGCAATTTCGACAGACAATATCCATTCTGCGATTAACTCTAGGGGCTGTACAGAATCTGGCAACGTGCCCTGGCTTTCCGCAATTAAAACATCCTCCGCTATTGCTTGGCGGTGCTGTCAGTAGTGCCTGCGGCTGTGATCCTTGCTGGCGATATTGCTGGGGTCGAGTATAGCTCTGTGGTGGCTTTCTGGTTCCTTCCCAGTTTCTCTTATTCCCTTGAAAATTCCCCTGTGGTCTCCAACCTTGAGTATTCCTTGGTGGCAAGTTATGGAAATTCCTATGTTGAAAACTTCTAGATGACTGAGATCGATTCATCTGTGGTTGTTGTGCTGGATAAGCATCCTTCTCTAATCCTGCTGCAAATCTGACAATCTCTTCAAATGATTGATTCAGATGACCAACCATCATATGTCTGAGATGGGGATTCAATCCTTGGTGAAATCTCTTCACCTTCTTCTGTGGTGTGTCTATCATATGCTGAGCAAATCTGGATAGACGCTCAAACTGTGTTGTATATTCCCTGACATTCCATCCTCCTTGTACCAAATTGAGAAAGTTCCTTTCCTGTTGATCTCTCTCATCCTCTGGGAAATACTTCTCCAAAAATCGTCCTTTGAATGTTTCCCATGGCATAGCTTTAGCAGCATCGATCCCAATAGTGGCTCGCTCGGCTTCCCACCAATCTGCGGCGGCATAAGTGAGCTGAAAAGTAGCAAGGCGACGCTTCTCTTGTTCGCTGCATTCCAATGCTTCAAATATCAACTCCATTTCTCTTATCCATTGTTCCGCTTTCCATGGTTCTGTTAGTCCATCGAACTTCTCTGGACGTAACCCACGAAAATTTGCTAACAACTTATCTCCAGTCTGTCTTGGTGGCGGGGGTGCAAAAGGTCTCTGGTGGGTGGAGTGATTATAAGTATCCCCCACATGCTCCATCCTCTGCATGAAGGCTTCGAAAATTCCCGTCGGATCCATCCCTTCCGGAATAGGTGCTCCATTACGTGCTTGGTGATTTCTCAAGGGTCCTACCATGATGATAACGAGTATTGCCTACAAGAGACATATTGATCAGCTGAAAGTCTTCTCGTAGAAACGAAACCAAGATAGAACGAAAAGCAACAAGAACTAACAGTTCTACAAAGCAACACATCAATCAACCAACAATCAATATCAAAAGTACTGCTCGTATAAATATAGATATCAAAAGATGTACCATGGAGTACACAGTAACCATACCATGTACCACGTGGGACAAGGCTAAAACAGTACTAAGGTCAACTACTAATACTACTGCTAACATCTATACAAAGCTATGGTCAAATAGCTATCTCTCAAGCTCCCAAAAATCTAGTGGACAACATGTCCTGATAAAACAAACAAAAACTAAGCCCTGCAGGTCCTGACTCAAAAGTCGTCAGCGTCTGATCCTGCTGGTGGTGCCTCATCCTCTGAATCAATCTCCATCTCCTCGAGTGGGTCATCCTCAACTGGTGCAACAAGATCTCCGACTACAACTCCTATATCCCAATCCTCTACTATCTCTGCATCATCATCCTCTATCCCGTCTGCTATCGCCTGGTTGGCGACATCGACTGCTACTGCGGCGAATCCATCGGCTATATCAAGAGCTCCCGCTATGGCTGCCTCTCCCATAACAAAATCTGCTGGCTGTGCGACCATCTGAGCTATCCATCCTACTGCCATATCGGCCATAGCTGCCATATGCATAATGGGTCCAGCTGGTATCTGAAGCACAACTGGTGCCTCTGGCACAACTACCTCCTCATCGGGCGCATCCTCATCTACTACTATGTCTGCCTCAACAGCCTCTGGGTCTGGTACTGGATCCTCTGGCTCAAACTCTGGCTCCTCGGGGTCATCCTCAGGCTCATCATCATCTGCATCGTCTGCATGCTCATCCTCTACTGGGTCCTCGTCATCTATCGGCTCCTCCTCTCCATCTCCATCTATGTCCTCATCCTCCTGAATCGGCTCAGGCTCTGGAACTGGTACATCGGGTACCGGCGATGGTGGTGGTGTTGCTGGCGCTGGTGCAACTACAGGCTCTGGTGGACCGGCTACAATAGCTCTCAACTCAATCTCATCCATCTCAGGCTTACTCTGAACTAACCGTAATATCTCCTGGCAAATGTCTCTACCAATCCTCGCAGTATGGTAAGCATCCATACGCATCTGTGTCGGGTGAGTCCTCTCTGTCACATAAAGTGCTCTCCACATGTCCTCCTCCAAATGTCTACTAGCTATCTGGCACACACGCTCTCGATAAAACTCTGGGTCAGCTGGCTCCACGGTATCCCCATGGATCACGTGTCCTCCATAAGCATCGGTAACAAACTGATGAAACTCTGGATCCATGCTATCCTGCAAAGGAAACTATCTATCGTCAGGAAGACGAACTTATCTTATACTCATATCTCATCTCAAAAATCTTAAATACTAGAACCAGATGGTGTGGAATCCATCAGTGAACGACCATATCAGAACCTAACCGTAATATAACCAGGTGCTCTGATACCAAAAACCCTGTCACGCCCCGGAGTAGCATAAATAGAGAAAAATAAATTTCCTTTATGGGTCCATAGGGAATGACAAGTGAAAGTCACTGATAATCCACACCACACAGTACTAGTCCAAACAGGAACAGTAAAACAACTGAAATATAAACACGGTTCTATCTATTACAAACATCAGAGTACGGTCCACAGGATCACAACAGGTCTGGAGACAACATATGCCCAAGTACCCGTTAACTACAAAGTACAACAGTAAAAGGAAAAGTAGTAATATAACTACTATCTATCTTCAGGTCTTCAGCTAGCGTACGGATAGGCGTCAGCATAACTGGCATCAGTGGGGCCATCCTCGGCGTAACTCCCTTCAGGATAATAGTTATTGCTATGAGTTCCGTCATCTGCACTGTAAAGGACAGGGTAGTCTGGACGGGGAATGTCCAGGCAATAAAGGCCGTCAGCTTGTTGAAAGCTGAGTGAGCACTAACTAACACAGTCTCATAGAAATGACATAATTACCATTATGAACAATATACGACCGTGATACTAAATATATCCCTTACTCGTTTATTCAGACATATCATTAATCGATTATTATCGACTCCCACTCTAAGACTGATTCCACAATACCCAACTGACTATCTCGAACTGATTATATCAGCACAACATACCAGTGCTCTTGTTCACCGCTATACCGCTTTTAAGAACTCTTGCGAGCACCCATACATCGTTCTCATATAACGACTGGTCCATGGATATACCCATACTCTTGTTCACCGCTTTTAAGAACTCTTACTGTTCACCGCTTTTAAGAACGCTTGCGAGTACGATACATACACAGCTCTGGTAATTCAAATCATGGGCGTGCCACATCTACTCTTGTTCACCGCTTTTAAGAACTCTTACTGTTCACCGCTTTTAAGAACGCTTGCGAGTACTGTGCACCCATAATTCTCACGATCCTGATCAAATCCTTGACATACACTTATCGGATTTAACCTGAGCGAATCATCAGCTCGACACACACAACTTTGAACATACAATTCCTCTTACTGACTCATTTCTCACTTATCCAATACTACCCAATATTATCATCTCAAACTTACTACGTTATCGCGTCATACTATTACTAGCGTTCCGAACCCGACTACGTTACTCACCATGTTATCTCAATCTCATTATCGTATCCCATTACCTCCGTAATCCATAATATCGCATAATAGGAACATGAAACAACAATTAAACAACTACGCACTATGCATTATAAACTGAAAGGAATACATTCATGTTCTGCTAGGTTCGATCGATTGAGGTCATCTCGATCGCTCGAAGAAAGTGTTGTTCGATCGATTGAAGTCTTCTCGATTGATTGAACTCAGGGATGTTCGATCGGTTGAACTCAGTTCGATCGATTGGGGCTCTGATGTTCGATCGCTCGAACTCAGTTCGATCGGTCGAACTTCGTCTTCTACAGATTCTGCCAGTGAACGTGCAGAATGTGCTAAGGGGTGTTTGGGTTATAATTAATACGCCCAGAATATGTAAAACATCATAATTACGTTACCGAGTGAGTTTGGAACTCACCAAAAGTCGTAAGGGCGCGTTTGGGTAAGCTTTAGCTCCGAAGCTTTAATGGCGGCCTCTTTCTCTCTCTGCTCCTCTCTTCGTCTCTTCTGTCTCTCTTTCTCTGCCTCTTCTTGTTCTTCTTCTTCTCCTTCTTCTTCTTCTTCTTGTCCCGGATATATATATATATATATATATATGTATATGTATGTGTGTGTATAATTGTGTATATATATATAAACATACACAAACTCACAACTCTCTCAACTCTCTAAAACTCTCACAAACTCAGTAAACACACAACATACACGAATGCAGTGTATATATAAAGAAATGGGAGTGCAGGTGGCAGCATTTGCGCAAAACTGGTATTCTGATATTTCTATTCTCGATCGATCGAAGGATTCTCGATCGATCGAACTCAGATCGGTCAGTTAGATCGATTGAAAAAAGTTTGATCGATTGAAGTGGGGACCACGTATTTAATTTATGTCGGTAGGGTTTTCGATCGCTCGAAAAGGGTTCGATCGCTTGAACTGAAGGGTCTCGATCGCTCGAACTAGCTTCGATCGATCGAAGATTGAATTTCATGAATGGTCAAGGAAAGTATATAGAATCTCTCTGCATTAAATATTTATTGAAAATACGGGGTATTACAGATACTTAATTCTTCAAGCACCCCCTTCATCTTGATGGCCGACCAAGCAAATGAAATCGAAAAAAAAATCAAAACCCATTTCAATTTTATCGCTAATTTGATGTAGCCACAGACCCAACACTTTCACTGCCATACTTCCAGGTATGCAATGTCCTATACACACACACACACACACATATATATATATATATATATATGTTTATTTGACGCTGAATAGATTTATTTTATGATAATTAAGCCTCTAATTTTTGTTCATGAATTGACTTTAATAGTGAACAGGCTCTGAGCAAGATCGCTTGCAATCGCCTCCAGAAAGAGCTACCGAAATGGCAAATTAACCCATCGTCAAGTTTCACACACAAGGTAACCGATAAACTACAAAAGCACTCTTAGTTTTTCCCCCTCAGATTCGATCACTTTTGGTTTTCCTTTAAAAAAAAAGGTTGCTTTTGCAATTGCATATATAGGTATGACAGATTGGTGATTGAGATCAACGGTGCAGCTGGAACTTTGTATGTTAATGACACTTAACAACTCCAAGTTAATCTTCCTGAGCAATTACCCTAAAGCTCCACAGGTGAATTACAATTTGATCTGATTTTGTGTCATTCATGTGCTCTGTTTGGTTGGTGAGTAATTTGAGAAAATGAGCTAGAAAATAGCTGAAACTCCTAATTTATTGCCTATTTAAACCTTTTGTCCTTCTCCCTCTTTTTATTACTAGGTCATTCTGAACTGCCTAGGAATTCTAATCGAATTCATCTAAAGTTTGCTTGCTTCGTTCTTTATCTTCTTTGCCAATTTTAATTGCCAATTGTGTTGAATTAGTGATGATTTCATATAGTTTCAATGTGTATTTTCTTAGGAAATCATTCAAAAAGCATTGACATGATAGGAATAACGCACATATAATTTGAAGACTTCTCTCTACTGAAATAAGTGAAATGTGAATGAGCTTTATTTGATTTTCTTCGTAGGGTAAACAAAACAAAAACCAATCGTGTTTGAAAAACTTGCGGAAGAGAAAAAATTCAAAATAGGTTACATTTTGCAATGGAGTTGTGTTCATTTTTGGCTAATAAGTCTGATTACTATGGGAAAAAAAAAAATAAAAAAGGGAACAGGGTGCTACTGGGTTGGGAGGTATTACAACCATTAATGCCCCAAATGGAATCAAAACAACAACCTCACCCTTCTGTTGACATATTTTGTTGCATGTACTCAATAAGGCCTACAATACTATATAAGCGTACAAAAAAAAAAAAAAAACTCACACATGCCTAGATTACTAGAGTAATGCGACGCTCCCAAACATGTACCTATACATGCTTATGAGAGAGAGAGAGAGAGAGAGAGAGAGAGAGAGAGAGAGAGAGAGCACTATTGAGTTAAAAAGTCTTAACTACCCTTTGTATTAACAACTAAGACGAAGATGTAAGCTCCTTTCAGACAATATGTAAAAGCAAGGCTAAAATAAGAAACAACTACTACAAAAAAAAAAAAAAAAGAAGCTGAATTGAAAATTATTGAGTTTCAAACTCAAGCAGTAAATCTCCCTCATTGAGCTTGAAAAATTGACATTATTGAAAATGATAATTTTAGTGAAGATTTCTACTTTTTTTTTTCACCAATGTTATGATTTCAAAATTTGATTACCAAATTTAGCTTGAGCCATTAAGTTTGTGTCAATCTATGCTCCTCAAATTTGAGTTCTAAATTTGGTTCCCCGGGGCCGATGCTTTAACAATGTACCACAAGTTGTGGCAATGATACGTGGTATCACATTCCATATACACGTGGTAAAACTAACAAAGCATTTGCGAACCAATATTGGGAAGCATAGAATCATTCAATTTTTATTTGCAGTTGATTTGCGTGGTACGACTACCAAAATATTTGGGAATCAAATTTGGGCAACATAGCATTATTCTTTTCATTTTATAATGAAGTAGAAGCCTGTTTATTTAATAATTTCAATGGTTCAATACTACCACACATGAATTCCTTTGATGTAAACCAATAGTTTATGGAGCATTTGATGAGCTTAAAGTGGAAGCCAACCTATATTGTGTCTTTCAATTTTGTGGTGTACAAGCTAGACCATGCAGTTTTCGAGTTGCACTAATTAGAGGCTGGTCCAAATTTTTTGTTTTTGTTGTTGTTGTTGTTACATGTGTATTGATTCCTCGAGTTAATTCTAAATTCTCAGGTATGTCATTTATTCCCTTTCTATTTTTTCGTAACAACTTTTCAAAGCTAACCAATTTTCTCCCACCACATTATACCAGTTACTCCCTCACCACAACCACTAGCACTGCAATCCATTTCCATCATTGACTTTATGATAATATTCATTCTACTTTGCACTCTCTATATATAATAGCCAAGACTCCTCTCCAGCGCCAAACGCCTTCTCCATTACCAGATTCGTTGAATAATGGTCATTAAGAACCATCAATCTCTTTCCCCCCCTCTCTATATACTTCTCTGGCCCAAATTGGTACCAGAGAATTCTTACACATGGAGCTTCTTAATGGAGCTATGTAACCAAAAGATTTTTCATTAATTTTCTCCCAATATCAATTCGAACTGTTTGATTTATTGTATGTATTATGGTATGTTGTTTGTTTTTGCCTTTCATCAATGTGGATTGATTTTTTTTTTTATTTGGTAATTGGGAGTTTGTGTTGAATTGGTTGTTTTAGTTTCCTTAATTTATTGAATTTCGGAGATGAATTATTCTTAGTTTCTAACATTTGTGATGGCAATACTGTTCCTATACATGTGTGTAATTAGCTTGCACTTTATTGCTTTCACTTAAGTTCTAAATCATTCGCACCATTATTTTCGAAGCTTGATCTGCCATTTTTTTTTATGTTGATATTCCCTATTCGGAATTCTTCAGTTTAAGGCTTTGATTTCGTTAAACATCCGCTTGGTGAGAAATAACTTTTGAGAAAGCTTTGAATGCAATTTAATCCTTAACAGTAGGACAAGGACAAACTTAAAGCTGTATAGACAATTTGTAGTGCATGTTCAGTGATTTTTAATTTTGATTTTAGGAGGAGATTTGCTGCTCCAATCAATGAAAATAAGCTGAAACTTCCGGGCAACTACAACCCCTTTTTGTAACCCAAATGCAACTCGCAACACATGTTTGATTTTTGTTGGACAATGTTGAAGTGGTCCTAACATTATCGGAGGTGGTCCCACTGCCATATGTGTTTAAGAACCACATTTAGGGTACAAAATTTAAGAAGCATAGCATTACTCTAAATACAACTTTTAAATGCAAACTTGCTTCACAATTTTATGATACATGTACAGTACTCATGAAATTTCTTTCCCACCTTCATTTTTTGAACGTTATGCTTCTCAAAATTTGAGTTTAAAATTTGTTTCCCCAAATATTTTATCATTTGTGCCCAATGCATTGGTATGTGTACCACTTACCGTGACATGTAAGGTCTATACATATTTATACATCTTCCTGCAAAAAGTCTATCATGATTCAGCATGAATTTACAATTTACATTTCAAATTTTGGCTTAACACATGTTACTTGTATTTGCAAATTTAGAGCAGGGATGCGCATTGTGCTACATTGGGAAGCTCTCCTACAATAGTGTGAAAACAATATCCTTATTTGGAGGTTAGAATGAACTTGATTTGTTTACTGTATATTTGTAAATATATTACATAGTTTTGAGGATATGGTCTATGCACGGTGCTAAACGTGCAACTACACTACTCTTATGTTTGTTTTTTTGCCCCTCCGAAGGAAACTTGCTTTATTATTAATTTGAGTTGAAACGCCTGATGTACCATGTAATTTTAGTTGGACGGTTTTACTTTACCATGTAAAACTGCTGAAGTTTGAAACATTCATGAACAATAATTATAGTTCCATTAAAACATTGATAATTTAGGTAGCGGTTGATACCATTTGATTTCATTTTCCAGTTTTTGTGTTAGCAGTTTTTGTGTTCCTTTTTTAAAAAATGGAAACAAAAAATGCGTTTGATAACCGTTTGTGTTTTCACTTTTTTTCCCCAAAATCAATATTAAAATTATGAATGCTACTTTTTTTTTTGCCTTCCAGTTTTAGCCCCTTTTTGAAAGTCGATTTTGAAAAAAAATAACAAAAACTGATTTACCAATCACATTTTCTATTGCCATTTTCGGGAAAAAAAAACCCTGAAAACAAACACAAAAAATAATAAAATAATAATAAATAAAAAACAAATTGTTATCAAACAAACCCTTAATAAACGTAAAATTGACAAAAAATAATCTGAAAAATGTTTTTCAAACAGGTGAGTATATCTTACGCGAATGAAGAAGCGTCATACAGTGGATCAAAGCAATACAAGAGAGTTGCAAGTTCGCTCGAAGACGACAGTATTGATGCAACACCAACTGGTATAGAAAGCAGCACATCAAGAAGAAACAAGAGGCCAAAGACCACAAAACTCAGATGATGCAACTGATAAAAATAGCTACACGTGAAGTTTTGAAGTGTCAATACAAACAACTTCTACACACATTCCATAATGTTCATATGCCTATGCTTCGCTTCTAATCCAGTTCGTTAAATAGATATAACGTTATGACAATTTTATCGTCAATTACTTTCATGAACTAGAGTTGTGAAGACGTGTTTAACTACTAACCAATATGCTCATACAACATACAAAGCATACGGCCCGTGCATAGCACGGGTTATCGACTAGTTATAAATGAAAAGGAAGGAAAACAAGCACATTTACACCATTATATTGGACAAATCAAGCCCAAGGGCAAAATGGTCATTTAAGATTTTTGTCGAGTTTCCATCTGAAAAGGTAACTTTTCAAATAAGGAATCCAACGTTGAAAATGGCGTGTGAATACGAACTCCCTAGACCAAGTTACATTTACTTTTTTTTTTTGCTGATCAGTTACATTTACTTGAGTTTTGAATTTGATTGTCCAAATCACTCTCAAGCATTCTGTCTAGAGTTCGCTCAAGCACAATTATTCTGTGCTCAATCCAACTTCTGCAGAAACCATTCTGCCCAGAGTTCGCTCAACCCAGGGCAGAGTTTGCTTAGTCCAACTGTCACAGCCCGGTCCCACAATAGCGGAACCGGAGCCCGTGGCACGCCACCGAGGCTAAACTAATTCATTAACGTTCCCAAAATTAGGTTTGAAGAACACACGCAACGGAAAAACAAAACACATTTTAAAACCAGAGGTTCAGTCGACTGCTCAGTCGACTGCTAAGTCGACTGCTCAGTCGACGGAGGCGGGCAGGAATTTTAATATCAAATTTCAGTCGACTGAAATTGGAGGTCCAGTCGACTGCTGAGGGGTCCAGTCGACTGCCGAGGGGGTCCAGTCGACTGCTTTTGCTAAAAAAGAAGCAGTAGCTAATAGGCTCAGGGGTTCAGTCGACTGCTCAGTCGACTGCTCCCCTGGCAGCAGCCCAATCTGCAGAAATCAAGTTTAAAAAGCTTCCTAACTTCCATCCAATGATCAACCACTCAATCCAAACTCCAACCAAACTCAGTCTAAAGAAATCTTAACTGTATTAAAACATTTCTAAAGTAAGATTACAACATGTTACTAAGTATTACAACGTTCAAGATCCATTCTATCATACCAAGTTAAACATGGGTTAAAACAACCAAATTCTTATTACAACATTTCTAGGATCCCAAAACTACAAGATTAACATTCAAGTTGCCTTCTAAAAGAACTCCCAACCCACGTGCTCACTTCTGCGATTCCTCGCCAGCATTTACACCTGAAATGGTTATTTGAATAACCACACATATTCGATTTGTTTAAGCTAAAGCTTAGTGAATATAACAACATATGCACATGAATGATAAACATGTCCGCATTCACATCTCTACATTTCATACTAGTCGCCGGAGACTCACGTGCCCGTCCATACTCCCAATCCGCGACTCCTCGCCAATAAGTCCACGCGAAAGGGTAAGACCCACGATTCTACAAACAATCGTGCGACCTTAATGCCCATATCGGCTCCACAAAATGGCACGATGACCACGTGCTCCTTCTGACCCACATAAGCAACTTAACATGCTCAAATACATATCACCATGCTCGCGGTAATCAAAACATATCACCGTGCTATTGAGCCTACTTATCAATATAATTGCCCAATATGAACTACACAATATATCTCTAAGAATTAATACATGCTATTCAAACATAACATGAATACATGCCAAGAAATCATTCCAAAACATAGTTGAATCACTCACCTCCAAATAACGCTCCTATAATTCAATCTGAAGAAAACCCGTGCACAAAGAATGTGCAGAAGTCCGTCTAGTACAATTCCTATGGATCAGAATTCCATTTATCAACTTTTATGAAAAATTCTAGAAAATAACTTTTCGGAAAACTTAGCCAAACAGGCCCTAACATATATCAAAACGAAGCTCTTACCTCAAGGAGCTCGAATATGAAATCTGGGAGAAAACAAACTGACGGAAGGTCGTCGTTTGGCGTCGCAAAGCTCTAAGCAACTAAATCTCCCTCTAGCCTCCTCTTGGCCTCCTTCTTGAGTTTTAGGTTAACTTATGAAAAAAAAATCTAAGTTCATCTCTATCTATATATAGGCAACATTCTCGGGGAATTACGTTTACCTCCCCACGAGTTTTCCAAACTCCTAATCAGTCTCTGAAACTTTCTATACAGCTTATTCATAGCTTTACGAGTGAAACCTCAAAATTATAAAAGTTTTCGACTAAGTTTCGTTTGGTTGCTAAAACGCGAATTTCTATATGACGTTTCCGAAGTTGCTAATTAGCCTACCAAATTAATAGCATGTTCATTCGTCCTCACCAGGATACTAAATCTAACAACAGAAATAAGTTCTAAAACAGAAAATAATACAGATATTGAAATACACAGGTAAACATTTATTTTCAGATAAACATTTAAAGTGTTCCACAGTGACCGTCTCATACTCGGAGAGATGTCACAACAACAAAATTCTAAATCACCACAGTCTCAGAGGGTTCTCTAATACAGACACCCAAATCAACTCGTGAGTCAAAACTCACTCAAACATGTGTCATAAGACACGCCACATCACATTATCATGCATGACAATGTAGCAAAAGACATAACACAAATGTGGGTGTTATACCAACTTTCTGCAGATTACATTTTTACTGCTACTAAAACAAAACTTGCTGTTAAAAACACTCTAGTTTGCAAGTTTAAATCATCCTAAGCCAAACCAAATCTCATGGAGACTTCTAAAACATTTTCAAATCACTATTAAACCATTTCAAAACATTCCCAAGAGACTCAAGTATGATTATAAACATAAAATAATATGTGAGTTGCAATCTCTCCCAAAAACTCCCCAAATCTCTCCCAAGTACTCCCCATTCTCACAAGATCAAACAAAACAAGTTTCTTAACCAAAATTCTCATTCAAACATGTCCCAAACTATATTAACAAAGCATGAAAGATACCATTAACATTCCAAACTCCGATTATAACATTTACACGCGTCTTGGAGCGATTATACCAAAAACTAACATAATTTCCCAAGTTTTAGCAAAAACTCAAGTTAGCTATTACAAACTACAAGTTTTACACAAAAACAACTATAAACATAAGCTACTACAAATTTACAAGTTTCCTCGCCACTCGAACCCCAAGTTCATCTCCCCGGATTCTCGCCGACGTGCTCACCTACAATGGTTATTCAATAACCATTACAATATATAAGCTATATGCTTAGTGAGAGATATCAATCAAGCACACGGATGACATATCAATGCTTATATTCAACTTAACAAATAAAAATGATATCAGGATAAGCAAGTATTTCCACCGCCACTACCCGCAAGTTCGCGACTCCCCCAATAGTCCACGGCACAAGCCAATGATCCACGCCACACACGAGCGGTCTAATGCCGTTGTCGGCAACAAGTGGTCGTCACCACAGAACAATCTCATGGCGAATTCATACGAGCTTTCCTTTTACCCAAATAGGTAACTAAGCATGCTCACATAAACAAAACACCGTGCTTTTCACATAATTACAGCTAAACATGGGTAATTAGCTAAATAGGCATGCAATTTACATCCAAATGAACATAAACACAAATCTCATCCAAAAACAAGATTGAAACCACTCACCTCTTCACAATTCGTTCCTAGTTGCGAAATTAAAGCCCAAATCTACTCCGGTTTCAAATCCTACATGAATTCGACAAACTACGGATTACCGCTCCGAATTGGGTCACGAGAAATACGATAATTAAGCTCAATGAAAATAGTACCAAAACGTAGAACTCACCTCTACGAGTCCAAATCCGGTCTCGGAATCGAAATTGGAAGTCGAACGGCGCGTCGATTGACGTCGAGAAGCTCCGGTGAAACCCCCATCTATTTTCCTCTCTAACCGACCCAAAATGATGAAGAAGAGATATGATCTCTTCTTTGATTTCCAGCACACATATAGTTATCACCATTTTATTATGAAACCCACCCATTTTATGATTATATTCATTTGTACCCCCAACTAGTTTTATAACTAACTATTTAATCCTCCAAACTTAAGTGGGTATTTGTCTATGTCTCGCGTGGGTCCCGTGAGTGGTCCCACATAATTTTATGAAGTTGCTAATTAGCATACCAATTATATAACGTGTTCAATTCGTCCTAACCAAGGTATCCCGAATGACCACATAAAAGGTCTCTAACATAAGCGATATATTCTAAACAACATATAAATATTTCACATTTGCCTTAATAAACATTTAAGCACATAAGGGTGATTCCACAACTTTGTCCCATCTCAATGGAACTTTCTCAACTCATGTTCCAATTTGGGACTGCCACATTGGCTAACATTGGGTTCCCAAACTGGACACCCACAATCAACTAGTGAGTTAAAACTCACTCAAACATGTGCTAATAAACACCAATTATGTATGTTAATGCATGCTAAATCACGTTTAACGACTGATCGCGGGAGCGGGTGTTACACCTCTCCCCTCCTTAAAAAAAGTTGTCCCCAAACTTAAAGTACCTCAAGTTTCGAATAGGAATGGGTATTTCTCACGCATTTCATCCTCTCATTCCCATGTAGCCTCCTCAACCGAGTGATTCCGCCACAAAACCATAACCAATGGAATAGTCTTGGTCCTCAGAACTTGAACTTTTGCATCGAGAATTCTCACTGATGTTCTATATACATCAAGTCTTCTCTAATTTCCAATGGTTCTGGCGTGATTATATGACGTGAATCTGACACACAACGTCGCAACATAGATACGTGAAACACATTATGAACGTTCTCCATTTCTTGTGGTAGCTCTAGTCGGTAAGCTACTGGTCCAACTCTACCAATAATTTCAAACGGTCTAACGTACTTCGGATTCAGTTTTCCACGTTTTCCAAATCTCACAATTCCTTTAGTCGGTGACACCTTTAGAAACACGTAATCACTCACATCAAACTCTATTAGTCTCCTTTTCAAATCTGCGTAGCTCTTGCAATGACTTTGGGCTGCTTGTGATCGTTGTTGTATCAACTTCACTTTCTCGGTGGTCTGCTGAACTATCTCAGGTCCCAACAATTTTCGTTCCCCTACCTCAGCCCAACAAATCAGCGAATGACATCTACGCCCATATAAAGTCTCAAAGGTGCTATCCCAATGCTGGATTGAAAACTATTATTGTAAGTAAATTTTGCCAATGGTAAGTGTTGTTCCCAATCACCCTTGAAATCAAGAACACATAGTCTAAGCATATCTTCTAATATCTGAATTACTCGCTCGGACTGTCCATCAGTCTGGGGATGAAAAGTTGTGCTAAAATTCAACTTCGTGCCCATAGCCTCTTGTCACGACCCAAGTCTCGCTCAGTAAGATATTGTCCGCTTTGGGCCTAAACCCGCACGGATTTGTTCTTGAGCCACTACCCAAAAGGCCTCTTATTAGGGAGACTTAGAACCACACATATATAGCACATTACTTTTCCACACCCAGGTGATGTGGGACGAACTTCCCATAGTGTGTAGCCTGCCAGCACATACTGCAGCCACAAAGGCACCTACAGCAGCCCGCCCACAACACCAGGGTTGTTACACCTCTTGTAGACCCTTCCAAAATCTTGATGAAAATCTACTATCCATATCCGAGATAATAGACATTGGAACTCCATGAAGCCTTACAATTTCCTGAACATACAACTCTGTCAATTTTATCGGATCATTAGTCTTAATCGGTAGAAAATGTGCAGATTTGGTTAATCGGTCAACAATTACCCAAATACTATCGTTTGATCTTCTAGATTTTGGTAAACCTGCCACAAAATCCATCGTGATGTTCTCCCATTTCCATTCTGGTACTGGTAATGGTTGTAATAACCCCGCTGATCTTTGATGTTCCGCTTTTACTCATTGACATACCATACATTTTACTATGTATTCGATTATTTCCCGCTTCATTCCAAAACTACCAATAGTTCTTCCATAGATCTCGATACATTTTGGTACTCCCTGGATGAATAGAATATTTGGTATTGTGTGCCTCCTCTAGAATTGTCTCTTTAATCCCATTAACATTGGGTACACAAATTTGATTTTTATATTTCAATGCACCATCCACATAAGTGAAATCCGGTTGCTTACCCTCAGGAATTCCGTCACAAATCATCCTCAAACTTGGATCTTGAAGTTGTCTCATTCTAATTTCATCCACAAGTGTCGGTTGTGCTATAATAGCTGCCATCAAAGCTCCCTCAGTTCTTGGAATTACTTCGAGTTCCAATTGTTCCATTTCACGAATCAGCTTTTCTTGAGAAGTCAAAATATAGGCTAAGTTACCGGTTGATTTTTGGCTCAATGCATAGGCCACCACATTAGCCTTCCCTGGATGATATTGAATCGACAAATCATAGTCTTTCATTAACTCCAACAACCTTCTCTGTCTCATATTCAAATCTCTCTGAGTGAATATATACTTCAAGCTCTTGTGATCCGTGTAAATTTCACACCGTTCCCCGTATAGATAATGCCTCCAAATCTTCAAGGCGAAGATTACCGCTACCAATTCCAAGTCGTGTGTCGGGTAGTTGGTTTCATGTGGTCTCAGTTGTCGTGAAGCATATGTAATTACTTTTCCATTCTGCATTACGACACATCCTAGACCCCGATGCAAAGCATCGCTGAAGATAACAAACCCCTCAGTCCCCGATAGAATTGTTAATATCGGTGCTGTCATAAGTCTAGTCTTCAATTCCTTGAAACGTTCTTCACATTCTGAACTCTAAACAAAAGGAACATCTTTTCTCATTAATTGAGTCATCGACATTGCGATTCTTGATAAATTTTCTACAAACCTTCGGTAATACCCGGCCAAACCCAAGAAACTTCGAACTTCTATCACATTTTTCGATGGATTCCAATTGGCTATTGCTTTCATTTTCTGCGGGTCCACTGAAACACCTTCTTTAGAAATCACATATCCCAAAAATGCTACTTCAGTTAGCTAAAACTCACATTTCTTCAATTTACCAAATAATTTTTTCTCGCGAAGTCGTTGCAATACCAATCGTAAATGCTTCTCGTGATCTTCAACACTTTTAGAGTAGACCAAAATATCATCGATGAAGACAATTACAAATTCATCTAAATATTCCTTAAATACCCGGTTCATCAAATCCATAAAAGCTGCGGGTGCATTGGTAACTCCGAATGGCATGACCATAAACTCATAATGTCCGTATCGCGTCTTGAAAGCTGTCTTTTCCACATCTGTCTCTTTAACTTTCAGTTGATGGTAGCCCAATCTTAAGTCGATCTTCGAGAAAACTTGAGCTCCTTGAAGCTGATCGAATAAATCATCAATCCTCGGTAATGGGTACTTGTTTTTAATAGTCAACTGTTCATCTCCCGATACTCAATACATATACGCATGGTTCCATCTTTCTTCTTAACAAATAAAACTGGTGCTCCCCACGGTAAAATACTAGGTCGAATGAATCCCTTGTCAAACAACTCTTGTAACTGGTTCTTTAACTCTTTTAGTTCCACAGGTGCCATTCTGTATGGTGTCTTTGATACCGGTTGTAACCCAGGTGCTACATCAATGGTAAATTCAGTCTCTCGCTCGATCAACACGTTTGGTAGATCCTCAGGAAATACATCTGGAAACTCCCGTACTATCGAAATATCCTCAACCTGAGTCCCCGTGACACGTGTATCAATTGCCGTACATAGGAACCCTTGACAACCCTTTTTCAACAACTTTCCAGCCTGAATTATTGATATCATATACAGTGGTGCTGCTACCCCAACCCCTTGAAAGGTAAACTCTTTTTATCCCGGTAACTAGAAATTAACTATTTTCTGTTCACAATTAATGGTAGCCTGATTTGTAGACAACCAATCCATGCCCAAGATTACGTCAAAGTAGTTGATGGTTAACGGAATTAAGTCAACAGTCAATACTCTATCACCTACTCTGATTTCACATGCTTTGAACACTGAAGAGGTTACTAACGGTTTACTTAACGGCAATGACACAGATAAATCATACCCTAAGGGTTCCGACATGCTATTCAAATATTTAACAAAATCATGTGAGACAAATGAGTGTGTTGACCCTAAATCTATCAAAATTCGTACCGGATGTGAACAGATATGAAGTATACCTGACACCACAGAGTCTGTAGCTGACACATTTCCCGGTGCAAATTGAAAAGACTTCCCTTGCCTCTGCTCTACTCCTTTCCCTTTATCAGTGGACGGTCTTGATCTTGCCCCGCTGGACGCCATAGAACTTGTCCCTTGTTGTCACCTCTTTGGAAAATCTTTAGAAAAGTGTCCCGACTACCCACAATCAAAGCATTTACCCCTCATATATGGGATTGAGCTCGTAGAGCTAGGCGATCGCGATCTAGCTTGTGGACAATTCTTGGATATGTGCCCCACTTGCTTATAAATGTTGCACGTGCTGAGTAAATAACAAACTCCCCCATGTCGGCGATTACACGTAGGACACAACGATCGAGCCCCCTCAGAAAATGAACTTCCACCTTGACTACCTGAACCTGACCCAGGCCCTCGTGAAAATGGTTTCTTGAAGAAGCCTTGTCCTTTCCCTTTATCTTCACCTTGTCGTTTCCCTTGTTCGCCCTGCTTGTATTTGTTAATATCTCGTTCAGCTATGAGAGCTGCATTCTGAACTTGAGCCACAGTTCCAAATTCATGAGTATCCACCCTACATTGGATATTATCCCTCAACCCTTCTTCAAACTTTCGAGCTTTGTCTTCCTCGATTATCACTGTCTCCTTTGCAAATTGAAGCAATTCACTGTACTTGGAGATGTATTCATTCACAATCATATCTCCTTGTTGGAGATTCATGAATTCTCGACGCTTTTGTGCTTTAGCTGCTCGAGGAAAATATCGTTTATAAAACTCATCTACAAACTTATCCCACGTGGTTGGCCTACCTTGTTCAAGTAAATTCACCCACCAATTCTGAGCACCTTCCTTTAAAGTATCAGTAGAAAATGTAATCTTTTGCTCCTCGGTACATTCTATAGCACGAAATATTCGTTCCATATCCAATACCCAATGAATAGCTGTCATCGGATCCGGACCCCCATCAAACGTAGTCGGTTTTCTCTTATAGAACTGCTCAATCGTAATACGATCCACCCTTGGTTCAGAATTCAGATTCGCATGCCTTACATCTACCGGTGGCACTCGATAACCAACGACACCAACAAAATTAGTTACCAAGTCCACCAAACGATCCATTCTCGCATTGAGTTCTCAATTTTGATCCATTTTTCTCCAAATTCTTGCCTGCCAGTCAAATATGCATAAATACTATGCATGCTAATATGCCATATGATATAAATGATTAAACAATCATAACATAGCATCAACAATCATATGTATACATGTGGTGCATCTATATGCTCAAAATCTACACGTTACTCTCAAGTCGTCGTCTCTCGTCCCAAAGTTTCTAAGCCTATTGCTCTGATATCACTAAATGTCACGCCTCGGATCCACACATGTGAACCCAAGACATGTGGCACGCCACCAAGGCCTTCAAACAACAAGTTATGAATGAAAAGGAATGAAAACAAGCACATTTACACCATTATGTTGAACAAATCAAGCCCAAGGGCAAAATGGTCATTTAAGATTTTTGTCGAGTTTCCATCTGAAATGGTAACTTTTCAAATAAGGAATCCAATGTTGAAAATGGCGCGTGAATACGAACTCCCTAGACCAAATTACATTCACTTTAAGTTTTGAATTTGATTGTCCAAATCATTATCAAGCATTCTGTCAAGAGTTCACTCAAGCACAATTATTCTGTGCTCAATCCAACTTCTGCAGAAACCATTCTGCCCAGAGTTTGCTCAACCCAGGGCAGAGTTTGCTCAGTCCAACTTTCTACAGATTACATTTTTGCTGCTGCTAAAACAAAACTTGCTGCTAAAAATACTCTAGTTTGAAAGGTTAAATCATCCCAAGCCAAACCAAATCTCATGGAGACTTCTAAAACATTTTCAAATCACTATTAAACCATTTCAAAACATTCCCAAGAGACTCAAGCATGATTATAAACATCAAACAATATGTGAGCTGCAATCTCTCCCAAAAACTCCCCAAATCTCTCCCAAATACTCCCCATTCTCAAAAGATCAAACAAAACAAGTTTCTTAACCAAAATTCCCATTCAAACATGTGCTAAACTATATTAACAAAGCATGAAAGATACCATTAACATTTCAAACTACGATTATAACATTTACACGCGTCTTGGAATGATTATACCAAAAACGAACATAATTTCCCAAGTTTTTAGCAAAAACTCAAGTTAGCTATTACAAACTACAAGTTTTACACAAAAACAACTATAGACATAAGCTACTACAAATTTACAAGTTTCCTTACCACTCGAACCCCAAGTTCATCTCTCCGGATTCTCGCCGCTGTGCTCACCTACAATGGTTATTCAATAACCACTATGAGTCCAAATCTGGTCTCGATATCGAAATTGGAAATCGAACGGCGCATCGATTGACGTCGAGAAGCTCCGGTGAAGCCCCCATCTATTTTCCTCTCCAACCGACCCAAAGTGATGAAGAAGAGATATGATCTCTTCTTTGATTTCCAGCACACATATAGTTATCACCATTTTATTATGAAACCCACCCATTTTCTGATTATATTCATTTGCACCCCAACTAGTTTTATAACTAACTATTTAATCCTCCAAACTTAAGTGGGTATTTGTCTATGTCTCGCGTGGGTCCCGTGAGTGGTCCCACATAGTTTTATGAAGTTTCTAATTAGCCTACCAATTATATAACGTGTTCAATTCGTCCTCACCAAGGTATCCCGAATGACCACATAAATGGTCTCTAACATAAGCGATATATTCTAAACAACATATAAATATTTCACATATGCCTTAATAAACATTTAAGCACATAAGGGTGATTCCACAACTTTGTCCCATCTCAATAGAACTTTCTCAACTCATGTCCCAATTTGGGACTGCCACATTGGCTTACATTGGGTTCCCAAACTGGACACCCACAATCAACTAGTGAGGTAAAACTCACTTAAACATGTGCTAATAAACACCAAGTATGTATGTTAATGCATGCTAAATCACGTTTAACGACTGATCGCGGGAGCGAGTGTTACAAAGGGTCTCAGTAATAATTACCATTATTTAGCTTGTATATAAGGGACGCCATTCCTCAGAGGAAATGGGGATGAAGATGAAGTCCTCAGAGAAAAGGGGACGGTGGTGACAACCACATCGAATTGACTTGGGTCAGAGTGCGTGATATCGCTTTTAAAGCGATGATAAAGTGAGAATGGCCCGAAATCAGGGGTCCAGAACGATGGTGATTGATTACTTGACACGCCTGCGATCATTTATTGTTGTGAATGCTTAATTGGTGTTATGAATCTTTAAATATTCCAATTGCATGATTAGTATAACGTACTCACTGAGCGAAAGCTTATATGATTTTGTGGCTAAGGGCCACGCAGATTCAGATGAACATCATAGTGAGAAGCGTTGAACCACGGGGTTCTGGACAACTTGGTAGTATATATGTTAATACATTGTTTGTGTGCGTACTCATTTGGTTTGGGAGTTGGTGTACAAATTTGATCTGCAGAATCCGTAGGTCTATTTTTGGCATGTCGACTTTTACAGAAACGGTCATAACTCTTTTGGAACCGAGACTCGAAGGGCTATCTTTTGATATAAAATTTGACTATATTTTCTTAATGTCTGTTTTACCCTTAGACCGGTTTAAGCTAACGAATTCCTTTTACTATGTTTAACTCTTATTTTACTATTACTAAGGGGTATTCTGTTTTGGGTAATTCTTTGTTATATGGTCCTAATCCGAATGTGACGGGTTGGGGTGTGACAAGTTTTGATATTAGAGCAATAGGATAGAGCCTTTGGAAATGAGAGACGATGAATATGACGCGTGAGTGTGCACACAACAACACGTAGTTACACGATCATGCATACACGTTTATTTTAGCATGCTTAAAATATTTATTAGCATGCTTATGATGTTCATAGCATAGTATGCATGGTGACCATTAAGTTTATTGGTTGCCAGTCTTAATTGTCTGGTTGCAATGAACTCAAAGAAGAGACAAATATCATTGACAATGGTGGATCGAATGAACAGGGTTGGAGGAATCAGTACCTTATCAGAGGAATAGGCACATAAAAATTCAAACCCAGAGGTAAGAACAGAACAATTGACCACAGAATAGTTTCTGAGAGAGTCCAGTCAACATAAAAAAGGTAAGAGACTGAGAGAAAGTCTAAGGGAAAGTCAAGGTAAGATGAGAAGAGTAAATGAGGGTAGTTCATCGATAAGTGGCATTTCTAGAGAAAAGAAATTGTGTTGTCCAATTTGTCATAAATGACATTGGGATGTATGCTATGGGTCTTATGTAATTTGTTATGTTTGTCGACAACTCGAGTACATTGCAAGAAATTGTCCAAGTCAATAGCAGAAATTAAAGATAAGAGTTATGACTCTAGATAGTATGGGCATCGGGCACATGATTACCCTAATAGACGACAAGGAAATTCAAGTGTATCGACATCTAAAATCACTTCAGAATCTGTCCTACTACCAACGGGAATAGAGCAAAAGGAAGACAAATTTTCTCAATTTATAGTTGAACCACCAGAGGCATCAGATACAATTAAGGTAATCATTTACCTCCAAATTATATTTATGTATTCCTGAATCCAAGAACTTTATGTTAATTGTATCATGGTAGTTATCGAATGTTCAAATACGCTATTGGGGATCTTTATGTGTTGGACTTGGTTAACGATAATATATTGGGAATTACATGATTGGTTCTGATAAACCAGGGGTTTATGATGTAAGAATAATATAGAATTAGTATCAGTGAGTATAATAAGTTATTTTGGTATGATGACAAGTATAAGTGGTTGCTGATCAAGTACGATGTAGTTAGTTGTATAACGGGTAAACGTTAAATCAAGCAGGGTTTTATCTTCATACAATTAGTATGACGTCATTATTCTGTATTGAGAGAGTTATCGAAATTTGTTAGTATATGAAGGAGGTTGTCAGGAACTTTGTATTTGTTTAAATTATGAGAAGGCATCAAATTGATATCTGGAAATATTTAGGTACTAAACAAATTCTTGATATGTCATTTGAGGACTGGTTGAATAATTTGATTGGAAGAAGATAGAATTACTATCAGTAAAATATTAGAAATATAACTAATATTCGGGGTACCTTATCTAATGGAGTTCTAGAGTTAAGAATAAAGAAGTTGCAGAACGTGAAATTTATTTGATAAGGGATTCGTTCATCCAAGCATAATATTGTGGAGATTATAGGTGTTATTACAAGAAGAAAGATAGAGTAATCAAAATCAGCTGAAGTTGATTGAAATTATAGTCAAGAAGTAGTATATGAGCAATGAGTAAGTGAATTATCTGTTAGTCTCATTAGTGCGTACATGTGTTTCCTGATGTAAACTTAAGGTTTGGATATGAGTAATAGAAGAATATAGTGAAGACATTGTTAAGATTTGTTAAAGACCAGGTACACAAAATGTAAGTCTTTGTGAAGATGGTTGGGGTAACCACAACACCAGTTGAAATTTATAAACTTATGAATATATGACGGTATTAGTGATGATGTTATTATTCAGCATTAGTGTATATATAGTTTGGAAGGATACTGGATGTGAAGAAAATTTGTGAGAACTATGCTGAAGACCCATGTTGTAATGATGTTGATATATAATCCATTATAGATAGGAAAAAAAAATATTGAAGATTGGAGTTTTGATTTGAGATGAATGAAGAAGTTTTCTACAATGGTTGAAGCCATAAGGTAAGAGATGAGCTAATAGAAGACATGGGAGTGATAACCATCATAACTACACCATAGATTTGGCTATTTATACAGGAACACTTGTGAAATTATATTGATCACATGAAAGATTTATGAGGAACTAAAGAATTGATTTATGAAGACATGGATTTGATTAGTTGTTCTATACCTGAACATTTGTTGATTCAGATGAAATTTTGAATTGAGATTGAGTTGTATGTTGATACGATAACTGCTTGTATTTTACATGGAATTGGAACTTTACGAGGCAAATCATCAGACACAAGATTTGAAATCTGAGAGATTACTTCTGTATTGAATATTTAGCAGTGTTAGTTTGCAGGCATGAAGCTTATATGAATTGCAGAGATTCGAAATACTTGATTACATGACAGAAATTGAGTATATTGTAAAGAAGACAGTTGAAACTCATGGTGAGCTACAGTTTGACAATCAACGTTATTCAGGTAAAGCCAAAATGATTATTAGTATTTGAGTTAGAAATTAACAGAATAATTTTGTATGTGTATTGATTATCTGGAAATGATTGCATTGAAATAGAGACTTGATAGAAAATTGAAATTTTTTGAGACAATTAGACAAAGGAATGATAATAGCAGAAATATAGGTACAAGTGACACTATTACATCAGATTAGAGGGAATTGACTCAGGGATCAGTTTGTTTTTGTTCTTTTTGGAGAAAGAAAATTTATGATGAAATCACTGAAAGGGGAATGATCAGATTTCTACTTTACACTAAATTAAGTAGGTATTTCGAATGAAATTGATTCAGGAAAAAAGATTGTGATTGTATTCTGTTGTATATAATGATTTGACGATCATTTGTAGGGATATAAGTTTGTTGATATTTAGTTTGAAGTCTGGATATTACCAGTAGAAGTTAAAGTTGAATTATTAAGAAGATTATCTACAGATGATAAATTGTTCATTACATGCTTAAATGTTGGGTTAGGGACAGAATATCAAAGAATCGCTGAGATGGTGCAACTATTGTCAGTATTTTGGCAAGTGTGAGTAAATAAGGTGTAATTTGAGTCAACCGATACTATTGTATCACAGGGAAGAAGTTGACTTAAAGATATGTTTGGGTTTCTGTTTTATTTAAAAATAGAAGAGAAGTTACTAATAGAATACCGAAAGGGAATCGATTTGGATATCACACTATAATACGATGTGTTGAAATCTAGAAGCCTATTATATGTTTTGAATGCAGATAGCTCAAGGAATCGATTTTAGAAGAAATATTCAAGCTCATAACGGGATTGTGGAATAATATATTAATAGGCAGATATGAGATTGTGCTACTTGTATTTTATTATGCAGGATAACTCGTTAATCGATTACATGGGATAAAAGCTTTCAAGGATAGATTCAAAATTCGGGTACCATCAGTTAGCTGTTAAAGCTAAGATGTTGAAAAGATCACCTTCATATGAGAATTGCAAAACATACTAGGGATGTGTGCTTTAACAGAATATCAAAGAGTTGCGGTGTTATTGTCAGTAATGTTAATGACCAAGTCTGTAATACCCGTACCCGAAAAAAGGAACTAATATTTATTTTACATGCATTAATTAATATATTTAATTGCATGCGATGATTTGGGTAAGTTCCAGTTATCCCGATGTGATAAGTGCTTGATAAAGGGTACAATTGGATAAATGTGAAATGGGACCCACGGGAGGTCCAGATTGAATAAATTGCATTGAGTTGCATTTCTATGATTAAATAGTAGACATGTAAATGTAAATGTTTACATTATAATACATGTTGATGCTATATGATTATTTAATTAATAAAATGTTAAGTGTTTTAATATTTTATTATCGTTCATGGTTATTTATGGGACCACGTTTGAGAACTAAATGTGACATAGACACATACACACTTAGATATTGGGTAGTTAATATAACATTTAGGAGTGTCATAGTAGGAGTATGGAAGTTGTAGGGGTACAAGTACGAATAAGCCAAAGTTGGCTTGGAGGAGGGTCAATAGGTTGACATCTATCCCTTGACTCATCACTTTTGCATTTTAAAAAATAAAAGAAAAGAAAAACAAACGTGAGGTGTGTGTGTTTGTGTAGGCGGCGGCGACGACAGTAGTATATATTATATATATATATATTAGTTAAATAACAAATAAAAAAAAATAAAGGAAAAGGGGAAAAAAAAGTAACAGAGAGAACAGAGAGATAGAGAGAGCCAAGAAGGGAGAGAGAAGGGAGGGTTCCAACCTTCCTAATGTCATAGCTTCACCGTATGTTGTCCAGATCACAATACGAAGTCATATTTGGACTCGTGGGGGTAAGCCTAACCTTATGGTATAATTTAATTTGAATTTAATCGATAGATTTTTCGTGACCCAAATGGATTGGTAATATTTAGTTTACCAAAATTGTGTAGGATTAACGACAGGTTCATATTTGGGCTGGATCCAGGAAAATTCGGGGTTTTAGGCTTATTTGATTATTCATGGAGGCGAGTGACATTAATTATAATATATTAATGGTTCCATGTTTGGATTCATTTGCGATGTAGAAGCATGTTAATTATAGCTTAATAAAGCTTATTAGTTTATTATTAGGCAAAATTCATGTGATTAAATTCGGCCCAATTTAATTGTGAAAGCACGGTGTGATGTTTATATGAGCATGTTGAGTTGCTTATTTGGGTCAATGGAATTGCTAGTTCTATACCACCATGAGGTAATCTTTGTGGTGACTGATCGGGAGAGAACTAATCCTGTTTATACGCCTTAACGAACATTTGTTAGTACTTTTTTATCCTGTTTTTGTATATTTTTACTCCGTTTTCTAGTTTCTGACAGGTTTTGGAAGAAATCAACTAAACCAGGCTAAACAGGGTGAAAAAGCACAAAGAAAGAAGCTGAAAAAGACAAGTCGCGCGCGCGACCCGCGCCCGCGAAAATCCGAGAATCGCTCGCGCGAGATCCCCAGAATCGCTCGCGCGATCCGCACGCGCGAAGTCCAAATGTCGCGCTCGCGCGACCCGCTCGCGCGATATGTGGAAAAATCAAAGTTGCGTATTTCAGTATACTGAAGACTCCTGTGCAAACGAAACTGCTGAACGACGTCTAGACTGTAAATTACATCAGTTTCAGTCCGTTTCGGGTTGGGAAGGCTTCTAAAACTTGTTGTAAATCTATATATACTCTATTTTACTTCAATTAAAGGGTTACACACCCATATATACACAATATACACACATACTTCCAGCGATTGAAGGGAGGGAAGCAAGGAGAAGAAGAAGAAGACCAAGGGTTTCCATGGCTTCCTCCATCAACTACTTGCCATCTATCACTTCCATGGACGGCTAGATCATAAATCTAGGGTTTCGATGAAGCCCTAGACGAGTAATAGGGTTTTATTTATGTTCTTATTTTAGTTTTATTATGTATGGATGACAGTCACATGTTTAGAGGATTTTTATAAATAAATCGTACTTCTATTGATTAAATCATTGCTTTCGGAATTTATTCTTGTCTTAGATCTATTTTGACTGTGATGTGCTCAACGATCTATTCTTGCTGTGCTTGTTTAGATTGTTTACATGTGATGGTGCTTTATTGATTTATGCTATCAAGTATCCGAATAGTCCATGCCTAGGTTAGACGGATTAGATCACAACCCTAGTTTAGTGTGGGATAATTCGTGTTAACCGAAGATGGATTATGTTGGTGCTTGAACCATGAATATCTTCTTGTCGGAGGAATTGGGCTTGTAGCTACAATTCCCCATTATCATCCAACGTAATAAGCTAAAGTAATTCATAGATATTCTTATTATGAAGCTAGTGGTGGAGTTGCAATCCTAGGTTCCCTTAAATATTATTTAAAACAACTTTAATTGCTTTCATAGTTTAGATTTATTTTTATTGTTATTTAGTTTAATTCAAACCAAATCAAAAGCCGTTTTTCTTAACTAATTAGACTTAGGTTTTAAAATTAAGAGCTGTAGTAATCAATCTCTGTGGGTTCGACCTTTACTTCCACACTGCAAATCTTTTGAAAAGTAAAGAATACTTTTTATATCTTGATTCTGACAACATCAATTTTTGGCGCCGTTGCCGGGGATTGCATTACTACCTTTAGTTTTATTATCTTAGTTTAGTTAATTCGTAAATATTAGGTTAGTTTTTATTATTTTTCTTATTTTCCGTTTTGTTTTTAGTTACTAACTGGTTCTTTTATTTTGTAGTCAACGTTTCCGAGTGGAGTAGCTAATTACATCAAAGGAGCTTACGCAAATAAAAATATAAATAAAGTAAAATAAATTGCTTCTTGTGAAACTCGCTTTAAACCACTGTAAGTCAGGGCGCTGTGACGCACTATTTGCATTAGTTTAGGGTTAATTGCACTGCATTAGCTAGGAAACCCGGGGCGCTGGGCTTGACGCGGTCATTGCATTACAGGATAATATTCATGCATCACAGTAGTTGAGTGCTTGTTATCTTAGTTGCGTGATTGCTATTTGTTTCTTTTGTTTAGTCAGTTTTTGTTTTTAGTTTACTTTCTTTTAGTTTATGTTAGGTACACGTTCAAATAAACCGGAATTAAAACCTTTTGACTCTGAACTTGAACGTACATTAAGACTTAACAAGTCTTCAAACTTAACTTCTAGAACACGGTTTTTAATAGACGACGATTTGACACCAAAACCAACGTCTTTATTTGAAACTGAAATACGTAGTACTCTTACAAGATTAAAGAAACCACGCTTTCATAACATAGAACCAATTAAAATGGCAGACATTGGAAATAATAACGAAAACAACCAAAATAATAACGGAGATAATCTGAATAATCTTAATATACCGCCACTTCCTCCACTCATAAACTATTTTATTCCTACGACGTACACGCCACAAGTTGGTATCGAATTCCCGGAGGCGACAACATCTCACTTTGAGATAAAGTCGTCTACCATCTCGCTACTTCCATCATTCCATGGCCGTCTAAATGAAGACCCTTACCAACACTTAGGGGATTTTCAGGGTATATGCTCTACTTTGAAAATACAAAACCTAAATAATGATGAATTAAAATTGCGGCTCTTCCCATTCTCCTTAAGAGACAAAGCAAAGTATTAGCTTCAATCACTTGAGCCAAACACAATAAAAACATGGGAAGCATTACACACCGCCTTTTTACAAAAGTTTTTCCCTATTATGCGTACAAATAAGATAAGAAAAGATATAACTAACTTTGTGATGCAAGATGGGGAATCACTTTACGACACGTGGGAAAAATTTAAAGAATTATTACGCTCGTGTCCACATCATCAAGTTCCTAAGTGGCAACTTGTTCAGGTCTTTTACGAGGGACTTATTCCTTCGGTCCGTAACAAATAGTGCACTCTCATACACAGTCCACTGCGAAGCTTGAATCCCAAATGGGACAACTAGCTACTGTAGTGAGTCGTAGAAACGAGGGGACGTTGCCTAGTCAAACAATTCAAAACCCTAAGGGACAATATGAGGTTAAGGGGTTGAATGAGCAAGTAAACGCCGTCTCAACTAGGTTGACTACACGAGAGGAAGAGGTAATAGAAATTCCGAATGAGAATGTGAAAGATATGAATATCAACTCTAATACGAAGAAGGGTGAGGACGTGAGCCAAAATAAGAGAGAAAAAGAATCGGTCCCAACGAATTATATTCCGAGAATGCCATATCCACCTAATGTTGAGGAGCCGTCTAATCTTACAAATAAAAAGTCTAAGGTTGAGGATATACTCGAGGTATTTGAACAAGTTAAAATCAATATTCCATTCCTCGATGCTATTAAACAAATTCCCGCTTATGCTAAATGTTTAAAAGACCTATGTACGCAAAAATGCAAAATACGCAGTCATACTCCTAAAAAGGTCTTCCTCACGGAAAAAGTAAGTTCAATTTTCCAACACGCTCCTCCGAAGTATAAGGATCCCGGTACGCCTACGATTTCATGTGTCATAGGTGACACTATCATTCATAGGGCTCTCCTTGACTTGGGTGCGAGTGTTAATCTCTTACCCTATCATGTCTATAAACAACTAGGACTAGGCGAACTTAAACCTACGGCCGCTACTATTCAATTAGCGGATCGTTCCGTCAAAGTACCTAGAGGAATCGTTGAGGACGTGTTAGTTAAAGTTGATCAATGTTTCTATCCCGTTGATTTTATGGTCCTTGACACTGAACCCGTGCTAGATGCTAGGAAACACACTCCTGTCATTCTTGGTCGTCCATTCTTAGCCACGGCCAACGCACGTGTCAATTGTAGAACAGGGGTGATGAAAGTGTCGTTCGGGAATATAAAATTAAAATTAAATGTTTTCAATGCTGTTGATCAACCTCCCAAAGACGATGATTATCTAGGTGTGGAGGGTAGTGAGGTTAAACGGAATATTGAGCCTAAGAACGTAATAAATATAAGTGCGGGGAATAATATAGAGGATGATGAGTGGATGAATCCTAATACTTCGGACCCTAATGCTGAATCTACTCGGAAGGTAAGAAATCGATTTGAACATACTGACAAACCGTCGATTGAATTAATTCAAAGCGACGTAATTTCTGCTTACCATCGAGCTCTACCTGACATCCTTAGGGGTACACAGTCCGATTTACGGCCTCCATAATATCTTGAGCTAGAACGGTCTAGCTGAAGACGTAAAAGTTAGCGCTTCTTGGGAGGCAACCCAAGCTTTATTTCGTTCGATTTCTCTTATTTTTGGTCATTTTTGAGTCTGTTTGAGTCTGTTTTGGACATTCTGGATAGGTCTGGGGTTTGGAATTTATTTATTTTAATAGTATATACATAATTTTAACTAAAAAATGGAAAAAACTAAATTCGCGCTCGCGGCCCGCTCGCGCGAGACGTCGCTCGCGCGGCCCGCTGGCGCGAGAATGTGCCTTGGTGTTTTTTCTTTCGTTTTCTTGTTTTGAGCCCTTAGGTTCTCCTCGCGCCTGATATCGCGGGCGCGAGGTACCTCGCTCGCGCGAGATTTTTGAAAAAAAAAAAAAAAAAATCATTAAGGAATTAGCGCGCGCGACGGCCGCTCGCGCGGACCGCTCGCGCGATACCCTATTTTTCTGATATTTTCTTTTGTTTTCCCTATCAGTCCCCCACACGTGTTCTGATAGTTTTGACTTTTCTGTTTTTCTTTCATAAGCACTTTTAGATCTACTCCTTTGTTGGTTTCGTAGTTTTAGTTCTGTTTATTTTCTTTTATAGTTTATTATCTTTTTGTTTTCGTACTTTCTTTAGTCTTATAGTTTATTTAGTTTCGTTTAGCTTAGTTATAATTCTTTTAGCTGCTTTTATTATTTTGTTTGTTTAATTTTGTTGTTAAGAAGTAACAGGTAACATTGAACTTTATAGCCATATTCCTTTGTGTTCACCTGTTCTATGCTTGTCAAGATCGAGGTACTATCGTTCCTTCCTTACCTACTCTCCTTTATTTCGTTTTATTGTTTCATTGGGGACAATGAAAGGTTTAGGTTTGCGGGTATGCACTCACACATGCACATTATTTTATGCAAAATTTTAAAATTTTTCAATAAGTGTGTTTTAAATAAACGATGATTACTGATGTTTTTGCAATCTTCATTTGATACTTCTTGTTATGTAACTTTGAATTGTTATAGAATGATAAACAAAAGAAGATGTGATTAAACATTTGCTGAAGTTATGATGTAACGTTTTAAGTTATGTATTGTTTGAATCGTAGTTTTATATCATAGATTTGCACATAAACTTATGCACTGTACGTAGTCGCTTGAATACATGTTTGATGTGAACTATAATATGATTCGGATTTCTAGATAACACAAGGTGGAGACTAGACCCGGTGAGCTTTTGAGCCTATCTTTTCTTTTTAGAGGGTTATAAGTACATTATGTGTTTGTCGAATTTCATTGAAATAGCGCATTAACTTGTTGTTTAGTCTCATTATTTTTGTCTTGGTTGATAATCAAGTTAAAATAGTTGTTACCATGCTAAATAATCTTCCGTCGTATATGTTGAAGAACCATATAACCATAGGAAGTGATTTTAGGCCTTCTTTGGTTATTACTGACCGATAAATTATAAAATTTCCTTAGTTCGCCCTTTGAGCCGTTACAATGCCTCTTTTTCTTTGTTCACCATTATCCTCTTTAAAAGCTCCAACTCGATCAACTTGGAGTATACCACTGGAAGAGTGATCAACTTTTAGTAGTATTAAGGCGATGGGTTGATTGAGAAGAAGAAAATAAGATGCTATTGGGGTAGTTGCTTGGTATTCGATGAATAATCATTTGAGAAGCAAGAAGAAAAAAAAAAGAAATATATTGAAAAATAAAAAGAGGAAGGTTAAAAAAAAAAATGAAAGAAAAGAAAAAAATGATGAAAGAAAAGAAGAGAATGAAAAGATGAAGTTGGTAGAAGAGACGAATGAAAGAAATCGAACATGCCTTACAATGCCATTCTGAAACTACTTGATGAATCCTTTCTATCCTTTTTCATTGCCTGAGCCACAATACAACCTTTGAAAAGTCCTATTTGATCTTAGGAAACATGGTTCGGATATGAAAACGATGGGAGGGGGATTAAAACATGGTAATGATTAATTTTTCTTGATTGATTGGCATCCTATCCATGAGACTATTGTTCTTTCGTGTCATGCGTTTTTTTTCGAGTCATATGTGAGTATTCTCGTTTTGAAAATATATTTCCTTTACTCACATATATTAGATAAATTACACCTGTTTCTGAGTGTTTCATTTGAGAGTGTAATTAATTGTGAGATTCGTAGTCGAGACATAGTTAATTGGTTATCTGAGTTATATTCCAAGTTCATGACATACGCGTGTTTATTTGACTACCATACCACACACTTGCAATTTTATGAGAAATTCTATTGATTTTTTATTCATGTACTTGGGATTGTTTTTCAGGACGTAGGTGAACGTTTGATTAGGTTTCTTTATGTTCGTTATTCTATTTCGAATCATTGTTTTATAATAAGGAGTATTGAATGTTATGTTTTTCTTTTTAATAAAGTTTTTTAAAATTTACAAGTTAATAAAGATGGTTGTGGGTAACTTGTTGACGAGAACCCTCACGAGACTTCACTCGTCCGACTAGGGACACCTAGGGGTTTAAAAGGCTTGTTGCATAAGCTAAATGCAATCGTGATCCATGCAAAAATGGAGTAGTAGTTTATTAGTAGTTTTTGTTTTTGTTTTGCTCGAGGACTAGCAAAATGTAGGTTTGGGGGTGTGATCGGGAGAGAACTAATCCTGTTTATACGCCTTAACGAACATTTGTTAGTACTTTTTTATCCTGTTTTTGTATATTTTTACTCCGTTTTCTAGTTTCTGACAGGTTTTGGAAGAAATCAACTAAACCAGGCTAAACAGGGTGAAAAAGCACAAAGAAAGAAGCTGAAAAAGACAAGTCGCGCGCGCGACCCGCGCCCGCGAAAATCCGAGAATCGCTCGCGCGAGATCCCCAGAATCGCTCGCGCGATCCGCGCGCGCGAAGTCCAAATGTCGCGCTCGCGCGACCCGCTCGCGCGATATGTGGAAAAATCAAAGTTGCGTATTTCAGTATACTGAAGACTCCTGTGCAAACGAAACTGCTGAACGACGTCTAGACTGTAAATTACATCAGTTTCAGTCCGTTTCGGGTTGGGAAGGCTTCTAAAACTTGTTGTAAATCTATATATACTCTATTTTACTTCAATTAAAGGGTTACACACCCATATATACACAATATACACACATACTTCCAGCGATTGAAGGGAGGGAAGCAAGGAGAAGAAGAAGAAGACCAAGGGTTTCCATGGCTTCCTCCATCAACTACTTGCCATCTATCACTTCCATGGACGGCTAGATCATAAATCTAGGGTTTCGATGAAGCCCTAGACGAGTAATAGGGTTTTATTTATGTTCTTATTTTAGTTTTATTATGTATGGATGACAGTCACATGTTTAGAGGATTTTTATAAATAAATCGTACTTCTATTGATTAAATCATTGCTTTCGGAATTTATTCTTGTCTTAGATCTATTTTGACTGTGATGTGCTCAACGATCTATTCTTGTTGTGCTTGTTTAGATTGTTTACATGTGATGGTGCTTTATTGATTTATGCTATCAAGTATCCGAATAGTCCATGCCTAGGTTAGACGGATTAGATCACAACCCTAGTTTAGTGTGGGATAATTCGTGCTAACCGAAGATGGATTATGTTGGTGCTTGAACCATGAATATCTTCTTGTCGGAGGAATTGGGCTTGTAGCTACAATTCCCCATTATCATCCAACGTAATAAGCTAAAGTAATTCATAGATATTCTTATTATGAAGCTAGTGGTGGAGTTGCAATCCTAGGTTCCCTTAAATATTATTTAAAACAACTTTAATTGCTTTCATAGTTTAGATTTATTTTTATTGTTATTTAGTTTAATTCAAACCAAATCAAAAGCCGTTTTTCTTAATTAATTAGACTTAGGTTTTAAAATTAAGAGCTGTAGTAATCAATCTCTGTGGGTTCGACCTTTACTTCCACACTGCAAATCTTTTGAAAAGTAAAGAATACTTTTTATATCTTGATTCTGACAACATCAGTGATGACCACGGTGGCCAGAGGTCTATGGGACTGCACATGAGGCGTGGGTCATGACTAGGTCACGTGGGCTTAGGGAGTGGAGACATGAACTAGTTGGTAGTGGTGGAAGTGAACTAGTAATTGCCGGAGACTATAGTTGGTTGTAATGAAATGAAATTGAGCATGTTTATTATTCATATGCATAATTAGTGTTATTCACAAGCATATAGCTTACTGCTTATATATTATAGTGGTTATTGAATAACCATCGTAAGTGTTCAAGGTGGAGCTCAGAAGAGAAGAAATGGATTTGGAGAGTATTCGTGGGCGTGGGATTGTAAATAAATTCTTGTTTAATAGACCTATGTTTAATAAATGTAAATAGTGGAATATTATAATTAGTTGCTTATTCGAAATTGTGTAGTAAAAGGATATTGACTTAATTTCTTGTAGTAAATGGGACGTGTTATATTGGTTGTATTTTTGTACATTGCATAGTTGGATTGGGGCGACGAACTCAGAGTTTCTACTCGTTGAGTTTGACATGAATTGATTATAAATAATATTCTCCTAAAGTATTTTAAAACTGTGTTAAGAACTCATGAAGGTTTGAGTTATGACCTGAAAGTGCTTTTACATGTTTTCGAAATGTATACAATGTTTTAAAATGTTACTCTTGAAAATGAATTTTGTTAAGATAAATTTGGGTGGGTAGGTGGGTGGGTGGGTGTGTGTTCAAACTTTTGGAAAATATAATGTATCGAGTTCATTGGTCAAAACTTTTATCATGGTGATTTTCGCAACTTTAATGACTTGGGACGATCCTTGGTGGCGTGCCACGTATCCTAGATTTACATGTGTGGATCCGAGGCGTGACAAAGTCGAAATGAATATCTGTCGTAATAAACTTTATGACTGGATAGTCAAAGTCAACAAAGATTAGATATATTGACAAGTGAATGATTGTGACAGGTGTCGCGCCCGCTTTTTCGGCACAGCCTGGTTGTCCGTGTGGGCCTTGCTTTTTTTTTTTTTTTTTTTTTAAAGTGGGTGAAATGCGACAAATTTTATTGGAAGTGGTGAAAAGAGTATGGTATGGCCTATTTGAAATGTTCAGAGTCGCCACCTAACATTTGGGTGTTAGGACCCCTACAAAGACAATTAAAGTAATCATCTTTGACTTTTTAAAAAAAAGGTTTTAAGAAAGTGGGCCCTTTAAAAGTATGACTCTAAATAGCCATGCGAAAACCAGAGATCTTTTAAAATCTGGGTTCGGGGACTCGATTATGTCGAGGGAAGGTGTTAGGCACCCTCGAACATCCATGGAAAGCACGGTTGCCGACTCTAGTGGTTTTCATGATAATAGGGCATAAATGAAAGATAGTAGAGTGTGAGGATGTACAAGAAATAGAAAAAAGATGTGGTTATGGCCGCACGCAAGTGAAGGGTTGCATACGTATCTCAAGCTGAGAATCAGGTCGTACGTAGTTCTGTACTTTGTACATGTGTGTGCACGTGTTTTGAAAAAAATGGTCGATCTAGACCATGTAAGTGTGAAGTAGTATTTTGAGCAAAAGATTGTGTAGCTAGGAACTTTAACATGTACGTGTAGTCCTAGGCTTTACCTTTGAAGTAGTGAGTTTTGAAAAGTGATTTGAGTGAAAAATGGTGTAACTAGGAATTTTGGAAAGTGATTGAGATTAAAACGAACTTATGGAAGCAAGTGAAGAGTGAAGTGTTTTTTTATTTTTATTTTTATTTTTTATGTTCTTTTATTCCTATGCCAGAAGTAAGGGTCGGTGCCCAAAAGAAAGAAAAGAGATTTTTTTTTTGTATTTTATTTTTTATGCCGGAAGTAAGGGTCGGTGCCTAAAAGAAAGAAAAAAGATTTTTTGTTTTTGTATTTTTGTATTTTTTTTTTGTTTTTTTGTTTTTTTGTTTTTTTTTTTTGTATTTTTGATTTTATACCGGAAGAAAGGGACGGTGCCCATTAAAAATGTTCGAATTTTCTTTTATCAAAGTTATTGATCAACTTGATAAGTTGGGTATATTCGGTTTCAATAAAGTAGAAAGATGAACAAATTTCTATTTATCAAGGTTATTGAACAACTTGATAAACATGAATATTTGGTAAAAGAAAAAAAAATATTTCTTTCTTGTTTTTTTTTTCTGTTTTTTTTTTGTTCTTTTTTTTAAAGAAGTTTTCTAATATACTAGACTTTATTCACTTGAAAAAGATCAAAACCCCAAATGAAAGAGATAAAAGCAAAGTTCTGCAAAAGTTTATTTCGAAGTGCAGTTTTTTCACAGTTTTGAGATAAGTTTTCCAAAAATGGAATGGAGAGGTTTTGGTGTTCCCAATTTTTTGAAATTGTGAGAGAAAGTTCCCAAATGAGTCTAGTTTTCATGGCAGAAAACCATTTTGCAATATCTTTTGTAGATTGGGAGAAATTGAGTTTAGAAGCACCCTTACTCAGAAATAGGGACTGCACTGTCGACTGAAATTGGACGATTTTTTACAAAAATTAAACTGATCCGAAAAAAATAAATAAAAATCACAGATGTAGGTAAGAGGTTATAGTTAATGGAAAAAAAATGGAGTAAAGAAATTTTTTTGAAGTAGTCCAAACAGTGAATGTGATTTGGTGTCACTGTTGTGATGTTTCTGGCAGATTGTATGCATTCTGTGTTTGTGTTTTGAAAATGGATCATATGATTTTTTTAAAATTCGTAAAAAATCACAGACCAACATCATTGAGTTAGAACACTCTCCAATTGGTTTCATTTGATTTGAATCAAAAATGAATTCGTGGTGATATTTTGATTATCATCACTGCAGTGGACTTTAGCAACATGAACCGTTTGGTGCTTTAATGGTGATTTGAGATTGGAGAAGAGAGATGATGAAGAGATGAGGGAGTGTGTTTTGCTCCCCCCTTTGTGCAGATGGGCATGTGGTGTATATATTGGAAAGAAGAGAAGAGAGGGAGGAATAAAGAAAGAAAAAGAAAAGAGAGTGGGAGACAAAGAAGTGAGTGATAGGAAAAAGAAAAGAAAAGTAATATGAAGATGGGATCCCAACATTGTGTTGGGTGTTTTTTTTTTTTTCCTTTTATGAATCCACCGAAAGTGTTTTGTCAAAAAACAAATGTGGAGCAATAGTCATGTGTGGTCGGGTACATGCGAGATTGTTGACATTTTGACCCCATAGTTTTGACTTGCAATATCTTTTCCATTTGAGGTTAGATTGGGATGATTAAAAAAATGACAGGCTCGTGTCAATGAGCTCTTTATTTTTGAAATGATTGGGTTGGACAAAAATTGGGTGTCTACAACTAGTGATCGAATTCGACTGTATTGATGATTGGGAATACATATTTGCTGGGATTAATCAATGTGTATGTGGAAGGGAATTGTGAAATTATATGCCTACTGATGTCTATCATCATAAAGTGGTATGTTTGACTTGTACTGATGTTTTGGGAATTTGCACGGGGCAACGGGAAAGAAATTGAATATTTGAAGAATGTCATTCGCAAGTTAACGATTGGTTGAGAATATATTATAGGTAAGTGAGTCTTGTTTTCAAGAAGTTGATAGAAATGTCTACTACGTGGACATAAATATTCAAAATGTGTTTTCATCAAAGAATGGTATGGTTTATAGAACTGAGTGATTCGATAGGATCATTTGAAATGTTAAAGAGAATGGAAATCAGTAGACTACCAATTAGGATTGTAATCGGTATTGACCAATGGGAGTAATACATTTAATATTGCGTGCTTCAATGTTGAAAATCAAAATTGAACCATGAGTTGCGTATGGACCATTGAAGGCTCAAGGGGAAATATTTATATGTAATCGGTACATGAAACAAGAAAAGCTTGGGGACAAACTTCCTAAAAGGGAGGGAGAGATGTAATACTCGTACCCGGTAATTTTTCATGCATTAATTAGTGTGATTAATTGCATGTGATGATTTGGGTGAGTTTCAGTCACCCCGATGTGATAAGTGCTTGATAAATGACATAGTTTGATAGATATGACGTGAGACCCACGGGAGGTCCAGAGTGGATAAATTGCATTTAGTTGATTTTATATGATTAAATGAATATTTGTTAAATTATTTTTAATATTTTATTGTTAATTATGACCTTTTATAGTATCAGTTTGGGTACCCATGTGAGAGCAAACAGGGACATGGTTCATAACTAGGAGGTTAATTAGCAACTTTATAAAATATTTTAGACAACTTTTGGGACCCATATGTGACATAGACACATACCCATTTAGATAATCGGGTAGACAATATAACTATTAGAGGATTTTATAATAGAACATTAGAAAATTGTGGGAATGTAATCATAATATAGTGGAATCTAATATATATATATATATATATGAAAACAGAAGTTTTCACTTCTGCCACGTGTCACTTTTTATGTAATTTTAGTATTTTAAATTAAAAAAAAAAACATTTTTAAAGAGATAAACACTTCTATATAAGGGAGGGCATGATTCACGTATCAATTTCAAACCTTATTTTAGAAACAAATTGATCACTCCAATCTTTCTCCTCTGTATATCATCCCCTCAGACACTCAAATCACTCTCCTCTCTACCAAAGATGAAGCACATTTAATTTCAAAAAATTCCTCTACCCCCTCTTATGGATCTCATTCCTCTCTCTCTATTCCCTGTCGTCTTCTCACTCTCTCTCGCCCCTTCCTCTCACATCTCTGTGTGTGTGTGTTCCCGTCAACATCCCTCCAGCTTTTCAAGTTAGGGTTTTAGAAACCCCTTCGGCTTCTTCTTCTCCTTCCCTCAACTCCCTAAGGTAACTGTCTCTCTACCTCTTTGTACACACAAGCAAACACCTTCGGCTTCTTCTTCTTCTTCTTCCCTCAACTCCCCAAGGTAACTGTCTCTCTACCCTCTTTGTACACACAAGCACACACAATTTGTTTGATTTTGCGAAACCTAGAATTCTGAGAATATACTCTTTGTTTTCCAATTTTTTTTTTCAAAATCCGTGATTAATATGTTCCAATCTAATTTTCTGAACTCTTTTCCAATTTATGAGTTTTTTCAATAGAAATTATTGGTTTCGGAGAAACTTGGGCTTGCCCTTGAATATATATATATATATGTATGTGTGTGTGTGTATGTACATGAATGAATTAGGTAAGATTGGTTTATAGCATGAAATGGATGGACAACCAATTGACCAATTTCCCGAGTCCTTCACTCTTGGAATGGACGGACCAGACCTTAAAAGAGGCATCGGGAGTGCTAAGGCATGCCCCTACTATGGCTGGATTGAATCTGTTCAGTGATAGGTCAAATGAAGGGAATTTTCATAAAAGGGCAATATTTTAATTTTAGTGTTGAATTGAGGTTTAGTTAAAAGTTAATTTATGCTTACATGGTCAATTTTATATCTATGCCCTACATTGGTTCACAAAATTAATTCACATCAATATCTTCTCTGAACAGGTAATTGGGAGGATGTTTACGCGGCACTCAAAGGATCAAAGTATCAGCATTTTCTCCAAAGTCCATGACATACATTTCCTAGATTTCTCCAACACGGGTATTTTACTTAGCATTAACTAACTAATCTTACAATTTTCTTCTGGTTTTCTGCTTTTGATTTTTTGTGGCTACATGGGTAATGGTTTAGGATAGGCTATCGGTAGATCTTTAGAGCCAAAACTTTGATTGCCTTTGAAGATCAAAGGACTGAAATTCATTGTTCCTTGAAGCCTGATTTAGACTGAATTTTTTAAAAAGACTAAGGAGTTGATTGATATTTAAAAAAAACAAAAAATGCTGCCAATAACCACAAAGATTTTTTCCCTTTGCATTTTAGCTCATATATTCGGGATTAAAGGTTATATTGGGTGAGATTTATATGCTTGGAATTGTAGAGCAACCTTCTTCAGAAGGCCCTGATGTTATGTCTTTTCTTTGTTTACTTTGGTTGACAGAAATTTTTTGAGAGGGTATTTTTTGGGTTTTAAATTATGAGGATTTAATGTCTATAATTTAGTTCTTGCTACATACATGAATTTGAGGTTTCTTTATGTTGAGTCTAAACTTATTAAATCACCTAATTTGTTTTGTGTATCACATTGGGATTAAAGCACCTCTGGTCCTATTTTTGTCAAAACAGAACTTTGGGGGTTCTAAATGCTTTCTTAAATTAATCCAATCAATGACTAATGTTATTAGTCCCGTAAGCACATTTGACCCCAAATGTAGGTTTGTGAAGTGATTTAAAAAAGACCCATAATTTAGATTAAACCCCAATGTTATAAAAGTATGCATTCAGAAAGAGAACAAAATTCTGTTTAGCGTCCAAGTTACTATTGTATTTTACTCTTTAATTGACAAATTTTGGAAAAGATTCTTTGCTTGACCTTTGCTTTGATCAAGTAAGTAAATTTGTTTTAGGATGATTTTTCAATCGCTAAAATACATACATGTTCCCACACAATCAATAAATGGATCAAACCATTTTTTTTCCAAGTTATATTATCATGATATATTTCTATTTCAAATCATTCACAATTGGGTGAAAGAATTTTTTTTCCCTAAAAGCCCATTGAAATTGGCAATGATTGTTGTCAATTGTCATACTGTGCTTTCCTCTCTCCTTCCTCATCATGGTAATTAACAATTATGGAGAAAATAAAATAGTGAATATTGTTTGTTTAATACTTGAAACATGCTTAAAAAAAGGTAATTTTAAAAGGGTATAACACATGATCTACCAAAGCTAACACAGGTAAAAAATACTCGATTCATCTTTCAAAGTGTATATACAAAAGATGAGCTATAATATAGACACGAGATGTGAAGCCCCTGTAGTGCAACTGTCACACCCGTTCCAGAAATTTATGATTTTGAAACATGCATCATTTGAGATTTTGAAATTATTAATGTTATTAATAATTTGAGTTGGGGTTGACTGTGAGTCAACGGTAAGGTGTCAGTGAGGACACGGAAACATGACAGTTCATAGTGCATGAGCATGAGTAAATGACATTTATATGATTTAAATGTTATTTGACTTTATCTGGTATTTCTGTGAATAGTAATTATACCTGTGTAGTAAAATTCTGGTATTTGGCTATGTTAGTATATCATTTTGAGAACTGTGGTGAGAACGTGAGTGATACGTTAATTAAAAAGGTAGGTTGTGTAGAGATTCCACAGAATATAGTTTTTAGACGTTAATTTTGGACCCAAACGAGACTTAGTTGGAAACTTTTGAAATTTATAGTTTTCACTCGTAAAGTTATAAAATGGACGTGTGCAAAGTTTCATGGGTTAAATAGAAGTTTGAGAAACTTGCGGGGAGGAAAATGTAATTCCCAAAAAGTTGCTTATATATAGATGAGAATGAGATTTCATTCTCATCCAAACTCAAAAATATCTTGTGAGAGAGGAGAGAGAAAAGGAGATTGAGCCAACGGGCTTTGCGACGACAAACGACGACCGTTCGTCTGTCAGATTTTCTCCAGATTTCAGATTTGAACTCGTAGAGGTAAGATCTACGTTTTGATACCACTTAGGCCGTGTTTGGCCAAGTTTTGTAAAAATCTTAATTTTAGACTTTTGGGAAAAACATGTATAAACTTGTAGGAATTTTCTCAAATTCGAAATCCGACGTTTATTTAGCCTCCTAGACGATCCTTCAAAGTTTGGGGGAAATCGCACGAGGTATGAAGTCCTAACTTGTGAAATATAGAGAAATGCATGTTTTATATTTCGACGACGAAATTGAGATCCGGGCAAAATCCATGTGTTAATTGTAGGCCCGTTAATTATGCACGCGCTAAATTGTGAAAAGCATGTCTAAATTTATGCGAGCACGTTAAGTTGTCTATGTGGGTCAAAGGGGAGTCTTATACAAATTCATGCCGGAGTAAGCTTCTCGATGTTTGAGAATTTAGTAGCGACGGCTACTGTGCATGGTTGATAGACTTGGACTTGCCATGGCACTGGTGGATACAATGGTTGATAGACTTGGACTTGCCATTGGTATCGCGGTTTAAGGCTTGGAGTTGCCGCTACCGGATGAATGCGTATTTTTTCCCCTAGAGACTATTGTATGATTTATGAGATTAAAGCATGTTTTATCATATATTGCATATGTTAGAACTTGTACGCTCAGCATATAGCTGAGCAGTGGAGATGTACTCCATTGCAGGTAAGAAGAAAGACAAGAAGAAGCGTGATGAGTGAGGCCGATGAACGCCGGGAAAATTACACTTGTATATGTTTTTGTTTTAAATTCTAAACTAGTATAAGGATTGGAAATTTGTAATATGTTGTAATAGAACTATAGATTAGTTTCACAATATTGAAATCTTGGAATTGAACGTCTGTAATTGTGTTTTAAATGTTGAAATTGGTGTTGGTTGTGATTGTTGTTGGTATTGAGAAGCATGAGCTGTTAATCTTCAACACAGGGCTGCCCAGCAGGGGGAGCAGTCGACTGGACCCTGGGTCAGTCGACTGGATTCCGTGTATTTGAGACACTGAAAGTGAATAGTAAGGGAAGCAGTCGACTGGACCCTTTGTCAGTCGACTGAACACTATAGATTTTTGGCTACTGCTTCTAATAATGGAAAAGCAGTCGACTGCGCCCTCAGATCAGTCGACTGGACCCCTTTTTAAAACTAATGCATTTTGGTTCTGGATAACCCAGTCGACTGGGCAGTCGACTGGACCTCTGTTGAGGATTTAGGGTTTTAGTTTCTGCCAGACACAGTCGACTGGGCAGTCGACTGAACCTCTGTATTTTGAAATGGATTCTTGTGAACACTTTCAATTGAACAAAATTCTTTCTAACTCTGATTTCAATGGATTTTACAACTCAGAGGGGAATGTTTCCTAAGTTTTAAACTACCAGGGTTGTTTTAAAGAAATTTTTTTTCCGCTGCGTATAGTTATATGATATTTGGATGAGCCTTGGTGGCGTGCCACGTGTCCTATTTCCACGCGTAGTGGGATGGGTCGTGACAGCAACACCTGTACATATGGCTATACGTATCTATAGGTGTCGCTATCCTACCACATTCATATCCTTAACTATGTGCCATGAAATTTGATGTCTATTTCAAAATGTTTTCTTCTAAAGAAGTCGAGTAGTATGTTAGCATTTTCTTATACACTTATACATGCATATTATATATATATATATGGAGAGAGAGAGAGAGAGAGAGAGAGAGAGAGAGAGAGAGAAAATGTTTCGTAATACACATAAATGCAACCTTTGGGTCAACCAATTTTTTGGGGTAAACACTTCTAGAAATTTTTCTTGTCATTCAGGTTGCAACTTCTATATATGAATAAAACTATAGTATACACAATTTCTTTACTCTCCCTCTCTCTCTCTCTCTCTCTCTCTCTATCTCCCTCTCCCTCTCCCTCTCCCTCTCCCTCTCCCTCTCCCTCTCCCCCCCTAATTTAAAGTTCATCGAACTAGAATTTCTTCCACTTTTCTTTGTTGGCTCTATTATTGTTTCTTCTAATTGCTTGAGGTGTGTCATTGGTTGTCATTACAGAGTACAAGAAAGCTCATATTGACGCTATCAGGATTTCCCTCAATTTGAAAGTCAGTATTCAGGGTGGTACGCATGTGATTTTGGTATTGATACAATACTCTATTCACATACTCAAAAGTTTGATGTGGGTTTGGGCAAAGTTTTTTTTTTTTTTTTTTTTAATAGTTAAGATTTCGATCCAAATTTGATTTGGAATGGTTTGATACATGGTTGGAGTAATTCTATACGTTTCTACATACTGTAATTATAACAATGTTTGAGTATGAGCCGAGTATTATAAGGAATGAAGCTTTATGCAAATTGATGCTCAAATTTGAGCAAGGGTAGGAGATGGCCTAAGACATCTTAAAACCAAAATGCAAACATGATGGTGATTATGTATCCCTTTTACATAGCCTAATCACCCATTTTCCATACCTAAGCTTATTGGTAATTATTCACTTCTGCTTTTTTCCTTCAAAGATGGCTAGCCAAACAAGTCTCCATTTGACCTACCACATATCCCTATTTCTGGAAATGGTTTGTCGTATTTTGGAGATTAATATGCAATTCCTAATTTTAGTTAGTCCCATGGAACTAAAAATTGGTCATTTAGTTGGTGAATTACAACTTTAATTCATGATAATCATGGGCCTGCAATTAATATGTTTTTTTCATCGTCCTCTTATCATTGGGTTGATGTTGTAAGTGATCCCTCTGCCTCATTCTTTTCTTTTTCAAGATGGGAGAGATACAAATATATGCAGTCAGTAGCTTAGTAGTCTTAAAACATATGAATGTGCTTCCAAAGTTTCAAATTCCCAAACAGATTTCTTGGTTTGATTCTATTACGCCAGTTAATTGCAAAGAGAAAAAGTGATTTACATGGTCAATTTTGTTTTCCAAAACTTTCTACCAGTGTTGTTTTGAACAGTTTTACACTATTTGTTAAAGGCCTGCACAGTCCGTGCATAGCTCGGGTTACCGACTAGTTTGGTTAGGAGAGTCAAGGGGTTGACACCTCACCCTTGTGACTCAATAACTTCCATAGTTCAAAAAAAAAAAAAAAACAAGAAAGGAGTTACTAAGAAGAGCTTAGGAAAAAAAAAAAGAAGAGAAAACCTTCATGTTGCCGTAATTGTCGCAGTAGGCTCGCTGTACGACCTCTATTTCGCGAATCGAAGCCATATTCGGACTCGTGGAGGTGAGATGATTATTTCTGTCTTTCTTTTTCAATTTTGGTAATATTTTTCCGCGACCCATTTTAAGGGGTGATACATATATGTGATATATATATATGTAGGGATATTATTGGAATCATTAAGAGCTAGTTTTGCGAAGAAATTTGGGAATTCTAGGCTTATTTTGGACCTATTTGTGAGGTGAGTGTTCTAATCCCAAAATTGGATATTTAATGTCTTTTAATTGTTGTTAAATGCTTAGAATGCTTAATTTATGATTAAATAGAAAAGCATGTGATTATTTATTATTTAACGTGTCTGAAATGTTGAAATTGCCATGTTGACATATTGAGCTGCTTATGTGCTTATTTGGATAAAAGGGTATCAAGTAATAATCACCATTATTTAACCCATATATAAGGGACGCCATTTCTCAGAGAAAAGGGGGATGGTGATGAAGTTCTCAGAGAAAAGGGAATGGTGGTGACGACCACATCGAATTGACTTCGGTCATGTGAGAGTGTGTGATATCATTTTTAAAGCGACGACAAAGTGAGAATGGCCCGGAATCAGGGGTCCAGAGCGATGGTGATTGATTACCTGACACGCCTGCGACCATTTATTGTTGTGAATGTTTAATTGGCGTTATGAATCATTAAATACTCCAATTGCATGATTAGTACCACGTACTCACTGAGCGAAAGCTTATTCGATTTTGTGGCTAATGACCACGCAGGTTGAGGTAAACATCACAGTGAGAAGGCGTTCTGGACAACTTGGAAGTATGTTTCTTTTGTTGTATATGTTACTATGTTGTTTGTGGGCGTACTCATTTGGGTTGGGAGTTGGTGTAGAAATTTGATCTACACAATCCTTGGGTTTATTTTTCGCATGTCGACTTTTACGGAAACGGGCATAACTTTTTCTAGAAAATTCGAATTAGTGCGTCGTTTTTTGTGTTGGAACCGAGACTCGAAGGGTTATCTTTTGATATAAAATTTGACTATATTTTATTAATGTCTATTTTACCCTTCGGCATTTTACTATGTTTAACTCTTATTTTACTATTACTAAGGGGTGTTTTGCTTTGGGTAATTCTTTGTTACACGGTCCTAATCCGCATGTGGCGGGTTGGGGTGTGACAGTTTTTGTGCCACTAACGATTACCGAGTCAAACCAAATCGGAAAACTGACCGGGTCGACGGTCGAATCGGCCGTTCCAGGCCGATTTTCAAAACCATGCTTACTAGTTCATTCCAGTTTGAGCAATATTTTGGACACACCCTACTCACATCACTTTGGTGAACCCCATACTGACAGTGGGTCCCGCAGTCTCTTTCTCTCTTCCCATTGGTCCACCTTAAGGTATGGACTTGGGTGTGTGGATTTTGGGAGTGTCCCAAACTTTACCCTTTCAATTTAAATTTGTTTATTTCATTCCAAAAAGGGATAATTAGCGTTAATTCCTTAGTTATGAACTTAAGAGTCTAAAGGACCTTAAAAATTTATAGTTTTGTGAAAAGTCCCTGCTTAAATACACTTTTGTGAATTTGTGAATTTCACAAAACTACTTTTGTTAAATTCGTAGTTTTGGGAAATTTTAAAATATAAGTGCTATGTACATATATAAGTTCAGAGCTTTTCACTAAAGTGATTTTTTTGTTGGACCTATGCCTATACAAGAATCATAAACTGTTCTTATCACTAACTAGCCCTTACAAAATTACTTATTAGTTCTTAAATTTATAATGATAGATCATTGATAAATTCAACAAATTTAATATATTACTAAATTTAATGTCGTCAAAAAAATTAATTAAATTTAATTATGAAAAATAATATAATTTAATTCTGGTTGTAGGAATGTCTTCAAAAAACATAAAGATGCCACTTTACAACCAATTGAAAAAAGAAAAGAAAAAAAAAAGAAGAAGCGAAAACGGGATATTAGTTGGACGCACGGGGAGCAAGTTGGAAATAATCGAAACCATGCTCAATGTAATTAGTGTCACAAAATAATGAAGCATAGCAGTGTGTCACGTTTAAAGCAACACTTTGACAGCTTCATTTGCTGCTCAACAATTTGGTTGTAGTCGATGAGATTATGAGAGGTTTAGGACTGATTATGAGGCATGATTTCGTGCTTACTTGAGTTGGACTGAATACTACTGCCATATCTATAAGACATATAATGTTCATCTTTGTGAATGCCCGGAGCCTAGACCAGAACCCGCTCGACACTCTACAACCGATTGGATGCAAATTTATTAGATGAACAACCATATGTATTTTAGGATGTCTTATTAGCTCCTTATGTACTTATATGTAACTTTCTTTTCTATGAAATGCTTTCTGTATTCTATGAACTATTTGATTGTAGATTGATGACTAAATCATCATGTATTTTCAATTTATTCTATATATTATTGATATAATTGCATACATATACCTCTCAAAGGATCAATTAATCAATTATTAGCTTTACATGTGCATACAGTTAAGATTAAAAGTCTTGTTTCCACAAGTTTTTTTAGTGTTTTCAATTTTTTCTTGTGTTTTCACATGTTTTGGAAACGGAAACAACGAAACCAAAATGTTTCAGTTTCCTGGCTCACTAAAACAATAGACCGAATAGAAATTAATCCTTGCCTCTAATACTCTCTCTCTCTCTCTCTCTCTCTCTCTCTCTCTCTCTGGGATTTAAACTCATACTACTTATCAAAGTTAACTCCTAATAAATCTTAACATATCAAAGTTTTCATCTTTTTAAAAAATACCATTGATTTAATGTAATATCATTTTACTAAAATAACAATCTCACCCGACATTTTAAAAAATATTTTAGAAAAGACCTGCCTAGTATTACGAATTTTCTCAAACATTTGGTGGCCAATCTATGGAAGAATGTTCTAGTGCATTGCATAACTTATACATTTTAGAAAAATCTAGGGTTTCCTATGTGCTTTTATATCTTATACATTGTAAACTTCAATAGAGAATTCTAAAAAGATGGTAGATCTTGTAAATATATAGATATTTCCTCGGAGTATTCAAGATAATTGATGATAACCATTAGATTGAAATGATCTAGACCGTCCATTGTATTCTTAGTTCGCTATAAAAAATGAGAGGCACTCATTTGGTCAAACCATCAAATAGTTGTAAAGCATTTGAGATCAATACAATACTATTTATCTCAACTCTCCATCTCATTTCTACTTTGAGTACTAGCAAGTCTTACTTATCTTACAATAGTGGGGGTGAGTCTAAGTGCAGCATGAGAAGGTGTTAAAATATTCATAGCTCGTTGTCACGACCCATCCCACTACGCGTGGAAATAGGACACGTGGCACGCCACCAAGGCTCAACCAACATCATCTAATAATACGCAGCGGAAAGAACTACTATAAAACAACCCTGGGTATAATAAAACTTAGGAAACATTCCCCTCTGTGTCGTAAAATCCGTTGAAATCAGAGTTATAAAAAGTTTTGGTCATTGAAAACACATTCAAAGAAAATAGTTTTGAAAAAAACATGGGCTCAGTCGACTGCCCCGTCGACTGCACCAGGGTCCAGTCGACTGCTCCGTCGACTGTGCCTGGCAGAAACTAAAACCCTAAAACTCAACAGAGGTCCAGTCGACTGCTTTCTGAAACCAGTCGACTGCTTTTCAATCGAAGGAGGCAGTGGCTCCACTAAACAGTGATCAGTCGACTGCCCAAGGGGTCCAGTCGACTGCTTCTCTAATATTTCCTTACAGTTTCTCAAATACACGAGGTCCAGTCGACTGATCAGGGGGTTCAGTCGACTGCTCCTCGGCTAGCAGCCCTGAGTTGGAAATTAACAAGTCCTACTACTCCATACCAATAACAATCACAACCACAACTGATTTTAACGCATTCAAAACATAATTACAGACGTTCAATTACAAGATTACAATACTGTGAAACTGATCTATGAATTCCATTACAACATATTATTACAATACCCAAATCCTTACTCAAGTTTTAGGATTTAAAACACAAAAACATTTACAAAGATGATCCCCCGGCGTTCATCGGCCTCACTCCACACACTTCTTCTTGTCTTTCTTCTTACCTGCAATGGAGTACATCTCCACTGCTCAGCTATATGCTGAGCGTACAATTCTAAATGTATGCTTATATGACAGTTCATGGTTTAAGCATCTAAAACACATAAAAATAGTCTCTAGGGTGAGTGGTACGCATTCATCCGGTAGCGGCAAGTCCAAGCCTTAAACCGCGATGTCAATGGCAAGTCCAAGCCTACAACCATTACATCCCACAAGTGCCATGGCAAGTCCAAGCCTACAACCATGCACAGTAGCCGTCGCTACCAAAATTCTCAAACATCGAGAAGCTTACTCCGGCATGAATTTGCACCAAACTCCCCTTTGACCCAAGTAGACACATAACATGCTCACATAAACAGTTATACGTGCTTTTATCATAATTTCACGAGCATAATTAACGGGCCTAGCTAATACATGAATTTCGCCCGGATCCAAGAATATCAAAAGTGATGTCCAAAACATGAAAATCCATATATTTCATAGATCTAGAATTCATACCTCGTGCGAATCTCTTCAAACTTTGAAGGATTGACTAGGAGGCTAAATAATCGCTGGATTTCGAATTTGGTACAATTCCTACAAGTTTATACCTGTTTTTCCCAAAAGTCCAAATTTAAGATTTTTACAAAACTTGGCCAAACACGGCCTAAGTGGTATCAAAACGTAGGTCTTACCGCCACGAGTTCAAATCTGAAATCTGGAAAAAATCTGACAGACGGAAGGTTGTCAAGCGGCGTCGCAAAGTCCGGAGCAACCAAATCTCCTTTCTCTCTCCTCTCTCTAGATATTTTTGCAAGTTTGGATGAGAATGAATCTCATCCTCACTATATATAGAAAAACTCTTTGGAGTTTACATTTACCTCCCCACAAGTTTCTCAAACTTCTAATTACCTCTCAAAACTTCGCACACGTCCATTTTATGCCTTTACGAGTGAAAACTATAAATTTCAAAAGTTTCCGACTAAGTTTCGTTTGGATCCAAAATACGTCCGAAAACTATATTCTGTGGAATCTCTACACAACCTACCTTTTTAATTAACGTATCTCTCACGTTCTCGCCACAGTTCTCAAAATGATACTATCATATCCAAATTACCAGAATTATACTACGCAGGTATAATTACTATTCAACAAATACCAGATAAAGTCAAATAACATTTAAATCACATAAATGTCATTTACTCATGATTATGCAATATGAACTTCCATATTCTCGTGTCCTCACTGACACCTTACCGTTGACCACAGTCAACCACTTATCCTCAATTATCATATATCAATGATAATTCATAAAATTTCATATCATGCATGATTAAACTATGAAATTCTGGAACGGGCATGACACTCGTGACACTATCTCCTGGGCAATTTTTATTAACGCCTAGGAAAAATCACGGCGTCCAGGCTCCGCCTAGCACCTTGGCGTTGATTAGGCCGATTTTTAGAACTCTGAGTAGACAATAAGAACCCATTTGTGGATATCGAGTTACCAAAACAACAACCGCAAAACATTATTATTGCATATATGTACAAACACATATACATAACATAATAGCAAATAATGTTTGGAAACAAGAAGAATATAGAAAATTGAAAGTGAAAATACGGGAAATGTGAAAGGAAAAGTAGAGGATCAAATACCCTTTTGAAAAAAAATCGTCCCGGGGCCACTGCCCCCGAACCCCCATTTAGCTTAGGCCCCTGATAAAAATTCCTGGCTCTGCCCTAAGTGGGTCTTTACATGTGTGTGGATGTGCATATAAAAATAGGTAAATATATCCATGTAAGTGGGTCTTTACATCAAGGAGATACAACAATATATATATATATATATGGCGATTGCAGGTATGGAGTCTCTATCTCTCCTAGATTTCTAGACCGCACAATATTTACATTGTGCGGTCTAGAAATCTAGGAGAGATAGAGACTCCATACCTCTAATCGTCGCTGCCACCGGAGTGAGATAGATGAGAGTTTCAGTTGAGTGTAGCAGATTTGTGAGTTTGTTTGTGTAATAAGAGAGTACTGATATGGTGTATCAAACCTCATAGCTGGAGAATCTGGATGTGAATCACACCTACCAACATCAAAGGGTGTTGGTGTAGCCAGGTGGCCGAAGTAAGAAAAATAAGTTGTATTTTTGAAAAGTAAACCCCCACAAATGGTGTTCCTGAGCAGAAGATATCTTATTAGGGAAAGTTCCTCCGGATTCGTTCAGAGATATTAAATAGTAATTTTTTTCGGAAACTTTGAACAAATTTTAAATTAAATTAGACTTTAAAGTTTAACAATTACTTCTAGAAATTTTCGCTTCATCATCTATAATATAGTTGTATGGTTTTGGCCCAATAAGAAAAAAAAAATCAAAATAAAATGATATACGAGTGATAGAGAAAAATAAAACGGAAAAGTAAGAATACATTTTATAGGGTTCCCTCACATAATTAATGGTACGGAATGTTTTGAAAATTAGCATGTTCATCGAACCGAAAAATTAATTTAGTAATAGGTTACTAGTTCAACTGTTAGATGAATTGGAATTAAACTGTGATATCTCATAATTATGTAATAAATATTAATGGCATACAATAAAATAACATTTTTTATTTGTGACAAATCAAACGGACTGTAAGTTTGGGAGTTAACAAAATTAGAGAAAATGAGATAAAGTATCTCACTTTCTCTATGTTTCTCTCATTTGCCCCAGATAAAGTACCACACACACACACACACACGCACACATTCTCTTAATATATTTCTCTTCAACTTGGAGAAAAAAAATGTGAGACAAGAAAGTGGAGAATAATGAATCTTTTTTAATACTCATACCATCCATTATTTTAGCCTAACAATTTACTTTATTTTATCTTCTAAATTCTCAAACAAGGTGAAAGAAAATATAATACTTTCTCTTCTCTTCGTTTATCTCCCATATATTTTTATGGTGCGAGTGAATCGCATGATTTTTTTAAACAGTGAGCGTCTTTTGTTAATTCGGTTTAATTGTCTGATTCAGACGGTTCTCACTAAATGGTTCAATAAGATAAATCGAAAATTTTCTTCATTGTTTTTTTTCCCCCTGAAATTTGTAGTATGATTGAAGGATTCAATACGATAAATAAAAGTAATGTAAAGGAAAATTTTCTTACTAATTAGGTTTTTACTTTTTAGGACTCTATTCGGTAAAACAAAGGAAAAGAAAACATTAAATAATATATTGTAGAATTTTAATGCCTAAATTGCTTTTCCAACTCAAAAAATTGTTAGGTCTTACGAAATAATTCAATAATATCTTATTGGAAAATACCTGAATTATGAATTATATTGGCTCCAAAATTTGACCAAAAAAAATTTAAGTGAACTTCGGAAGCTGTGAAACAATGGAAGTGAAGATCTTAGAATGAATGGCACTGAACATCTCTGCAATTCCTTGTTGAGAAACTGCAAGTCCCTCAAAACCCTCAAGCAAGTCCACGCCCACCTCCACAAGACCGGCATCGACTCCGACAACTACGTCGCCGGAAAACTCCTCCTCCACTGCTCCGTCCTGATATCCGACGCTCTCAGCTACGGTCGCCGTCTCTTCTCTCTCTTCCCAAACCCAGATGTCTTCATGTACAACACCCTCATCCGAGGACTCTCGGAGTCCGAGTCCCCACAAAACTCACTCCTCGCATTCATTGAAATGCGTCGAAAATTGAACGAAACTCCCGATAGCTTCTCTTTCGCTTTCGTTCTCAAAGCTGCGGCGAATTTGAGGTCGTTGGAATGTGGGATTCAACTCCATTGTCAAGCTCTGATTCATAATCTTGATTCCCATCTCTTTGTTGGGACAACGCTGATAAGTATGTATGCGGAATGTGGGTGTATTGAATTTGCAAGGAAGGTGTTTGATGAAATGTTTGAACCAAATGTGGTTGCGTGGAATGCGATAGTTACTGCTTGTTTCAGGTGTGGTGATCTAAAGGGTGCGAATACAATGTTTAATTCGATGCCTTTTAGGAATTTGACAAGTTGGAATGTTATGCTTGCAGGGTATGCTAAAGCGGGTGAGCTTGATCTTGCGAAGAAATTGTTTTTACAGATGCCTGTTAAAGATGATGTTTCTTGGAGTACTATGATTGTTGGGTTTGCTCATGGTGGTTGTTTCAATGAGGCATTTGGGTTTTTTCGGGAGTTGCAGAGGGTGAGTATTAGACCTAATGAGGTGAGCTTGACAGGTGTTCTTTCCGCTTGTGCACAAGCCGGGGCATTTGAGTTCGGTAAAATTTTACATGGGTATATAGAGAAAGCTGGGCTTGTTTGGATCGGTTCTGTGAATAATGCGCTCTTGGATGCGTACTCTAAATGTGGGAACGTGGGTATGGCTCGTTTGGTCTTTGAAAGAATGCCGGGAAAGAAGAGTATTGTTTCTTGGACTTCAATGGTGGCTGGGCTCGCAATGCAAGGACATGGTGAAGAGGCTATAGAACTTTTTCATAAGATGGAAGAATCTGGAATTAGGCCTGATGGGATCACCTTCATATCGATCCTATATGCTTGTAGTCATGCTGGACTAATTGAAGAAGGATGCAAATATTTCTCTAGAATGAGTGAAGTTTACGGTATACAACCAGCAATTGAGCATTACGGTTGTATGGTTGATCTTTATGCTCGAGGTGGTAAGTTACAGAAGGCATATGAATTTGTAATTCAGATGCCAATTTCCCCGAACGCCATTATTTGGAGGACTCTACTTGGGGCTTGTAGCATTCATGGCAATGTTGATTTGGCTGAGAAGGTGAAAGAAAGGCTTTCTGAGCTTGATCCCAATAATTCCGGTGACCATGTTTTGTTATCAAATATATATGCGGTTGCAGGGAAATGGAAGGATGTTGTTACTGTGAGAAGATCAATGAATGATCAGAGGTTGAAGAAAACCCCTGGTTGGAGCATGATTGAAGTTGATAAGGTCATATATAGCTTTTTGGCAGGTGTAAAACAGAACAAGTTTGTCGAAGAGGCTTATGAGAAGCTAAGAAAAATACTGTTGAAGCTTCGAGTTGAAGGAGGTTATGTTCCCGAGGTTGGGAATGTTCTTCACGATATAGAAGAGGAAGAAAAGGAAGATTCGGTGTTTATGCACAGTGAAAAGCTTGCGGTGGCATTTGGGATGGCAAGATCGTGTGAGAAAAGTGTTCTAAGAATAGTGAAGAATTTGAGAGTTTGCAAGGACTGCCATACCGTGATGAAGTTAATTTCTAAGGTTTATGGATTGGAGATTGTAGTGAGAGATAGAAGTCGGTTTCACTCGTTTAAGGATGGTTCGTGTTCATGCAGAGATTACTGGTGAGCAATGATTGAATGAATTAAGCGGTATTTCTCTTGCGTGTCTAAGAATGTGGACGACCTTTTTCTCCTCTGTCCTTGGACTCATGCACCATCTGCTTCGGAAGTCATTGCTGGCTTTTGACAATAGGTTCAAAATTGGGAGGTTTGAATAGAGGATCTTCTTAACTCTAATGAGCTTTGGAGTGTTGTTCTACACAAAGTGATGACCCAGTGGCTTACCTATGTCTAGAAATGCAAATAGTACTCTGAAGCCACAGCTTAAGCTTTGATTACTTGTACAACAAATCCACAAGCCCCAGAGTCGGTAGTCATGAAATTTATGGCAAGCTTCCTTGCCATTTGAGTCTGGTGCAAATTGATCACTGATGATGATCAAATTCCTCGAACCAAATCTGGGGGCTATTGTCATTGTCCATTGCAGTAGCTGATCAGCACTGATGATATTTGGAGAAAAAACACATCTTGACCAATCTAGTCGGACCAATCGCATTTGGTCTTTTCTTGAAAAAAAAAAAAACTAGGAATTCAGTTTTTAAACCCAAATGCTTCAAGGGATCTGTTTGTGGATTCCGGTAAAACAAAACAATGGAAATTATGAAGTGGCCATTTTGTCATTATCTTTTTCATTAGGAATTCAATACAATCTAACTCTCATTTCTTCAAAAATGGGGACTCAAAAGGAGGAAAACAATGGCCTCAATTGAAAATGTATACAATGCTCCTGCCTCACTTTCGCTAGTGTTCAGGTCAAGCCAAGCAAAGCCTTAAGAGACCCAAAAATAAATAACTACTTGCCAGGGAAAAAAAAATCCTTGGCAGATATTATTTTATTTATAGGAAAAAAGGAAATAAAAGAAGCCAACAGAATTGGGTCTGAAAAAATAAGCATCATGCATTAGTTCAAGATGGCAAAAAGAAATCCAGCTGGTCATTAATATTTGAGATAATTAACACAAGCTCAAACCATTCAAGATAGATTTTCTGCCAGATGGAAAGAATTTTAAACTTCAACTGAAACCATGAACAGGATATTTCCCGAGAAAGAAGTTGACCGGGGAGATTATTAGAGTAGCGCAACAGAAAACTCTCAAAATGTATCAAACAACAAGTGCAAACAAGGCCTCCACTAAGGTTTTATTTCGTCACCATCAGAGGAGTCGTATAAATTTGTGAATTTAGCCCTCCAGTGCAGATGCCCCAGATATAATCTCAATCAGCTCAGTGGTGATCGATGCTTGACGGGTTCTACAAATATGACAGAAATATGGTAGATTAGACATGCTGCTATGAATAAAAACATTAAAACTGAACATGACTAGTTTAATTCTATATCATCACAAGAATGACATCGTGCATCCATCAATGTGGATTATTAAAATGGTGAGCATACACACACAGAGAGAGAGAGAGAGAGAGAGAGAGAGAGAGAGAGAGAGAGAGAGAGAGAGAGAGACCTGTTATAGGTAAGTGTGAGGCGATCAAGCATATCTCCTGCATTTCTGCTGGAGCTATCCATGGCAGACATCCTAGCTCCCTGCTCACTGCAAGCATTCTCCAAAACCGCGTTGAACATAACCTGACGGAAACGTCCAAATTTTCCCATTAATCAAAGCATGGACTTGATAACTTACATATGCAAAAACTGCTACAAAATTTTTTGAAGCATTCAGCGACCTAGCTCTTTTAGTTGTATAAACTCTTTAAGGGCCTGTTTGGGAATGCTTAGAGTAGGATCTGAGTCAGCCCCACTCGGTTCTTAGGAGAACCAAGGTACCTTAGTTTGACAAAGAACCAAATTTAAGATAGAAGTTAGACTGTGCACAGACTCCTTACGAGAACTTGCATTCACCAAGCTCTCGAATTTATAGAACCGGTTCACAAATAAACCAAAGAACCAGCTCTGTGACTTCCCAAACAGCCATAAGTTTTCGCAAAAACTTTGTTTAACCTCGACATATTGAAACTATCCCCTTGCGCCAAAATTTTCAATTGTAAAAAAAATCAATGTTGAGGATAATCTAACTCGTTTACAGGATGCATGCCGGAAATGCTTTATGAAGTCAAGGGGTTAATCCATTTCCAGTTACTATACATATGTGTGTGTGTGTGTAATGGTTCAAGCATTTGAATGTCCCATACACAAGAAAACTGGAATTCTGCTAGATTCTGAAGTACTTCAGACTTTGTCTCGCCACCTTCAATTTCATAGGAATCCAGCTCACTAAGCTTACCCCCTGCTTCAGCTTCCCTTTCCACAACCTATATAGAAATGCATTCAAATTGATCAGTATCCAGAAATTAAAACCCAAACAAAATTTGAGGATTCAGAAAGTAAAAGCAATATAGTCACCTCAGGAGATAATATAGTTGCTGTTGTTGGCAGAAATGAGACAACTGATTGGAATTTGTTGAAAACAATCCTCAGGGCATCATATTCCACATTCTTTAAGATGTCATCTGCAATAACAGAAACCTGAAAGGAGAACAATTTGAACGGACACCAAACGTTCAATTACTAACCCAATCTTGGTTTTGACAGCAAATATATCTTTAAAAAGCAACATGCCATATCAATAGTTTTGAAACCCAGACTGGAACTGTAGGTTCAACTGCTGGAACCGAGATTAGCTGCAAAATAGATGGGATGACCCTCCGAAGCCAGATGCAATCTAAAGAGCAGCCTGTTTCTGAGAAAATGTTTAGGCTGCCGTTTAACTGACAACAAATAGAATCTCTGACGGATCAGATAAACCAGATAGGCCATAATAGCTCGATAGTTTTATCATTTAACTTTTTGTTACTGACAGTTTCGACTTCTATATTGTGCTATGATATATGAGGACAGCTGTGTTGAAATGATTACCGATTCTGACGAACTAGTTATTTTAAATGGAAAATCAGTAAAAAGTCCCTCATTTTAGATTAATTAAGTTTAAAGGACAACTCCTTTTTTTTTCTTTTTCTTTTTCTTTTTCTTTTTTTTTTTTGGGAGGGGGGGGGGGGGGGGGGTTGAGGGATTTCAAAACTCCATGAATAGTGAAACTTAATCGGATCAAGTCGCTATGTTTAACAAATTATGTGAAATTCAAAACTTTTTTTTATGTGAAATTTCACATAACTAGTTCTTATTTTCACAAAAGTTAAGTGAATTTCACATAACTTTTATAACATATGGAAATTTCACTAAAATAAAAAAAATATATATTTTAAAAAAAAAAAACGGGTTGGACCTAATACTAAAAATGTCTATTTTAGAGGACTTCTGACTGAAATTCCCTATTTTAAATTACTCTATCCTTTGACTTCCTTGAAACCATACAGGAACTCAATAGATTTGTCTCCCCCTCTTTACCATCCCTCTCTCTAGGCTCTCTCTTATGCTCACAAAGTTGATGTCTTGGAGGCCATGTAAGGAGTTTTATAATCCCTGCCTATCCTGGAATAATGCACGAATTAGTGAAGGACTGCGTCACAGCTCTCAATCCACAGGTCCATAACTTGACAGCACATGCACCAACAGATTGGACAGATTAGAAAACTTCCAGTAAGTTTGACATGAAGGAAGATGGGAAGGAAGAAGAGAAGGGAGGGAAGAGAGAAGGGAAAGGAAGTGGAGAGGATGCCTCTTCCCTCCGTGCCCATAAAAGTGGATGGATTGGAGTAGAGAGAAAACTTCCCTCCTCTTTTCACCTTTTTGCCCTTCAAAGAAAATGAAACTTTCCTATGTGAGGATATACCGATATAATAGTAAAACATACAATATTCCCTTCTCTTTCCTTCCTCACTTCCTTCTAACTTAACCAAACAAAGGAGGAAGCGCTCCCTTCTTTTCCCTAGAGGTTTCCTTCCATCGCTCCTGCCTTCCCTTTCTTCCATTTTTTCATTCTTCATACCAAAGATAGCATTCGCTCACATGATTACATTTATCCATTATCCAGGCAGGAAATATGCACATCTCTGAAGAATTTCAAATAGAAGAAAACAATTTGTGGTACAGCAAACAGAATTAAATTAAAACATAAACTCCACCCATCTAAAACATAAATTACTAAACAGCCAACAGTTATGAGAGCGGGGATTTACAAGAATCTACAGAACTTATAACTAAAATTCATGAAGTAAATTTGAATAGCCATTTTCACAGCCTGAAGCAAGGTCTAACAAGGATAATGAGCATAGCAGATTCGGACAATACTCCTTTAGGAATGAAAACTAAAGCGGCAACAAGAAGATAAACACAGAGATAGAAAATAACATACAAACTCGCACACAAAATTTCCTCTCATATCATACCCATACACTAACCTGGGAATAATTCAAAAAATTCCTCTGCAGCTCTGTGAAGGATAACACAATGTTCTTCTTCGAGTCCCTTACCAGTTGAGCCTTTGCCTTCTCTCCCAAAACAACATACGTACTTTCTTTATCAGGACCTGTGTAGTAGCACATCATATTAGTAGTTAATTGCTTTCAATATTTGCTGGTGGTAAAAGAGTTAGCACAACAACAGCAACAAGTGCATGCTGGAAGTACCAGAATTCATCTTATAAAGAGCCCTGCTTATCTTGACGGATGTAGAATTGATTCCACCACAAAGACCTTTGTCCGAAGAAATTGTGACAATGACATTCTTCTTGACATCAACACCTAGTAATGCAAGAAAAAAAGAGAATTGTTACATTTTTCTAGACTGTAAAAATATTAGGCAAAACAGCAATGGCAGCGCCACAGTATTTATTCAAAAATGAGTCCTCTGTTGTGGCCTTTTTCAGTATTTCTTGTTTTCAGTACCTACACTTTGCACGAATATTTCAGAAGGATACAGCACCACTGCACCAGTAAAAAGAGAGGAGAAAAATATATGGTACAAGTAGGACATGGTAAAAGCATGATAACTACAGACAAAGGTAAGGTCCAATGACTACAAGAAAATTGTTGACTCCTCCAAACAGGGCAAATTATCAAGTATAAAATTGCTAAGCTTGATGATCATCACTCTGAATTGCGTGATACTGTAACCGTGAAGCAAGCATATAAACTCAAGATAATTTCACATGAGCATCTACAGGGAGAAGGCTTCTTGTCAAACATACTTGGCATATCACCAAGAAGTGCAGTAAACGGCTGCCATAGGCCACGAGAATTTTCAGCTCTAACTTGGATTGCTCGCAGTTTTGAGGCTGCAACCATCTTCATTGCCTTTGTGATTTTCTGGATATTCTTAACACTCTTCATCCTGTTTCGAACTGCACAAATAATATCAGAAGCATAAACCGTCAAAACACGTGAGAAAAAGAGTATCTACAAATTCCTGGTGTGCTTGAAAGTCAACATAAAATAAAATAAAAATAAAAAATAAAAAAAAAAGAAAAAAAAGAAAAGAATAAAAAGAAGAAGAAGCCACTATAGAGAATGATGATTATTTACCAATTTGAGTTGAAATCGAGCGAACTCCAAGAGAGGCTTGCTCCCTATTCACCGAAGAAAAAAATAGTTAAGAGGACAAGTAGGTTTCTTAAAATTTTTAATGTTGCAAGACCAAAGATAAAGGTTAAAAGGATTCTTGTAAGTGAACTATTACATTACTAAAACTCCTAATGCCATAAGAATCTTGAACATCAAGCCCACATTGTATCAGTGTTTCATAGAGATCTTCATGCTCTATACTCAATGGCAATTATATATCTAACACATGTAAGTTGGAATCCAACCGGGACCTCATGCACCTGGAAAACTCTTACAGACAGTCAATCTAGCAATCTGCTTGTTGAGAAAATAAACCATCCAAATTTGAAAACAGTGAATGTTAGCAATCCATAATAACTCTGAATAATTGTTTGCAAATTGACGAGTACATTTGACTTTACACTCTTACATATACCTCAATGCTATGTTTGATAGGAGGGATAGAAAAGTGGAAGGAAGGGAGATGAAAGAGGTATCCCTAGTGAGAGGGAGGGAGCCTTCTTTCCTTTAGTTTGGTTAAATAAGAAGGAAGTGAGTAAGGAAAGGAGATAATATTTATACTTTAATGTTAAACTTGTAATTAGAAAAAAGTATTATTTCTTTAAAGGGCAGAAGAGTCAAAAGATGGAAGCAAGCTCTCTCTTCCAATCTGTCCACTTTTGGATGGTTTGAAATTTGTGGGCCCCGAGGAATGAGGCATCCTTCCCTCTTCCTTTCCCTCCTCTCTTCCACGAATTCCATCCTACCAAACAAGTGAATCTAACCTCTTCCCTTCTCTTTTCTTTCCCCCTCCCCTTCCTTCTCCTCTTCCCTCATACCACACACACTGCAAACTTGTAAAGGACTCTTAACACATAGCCAGAAATAGGTTCCAAACCCATGACACATTATACTGGGAAAATAGGAGACTCAGGACTGTATGCTCACTAGAAGATTTAACATGCACGGCACACATCAGCACCACCACTACATAAGCGTAATGCACAATAGATCCTTAAGAATATTGACCCATTGTTTCACTTATTTGTTTTCAACTAATCCAAATATATCACATCAGTGGCGTAGCCAGTATTTTTTTTCAGCGCTGTCATCCAATAACTTAACACTACATTAAAAAAAATTACTTTTAAACATTAAATTGTCTTCAACAAAATTAAGATTTTTCTTTAAATCTTAAAATATGAACAAAAGAAAGAAACTTGATTACTTTAATATCATTACTTCAAAAGAAAATGCTCCAATGACTAAAGGACACCTTTCACAATTATCTTCGATGATTTTTCAAATCTTAAAAATGTTGCATTATATATAGGCTCGTTGCTTATGACGTCAAACACATATTTCTCAAAGTAAGTAACAAAACAATCATTCATCCACCGACTACCCATTTCAATTATTACGTGTTGTGGGCTGTCTGAACCGCTTTATTTTTTTGGGTTCAATTTAGGGGGGGGGGGGGGGGGGGGGGGGTGTGTGGAGGGAACAGATTTCAGAGCATATAGTTGCGTATCCATTTTTTTTTGTTCCCAAATTTCATTGGGTGTTCAATTGAACCCACTCATCAATGTGTAGCTTCGCACCTTCGCCCATGTATCACATTATCAGTTCTGATCCTAAATTAGTCTCTCACTTCTAAAAATAGAGATCACTGGAAAATCCACATTATGCAAAAGCGTGACAATCGAAATTGTATTAACAATCAATTCATTTACCAAACTAAACTGAGAAAGCTTACAACATTAAAAACTACAAATGACTGAATTTTTTTCGCATACGATTCAAAGGCTAAGACATAATATCACTAAAAATCAGGTTTTATACAAACATAATCTGAAAAATCAAGGATATGAGAGAGAGAGAGAGAGAGAGAGAGAGAGAGCATACTCGGAAGGAAGGAGAGAGGATCGGAGGGCAATCATTGGATTGGGAGAGATCAGAGGAGCGAAACGCTTCCCCTTCCGTCTCAGAGCGGCCATCGCCATTTGATTCGATCGGTGTTCTTCTTCTTCTTCTTCTTGTTCAGAAACCCTAGATTGATTGTACGGACCTCTAATGCAAATGGAGACACCAGTGTAGGGTTTTCAAACGCTTCTGATTCACTGCTCTCTCCTTTCACGCTAATGGTAGCGAAGCGTACAGATCTGCTGACTGATCATACGGCGTCGTGTCTAAGCTTGAGATAAGACCTAAATTCGACGTCGTTTAATTGTGTACTGGCTTTGGGTGTGTTTGGTTCTTCCCCTTGTATTTTGTTCTTCATTAGAGGCTGTTTGGGAGAGTAAAAAACAAGTGCTGTGATTTATAAGTGAAATAGTTCCATGAATTTAAGTATTCGGTGAGGAGTAATTATTCAGTGGTCCAGGACCATTGCCATATGGTGGTCTCTATAAGTAGTGATCTACCATGTGGCATTTGATCCATGTTCATATAATAAATTCTCATTCGATGAGTGTCAAATTTTGCATAAAAGTGTGTGCAAAGTCTAATAACTCTATTAAATTGATTTTTTTTGTCAACACCATTTTACTTTAGTTCTCACAAGAACCGTTATAAAATAAAAAATAAAAAATCTCACGAGAATCAAATAAAAAATGATACATGGACCAAACCTAAAACTCTTTTAGATTTTCCAAACAATCTCTGATCTTTTGTATTTAGTAATAAAGGGGTTTATAAATTAGGTTAATTACATATCGGCCTACGTTTGGTGCATTAATTATGTGTTAGTCGTGTACCTTTCAATTTATTTAAAACTCATTCTTCCTTTCACTTTCGAATTTATTTAAAACTCTTCTCTTGACTCATTCTTCCTCTCAAGCCAAATCATTGTATTTAAATGCACAAAAACAAAGTTAATTGCAGAAATTTAGATCAAAAGTCACACTTTACAATTTTTCGTAAAAATCATTTTTAATTTTACTTTTACAATTGAATCACAAAAGAGTATTATTTAGGGCACTAATAAATTCCACTAACACTCACATTCATACTCTATTTTTCTCCTAGTGGCACTGTGGGGTCGGTAGTGGAACCAAAGTGCCACTAGAAGAAAAATAGAGTGTGAATATGAATGTTAATAGAATTTGTTAGTGCCCCTCACATCGTTGATCACAAAAACATAAACTGAGCCGAACGGGCCCTAATCGTCTCACCCAAAAGTTGCAACTTGCAAGCCCGCAAATGATCAAAGACATCACCATAGGCCCACGACAATTTGTGGGACACTTTTGAAAGTCCAACAGAATATGACAAATGACAAAATTGGGCAACGTAGGGTCCAGCTTTCCGAGCTGGCACCAGAATTCCATGCCACGTGTCCAGTAGATACTTTTTTAGTCGGTTTAGCCCTCAAGTAATGTCAGGTTATTCAATTCTGTTCTAAAAAAATGTATAAAAGTGCGCGCCCTCTTCAAATTCCACACAACCCTAACTACACAGAGAGAATTCTAGAGAAGAGAGAGAGCGGTGAGAGCTGAACTGTAGCTTCTCTGTGCCATCAATGGCGATTCCGAGCTTAAAATCAGAGGAAAGACAAGCTTTAATACTTCGTCGAAGCAAGGACAATCATAATCACTTCTTCGGTGAGCTCTATCGCTCTATAATTTTCCATTCTTGTAATCGTTTCTCATCTCTACGTTTAGCGAATATACTACTCTATTAGAATCACTAGAAACAGATTTCGATATCAAATGGAGTATATGATATATTGCGTTTTTCTTCATTCATTTCCGTCTTCGATAAGTGTATTTTTAGTCTCTTTTTGATAAGTAACGAAGGCACTTGTTATAAAAGGTTTGTGATTGTCTGTTTGTACTTTGTAGCTATGTATTGTTCGACCTCTCACCATTTTGCAATGAAATATGAATTGGTATTTATGCTCCTGATTTAGTTGCTTGATTTGACATCTCAATATCTGATTTCTGTTGGAGTTTGGTTTGTTTTGTTTTTGACATGTATGAAACGAATGGTTCATTTTTTTGGCATTAATGGTTGTTGATCAGTATGTGTTTTATCGGATGTAGTATGGAGGGAGTTCATGTGGGGAGCTATTGCCGGTGCTTTTGGGGAAGGGATGCTGCATCCAATTGACACCATAAAAACACGGATTCAAAGTCAAGCTATTATTAGTGGATGCCAGGTGTGAGTTATCTGATGGCAGCAATAATTTGGTTACGAAATGGAATACATATAGAAAATAGGCAAAAGGTTCACTGAAAATTAATTAAAGTAGTTTTCTTGTCATTCAGATGACTGATGAATTTGTTACAATATTTTGATTTGGATATTTAAGATTATTCAGCTGACTTGGCATAGTTGTAACAAGGCTTAATTTACTCAAATTGAGCTATTGATTAGGAAAATATTTATGAGTTATTGAGCGCTGAAGCATAGCATTTTCCTTGTTATTTGTCATTGATATATTGCTCCGTTACAATCAGAACCAGAAAAGCATATTGCAGATGGTGCGAACAGTGTGGTCCACTGATGGCCTGAGAGGTATAAAATCTTTCATCGTTTAGCATTTGGATTTTGTTAATGATTAGCTTTTATATTAGTATGGAATGTTTGCTCAAACTTTTTTAAAAGCTCCGTATTTAGTATCTTCTTTTGAGGAATACTTGTTTTTACTTTTTATAGCTGCTAATTTGTTTAGAGTTGACACATTGTTGAATGTGGAGAATTTTTTTGAATTTCAAGTTGGACGCTTATACCATCTATTATATTGAAAGTCAAATTGTTGGGACCCTCTTTTCCCTTTTCGTATGTCCTCACATCCGTTAGTTTAATAATTTTTTTTGTGCTGCTTGTTGTAATAGGCTTTTATAGAGGAATAACTCCTGGAATAACTGGATCTCTTGCAACTGGAGCAACATATTTTGGTGTCATAGAGTCCACAAAGAAGTGGGTTGAAGAATCACATCCTAGCCTTGGAGGCCACTGGGCTCACTTTATTGCTGGAGCTATTGGTAAGATCATTGCTCTTTCAGTTTCATCACAACTTGATTTTCACATTGATGCTACTTAGAGTTTCTGCGGACATCTTGGTTGCATCTGCACTTGGGTGTAAAAGTGAAATTTTAAATGCTAATACGACTTTTTAGTTGTTGGTAATGGTATTATCTAAGAGTGATCTGTCATTAGGGAATTTCCTATGTTTAATGTTATATGTATGGAGTAAAACCATGCTTTAATTTAGTATGCACACGTCTGTATTATCAGTGGGATTTGTCTTTAAATTTGAGTTCATTTGGTTATATTGTGTATGTTTACACCACCGAATGTTGTTTTTGTAACATATTGCCAACTACAGTTTAGTGTACCTCTAGAATATTAGTTCATTGCCAAAGTTAATGAACAGAATTTGTCATGTTCCAGGACTTTTTATTATGGTAAATATCATGGGCGTATTTTACACTTAATTGTCAATATGTTTCCAGTTGAAGTTTTGATTTAACATCGCATTGGTGAAAATAATGAAAATTGGACTTGGACATCTACCTGAAAGCTTCTTTATTGCACCGCCACTAGCATTGAGAATTTGGCAAGCATTCAAGTTATTTGGTGAACAGAGTATTGTATGCGTTGTCTAGATTGGGTCAAATGCTATGCTGATTATCTTTGAATGCAGATGACCGATCATGTGGTTTTCTATTCTTGTTTTATAATCACATATAATACTTTCACAAATGTAAAACTAAGATCTGCAAGCCTGCTTAATGGTTTTCTGAATTGCTGTCCATAATTTATATTTATTTCATCACTGTTGAACATGATGCAGTTCATTTAGTTTCTAGCAATGTTGTGAAACCCGGACCGGGGCTCGGTTCAGACCTGAAACCGGGACAAAAATCAAAACCGGCGTATTTTGCAAAAATCGGAGAAATCGGACGGTTCAGTCATCAACCGTGAAAACTGTCAACGGTTTTAAGGAACCGGTCGGCGTTCGAACAGGAATTAACCTCACCTGAAGTTGTCACAGTCGGTGGCGTCGTTGCTTGGTCTCACCGGCTGTTGGTCACTGGTTTCACTGGTCTCACTTTCCGACCATATATATATATATGGAGAGAGAGAGAGAGAGAGAGAGAGAGAGAGAGGGAGAGCATTTGTTGCATTTCTTATCTAAAGAGAGGACGAGTACAGAGAGAGAGAGTAGTCTCACAGATGAGTTGGAGAGAGAGTGTAAGAATGATGTGACCTAAAGAGACTGAAGATTGAACTTTGAAATTAAGTTTTGTGTCATTCCCAATGTGAGACTTTTTTGAGATCTACTGTATTAGATTTTTTTTTTTTTTTAATTTCTTTTGTTGTACTATATCCTTTATAGAATACCTATATATATGTCATTATATGTGTGTATATCTATATATGGAGTATTTATTTACGTACATAGTAGATTTTTGCTTAGAAAAAAAAGTTCTTGAACCTTAGAATTTTTTATGAATAAATATAATTAATATTGTTATTTATTAGGAATAAATATATTGTTATTAATGTTATGAAATATTATAAATACGTAATTATGACATCACGGTTAGATTCCGGTTCACCCGACGGTTGAACCAGTAACCCGTGAGCCGGTCATTTTTCCGGTTTGATGAACGGTCCGGTTTTCAAAACATTGGTTTCTAGTGCATGTGCTTGTGATTACGATTACTTGAGTCAAAGAAATACTTGAATCCCTCTGGTTTTTTTTTTTTTTTCTTTTTTTGTTTTGGACCTTTTACTCCTCCTGGGTGGGCGCCGGAGGGGTTGGCGAAGATGGTGGTGGTGTTGAAGGTCTGGCGCAAAGGAGAGAGGAGGAGGATAGGTTAGGATTTTTCCTTCTGGCTCTGATACCAAAAAGAGTTTTGGGAAAAGCTTATTTTATTACTGTACATCCCAACGTATTTATAGTATTACAAGGAGAAAATAAGAAGGAAAGAAAATAAAGAGAATAGGAAAAAAAATCAATCAACTTAAATGTGGTCAACATGACCTAAATAACATGACAAGATCAGGGACAAAATCCCCTAATTTCAACAGTATGTGCACTGACACTCTTACTCGTGTATTGAACATTAAGTTTCATTTAACCGCAGTGTTTCTTTTTTTTCCATTGTTCTATCATATTCCTTTTCGCCTAGATAGTGTGTACTTTTGGTGTCAAAACTTGGCGATGTGAATGGTTTAGATTATTACTAGTGAAAAAGAATGACTGGATTTAGATTGCCAGACGTTGGCATGCCTCAGAGGACTCAAACTTTTGTCTTATTTTCCTCGTATGTTTCAGGAGATGCACTCGGTTCTTTTGTATACGTGCCTTGTGAAGTAATAAAACAACGCATGCAAATTCAAGGCACAAGAAAATATTGGGATTCTGTTGTCATGATAGACAATGCACGCATGAATCCTGGCACTGGCAGGCAAATGTATGGTTACTATTCAGGAATGTTTCAGGCGGGTTCTTCAATATTGAAGGAACATGGACTAAAGGGATTATATGCAGGGTATATTTTGATATCAACCATTCAATTTATTTGATAGTTATCTTGCAGTTTAAACATGTTTTACAAATACTATAGGTGAAAGGATGGCCGTAGGGGTTGATTGGATATAGCCAGTAGGCCCAGACTAATTGTTTGCTTATAATCATCTTGAAGACACTTCCAGAAGTGGTTACTATTGTAGCATTAGGCATCTCACCAACCCATTCAACTCCTCAAAACCCAGGTCTTAAGGAGAAGGGGAACTGAGGCCTTATAAACCGCACATGCAACAACACATCTAAGTAATGTGGGACGACAACAATATTTTTGTGCTATCAATAACAAACTAGTTGTCTTAGTTTTGTTGCAACCACACATCCATCTTTTCCCCCTCTTTTTTTTTTCCTCATGGATAGAAATTTGATTCCCTTTGATGGTTGGCTTGTTTATATAGAAACTTTGCTATAAGTGAATTTTGTCACTGATCATTGGGTTCCTGTGAATCATAATCATGTCATGTGTTCCTTTAGTCATTTAATGTGTATCATATGAACAAATGAGTTAAAGACTAAACATATATGGATAAAAGTAAAGTTGGATTGGAATCTTGCGATGCATGCAACTAGTTACAGTATTGCAGCTGGTTTGTTGCCCCCACATGAATATGCACCCTATGAAGTGTGTGTTCTAATTTGTTATCTTTTATTTTCGGGACTTCTATGCGTTGCTGATTTTCTTTTTTTTCCCCGTCTGGCAGATACTGGTCTACTCTCGCAAGGGATGTGCCATTTGCTGGTTTAATGGTACATATTTAGAAGAGTTGCTTTTACTTGCCTTCATTCTTGTTCTCTTCTAAATAAAGCATATGGTTTAGTGGTTTTCCATAGATAATAAATTACAGATATTGTATATTAATGTTTGACTTGCCTAGTAACTGAATTGGTTGTAAAGTTTTATTGTGAAAACCATGTTCAATGATACGGTGAATACTTCAGATATATGGTGCCTTTTGCAATCAAGCTATTCTCCTGTGCTTTCGGTTAATTAATATTCATGTTTTGAAAAATCTCCCATTCACATCGTCTGAAATCCTAGTCTTGAAATCTCGTTGGAATCCTAGCTTTTTTTTTTATTCCATTCTTAGGCTTAGTTTGGCCCCCATGTGGCTTTTTAAAAGGAGCTTATGAAATTTATTACTAAATTGTTTGATAATTTTATACAAGTGACACACTACTCTTCAAAAATACATCATGAAACCAAAAAGCAACCTTGAGCTTTTAAAAGCTCCATTTTAGAGCTTTTAAAAGCTCCCCCCAAAAAAGCCCTAAGTTCAATTTTTGTAAAGCTCATAAACTAATTACCACATGAATTAACATGAAATTGAGCTTTAAAAAAGGAGAAGCACCACGTGGGGGCCAAACTAAGCCTTAACCTACTATATACAACCACATTTTCAAAACTAACTTGCATTATGAAAGTTCCCCTGGATGTTTGATCACTAAAATTTACATTCTATATTTTTTTCTCACTTATTGTCCACACAACCACACCCCCCACATAACCCCCCCCCCCCCCCCCCCCCCCCCCCCTCCCCCCTCGCTCTTACCTCTAACTCACAATCATAGTCGGATGTTATATTTTATTTCTTCATTTTCTAATAATCTTTTTAACTTCTTTATATTTTCACTTTGCAGGTTACTTTTTATGAGGCCCTAAAAGATTTTTCAGAGCATGGCAAGCGAAAATGGATGTCCAACCCAGATTACCATGTTAATAGTTCTCTTGAGGGGCTCTTCTTAGGAGGATTAGCTGGTGGTATGTCTTTCCTATGCGGCCTCCTTTAGTCGATCTGAATTGAGATTCATTTATGCTTTGTTTGGTTCACGGATTTGGTGAGAGAAAAAGAGAGGGGAAAGGAAAACTAGTCCCATCCGTAAGGTAAAAAGAACTAGTTTTCCATCTTGTTTTCCTTTCTCCCCTCTTTTCCCTCATGAACTCCATAAACCAAACAAAGCCTTAGAAAACTTTATAATGAATTAGTTCGTTAGAATTTATTGACATTAATATTTAAAAGATTGTATAGTAGAGTTGTTCGTAGTTACTTTAATGGTTTTGCAGGTTTAAGTGCGTATCTCACGACTCCCTTGGATGTTATCAAGACAAGATTGCAAGTACAAGGTTCCACCATAAGGTGCGCTACCCCTGAGTTGTTCTTTTTAGTGAAATGAAAGTATCATATGAGCCTCATAATTTTCACCAACGCCATACCATAAAGGTCAATCCATCTCCTGTAAAGATTTTCTAAATTTTCACACGACATCTCTCTCTCTCTCTCTCTCTCTCTCTCTCTCTCTCTCTCTCTCTCTCTCTCTCTCAACACATACACGCACACATGAAATGCTTTTGGAGTTATCAATCTTGGCCTTAGCTACATGAATGTGCTGTTACATTAACTTGAGTGATATCATGCACTGTGCTTTATGGTATAAAACCGTAATAATTGAAATTCCAATAATTCGAAAAGGATGAAAGCTTGGTAGCCCTAACCAACTTGGTTATTGAAGATACCTGTTTCAGAATCTGCTTGGACTTTGCGGTTATATCTACACCTGGCCAATAGGTTTTGTTATTAGTTAAAGGTGAGAATAAAAATCAATTTGCGAATAATTTTTTTTTTTTTCGCTCTCAGATACAATGGCTGGTCGGATGCTTTTCAGAGTATTTGGGCGAAGGAAGGAATAAAAGGAATGTTCAGAGGTAGCATCCCCAGAATTATATGGTATGTCCCAGCCTCTGCTCTTACTTTCATGGCGGTGGAATTCCTCAGAGATCACTTCAATGAAGCATTGGACGACGAAACTCGGAAGGAAGTCTCCAGTGTATCAATAGACAAAAAAGGATCTTCCTTGCAAGAGGCATCGTGAGAACGGCTACCGAAACTATTACTTTTCCTGTCCATTTCATTTTTGTCATGAGCATTGTATATACCAGGGGCTAATTTGGTAACTGTCATAGTTTTCTGTTTCTGTTTCGGTTTTCATTTTTTGAAAACGATAACTAAAAACGCATTTGGTAATTCTTTCCATCTCTCTTTTCTGTTTTTAGAAAAAGACAATGAAACTGGGTCAAAAAATGAAAAACAAAAATAATTGATTTTCAGTTTTCTATTTTGTAAAAAAGATCAAGAAAGAACGATATATATATATATATATATATTAGTTTCCATTTTCAAGAATTTAGAAAACTGAAAACGTTACCAAACGGCCCTTTGAACTTAGTGAATTTGACAGGCTCAACCAATGTATTACATTTGTGCGCAGTCTTTGGAACATGGAAACAACATAGTGAATTTCTTACATAACATTGGGAAATTTACTTTAAATGCAGAATAAAAAGAGTGAAAGGAATTCTGCGAATTTGGTTTTTATTTAACCTGATTCTAGTCCTTATTTGTCTTTTTGCGTTTTTTTTTACTTCGTTTTCATTCCAACTGGGTTATTACTTCACAATACTACCCACAAAAAAATAATGACCTTTTTTTTTCCAGAAATTAAAGTATTAATTTTCAATTGAAGCATAAAGTAAGCATGTTTTAGAGCCAATATGGGGGGACAACGATATTTTCCAGCAGAAGGCTGAATGTAATAAAGTTCACAAATTCGAAGTTATTTAAATTCTTAGTATTCAGCTGGATTGGTTGCCAGAGTAATATTTCATCAAAGAGAAATGGTAGGCACACAGTCTAAACCACAACCCAAATTACACTCTTGTTTTAAATGCATGTACTCTGTACTAGTACTGTGTAAGTGGTGCACAGAAAAGTATAAAAAGTTCAAATAACATAGAATACATGCATTTAAAATATAGGGTGTGATTTGGGGTGTGATTTAAAATGTGCGCCTAGTATTTCTCCGAAAATAAATCACTGGTGTACTCTGCTTTATTTTCGTGTAGTTATTGGTTTGTAGTAATCTCTTCTTGTTCCCTCAAAATCGATACTATATAACAAGCAATGGTCTTTGACTCTTATATTCACTTTTTTCCGAAAAAAAAATGGTCTTTGACTCTTTGGATGAAAAATATAATTTATTCTTCTTTCGTGGACGGACCAAAAATTAAATTTTTAGCATAAAAAGTGTTGGAATATTTTAATAAAAATATCATTTTGATCTAAATTCTTTTGGGAGTTTTATACTCATCATTGAGTGTTTTATTACATTATTTTGTAATATTAGTTTAGTCATTATTTGATGAACTAATGAGACTTATTAGTGGGTGTTATACACCATTATGCACAAAAGTTATTGGATTGGTTTATTAGCCCATATGTTACACATGTGATATTGAGGCTAGATTAATTGAGCTTAAACTTCAATTACTATGGGTTTTCCAACAACTATATTCTTGAGCCTATAAATATAAGGACTTGGGGCCTATTCTCTATACAACAATATAATATGACTATAAGTCCATGAGATGGAAGTGGAATTGTGTTAGTATGATATCTACCTCTTTTATTATGTGAGTATATATATATATATTGTATTTTATATTTGGGCAAAGAAAGGTGTTGGGAGAAGTTTCGGTCTTCCTTAAATTGTGTAGATTATGGATGATCACAGCCTAGAGCTGGGTTGTAGTATCCTGGAGGCGACGTGTTATTCTCCTACACCGGTGACTACCGTGAGAGGCGCGAATCGTCTTAAAGAGAGCGACCTAGTCCGCACTCAACCCAACTATGTGACTTTTTTGTGGTACAATATTCCAAGCGATATCATACCCTTTCGAGGTAACATTATACGATTCGCGATTTGCTAAGAAGATTTATTTTCTGCTGTTATTTAATTATTATTTTATTTAATGATTATTTGTGTTTTGGAGGTAAATCCCCAACAAAAAGAGTACTAACAAGAAGAAAACTTATGAGCCATAAATCTGTATGATCCATTGTGGTGATACATAAATGACTGATACAAGTGGAATCCATGGTTGTAGACATTTTCTTTTCCTTTCGAACAGCAGTATATTTTAATATGTTGGTAGATGATGGAACATCCATATCGCAAGAAGAATAGATTTGGTTTTTTCTTTGGAAAAGACTTCTATACACCTAGGTGGTTTGGGTGTGTAAAACCAAAGTGGTTTTAGGTAAGAAATATTTGTTACCAAAATGTGTCATATTGGTGTAACTAAGTGGGCTTCTTTCTGTATATCAAAGCAATAACGTTAGGGGCACAAATAAAGTTTACAAATACTTACACTCATAGTCTATCTCTCTCTTGGGTGGCACTATGGGGTTCAGATAATTTCAGTGGACACCACAGTGTCACCCAAGAGAGAGGTAGACTGTGGGTGTAAGTGTTTGTGAGATTTGTTTGTGTGGTGCCCTTAAAAATATATATATATATATATATATATATAAAAATATTAATTTTAAACAAAATGTCACGAACATTTCACACAGAGACTACTTTTAACTTCCCCTAAAATCTCTCCACCCACAAAGTGAGTGGACCCCTACTAGTCTTATTTTAGACCCATAATTTATGAGAAATAAGAATTGCAGGGGATAATTGTTAAATTATCTATATGCATAACATATATTTACGTATAGGTATAAGGGATATATATCAATTTATCTAGGAAGCTAGTAAGAGAAGCTTCCAGCTTTTGTAACTCCTAGACTAGGGATGGCAACGGGGCGGGTATGGGACGGGGTCCCCATACCCCGCCCCCGCCCCGCTTCAGTGAACCCTCCCCCCGCCCCGCATACTGATCTCCCCGCCCCCGCCCCCGCCCCCGCCCCGATTATGTTTTTTTTTTTTTTTTTTTGGTACACAAATTGAAAAAGTAATTTTTTTAATGCATTTTTTTCTCTAATAGTGTAGTTTTTTTTAACTTACCCAATTAGTTCCCTATTAGTGCATTTTTTTTTTTAAATGGTAATACACATAACTATTGAGGGGTAAAAATATAAATATAAGTATATTCGGGGGCGGGGGCGGGTTTTTTTACCCTACCCCGACCCGACCCGACCCGACCCCGACCCGGGTTTTGAAAACCTCCCCCATACCCGCCCCTAACCCTATTAAGCCTCCCCCATACCCTACCTATTAGGGGCGGGGCGGGGCGGGGCGGGAAACCTGAAAAACCCACCCCATTGCCATCCCTATCCTAGACTAGATAGAAATGATATATACGTACATATATATAGATTCTAGAAAGTAGAATCTTAGCCACAAATCCATAAGAAGGAGGTGGCAATATTCCTTGAGATAAAATTTGTTAGGAGTAACGATGAGCTGAGAGAGAAGGGGGAAGCAGCTAAACTTCGTATATATATATACATAACCACACTGCTACACTACAATTAGTTATATTAAAAAAAAAATAATGAGAGAAAGAAGCAAGACAGTAGAACAAGAGAAGGCAAAGGGAAGAAGTTTTATTTCAGAAAATCTTTCACAAGAAAAAGGGTATGGATTATATTCTCCAACTTAAAGTTTTATTTCTAGTTAAGTAGTAATTTATATATATTGGTTAGTAGGTTGTGAATATAAAACAAAATAGGTTAGGATCTGTTAAGGTTAAAGTATATAAACATATCTTAAGAAAATAGAAAATCTCCCTAACAGTTTCTCATTTTTTCCGGTGACTGTCACCGGAATAGTTGTCAGGCAGCAAGATATTAAGTGTGTTGGGATATATATAGTTGTATATAAATATATTTCTGCAAAAACTATACAACTATTTCAGATGACCGAATGGTGTGATGTGGATCTCGTTAGCTACTGCTAACAACTTTACTTCTATTTTAGTAACAGTAACTGCCATGAACAAGATATAAAGTTATTCTGGGCAAGTTAATACTAACAGTTGTGGTTGCCAAAGTGGTCAGTGTCCCTTGGTTGGACTCTCCAGATCATGAGTTTCAACTCTTTGCACTAGTCAATCCTTTAATTTTATTTTTTTTTTCCTTCTTTTCCTCTTTTCTTCCTTTGGTGTTTAAAAAATATATATATATATATATATGTTTTCACTAGGTTTTGAACCCATAACCAACATACGGGTGAATTATCCATCAAACCACCCAACCTCATAGCCCTTACTTATAAAATGTGCCTTAGTAGATTTTTATAGTAACTTCGTCAGGTTGACAGATTTTATACTTAATTTCGATACTGCCTGTTGTGAATATACTCTTGATATTTGAAATTCTAAGGACTGTTTGGGGTGTTTTAAATTTTAGGTTGAATTAAAATCCCTACTCTGATCATTATAAACCCAAAAATGTGATGGATATATTATTCTAAAATAATATAAATGTTTTATTAATAATCGTTGAAGTTCAGGCCGAGGCCTTAAATAATGTAAGACTGGGATAGTCAAGTTGGGATGGCTAGGGACTGAGATAGTCCTACAGTTAGTGCACTAATATACTACCTATTTCGAGCTAGGCTGGTAGGTAATATACACCTTTCGAGCTAGGCTGGGGTGCTGTAGCCTTGATATGATAAACATTGTGTGATTGGTTGATATAATCTTTAAAAGTTGTTTTATGTTGACAGGTTTGTAAGACTCAGGTATAATTAGTACATGTAGCTGGTAAATGTATATTTAATTCTGCACATTATTTAACTTGTATTAAATTAAATGTATTACCCCTAACACAAAGATTTCTTTTCAAAAATAAAATTTATATCCTTACTGGGCCCACAGCTCATTATTTTTATAAATAAAAATTACAGGGACAGGAACAGAAGATGAGAATTGAGGAGAAGGGCCGCTTAAAGACCAAGATCATCTAGTTTATTTTACTTTCCTTTTTTGTTTGTAATAAAGAGCAATGTAATAAGAAGATGTTCTTTAGGAAGCTGTAATATGATATATATATATATATATATATAAATGTTTTACTCTCAGGATTTGGTGAATTAAAATATTAACACCGTCATAGCTTCATTAATTTCATTTTATACCATAACCATATTGGTATCAGTAATTAAAATTTGGGGCGTGACAGTTTGTGCCCCAAATATTACCCATATCAAAGATATGCACTACACAAACAAAGGGAGAGAGTGTTCTCCCACCCCATAAAACCCCTAGGGCACTCAACCCATGAGATTCCAAACATGTAATTATCTGCAGGCGGGATGAAAGCCCAGGCGGGATGAAAAAACAATAGAACTTTAAACAAATTATTTTGATGTCTATTTGTTAAGGATTTAAAGTAAATTAGAAAAAAGAAACGATTAAGTAAAAAAGCAAGAATAATAAATTACGTTGTATTCCCTTACACCGACCTCCTTTAAATTATGTTGATAAGCAATGCTAAAAAAAAAAAAAAAATCACTAAGTCTGTTTGGTAAAAATGAAAATTAAGTACTGAAAAATTTAAGCGATTGAATTTGCAATATTGAAAACAGTGTTTAAAGTACTGAAATAGATTGCATTCAGTATTTAATTTCAATAGAAAATTTTCACTTACCAATTTCAATGGATTTTTAGCTATTTTTTTAATTAAGTGGAACATTATCAAACGTGCTGAAAATTTTTATTTTCAGCACTTGATTGGGTTATCAAACACACCCAATCACCTTGTGAACCTTAAATTCTTAAAAACATTTAATTCTCTAAAAATTTAGTGTTAAATCCCCCGTTAAGAAAGAATTACTCTCTTTTGTAGGTTTAAGTAAATAATCAATATGGTGGGGATTGTTACGTATTAATACATCGAGATATTGTGCTTATACGTGAAAAAGTTTTTTTTTTATTTTAAAAAGGGTAAATTATATTTTACGTCCCTGTGGTTAGCCCGTGTGACACTTAAGCCTCTTGTATTTCAAAAGGTGACACATAACCCCCCATACTTGTGGGCAAAGTGAAATGGTTACTTTTCCTAACCCCACATGCAAAAAGACAAAAGTGCCCATCAATTACAATAACTAATACTCCCTCCGTCCCATATTAAGAGTCTCTTTTGGGAATTCCAACTTATTAAGGGGACAACCTTGATTTTGATGAGATTTTCAACTTTCCAATATTGCCCTTTTTGAAATTCAAAATTATAGTGTCACATCAAAAAAAAAAAAAAAGAGGGAAGAGTTGGATATAATAAAGGATAAATTTGGAAAGTGTGTGATGGTGCCTAGAATTGGTAAGAGAGGATTCAGAGAGAGACAAAGAAACACCAAGGAGTTGTATGTGGTTCGGCCCCGTTAATGAGGTGACCTACGTCCACGTGTGCGTCTAGGCGCTATAGTAGCAGATCACCGGCGGCCTGGTGAGCCAACAATGGTGGGCGGCACTACCAGTAATACCGTCCGGGTATATGCGTTTCAGTGTATGCTCTAGTTATTAGGTTTCTCAAGATCGTTGTTTTTCCCCCCTTTAGAAGGGTATGGGTGGGCTCTTTTATAGATGCAAGAGTCCACCTCTACATGGAAACTTAGATCCATTAGGAAGCCTATATCAATCACAATTTGATGTGCACAAGTTAAGGGAAGATCCCTATCAGATTAGGAACCTATCGAGTTTTATTCCTAATAGGACTCTGGCCGCACAAGGAAACTGCTGGAGTTGAGCCGCGCGTCCGGGAGAGCCGCCGAAGGTCACGCCCGGGCAGTGCGGGCACTCCGAGCGGTGACGCTGGCAAGCCCTGGGTGTGGACCCCAGGGTTCTGCTTGGTCTTCGATGCTGACGTGGCCGTTGGGCCCATGCTGGATAATTCTGAGCATATCAGCTGCCCCCCATTTCCAGAGCTAATTGGATGCCATATCTGATGAGGTTTGGAAATCAGAGCTGTTCACGAGAAACCGTTCGGGAAGAAGCCGAGGCCTTCCCCGAGGTAAGGCTGACCCGGGGTTATCTTTCCGGGAAAGGACCGAGCGGGAGCCTGGAGGGTCCAGTATTGCCCAGGGCCACGTGTCAGCTGCTTGCAGGCCTAGTTGGGATGCGACGGGGCCATCGTGGAGGTAACCGAACAGTTTGCGCTGGGACTAAACCGTCACGTCGTGCATTTAATGCATGCGCCTTTTGAGGCGGCGTATGGTATGCCCGATGTGACAGCCGTCAGTCGCCAAGAGCGGGAAAATGTCCTGACCGTCCGATCTGATTCAATCTGAGCCGTCCTTTGTCTTTATAAAAGGAGCGTCAGTTCATTCTACATATTCACCACTGTTTGAAGATCAATAATCACCGAGCGGGTTTTCAGAGCAAAGCACTCCCGATCCCTTTTCCTCTGCCCATACTACTTCAATCTTCCTTCCAATGGCTTCCAACATCGACCTGTCGTCTGACGAAGGGCTCAGAGCCTTCCGAGAGGACTGCCAAATTCCGGACGACGTAGTAGTTCGTCCACACATTGAGGGAGAGGAAGTGGCCTTCCCTTTCGTCCTTATTAGCAGCTATCTGCTGCTAATTGTGGGACTGCGCTTTCCTCTTCCAGTCTCCTTTTGTGACCTGCTCGTGGGGCTGCGCATTCCGCTCCACAGATGCCGCCCGAATGTCGCCCGCCTCCTCTGGGGGATTTCGGTACTGAACGAGCGACTGAGGTTGTTCCTCCGGTCCGCCGACGTCGCAAGGTGCTACATAATGGGGATCGATAACGGAGGTCCCTACTTCCGCCCCAAGACTGAGGGAAAGGACCTTGTCCGAGGCCTGGATTTTGCAAATAAGAACTGGCAGCAATACCCCTGGGTTATGGTTGCCGGCAACTGGCTGGAAGATGGCGTTCTCTGCCCCCCCGAGACTTTTGATCCTGACCTCTGCAGGCGAACGTTTGCCGCCTCCCGTGGCATTGCCCCCACCGCTGATGAAACGGAGGCGATTGACCGAGCTATCGAGGCCGGGCTTTCGTTTTCTGATCTGGTTGGGGGACCAGTAGACGATGCGGGCGCTGGACCCTCCTCTGCCGCTGTGGCTTCGGGGTCACGCCGCTATACTCGATCCATGGCCTCTGGTTCACGGGCCACGGGCATGGCCGGGCCGTCCAAGGGGCCGGTCACCTTGTCCACCAGCAGTGATTCAGTCTCATCTTCATCTGAGGACGCGAGCCCGCCACCTGCCCCGCCCGGGAAAGGGAAGGGAAAAGCTGTTGGTGAAGTCTCTGGACCTTCGCCGAAAAGGAGCAAGCTTGACACCCCGAGCGGTCTCCGTGTGCCCACCTGGACGGACCTCTCTCTTGCTAACATGGAGGGCCGCCTGCAGGAAGTGGAAAAGCAGACCGCTCACCTGGAGACGAACTTTGTCATGCGGGAGGTGGATGTCCACGCCCTAGAGTTGACCGTCCAAGGGCTGGTGGAGAGGATGGCTGCCCTGGAGGAGGAGATCAAGGCCTTGAAGGATAAGGGCACTTGAAGTCTGCCGTCTTTCTCTTTTTTTTTTTTTTTTTTTTTTTTTTTTTTTTTTTTGGGGGAGGCTACTACAACTGCCCCCCGAACTTGTACAGTTTTTTTTTTTTTTTTTTTTAATCAATGAACAAGGTCCTTGAGGCCATCCCTTTCGCGTTAATTGCACTTTGTTGTAGCTGTTAATACTCGAACTGTTGTTGACCTATCGGTATTTCCGATTTCTATTTTGACACTGGTTTATTCGGTTGGAGTTCCAAAATTCCAACCAGCGTCCAATAGACCTCGTGGACTTGCTGTGTGGTTACGCCGAGATTCTCGTGCACGTACCACCTGCCCCCCATTTTCAAAGCTGATTGGACGCTCCGTCTGATGAGGGTTGAAAACTGAAATTTTCCCTGGGAACCGTTCGGTAGTAGACCGGGATTTTGTCCTTCGGGCGGGGCCGGAGGAAGGCGTCGGTCGGGGCATTTCCCCGAGCGGGCGATCCGTTGGTTCGGTAGTCGCTGCTGCCACGTGTTCGCTGGTCGTTGACCTGGTTAGGTTCGAACTACGCCAGCGCGGACGCAACCAAGCCACTTGCGCGCCATCCGAACAGTCATGTCAGGCCTTTAATGCGCACGCCTTTCTAGGCAATGTTTCATGCGCCCGAGGAGACAACTGTCAGCAACTTCGGGCGGGGAATCACGCGGACCGTTGGATACGTTTTGATCTGGGCCGTTCCCGGTTTCTATAAAATGAATGCTTGTCCACTTCTCTGGCCCTTTACTGCAGAGAGATCGCCGAACGTCCTGAGAGCAGAAGCTAGTCCGAGCAAGATTCTCGAGTTCTCTTTTCTGCGCAAGCTTTGTAAGTCCTCTTCTTTCCGAGCTTTCGTCTGTTGCTCCCTTCTTCCCTTTCCCCATCTTCCCTTCTTTTCGTAGCGAAACTGGAGAGAGTGAGTCCGGTAGGGTTCGAGCGGGAGTGGGATTTTTTCTTCCTTAGATTCTGCTCGTTTTTCCGGTCGGGTGGAGACTCAGGCCAGTTGAGCCGGACCGGTGTCTCCGTAGTTTCACTGAGAGAGTGCCTTCTGACGTTTAGGGCCATCTACTCTCTGCCTTTTAGGTTAGTGACATTGCCTTCCCTGTACCTCAGGCTCGGGGTTTCCGATCCGTATTTAGGTCGCGATCTACTCCCTCTTCCTTCCCCAGGGGCATCCGAGATGGAGCATTCCGGCTTCAATTCTGCGTCCCGTTCGATTAGCGAGATGTTCCGGTCGGATGGCTCCGACCCGGTTTTGGACCCTCCTTCTGACCACCAGAGTGAGGGCTTGATTCCAGCCCGTCAGTCTGATGACGAATCCGCCGAGGGGGCCCCCGTTGCCTCCGTCTCTAGGGGTTTGGGCGACGAGGCGCCCGGGGAGTCCGATCCCGGCGTTGCGTTTGCTTGTGAGTCAGTGTTCTCGATTTTGCGTTCCGAGGACCTTATCCGGATTAGGAAGAGATACTCCTTCCCGGGTAGTTGCTCTTTGGCGGTGAATTCCGGGGGAGCGCACCTTTACTATCCGGGCTTCACGACTCTTTTCGAGGATGCAATGATGGCAGGTCTCCGCCTTCCGCTCCACCCCGTAGCCAGGGCCATCCTGATTCACCTTGGGATTGCTCCCGGGCAACTGGCCCCCAACGGGTGGAGATTCCTGATGGGTTGTATATCTCTGTGGCCCCAGGCGTTCGGGTGTGAGGTGACCCTCGAGGAGTTTCTATGGGCCCATCGGCCGTTTCCCGTACACGGGGAACTGGGGTTCTTTTCTTTCTCCGCCCGGCCGGGCAGAAAGATTATCGACAAGTGCCCCAGTAACAACAAGGGGTGGAAGAGCAAGTTCTTCCAAGTGTCCACCCTTCTCCTTTGTGACGAGGCCGCGGGGACCCGGCCGAGGACATCCTGGGTGAAGGAGCTGAGGGGTAAGGCTACCTGTCTTTCTTTTGTTTGTCTCTTTCGGTTTTATGGATTTATTGACCTGTTAACCGGTTTTATGCTTCTACTTGCAGCTGGGTCGGCAGACATTCCTGAGATCTCCGAGGCGTCCCAGGCCAGGATTTGGGGCTTAGCACAGTTGCCCACCAACATTCGGAACGTTCTGTCCCCGACGGGAGACATAGTGGTGTCTTATTCCCCCGCGGAGCCCTCAGAAGTCCCGGCTTCCTCTCCTACTGTTCCCGGTCAGCGTTCTATTTATTCCACTGTTTCCTCTTACATCTTTCTTCGCGGCCTAATATCTTTCCGGTTGTTTTGCAGCAATGGCTCCTAAGGACGCGGCGGCGCTGAAGGAGAAAGAGGAGGCCCTGCTTGCCCGAGCTGGACCAAAGAGGAAGAGGCTGGAGCCCACCGAGGGCCAGAAGCTCAAGAGGCTCACCCGGGGCATCGTCATCCGCCCTGACAAGGAGGGGGTAGGCACCTCGGCGCCCGGGGTGACCATTGCCGTGCCCCCCAAGACGCCCGCCGCTTCCAAAACAGCTGGTGTCTCCTTCCCTACTGTGGAGGAGACCGTGCATAGAGGGCTTCCTGCAGTGCCACCGGTTGAGAGGGCGGATGAGGTACGCGGGAGGATCCGCCCCGCTCTGCTGCCGGGTCAGGTGGACAAGTGCTCCTTGTTAAGCCCGGAGGACGTGACCGCTTGGCTCTACAGCATTAGCCATATGGTGCGTCCATATTTCGTACTTCTCATAGGTGCTTATTGCTTGTTTCGCTCATAATGCTTATAGCTGTTTTCGTTTGCAGGTCGGTTGTATAGCAGCGGGGTCCGAGGCGACCTTCCCCGCGCTGACCGGGAAGCTGGCGGCTGCTGAGGAGGCCCTCTCCATGGAAAAGACGGCCCGGGAGGCTGAGGCGGAGAAGGCTAGGGCTTTGGGCCAGGAGCTGGGGGAGGCCCGAGCTGTGGTTTTAACCGAGCGGGCTTCCCGAACGGCTGCTGAGGCCCAGCTCGCTGCTTTAGAGGCCAAGCTTGCTGCCGCGGAGGCCGGTCGGGTTGCTGCCGAGAAGGAAGTTGAGGCTCTGACCGCCACTCTGTCCGAAGCGACCGCCACCCTTGAAGCAGAGACGAAAGATGCCGAGGAGGAATTCGAGGCTGGATTCCTCAAGGGCTACAAGGACCTGATTGCCCGTGTTATGGCGGATCACCCGGACTGGGACATCTCCGGCTATTCCTGGGCCGAATCCAATTACTGGAAAGAGGACCGGGCTGCTGGCGGGGGGCCTGCGGAGGCTGCGCCAGTTGGAGCCGCTCCTGCTGCGGAGGAAGAGCTGGACGTTGTGGGTGACCAGTAGGGCTTTTATGCCCTTTCTTTTTCTTCTTTTACTGTTGTAGTATTTTTTTTGTTTTGTGGGGGGGTGAGCTACTACAACTGCTCACCCTAGGGTCTGTACAAGTCTGCTTTTAATCAATGGCAAAGCCCCTGAGGCCACTTTCCTTTCCATTAACTGTTTACATTTTGTACTTGCATGCCCATGTGATTGCCAATCCCCGACCAGTTTTCAATTGCAAGACCCTTCACTTAGCACATGGATTAGGGTTGCAACCGGTTGAATAATTGGTCTTCTGCCAGTATCTGACCAGTTTTAGTCGAACCGAACACTGCCTTAGCAAAATGGTTTAGGACCGTAACTGGTAGAACGCCTGGTCTTCTCGACCTGTTTTTGAAGGCATACCCGGTGTATTATAGGACTTGTCCTGTTTTACCGTCCGGGTTATTTATCTCTGATCACTGTTAGTACTTGGGAATGCTAGGACTCCAAGTACTGTTAATGACCGGTGTGATTCCCTGTTTAAGGCTGCATTCCCCTGCCCCCCAAGCATTTTGGTAAGGCGGGTGCGTAGTAGCGAGCAACCTTAGGAAATCGACCTGGAACATGGGTGGTTGCAGGGTCTTTTGGGGTTTAGCCATTGTGGGTCACCTAGGGGGTTTGCCCCCATTGTCGGTTGGACCTAGGTTAAACCTTGTTTAATTTCCTGTTTAAGCCTGCATTCCCTTGCCCCCCAAGCGCTTTGTTAGGGAGATGGACGGGAATACCGACCGTAGGAAACCGACCTGGAACATGGGTGGTTGCAGGGTCTTTTGGGGTTTAGCCATCGTGGGTCACCTAGGGGGTTTGCCCCCATTGTCGGTTGGACCTAGGTTAAACCTTGTTTAATTTCCTGTTTAAGCCTGCATTCCCTTGCCCCCCAAGCGCTTTGTTAGGGAGATGGACGGGAATACCGACCGTAGGAAACTGACCTGGAACATGGGTGGTTGCAGGGTCCTTTGAGACTTGCCATCCTTGGCTGCCTAGGGGGTTAGGCCCCATCGTTGGCTGGACCTAGGCGAAGCCTGCGCCTCGGGGTTAGGCCCGAGGTCTTTTTGTGCCTTGGTGTTTAGCCAAGGTCTTTGAAGGTGCCTCGGGGTTAGGCCCGAGGTCTTTTTGTGCTGGGGTGGAACACTTGAGTAGGAACTTTGCAGAAAGGTAATTGCTTTATTTCAAAAAAATTTTAACTGCTCGGGTAGAGCTACAAAGAGTCCTAATCGATCGCTAACCCCCTTCATCCCAGCTACTGAAAGTATTTTCGAAGGTGCTGTATGTTCCACGGGTGGGAAAGCTCATGTCCGTCAAAATCTCGTAGCCAATAGGTTCCCGGTCGATGAATCCGGGTGACCGTATATGGGCCTTCCCAGTTCGGCCCCAACTTCCCATGATTCGGGATTCTAGTCGACTGGTTTACCGCCTTCAGGACAAGATCACCCACTTGGAAGCTGCGATGCTTGACCTTGCTGTTATAGTACCTCGACACCCTCTGCTTGTACGCTGCCACTCTCAGATAGGCTTGATCTCTTTTCTCTTCTACCAAATCAAGTTCGGTTCTCAGAGCTTCCTCGTTGCCTTGCTCACTGAAATTGGCTACCCGGTAGGAGGGCAATCCGAGCTCTGTGGGGACTACGGCCTCGAAGCCATAGGTAAGTGAGAACGGCGTTTCGCCTGTTGCTGCTCGGGGAGTGGTACGGTAGGCCCACAGGAGGGTCGGCAACTCTTCAGCCCACAGACTTTTGGCACTTTCAAGCCGAGTCTTGATTGATTGCAAGATTGTCCTATTCGTCACCTCGGCTTGGCCGTTGGCCTGAGGGTGCTCGGGAGAGGAGTAATGGTTGGATATCCCGTAGCCCGAGCAGAATTGCCGAAACACCGGGGTGTCAAATTGTCTGCCATTGTCGCTCACCAGTACACGGGGAGTGCCGAACCTGCTGAGGATATTCTTCTCTATAAAACCCTCCATCTTCTTCTCGGTGATGGTGGCCAATGGTTCGGCTTCTGCCCACTTGGTAAAGTAGTCCACGGCTATGACAGCAAACTTGACTTGCCCTTTTCCTGTTGGCAGGGGGCCTACTATGTCGATGCCCCATTGAACAAACGGCCAGGGGCTAAGGATGGGTGTCTGCAACTCTCCCGGACAATTGATCATGGGGGAGAACCTTTGGCATCTGTCACACCTTTTCACATAGTCCCTGGAATCCCGAGCCATAGTTGGCCAGTAATAGCCTTGCAGCAGCGCTTTTCGCGAGAGTGCCCGGCCTCCAACGTGGTTCCCACAAATTCCTTCATGGATTTCGTACAAGATCGCTTGAATTTGCCCGGGATGAACGCAGCGGAGGTATGGGATGGTGAAGCCCCTTTTGTAGAGTATGCCATCAATTAAATGGTACCTGGCTGCACGGTATTTGGTGCGGCGGGCCTCATCTTTTCCGTCCGGTAACACGCCGGTCGCTAAGAATGTAACTATGGGGTCCATCCAACTGGGTCCCAGGTCCACCGGGTCCACCTCCATTCCTTCTGAATTGATCACACTTGGCTCGGGCAGGTATTCTATCCTTATCCCGGGCAAGTCTGACTCAGAGGATGAAGCTAGGCGGGCCAACCGGTCGGCCCTGGTGTTCTCCTCCCGCGGTATCTGCGTGATGGCCAGTCCTTTGAGTCTCTTCGAAACCGTTCGGACAAGGGCCAGGTAGGCCACCATGTTGTCTTCTCGGGCCTCATACTCCTGACTGATTTGGTTAACCACGAGCTGGGAATCACTGTACCCTTGGACCTGCTGTGCTCCCATTGATGTAGCTAACTGTAACCCTGCCAGTAGGGCTTCGTACTCGGCTTCATTGTTTGAAGCGCGGAATCCGAACCGCAGCGCGTACTCGAGCTGGATTCCGTCAGGAGAGGTCAGGATGATTCCTGCTCCGCTGCCCTGGTTGTTGGAAGAACCGTCGACGTAGAGTATCCAGGTCGGGATGTTGATCTGCAACCCGGGCGGCAAGACTGGTGGGTCGAGCTCTTCGGTCTGATCCTCTGCATAGGTAAACTCGACCAGGAAATCTGCCACTGCCTGCCCCTTGAGGGCTGTCCGGGGTCGGTAGACCACTTCAAATTCTTCCAATTCCAGGGCCCACTTGACGAGTCTTCCCGATGTTTCGGGTCTGCTCAGGATCCGGCGCAACGGCTGGTCTGTGAGCACTGCAATTGTGTGGGCCTGGAAGTATGGGCGGAGCCTTCGAGCGGATGTCACGAGCGCAAAAGCGAGCTTCTCGATCCGGGAATATCTGCTTTCGGCGCCCTGGAGTGCTCGACTTGTGTAGTACACGGGGAACTGTATCCCGTGCTCTTCCCGAACTAAAGCTGAGCTGACCGCTGAAGGTGACACCGCCAAGTATAGGATCAGTTCTTCCCCCGGCGCTGGCGTTGAGAGCAGAGGGGGAGAGGCCAAGTACTTTTTGAGTTCCTGGAATGCCCCCTCGCACTCCTCCGACCATTGAAACGCCTTTCGGAGGATTTTGAAGAATGGCAGGCAACGATCGGTGGCTCGGGAGACGAATCTGTTCAGTGCGGCTACCCGTCCGGCCAAACTTTGGACTTCTTTGGTTGATCGGGGGGACCTCATGTTGATGATGGCCTGTATTTTCTCGGGGTTAGCCTCGATTCCCCGCCTGCTGACAAGGTGGCCAAGGAATTTTCCGGACGAGACACCGAATGTACATTTGGCCGGGTTCAACCTCATTCTGAACTTTCTCAAAATGCTGAAGGCTCCGGCCAGATGGTCCAAGTGGTCGGTCTCCTCGCGACTCTTGACCAGTAGATCGTCAACGTATACTTCCATAGTTTTACCAATTAGATCTTTGAACATGTGGTTGACTAACCGTTGGTAGGTTGCCCCGGCGTTCTTGAGGCCGAAGGGCATCACCTTGTAACAGTACGTGCCTTGATCTGTGATGAAGGCAGTTTTTTCTTCGTCTCCGGGGTGCATGCTTATCTGGTTGTACCCGGAGTAGGCGTCCATGAAGGAGAGGAGCGAATGGCCGGCGGTGGAGTCCACAAGGAGGTCTATCCTAGGCAGTGGATAGCAATCCTTGGGACAAGCTTTGTTCAAGTCCGTAAAGTCCACGCACATCCTCCATTTTCCGTTACTCTTTTTGACCAATACGACGTTGGCCAACCAGTCGGGATAGAGGACTTCTCGGATTGAGCCCGCCTTGAGGAGCTTCTCTACTTCCTCAGAGACCGCAATTTGCCTTTCGGGGGCCATGCCTCGTCTTTTCTGCTTCACCGGCCGAGAGTCCGGGTTGACATTGAGGCGGTGAGACATAACCCGTGAGTCAATCCCGGGCATGTCTTCGTGGCACCACGCGAAGACGTCCTGGCTTTGGCGCAGGAACTGGATGAGTCTTTCCCGGAGGCTAGGCTCAAGGAGGGTACCGACGCAGACAGTCCGGTCTGGGAGTTGAGGGTCCAGGACCACTCTTTCCAACTCCTCTACCGGGCCGACTTTGTCGCTTGGGTCCCTCGGATCCATCTCCTGGACGCTGAAGGATTCTGCGACGGCGCTCTTTCGCAGGGAGCTGACGTAACAACTCCGTGCGGTCATCTGATCTCCGCGTAGGCTCCCGGGCCCCTGGGGGGTCGGGAACTTAACTGTCAGGCTGTACGTCGAGACGACCGCCTTGGCTTTGTTGAGGGTTGGCCTACCGAGGATGACATTGTAGGCGGATGGTGTTTCCACGATAACAAAGTTCGCCAGCACAGAGGCTTGCTGAGGGTAAGTTCCCATGAGGATTGGAAGGTCGATGGTGCCGAGCGGCAATGTGCTGGACCCATTGAAGCCTACCAGTGGGGTCGTCACCGGTCGTAATCGATCCCGGGATATCCCTAGCTGCTCGAACGCTGAGATGAACATAATGTCCGATGAACTGCCCGTATCCACTAGTACCCTCTTGACCACATAATTGGCGATGGAGAGCGTTACAACCAGCGGGTCATCGTGGGGGCAGTGGAGATCCTGCACATCGTCGGAAGAAAAGGTCAACGCGTCGGACGGCGGGGAGTCGGTGGATTGGACGTGCCAGACATCCGCCCGGGATGCCCGAGCATGCCTCTTCCTTGCCGATTGCGAATCCCCTCCGCCCGAGGTGCCGCCGGAAATCACATTGATCTGGCCGAGAGGTGGAGGCTGATCCGGAGTTCGGTTACCTTGTCGGGATTGTCTGTCTGTTGTGACAAACTCGGCTAGGTGCCCCTGCTCAATCAGCTTCTCTATGGCCATCTTCAACTTGAAGCAGTCGTCCGTGTCGTGGCCGTGGTCCCTGTGAAAACGGCAGAATTTGTCCCGGTTTCTTTTGCCGGGGGGTGCTCTAAGCTTTGCTGGCTGCGGGAGTAGCCTCTGAGCCTCGGCAGCGGCCATTACTTCCTGGATAGGTCGGGAGAGCGGCGTGAAGTTGGCTTGGGGCTGATCCCGGCCACCCCGCTGTTGGTCCCGACCGCCTCGCTGCTGATCCTGTCTGGGCTTCTTGCCCAAGCCTTTGTCCGGCCCTTCGTGCTTGCGCTTGGACCTCGGAGACTCATCTCCCACGGTTCCGGAGCGCTTTGCCCTTAGGAATTCCTCGGTATCAATGTGCTTGCCGACCCTGTCTGAGAGTTCCACCAGGGTTGTCGGTCGGTCACGATGGAACGACGTGGCAACCTTGGTGTGTTGGACCCCCGAACAAAAGGCCATGATTGCTGCTGTCTCATTGAGATTACGGATCTGGAGCCTCTGCTGATTGAAGCGGTCCACGTATTCTCTCAGAGACTCTCCTTTGCGCTGCTTCACAGTGAGCAGCTGGGTGTCCGGCTGCGATCGGTCAAGCATCCCCACGAACTGGCTGATGAAGAGCTTGCTCAGAGATTTGAAGTCGTCGACCGTCCGGGGCCTCAGCGAATGGAACCATTGCGCGGCCGATCCCTTTAAGGTGCTGGGGAAGGCCAAGCACAGCAGTTCGTCGGTGGTCGTTACGAGTGCCATTTGAGCCTTGTAAGTGCGGACATGGTCCACGGGGCTTCCCGTGCCGTCGTAGGAGCTGAGGTGTGGCGGCTTGAATTTGCGAGGAATGGGAAACTGCGTTACCCGAACTGTGTAAGGGGATTCCGTTTCCGCATTGGTGAGATCATGCCGAGACTTGCGGCTCAACCTCTCAATCTGCTTCTGGAGGTTCTCAATCTGGGCCTTGACGTCTTCCTGCCCGGTATTTTTGCACTCTTCCGGGCGATAGGACGGATCTGATGTCGAGGCCTCCTCCTCGAAGTGTGTCGTCCTTGGGGATAGAACCCGGCTCCTACTCTGGGTAATCGTATGCCGGAGGTCCCTCCGGTTCCTGACCGGGGGGTCCTTAGCCGATCCCCGAGTTTTCTGGCCTGACCCCTCCCCTCGGGCGGCACGTCGGTTGTTGATGATGTCTCTGGCATCCTGCACCCGGCGGGGTTTTCTTGATGCCCCTGCTCGGGTACGCCTGGATGTTCGGCTGCGATCGCCATCTCCGGGGCGTTTCTCTCCCGGCTGGGACGCCGGCTGAGAGTGGGTGTGCTGTTTACCTTGCGAGACTTCACGGTCGCGCACGCTCTTCTCTGGAGGTGGCTCGCTCGCCAGGGGCTTCTCCTGCAGGGCCAGCAACATTTGGATCTGCTGCTGGGTTCGTTGTTGTCCCTCCAGGAGTTGAGCGAGCGTGTCGGCAACTTGCTCAGAATTTATGGAAGTGGTCGGCACCTCTTGTCGTGGTACTTCCGCACCGTCTGCCTGGTGCGAGGTCTCCTGGCCACTCTGAGCGGCGGTCTTCTTACCCTTCTTGGCGGCCATATCGATCAGTCAAGATTTGTTTTGGTAAGGAAACTGTCGATTCCCACAGACGGCGCCAAACTGATGGTGCCTAGAATTGGTAAGAGAGGATTCAGAGAGAGACAAAGAAACACCAAGGAGTTGTATGTGGTTCGGCCCCGTTAATGAGGTGACCTACGTCCACGTGTGCGTCTAGGCGCTATAGTAGCAGATCACCGGCGGCCTGGTGAGCCAACAATGGTGGGCGGCACTACCAGTAATACCGTCCGGGTATATGCGTTTCAGTGTATGCTCTAGTTATTAGGTTTCTCAAGATCGTTGTTTTTCCCCCCTTTAGAAGGGTATGGGTGGGCTCTTTTATAGATGCAAGAGTCCACCTCTACATGGAAACTTAGATCCATTAGGAAGCCTATATCAATCACAATTTGATGTGCACAAGTTAAGGGAAGATCCCTATCAGATTAGGAACCTATCGAGTTTTATTCCTAATAGGACTCTGGCCGCACAAGGAAACTGCTGGAGTTGAGCCGCGCGTCCGGGAGAGCCGCCGAAGGTCACGCCCGGGCAGTGCGGGCACTCCGAGCGGTGACGCTGGCAAGCCCTGGGTGTGGACCCCAGGGTTCTGCTTGGTCTTCGATGCTGACGTGGCCGTTGGGCCCATGCTGGATAATTCTGAGCATATCAGTGTGTATTAAAGTACTTTGACTTTTCAAAGAGGACTCTTAAAATGGGACATAAAAAAATGACATCAAAGACTCTTAATATGGGACAGAGGGAGTAGTCTAATAGAGTGGTAATCAAAGTGGGTCAAAAATCAATTTATGTAAAAAAAAAAATGAGGGTTAGGGTGTAACAGAAGAGGTTCAGAAACTACCTTGGTCCTATTTGGAAGACGAAATCAACCAGTGGACCAAGGCCATTAAGGGTGCTTTTCAGATTCTCTTCACCAGCGAGCCCCGCCTCTACGAACACTTCTTCAGTTCCTTTCATCAATCGCTGATCTTTCATAGAGGTCTGCAGAGGACCCATGATTAAACTCACAAATTTCCCGATGTTGTCGGGATTGGGAGCACCTGCGCGATTGTTCAAATTCTTGAAGATAATTTCATCCCGCAATTGAAGAGATTGGGTGAAGCAATTGGCTGACTCTTGCTTTTCTGTATGTTCAATTTTGGATCAATGAAATTCTTTTGTTCAAAAAAAGAGATTGGGTGAAGCAATTATTAGAGGTATATATTAATTCATGCAATTATAGAACTTAATCCAACGAGACCTGCCGAAATTTGATACATATATTTAAGTTGTCGCGATTGGTGGCGGTGATTAGAGAAACCTGATGATCGATCACTTCCATCTTCATCTTTGTGGGTTCACGTGGCTTGTGGATTGTGGAACTGCCAAGGAGCAATTTAGAGTCTAAATCAAAGACTTTAAGGAGCCCCTGAGTTGTGCTCTGTTTTGAGGAGCAATGGAAGAGAGATGCTCTGTGCTCATTTTGTGTGATCTACATCTCACTACATGCAGGCATCATAGAAACCTATACCATCGCACATATCAATGTCCTGCATATTACAAAATGCAAACTCCCTGTTTTTGGATTTTCTAGTGCTCTATTTTTATGTTATAAAGGCTAGAGAAGACGAGGGTATTTTGGCCATTAGCATCTCAATATTTGGCTCCAATTTTCCCTCCTAGCATCCCACGCTCAGAACTTCTCACGGTGCCGTTAATTTTGACGAAAAGACTGCTAGTTTTGTTTTGCCCACAAGTTCAGGGGGTTATGTGTCTCATTTTGAAATACAAGGGGTGAAGTGTCATATAGACTAACCACAAAGAGATAAAAGGTAATTTATCAAATATATATATAAAGAGAGAGGTGACAAATGTGTGAGTACGTGAATTCGATTAATATGTAATATCTTTTATTTATTTATTTTTTTGAAATCAGTATGCGAATATCATGTCATCATAATCATCAAACCATTTTTTTATTTTATTTTTATTAACATATATAAAAGAGTGAATACTAGTATTGCGTGTAATTTGAAATTGATTTGGCCAATTTGGTAATTGTACACTTTGATTTGTGCTGTTTAATAATTTTACACACATACAAATTACATATAGGTCAATGAAAGTGTTTAAATTATGGATAGGTGAATACAAATGGCGGCTACTTTCAAACTTTTTCATGATATGTATTGAAAATTACATATAAGTTAATAAAAGTGTTTAAATTATAGATAGGTTAATAGAAATTGCGACTATTTTGAAAATTATTAATGATATGCATTAAAAATTACATATAGGTCAACAACAATGTTTAAATTATGGTTAGGTTAATAAAAAAGCGGCTACTTCCAGATTCTTCATGATATGCGTTAAAAATACATATAGGTCAATAAAAGTGTTTAAATTATGGATAAGGAAATTAAAGAAATTTATATCCTAAATGTGGTTCTTAACACAAGAGACTACCCTTGATTACATTTTGAAACTATAATACTTTGGAATATTATCCACAACATACAAATTAACCATAAACTGGGAACTAAACTGGGGATACAAATTTAAGAACCACAACATTATTCAGAATCTTATGAGTAATGCTATGATTCCCAAATGTTAATCACACATTTGGCTTCAAAACATTTTGACAATTCAAAATTATTTTCAGTGGTACAACTATTAAAGCATTGAAGAACTTTTTTTGAGATTCAAATTTCAAAACTCTCACATTATTCTAATTTAGATAAATAAATTTATTCTTCCTAATTTGACAATCGTACCATAGTAGAGAGTAATACCACATAGTATTGCTTGTAGTACAATTGTTAATATACTTATAAATTGAATTCATACACACAACATATGTTAACATTTTAGTTCTAATTTGTTTAATCATACTGAATTTAGAAGTCAAACTATAACTTCAAAATTATAACTATTAAAGCATTGGAGAACTTTATTTGAGATTCAAATTTCAAAACTCTCACATTATTCTAATTTGGAATAATAAATTTGTTCTCCCTAAATTTTGACAATTGTACCATAGTTGTCAGTAACACCACATAGTATTGCTTGTGGTACAATTATAAATTGAATTCATACACACAATATATGTTAATATTTTAATCTTTTAATTCTAATTTGTATAATCATACTGAATTTAGAAGTCAAACTATAACTTTAAAATTATAACTTCTAAATTAATTAAGAATGAGGTTTTAAATTACCAATTATAAAAACCAAATAAGTTAATATGAGGGGATTGGCACTTGCGAAGCGCAGTGTTGATTTACAAATGTTTTAACGCTTGCAATACATTCAACTACATTAATAACCATTTAATTCTTGTAAAAATGTTGCTCTAAATGGCATAACTATCAAATCATTTAAGAACCAAATTTAACCATATGTTCCATCGAGACATCCTATTAATTTTCAAATTGTATAGTAGTTAACCACATAATGTAACCATATGTTGCCAGGATGGGTAATGCTAATGACACAAAAGGGTCACAAAATAGATTCTCACAAAAGGATGTGGCATCCCATGTGCCATTTGACTGAATCATTGACTATCAAATTTGATTTGAAAATTTGATTTCCAAATGGTTTGATAATTGTACTACGTACAATTACACTACAGATAGGTGATTTTTTTAATCGAAAATTGTTATAAGTGGCAAAGTATGTGAACTAAATTTGAGAACTATAATATTATTCTAATTGATTTCAATATCTCGTGCCTTGCACGTGCCAGATTCCTCCTAGTTTTATTTAAAAAGATGGATAACATTTGGTACGGTATTATTTTTCATGTTCTAAAATATAATTAATGAAAAGCAGATCAATCAGATTGGTAGGGTGATAATGATAAGTACTTACTTTTAATTAAAACTCATATGTACCTCAATCATAATGGGAGGTGATGATGCCAAAAATTGGTAAGCAAGATTTATGCGGGAGGATAGAATAGAAAAAGGGTTTGTATGTGGTTCGGTCCCATTAATGAGGTGACCTACGTCCACGGGTGCGTCTAAGTGCTTCTCACTAGCAGATCACCGGCAGGCCTGGTGAGCCAACAAAGATGGGCGACACTACCAGTAACACCGGCCGGGTATATGCGTATAGGTGGTGAGTTCTCTATCGAGTAAGTATATGCTCAGAGAAGTAATTTTTCGGATCCCTCTAAGGAGGATGGGTGGGCTCTTTTATAGATGTCAGAGTCCACCCTTACATGGTAAGTTCCCTAGATTAGGAAGCCTACTCTAATCACAATAGATTTGCACAACATTTAGGGGAGTTTCCTAAGTGGCTTAGGAAACCATTGATTCTTTCTTGATAGAGTCATGGCCGTATAAGGAAACGATAGAAGACGCTATCTACTTCGCGCCTACCGGTGGAGTCACTGCGCCCCGTTCCCGAGCTGCCGAGTATCCCGGACAGTTATAGCTGAACACCTCGGAAGTGTGGGCTCCATGCTCCCATTCCGGACTAACCGGGCTATCCGCTGACCATGTGGCGGTGGGACAGTTACAGAATATTTCTGGACATATCAGCTGCCCCCCATTTTCAAAGTTGAGATGACGCCTTGCCAAATGAAATTTGAAAATTAAGAATATCTTCCAGATACCGACCGGGAAAAGACTGGGACCCCCATCGGAACTGGGCCGGCTTGTAATGACTCGTCGGTATATCGACCGAGCGGTGACCCTGCAGGACCGGGCCCCCCGGCGCTACGTGTCCACTGGTTACGGGTCTGGTTCGAATCCAAAGCTGCCAGTTTAAAAGTAACCGAATCGTCCAGGTGGCAACCAAACCATCACGTCGCGCATTCAATGCTCACGCTTTTTGAGACGACGCCCCACGTGCCCGAAATGACAGTTTCGGCTGGAGAGTATGTGAGCCATCTGATCAAGTTTGATCCTAACCGTTCGCGATGCCTATATAAGGAGCACATGTTCAATCTGCTTCTCACTGCAAATCATCAACTAAATCGTCCGAGAAAAACACTCCGAGCTTCTTCTTCTCTGCTGTTTTCGTTTCTCAAACTTCCCTCAAATGGCTTCACATATTGATCTGTCGTCTGATGAAGGGCTTAGAGCCTTTCGAGAGGATTGTCACATTCCGGACGATGTCGAAGTCCGTCCGTACATTGAGGGGGAAGAAGTAGACTTCTCTTTCGTCCTCATCAGCAGCTACCTGCTGCTTATCGTGGGACTACGCTTTCCCCTCCCGGTATCCTTTTGTGACCTGCTTGAGGGGTTGCGTATCCCGCTCTGCAAGTGCCGTCCAAACGTCGCCTGCCTCATCTGGGGAATATCAGTGCTGAATGAGCGACTTGGGTTGTTCCTCCGTTCCGTCGACGTCGCCAGGTGTTACATCCTGGGCATCGACCACGGGGGTCCTTACTTGCGCCCCAGGACCGAGGGGAAGGACCTTGTCCGAGGTCTGGACTTCCCAAACAAAAACTGGCGACGGTACCCTTGGGTCGTGGTCTCCGGCAACTGGCTGGAGGACGCCATTCTCTGCCCTCCTGCGGATTTTTATCCCAACCTCTGCAAACAATCCTTTGCTGCCTCCCGCGGCGTGGCCCCTACTGCTGATGATACGGAGGCGATTGACCGAGCCATCGAGGCCGGCCTGTCGTTCTCTGCTTTGGTCGGGGGTCATGCGGATGATGTTGGCGCCGGACCTTCCTCCACGGCCCACGCCACTGCGGCTTCTGGGTCGCGCCGCTATACTCGATCCATGGCCACCGACCCGCGCGCCACATATAGGGCTGGATCACCAGAGGGGCCAATTTCTCTGCCCACCAGCAGTGACTCCACCTCGTCCGGGGATGCAAGCCCGCCACCAGGCCCGTCCAGGAAGGGAAAAGATAAAGAAGTTGGTGAGGAGTCTCCACCTCCACTAAAGAAAAGCCGGATGGATCCCCCGGTCGGCCTTCACGTGCCTAACTCTTGGACCGGCCTCTCCCTTGCTAACCTGGAGGGTCGTCTTCAAGAGGTGGAGAAGCAGATTGCCCGCCTGCAAACTAACTCTGTCATGCAGGAGGTGGATGTTCACACCACAGAGCTTACCGTCAAGGATTTAGTGGCGAGGATTACGGCCCTAGAAGAGGAGGTGAAAGCTCTGAAGGGCAGAGGACCTTGAAGACTCCTTGCTTTTTTCTTTTTTTTTTTTACCGGGGAGCTACTATAACTGCCCTCGATCTCTGTACAGTTTTACTCTTTACTGCAATGAAAAGGTCTTTGAGGCCAACCTTTTTTTTATCTCTCTGCTCTTCTAACTGTTTAATACTTCTACATAGAATTTAGCCTCCAATACCCGATCGGTTTTCGTCGATCGACCTGATTTCGGCTTTCTGTCCCTTTGCGACTGATATATGGGACTCTGTTTGACTTTATCGGCGCTGCCCCCCATTTTCGGAACTGACTAGACATGTCATCGGGCAAGGATCAAAAATCAATATTGCTCTAAAAACCGTCCGGATAACTCCCAGGGATCCGGTTAGTGTAGAAAAAGGCTAAGGTAACGGTATCGTGGGTCTGGACTTATTGCCGCCACATGGCAAACGGTAAGTGGCCAGGTTAGGATCCAACGCTGGCGGTTCGATCGTAACCGAATCGCCAGTTAGCTAATCGAGCCGTTGTGTCACGTATTTAATGAGCGCGCCTTTTGAGGCGACGCGTCATGTAGCCGAAGCGACAGTTTGGGCGGGAAATCCCCTGGGCCGCTGGATCTGCCCTGATCTCGGCCATTCACAGCCTTTATATAAGGAATACTTCCCTCATTTCTTGCATCCCTTCTTGATCTTCTACTTTCTGCTTTCTTTCCCCCGTCCTTTTTCATTTCGGAGCGAGGCTGGAGAGAACGAATCTTGTGAGGTTCGAACGGGAGTGGGATTTCTTCCTCCTTAGATTCTGTGCGTTTTTTGAGTCGGGTGGAACTTTAATTCATCTGAATTGAGCAGGTGTTTCTTGTGCTGTTTTGGAAGAGTGTTACCTGGTGCTGAGGAGTGTCTACTCGTTACCATTCAGGTTAGTGATTCTGCCCCCCCTGTATATCAGGCTTGGGGTTTCCGATCCATACGCAGGTCATAGTTTGTGTCCGTTCTCTTCCGTCAGAGTGCCAGAGATGGACCACTCCGGCTTCAACTCTGCGTCGAGATCGGAGAGTGAACAGTATTGGTCAGGATCCCCCGGTGCCAGTCTGGACCGGCTTCCTGAGTCCCTGACCGATCATCAAAGTGGGGCCAGGAGTCCCGTTCGTCTGTCCGACAGTGAGTCCACCCAGGAGGCCCCTGTTGCCTCCGTCTCGAGGGGTTCGGGCGACGAGTTGCCCAGGGGGACTGATCGTGTAATTTTTGCTTATGAGTCCACTTCTTCTGTACTGCGCTCCCAAGACCTTCTCCGGATCAGGGAGAGATACTCTCTTCCTGATGGTTGCGCCCTAGCCGTAAACCCCGGCGGCGCGCACCTCTATCAGTCGGGGTTCGTCACCCTGTTCGAGGACGCTATGATGGCGGGTCTCCGACTCCCCCTTTACCCTGTAGCCCGAGATATCCTGATCTGTCTCGATATCGCTCCCGGGCAGTTGGCCCCCAATGGGTGGAGGTTCCTGATGGGGTATATATCGCTGTGGCCTCAGGTGTTCGGGTACAAGCTTACCCTTCATGAGTTTCTTTGGGCCCACCGACCATTCCCTGTGCACCGGGAAGTGGGGTTTTTCTCATTTTCTGCCCGTCCGGGCAGGAAAATTATCGACAGATGCCCCAGCAACAACAAGGGGTGGAAGGGCAAGTTCTTCCAAGTATCCACCCTTCGCCTTTGTGACATGGCTCCGGGGACCCAGCTGAGGACATCCTGGGCTGGGGAATTGAGGGGTAAGACCACCCTTCCGAGTTCGTCCGTTCTTTCGGTTTTTAGGAACGCAATGGATTGCTAACTGACTTCATTTCTCTGTGCGCAGCTGGCTCAACAGAACCTCCTGAAATCTACGAACTGTGCCAGGCCAGGATCTGGAACATAGCAGAGTTGCCCACAAGTGTCTGGAACGTACTATCCCGAATAGGGGACTTTGTCGAGACCTACTCCCCTGAGGAGCCCGTTTCAGCCCCCAGCTTTTCACCCCTCATCCCCGGTGAGTTCCCAGGTTGCTTCACTGGTACACCCTGCACTTGTCCGTATTGTTTCTCACATTTCTGACCGTGCGATCTTGCTCTTTTGCAGAAATGGCCCCCAAGCGCAATTTGGAGCAGCTGAGGGAGAGACAGGTTGCTTCCGCCGCCGCCACTGCTACTCGGGTGGCGATCGCCCAGGGGAAGAGGCCAGCCACCGAGGCCCTGGGCGGTGAGCACCCACTCCGACGCATCCGCCATGGGACGGTCAACCGTCCGGACCCTGCGAGGACATCGGCTCCCCAAAGGTTGGTCGTTGAGGAGCCCGCACCCCGGGCTGATATTCCATCAGGTCTGCTCATCGGTAGGCCTGGTGAGGTTCGGGAGAGGCTAAAGTCTGTCCTAATCCCGAGCCAGGTAGAAGCATGCGCCGGGCTATCTCCCCAGGACTTCCAAGGGTGGTTGTATAGCCTTTCCCATCTGGTAAGTGTTATTTCTCCCTTCAAATATTGGCCTGCTCCCTTTTTACTTGCCTAACTGACCTTCATCCTCTTGCCGCAGGTTGGCTGTATGGCCGCGGGATCCGAGTCCCTCCTGTCTTCCTTGGCCGGGAAGGCCACCGCCGCTGACGCCGCCCTTTCGAAGGAGCGGAAAGAACTACAAGTAGCAAAAGTTGCCTTGGCCGTCAAGACGAGCAAGACGAAGTCATTAGCCTTGAGTTTGGGTGCGGCTCAGGCGGACCTGACAGCGGCTTTGGCCGAATTGGAGGTTTCCCGGGCCCTCACTACGGCAGCTGAAGCCCAGGCGAAGGCGGCGGCCGACACACCTGCTGTAGGGGCCTTGGAGGGCGCGTTTGATGACGGCTTCTTCCAAGGTTATGACGATCTGAAGCGGCGGGTAGCCCGGGATCATCCCGAATGGGTCCTTTCGGCCTACGAGGGGATTGACTCGGATTACTGGGATGTTGGTGAAGATCCCATAGCTGGTGAAGCTCCTGCGGTTGGTGAAGACCCTGCGGCCATTGCTGAGGCCATAGGACTCGCCCCAGGCGGGGACTTGGGGAACGAAGGACTTGCCGTACCAAGGGAGCAGACCGGGGAGACCGATGATGTGGTCAATGTGGAAGACTGACTCCCCGGTTCCTCCTTGTTGTTTTTTTTTTTTGGGAGGCCACTACAACTGCCCCCCATGCTTTGTATATTTTCTTTGATTAATGAAAAGACCCCTGAGGTCAGCTTTCCATCAACTTTGTAGTGTTTTTGTACTATGCCTTTTTGCTAGTATCCGTTTGGTTTTTGGCCGACCTAACATCTGCCTTAGCAAATGCTTTAGGACCGTAACCCACAGAACACCTAGTCAAATGATGTAATTCCCTGTTTTAGCCTCAACATTCCCCTTATCTCCTTGCCCCCCAAGCATTTTTCTAAGGCGGGAGTATGGGAATACGGGAGTAAGTAGCCGTAGGGAACCGACCTGGAACATGGGTGGTTGCAGGGGCTTTTGAAGCTTGCCATCGTCGGCAACCTAGGGGCTTGGCCCCGTCGTCGGCTGGACCTAGGCGAAACTTAATTAATTTCCTGTTTGTAGGTCTAGTACCTTTTTGTCCCCGACCTTCTTGCGAAGGCGGGGGCATGCAGAGGGGCGACCAAAGGAAATTGACCTGGAACATGGGTGGTTGTAGGAGCATTTGAAGCTTGCCATCGTCGGCCACCTAGGGGCTTGGCCCTGTCGTCGGCTGGACCTAGGCGAAACTTAATTAATTTCCTGTTTAGGTCTAGAACCCTCCTGCCCCCGAGCTTCCTATTAAGGCGGGGGCGTGCTGGGGACCGACCATAGGAAATCGACCTGGAACATGGGTGGTTGCAGGAGCATTTGAAGCTTGCCATCGTCGGCCACCTAGGGGCTTGGCCCCGTCGTCGGCTGGACCTAGGCGAAACTTAATTAATTTCCTGTTTGTAGGTCTAGTACCATTTGGTCCCCGACCTTCTTGCGAAGGCGGGGGCATGCCGAGGGGTGACCATAGGAAATCGACCTAGAACATGGGTGGTTGCAGGGTCCTTTAATGCCTGGGTTCGGAGCCCGAGGTCCTTTTTTCCTCGGGGTATTGCCGGAGGTCTTTTCTGCCTCGGGGTTAGGCCCGAGGTCTTTGTTGTGCCTGGGCTTGGAGCCCGAGATCTTTGTGCTTTGCACGGTGTATTGGCCGGGGTGAATTTTCGAAGCAATCTTTATCAATTTTATTTGAAAAATAACAATCTGTAATAGTTGCCCGACTAGGGCTACATGAAAAGAACTTGTCATATAGTACTAGATTCCCATAGCCAGATGCTACTGATAATACTTGCGGAGGTGTTGCACGTTCCAGGGATGACTGAGATCGTGCCCGTCCATGTTCTGTAGCCAGTAGGTTCCTGGTCGGTTGACCCGAGTCACTATATACGGTCCTTCCCAGTTCGCCCCCAACTTCCCATGGCTTGGAACTCGGGTAGACTGGTTTACCGCCTTAAGGACGAGGTCCCCGACTTGAAAGCTACGATGCTTCACCTTGCTATTACAATACCGAGAGACCCTTTGCTTGTAAGCTGCCACCCTGAGATAGGCCTGGTCTCTTCTTTATTCGACCAGGTCTAGTTCCGTCCTGAGGGCTTCTCCATTGTCTTGGTCATCGAAGGTAGCCACCTGGTATGAGGGCAGCCCGAGCTCTGTGGGGACTACCGCCTCAAAACCATAAGTTAAGGAAAATGGGGTTTCGCCCGTAGCTGCCCGGGGTGTGGTGCGGTAGGCCCACAGGAGGGCTGGTAGTTCTTCAGCCCACAAGCCTTTGGCATTCTCAAGCCTTGTCTTAATCGACTGCAAGATTGTGCGGTTGGTCACCTCGGCCTGACCATTAGCTTGTGGATGCTCGGGAGAAGAGTAATGATTTAGTATCTCATAGCCCGAGCAGAACTGCCTGAAGATGGGTGTATCAAATTGTCGGCCATTGTCACTGATCAGGACTCGTGGGATACCGAACCGACTGAGGATATTCCTTTCCACGAAATTCTCCATTTTTCGCTCGGTTATCGTTGCCAAGGGCTCGCCTCTGCCCATTTGGTGAAGTAGTCAACAGCTATCACGGCAAATCTGACTTGCCCTTTCCCTGTCGGTAAGGGACCAACAATGTCGATTCCCCAATGGGCAAATGGCCAGGGACTGTGGACCGGTGTTTGGAGTTCCCCCGGTTGGTTGATCATGGGAGCATTCCGCTGGCACTTATCACACCTTCGAACATACTCCTGTGAATTTCGGGCCATGGTTGGCCAATAGTAACCTTGTAACAGGGCCTTTCAGGAAAGTGCCCGACCTCCGATGTGGTTTCCACACACACCTTCATGGATTTCAAACAGTATTGTTTGCACTTGCGCGAGATGAACGCAAAGGAGGTACGGGATAGTGAATCCCCTCTTGTAGAGGACACCGTCAAGGATATGGTATCGTGCCGCCCTGTACTTGACCCGCCTTGCTTCCTCTTTGTCGTCCGGCAGCCTTCCTGTTGTCAAAAATGTCACGATTGGATCCATCCAACTAGGTCCCGGAGTGACCGGGTCAACCTCCATGCCCTCTGAATTGATCACACTTGGCTCGGGTAGGAATTGTATCCTTATCCCAGGTAAGTCTGACTCAGATGACGAGGCGAGGCGAGCCAGCCGGTCGACTAGGGTGTTTTCTTCTCTAGGTATCCGAGTGATGGAGAATCCTCGGAGTTGATTGGAAATCGTCCGGACGAGGGCTAGGTAGGCTATCATGCTGTCCTCCCGCGCTTCGTATTCTTGGTTTACCTGATTGACTATGAGCTGGGAGTTGCTGTAGCTCTGGACTTGTTGGGCACTCATTGAGGTGGCCAATCGTAACCGACCAAGAGGGCTTCGTACTCGGCCTCGTTGTTAGAGGCACGAAACCCAAACCTCAGAGCATATTCAAGCTGGATGCCATCGGGGGTAGTCAGGATGATCCCGACCCCACTACCTTGCTGGTTGGAAGAGCCATCGACATGTAGCACCCAGGTCGGGATGCCGGAATGCAATCCGGGTGGTAAGGCCGGAGGCTCGGGTTCTTCGACCGGGTCTTCTGGGTATGTAAACTCGACCAAGAAATCAGCGACGGCTTGTCCCTTGATGGCCATCCGAGGTCGGTAAGTTACTTCAAACTCTTCCAATTCCAATGCCCACTTGACGAGCCTCCCGGATGTGTCCGGCCGAGAGAGAATTTTGCGGAGGGGCTGATCGGTCAACACTACGATGGCATGGGCCTGGAAGTATGGGCGGAGCCTTCGGCCTGAGGTGATGAGGGCGAAGGCCAACTTTTCGATACGGGAGTATCGGCTTTCCGCACCTTGCAACGCCCGACTGGTGTAGTACACTGGGAACTGTATCCCGTGCTCTTCCCGGATAAGTGCCGAGCTAACCGCCGACGGTGACACCGCCAGGTACAGGAACAGTTCCTCTCCGGATGCCGGTGTCGACAGTAGAGGAGGTGAGGCCAGGTATTTCTTGAGTTCCTGGAATGCCTCCTCACACTCTTCGGACCACTGAAAAGCTTTGCGGAGGATTTTGAAGAACGGCAGGCACCGATCGGTAGCTCGGGACACGAATCTATTAAGTGCGGCCACCCGTCCAGCTAGGCTTTGAACTTCTTTTGTTGATTTAGGTGACCGCATGTTGATGATAGCTTGGATTTTATCGGGGTTTGCTTCGATTCCCCGCCTGCTGACTAGATGACCGAGGAACTTGCCAGACGAGACACCAAAGGTGCATTTGGCCGGGTTCAACTTCATCTTGAAATTTCTCAAAATGCTGAAAGCCCCGGCTAGATGCTCAAGGTGGTCGGGCTCATCCCGGCTCTTGACCAGGAGATCGTCCACGTACACTTCCATGGACTTTCCGATGAGGTCCTTGAAAATGAAATTGACCAGGCGCTGATATGTAGCCCCGACGTTCTTAAGGCCGAAGGGCATGACTCTGTAACAGTACGTGCCTTGGTCGGTGATGAACGCCGTCTTCTCTTCGTCCCCGGGGTACATGCTGATCTGATTATACCCCGAGTAGGCGTCCATGAATGAGAGGAGTGAGTGGCCCGCTGTTGAGTCGACGAGGAGGTCTATCATGGGCAGCGGGTAACAGTCCTTAGGATAGGCCTTGTTGAGGTCGGTGAAGTCTACGCACATTCTCCACTTCCCATTGCTCTTTTTGACCAGGACCACGTTAGCCAACCAATCGGGATAGTAGACCTCCCGGACAGAGTTCGCCTTTAGGAGCTTCTCGACTTCCTCACTTACTGCCGTATGTCTCTCGGGGGCCTTGCCCCTCCATTTCTGATTCACTGGGCGGCAGTCCGGGCTGACGTTGAGATGATGGGACATCACCCGGGGATCAATCCCGGGCATGTCCTCATGACTCCAAGCAAAAACGTCCTGGTTTTGCCTCAGGAACTGGGTCAACTTTTCCTTCAAGGCAGGCTCCAGTAGTGCGCCTATGTCGACCGTGCGACCAGGGTGTTCAGGATCCAGCACAACTTGCTCCAAATCCTCCATAGGTCCTATCACGTCCCTCTGGTCCCGGGGGTCCATTTCTTGGACGTTCAGTGTCTCAGTGATTGCCCCCCGGCGCAACGAGCTAACATAACAACTTCGAGCCGTGGTCTGGTCTCCTCGCAAACATCCGGGTCCCTGGGGAGTTGGGAATTTCACGGTTAAGCTGTATGTGGAGACAACTGCTCGGGCCCTGTTAAGGGTCGGCCTTCCGAGGATGACGTTGTAGGCCGAGGGGGCCTCCACTATCACAAAATTAGTCAGCATGGAAACCTGCTGCGGGTAGGTCCCCATGAGAACTGGGAGCTCGATCGTACCGAGCGGTTGAGTGCTGGAGCCGTTGAATCCGACCAGGGGAGTAGCAACCGGCCGGAGCCGATCCCGGGAGATCCCAAGTTGGTCGAATGCCGCTGTAAACATTATGTCGGACGAGCTGCCTGTGTCAACCAGTACCCTCTGGACCATATAGTTAGCTATAGAAAGCGTCACTACTAGCGGGTCGTCATGGGGGCAGTGGAGGCCCTGTACATCGTCGGACGAGAACGTCAAAACGTCAGTTGGTGAGGAGTCGGTGGATTGGACCTGCCATACATTCGCTCGGGATGCTTGGGCATGCCTCTTCCGTGCCGACTGAGAGTCACCTCCGCCAGATGTTCCTCTGGAGATCACGTTAATGTGGCCGAGCGGTGGAGGGGGCTGACCGGGAGCTTGGGCTTCCTGTCGGGGCCGTCTGTCCGTTGTGACAAACTCGGCAAGATGTCCCTGCTCGATCAGCTTCTCAATTGCTATCTTCAATTTGAAGCAATCCTTCGTTTCGTGGCCGTGATCCTTGTGATAATGGCAGAACTTCTCCCGGTTTCTCTTACCGGGTGGGGCTCTGAGTTTAGCTGGCTGCGGAAGCATCCTCTGTGCCTCTGCGGCGACCATCACCTCGTGTATAGGTCGGGAAAGGGGTGTAAAATCCGTTAGGGGCTGATCTCTAGCATCTCTTTGATCTTGCTTCGGCTTCTTTCCCGGACCCTTCTCGAATCCCTCGCGCTTGCGCTTGGCTTTTGGGGATTCGTCTTCCGCCTGGCTGGCGCGTTTTGCCTTCAAAAACTCCTCGGTATCTATATACTTTCCAACTCTTTCCGAGAGTTCCACCAGAGTTTCCGGTCGGTTGCGATGAAAAGACGTGGCCACCTTGGTTGTTGAACTCCTGAACAGAAGGCCATGATTGCTGCCGTCTCGTTGAGGTTGCGGATCAGGAGCCTCTGCTGGTTGAAACGATCCACATACTCCCTTAAAGATTCACCCTTCTGCTGCTTGACAGCTAGCAGCTGGGTGTCCGGTTGCGATCGGTCTAGCATCCCGACAAACTGGCTGATGAAGAGTTTGCCGAGGGTTTTGAAGTTGTCAACCGTCCGGGGCCTCACGGCATGGAACCACTGTGCGGCTGATCCCTTTAGGGTGATGGGGAAAGCCAGGCACAACAGCTCGTCTGTCGTGGTGACCAGTGCCATCTGCGCCTTATAGGTGCGGATGTGGTCCACCGGACTCCCCGTGCCGTCGTATGAGCTAAGGTGCGGGGGTTTGAATTTCCGCGGTATGGGAAACTGTGTCACCCGGATGGTGTAGGGCGACTCTGTTTTTGTATTCGTGAGGTCGTGACCGGACTTGCAGTTCAGCCTCTCAATCTGCTGCTGCAGCTCCTCAACCTGGGCTTTGACGTCAGTGCGTCCTGCTCTCTTATCCGTGTCTGAACGGTAGGTGGGGTCGGACGATGAGGCCTCCTCCTCAAAGTACGCCGACCTCGGAGATAGTGCCCGACTGTTGGTCCGGGTAAGCCTGTGCCTAAGGTCCCCTCGGCTCAGGACGGGAGGATCGTCGTCCGACTCCCGGGTTTTTCGTCTGAATTTTTCTGCCCTTGCTGCGCGCCGTTGATTAATGATGATTCGGGTGTCATCCGCTCGGCGAGGGATGTACCGAGGCACCCTTTGAGAGCGCTTAGTGGCCTGGCTGTGCTCTCCACCTGCAGGGCATTCCCGGTTGGGTGAGGACACCAGAGCGGATCGTGTATGCTCTCGCACCCGATCCGGCTGGCTGACGGGGGCGCTTTTCTCAGGTCGACTCTCTGACGCGGGGCGCTTCTCATGTTGGGCCATAAGCGCGTCTATCTGCTGTTGTGCTCGACGCTGGCCCTCCAGGAGCTGCTCCAAAGCCGCCGTGACCTGTTCGGTGGTCATGGAGGTGGCCCGCGGCTCGATCTGCAGATTTTCCTGACCGGCTGAGTCGGCGGGGTTGTCGGTTTTCTTACCCTTCTTTGGCGGCATATCGATCAGTCAAAGATTTTTGTTGAGGAGAAGACTGTGTCGTTTCCCACAGACGGCGCCAAACTGATGATGCCAAAAATTGGTAAGCAAGATTTATGCGGGAGGATAGAATAGAAAAAGGGTTTGTATGTGGTTCGGTCCCGTTAATGAGGTGACCTACGTCCACGGGTGCGTCTAAGCGCTTCTCACTAGCAGATCACCGGCAGGCCTGGTGAGCCAACAAAGATGGGCGACACTACCAGTAACACCGGCCGAGTATATGCGTATAGGTGGTGAGTTCTCTAGCGAGTAAGTATATGCTCAGAGAAGTAATTTTTCGGATCCCTCTAAGGAGGATGGGTGGGCTCTTTTATAGATGTCAGAGTCCACCCTTACATGGTAAGTTCCCTAGATTAGGAAGCCTACTCTAATCACAATAGATTTGCACAACATTTAGGGGAGTTTCCTAAGTGGCTTAGGAAACCATTGATTCTTTCTTGATAGAGTCATGGCCGTATAAGGAAACGATAGAAGACGCCATCTACTTCGCGCCTACCGGTGGAGTCACTACGCCCCGTTCCCGAGCTGCCGAGTATCCCGGACAGTTATAGCTGAACACCTCGGAAGTGTGGGCTCCATGCTCCCATTCCGGACTAACCGGGCTATCCGCTGACCACGTGGCGGTGGGACAGTTACAGAATATTTCTGGACATGTCAAGAGGTCATTGTAGTTTATTACTCCCTCTGGCTCATATTAAGAGTTCTTGATTCCATTTTTTTAAGTCTCATTTTAAGAATCCTCTTTGAAAAGTTAATATACTTTTAATGCACATTTTTCAAATTTGTCCTTAATTATATACTACGTACAATTATTCCCTCTATTTCTTTGACATGACACTAGAATTTTGAAATTCAAAAATAGACAACATTGGAAAGTTAAAAATTTTACCATAACCAAATAATGTCCCCTTAAATAATTAGAATTATCAAAAGAGAGTCTATATATAGGACAGAGAGAGTAAGTGAGTAACTATTACTAAATTAGGATGGCAAAAGCAAATTTCCTCATTAATGAAAAAATCTCTTTTATAAATTCATGTCTAGTAAGGCTCAGGCTCCTAATGATGAAAATAGGATCACGTTTAAATCAAGTCTTAATTTATTTTTATTTTTATTTTTATATATAAAAGCCAACATTAAATTAGTTTGATAACGAACCAATTTTTGGAGCATCTTTAAACTGGCCATGGCCACCTATCTACCTTAAGAGGAGCTACACAAACACAGAACTATTTAAAATTAGTTCTTTTTTGAACCACATAACTAATTCTTGGGTTACCCAAACAGCCTCTAAACATTCACAAAAGAGACCGTAGATGTGGACTATACTTCTCAAAATTGGTTCTTTGTCAAACAAATATAACAAGTAGAAAGTAAGACTGAAACAAAACCATATTCTATTTTAATCATTCCCAAACAAGTCCAAGAGAGTCATTAGAATTTACCCCAAAAAAACCCAAAGGCGGTGTTTGGACGCGAACTTTACATTCAAAAGAAACCAATTTGATTGAGCCAAACAAGCCCTTAAAACTTACCTTCCCGACAACAACTCCCACCTCCGAAACCCTAGCTAAACACAGGACATAAAAACCAGGGCCCCTCCTCTCTCTCTCTCTCCCAAATCCACAAAACCCCCCAAAAAACCCTAACAATGGCATCGCCGGAAAAGCGATGCCTTTACGAGGTCCTCGGCCTCAACCGTGACTGCACGGCCGACGAGATCCGATCCACCTACCGTAAGCTCGCCCTCCAACGCCACCCCGACAAGCTCGTCAAGTCCGGCGTCTCCGAGTCCGAAGCCACCGCCTCGTTTCAAGAGCTCGTCAACGCCTACGAAGTCCTCTCCGACCCTCGCGAACGAGCTTGGTACGACTCTCACCGTTCTCAAATACTCTTCACCAATTCCAAACCTTCCAGTTCGTCCAATTCTTCATCGTTAATCGTTCCGGATCTCTTCTCGTATTTCTCGAATTCGGTTTTCTCAGGGTACGGCGACTCCGGCAAGGGCTTTTACAAGGTCTACGCCGCACTCTTCGACAAGATCTATGCGAGCGAGGTGAATTTCTCGAGAAAATTAGGGTTAGGATTGGTGGTGAAGGTGGCGCCGGTGATGGGTAATTTGGAGAGTCCGTACACTCAGGTGACGGCTTTTTATGGGTATTGGATAGGGTTTGCGACGGTGATGGATTTTTGTTGGGTTGATGAGTATGATGCTATGATGGGGCCCAATCGGAAGGCGAGGAGGGTTATGGAGGAGGAGAACAAGAAGGTGAGGAAGAAGGCGAGGAGGGAGTACAATGAGACGGTTAGAGGTTTGGCGGAGTTTGTGAAGAAGAGGGACAAGAGGGTTATTGATATGCAGGTGAAGAGGAGTGAGGAGATGGAGAGGAAGAGGGAGGAGGAGAGAGAGAGGAAGAAGAAGTTGGAGAGAGAGAAGACAGAGAAGGCGAGGCGATATGAAGAGCCTGAGTGGGCGAATGTTGACGAGGAGGAGATTGAGAATGGGGTTTTTGAGGAGGTTGAGGATGATGGGAAGAAGAAGGGTGATGGGAAGGAGTTGTATTGTGTGGCTTGTGGGAAGAAATTTAAGAGTGAGAAGCAGTGGATGAATCATGAGCAGTCGAAGAAGCATAAGGAGAAGGTGGCAGAGTTGAAAGAAGCTTTTGGTGATGAAGAGAGAGAAGAGGAGGAAGAAGTGGAGTTGGAGGATGATGGTGGTGTGGATGGAAGTGGTTCTGTGTCGGTTGATGACGGGGTTGACGAGTTACAGGATCAATTTGACAGTAGCTTTGAAATTCAAGATCGGAAAAATGGCGATGAAGCTGAATCTAGTGAGGAAGAAGAGTTTGATGATTTTGGTAATGGCGGTGGTTCCAAAGTTGTTGATGGGTCATTTGGGTTGGTCGATGATGAAGCTAGTGTTTTAGAACCAATGGTGTCTGGGCACAAGAATAGGAGAAATTCTGCTTCAATGCATCAATCTGAATCTAGTGGGAAGGCTTCTGAAACCAAAGCTCATGGCGAAGATGATAGTGATGAAATAGACTCTATGGCATATAATAATTGGAAGCAGAGTACTAAAACTAAGTCCAAGGGTAAGGCTTCGGAAACCAAAACTCATGGTGAAGATGATAGTGATGAAACGGACTCTATGGTGTATGATAATCGGAAGAAGAGTACTAGGACTAAGTCTAAGGGTAAGGCTTCAGCAACCAAAGCTCATGTCAAAGATGATAATGATGAGACGGACTCTATGGCATATGATGACCGGAAGAGCAGGAAGAGTAGAAGAGCTAGGAGAGAGAATGGTCAAAAAAGTAGTGAAGAAGCTACAAGAGCTGGCACAGCTGAAACCAACGGTGGGATTGAAGAAAATAGCGGTTGCAAGGATAGTTTGAATTTGAAGGAGGAGTCGTCATCCCATTCTGTTGTAGAAAATGCGGTTAATGGTGAAGGAGATGATCAGTTAAAAAGAAGTCACAAGGGTTCAAAGCAATCTGTTGATAAGAAAAGCACCGCAAAGAGTGACACTAATACGAAATCAAAGAACTCATCAAAAGGAAAGAAACAGAAGGTACACACAGTTTTGAAGTTAGCTCCTTTGCTTCCTGATATATCACTTGGTTATTTTTTGTGGTATACATATTGTGATCAGCTTGTGTTTAGTGATTATGGAATCACCTGCTTTCTGAATATCCTGAGAATATCTTGCACTCATTTCCTTTGCTAAATTTCTCAGCTTGACTCTTATGTAGGTTTGTAAGTTTCAATATTGAACCTCTTTTTTCTTTCTTTCTGAGCTAAAATTTTGTCATAACAGAGAAACATGTTTTCCATTTCTCAAATGTATATGATGGGGGTAGGGCATCATGAATTATTGTAGCAATCAGAACCATTGTGTTGGCCAGCATCTTCTTGCCATTATGAAGTTAGAACTAACCTGAATTAAGTGCCGATTTACTTACGGGTTGTATACCATAGAAAGTTAGTAGTACTACTTTGATGAAGATATCTTTTTTTTTTGCTGAGAACTTTGATGAAGATATCTGGTTGTGTATATTTACTCCCAAGTCCTATCTCATGTTAATTACTCATGCCCCTTCATACCCTTTTTTGATAATGTTCTTATCCTATCTCAGGCAACATCAAAAACTTCTGGCACTGTTTGTGATACATGTGGCGAGGACTTTGAGTCAAGGTAATTTTTGGCCCGTCTCTATGTTAATGTTGTTTTGTTGACTTTATTTTTGTGGTAGTTATCTCTGCATTGTGGTATCCTTGTTCACTCTGTTAGATTTTGATTGATGGAATTTGTTTCTTTTTATGATGACAGGAATAAACTGTACAAGCATATTGGTGACACGGGTCATGCTACGTTGAAGTCTCGATGAAGAATTAATTGCTCGAAATGTAAAAGAGTTAAGGAAATTTGCGGTCCATGACTTGCATTTCTTCCGTCATTTTTGCCCATAAATTTTATCTTATATTTGTTAATGTGCACAAAAGGCTGCATATGTTTTGGTAATTTGAGAACATTATACTAGAACCCTGGGATGCCGAGCAGGATTCGAAGGAGCAGGCTTCTGTATTGATACATTTATTTGTAAATTTGAATACAAGAAAAAAGAAAAGAAAAAGGAGAGCGGGAAGTTGAACCATTCCTGTTCAAATTGCCATTTCTTGTACCTTGATAAAGATGTGATGATGACTCTGTATAATCAAATTTTGAATTGAATGGTAAATTTGAAATTTTATGATTGTAAGTTGAGTGATGTGGTTTAATTCTTTTCTGTTCTGAGTTCTAGATTCAAGCGCAGTCTTCTTTCACTGGTGATGGCATATTTACCTCCTAGCAACATTGATTGCATTCCAG